>CM055898.1:18626228-20096228 GCA_029582155.1 Panopea generosa
TCGGGACACTCGATGACCGACTTCGAGACGAGCCAGACTCAAAACTGGGTGTCACTGCGTAGGCCAGAGGGTGTAGAAGACACCTGAAGTGTCCATTGAAACCCAAGTATTACCCAACGGCGCACATTGGCGGCGGGCGAGATCGGTCATTTCGCCTCAATCGCTCCAAACAGCCTACAGACTGCAGCCTGGTGTGGGTCCCCGTGTTCGGGACACTCGATGACCGACTTCGAGACGAGCCAGACTCAAAAACTGGGTGTCACTGCGTAGGCCAGAGGGTGTAGAAGACACCTGAAGTGTCCATTGAAACCCAAGTATTACCCAACGGCGCACATTGGCGGCGGGCGAGATCCGGTCATTTCGCCTCAATCGCTCCAAACAGCCTACAGACTGCAGCCTGGTGTGGGTCCCCGTGTCGGGACACTCGATGACCGACTTCGAGACGAGCCAGACTCAAAAACTGGGTGTCACTGCGTAGGCCAGAGGGTGTAGAAGACACCTGAAGTGTCCATTGAAACCCAAGTATTACCCAACGGCGCACATTGGCGGCGGGCGAGATCCGGTCATTTCGCCTCAATCGCTCCAAACAGCCTACAGACTGCAGCCTGGTGTGGGTCCCCGTGTTCGGGACACTCGATGACCGACTTCGAGACGAGCCAGACTCAAAAACTGGGTGTCACTGCGTAGGCCAGAGGGTGTAGAAGACACCTGAAGTGTCCATTGAAACCCAAGTATTACCCAACGGCGCACATTGGCGGCGGGCGAGATCCGGTCATTTCGCCTCAATCGCTCCAAACAGCCTACAGACTGCAGCCTGGTGTGGGTCCCCGTGTTCGGGACACTCGATGACCGACTTCGAGACGAGCCAGACTCAAAAACTGGGTGTCACTGCGTAGGCCAGAGGGTGTAGAAGACACCTGAAGTGTCCATTGAAACCCAAGTATTACCCAACGGCGCACATTGGCGGCGGGCGAGATCCGGTCATTTCGCCTCAATCGCTCCAAACAGCCTACAGACTGCAGCCTGGTGTGGGTCCCCGTGTTCGGGACACTCGATGACCGACTTCGAGACGAGCCAGACTCAAAAACTGGGTGTCACTGCGTAGGCCAGAGGGTGTAGAAGACACCTGAAGTGTCCATTGAAACCCAAGTATTACCCAACGGCGCACATTGGCGGCGGGCGAGATCCGGTCATTTCGCCTCAATCGCTCCAAACAGCCTACAGACTGCAGCCTGGTGTGGGTCCCCGTGTTCGGGACACTCGATGACCGACTTCGAGACGAGCCAGACTCAAAAACTGGGTGTCACTGCGTAGGCCAGAGGGTGTAGAAGACACCTGAAGTGTCCATTGAAACCCAAGTATTACCCAACGGCGCACATTGGCGGCGGGCGAGATCCGGTCATTTCGCCTCAATCGCCTCCAAACAGCCTACAGACTGCAGCCTGGTGTGGGTCCCCGTGTTCGGGACACTCGATGACCGACTTCGAGACGAGCCAGACTCAAAAACTGGGTGTCACTGCGTAGGCCAGAGGGTGTAGAAGACACCTGAAGTGTCCATTGAAACCCAAGTATTACCCAACGGCGCACATTGGCGGCGGGCGAGATCCGGTCATTTCGCCTCAATCGCTCCAAACAGCCTACAGACTGCAGCCTGGTGTGGGTCCCCGTGTTCGGGACACTCGATGACCGACTTCGAGACGAGCCAGACTCAAAAACTGGGTGTCACTGCGTAGGCCAGAGGGTGTAGAAGACACCTGAAGTGTCCATTGAAACCCAAGTATTACCCAACGGCGCACATTGGCGGCGGGCGAGATCCGGTCATTTCGCCTCAATCGCTCCAAACAGCCTACAGACTGCAGCCTGGTGTGGGTCCCCGTGTTCGGGACACTCGATGACCGACTTCGAGACGAGCCAGACTCAAAAACTGGGTGTCACTGCGTAGGCCAGAGGGTGTAGAAGACACCTGAAGTGTCCATTGAAACCCAAGTATTACCCAACGGCGCACATTGGCGGCGGGCGAGATCCGGTCATTTCGCCTCAATCGCTCCAAACAGCCTACAGACTGCAGCCTGGTGTGGGTCCCCGTGTTCGGGACACTCGATGACCGACTTCGAGACGAGCCAGACTCAAAAACTGGGTGTCACTGCGTAGGCCAGAGGGTGTAGAAGACACCTGAAGTGTCCATTGAAACCCAAGTATTACCCAACGGCGCACATTGGCGGCGGGCGAGATCCGGTCATTTCGCCTCAATCGCTCCAAACAGCCTACAGACTGCAGCCTGGTGTGGGTCCCCGTGTTCGGGACACTCGATGACCGACTTCGAGACGAGCCAGACTCAAAAACTGGGTGTCACTGCGTAGGCCAGAGGGTGTAGAAGACACCTGAAGTGTCCATTGAAACCCAAGTATTACCCAACGGCGCACATTGGCGGCGGGCGAGATCCGGTCATTTCGCCTCAATCGCTCCAAACAGCCTACAGACTGCAGCCTGGTGTGGGTCCCCGTGTTCGGGACACTCGATGACCGACTTCGAGACGAGCCAGACTCAAAAACTGGGTGTCACTGCGTAGGCCAGAGGGTGTAGAAGACACCTGAAGTGTCCATTGAAACCCAAGTATTACCCAACGGCGCACATTGGCGGCGGGCGAGATCCGGTCATTTCGCCTCAATCGCTCCAAACAGCCTACAGACTGCAGCCTGGTGTGGGTCCCCGTGTTCGGGACACTCGATGACCGACTTCGAGACGAGCCAGACTCAAAAACTGGGTGTCACTGCGTAGGCCAGAGGGTGTAGAAGACACCTGAAGTGTCCATTGAAACCCAAGTATTACCCAACGGCGCACATTGGCGGCGGGCGAGATCCGGTCATTTCGCCTCAATCGCTCCAAACAGCCTACAGACTGCAGCCTGGTGTGGGTCCCCGTGTTCGGGACACTCGATGACCGACTTCGAGACGAGCCAGACTCAAAAACTGGGTGTCACTGCGTAGGCCAGAGGGTGTAGAAGACACCTGAAGTGTCCATTGAAACCCAAGTATTACCCAACGGCGCACATTGGCGGCGGGCGAGATCCGGTCATTTCGCCTCAATCGCTCCAAACAGCCTACAGACTGCAGCCTGGTGTGGGTCCCCGTGTTCGGGACACTCGATGACCGACTTCGAGACGAGCCAGACTCAAAAACTGGGTGTCACTGCGTAGGCCAGAGGGTGTAGAAGACACCTGAAGTGTCCATTGAAACCCAAGTATTACCCAACGGCGCACATTGGCGGCGGGCGAGATCCGGTCATTTCGCCTCAATCGCTCCAAACAGCCTACAGACTGCAGCCTGGTGTGGGTCCCCGTGTTCGGGACACTCGATGACCGACTTCGAGACGAGCCAGACTCAAAAACTGGGTGTCACTGCGTAGGCCAGAGGGTGTAGAAGACACCTGAAGTGTCCATTGAAACCCAAGTATTACCCAACGGCGCACATTGGCGGCGGGCGAGATCCGGTCATTTCGCCTCAATCGCTCCAAACAGCCTACAGACTGCAGCCTGGTGTGGGTCCCCGTGTTCGGGACACTCGATGACCGACTTCGAGACGAGCCAGACTCAAAAACTGGGTGTCACTGCGTAGGCCAGAGGGTGTAGAAGACACCTGAAGTGTCCATTGAAACCCAAGTATTACCCAACGGCGCACATTGGCGGCGGGCGAGATCCGGTCATTTCGCCTCAATCGCTCCAAACAGCCTACAGACTGCAGCCTGGTGTGGGTCCCCGTGTTCGGGACACTCGATGACCGACTTCGAGACGAGCCAGACTCAAAAACTGGGTGTCACTGCGTAGGCCAGAGGGTGTAGAAGACACCTGAAGTGTCCATTGAAACCCAAGTATTACCCAACGGCGCACATTGGCGGCGGGCGAGATCCGGTCATTTCGCCTCAATCGCTCCAAACAGCCTACAGACTGCAGCCTGGTGTGGGTCCCCGTGTTCGGGACACTCGATGACCGACTTCGAGACGAGCCAGACTCAAAAACTGGGTGTCACTGCGTAGGCCAGAGGGTGTAGAAGACACCTGAAGTGTCCATTGAAACCCAAGTATTACCCAACGGCGCACATTGGCGGCGGGCGAGATCCGGTCATTTCGCCTCAATCGCTCCAAACAGCCTACAGACTGCAGCCTGGTGTGGGTCCCCGTGTTCGGGACACTCGATGACCGACTTCGAGACGAGCCAGACTCAAAAACTGGGTGTCACTGCGTAGGCCAGAGGGTGTAGAAGACACCTGAAGTGTCCATTGAAACCCAAGTATTACCCAACGGCGCACATTGGCGGCGGGCGAGATCCGGTCATTTCGCCTCAATCGCTCCAAACAGCCTACAGACTGCAGCCTGGTGTGGGTCCCCGTGTTCGGGACACTCGATGACCGACTTCGAGACGAGCCAGACTCAAAAACTGGGTGTCACTGCGTAGGCCAGAGGGTGTAGAAGACACCTGAAGTGTCCATTGAAACCCAAGTATTACCCAACGGCGCACATTGGCGGCGGGCGAGATCCGGTCATTTCGCCTCAATCGCTCCAAACAGCCTACAGACTGCAGCCTGGTGTGGGTCCCCGTGTTCGGGACACTCGATGACCGACTTCGAGACGAGCCAGACTCAAAAACTGGGTGTCACTGCGTAGGCCAGAGGGTGTAGAAGACACCTGAAGTGTCCATTGAAACCCAAGTATTACCCAACGGCGCACATTGGCGGCGGGCGAGATCCGGTCATTTCGCCTCAATCGCTCCAAACAGCCTACAGACTGCAGCCTGGTGTGGGTCCCCGTGTTCGGGACACTCGATGACCGACTTCGAGACGAGCCAGACTCAAAAACTGGGTGTCACTGCGTAGGCCAGAGGGTGTAGAAGACACCTGAAGTGTCCATTGAAACCCAAGTATTACCCAACGGCGCACATTGGCGGCGGGCGAGATCCGGTCATTTCGCCTCAATCGCTCCAAACAGCCTACAGACTGCAGCCTGGTGTGGGTCCCCGTGTTCGGGACACTCGATGACCGACTTCGAGACGAGCCAGACTCAAAAACTGGGTGTCACTGCGTAGGCCAGAGGGTGTAGAAGACACCTGAAGTGTCCATTGAAACCCAAGTATTACCCAACGGCGCACATTGGCGGCGGGCGAGATCCGGTCATTTCGCCTCAATCGCTCCAAACAGCCTACAGACTGCAGCCTGGTGTGGGTCCCCGTGTTCGGGACACTCGATGACCGACTTCGAGACGAGCCAGACTCAAAAACTGGGTGTCACTGCGTAGGCCAGAGGGTGTAGAAGACACCTGAAGTGTCCATTGAAACCCAAGTATTACCCAACGGCGCACATTGGCGGCGGGCGAGATCCGGTCATTTCGCCTCAATCGCTCCAAACAGCCTACAGACTGCAGCCTGGTGTGGGTCCCCGTGTTCGGGACACTCGATGACCGACTTCGAGACGAGCCAGACTCAAAAACTGGGTGTCACTGCGTAGGCCAGAGGGTGTAGAAGACACCTGAAGTGTCCATTGAAACCCAAGTATTACCCAACGGCGCACATTGGCGGCGGGCGAGATCCGGTCATTTCGCCTCAATCGCTCCAAACAGCCTACAGACTGCAGCCTGGTGTGGGTCCCCGTGTTCGGGACACTCGATGACCGACTTCGAGACGAGCCAGACTCAAAAACTGGGTGTCACTGCGTAGGCCAGAGGGTGTAGAAGACACCTGAAGTGTCCATTGAAACCCAAGTATTACCCAACGGCGCACATTGGCGGCGGGCGAGATCCGGTCATTTCGCCTCAATCGCTCCAAACAGCCTACAGACTGCAGCCTGGTGTGGGTCCCCGTGTTCGGGACACTCGATGACCGACTTCGAGACGAGCCAGACTCAAAAACTGGGTGTCACTGCGTAGGCCAGAGGGTGTAGAAGACACCTGAAGTGTCCATTGAAACCCAAGTATTACCCAACGGCGCACATTGGCGGCGGGCGAGATCCGGTCATTTCGCCTCAATCGCTCCAAACAGCCTACAGACTGCAGCCTGGTGTGGGTCCCCGTGTTCGGGACACTCGATGACCGACTTCGAGACGAGCCAGACTCAAAAACTGGGTGTCACTGCGTAGGCCAGAGGGTGTAGAAGACACCTGAAGTGTCCATTGAAACCCAAGTATTACCCAACGGCGCACATTGGCGGCGGGCGAGATCCGGTCATTTCGCCTCAATCGCTCCAAACAGCCTACAGACTGCAGCCTGGTGTGGGTCCCCGTGTTCGGGACACTCGATGACCGACTTCGAGACGAGCCAGACTCAAAAACTGGGTGTCACTGCGTAGGCCAGAGGGTGTAGAAGACACCTGAAGTGTCCATTGAAACCCAAGTATTACCCAACGGCGCACATTGGCGGCGGGCGAGATCCGGTCATTTCGCCTCAATCGCTCCAAACAGCCTACAGACTGCAGCCTGGTGTGGGTCCCCGTGTTCGGGACACTCGATGACCGACTTCGAGACGAGCCAGACTCAAAAACTGGGTGTCACTGCGTAGGCCAGAGGGTGTAGAAGACACCTGAAGTGTCCATTGAAACCCAAGTATTACCCAACGGCGCACATTGGCGGCGGGCGAGATCCGGTCATTTCGCCTCAATCGCTCCAAACAGCCTACAGACTGCAGCCTGGTGTGGGTCCCCGTGTTCGGGACACTCGATGACCGACTTCGAGACGAGCCAGACTCAAAAACTGGGTGTCACTGCGTAGGCCAGAGGGTGTAGAAGACACCTGAAGTGTCCATTGAAACCCAAGTATTACCCAACGGCGCACATTGGCGGCGGGCGAGATCCGGTCATTTCGCCTCAATCGCTCCAAACAGCCTACAGACTGCAGCCTGGTGTGGGTCCCCGTGTTCGGGACACTCGATGACCGACTTCGAGACGAGCCAGACTCAAAAACTGGGTGTCACTGCGTAGGCCAGAGGGTGTAGAAGACACCTGAAGTGTCCATTGAAACCCAAGTATTACCCAACGGCGCACATTGGCGGCGGGCGAGATCCGGTCATTTCGCCTCAATCGCTCCAAACAGCCTACAGACTGCAGCCTGGTGTGGGTCCCCGTGTTCGGGACACTCGATGACCGACTTCGAGACGAGCCAGACTCAAAAACTGGGTGTCACTGCGTAGGCCAGAGGGTGTAGAAGACACCTGAAGTGTCCATTGAAACCCAAGTATTACCCAACGGCGCACATTGGCGGCGGGCGAGATCCGGTCATTTCGCCTCAATCGCTCCAAACAGCCTACAGACTGCAGCCTGGTGTGGGTCCCCGTGTTCGGGACACTCGATGACCGACTTCGAGACGAGCCAGACTCAAAAACTGGGTGTCACTGCGTAGGCCAGAGGGTGTAGAAGACACCTGAAGTGTCCATTGAAACCCAAGTATTACCCAACGGCGCACATTGGCGGCGGGCGAGATCCGGTCATTTCGCCTCAATCGCTCCAAACAGCCTACAGACTGCAGCCTGGTGTGGGTCCCCGTGTTCGGGACACTCGATGACCGACTTCGAGACGAGCCAGACTCAAAAACTGGGTGTCACTGCGTAGGCCAGAGGGTGTAGAAGACACCTGAAGTGTCCATTGAAACCCAAGTATTACCCAACGGCGCACATTGGCGGCGGGCGAGATCCGGTCATTTCGCCTCAATCGCTCCAAACAGCCTACAGACTGCAGCCTGGTGTGGGTCCCCGTGTTCGGGACACTCGATGACCGACTTCGAGACGAGCCAGACTCAAAAACTGGGTGTCACTGCGTAGGCCAGAGGGTGTAGAAGACACCTGAAGTGTCCATTGAAACCCAAGTATTACCCAACGGCGCACATTGGCGGCGGGCGAGATCCGGTCATTTCGCCTCAATCGCTCCAAACAGCCTACAGACTGCAGCCTGGTGTGGGTCCCCGTGTTCGGGACACTCGATGACCGACTTCGAGACGAGCCAGACTCAAAAACTGGGTGTCACTGCGTAGGCCAGAGGGTGTAGAAGACACCTGAAGTGTCCATTGAAACCCAAGTATTACCCAACGGCGCACATTGGCGGCGGGCGAGATCCGGTCATTTCGCCTCAATCGCTCCAAACAGCCTACAGACTGCAGCCTGGTGTGGGTCCCCGTGTTCGGGACACTCGATGACCGACTTCGAGACGAGCCAGACTCAAAAACTGGGTGTCACTGCGTAGGCCAGAGGGTGTAGAAGACACCTGAAGTGTCCATTGAAACCCAAGTATTACCCAACGGCGCACATTGGCGGCGGGCGAGATCCGGTCATTTCGCCTCAATCGCTCCAAACAGCCTACAGACTGCAGCCTGGTGTGGGTCCCCGTGTTCGGGACACTCGATGACCGACTTCGAGACGAGCCAGACTCAAAAACTGGGTGTCACTGCGTAGGCCAGAGGGTGTAGAAGACACCTGAAGTGTCCATTGAAACCCAAGTATTACCCAACGGCGCACATTGGCGGCGGGCGAGATCCGGTCATTTCGCCTCAATCGCTCCAAACAGCCTACAGACTGCAGCCTGGTGTGGGTCCCCGTGTTCGGGACACTCGATGACCGACTTCGAGACGAGCCAGACTCAAAAACTGGGTGTCACTGCGTAGGCCAGAGGGTGTAGAAGACACCTGAAGTGTCCATTGAAACCCAAGTATTACCCAACGGCGCACATTGGCGGCGGGCGAGATCCGGTCATTTCGCCTCAATCGCTCCAAACAGCCTACAGACTGCAGCCTGGTGTGGGTCCCCGTGTTCGGGACACTCGATGACCGACTTCGAGACGAGCCAGACTCAAAAACTGGGTGTCACTGCGTAGGCCAGAGGGTGTAGAAGACACCTGAAGTGTCCATTGAAACCCAAGTATTACCCAACGGCGCACATTGGCGGCGGGCGAGATCCGGTCATTTCGCCTCAATCGCTCCAAACAGCCTACAGACTGCAGCCTGGTGTGGGTCCCCGTGTTCGGGACACTCGATGACCGACTTCGAGACGAGCCAGACTCAAAAACTGGGTGTCACTGCGTAGGCCAGAGGGTGTAGAAGACACCTGAAGTGTCCATTGAAACCCAAGTATTACCCAACGGCGCACATTGGCGGCGGGCGAGATCCGGTCATTTCGCCTCAATCGCTCCAAACAGCCTACAGACTGCAGCCTGGTGTGGGTCCCCGTGTTCGGGACACTCGATGACCGACTTCGAGACGAGCCAGACTCAAAAACTGGGTGTCACTGCGTAGGCCAGAGGGTGTAGAAGACACCTGAAGTGTCCATTGAAACCCAAGTATTACCCAACGGCGCACATTGGCGGCGGGCGAGATCCGGTCATTTCGCCTCAATCGCTCCAAACAGCCTACAGACTGCAGCCTGGTGTGGGTCCCCGTGTTCGGGACACTCGATGACCGACTTCGAGACGAGCCAGACTCAAAAACTGGGTGTCACTGCGTAGGCCAGAGGGTGTAGAAGACACCTGAAGTGTCCATTGAAACCCAAGTATTACCCAACGGCGCACATTGGCGGCGGGCGAGATCCGGTCATTTCGCCTCAATCGCTCCAAACAGCCTACAGACTGCAGCCTGGTGTGGGTCCCCGTGTTCGGGACACTCGATGACCGACTTCGAGACGAGCCAGACTCAAAAACTGGGTGTCACTGCGTAGGCCAGAGGGTGTAGAAGACACCTGAAGTGTCCATTGAAACCCAAGTATTACCCAACGGCGCACATTGGCGGCGGGCGAGATCCGGTCATTTCGCCTCAATCGCTCCAAACAGCCTACAGACTGCAGCCTGGTGTGGGTCCCCGTGTTCGGGACACTCGATGACCGACTTCGAGACGAGCCAGACTCAAAAACTGGGTGTCACTGCGTAGGCCAGAGGGTGTAGAAGACACCTGAAGTGTCCATTGAAACCCAAGTATTACCCAACGGCGCACATTGGCGGCGGGCGAGATCCGGTCATTTCGCCTCAATCGCTCCAAACAGCCTACAGACTGCAGCCTGGTGTGGGTCCCCGTGTTCGGGACACTCGATGACCGACTTCGAGACGAGCCAGACTCAAAAACTGGGTGTCACTGCGTAGGCCAGAGGGTGTAGAAGACACCTGAAGTGTCCATTGAAACCCAAGTATTACCCAACGGCGCACATTGGCGGCGGGCGAGATCCGGTCATTTCGCCTCAATCGCTCCAAACAGCCTACAGACTGCAGCCTGGTGTGGGTCCCCGTGTTCGGGACACTCGATGACCGACTTCGAGACGAGCCAGACTCAAAAACTGGGTGTCACTGCGTAGGCCAGAGGGTGTAGAAGACACCTGAAGTGTCCATTGAAACCCAAGTATTACCCAACGGCGCACATTGGCGGCGGGCGAGATCCGGTCATTTCGCCTCAATCGCTCCAAACAGCCTACAGACTGCAGCCTGGTGTGGGTCCCCGTGTTCGGGACACTCGATGACCGACTTCGAGACGAGCCAGACTCAAAAACTGGGTGTCACTGCGTAGGCCAGAGGGTGTAGAAGACACCTGAAGTGTCCATTGAAACCCAAGTATTACCCAACGGCGCACATTGGCGGCGGGCGAGATCCGGTCATTTCGCCTCAATCGCTCCAAACAGCCTACAGACTGCAGCCTGGTGTGGGTCCCCGTGTTCGGGACACTCGATGACCGACTTCGAGACGAGCCAGACTCAAAAACTGGGTGTCACTGCGTAGGCCAGAGGGTGTAGAAGACACCTGAAGTGTCCATTGAAACCCAAGTATTACCCAACGGCGCACATTGGCGGCGGGCGAGATCCGGTCATTTCGCCTCAATCGCTCCAAACAGCCTACAGACTGCAGCCTGGTGTGGGTCCCCGTGTTCGGGACACTCGATGACCGACTTCGAGACGAGCCAGACTCAAAAACTGGGTGTCACTGCGTAGGCCAGAGGGTGTAGAAGACACCTGAAGTGTCCATTGAAACCCAAGTATTACCCAACGGCGCACATTGGCGGCGGGCGAGATCCGGTCATTTCGCCTCAATCGCTCCAAACAGCCTACAGACTGCAGCCTGGTGTGGGTCCCCGTGTTCGGGACACTCGATGACCGACTTCGAGACGAGCCAGACTCAAAAACTGGGTGTCACTGCGTAGGCCAGAGGGTGTAGAAGACACCTGAAGTGTCCATTGAAACCCAAGTATTACCCAACGGCGCACATTGGCGGCGGGCGAGATCCGGTCATCTACTAGAACACATAATCTGCAAACATATTATAGACCATTTTGAAAAAAACAAAATCCTCACAACATTAAACCATGGCTTTAGATCAGGCTTCTCTTGTGAAACACAACTCCTGACAACAGTTCACGACCTTCTGCGAAACTCGGACAAAGAGGCACAGATCGACATGGTCATCCTCGACTTTTCCAATGCATTCGACACAGTCCCCCACAGAAGGCTACTTCACAAGATGGAACTCTATAGAGTAGATGGAAATATCAATGCCTGTCTGACAGACTTCCTTACTAATAGGACAATGCAGGTTGTGGTTGATGGAGAAACATCGGAAGCAGTATCCGTGGACTCGGGAGAAGACCACACCACCCTCCAACAGGACCTACAACAACTAGAGACATGGGCAGATACATGGGGTATGCGTTTTAATGCAAAGAAATGCTACTTGATGAGCATGAACAGCAACTCGTCACATTTCTATGAACTAGACAAAACGATACTACAACAAGTACCAGAAAACCCCTATCTTGGAGTGACAATATCCGAAGACCTTAAGTGGAGCGCTCACATCACCAAGATCTCCAAAAAAGCAAACTCGACCATTGGCTTCCTAAGAAGGAACCTAAGACACTGTCCACCATCATGCAGAAAAATGGCATACCTGTCACTAGTAAGATCAACCCTAGAATACTGTTCCATCGTCTGGGATCCTTACCAACAAAAGGACATCTTTACACTAGAGAAGGTACAGCGCCAAGCCGTCCGCTTCATCACAGGAGACTACAAGTCACGGGACCCAGGTAGCGTCACACGTATGATGAACGACCTACAATTACCACCCCTCCTCCAAGACCGAAGGAAAGCACAGAGGTTATCCTTTTTCTATAAGGTGGTCGAGGGGCTGGTGCCAGCTATGCAATGTCTTGACTATTTAACCCCTGTCCGCGGCAAGCGCCAAATTAAAGCCAGGAAATTCTTAGGCTGCAAATCAGACAATATTGTTGAAAAACATTCTTTAAATAACAGCAAATGCTTTAAATAAGTGCAGTGCAAAAGCATCTCATTCCAGAATTCTTACTTTCCAAAAACTATTATAGACTGGAACCAACTGGAAGATAGTGTTGTGTGCGCAAATACAGTCAACGGCTTTAAATCAGCCGTCTTTCATTGGGACTAATCAGTGTTTCCCAGACCTTCTTTCCGTTGTGCATATGCTGAGAGGCTCTACAACGTACTAATCCAGATCCAGATCCAGATCCAGATCCAGAAGTATTAACCAACGGCGCAGATTGGCGGCGGGCGTACCCCCACTTTCAGCATGAAAAAAAGTAAATTTCACCTATTTTACTTTCCATGCAGTTTCCTTGATAAAATGAATTTAATTAATAATTCTAATTTTTTATTGACACAAACATAATAAACTTATATTTTATTGTGATCATTTGCCAGTTTCACATTTTCATCCAACCAGAATTAAGTTTACTATAAAAATATATGCCCTTAACATCCCTATACTTTTTTCAACCAATCAGAGACCTCGTCTCAATGGTGGTAGCTGAGAGTACTACTAAAACCCGGTCAAATTCCGGCCGATCCGGTCACTTTTCCGGCCATGGTGAAAGGGCAAATGTGGCGTTTATAATAGTGACTATGATGTTAAACTGCCCTAATCCCATTAATTATGTAATGCCCTTGACATATATATCAAGAAAATATATGAAAAAAAAAAAAATAATGCCTTAAATCTGGTCTTGAAGTTTACATTTTATGACGTTTTTTGACGATTTTTCGCCGCTTTTGACTAATTCCGGCTGCGTTTGAATGGCTATTTAAAGTATATTCATTGTAATTAACCATGTTTTTAATCAATTCTTGCAAAGACCGGGTTTTAGTAGTACCCAGTAGCTGGCCATAACAATTGTTGTTACACTTAGGTTTTCCGCAGACCTGTGATAATATTTAATGTCTATGTTTGTGCCATGCTTAACCATTTTTATGCTTAAACTTAACTGAATGTGATGTTTAACGCCATTAAATATGTCTAACATTATGTAGTGTCTTGTCAAATGCTTTATATCTAGGTTCTGTTTATTGTTAAGTCTCATATTCCCCGCCCTTAACATATAACAATTTCATATTTTAACCCCACCCTTAATATGCGTTCCACCCGCTCTCCATTGGTTAATTTTATCTTTTTTTAAACACTGACGTCATTCTCTAAACAAAATATTCGTATTCAAGATGGCTGTGACTCCGTGTTTTTTGGACCTGTCGCAGCGTGGTTTTTTTCCCTCTTATATTCACGAATTTCAAACTAACAAACACAGCGAAGCCCGTTATCGTGAGTCCAAAAAGGATCTTCCAGGACAACATATAGTGAGATTGGTAGGTCTTTTTAATGAGTAAATGTTATGTAAATATTTCAGTGACCTACACTGGTCTTGCAATTTCTTCTTCGAAATTCTTCTACAGTCATTAGGGAAGAGTTCTTTGACTTTATTCAGTTAAAAAGAACCATTGGTGAAGCTATAGCAGAGAAGATAGTTGAAACGCTTCAAAGTAATGATGTTGCAATAGATGCAATGCATGAACATGCTTATGATGGGGCTGCGGCTATGTATTCAGAACAACAGGGGTGACAATGACGACGGCCCCAATGACGAATTAAAAGATTGAACAAGTTGGCCATCTACACTCACTGTTCTCAATCTTAGTATACCTTCAGCATGCAAATTACCTTCAGTGAGAAATATGATTGATGTAATTGACTCAGTGTTTCTTTTCTTTGATCAATCTCCAAAAAAAACAATTGTTTCTTGAACATATCCTAGAGATGGAAGGCTCTAAATATGCGAAGAAGAAATTAGTTGGACTTTGTAAAACACGATGTGTAGAGAGGCATGTTTGTTTTCACACATTTTATACTTGATCATGTTGACAAAATGTCTGAAATTTATACTTAGAGAGGTAAACATCAAATTTGAAACCTGTTTCTGTGATGCCACACAAATTGCAAATGACCTACAAATAGAGATCAAAGTTCCTAGTACATGTGTAAAACAACAGCATAGAGCAAATTTTAACACAACAGAACCAAAGGAATATTTCAAGTACACATTGCCCATTTCATTTCTTGATTATTTACTCCAAGAGTTAAGATCTCGCTTCCAAACCGAAGATATATCAGCATATTATATCTGCTCTTTATTACCATCCAACATAACTGGACTTGGCTGAGAAGAGCTGACTAGACTTTCTAATCAGCTGATGTTCTGGGAAACTGACCTTGACTGCATTTTGTCACAGGATTTACTAAAGGAAATTAAAGAATGGAAAAGGTATTGTCAGAAATTGGAAGTTGATCAATTTGACAACCTCAGTGACCTGATACCACTTTACAACGAAGTGGATGAAGACATGTTTCCAAATATTAAGACACTTATTCACGTAGGTTGTATTTTAACAATTACTTCATGCTAGGTAAAGAGATATTTTTTCTGGGCTCTGGAGAATAAATAATTACATGTGAAATACAATGCAGTGAGGAGAGTTAAGTACAATACAATACAAGCAATAGAATGCTTTTTCAGTCGAGTTTAGTCTTTTCATCCAAGTGTGAATGAGAATGACCCATCAAATCTAGGCAATAAGAATAAAGATATTCCTTAACTTGAAAAACCCTAGTGGTTAAAACTCAATTCTGAAATAGATAAACTATAAACATGAAAAATAAAATAAAAAATATAAAAATTAAAGCAATGGTATTAAAAGTTTAAACCTATGTGTGACAACAGCTTGGCTTTTCAATATGGATAAGAAAAAAAAAAGAAAAGAAAAAAAAAAGACTGTTCTAGAAGCGGAAACTTCCGCGCAATAGAACTGGAATCGTTTAAAAATGAAACGGTTAACATCCACATCAATACTATATAAAATTCAAATTTGCCTCCCCCCCTGGAAAAAATCCTGGATCCGCCCCTGGACGAGGCATTCAGTTTGAAACCACTACCAGCAGTTATGGGTGACAAACGGGCCACACCCAACTTGAGTGTAGCCAGACCACTACAGCTGACATCACAAACACCACAGTAAGATTTAATAATTAAATTATTTTTATTGTCTTTCTTTTTGTTATACAAATCTCACATTTACCATGGAAGCTGTTTTTCGTTATACTATTTTATTTGTTTTAGCTTGATTGCAAAGAAAGCTCAGAACTTATATGAACCACTCCAGAGTCTGCTTCCCAGAACCAGTAGTGTTGTTTTTTGAGAGGCATTTGGTCTTCTGTGGATTGAACCCAAAACCATGAGCATGATGGGTCAATGCTCTATCCATTACACTACTGCAACGTGTGTTTAACAACATAATTGTGCAAAATTCCTTGTTACTACAACAGCCAGGCTTTTATATTACATCAAAACTGTCTAACCCGTCATTTCACAAAGCAACTAAATAATTTTGCACAATTGGAATTTATATTTAATTTTAAAGATACAAAATGACTTGCATGTCCTTGCATTTCAGTTGCAGATCTGCACGTGTGTTCATCTCTTCTACATTCCATGACATGCATGGTGAACATGACTTGTGAGCGTCACTTGCTCATGCGGTTTGTGTTCCCAGAGTTGCATGCTCTTTGTAAGAAACACTTCATCAGAGTGCACTAGGCGGATCTAAGATGGGGAGTAACAGAAGAGGATACGCATAGCAACAAGTAAGTTGGTGAAGTAAAAGATCCTTACCGTTTCCCAGTCGTTTGATAAACCTGTTTATCACATGACAGTCAGGTTGCAGGGGTGTAATAAGCCCACAATATATTTTTTATATTAACCTGTTGAAAATTTAATTTGTGTTGCCCGTATAACTAGACACTCGTATATGAAGTGCCAAGCTACATTCTGACTTACTAGAACACCTAAATGATGTTGATAGGCATGTTCTTAATAAACTGATTACTAGATTATCATTCCTGATGAAAACTTATATATACAAAGTGTTATTTATCAATCATAGAAAAAAAGGTTAACCTGAAATAAATAGTATATGTAACCTTTTTTTCTAAGCTACATGACCAAAAAAATTAAATTTGTGCTCATTTATTGTTAAATTTCTTTGACATAATACTCTGCCTTGACTGATACATTTTGGCCAACTCGTTTAATAAATTCAATATTGGACGTATACTCATGTTTATGAAATATAAAAGATGTTCATACGTTACATGCAAAAATTACACTTTTTGTTTTCACTTTGCAGTCGGGCAAATTTGTTTTGCCTTCAAACGCTTTTGATTAAATTAGTATAATGAAATTGGTGTGATAAAGAACTTAAGATCCATTATAAGTAATATTTATGTCATTTGAATATGGAAATATTTTATTATAGTGATATGTTCTTGCTCTGGGATCATGTGTGTTGAGCTGACAAGTTTGACATTAATCAAAATTGTACCTCCCTAAACTTCAAGCCAAACATATTTATTAATAAAGGAAATATAGTAACAATACACTCAATACACGACAGTCAACTGTATACTGGAATAGATTGGTCTCCCACACCCACTATTTCATATTGTACTACTCCAATTCAATATAGACTAAGAACACAGATAGACCAGCTTTGCACTAAGCCTTCGATATATACATCGGCCTGTTACACCCTCTAGCTATCTTATTATACCCCCAGATACAAAGTATATAGGAGCAATATCCATCTCACTACACAGTTACATCACTTTTTTCCCATGGTAACATGATTCTTATGTTTAAAAACAAGGACTATGTAATTTGGTTTTGAAATATTTTCAAAATGGTTCAAAGTAGTTATGATTTCTTGCTGCAGATGTGAAGAGCAAAAGTTGGTATAGCATATACTGCAACAAGACATCACTGGTGTTAAAAAGTGACTTTTATAAGATTTCAACATATGCATGTATTTATGAGCATTTGAGGACTTTTTTTCAAAGAAACTCAGGGTGTCACTGCACCCTCTTTTAAAAAAAAACGTGGACAACTCACCAGTTATTGTGCATTTTTATGTGGGTTTACATTCCAGCTTTGAACAAAAAAACTTCTATGTGGAATTCTTTTTTTACAAGGGAAATCCTAGACCTTATTTTATATAGAACAAAGAACAAAATTCAGCTGTGTAGTGAGAGCTACCGGTATAGGAGTCGTGCTGGTCGGTCAGTCAGTCCATCCATTCATCTGTCTGTTGAGAATTTTTTTTATTGCAGGAATTCAGTGAAACTTTACAAGAGTGACTAGTACAAAACCTAGTTGTGCATATTGTCGTCGTATTGTTTGTGGTCATCGTTTCTCAGCAACCATTGGCTTGAATTCAATGACACTTCACAAAAGTAATTGGTTACACTAAGTGGTTCACTGTGTCAAAGCAGGCAGCAAAAGGGTACAATAAGTGTGTCAGGGCACCATCTGGGGGTATCCATCACTTTCAGCGATAATTCTAGTTCTGTTTTGTTTTATTATGATATATATAACTTATATTGAAGGGAAGGATAGTCGGTTTATATGTTGTTTTTAGAATATTGTTATAATAATCAAATGTTAAACAAGAATAATATCTGTACAGAGCTTAATATAAAAAAAATTTAAAACTTCCATTTTTAAAGTTTATTTGCAATTTATGATTCCTGAATTCTCATGCTTATGTTGATGTAATTTTTGCAGGACTCCAGAGCTTTCTGTCTTTCGGAGATAAAAAAAAGTGTCAGTTCTTCGTTGGCATGCTTGGTGAATGGTATGGGTACCAGAGACATACATTGTTCCCGATGTACCAGAGTACGACGGGGTAAGGGCATACCCTGCTGGTGCCTCTATGACAGAGCTAGTATGACTGAGTAAGGGCATACCCTGCTGGTGCCTCTGTGACAGAGCTAGTATAACTGGGTAAGGGCATACACTGCTGGTGCCTCTGTAACAGAGCTAGTATGACTGAGTAAGGGCATACCCTGCTGGTGCCTCTGTGACAGTGCTAGTATGACTGAGTAAGGGCATACCCTGCTGGTGCCTCTGTGACAGAGCTAGTATGACTGGTTAAGGGCATACCCTGCTGGTGCCTTTGTGACAGAGCTAGAGATGCACAGTGCTGCCCTTCATAGTCCCGCTGACATGAGGGATTATGCATTCTTCTATCTAAGAGATTCAACATTAGAAAGGTTTGTTAATTTTATTTTTGTGTTGATCTTCCTTGACTGAATGGTTTACGGTGCTATCATTTAATTCTCATTATTAAGGTGACGGGTTTGAGCATACCAGCTGATTTCAATGTGAAGTTACTAGCAGAATAGTGATGGTCCTACTCATGTTAATATAAAATGCATTTAAGGTTTTCTGCTGCCATAAAAACCTGGATGCTATATATATATTTTCATGTAAAATCTGCAGTTCATTTCATTGATATTGATTAAAGAATGTTTACATAACCATTACACTTTTAGTGTTTTTTAAGTGTTTAAGTAAAACCATGGATCTTTATTATAGGAAGGTATGAAATTTGCATCTCTATGCTACTTGTTGATGAAATAGCATGCGGACATTAATAATATGGCAAACATGGCAAATTTATCAGATTTCGCAGACAATTGATATCTTATACATGTATGTAATGTAAGCTGTATGTAACCAATGTTTTAAACATGCAAAATGATCTTGAATTATATTTTGTTGTTATTTAATTGCATTATACAAATTTTGTATTCATAAGTACTTCATAAACTTTAAACACAACTTGCTAGGAAAAGTATCGTTTTTTAGAGAATTGCATTTTGCAAAAAAAGAATTTTGATTTGTATTCCTGAGATGAATGGAGATGTTATAATTGGAAATGAATTTTTTTCTAAATATTTGAGTGAATACATGAGCATTCATGAAATCTCAATCATTTGCATATCCTTCTTTATATAAATTATTATTAATTGTGAAAATTATTTCTTATAACTAACTTAAACAAATTGCACTCAAAGTCTTCTTGCTTATAGAACCAGCATTAAGCATATGTGAATAAAATGCCTTGCTCAAGGACACCACACATAGCAGCGGTGTAGGATTGAACCCACAACCCTCAGATCCTGGGGCCACGCTCTACCACTACACTATAACTGTGTCCCTAGGTAAAACTACAGAAAGTGTTAGTAAAACAGAGGCATGATCTAGCAAGTAACTGCTGAACTCTGTAGTGTACAGAGCTAAGATGGAATTAGGACCCAGTCAGCATTTGTTAGCAGTCTGTGATATCGTTTGTACTCTTACTTTCAGCGAAATTCCAAAAGATTACAGGGATGACTTTATGAGTGAAAACAGTTCAAACACAATAAAGATGGTCACCTCAAACAGAAGATCAAGAAGAGCTGGTTTAAAGTGTTTGATGGGTAAGAAAGTGTTGATTAGTTATATCAAAATAAACTTATTCGTCATCTGTCAATGGACATCTGTAATTTGATATGTTATTGACCATCTGTTATTGGCCATAAGTTATTAATGGACATCTGTTGTTGGCCATCTGTTATTATTGGCCATCTGTTATAAGACATGTTATTGAACACCTGTTATTGGACATCTGTTATAAGCCATATGTTATTATACATGTAATTTAACATCTGTAATTGCCCATCTGTTACTGCTCATCTGTTTTTTGACACGTTATTGAACATCTGTTATTGAACACATGTTACTGACCATCTGTTATTGGCCATAACTTATTGACCATCTGTTATTATTGGCCATCTGTTATTAGACATCTTATTGAATATCTTTTATTAAACACCTGTTATTTGCCATCTGTTATTGGACATCAGTTATAAGCCATATGTTATTATACATGTTATTGAACATCTGTTATTGGCCATCTGTTATTAGACATGTTATTGAACAACTATTATTGGCCATCTATTATTGGCCATCTGTAATTGGCTGTCTAGAATTGGCCATCTGTTATTGAACACATGTTATTGGTCATCTGTTATTGGCCATCTGAAATTGGCTGTCTGTAATTTGCTATCTTTTATTGAACACCTGTTATTTGTAGGCCACTCAACTTACCCATTAGTGCTCAGGTTTGTGTGATTATTTAGTACATAGAAACACTTTATTAGGTATATGTGTTATATTTTCCTATGAGAGTACAGTTTAGTACATTTATAATTTATACAGATATATGTTTAATCATTTATATACCTCAAACTCACCATTATATATGAATGTGTGGTAAGATAATCACTGTAGCACCTGTAAACCAATTAGTTCCACATGTGTTTATATTGCACATAAACTAGGGAACATATTGTATATACTGAACTGGAGAACCCAGGAAATACAGAACATTTTTTTTTCTCCATTTTTAGCTCACCTGAGCCAAAGGCTCACATGTGAGCTTTTGTGATCACTTGGTGTCCGTCGTCTGTCGTCTGTCTTAACTTTTAGCTTCTAACAACTTCTCCTCTGAAGCCACTGGGCCAATTTTGATCAAAATTCTAACTACTTGCCTATCTCGTTTTTCTGGAATTTTGAGTGTTCATGTATTATATAATCTACTTAATTTGGGTGACCCGAAGGTTAGTCAGGTGAGCGATATAGGGCCATCTTGGCCCTCTTGTTTTTTTTTTAGAATTTCACCTGTTTTTTCTTTGAAAGACATCAGTAAGTTTTGCAAAACTTGAAAATATCCAGATGACATATGGCTTTATTTTCCTAAGTTTAATGATTGTAATTATTAAACAAAATAAAAACTCTTAAACAATATTTCAGTAATAATAACAAACTTACAGTTAAAAAACATGAACACGTTTGCTGTAAATAAAAATGATACCCAATTTATTAATGGTATATGGCAATCATGTTTTATACAATAATTGTTAAATAGAAATGAGCCCATTAATGAACTCCTAGTCTGCTATTATCTACTATTATTTACTGCTATCTTAATGTTAACCTTCTTTCTCTGGATTAGCTGCTTACTGTAACTTAAAGTAGAACAAGGCAACAAAATACCTGGAGAGTTTCTTTAAAATTTGCATAATTCCTATAAAAGATAAGAAAAGTAAGTAATAAGTAAGAGATTTTTTTATCCTTTATCTATAATATTTTAAGGCTTTTCTCTTTTTTAAGCAAAAATGTTTTTAATCAATTTGTGATTCTACAATAGAAAGTAACAATGCAATGCTCTTGATGGCATTATCATTTTATATAAATTTATTGTTAATCAGCCCTCCTCCCATTCGATCTGTATCCAGAGAGTGCAAGAGTTGTTGACACAACTTCTAGGAGTCACAGATCTGTCACCTTGGTGATCACTCATGGTGTGATTGATTATTTGTTTATTGTTAATTTTATTTTTACATCATTCAGATGTTGATAAACAGTCAAAAATGCATCTGTAATAGTACAATCCAGTGTTTTCGATGTACATGTCTATTTTAACATGTACAAGGTATAGACTGCCATCTTTATGTAAAGCCCTTGTTAATACCTATCATTAGCACATATAAATTATTAACTTTGTGCAATATTTGTTAACAATTATATTAAAATTGACTCAACATTTTTATAGTTATTTATAATATGGGAATAAAACCTTTGTTCATAACAAAGTAACAAGGTTTGCACAGATTTGAAAAGTACTTGATTTTCAACCTCTGAAATAAAAAGTGCTTATTTCTTAAAAACATCCTTGAATAGTGCTTATTTTTTATGTCAGTGGAAAAAGTGCTTAAAAAGTGCTTGAAAATGAACAAAATCATTGATAAGTGCTTGAATTTAAAAGAGTTTGAATTTAAAAAATAGTAACAGAGTATATGAAATGTCCATCTTCGCCATTTATTTAACTCCGTGTTTTACTATATGCAAGAGAAGGGAGACTACTCAATTTGATAAATCTGTTTCCCAGCGGTATTGTGCAAAGCAGCATGCTGGGAACCAGCGTGCACCTGTTCTAATTTTAAAAATAGATACGGTGTGTTGTCGTCTAAACAAACTTTACGCAGTTGATAAATAATTCTTGAATAGCCTGTGCAGAACAATTGCCGATAACCTTTTGACAACCCCAAAATACAGAGAACAGAATCAAATGCAATAACAGCTGCTTGTGTTCTGAACTAGTGACGTCATCTAGCGAAACTCAATGTTATTATCAAAAATAAACGGATAACAATGCCTCAAAGAAAGTGTGTATTCAGCCCTGAAGTCGCATGATAAGAGCGAGAAACATAAGAAAAATGAAATGCCCGTGCCCACAATTCACAAATGAACACAAGATAAACTTGCTTAGTACAAAGAAATTGGTAAAAAATGGGATGCAAAGGTTGATCTGAAACATTAAGGGCTGAGGGAGTACTTGGCTGTGTGAAACTAACTGAACTTGTAAAAAAAAAAAATTTCTTGAAATCGGGGAGAGCGGGAGTATTTTATTTTTAAGAATTGGATGTTTTTCTAAAAAAATTTCTTTTTTTTTTTTTTTATTGATTTTTTTATGAAAATAAAAATGATCTGGGCAGCATGCAACTTAGGGGGCGGGCAGGGATGATAATTAGCAATTAATTTATTATGGCCTTATGTTGCTGTTCATATGTTTACGTTGTCTTTATTGGGAGAGACAGCTGGGCTAGTTACACAATATTATAACTAGCCCCTCCGAAGGTACAGTATGTTTGGCAAGTTCATCTATTTCAGTGCTTGAAATTGATATTTTGACCTTGAAAAGTGCTTGAATTTTATCAGTCCTTATCTATATGAACCCTGAGTAATATACATTTTAGATATCGACTTTGTTTTTATACAATTTCCATACTGACAAATGCTTTTTAGCTCTACTGGCCAAAGGCCAGAAGTGCTTATGCGATGGTGCGTTGTCTGTTGTCCGTCGTCTGTCGTCTGTTAGCAGCACTTTCTCTGAAACCACCAGGCCAATTAAACTGAAACTTCACATGGGTGTTTCTATTGCATAGGAGACTATACAGAAGATTTTTTTTTATCTGAAATTCAAGATGGCCACCGTTACTAAAATTAGTCCAAAACTTAAAAAATCCTCTTCTCATGAACGGCCCAACAGATTTTCAAAATGTTTATGTAGTAATGATGACCAACTATAGTTTTGTTAGATTGTTCAAATGGTCTCCCTAGGGTTAAATATGACCCTGCCCCAAGGGTTCGATTAGGGGACACATGTCATTATAATATTTTTTTATTTTTTTTTTTTTAAATGGAAATGATTTTGCCTATATCTTCACAGAAGCATTGTTAGGTGAAGGAGGTTCAGATTTGTAAAAATGACTGTGTTCCACTGTCTTAAGGGGTCAGGAGGGGCCCCAAAAGGGTAAAAATTGGGAATTACTAAATTTGTTTTCTTAAGAACCGGTATGTCAGTTTATAAATTATCCCTTTGTGTAGGGGTTTGATTGCAGATAAGAATTTAGGGGCTAAAATTTATAGGGGCCCTGTAAGGGGACTTAGAATTTTACATAGGGATACTATGGGAAAACAGGAAATTCTCTTTTTCTTTCATCTGTTCTGAAACCACTAGGCAAATTAAACTGAAATTTCACACGGATGTTTCCATTGCGTAGGAGACTATACAGAAGATTATTTTTTTTTCGATCTGAAATTCAAGATGGCCGCCGTGACTAAAAATGGTCCAAAACTTAAAAAATCTTCTTCTCATGAACGGCACAACAGATTTTCAAAATGTTTATGTAGTAATGATGACCAACTATAGTTTTGTTAGATTGTTCAAATGGTCTCCCTAGGGTTAAATATGACCCCGCCCCGAGGGTTCAATTAGGGGACACATGTCATTATAATATTTTTTTTATTTTTTTTTTTTTAAAATGGAAATGATTTTGCCTATATCTTCACAGAAGCATTGTTTGGTGAAGGAGGTTCAGATTTGTAAAAATGACTGGGTTCAACTGTCTTAAGGGGTCAGGAGGGGCCCCAAAAGGGTAAAAATTGGGAATTACTGAATTTGTTTTCTTAAGAACCGGTATGTCAGTTTATAAGTTATCCCTATGTGTAAGGGTTTGATTGCAGATAAGAATTTAGGGGCTAAAATTTATAGGGCCTGTAAGGGGACTTAGAATTTTACATAGGGATACTATGGGAAAACAGGAAATTCTCTTTTTCTTTCATCTGTTCTGAAACCACTAGGCAAATTAAACTGAAATTTCACACGGATGTTTCCATTTCATAGGAGACTATACAGAAGATTTTATTTTTTTTTCGATCTGAAATTCAAGATGGCCGCCGTGGCTAAAAATGGTCCTCCAAAACTTAAAAAATCTTCTTCTCATGAACGGCCCAACAGATTTTCAAAATGTTTATGTAGTTATGATGACCAACTATAGTTCTGTTAGATTTGTTCAAATGGTGTCCCTAGGTTTAAAAAATGACCCTGCCCCAAGAGGTCAATAAGGGGACACAATCATGTCAATATAATATTTTTTTTTTTTTAAAACGGAAATGATTTTGCATCTTTACTAAAGCATTGTTAGGTGAAGGAGGTTAAGATTTGTAAAAATGTCTGGGTCCTATGTCTTAAGGGGTCAGGAGGGGCCCTAGAGTTAACAATGACCCCTCCCCGATGTTTCTATTGCATAGTAGAATTTCAAAAAGTGCTATGGCCACTATGAGTCAGTAGAGCGTCCTCAGGCCCTCTTGGGCCTCTTGTTTGACACATAATTGTTTGCCTGAACATATGTAGGCCATTTGACATGTTGATTTCTTTTCATAACAGTAAAAAGATACTTATAGAAATTGGAAGTTTCTTTTTTTGTTCAGTGTATATGTCGATGAATTTATCAAATATGTGAAATATATGTAGTTAATAATAACTCACAATTAAAACTCAGTCACACCACTGCACAATGGCCATATGAATTGTCTTTGAGCAAAATACTTCAGTCGCAACATACACTTCATATTGGTTCTACAAAAGATGACTTAGACATTTATGATTTGTAAAAGTTGCCAGAATGTTTTACACAACCAGTATGATATAAATAATTATGACCAGACTAAAACAGCTTAAATTAGACCTAATGTGATTAATATCAATTAAGTCAGCATCACAAAATCAGTTTTATGCACATCTACAATACAATACAATACAATACAAATCCTTTATTTCGTAAATAGAGGCTCTGGCCCAAAATATATATCATTATTTACAAACATTTAGTAGAACTAGTGTCAGAATATGAAATGAAATATGGCATACAATTTATGTGGAAATATTTTACAATATTCTTTTTTATTATAATTGTGATTCATTTCGTACCAAAATAAAATGGATATATGCAGCTAGTTTCCTAAGTTTGAAGGTGTCATTTAGTTGTAGTAGCTGATAAAAATCTTTTCACCAGAATACAAAGACTGTAAACATTGTAGTCTTATTCGTCTTCTATAACGTTTATATTTACATGAATATAACAATATGCACACTTTTGGTCTTGACTTTCAATATTTTCGTGGCGACCAGTTTCTATTTTGAACTTGTGACTAGAACATCGAAAACGGGCAAGAGATTTTTTATGTAAAAAGGGAATTTCAATACAAAGATATTTGCTTTTTCAAGTGAGAACAAAAATAGGAAAAGAGAGAACAACAGGGAACACATTTGGCAGTTTGTTTAAACATATTTCATTTAATTGATGACTGGTCTAGTCAACAGTTATGAGTAACAGTTGACCCTGTTAATTCTTTTTTTTATTAAAAAAAACCAAAAACAAACAGGCAAAAGGAATTCAATTAAGTAACAATATTACTACAATAAAGATTCATTCAAATTTTACTAATGTATCTTTTTTTTTTTGCATTTAATTTTTCAATTTGGTATAAATATTTTATTTGTTGTTTGTAATTGTTGAAAACTGGTTGTCTTCCATCTAACTTGCACTTATAAATGTAATATTTTGCATGTAGTATTAATTTATTTAGAACACTGTCATATTTAATTGACCCAAAGATAATATCTTTCACAGACCATTTTGGTTTAACCTTTATATTTTTGTCAGTGTAAAGAGTTTCAAAATTGGCCCAAAATGTTTTTGTATATTTACACTCCCAAAAAAGATGCATAATATTTTCTATATGCTGTTTATAAAAAGTGCAAGAACTATCGTCTTTTATCTTCATTTTTGTCAATAAATAATTTGTAGCAGTAATTCTGTGATTTATTTTGACCTGAAACCATTGTAGCTTGGTGTCTTTAGTGCAACTAAATGGTATTTTAAATAATTTATTCCATTCCTTATCTATATTTAGTCCGTAAGGATTCCATTTAGCAATGGATGTTGGTAATACACTGGACTTATTAAGTACATCATAAATAACTCGACAACCTTTCTTTGTACTTGTTATAACAGAAACTATAAGTTTTATTGCTACTTGTTATAACAGAAACTATCTAGTTTTATTGCTAGGTGAGTAAACTTGAGAGTTTGAAGGTAAGTTCGTACTGCGGCAATCATGCCTTCATATTCTATAAAATTTGAATTAACAGAAATTTTTTCTTTAAATGATCTAATGGACAGAAGAATACCGTTTTCATTTATCAGATCATTGATCATTATTATGCCTTTATCATACCATCTTTTGTAAAAAACACTTGACCTTCCTATCTTAAGGTTATTGTTGTACCATAGAGGTTGAGTTAAAAATTGTTTCCATGACAATGGTTTTTGTAGCAGATATTAATAAATTAAGACTTTCATAAACATCTTTCCAGAACAGATTGCCTATTTTACGTAAATTATTGTTCATAAAATCATTACCAAAAATAAACATCTTTGTGGTAAAGGGATACATTTGTTCATGGATTTTCATACATTTTTTTCCATCAAATAAAAGTCGTCTTATCCAAGTTAGTTTCAAAGAACATATGAACTGTTTAATATTAATCATCTTAAGTCCCCCATATTCATAGCTTTGAGTAACAACATTTCTTTTTATTTTGTCTGGGTAATTGTTCCATAGAAAAATAAAACACATATTTTGTAACAGTTTAACTTGATCTTCAGGCGGATTTGGTAATGAAGAAAATAGATGATTAAGTTTCGGTAAAGCTAAACTTTTTAAAACCGTTATCTTTCCAAAAAGAGTGAGTACTCTTTTGAACCATGAACGTAACAATAATTTAATTTCATTAATTTTTTTTTCTTAATTTAATTTGATCATACTGTCTAAATTAGTAGACATAGTAATTCCAAGGACTATAAAATCTCCCTGATCCCAATTTAGTTCTACTTCCTTACATAATTTAACATCTGAACCTGTCTTTTTCCCAAACTATATAATTCTAGTTTTTTCAACATTAGCCTTAAGACCTGAGATTTCAGCATAAAATTTTAAAACTTGAAGAGCATGTTTAAGTGACTGTTCTGTACCATCTGATATAAGTGAGGTGTCATGCGCATATTGTGAAATAATGTGTTCAGTGTCGCCTACTTGAACTACTTTTATGTTTTTATTTGTGCTGACCAGTACAGCCAATATTTCCACACACAAGAGAAAGATATATGGGGAGAGTGGATCACCTTGTTGGCAGCCTCGGTAAATAGAGAACCAATCTGACAGATGACCATTTACTGTTAAGAACGGTTTAATATCTGTATAAAATAATTCAATCCATTTTTTAAAACTATGACCAAAATTAAAAAACATTAAAACCTCCTCAATAAACGACCATGAGATAGTATCAAATGCTTTTTCAAAATCAGCAAAAACCAATAACCCTGGTATATCATTTTTTCTGTGTAATAAAAGAGGTCATAGATAGTGTGAGTGTTTTCGCCAATATATCTTCCTTCCAAAAATCCTGTCTGATCATCATTTATAACACTTGGTTGTACCTTTTTTAGATGCTGTGCAATACAGGCAGAAACTAATTTATAAGAACAATTTAATAAAGAAAAAGGCCTCCAATTTTTTAAAAACTGTCTGTCTTTATTAGCTTTGGGAATACAATCATGTAACAATACCTTTTTTTTGTGTAATTGAAAGTTCTCCTTTCAATAAACCGTAGTTTATGGATCTCAAGAGAAAAACACCTATATCAATCCAAAAGAATTTATAAAATTCCATTGTAAAACCACTTGAGCCAGGACTTTTAAGATTTTTTGCCCTTTTTAAACAAAGCAATAGTTCTGGTAATTCAAGAGGGCCTTCTAATGTGAATTGTTGTTCTTGGGTAAGTTTAGGTATGTGAAAATCTTTGAACAATGTATTCAGATTGCGGTTTGTAACTGGTTTGTGGGCATATAATGATTGATAAAAAATCTTTGCTTCGTTCAAAATTAATTCTTGGTTTTTCAAAACTTTGCCTTCATTTGATATTAGCGAAAGTATACATTTATTTACAAAGTTTTTATTTTCTAGATTACAAAATAATTTGTTACCTTTTCCCCTTCATCTAACCATTTAGCTTTTGATCTTATCTTAATGCTCTCTAATTTTTTTTGTCTTAATTCAAAAGTTTCTTATTTTTATGTTCTAAACTAACTAAATTATTATCTAATTGTTTTTCAAGTCTTTCATTTTCTTTTAAAAGTTTAGACTCATTTTGAACTTCTTGTTTTTTAAGAAAAGATGAGTATGATATTGTTTTACCCCGGATTTCCAATAGTAACATTTCAAAAAAATGTTGATCGTTAATATCTAGCATCAAATCTTTACAAAGTATGTCACAAATTTGTAGATTTAAATTTTGATCTCTTGTTGCATATTGAAGTTTTGTATTATCAATTACTTTTTTAATTTCGTCTACATAAGTTTTATCTTTTAAAAGCGAGTTATTAAATTTCCAATATGAACGTCTTTTTTTAAATTTCCCAAAAGTAAATGTTAAAGTAATTATTGAATGATCTGTTTGATACCCCGGTAAAATATTACTATCCTCAATGTCAGTAAGTAAATGCTCTGAAATCAGAAAAAAATCCATTCAGGCCATTTTATTTGTATTTAGACGTCTCCAAGTAAACTCTCTCTTATCAAAGTTAAGTTCTCTCCAGCAGTCTGTCAAATTATATTCATTAATAATACTTAAAACATTTTCCCTAGCTTTAGGATTATTAATATTTACATAATTATGTGTATCTATTTGGGGATTGAGAACAAGGTTAAAGTCTCCTGTTAAGATTGTATCATTTCCATATCTATCAATGTCTTATTTAACCCCTGTATAAAACTCAGGTTTATCTTTGTTTGGTCCATAAATATTTATTAAAGTCATCCTTTTCTTATTAATTGTTATTTCTTAAATCAGTTTATTACCATCTATATCACCTTCAGTTTTATGTATTTTGTATTCAAAATTATTATTAAATAGAATTGCAACACCCCTAGATTGACTGTTAAAATTAGTAAAAAAACATTTGTAACCCCACTGCGTTCGTATATAATTTTCAGCTTTGCTGACAAAATGTGTATCTTGTAAAAAATAGACAGAAAATAATTTTTGCTGCTAAAAATGGAAAACACCTAGACGTTTATTTCTATCACCAAGGCCTTGGACGTAATCTAGTTGTCATTATCTAATAATAGATTAAACATAGTTACAATAGTAGATTAAACATAGTTACAATAACATGTACAGAAAGATCAACATCAATGTGCATGAGCTATTTTTACACTCCTTCCGAAACAAACAAAAAAACAACACACTAATGATAATGACTGTATTTAAGGAGAAAAAAAACAATGGCAATCATCGACATTTTATAAAAAAACAAAAACGAGGTCTTATATTAATATCTCAACATACACTAGTTTATACCTTACTTTTATAGTTACAATGTCAAAGTACACTCATATATACAACTAATATAGTATTTACATTCACATTTTAGTTAAGAGAAGAAAAAAAAACATACACAAAAAACAAAGCATGATAGTATCAGATTCTTTGTACATGCATTTGATCCACCAGAAATATATTTCTGACATCTGTTTCATTTAATCACAGCTGGTTGTCTGTAAAAAAAAAAAAAAAAAATTGGCAGAGTTCTAATATAAAGCCAAGAAGACATACAAGCACATACTGTACTTCCTATCTGATATGCAATACATGTTTAAACACACACATACATACACATATATATTAAAGGGCACGTGGTCCCTTTTTGCACCAGTGGGGCCACATATACATACGTATACACATAAACACCCACATACACATATGTACATATACACATATATATATACATATAACATACATATACATGTACACAACATATGTATATACGTACATTTATAGCATGTATTTATTGTTTCTTAAAAATCAGCCATTCAAAATACGGGCTTACAACATGTAATATTTATCCATGATATCTAATCATAGTTATGATCTATTTATAGAAGTCTTTAATATGAGGGCTGTTCTTTAAAGTTTTAATGTGAGCAGCTGACTAAACAAATATTTATATGCTTAATTTATTTTTTATCAGTTTGTTTGAATATATACCAGAGAGTATGAGGTTAAATTAGTTATTACTGATTAGGAATTACTAATACATAAATGTTAAACATTTAGACAAAAGTATAAACTTTAATGACAATATCTGGCATAATTTATTATACCCTATATAACTAAACATTGAAATATATCCCTGGTAATGTCAATTAATTTTACAAATGCATCAAAAGTTATGTTTATATTTGGTCACTGTGCTTGTGTATAATATTAAATTCATACTGTGACACAGCTATTTACATGCTGGTTGGTATTTGTATATTAAATCACAGTTAAGGTAGATATACAAACTAGCTTTTACCAGCTAAGACTACTCGGTAAGTTGCCATGATGCCATTCAACACTAAAGTTCTTGATACCAGTTATATCTGCAAAATATAAACACTGGGCTAAAAAAGCTACGTTAAAAACTATATCAAAATGACAGCACATTTTATACATCAATAAAAGTATACACAGTTTGTCTCAGTCTAATATGATATTGATAAAAAATATAAATTTATAAAAAAAAAAAAAAATGGCTGTTTGCCAGTAAATAGTTTGATCTAAGTTCCAAAATAATTTGTATATTACTACGAATGTTATTTAATGTGTTATGTAACAGCTGTAACGAACAGACATTACCTTGTCAGCTACAGAAAGGTATATTTTATGAAGGCTAGTAGTTTGTATCACTAACCTTGTTATACGTTGCTTAAGTTATACATTGCTGGAAAAGCAATGACTTATAATATGGAAGAGTTCTAATAAAATGTCAACAATTTATTTCTAGAGTTCAATAAAAAATATAAAAATAAAGTTTTTAATTTGTATCTTATAGAATTTATAAACATATCAAACTATACTACCAATCCCTTCCAATAAACATACGGTTGTTCGTCAGCTATATTTTCTAATGGAGGCTTTTGAATGTCCAAAAAGAGGCGCTGAATTATGTTGTGTATCAACAAAACTCGTGTAGTGAAGTCGTGTGATCAAAATATCTACTAGATGCTTTATTTTTTGCATAAAATGTTGGTTGTTGGAAAGCACCGTGCTTTTCAAAGACACGGATTGTGGATAGTGAGCCTCTAAAGAACACCCATCTAATTGATTAGACAAAAACATATTTAAAATGCCAAAAACATATTTAGAGAGTCACCTGTATATAACAAAAGGGTATATAATAATCTACCTTTACATAACATTTTTTTTGGGATGATATTTAATTGAAAAGTTTGTTTTTTTCAACATATTGTTTAAACAAGTCCAGATTTAAATCCGTTTCGACCCAAAAGACTGGGAATTTTAATTGAACAATTTGTTTAAGTCTGTTTTCAGGCTGACCACAACTTTTCTGTCCGATTTCAAAAGGGCAATAATTTTCCCCTCATCTGACCATGCTGTCTTCACGTCTCCATGTTGGTTGACTTTTTCTAAAAGTTTTGCATGTTTGATTGTCAGATCTTCGCGGATAACTATTCCGGAACCCTTCAGCTTCCTTCTTGCTCTGATCACTTTGAATTTGTGCAGCCTCGACAAAAACTTACAAATGACAGGCCTGTTACCATCTTTTCTAAAAGGGCCCAGACGATGTACGATGTTTACATCTTCCTCACTCAGTCTCAGGCTAAGCTTATTTTTTAGAAAACGTATGACTTTTGATGTAGTTTCTGATGCTGCCTCGTTCTGAACACGGTCATCAATCCCATATATCCAAATGCTATTTCTGCGGGTGTATTGCTCCAGATCATTAATGGCAATTTCGTACAGTTTGTTCATTGAACCCGAGCTTTTGAGAGCGCCTTCTACATCTTTACTTGTTTCTTTAAGTTTTCTGTGGTACACTTTTCAAGTTAGATTTCTACTGCCGATACATTGTGTTGAAGTTTTTTAACAGTCTCTTCCGAATCTATGAGTTTTTTCTCCAGTTGATCAATTTTTAAATAGACGACTTCAAGTTCTTTTTTTATATGTGATCTCAAATCTTTTGCTAGTGATTCTAGCTTTTTACTTAAAAACTCTTCTGAGATCATTGTTTTGAACTGTTTTTCAATGTACTCTTGAGTTGCTACTTTACTTATTTTTGCTTCCAAAGTTTTTAAGACAGAGTCCAGGTCATTTACTTTTACTGGTCGGAACATTTCCGTTATTGTGCCCTGTGACCCTTCTTTGGAGTTTTTCTCGATCGTATCTTCGTGAAATCCAGTGCTATTGCCTTTTGTTTTTTTCTCTTTGTTTGTCTTTGTCTGTGACATTTTCCCCGTAGTCTTCTGAACAGATGTGTAATTTAAGTTGTTCTTTTACTATCGTATACTATGTAGGCTACTGCTGTGTATATACGGCGGTTTGTTTACAAAACATTGGTGTGCATGTAACGTGTAGCACGGTCTCTCATTTGTCTATTCACAAAGCGAAGGAAAGGAATGTAGCTATTGTCCATACTCACGTTTCCCATGCTTTTTTCCCGCCAACAAATTGTCCATTTTTGTTGAATAAAAAACTCCTTTTCTCAAGTATGAAAAATCACATAAACATCTTAAACACGATGTAAATGCATTTAGTCCCTTTTATATTTAAATTATCCATATTTTCCTAATATTTTTATACTTATTTGAAGATTTCTATCTTCGTATTAAGAGCTGACAAAAACACACCTTACTCCATGAACGACCTTAACCTGTAAGGAACATTTAGTTTTACTATACATAGATTTAAATACAGATAAAATTTTACCATGTATGCCTTTACTATTAAATAATTTATTATGAATTAAAGTGTCAAACACTTTGCTCAAGTCTAAGAAAAGACAGTAATGTGATGTTAGTTGAGTTTATACTTATTTCTTTAAGCTAAGCTCAGAGCTTATATGAACTGCACTTGAGTCTGCTTCGAGGGTAGAATTAGTAGTGAGCACTATTTTATGAGGCCTAGGGTTGAGCTTACCCGCAACCTCTGGCATGAGCGGCCAACACTCTTTCAGTTACACTACCATCCCGCTTTACACGTGATGTTAGAAATATATGTATATGCAAAATATCAAATATTTTGCCTGCAAACTGGATTAGTTTGCTCCAAAAGAACTGCAGTATGTTAATAACAGCAAGGTTACTAAATGCAAGTGAATAACTGCATGACTAGTCACTGGTAAGCTATGATTTCACTAAATATTAAATGTGGAGCATGACCCATTAAACCGAGGAATGAAGGGTTGTGGATCCCCAGTCGTATATATGTGTGATGTCCTTGAGCAAAATGTTAAATCCACACATTGATGCTTTGTACTGGTTCTTCCAAGAACGATTTCAATATTTGTATAAGTTGTAAGAACTTGTTTCACAATCAATGTAAAATAAATAAGTTAAAAAATAAAACCAGATAATTTTATCATAAAGCAATATTTTTAAAACTTGTTTGTTTACTTTCATTGACCAATTGATATTATGATGTACAACAGTTGCTGATATTTTTGAAAATGGTTATATATGTTTGTTCATTTCAAACAGAGTATGACATGTTTAGTAAACAGATGCATATGATATTTTATTATTTTGATCAATCAAAAAATTGTATATCTTGGTTTATTCACCCCATAATTGGTTTGTGATGGTGGCCATCCTCAATAAACCATACTGGTACAGATTGATGTATATTTTATGCATTAGTCTTAAAGGCTTATGCTGCAGTCTCAACATATGTTTACTCTTTGAGAAAAAATGACAGTGTAACTGTTTGTTTGTGTTTATACTAATGAAAGAGTGGTTTAAAAACATTGTTCTGTAACTTCTCAGTGTGTATCAGTATTAAATATGTTTTTTGGGAGGCGGTGCTTTAGCAACCGCTCTCAGAGCTAACTTGATTATTTTCCTATACCACAAATCTACAACTGTGTATCATGTATCATAACCTGACAACCACCAATCAAATAGTTCCGCCCCCTGATAAGCGTTCGAACTCACTATAAACAGTAGATTCGACTATTTCAACAAAAACATTAATATTATAACAGACAGTGATGATTTATACCTTTAAACTATAGTGTATCATATAAATTTCAAGTTTATATTCAGTGCTATTAATCAGCACACAGCAATTAAAGAGCATGAATACAGATGCACTGAACTATGATCACCTGACCAAAAGATTTTTTCAGGATGCCATCTTGGACAGCAATTCAAGACAGACGACTGCGTTTTTAACTATTAGTTAATATTACCATATTTCAATGAATACGGGAACGAAACTTTTCTAGGTCTGTCCCTTATGCCGAGGAACTATACTTATATAGTTCCTTGCTTAAGCCAGTAAACAATCAATACTTGTTTTAAAAATAGAGATATGCTAATGTCGATCACTTGTGGTTTCTCCCAAACGTTTAAAAATAGACTTGTATTCGACATTGATCGAGTTATGAATAATGTTAGTGTTGTTTTTTAGTTATTTAATAAATATTTCATATATTGCCAATAATTGGAACGGTAGATAATTTCCATTTAAGCATATAAGAGTTAAAGCATTTGTGTTTCTGTAGCAAAAATATGCAAACATCCAGATGTGTGTAAAAATCGGCACCATAACATATTGACTAGTGCGGTTCCGTTTATGGGGTGATATAGGGCCCCAGAAAATATAAATGTAAGAATCAATTGTTAATGTCGACATACACATTTCTACTTTTCGTCTTTTAAACGAATTGTTTCACTGTGCTAGAGAAATCAATAAAGAAAATAATAAATGAATATACTCAAAGTGGAATTCATCGTGCTAGATTCAGAGTACTTTGATATTTTATATATGATAATAAGCTTGTCATTTCTGAAAATATCATGAGTTGAGTTGAAGATACAAATCTCATATCATTGAGTTGAACTTATATCTTGAAGTTGTATATTTGCCAAATTTAACAGTTGATATTCCTGCTATAGCAGAAAAATATCCATTCAGTTACATTCTCTTGACTTATTCGAGGAAAGGGTCAACATTAAATATAGAACATGCAGATTTTGTACCCTGTATAAGTCAAAAGTAATTGGGATTATTCTACTTCAATGTATGCAAACTAACCTGTTTGTCTAAAACAATAGCGACAATTTACATTTTATATGCTCCACCCCCATCAGCACTGCAGTGCTTTGATTATATATACAGAAAAGAGATAATATTTTTTAGCTTGACACAGGAAATCTATCAGGGAGAAAGTCTTTGTAGTACAAGAAAGTACAAACTCCTTCTAGGAGTGAGATGTCAGTTCAAGTCTGACCTTGGACAATCTTATAGGCTTCCATTAATTGTTCATATAAAGGATTTTAATTGTGCAATGAAGTAGACTTTTGTTTTAGATGTGGCTTATTTATACAAATTCAACATTTAAGCAAATTTTAAGTTATTTTTTGAAAATCTTCAAAACCTTGTATAATTTCCATTCAGTGAGATGAAGATTCAAATAAAAATATATTTTTTAAAATAATTGCATATAATCATTCAGTCTGTATGAACTTATAGAAACTGCTCTTCATTTCTCTATGAAAATCAGTAATTGTTGAAGTTGGGTAGTGCTAAAAAGTACCAGTTTACATTTCATTGGCGCCATGATGTTACTTTGCTTGTAGGACATTACGTTTCATGCAATGTTTACTGTTGCCTAGGTACCAATGAAAATGTGCATGACTGCGCTTGCTTAACATGATTGTGGACAAAGCTGCTGTTCAAACAATGACATTAAATTGGTAGCTTGATACATGTATACTCCTGTTTTTTGATATAGAAAAAAATAATATCATAAATATTCTTTCATCTGAAATAGTTGGAAAAAATATGTTAAATTATACAAGAATGGAAAGTACAATTTTGAAAAACCTTCCCTAGTCAAGTTCAAGCTTCAGACATTAAACTAGCCTGTTTGTCATCACCTGATCAAACTCAAAATTATGCTATAATTCCTGAAATAAACACAAACTTACTTAAAGATAAAAGCATTTTTCACTACCCTCATTTCAAAAAATTCAAAACTGATCTACAATGCATAGAATGAAGCCTCCAACAGATATCCTTAGTTGGGATTGAACCAACATCTTCCATCTTAAAGACAGATGTACTTCATTGTACAATAAGGATGCATTCTGAAACTACATTAAAGTTACACTGTACATTAAACATGATAGTTCACAATCCTGTTTTATTTTTAAGTCTTTGAGTAATTCTAGCTTTAAAATGTTTGCTTTTAAATATTAAATTTGTAAAATTTAAACTGTCACCATAAAGCAGACCTGAATAAACCCACACTTGGAAAACCATTATTCAATAGATGTACAATATTGCGTATATTGTATATATATATATTAATATATATTAATATCAGTTGGCAACAACTATGGAAAATTCGAAAGAGATCCGTGCATCAAGAAAGGAAGAACAGGCTAGACAAAATTTTATCTATGTATGGTCATTATGAAACCAATACCGAATACCCCTCGACATCTTTGTTGCAGTGGGTATAATGGCAAAATTACAGACGACCAAAAATATCACTTTCTACATTATGTGACATACAAGCTATTTAACCTTTTAGTGTGACCTAAACAGTCTAACGCTAGGTCTCATTTTAAGTGGGCGGTAGTGTAATGGATAGATAGTTTGTTGCTCAAACCAGATGTTACGGGTTTGATCTCCAACTCGACCCCAATGCCTTTCAAAAATCAACACTCAGTTCTCCCAATCATTTTGACACCAGTACTGGTTTAATACCCTCTCTACAACTTTGTTGCATTGGGTATAATTGCAAAATTACAGATCAAACATCAATACCACTTTCTATATTATGTGACTTAACCTCTATCTGCCACAGTCTACAGGTAGATTTCATTGTAAGCAGGCAATATTGTAGTGGATAGTACTGGCTACTCATGCTAGAGGTTGCAGGTTTGATCCCCAACTCGACCTGATGCCTTTCAAAAATCAACACTCAGTACTTGTTCTACCCGGGAAGCAGACTTGAGAGCAATTCATATAAGAGTGAAGCTTTTTTCCCAATGAAGCTCAGATAAAATTAGTAAAATCTATGGTCATATTTAGAGCTGATGACAAGCTGTTTCAATAGTTTATATGAATCTTAATGTCACTTAATTTGTACATTTTGCATGCTTAAACCATAAGTTCACATCTCATGAACTTTCATCAAAAACATTCATTAAAAGTTTCTGACCCAACTTCCTACCTTAAAATTTAAGTGATTAAAAGTTCTCCAGCCAAAATCCTCTTTCTGTGATATTACAAAAAGTAATCAACATACTCTAAAATGTGAAGCACATGACTGTATTTTTATTTTCCACTAAAAATACTGTTAAATACATAATTCATATTTTTCCCAGACACTCACTGATTATTTCATAACATAAAGTGCATCTAATGAATCAGACCAGTTAACAGAAATGGGATGTTAAGTGTGAAATTTAATTCAAATACCAGAAGCTTATTTAAATTGAGTCCCAAACTCACTATTTTATTGTTTTCCAGGTGGGACAGATTGTCACATGTTCATATTCAGGTCAATATATTACTTTCCAATACATCCAATCAATACAATACTATGCTTTGCCCTTTATGTAAGTGACATCTATTTCATATGATTGATATGGTGACAAGCATTCTATCTAATGTGGAATGGAAAGATTAAAGTATTTGCCTATTTTCTCCAAACAGTAACTTTACTGTAAGTACATGTAAACGAAATTACATTCAGATGATTGTGTGAAATTTTTGAAACACAAATGTTTTCAAGACTTACATGGTATTATAATTATGTGAAAACTATGTTGAGAACTTTGATGATAGAAGTTGCCCAAGTATTGTATACATAGAATATTCAAATAATTGTTTGGAATAAAACATGTTCCTTAAGTTTACGCAATCTGCTGTAGTTGAAGTTTCACTGTGTACATGTTTTAACACAGTAGGCACGAGATCAAGTTCCTGCTGAGGTCACTTAGTTTCACTCATAGGCGTAGGAGCCAGGGGGCTGCCCCCTCCTAATATTCAGGTTCAGCATATACTTAGGAGCCAGGAAGTACATCATACCTTCTCTCCTCAGGCTGCTCCCCCATCCCCAATAATTGAAATGCTCCTATACCCATGTCACTGTAAGTGGGTGATCTTGGTGGGTAAACTACCCAGTGTTTTTTTTTTAGAGACGTTGGGTCAAGTTTTGGGCTGAACCCGCAACCTCTGACATGAGTGGATTGGCTAACTGCAAACAATTTTGTTTTTGTGATTTTCTAAACCTTATGAAGTAACGAAAATGAATGTGTAACATCGCATTAAAGAATTATATATCGGTCACTGTCTAATCGAGAAGCTTCAATTCCTGATGCATGATTTTTAAACATCCGTAATTTGTGTTTGTTCTGGTGGTATATGAACCTTTGAACCTGATATATAAACACAGGGGTATGGTGCCTCGCAACAAGGTCTTGTATAGATTATAAATACTGGTCATACCTAATACTGCGAGTCTAAAAAAGTTTCAACCATGTGAAAAATGGCATCAATACTAAACAGTAATAAGGTTACTTAAGTATACCAAGTAAAAAACAGTTGCCAATATGAAATGCAAACAAATGTCGACGCTAACGGAAGTTGGAGCTTTACGCTTGTCTTCCCAGATTCTTATTTTACGGGTATTCACGGTAATAGGTATATCGCAGTATTAGGTATACAAGGGATAATAAATGTCTTGCTAGCAAATACCCCCCCCCAATAAAACAGTACAAACAAGAAAAATCATAGCCTATTTTTTTACATAGACTATGAATGACGAGCGACAAGATGAATGGAAAATCTTGTTATGTCATTGCAGACGTAATATGTATATTGCATATTCTTGATGTAACTTGTTCCAATTTTTTTATGTTGAGACATGAAAGTGAAGGAATTTATCTGCTCATTGTATTGAATAGTATTAATGAACTTTAGTGCTTCGTTTGAAAATGGGTCACATCAATTATTGTCTTAAATGTAAATGATAGTCATACATATTGTTTGTAGTTGGTAATTACAGCTGACAGGCCGGGAGTTTGAATTTGTGATGTTTGATATGCGACATTGTGTTTCATTATCATTCGTCTGCCATTGCTGATTCAAGTAGGGAAGTTATCAGTTACTTGCGGAGATGGGATGTGCTTGAGTACTGGTTAACCTTTCAGGAACCCAGGAAACAGTGGTGAGGTTAACTGATCGTCTGTTAGCCTTTGATGGCATAAAAATGACGCTAAATATTCAATCAACCAATCAATACAACTGACAGACACATGGAATTTTACTTTTTAAAGAAGTCAACATGTGCTATCTATCCAACATAAAACATGATTAAAGTTTTAAAAATGAACTTTCACTGGTTTTAGATAACCATTGACATGAACTGATTTGAATAGTACACATGTACTTAAATTCCAAAATTAGCAGCTGAAATATCCAAATACAGCCAAACCTGTGTAGGCGACCACCTTTATTAAGCAGCCACCTGTCATAAGCAATCATATTTTCTATTTCCCCATTTCTTTGTTTTAGAGTAAATTAATTTAATAACCTGTATTAAGAAACAACCTCACACATTCACTTGCTCATTTCCTTGACTGGCTGCTTAACACAGGTTTGAATGAATGAAATATACAATCTGGACATAAGTTCCCTTCAATTCTTGTCCAGATTCCCCTACAATTTAGTTGTAATACTAAACAGGAACAAACAAAATAGACAAAAATATAACATAAGCTGGGATTTGAATACCATATTTATTACTTTGTATATTAATCACTCTACCTTTGTAACACTATCTGTTTAAAGAGAATATTGTAAACTGAAGTACAGGGAAAATGTATACAAAATATATTTTTTAATGTATAGCATTCAGAAAGAGTAAGCACAAAAAACCCTGATGCCTCATAAAACTTAAAATATTAAAAGTAAGATTGAAAATGTTAGCAGCTCAACAAAATTTTCTGTAACACTGGTAACGGCAAGCATTAAAAAAATAAATATGTTGTCCATGTAGCAACAAACATTATTAAAATACAAATTATATATATATATATATATATATATATATATTAATTATAGAGATATTTAATAGAGAATAATTTCATTAAAAAACAACTTTTTCACCATATTGAAGCCATCTCTTTTCCATGTTGTTTGCAAATGCTGGGATTTGAACCCAGAATTTCTACAAAAGTGTAGATGTGTTTGCCAGTTACACCACAAAAGCATATCATGTTGTACTAAGATAATGGACTCCAATATTTACCAAATCAAGTTATTTAAATTAAAAGTTAAAAGTATTTAAACTAGTCCCATTTTCTATTTATAAAATACACTCTTGTAACACACACTCACAGCAGCACACGTTTTTTTAATAATATATAGTATAATATCAAATAATGAATGAATGAATGAATAGGGTTTAACGGCGTACCAACACATTATAGGTTATTCAACGCCAACACGAAGGAAGATTCCAGGTTCACTCTACATGTACAAAAACAACAAATTAACATACAGATTAAAAAAAATACATGAACAAATGAATATGCAGAATGAACCTAGAACCTTGATACCTGCAGAACTGCAGAGATTCAGCAAATTCTATCGTATTACTCAATTTGTCGCCTCTTACGACATGCATAAGCCACAGTGATCCTATTCTTGCCATCACTCATGGCTCCTTGTACTACACAGGGGTTGATAATTTAACCACAATAGTGAACATGACAAAAAATGATAAAATGAATATGACACCCATTCCAAGGATTCCTACCCCTCTGCAGAGATAGACAGTGATTCTATTCTTAGCCGGAACCACACGGGCTAATATCAAAAAAAAAAAAGGTCTACTCATCCTTTTAAATGGTGGGGAAAAAAGCCTAACCAAACTGTAAGCCAGTCTTTAATCAAAATATTCACATTGGTTTCAAATCTGGTTTAATTTAACATTTCAAGCCATTTCTTCGAGTTACTTCTAGCGCGGAAATTTTTTAAAATTTTGCACACTTACTTTGAAGTAAGACAAGTTTAAAACACTAGAAAAAAATATAGGTCACCATGCTTGTTTTTTGCTACGACTAATTTTAAACTACTGTAGTACACCATTTTATATTTTTATAAAGAAAGTCAGCAAAGGGGTGCAAGTTATAAATTGTGTTTTATTTACTAAAAGAGTGATATATTTCAACAAAATATTGTTGTCATCCATGTAACAAAAGATAAAGTATCTAAAACAGAAAAAATCATCATGCTATTTTGGGCTTCACCTTTCATACAATGACTTTCATAAATTGCTACGATTATAATTTTTTTACACAAATTCGAAAAAATAAAATAAGTTCTAATGTGGAGAATTGTTTCATTCTTTCTAAAATGAGGCAATATAACAAACCATATCAGAAAAAAAAATATGTCACCATGCTTGTTACTTAGTTACAGTGCTAAATATGACCTCCCTTTTTCATAAAATGGCCGCAATCGATGCATTTTCACAATAAATCAATAATAAAAACAGTTCTAACTTGGAGAATTGTTTCATTCTTTTTACAAAGAGGGACTATAACAATACAAATCGAAAATAAAATGAAAATACAGGTCACCATACTTGTAACAAGTAATGAATAGGGTTTTACGGCGTACCAACACAATATAGGTTATTCGACGCCAACAGGAAGGAAGATTCCAGGTTCACTCTTGAAGACTTCATGTACAAAAACAACAGATTAACATACAGATTAGAAAAATACATCAACAAATAAATATGCAGAATGAACCTAAAACCTTGATACCTGCAGAACTGCAGAGTTTCAGGAAATTCTATTGTATTACTCAATTTGTCGCTTCTTACGTCATGCATCCACAGTGATCCTATTCTTGCCATCACTCATGGCTGAATGCAGACACAATGTACGTAAATGAATGATGCTGTGCAAAGTTATCGTCAAATCTACAATACTCTCGTATTGTAATGAAATGACAGAAAGCATGGAATAAATCTAGGGTAACATGCACATTATTCATGATTGGAACCTGAATGCACACACATAATTGGTATATGAACTTTCGTGTGCAAAGGTAGCTCATAGCATACAATGTGGTCGAAAAAGGAGCAACTAAAGAAAAATATATACAAATACATCTGAATGTACACTCGCACGAAACCTGAGCAATCCCAACAGTGTTTATATTGCTTCTGTAGTAACTTTTTTTGGCTAATCCAACCTTACAGTTACGCACTTTGTACGAGTTACCGACCAAAAGTTGACTGTTAAAGCGCTCCGCTTGTGTGTTCCAAAAAAAAAAAAAAAAAAAAAGAGTCAATTTTCCCAGTTGAGTCAGTCAAAATGTCAGAGATGCGATGCTGCTGCTGACCCCATGGTATCAGGGCAGTTAGCTGTGTGACAGTTACATGTATGTCAACCTCATTGTTGTTCATGTCCTGTGTAATACTGCTTATGGCCTGGAACCTGAACATGAAAAGTAACATAGTGTTTTAAATACGCTTACTTATCAGCACATGGCACGTTTTAGGTATGTTGAATCCAGCAAACAGTGTTTGTTTGGCACAAAGTATTTTATTTCTTTCATCTTTGTTTATCCACGTACACCAACACTGGAACTGGCCACCAAGTGTTACCAATAGGTATCTTGAACCCTCTTCCATGCTACATGTGAACATGTGCATTGAATGTATAACAGTCATTCCTGTTGGTGTTATGAATGGTATGTGTTAACACCCAATGAAACTGCTGGCATTCATGGAAGTGCAATGGAATGCAGCTCTGGGATAACAAATGACCACAGTGCAACCATTGACAAACTACATGCAGAGATGGCATAACTATAATGCACAGGTTGCTGATAGCCAGTACACGCATTTATTGACATTGGAGTACATGACATGAAAGAGAGCTAGTTTTCACGTGTGCATCTACAATGACTGCCAGTATGTAGGTGAAAGGTTTGATGTTCTCAAAGAGTTGCCATTAGTTGTAAGTTTTATATATTTACATTCATTCTATGCCATCCAGTGCAAAATATCCAGCATGCCAGCTAACCAGACTGTACTATCTTTGAAGGCCAACCAAAGTTTGAAAACACACCTGTCAGCAAATAATAAGAACTTTACCACTTGAAGCACAGCGTACGTATGACCACAGTGCAGCCACCCTCCTGGGACATTACAATGAGACACTGGGACATCAGTGCTCCAAGAATAGGGTAGCCTGATGCCCAGGGCTTGTCAAATCTTGATCCGGGCATGTGCCTTTTTCCAAGTTACTTGCCCGTCGGGCTTGTCTTAAAAATCGGACAAGCTAGTTTTCACAATACACAGGTCTGCAAATATCTCTAATCGATATGACACAGGTCAAACTGTTGTTTAAAGACCGTAACTAATCAGTATAAACAATTGACCCCCACGGTGTTTACTACACCACATGCCCGATAATGCGACTTTGGAAAACCTCTCATGCATATTCATTTGTCTATTTTATTCCTCTAATGAGATTTGGTGGATAGCTTTGGATATAAATTAATCTATTTTTAATAACCGCTCTGATTGGTTGGATATCTACGACCAAGGTACACGTTTCTTACTACCTACCCGAGCAAAGACAAAAAAAATAAACGATGACAGGTGTCTTTTAAATTCTCCATTATTAAGAGTATAAAATTACCTCCCTTTGCCAAAATGGTAACGATTTCTAAAATCTTATTATGTTTTTTGCAGATAATTTGCGATCGATCGCGTTATGTAAAATGTCAGCGTTAGGTTCTGGTAATTAAATAAATATTTCGTAGATTTACAATAATTGCAACTGTATGTATATAAATTTTCTTCTGTGAATACGTGAAAGTTTATATTTAAATTGAGTTTACGGTAAAGAAAAATGTGGGTGGGGTATTATAGTAATAAACATTGCTTTTTGGTTGTGTAGTTTCAGCGTTTTTGTTTTTTTTGGCATGATTTAAATATAGTATTGAAAACAACAATTAAGATGAAAAATGTGTTGAAATTTGAAATATAGTTGACTAGTTGCACTTTCTAGATATTTGAAGGCTATCATAGACTGCATTTATTTATCATATTGCCAAGTTCTCTTGGATAGACTGAATAGCTTTGTAGGCTTGACATTGCCATTATTGTATGTTATGACAGCAATAATTAGAAAACAAGAGAAAGATATTTAAAATAATGTTTTAAATATACTCCTGCTCCCACACTGCACATAATCGACAGAACAGAAATGATAGGCAATAAAGAACAAAGATTAAATACAAAATAAGTTGGACATACTGATAGCGGCATAGTCAGTTCTCCCGAAATTCTCTCACTTGTCTCGGTCTTATTCAAACTCTAAAACTTGTGATTTAGACATGCATAATGTTAAGGGGAGCTAACCTTACATAAAATAAATACATTTAAGTCTATGTTTACATATTTCATATTATACCACAAGGTGTATTGGTAATAAAAATCTGGGCATGTGAACCGTTGATCAGTGAAAGTTATTTTTCGGCCAGGGCAAGTAGATTTTTTTTCTTGGAGCACTGGACATGAAAACCACAACTGTTATAAATTACCCAAATGTGTTAGCAACCATGCTAACATTTGTTTCTCAGTGATTCAGACAGTAAGGATATTTTTAAACATCACCTGAAATTTGACTGTTTACAGCTGCTGACTATTTTGGCCCCACCCCCTAGAGCACAGGGGAATTGGGGACAATTCAATATGCAATTTAGATACACACTACCAAAATTGTTTAGACATTCCATTGCACCAACAGTTTTATAATACAAAACAAAAATGTGAACAATCAATGGGCAAACAAAATGTTACATCAATTTTTGTTTTGTTTCGACACTCACTTGGCAAAGGTCAAGGAGGAAGAAAACATGCAATCCACAGGAGAGATTCACACATAGGCACCTAGACGATTGCAAACAACATTTCAGTACAAATGTAGAAATGTGTATGTTTTTTTAGAATCAGTAGAAAATGCCAGTAGTATATTCATTGCAATAAGTAACATGAAACGAAATCCGATGCAACATAAGAAATGAGACGTTGCTTCACTTTTGTAGTTTAATACCATCAGGAGGTAGCTAGTGGGTGCATACAGTTTGAGCTACCATTTTCACCAAGAAAGTCCCTATTTGTGGAAAGAAACGCCAGATGGTTTCGAAAAGCAGAACTGCAATGTAAACCAGCAGGTAAGCAAGCATCTGTAATGAATGTAACTGTTGTAGCTAATAAAGCTTTTCCTACAAAGGTAGTTGAATACCAGAATAACAGTGCAAATATACATTTGAATTAATACTAACAACATGTTCCTTTGCGACTAGTGACAGCAATAGCAAGAGAGTTGCCAACACAAACAAGGCAAGCTGGTAGTTTACAACAGCAAAAACGCCACACATTTTAGCTGTAAAAACACAGAGAAAGGCATATGTAAACAAGACTGTATATAATCTGAACATGTTATGATTTTTCGAGTAAAAAACGGAGTATGGTAATTGAAGAATGGAAGCACTTCTTAAAAACTGATATAATACATGTATATATCACAGTGATTCACTTTTGCAAGTTTCGATATTTAAGCATCCACAATTAAAGAGTGGAATAGATCTCATCACAGGAAAACCACATGCAACCCCTTCCACTTACATCTTCATTACAATAGCAAGGGTAATTTTGCCACAAACCACCAATGTAACATTTAGCAGTATAAGCAATGAGTCACAAAAAATGTGGCAGGATGTGGTGTTTGTTTTGCAGACACATAAATGGGTTGACCATGCAACTACACTGCACATATAGTAATTACCGGTAGTAACCACAATGTTGAGTTGTGTAAATCTATACCCAACATGTTGTAGTTTCCATTTTTGTACATAGTTATGATGCAATCTGGCAACTTCTATCAAATATGAACTAAACCGCACCAAAACTGGTGTTTCCACCACATATCTGCAGCCTGTTGTGTATATTAACTGCAACTTAGCAAATAGGGTTGGTAAACAGTGAACAAAATTCTCTACTGAACTAAACATATTAATTACAAAAAAAGAAAAACTATCTTTGATGAACAGATCCAACTCATTCGCATGACACATCATCTTACGCAGGTTAACATTTCTACCAATTTATCACAACTAAAGAATAAAGGTCCGCACAAAATGAAACACAGAGTATACATTGCAGGGCTTTTCATCCTTATATAACAGAGGCTGATATTCAGCCACTTCCCAATTGAAAAATGCGTTATTTTTTCACACCAGTTAAGATTTCCCAAAATCTCGACGTTTTGTTTACATTTCAACATTTCCGCCAGAAACGCTGGTCTTGTATAGCGTTATTAGCCTAAAAGCACCTAAAGTGCGGCAAACGTGTATGCCGGTTGCCTGTAACCAGTCTAATCCGTAATATTCCATGGTTTGGGATTAATTCTATGCTTTTCACAAGGGAAGCAGTCTAGATCATCGTCGACACCTCTCTAACAAATTTGACTCATAACGAACGATAACTCTGCGAAGGAGATTGCGGCAACGCTTGCTTTCCTAAAAGACAAACTTTTAGAAAAGCAAGCGTCACCGATGATCTAGACTACAAGGGAGGTAAATTATTCGGGGTTTTATTTACGATGTTTACCTCCAGTTGATTTTCTCCGGTTAAAAATGTCACACAATGGGAAATATTATAGCAGGTCCATTAAACGGCAGTCTCTTTCAAAGGAATGTCAAAAAACGATGTTTGATTGTGGTGTAAAAAATGTAAACTTAAGTTGAAAGTATCGTAAATCAATCAACAGCTACCAAGGAGGCCACTGGCACTGACAATGACACTGTCCCAAGCTGCAGTAATATATCCAACACAAAAGAACAGCCCGTTAAATTGAACTCTCCTCTGGTTGTAACGATTCTACCATTCAATGTGAAACATAAATTTCAAATTTTAATGGTCTCCTTCAGTATGAAAACAATTTTGCATGGCTTTACTTCAGCCCAAAAATAAAATACCTTCTTCCAAAAATGGGCAAATATCGCACGTGAATTTCCCAAATTGAAAGGCAAAGGCCTCTTCCCAATTTTCTGATGAAAAGCTCTGCATTGGATTTCCAAACACTTGACCTTGAGCTATGATCTAAACTTTTGATGAACAGCCCCAAGTCAATTCACACGACACATCGTCTTGCCCCAGTGAAAATTTGTGCCAAGTTATTTAAAATTTCAACAACAGCTGGAGGAAATACGGTGCAGACAGCAGGGGACACAGACAGACGCACCCCATTTGGGATGAAAATATTAGGGTTGGAAAATGGAAATTCTCATGAAATTACTATTTAAAACAAGATAATGAACACATAAAAAAACAAGTATATATACCGATTCCACCTGCTCATATAAATGCATCATATTTAAACCTCAATGCTTAAATACCCATGAATAGTGCTGGTATGGATCACAGTACGCATTTGTATTCTCTCAACAAACAGTAGCTACCAACTGGGAAAAACTTGTATAAATGGAACATGGACATATGCAAGTGCTACATGTTAACCAGTTTAAATCAAAGGAAAGCTCTTCAAAGGCAAGCATACTTTACAAAGGAAATGATGACATGTTATCCATTTAACTTAAATTACCACAGAAGCATTCACTCTTGAATGAGTAGAAAAATAGTACTTACAATGTAAGGAACAGCTGGACGGGCAACCGCCAACTTGCAATCAAGATGGTAGGCACACTGTAGTTGATAAGATTTAAACTGAAGCAGAGGCAGACCTGTAAAATTATGCCAGTGATAATTTCAGTAACTGCTTTTTTGCATCTACCATCATAAAGTATAACAACGCATACATGTAAATAAACAACAATTGGAAAAAAAATTCATTTACTGAGGCCCAATGAAGCTACACAGTATATGTTTTCCATGGTTGAAACGTCTGCAAACTTTTAAAAAAGGACGTGTCAATGGGATTTGTGTTTAGATCACGCTTGTTCAAGTACTCGCACAAGACGTTGTGGTTACATAAGTTCTGTGTAAGGGCTTTTCCAGAATTAAATGTATGGGGGGTCGGACGGCAGTATAATTAAAATTTTATGCCTGGTGGGTGTTTACATAAAAAAAATGATGCCTTGCGGGGTAAAAGCTTATTAAAATTTTATGCCTTGCCGGTATTTCCGTCTATGAACCGAATTTTTTCTTCAACACCGTTTTTCTTCTCGAAATTTTATACATTTTCTACCCAGATATTTCCTCCCGTCGTATACAAAAACATAAAATTGTCCTTCCCCATGTACCGCACCGAGTCAACATCCCGCAGCGTCTAGATTTCGGCGAGCGTCTTATCTTTATCGCAGCAGAAACTGCAGGTCTTTTAAATTTACCTTGATTTGACCTTTAAGTTTGCCACTGACACGCGTGTTGTAACGATTGTAATACACAACCTCCAGACACCATGACCAAGTGAACGTTTTACGCGACTACACAGTTTGACACTCGATACACTGGTGATGTTAATATTAGGAATTGTCTTCAATTAACTTTTTCATCTCAAACTGATTGATCTTTTTTGTTAAGACCGCCATAATATAATTACATCACCCGACAACAAAAAATGATTTAATTGGTTTGTTTGAAACAAAGTATAATTATCTACCTTCGGACTTCCCGAAAAGGGACAAGAAACATACTCTTAGTCGTGAATAAATTATTAACACGGAAATGTACGAGCTAATCAGGTGGCGGAATACACTCGTAGCAGGCCGTAACCACGTCTACTTTATTAAATTGATGCCGTGTCACAAAATTATCTCAAGTAAATTTTACGAATTATATTTCAATATTTGACGTATCGGATATGTTTACAAATACTCCAGTACAGATATGAATATACAGACGTGTATATTATTAAATTCCGCAAAAACTACGATTCAACGCGCTGTTTGTCAGATAGTGTAAAACAATAATTTATTCGGCACAAAAAGAAACACCAAGAAATGCAGTCTATTGTGACAAAAAATCTAAATAAGGACATTGCGTTAGCAGTGAAAATAAAATCCACATTCTCAGATATGTCACCCCACACCCTATACGCCTCATTCTTACCCCAGTGTCTGAAAAAATCATGGCGAAAAGCAGATATTTCTTAACGGTCGTACAAAAACATAAATTGGACTGTGAAATTGTCTTTGAGCATCCATAAGCGGATTGTTTGCCATCGGGTGTGCTAAATGAGGTCAAATTAGATTAAACCTTTATCGATAGTAGGGAGTAAATAACATGTGTCATAATAATGTTTGTTTCACTGTCAGAGTGACGTCATCGGACATTGGCACAAGGCGTTAATGAAAGGGACAGCGTGTTCATTCTGTGCATAAATTTAGGCATGTGTAGCATAACACTCTTTACGGATCGTATCAATTTAATAGTAATTCTTTTTTAAGAAATTAGTATACTGAAAATAAACATTTTAGAAGACTAGTTACAAACAAACACTAACCATTAATTATTAATATGTTGTGTTTTTTCTCTCGTTTGTTATCTGTTATGCCCCTTTATTTAATTCTCGACCTGAGGTAATTTGTGACGTAATCACTTGCATATCGGCATTAGATCAAAAGTGTAACGTCGGCGTACTTCGAAGAAAGTAGGCAACCATCCAGACTAGTAATTTTGGAAGCGTTACAATAAGAAAACATTAGAAAGGGGATTTTAGCCTCTTTTTTATTTTTATTTTGTGCATGGTGGTATTTTATCTAATTAAAATTTTATGCATGGTGGTATATATCACAATTAAATTTTATGCTCTGTGGGTAAAAAAAATAAGTGCCGTCCGACCCCCCCCCCCATACATTTAATTCTGGAAAAGCCCTAATCAATTTAAGAGAAAATGCACTTTTTGGCAGACAGAAAAATAACAATCTGGAAACTGTGTAAAAGAAATCAACCAAAATCATTACAGTTTTTATTCTTCCTATATTACATTGGCTTAAACATCATTTGTAAATTTAACGTCCATCAGCAATGACATAATAATGCAACTTCTTGCTGAGCCACCAAGCACACTCACTTTTCATTACAATGTGTTCGGCATAATTTTGGTTGTCAAGACGCACATGCGCAGCTTTCAAATACCAATTTAAATAACGCACTGTTCCCAGGCTTCGTAATATTGCCCAATCCCAGGCCTTTTGCATTTTACATGTTATGTATACTTGAATGCATTACGTTTCTTATGTTTAACCCAAACTGTTTGTATTCAAAACAAAACCAACATGTGACCATCAACAATATCAATGTTCATTGCATGACAACGTTTTAAGCTAGTGGTGTAAATACTGTAACTGAAGAAATAAAATTGTATAAGGCCACACAAGGTAATCACAATGTGCTTCGAAACAAACATTTTAGTATATTTATATTGGACAAGAGAATTTTCCATCCAAATGAGTATTTTTTAACAGTTGACCGGACTGACAATCGACTGCTGTTAAAAATAACCACAACACATGTATTAAGGTACAAGTGTATTACGCAAGTGCACATGTGGAAACCGCTGTACGCCAAACTAAGGAAGAATATCTAAGGAAACAGACACAAACACACACCAACTCTGGAAACAAAGTACATAACAATAACTGCACAATTGTACCTGTCCGACTTCTAACCATTATTGTGCAGAGAAGTGTAAGACCAGTGAAACTTACATTTTTTCACAGGGAAATGCAAAAATGTATACCGGTAGTTGTCATCAGTGCCAAAAATTGCGTCACACTACACCATGCTCCTATACGCCAACGTCACTCTCCGTAAACACCAAATCTGAAAAGTATTGTAAACACAATCAGCAATAAGAAAATATGGAAACAAAAGCACCACATTTTTGTCTTCATGTCAATAAATTATTAAGGTACCACAATTACTTAAACAGACCACCCACTATACCAGCTGCAAGACATTGACAAGGCATGAGCAAAAATTGTAAGCAAAAGCCCAGCAAACCTATGTGACATGTCAGTATTTTGGACCTCCATCTCCCATGTGCCAAGGAATACTGAAGCATTGGCAAAAGAAAAGCAAGACTGCACACATGTACCATCACATTTACTTAAATTTCCTGAACTGGCAGCTGAAGTATCCAAAATACAGCCAAACCTGTCTAGGTGACAACATTGATTAAGAAGTAACCTGTCCTTTGTAACCATATTTTCTATTTTTTTACATCTGTTTTGTAGAGTAAATTAACCTGTATTAAGCAACAACCTCACATGACCACACTTGTTCCTTCCCTTGACTGGCTGCTTAACACAGGTTTGAATATATGAAATCTGCAATCTGGGCAGAGTTCCCATCAGTTCTTGCCCAGACTCTCCTATAATCTAGTTGCAAGACTAAACAGGAACGAACAAAGTAAACAAAAGAAATAACCTCAGCTGGGATTTGAACCCAAAACTAATTACTTTGTAAGTTAAATCATTCTACCTTTGTAACAGCAGCTTTTTAAAGAGGCCATTGTTAACTGCAGTCAATGGAAAATGTATATAAAATATATTTTTGAATGGACCACACAGTCAGGAAGAGCAAACCAAAAATACCTTCATGTCTCAAAAGCTTAAATTATTAAAAGAAAATTTTGAAAATGTGAACAGCACATATTTCAACCACAGAAAATGCACTTAAATTAAAGATATTGAGGTTTTAAGGAAAATTCATGGTAATTCGTCGTTATTTTAGCTGCAGTATACACATTTTTGTAGCCCCAAGCACGCCAACAGTTTTAACACAAATATCTAAGAATAGTATTGTTTTGATGACATTTTCATTCTGCAGTGTAAGAATTATGATTTGTGTTCCATGTTGAGTGGGAGTGTAATAAAAGCAAGATAATTGTTAGTGCCCGACATCTAACCATTATTGTGCAAAGAAGTTGAGAGCAGTGAAACTTACATATTTTTTTTCATGGCAAAATGCGAAAATTTATAGTTGTAATCAGAACCAAATGCGTCACATAACACCATGCTGCTTACGCCAACGTTACTCCTTAAAGACCAAATCTGAAAAGCATTGTAAACAGAATGAGCAATAAGAAAATATGGAAACAAAAAGCACATTTTGTCTTTACAAAATCTCAACCAGTTGCCTCTCCTTCTTTATATAAATTAATGGCAGAGGGCTTAAAACAGTAACATCAGCTTCTCCATGTTGTTAACCATTGTTATGCACGGAAACAAAAAATTAGTAATTATGCAGAACATAACATATAGAAGGAACATCGAAACAACAGACACACTGGCCATCACTTTAAAAAAATAATTTATGGAAATGTCGGCCATAAACATCCTCAATCAAGAAGCAAAGCATTATCACAAGCATTATATTTTTTAATGTACACCAACTGCTTTGGAAAGCATATGCTTATTGTTTTATAATTCATGGCAACATTTAATAAAAACTCGCACATGTATATATTCCTTCATGCAGACCGACATGCGCAGTCAGAAACCAAGAATTACATAAACAATTTTGACCTTGACGTTAACACCATTGTGTGACCATGTGTACAGCACAAGACGGCGCATGATACATGGATGACATTAAGAGGAAAGAATGCAAGAAAGAACCAATGCACAAAACACTCATGCACAGTACGATTCCCGTTAAAAAAACACATCATAGTAATCCTTTCTAGCAACACAACAAAAAAGAAAACCACCATTCCAATCAGCTGATACAACATTCAATGTTTACATAAAAGTTAATAAATATAACCAATGGTCCAATTTAGCTCGGTGTGAACTACAATTCCATTTTAAAATATTTACTTACTGCATTGTATGACCTTTTCAACTAAACAAAATGTACAGTAGATGAAACAAGAGGGCAAAGATGGCCCTATATCACTCGCCTGACTAACCTTGAGTCACCCAACTTAACCCTTTACTTCATATAGACGCCTTTGGACACCTCTAATATAGACGCACTTGGACACCTAATATAGAAGACTTTTGAATTATCGGGTGAATTATGTTTATATTAACTGACAGAGTGGAAAATAGTGCAGGAAGTGTTCAGATTGCTAGTTACGAGCAATCTTAACTCTTCCTGCACTGTTTTCAAACGCCTTCTGTGATTGATGCGGGAAAACGCCTATCTATGGAGTAAAGGGTTAAGTAGATTATATAATACATGAACACTCAAAATTCCAGAAAAATGAGATGGGCAAGTAGTTAGAATTTTGATTTGTTTTGAAGATGTAACAGATGCGTAGAGGTTCACCCATGGTAAATGTCAGTGAAATTACATCGAAATCAGGTCAGTAGATTCTGACAAAAAGGCTTTTGAAGCTGCTTATATAGTAAACTAGCACCTCACTGTGAGGTCCTGTTTTTTAAAAAATCACAACGGGTTGAACAAACTTGGTAAAGGGTCACCCAAGGAACATTTCTGCGAAAATTTTTTAAAATTAATCAGGTGGTTTCTGACAAGAAGATTTTTTAAGTTTTTATTATAGCTTATATAGTTAACTAACCCCACCCCCTGGCCGCAATGTTTTTTGACAAATCACTACGGTTTGAGAAACTTGGTGAAGGATCCTCCAAGGAACATTTCTGTGGAATTATTTTAAAATTGAGCCAGTAGTTTCTGACAAGAAGATTTTTTAAGTTTTTACTAATCAAACTAACCCCACCCCCTGGCTGCCATGTTTTTTGACGAATCAACATGGCTTGAACAAACTTGGTAGAAAGTCACCAAAGGAACATTTCTGTGAAATTATTTTAAAATCGAGCCAGTAGTTTCTGACAAAAAGATTTTTTAAGTTTTTTATATAGCTTATATAGTAAACTAAACTGGCCGCCATGTTTTTTGACCAATCAAGGTGACTTGAACAAACTTTTTACTAATCAAACTTGCCCCTCCCCCTGGCGGCCATGTTTTTTGACAAATCAAGATGGCTTGAACAAACTTGGTAGAGGGTCACCCAAGGAACATTTCTGTGAAATTATTTTAAAATTGAGCCAGTAGTTTCTGACAAAAAGATTTTTAAGTTTTTACTATAGCTTATAGAGTAAACTAACCCCATCCTCTGGTCGCCATGTTTTTTTACCAATCAAGTTGGCTTAAACAAACTTGGTAGAGGGTCACCCAAGGAACATTTCTGTGAAATTATTTTAAAATCGAGCCAGTAGTTTCTGACAAGAAGATTTTTTTAAGTTTTTACTAATTAAACTTGCCCCGTCCCCTGGCGGCCATGTTTTTTGATGAATCAAGCTGGCTTGAACAAACTTGATAGAGGGTCACCCAAGGAACATTTCTATGAAGTTATATCAAATTGGCCCAGTGGTTTCAGAGAAAAGTTGTTAGAAGCTAAAAGTTAACGACTTTTCTCTCTCTCTCTCTCTCTCTCTCTCTCTCTCTCTCTCTCTCTCTCTCTCTCTCTCTCTATAATATATATAATATGTAGGAACATCTACAGATCCTTATACTATCATTCATTGATATATATATATATATATATATATATATATATATATATATATATATTGATATATATATATAATTGTAATACTGTCACATATTTAATAGATTGATTTTGGGAGACAGATTCACAAAAGCTGTAAGCTTTCTTCTGAATCCCTTTCATAATTGTATACACATGTGTCAACTAATATGTGATATTTTCAATGTAATTGTATACTATTTGTGAATAAAATATGTTTAAACTAAACTAAAACCATCAACAGCTGTATCCAAGATGGAGGAAATCTTTGCATGGAAAACGCGCGAATTTTACGTATGTAAATGACATGACGTCATGCTCTTCCATCAATAAATTTTTCGCGCTGGAAATTCTGATTTTAACAGTGGGCCTAATTTTCGTGTTTGACATACCTATGCTTTGAAAAAGCAATGAAAAAATAAAACCCGTTTAAAAAACAGCACCTGTGACAAATAGAAATATTGCACTTCAGGTGTTACATATTTCAGAACTTCACTTCGAGGGAAGCACATAATCCATGGTTCACCAATCACTCTTTATCTCTACTGAACAAAATAACTGGGCCAAATTCGAAAATAGATATAGAGCTTCATATGATAATATAGTAATGACTCCATATTCGAAGAAATATAATGATAATTCTTTTATGATAACCGTACTAGGAATTAATAACGCTCTATAGAAAATCTCTATGAAAACCCCCACCTGGTATTTACTAGGCACCGTACTCCTGTACCCCTTTTGGGACAATCAGCTGTTCAGGTTCAAATGATCATACAGTATGCACTTATTCCTTGCAAGAGATTGTTGCAGTAGGCTTAGATAGACATAGAACTTCTGAGTCTGACCTAGTGCGACATGGACAGCAGATCAGATATCAAAATAATAAAAAAGCTGTCCATTCACTCCTTATGTAATCAGGCCAAGTCTGACCCTGCATTATGATTATGTAGTGCATATCAAAGCACGTTGTCAAACGATTTGATATTTTTTTATTTGATCGTCCTCTACGACGTAAACGGGATAGTATCACCAAGAGACATCTATGTCTCTGGTCCCACCCCTATTACGGCGATTAAATGAGACTATACGATTATGATGTATCTATTAGAGCTTCAATAAATATAATCACGCTTTTTCAATAAACAGGTGCATTTCAGTAGTTTCAAAAACACAAAAATCATTGTTTAAAATTTGCTATATTAACATTAGAACATGAAATTATGAACATTAAATTAAACAAAATTTCAAACCGCGTGAACATCAATTAAATGGTTTTCATGTAACAGCTCACTAAAATATGATCTCTTCAAATATTATTTTTCCTCAGGAAATGTTCGTTATCTAGGTAGTGTACTTATATATGTGTTTCATAATATGATATAAGTATGTGTAATATGATATTCGTGTTGTTACTTTACTCAAAGAATGTAATTGAACTGTTTAGAATACAAAATTTTACTTCATCGCTTAATTTCAATAAGTGCTAAAATGATTATTAAAGCTCTTACTTGTTTTCAGAAACATGAAACAGTAACATTTATTTAATCTTATACATTCTTTTTATGATATTATGGGTAACTCTTTTATCTGTAGATAAAAACATATGAAAATGATAAACAACAGTTAAACTTTCCAAAATAATGTCTATAACAATAAACTTAACGTTATTTGCAAATAATGTACTACTTTACCAATAACAGTAAAATGTCACGAACATTTAAAAAAAATTGCGAAATTCATTTGTTGAAATTAAACATATGTGCATAGTATATGTACTAAAATAAAGTAAACATTCAGTTATTAACACATTAAGAGTCACAAATACACGTGTTTCTGAACTCAAACTGACAAAATGAACACAATTGATAATGTAAATTATATAATTAATATATAATTTTAGTGAATTTCATTGCTTATCCAATTAAACCCGGTTATCGTCTTACAACTTGTATAAGATTTAACAACTGAAGTTATGAACAACTAAAAAAAATTATTTTAACACATTGTAAGTCTCTATAAAACTATTTTGTCTGGATTTAATTCACGGTGAACTTTGAAATGTACGTTACCATTGCCATATAATATTAAAGGAAATCAAAACTTATTGATTAATTTATAGCGTTACTGAACAAATACATGAATATTTTGTCAGCATTGTGTATATTTACACTCAATATGGTAGGAAACAGTAACGTTATGGCTTAAATATTATATGGCAGTGGTAACGAATATTTCAAAGTGCATGAGAAGCAAATCTTTTAAAGTTTGCTGAAAAATTCCTCAATCCTAAGGAGTTCATCAGGTTTTACTAAATAACATTCTTTTCGATTTGCCTGATGGCTCTGGAGGCGAGACTTTACTGAGAACACTGGCGTTCTCAACCCAGATTACATCTGGCCTTGATGGCCATTGGAACAGTGCTTTCTTTTTTTCCAAGAAAGAAACTTCAACTGTGTTATCTTCATTGTTAGTGTCTTTTATCTGACCGATGTACCATTTATCCATATAGATGGCAGCTATATATTCATTCACACTGTAAGTAGCGTTTTGTTTTGACAATGTATTTTGTACTTGTTCTAGTGGTTCAGGTTCCGACCTTTTACTCTAATGTTGTACACTAGCCAATGATTCATCTCTCCATGTGCCACAAGTGAAATTTTTAGACAAACATATGTCACAATAGCAACTGGTGTTGCGTACTGACACTATGGAATTACCTTTCCCAGCCACAGCATGAATCTTCATGGTTCCAACTACTGGTTTTAATGAAAGTTTACTCAACTCATCTACCTTCTGTTGACAACTGTCTGATGCAACAAATAGAAACTGAACCTTTTTTAAATTGCAAAAAATTGATTGAGTCCATGCATAGAAATCGGACAGGTCTTGGATCGATACTTTTCCGGTTTTAACGGCTTCATCTGCCATACGCTTGCAGGTCCCACCCAACCCATCACAAGGGCCCTTCCCGTGACCGGCCTCCCAATTATACCATTTGGCACCCACTCCGTAACTAGATTCATGATTGGCTATTGCAATGAATATAACATTGTTTCGATACTGGGAGGTGGGACTATCAGTCCAATAATGAAAGCAGGACATGTCTGGGTTTAACGCTTTCATTTCTGGTGCCAATGTGTCTATTATTGTCAGTACTGTCGATGCACAATGTCCCATTTCATTTAATACAACAATAAAGCTCTTGTGATGCAATTCATTTGATGTTGTTTTTTTGTAGTATACTACAACTGGGTGGAGGGTCATGCTAGTTTGGTTCCAATATGCACTTTGGATTTCTTGTACAGACTTGCAACTGTAGTTTTCACTGAAGTCCATGTGAATTATACAGTGGTTATCCAGTAATTTGTTTTTCAATTTTTTTATTTCTGTATACTGGTGCTTTATCCTAGACACATGTGCCTCATACTCTTCAACTTGTGCTGGAACATGTGTGACAAACTCGTCTTTCTTCATATGAGTGTCAACGATCTTCATTACCATTTTCTTTTTACCTTTTAATTCGATTGAAACTCATTCCCATTAACTAACAATGATATCGTCAGAGGTAGCTTTGTCTTTAATCTCTTCAACTAATTTCTCCCTGTTGTCTGACATTTTTTCACCATTAACCGATATTTCTATATCTTGCCTTTTGACTGCTTTAAGTGTGAGTGACATATTCTGGTGCTTAGTACACAAGCATGTGTCTCTTGTAATAAACGCTGTAAGAAGTACATGTTTTGGATGAATTCTGCAGAAAGAAGTGAATGATAACTTTATTCCAGAGTGTTCACTGACAAACTTCTGGTATCAAGTTGACAGGTAATCTGTAAGAATTCTCTTCTGATTTCTCTCACCATTTTTAGACTTAATACAATCTGCTTTTCTAGGCATATTTCTAGAATAATTGTCTCTTTCCATAAATTCGATTATTTTTTATTTATGCCTAGCTACTTCTCGAAAGCCACTGATTTTACTTACATCAACACTTTTGGATGAAATCTTTGATAGCTTATTTCTGCTCATACCTGTGTTTTTACCTAATTTATGCAACAGCCTATACTTTTTTACTATGTTTCCTGCTATTAGATTTTGCAGAATCTATTTCTTATGGATAGAAGATTTATGTCCAGACAATTTGATCTCTTGACAGATAGCATTGGCACAAACTAATTCTTTTCTTACACTGTCCTTTTGATTACTGGAAAGATTCATGTTTTTCATTTGTTTCTCAGCTATTGATCTAGGGGTATGAGGACTACTGGTAGTACTAGCACATATTTTACGTCTTTTCATTCTCTGCATCGAACGCATGGCAGTGCGGTATAAAATTTACGTTTCATTGGTCATAACTCTCTGTCATAGCTTTCAGATTTTTCTTAGTTTGCTTTAACTCTTTGCTCACTCACATTCTTGGGCCATTCGCTCGATTTTGAAAATTCATTCGAGCCATAAGTCTATTTTGATTATTAAAAGAAGACATTTGAGCACTCTCATAACCACTACTGTTAAGGAATTCATCTTGATTGTTTTCTGCATTATGATCATTTTGTACAAGGTGTTCTGCCTCTTTCTTTTTTTGATGGTAATGCTTAAGATAGTCTCGGTTTGTCTTGTTTCTAGCATCTCGGTCTTTGCGAGGAAGCAATTCATTTCGAACACATCCTTTTTTCCTCCTTTTTCTTTCCTTAGCCAGATATTGTTCATTATTCTTCTCTTTCAGTCTCTTTCGATACTCCCTTTGTATCTCAGCTCTTGATTTTACCAAATCTGTAATAAAATAGAACGTTTACAGGTAAGTTATGACTATTAAAGTATTTGAAATGTTCGTTACCATCTGAATGAAATGTTTTGTTTGTATGGTGTTTAGTGTCGCTTTCAACAATTTTTCAGTCATATCGCGATGGTGTCTACTTGAGACAGTATTCTAAGCGCTGTCACACTGGAGTATCATGCCGCAGACACATGGTATGATACCCCACCCAGTCACATTATACTGACACCAGGCCAACCAGACCTAAAACTCTCCTCTAATGCTGGGCGTCAAGCGAGGAAGCTTCTAGTACCATTTTTAAAGTATTTGGTATGACCCGGCCGGGGATTGAACCCACGACCTTCTGCATGTGAGGCGGACGCTAGACCACGCCGCGGTCAGTGAATGAAATGTTCCTGACCACCATTGAGAAACAGATATATTCAACAATTTAAATGTCATGTCAGGTCAGGGTATAATTTCTGAGATATTTTATTTATGTAGATAAATGTATAAATACTACTTTGAGATATGATGTTCATTTACGGAAATAAAAGTCGCAAAAACAGCTGCACCAGTATTTTTCCCATTTTAAAAAGCTTAACAGTTTCTATATATACCGGTATTCAAACTACAATTTACTACAATTCAAACATTATTTTTCAAATAAACAATACCATACTACTAGTTTTTCCTATATGTTACATACATGTTGTCTGTAAAACATAAATAAAGCAATTTTACGGTAACGAACATGTCTCATATAAATCGTCTCCAAACAAAAAAAGCATAAGGATGACGACATAGAAACACTTGTAGGATGGACCATGCATGTAATATCTTTTCAGAAAACACAGGATAATATATTTTCAGTTTATATAAAAAGGAAATTTATAAATGTATGTACCACTAACCTTTGTCATTATAAATATCCAAATTTATATCCGAAAGTCACATTCTTCATGTCAACTCGCCATTTTGAAATATGAGGCAAACAAAACAAATTACCTTGAAATGACGTCACAGTGTATTAAGTAAAGCCAGCACCTGGAATCATCAGTTTAGAATTATTAGTAACGTACATGTCAGTAACGAACACTTCAAACCGTAACATTTTTAGTTCTTAGTTTTATCAAACAGATGCTATTTCATGTGAGATTTATTTCTTATTTTTTATAATTGGATAGTTACATTATTTAAAAAATAATGTATGAACACATGTATGCATAATTCCTATATAGCAGGTAACGAACATGTCATTTTAAAGTATTTTAATCCACACAATAGTTTATCTTCCGAAATTATACTTCCTATGTGTCTGGTAAGTCAACTTGAGTTTTATCAAGCCTACGATGCTAGTTGTTTATGAAAAGTCACTGATTTATGATACTGATTGTATACCGTTTTTGTTATTACCAATTATTTAATGAGTAACTAACATGTCAAACCAATTAAGAAAATTGTTTGTTCATCAAAACAGCCGTGATTAGTGATTAGAAAAGATAAACGCTATGAATGATTCAAATATGCTTCTTTCTGTCTTTAATGATAACGGTATTATTGATTTTTAAAGAATATTGATACTATCGTATTGTCTTATCAAGAGAGGAATGCTTCATTTTTAGTGTTTCTGTCCGGCGACAGTAACGAACATGTCAAAATAGCACTTTGAACGCATATTTTTTCTATAAAATGGGGAATAACAAACATTTTGCCTTATGTTTTCAATGGATAGTTTGTAGTGGATCATTTGGGGAGAAAAACAAACAACATCAAGTGATTGTAATAGAAATATATCAACGTTCACAACAATGCACTCGTTTATTGAAAAAGCGCGAACGATACCTACCGCAGTGCCATTTCCATTAGACAGATCTTTATGCTCCCAGTTGTTTATCTTTGAACGGAAAGTTTATGCACGATTATCTGAAGAATCTGTCTGTCTGTCTGTCTGCGAATCTATTTTAGAACGCAACCAACGAGGCTGATAAATAAGGCTGATACGCCATTTGCCGGTATGCTACAATACCTGATTCATGGGCGCGGCCATTTTTCTTAATAAAATAACGCGTTGTCTCGCCAAAGACGGTATTTCGCGAATTTGCATATTTTCAGTTGCAGCTGTCATGGCGGACGAAAAACAGCAGACAAGTGCCATTTTTAAGAGGCACGAACAATTGAAAAGATGGGAGGATTCTGATACAAACAAATGTTTGGATAATACGTTAGAAAAATCTAAGAGAGTCCAATTTCAAGACGGTTGTGTATTTTTGGCCGCTTGTTCAAGCGGAGACAGAGACGAAGTCAAAAGGTTGTTGGACAGAGGAGCCGATATAAACACAGCAAATATCGATGGGCTCACCGCTTTACATCAGGTACATGTCTATTTATGGTCATACAAGTAAACCCGAATTGCATACTGTTTATAAAATGTACAGACATAACAGCCGTGAGAGCCTTCTTTTCCAGGATCGAGGCATCAGCCATGGGTAAAAAAGTAGGTCAGGCAGATATCTCCATTTCCTGAATAATTTTTTGGACAGGTCATAAGAATCCACCTCTTTCCGTAATCTAATTGCCTTGATCACTTTTATATGAAAGGGTTAGAGAAAAAGAGTGTATGATTGACAGGCATAATTTACTAGGTAATATAGATAGATAAATTTAGAAGCGTTAACCATATTTTAAAGATATATGTACAGCAAACACCTGGGCTGACTTAACCATTAGAACCCATCCTCCCCCACCCAACATAAAGTTTGTGCAGGTGAAATGTAGGAAGCTTTGGAAAGAAAAGTAACGCAACAATTGGCCACAATCGGAATAAAAACTTTATTTTAAAGATATTCTAGTCCAACATGTTTACATCTTGCATTGTCTCTGATAGTTTGCCTACTGTAAAAGTACTTTTGCCACAGTGAATCCATGGTCATGAGTGAGAAAAAGGGAAACGTCATTAATTTGGTTACATAGGCCAGGATGAATTGACAATATAATAGTAATTAAATAACTTGTTACAAAATAAGTCTACAGCACATGCATAATTTTTTCGTCTTACAGTAGAAATTTATTTATTGCATACACTTTGTGTGAGCAAGAGCCCTGTTTCTATATCTTTATGTTCTGAATCCATAGAAACTATGCAGTAAAAAAGTGTTATTGCATCTTTTGTATTTTTTTATGAAATCAATCAATTTAGTGGGACGAAAGAGTAAGAGATAAGAGTTGACCTGGCGCAGGCTGTCAATTAAACAAGTCAATAATCCAATCGGCAATCAATATTGTTTCAAGGGCCACCATATTCCTTAGACACGCAAATGGTCTACATAAAGACCATGCTCTATTTTCTTGGACAAATAATGCCACATGGCCAATGTGTGGAGAGATAGTTGCTTGTGTGTTGGGTCAGTTGGCCATTCTCACAAGGGGTTGCAGGTTCAATCCCCAGCTCAATCCATTGCCTCTCAACAAAACAGCACTCAATACTGGTTCTACCCAGGAAGTGGACTCTGCAGCGGTTTATATAGGCATTGAGTTTTCTCCACAATATAGCTAAAATAAATTAGTATAAACTAAATCAATAGATCTGCAGTTGTTTTATTATTAAAAGTCCTCTTATTTATTCATACATGTGCAATAAACATATTTCTGATAGATCTCTGATAAAAATATCACAAGTTCATGGCAAGAAAAGTAAAGCAATATTTAAAATATTTGTTAACTTGCTCCATGTTGGACTTTTGTTCAAAGAAAGTGTATAAATGTTTATATCAAGGTGCTAAAGTTCATGTAGTATGCAATGCATATACATGTATGTTTTGAAACTTGAACATCTGGCATTCACATAAAAATTATTGATAACTTACAATGTAACTTAAATGTTCTCATTTAGGGTCCTCCTTCTTAGAGTGGTGCCGGGCCCGATAAGCTCAGTCAGTTACGCGACTGACTATCAATCCATGGGTCATGAGTTCGAATCCCCACCCGGCAACAGTCTCTGTGATCATTGATATATGACATTGGGTCTCATTATCATTTGTTTCTCACCACTGATACAAATGGGAAAGTTAAGATAATTGTGGAGATGGGGTGTGCTCAAATACCGGTTAACCTTTCAGGATTCCAGGAAACAGTGGTTATGTTAACTGATCACCATTAGCCTGCGATGGCATAAAATGGCGCTAAATTTTGAATCAATCAATTGTAGAGTAGTCTAAGGCACTGTCTCAAGACCACTTACCTCTCACCGCTGAGGTCGTAGGTTGGATTCCCGTTTGTCAGTTACTTGCAGAAGAACAGTGGTTCTACTTAGGTTCATTCTTAGGTCTTCCTCCACTGATAGAACTGAATGTATGCCATCATACATAATCTGAAATGTGTTGAAAAAATGTTCCTATTTACTTATATTATAATTATGACGAGATTTTTTACATTTTTTTTATCACACCTAAAATGTTGTTTTTGTGTCACGAGCATATATCTAGTCTTAGTATCATGCCTTTGCAGACAAGTTAACAAAGTAAACTATGCCTTGTATAACACTTATATGCCACAGTTTGTCAGATCAAGACCAGGATGTTTGACCCCCAACATACTAATTCCTCATTCATTTTGATGCCCAACCTTTAGGGAACAGTTCTAGAATTGGTTGTCCAATATCAATTTGGTGAAAGAAAAGTGCTGCATGGTATTGCCCATGCAAAAGTCACAATGGATATGAATAATGATAGAATTGAAAAGCATGGTCCTGTTATAAGACTACCGGTAGTATTTTTAAATGTGTTATACTTGAAAAAAAAAAATATTGATATCAAGGTGTGTGTTGAGATATCAAGTGTTGAAAACTGTATAGCTAATTATGCTAATTTATTTTTGTGAAATAAGATCATAGTTTATATTAATAGCTCCATGTCCTGGGGAGAACTGGCACCAAGTTTTTTTTTTTGAGGGCTTATCTGGTTGAGCCTGGATCGAATACATGAAAAATCTCACCTGATATATTCAGGGTTGTCAAAATGAGCCGTCGAATTTGGAGTCGTCACTTTGGTGGGGGGGAGGGGGCGAATTACAATCTACTACATGTCCCATATATGTTTCAAATCGCCAATACGTCTTGTTTTGTGTACGCCCTATTTCAGAAGTTATATTTCAGACCATGCTGACTTTTTCAGGTAAAAAAACAGTGAAAACTCATTCATAATTTAAGACTAGAATATAGCTCAGAATGGCTGAAAAGTCATCTCCTGCATTCTAAATTTCAAAATTTCCCCCTTCTTGTATTCTCCTCCCACTTGCGCCTTTGGCACTCTTTTGTGCCAGAGGAACTCACAAGTTGGATGCTGCTTCTTTTTAATTTAATACTTCTACTTTGGAACATTTTGACAACCATGTATATTTAGTGACATCAGTCCCTGGTTCATTGCTCATGGTACCTTACGTGATCATGTGACACTGGGGTGTCTGTAGCATGATTATCTTGTGTCATATTGTCTCAAGTTGACACCACTTGATACGACAGAATAACTGTTGAAAGTGACACTGTCAATTGTACAAAAGAATTAATGGTGGTTTCCAGTTTTGCATATATGTTCAATATTGGCAAGACTGATGGTTATTGGACAATGCACATAGATCTATATTGAAGGGTTACAGTAGAATCTAGCTTGGCATCTGTTTTAAAGAGGTTACTTTAGGATTTAAACCATGCCATTCTCTAAAAATATACAAATTATGAAGTAAAATAAATAATAATTTTAGATTGATAAAAACTCATTCTTTGAGCACTGTGAGGTAGCTCGCATATTTTGTGTTAAAAATCTACAGCTATACTAGACTCTGTTACCCTAACAGAGTTTTTGTAACAAGGTAACACTTCGTACTCTGAAATGGTGCCAGTTGTTATTTTAATTATAAACAGGTGTGAAATCTAACATTTGGTTCTTCTCTGGTAAATCTTTTTGTATTTTTTGCCAGTCTGTTGTGTAATTGTGTAAGGAATTGCTGGTTAGGGATTACTTTTTCATGTAAGACCCTCCCTGGGCTTTGATTACATCTAATGTATTATGACTACGCCCAGATCCTCATACTTTGATTTTATCATCTGAACCGATTTGAACAAGAAATGCCAATGTCTTGTACTTGTACCACAAATATATGTATTTTTGTGATATTTTTTTCTATTTCAATAATATGATATTTTAATGTTATGAAATGAAATTTTTATTTGAACAATTTATTAGCAGTTCTAAGACAGAATTTTTTATTTCATGAGAGTTACAGCTTACATTGATTTTGTGATCTTCCAGAGGTGTAAAATTCCAATTAAATGCTTACCTGCTAGCAGGTTGGAAGGCAGAGTCTGGTAACTAAGTACTTGTAGTCCGTGAGGGCGAGTACATTTCCGCTGCATATTTTCTCCAAAATAAATGCGGAAAAAAACATTGTACAGTCAAAGTTTTTTGTCCAGAAATTACTAAACATCAGCTGAATCACAAGATGATTTATAAATCCTAAATGGTTGATGTGCATTGCTTGGAAATTAATAAGTCGGGTTCCTGTCTAGGCATATACATATACTATAGCATGTAAATTATTGAAACTAGCAAATGAACAAGACTGTATCCTACTGAATGTTAACTTTGCTGTGCGACAGCGATAAATAATCATAAACCAATCCACCAATCAATTGTCAGGTTTCATCAGCACGGTGCCAATACCGAGATTTTAAAACAAAACAATGAAAATGGTCAAAATGATCATATCTCTATAAGAGCTAGCGACAATTCACTAAGGACATATGTTTTATTGGTTACTAATTTTACATTGTCTTCTGTGTAGGAGAAGTGTAAGGCGCCATCTCAAGATCACTTGCCGTCGCTACTGAGGTTGTGGGTTCTAATTAGATTTTGTCCAAAGACTATTTTAGAAAGTATGCCAGTTGTTTTGTGGAAGTACAGTGGTTTTGCTCTATCCAAATGTAAGACAGGTTAAACTGCATTACAAGAAATATATGGACTGACTAGACTGCAAGCAGCATTAGTGATCTGGATACAATGTGGCATTTACCAGTTGTTTGTTGGCTCATTCACGTAAAGTTAAGAGTTTTACTGTCAATATTACCTACTTTGTCTATCAGTGCATTGGTTGCAATCAAACTTGGGTCACAGTGTATTTAAGACGGATCAGTTTACATTTTTCATTGTTATGTAAATAAGACTATAACGATATACCTATACCAGTTACAAAGAATGTATAAAAATTATATGAAAATACCAACACTTTTACAGGTACATTTATATCTATTCTGTGTATATATAGATTTATATATCAGATTGTTTTATAACCATATCAGTTTCATATATATGTGTAATGTAGGTGTCCAATAAAATAAAACAACAAAAATATAAAAAAAGAAATTCAGTTCGAAACATTTCCTGCATCATTGTGGTTGAGTAGTTGCAACCAGATACAGGCTATGGTTGTGAAGCTACGAAGCAATCCTGATAAGTTACTATTTTATACACAATTGTGGCAACAATTTACAGGTAAGTAATTGTGCAGGCAGCTCCCCAACTCCGTCATACATTATGTGATCATGCACTCATTGGCATTGCTAACCAGCCTCTATAAAATGAGTATGATGTTTTTTAGTACACAGTTTTCCTCTCAGATAGTGCATATAGATGTTAGTGGGTGGTATATTGTGAATACTCATGATACATTATGCAGATATGTTGTATGAGGGAAAGTCCACTATATAAGGTATAAACAGTTTTGATGCATAGTACACATGGTTTTTCATACCATGACAAATTGCACATCAACATCTTCATGTGGCCTACTGTGATTTTTTTTTTGTAGTGCTGATATATACAGCAGTAATGGACAGCATGGTGGTTAAAAGGCTGTCCTTCCACACCTTATATAATCAGGCCAGGTTTTTTATAATTCTGTGGTATAGGGTGTAAAGTATGGTCCAGGAGTTGTCTGTTGAAAACATTTAATTTTGAGTTGATATACAGTATAACTTCCATATATCGAACTTCAATATATCGAATTTCTCGGTATATCGAACTTTTTCTCAAGTCCCAACTTTTTTCCTTCTAAATCTATATGGAAAAACCGCAAATATATCGAAGTTATACATATCGAATTTTTCAGTATATCGAAGTTTTTTCACGACCCCAAAGAGTCCTTTTACACATCATTAACCATTTATGTATCGAATATCGATTACCTGTTCAAAATTTCTTGCGGGAGTGATGTACATGTATTTCACACCTGCGGTGCACCATTGCGATAATCGTAGGAACAAAGGCCCCGCTGATCATATAGCGTAAAGTCCCTTCGAGTGCTCAGATAAATGTTTGTTAGGAGTCACACTTTAATAAACATTTGATTACTTAAAGGCAGAATGGTGATAATTTACTGATAAAAACAATAACTTCGTGTACGCAAACATGGCGGCTGCGTCTGTCATGATTACAAATACGTGATACGTGATTAAATAACGTACGTGTAAATCGCACGCATTGTATGACGTTTAGTTTCGTATCATGTTATCTTACAAGTGTAATTTATGAACATTTATTTATGTTTATTGTACATGTATGTTGATGTTTTATTCATGTGTGTTTGTACCAACTGATGTGCTGATGAAATATTCATGTACATGTATGTGCTTATTTTCGTATACCGGAAGTGCTCCATGTAAGTTTTTATGTTTGTACATGTTTGTAGTGCTATAGTTATAATGATTTTTAAATGACATGCAGGAATTCAATCAATAATAAACTCGATTTAATTCAGTTTTTTTTTCAACTTACCCTTACTAGTAAACGTATGACAGGTAGATCTACGGTTATTTACATGTTGCAATCTCATTAACAATCAAACTTTTACCATTACCATCGAGTGATCCAGACATGCACATATATCGAAGTCCCGGTATATCGAACTTTTCATGACGGTCCCCTGAACTTCGATATATGGAAGTTATACTGTATATATTTTTTGTAGTCATTAGAGTTGTCACGGTGTGGAAGTATAGATGTACATATATTCAAGAAACATAACCAATGTTTTTTTAATTTTTATTTATTTTTTGAGTTGAATAATCCTATGAAGTGTGAAGACATTTTCCTAATAATGAATATCATTGAACGTAAATATCCATGGTACCACACATTAAATTCAAAATTGGCCATGATTCCTGGCTCTGTTTGAAAGAAATAGATCTATTCATTTTGAATGATAACCCTTTTATCTTCAAATGACATGTTGCACTACAAAGAAATATTCAAATAATGGTATATTCATTTTTGTTGCTGAAGAATCCATCATGTCTGATCAATTAATGTATTATGAAACCTTGAGGCAATATTTTTAGACAAAACAACATCTGCATCTGAAGATTGAATTGATTACAAAGGCATTGATTCTGTATATGCTGAAAGTGGCTGAGTTGAGGCATGTTTAACTGGAAAGAATGTTTACTTTCATATTGAGTAATGACTATAGATAAAAATCACAACAGAAGATCTAAAATTTCAGAAACTTTTCATGAGCGTCACTTCTCATTGAGTTAGTACTATCTGGTATATCAGTTATATATTAATTCAAGTTTTCACAGCCTCTAAAGATAAAATATAGCCCCTGTACCCTGTTATAATGCATATATATATATACACCATATTTCTCCGAATTATCGTTCCTGCCCTACTAGTGGCACCCCCATCCCTAGACGAGTGGCAAAGTGCCTTGATAGTTACAGTTACCTTGCAGGTTCCATCCATCTGGCACAGTGCCTTGGTAGTAACAGTTACCTTGCAGATCCTATCCATCTGGCACAGTGCCTGGGTATTAACAGTTACCTTGCAGATCTCATCCATCTGGCACAGTGCCTTGGTGGTAACAGTTACCTTGCAGATCTCATCCACCTGGCAAAGTGCCTTGGTAGTAACACTTACCTTGCAGATCTCATCCACCTGGCACAGTGCTCTGGTAGTAACAGTTACCTTGCAGATCTCATCCAACTGGCACAGTGTCTTGGTAGTAACACTTACACCGTTTCCTTGCATGTCTCATCAAGCTAGCACAGTGCCTGGGTAGTGATAGTTACCTTGCAAATCTCATCCACCTGGCACAGTGCATCGGTAGAAACAGTTACTTTGCAGATCTCATCCAGTTGGCACAGTGCCTTGGTACACTTACCTTGCATATCTCATCCACCTGGCACAGTGCCTTGGTAGTAACACTTATCTTGCAGATCTCATCCATCTGGCACAGTGCCTGGGTAGTAACAGTTACCTTGCAGATCTCATCCAGTTGGCACAGTGCCTTGGTAGTAACAATACCCTTGCATGCCTCATCCAGCTAGCACAGTGCCTGGGTAGTAACATTAACCTTGCAGATCTCCTCTAGCTGGCACAGTGCCTGGGTAGTAACAGTAACCTTGCATGTCTCATCCAGTTGGCACAGTGCCTGGGTAGTAACAGTTACCTTGAAGATCTCATCCACCTGGCACAGTGCCTGGTTAGTAACACTTACCTTGCATATCTCATCCACCTGGTACAGTGCTCTGGTAGTAACAGTTACCTTGAAGATCTCATCCACCTGGCACAGTGCTCTGGTAGTAACAGTTTCCTTGCATGTCTCATCCAGCTAGCACAGTGCCTGGGTAGTAACAATTACCTTGCAGATCTCATCCACCTGGCACAGTGCTCTGGTAGTAAGAGTTACCTTGCAGAATTCATCCACCTGGCACAGTGTTCTGGTAGTAACAGTTACCTTGCATGTCTCATCCACCTGGCACAGTGTATCGGTAGTAACAGTTACCTTGTATTTTTCATCCACCTGGCACAGTGCCTTGGCAGTAACAGTTACTTTGTAGGTCTCATTCCTTCCTTGCTAATAAGAATTCTGTGGTACTTTAGACATTACATTGTATTTAATTGGAAAGTTGCAGAAAGCAGGGTTAAGCATGAATCTTATCAATTATAAGTCCAACCTCAGTTGGGGAAAAAATCTTGATTTTTGAAGTAGGAAGCCACCAAATGTCAGCCTCTGTTTAATGAAGTAAAAATAGCCCTGTAGTGCAGGGACCAATGCAATACAATACAGATTCGTGCCTTCTGTAGGCTTTATTCCCAGTGGTATAATATATCAATGATTGCTGCCTCTACAGATAGACAAGTACATGCACATGTATCGTGCAGTTATCCAACAAGACTGCCTGTTGATTGGTAATTGATTGTCACTTCCACTGTTATAAAACATTACGAAACACAGATAGTTTTACTCAACTTGACAAAAACTGGTTTACAGTGTCTAGAAAAGATAAAGATATCACTTTGTGTGATTTGATCTTGGAATTTATTCATAGAGGCCGAAAATTAATTGAAGCTTGTTTGTTTTACTCTCAACCATTCAATTAGCAATCGGCTAATGGATTTATTAAAGTAATAAATTAGCCATGATCAGTATCTGGGTCAAGAATCGGACAGTATTGCGAAGAATTAAAGACTCTTACTCCCAAGATGTTTGTAAGACTGCATGTAGGTGATATCACAGGGCTTTTCAGAACTGCTGCTTGAATTATAAGAAAGCAAAATGACATTCTATATTATTATGGGAATACAGGTATTTGTTAGAACTATTTCTTTAAGTTAATGGTCATCCATGGTGGAGTGGTCTGAGGTAATCCATGGTGGTTTTAGTTATGGGTCATCCATGGTGGATTGATCGGTGGTCATCTAGGGTGAAGTGGTCTTGGGGATCATTCATGGTGGACTGGTCTAGGATTTTTCATGGTGGATTAAGTTATGGGTGGGTCATCCACGGCAGTGTGGTCTGAGGTCATCCATGGTGGATTAAGTTATGGGTGGGTCATCCATGGTGGAGTGGTCTGAGGTCATCCATGGTGGATTAAGTTATGGGTGGGTCATCGGTGGTGGAGTGGTCTGGGACAACCAATGTTGGAGTGGTCTCGGGTCATCTAGGATCATTATTATTATTTTCTTAATCATCTTTTAGCTCTACTGGCTAAAGGCCAGGAATGCTTATAAGTTAGCAGGTTGTACATCGTCTGTCGTTTGTAAGCAGCACTTTCTTTGAAACCACTAGGCCATTTAAACTGAAACTACACATGGATGTTTCTATTGCAAAGGAGACTTTGCAGAAGATTGATTTTTTCGATCTGAAATTCAAGATGGCTACCATTACTAAAAATAGTCCAAATCTTAAAATTCTTCTTCTCATGAAGGGCCCAACAGATTTTCAAAATGTTTATGTAGTAATGATGACCAACTATAGTTTTGTTAGATTTGTTCAATTGGTGATCCTAGGGTTAAAAATTACTCTGCCCTGAGGGTTCAATTAGCGGACACAATCATGTCAATATAATATTTTTTTTATTTTTTTATAAATGGAAATGATTATACCTATATCTTCACAAAAGCATTGTTAGGTGGAGGAGGTTCAGATTTGTAAAAATGACTGGGTTCCTATGTCTTAAGGGGTCAGAAGGGGCCCCAAAAGGGTACAAATTGGGAATTGTTTTCTTAAGAACCGGTATGTCAGATTTGTACATATTTGATATAATTTATCCCTATGTGTAGGGGTTTGATTGCAGATAAGAATTTAGGGGCTAAAATTTATAGGGACCCTGTAAGGGGACTTAGAATTTTACATAGGGATACTATTGGAAAACAGAAAATTCTCTTTTTTTTTTATTTATTCTGAAACCACTAGGCCAATAAAACTGAAACTTCACATAGATTTCTATTGCATAACTATACAGATTGTTTTTTTTCTATTTGAAATTCAAGATGGCTACCATTACTAAAAATAGTCCAAAATTTAAAAAATCTTTTTCTCATGAATTGCCCAACAGATATTCAAAATGTTTATGTAGTGATGATGACCAACTAGAGTTTTGTTATTTTTGTTCAAATGGTGTCCCCAGGGTTAAAAATGACCCTATCCCAATGTTTCTATTGCATAGGAGAATTTCAAAAAGTGCTATGGCCACTATGAGTCAGTAGGGCATCCTCAGACCCTCTTGGGCCTCTTGTTTATTTTATATAGCCTGTAATGTGTTAAAATGTTGGTAAACCCCATCAAAATGAATTGTTGTTATCTGGATGTACTGTATATGATCACTAGTTAAGTATTCCAGAGCTGCAGCCACTGTGTGGGTTTGATCTGTTGAATTTTCATCCAGTTTTCTATTTCTGGGTGACACTTGTGTCCCATTGTGACAATTATCTAGCCAGGTGATACATATGGTACTGCTAATGGTATCAGTCTACCACTAGAATATAGAAACAGCTGGTTTTATTTACTGACACCAAACAGAAGAAATGAATCCCATTAATTGTACATGTGCCAACCAGTCTACATGAACAGTAACGTAACCCTTGTATACACAATAGACAGTTACAAACATATGCATATAGGGTCCAAAACACTGAAAAAAAGTATTGAGGGGTTAAGGGTGTGTGTTGGGTGGAGTGGGGGTGGAGGATGTAAAGATACAGAGAGAGAGATACAAATTTACATTTTCCAAAATTTCTTGTATTGTCATGTTTAAATATGTTGCTTTCCAGCTAAAAGACCTTAATTACAGCTCTTCTGGAATGACACAATCGAAGGTTGAACCCAAATATGTGAGGTTGAATTTGGACCTGTAACACTGATACTGCTCATTAACAAGTTTGCTAATGTGCTTATGTATTTAAATTGATTGGTTGATTGAATATTTATTGTCATTTATGCCATAGATAGCTAACAGACGATCAGTTAACCTAACCACTGTTTCCTGGGATCCTGAATGGTTAGCCAGTACTCGAGCACACCCCATCTCCGCAAGCAACTGATAACTTTCCCACTTGAATCAGTGGTGAGATGAAAGATAATAAGACACAATGTCATATATCGATCATCACAGAGACTGTTGGCAGGTGGGATTCGATCTCATGACCCCTGGATTGATAGTCGGACACGGAACCAACTGAGCTATTTTAATTTTTTCAAAACACATCTCACTGCATTATTAACTACATTGTAACAATCATGCCTGGGAAGATATATTTATGGGAATATCAGTCTCTTGACCCACATCCTTGATAAATAATAACTACCCCATCATTGTGTTAAGTGCAATTCACTTGGTGGTACTTATTAGGCCACCTTAAAAGAATTGTTTGTTTGTCACAGCTGACCCATACCATTTATGGATGGGCAAGGAGTTAGAAAAAATCCAATCAAACAGGCAAGACAATCTTTACCACCCCTGAAGAAAGTTGACTATGAATCGACACAGAAAGAACACAAGAAATAATAACTAAGAGCAAACATCAATGTTTTTTATGTGTGTCGGGGTTGTGTGGGAGGTGGGGTGTAGATAGTTTCTTTATCGGAGAGGTCGGAGATGTACTCAACATCAAAAGTTTCATGCATTAATTTAGGCATGTATCAATGACAACCTTGATATGGTGGAGTTACTTTTGCTGGTACTCATCATCTAATGTTTCATGCATTCTTTCAGGCGTGTATCGATGACAGCCTTGATATGGTGGAGTTACTATTGCTGTTACTCAACATCAACTGTTTCATGCATTATTTCAGGCTTGTATCAATGACAGCATTAATATGGCGGAGTTAGTATTGCCTTTACTCAACATCAACTGTTTCATGCATTATTTCAGTCATGTATCACTGACAGCCTTGATATGGTGGAGTTGCTATTGCTGTTATTCAACATCTAATGTTTCTTGCATTATTTAAGGCATGTATCAATGACAGCCTTGATATGGTAGAGTTACTATTGCTGTTACTCAACTTTAACTGTTTTTAATGCATTATTTCAGGCGTGCATCGATGACAGCCTTGATATGGTGGAGTTACTATTGCTGTTACTCAACATCAACTGTTTCATGCATTATTTCAGGCGTGCATCAATGACAGCCTTGATATGGTTGGGTTACTATTGCTGTTACTCAACATCAACTGTTTCATGCATTATTTCAGGCGTGCATCATTGACAACATTGATATAGTGGAGTTACTATTGCTGTTAATCAATATCTAATGTTTCATGCATTATTTCAGGCATGTATCGATGACAGCCTTGATATGATGGTGTTACTGTTGTTGTTACTCAATATCTAATGTTTCATGCATTATTTCAGGCATGTATCAATGACAGCCTTGATATGGTGGAGTTACTATTGCTGTTACTCAACATCTGATGTTTCATGCATTATTTCAGGCATGCATCAATGACAGCCTTGATATGGTAGAGTTACTATTGCTGGTACTCGACATCTAAAGTTACATGCATTTTTTCGGGCATGTATTGATGACAACCTTGATATGGTGTTGTTACTATCGCTCTTACTCAACATCAATTGTTTCATGCATTATTTCGGGCATGTATTGATGACAACCTTGATAATATGGAGTTACTATCGCTGTTTCTCAACATGCATTATTTCAGGCGTGTATCGATGACAGCCTTGATATGATGGAGTTACTATTGCTGTTACTCAATATCTAATGTTTCATGCATTATTTCAGGCATGTATCGATGACAGCCTTGATATGGTGACGTTACTATTGCTGTTACTCGACATCAACTGTTTCATGCATTATTTTGGGCATGTATTGATGACAACCTTGATATGGTGGTGTTACTATAACTGGTACTCGACATCAACTGTTTCATGCATTATTTCAGGCATGTATTGATGACAACCTTGATATGGTGGTGTTACTATTGCTGGTACTCGACATCTAATGTTTCATGCATTATTTCGGGCATATATCAATGACAGCCTCACGGATATGGTGGGGTTACTATTGCTATTACTCAACATCAACTGTTTCATGCATTATTTCAGGCATGTATTGATGACAACCTTGATATGGTGGTGTTACTATTGCTGGTACTCGACATCTAATGTTTCATGCATTATTTCAGGCATGTATCAATGACATCCTCACGGATATGGTGGGGTTACTATTGCCATTACTCAACATCAACTGTTTCATGCATTATTTCAGGCGTGTATCGATGACATCCTTGATATGGTGGAGTTACTATTGCTGGTGCTCAACATCAACTGTTTCATGCATTATTTCAGGCATGTATCCATGACAACCTTGATATGGTGGAGTTTAAAACTATTGCTGGTACTCAACATTTAATGTTTCATGCATTATTTCAGGCATGTTTTGATGACAACCTTGATATGGTGGAGTTACTCTTGCTGGTACTCGACATTTAATGTTTCATGCATTATTTCAGGCATGTATCGATGACAACCTTGATATGGTGGAATTCCTGGTGGAGAATGAAGCTGATGTTGATGTCTGTGATAATGAGGGGTGGACCCCGTTGCACGCAACTGCATCGTGTGGCTTTTCCGAGATTGCTAGGTAAGTTTAAACAAATTAATGCACAATCTTTGGACTTCTTTTGACTACAGATTATCATCTAAATTTTTCTTAAAAAGGAAGAAGAAGGGGTGGGGTGGGGGGGTCTTAATTATGCCCCCCCCAAAAAAAAATTGGGGTGGCATATGGTAATCGCAGCGTTCATCCATCTCTCCGTCCATCCTGTATTTCGTTTCCGGCCTGTAACTTTGTCATGCATAGATGGATTTTGTTGATACTTGCAACAAATGATCAACAGAACATGACGATGTGTCGCGAGTAAGACCCACACCCGTACCTCAAAGGTCAAGGTCACAATTTCAGTTTGTTTGACAACACTTTGAGTTTATGTGAAATTTTGTTTTTGGCCTGTAACTTTGTCATGCATAGATGAATTTTAATGATACTTGCTACAAATGATCAACATAACATGACATGTTGGGGGGCATGTGACACTTAACAGTGACATTTCTTGTTTTTTCTTTTTTGTTTTATATAAAAAAAAAAAAATGAAAATAATTGGGGCAGTATGAAAAATAGTGGGCAGGCGGGGTGATATTCTAGTTTTTAATTTATTATGGACTGAGATGAGTAAACGGTCTTTTATAGATTAAGTTCAACTTTAGAGCATGCAGCTTAGAAATTGAAACCTTGATCTGAGAATCATGGTTTTGAAAGGAGATATATAAAACATGATATTCCCGTTTTCAGAGATAAAACTACATGTAAGTTGTTTGAGAGTAATAACTTAATTACCCATACACAATCAACAAAGAAGAATTTGTATTTTCATAAATGTAACATTTAATGTTTAATTTTTTAGATATATAAATATATACAACTTTCATCAGTAAGATGTTTTAAACAGTTGTGGTAATGGATGTTTCATTATGATCTGGTCTCGCTATCTATAACAAAAATGTTGTCATCGATCTTTGCCTCATTTTCAGTCAGCATGAGCACAAACTGCATGTATACCAGTAGGTTAATAATATTAAATCACTGACTAAATGTCAACTTCCCACAATGTTAATTACTAAGATGCTATGGTTCTTTTACTCTAGTAATGCCTTGTGAGAACTGTGACATTGATAATTCCTGTTTTCCTTTAATCTGGACAAATTTGATTTCAAATGTCTTTTTGCTTTGATAACTGTAAAAAAAATTGTTTATTCCATACATTATGTTATATGGATTATGAAACATATTTTACATTGGCCTTAAAATGTTCATCTTGAATGACATACATAAAAAACACACTGTGCAACATGATTAGGTAACATTAATATACAGATGTATGCATACAGTAGGGTGTTGAAGAAGGAAGAGAAAGTTTCATATATATAAAAATTTATATCATCATTATATCATCAGACCATAAACATGTAAAGACTATCTAGCAATAAACTGTTTCATGTCGGCCTGCCACATGTTTTATATTGGCTATAGAGAGCAGCTTAAAAAAGAAAAATGAATGTTTCTTTCTTGGTGTAAAATTTACTCGTTAAATATATAAATAAAAAAATATAGCTATGAATATAATTATTTAGGTCAAACAAGTGCTGTTGAAGATTTATCTTATATTTAATCATTTTGATGTCTACCTTATTATATGGAATTTCTTAGATATATATATTTGATGTTCTCTAAGACCGAGTTTTATAAGGAAATGTCTGATGACCTCACTGCTGAGGGTGTGGGTTTAAGCCCAGTTCGGTCCAAAACCTTAATGTGACAGTATACCAGCCAGTTATTTACTGCTGTTATCTCTGCTCAGATCCATTTATTGGTCTTCCTCCACAAATAAAACTGAATATGTTGTTGAAAATGACATTAAACCCTATTAAATAAATACAAAACTAAAAAAAAAAAATGAGGATGGGAAGCCTTTTGTTTCTGTGTAATTCTTGTTAGGTTTGGTTTCACATTCCAACAGCATTTTACTGTTACACACTAAAAGGGAGATGTTGTAGTAATATGAATACACAAATGATATATTTATCTGGGTTTGTTATCATTCACACAACTTTCCTTTTCATCCAAGGACATATCTTCATATGATTATCGTAATCTACATAATTGTCACTCAAATAGATTATACTGAACTGCATAAATGGCTAACATGAATATAAAAAGATAATACTTGAATGTATGTTGTATAAAGGTTTATAGTTCTTCTGCTCAAAGGGACGTAATGTACACTTTTGTGCTAAAAGTGTTTTAATTATTGGGTTAACAATGACAATAATGACAATCCAACAGACAAAACAATCCTCCCATTTTCGACTAATTTACCAAAGTATTTATATAATAGCAGTGATCAATGGTACATTATTAGGTCAAATATGTGCACTTTTAAAATGAGTTACTTGAGGCCATACTTAAAAAAATGTTTGTTTGCAGTGCTTTTTTCTATCCACTCAAATTGCAATCCTTAAAACTTTATTGTCTTTGCAATGCATAACCCCTCCCTCACCCCATTAAGTCTGTCCATTTTTGTGCAAAATGACAACAAAAAAGCTAAATCTTCAAACAAAGACATAGCTACCAACCTACACACATAGAAAATACTGACTCGGAGCACAGCAAACATTTTTTTAATGATGGCCTTAGCTGTTGTTTGCACAGATGTACAGGGGTTGTGCTGTAGTTTAAACAGAAAGGATGGGTTCTGTGGGTATTTTGTAGTTTGTTTGCTGTGTTTCCTGTAGTTTTAGAGTCTTGACATATACATATGTTCTTGGGTGACATCAATCAAGAGTGAATTGTAGTGTTACAATCTTGAATGTGCAGGTAGTTTATTTTACAGTGGATGTTCTAACGATAAGAGATTAATGAGCATCTTGCAACAATCTGTCTGTCTGGCCAGCTGGCTGTGAACGCTTGGTTACGGTGAGAACAACTTCTGGTTAGATTGTCATCAAACTTTACATGAATGTTGCATTTGACGTCTAGTTGTATGTCTCAAGACGTTGTAACAGATGTAGAATAGAAAAATATCCCTCCCCTCCACCCTCCTTAATACCAATGTTACAGTATCATTCTGGTCCTTGAGTACAGAGTCCTGTTGTAGTCAGTTGTACATGTTTGTGTTTATTAGTTGGAAACTGGCAGGTTTAATGAGACACCAGAAATAGTAGATTCTCATGAACTTGAATCATCTTAGAATCTGGAAGGAGGGGAAAACTCCACTTACAAGGTCTTCAATAGCTCTCCTGTGTCAAGGATATATTAACAGATGGAAAAAAGTAAAGTTGAAAGGTTCACAACTATTGTGCAAGTATTATTGTATAAGTAGATGGAAAGATCCTGGTTGATAAAATGCTTGATACATTCAAAGTTACTGTTTGTAACTTAGTGGTGGTCTGATTGGGTAGGCTCCACCCTGCATGTTGTTGATTATGGGTTAGTTAGATTATCTGCCAGGTTATTCAGAGGAACAAAACAAGCTTCCATAGCTGGTACTCAGTGCTAGAACATGGTTGGTCCTGTGTAAGTGTGAACTGATGATACAGGGTGGGATTTATACCATGTGTCTGTGGCATTGTACCTCTCTCATATTGTTAAAATAAGTTATTTTGATGGAATGATAACTGTGGTTTTGGGTATATATGCACAGTGTGTGGGTCTTGTGGTACCATTGATGGTAACCCATTTAGTTGTGTTGCCCTGTGTAACATGGTGAACCTGTATGAAATGTTTAATATCCATTATCCCTTCATCATAATATGTATGTTCTTCCTCTTCTGTTACTTAATACATTGTCTTTATATAAGACTAAATATACACATACAGAGCTTATTTCTGGAAATTGGGAAGAGGCCCAAGCCTTCAAGATTGTGAAAAAAACAGCACGATTGATGTGAAATTGGCAATTTTAAAGGCTTTAGTAAACTGGAAAATAAAGTGTAACACTGTTCATTGGTCCAAAAATTTAATGTATGAAAGTTGGCTAGTTGCTTATGGAAGGACAATGGTTCCCATTGGAATTATTTTGAGATATTCTTTTACCAATATAAGTGGATATGCCATGTATAATCTGTCATGTTGAAAATGCCATTAAAATAAAAAAAAACAATGTACCTTAATTCTTTCTGAGAGTTGTTGAAAGTGGTACCTTAATTCTTTCTGGGAGTTTTTGAAAGTGGGACTTTATTTCTTTCTGGGAGTTGTTGAAAGTGGTTTTAAATACAGAACTTGTCACAATGACATATATATGTATATCTGCTTATAAATAATCTGTTCAGAATATTAATTATTAGTTCAGTAAGTAGTTGTACCTTCCCTTTTCTGGAAGTGTTTTTTTTACTGAACACAAAAACACAAATCAATACAGGGTAGTCAAAATGATTATATCTTTACATGAAATTAAGATGTTGCGTATTTAAAAGTGGAGATAAAAACTACTCTCATACCAAATTGTGTGTACAGTCATTATTTTATTAAAAAAAAGCTATAGCTGACAGAATGATATCCTGTTCTGGTGAAATGTGATAAAGGATGATATTTCTACTGTAACTGATATTAATGTTACGTTATTGTTGGTCCTCGTGTCACCCGAGTGTTACTGTATCTATTGATTTACTTCACCGATTTTTATAACTTTTAAATTTGAACAATCATCACCCTTTTATAATAAAACTCAAATGTCAAGACAAAAATAGATCTGATTTATATCAGGGTGTCATGTATCCTGTCACCTCATTTCAGAATTTACTAGGTTTACAGATGAACCATTTATTGAAATGAAATCAATCTCACAGCAGATTATATACAGATCTCTTCTCTCATTTACATCATGACAAATCATGGTATGTTGCACAATGGTAAAGTGTCCACCACCTGTGTAGAGGTAGCAGGTACGGTTGAGATATTAGTTGCTTGATACCGAAGACTTTGAAATCTTGCTTGATGGTATATTTCTTATTTAACTTGACGTTCAGTTTATAAGTTTTTAGTCTGGTACTAGGCCTGGTTAGTTCATGCTGTTATGATTATGAATGCAGTGGTGTGAGTTTTAATCCCCACCTAGTCACAATCTCCGTGATGATTGATATACTACATCTCATTGTCATTTGTCTCTTTACCACTGACAATGGGAAAGTTATCAGTTATTTGCAGAGATGGGTGGCTCACCTTCCAGGATCCCAGGAAAGAGTGGTCAGGTAAACCGATCATCTGTTAGCCCTCGATAGCATAAAAATGATGCAAAATTAGAAAGTTGCTGTAAACAACTGATTATTTTTATTGGACTTAACATAGGACATGAACATAGGGACATGAACATAAAAAACATATTGTTTATTGGACCTAACACAGGACATGGACACAGGATAATGTTTATTGGGCCTAAGGTTAACATAGGATAACATTTTCATAAGTTGACCATACTATAAATCAAAGTCTTATTGAAAATTGTGATAAAGCCGTGACACTGGAAATAAATTGTTATCAAGGTCAAACAAACCTGGCAGTCCAGCTGGGGTAATATATAAAGATAATCTCGGAGTCATAACAAGGTGTTTTAAGCAGAGATGTCATAAAAGCCAGGTAAATCATATATTAGGATGAATAATAAGGCAAGTATGTAGCCAGGAAATCAATATGTCTGATATTAACTGTCAGGGCTGGAAAATTCCAATCGCCTACTTGCCATGATGAGTGAACATTTGGTCAGGACGAGTAAGATTTAAGAAACTGACCTAAATATTTCTTTGATTTTAAGCATTCAATTAAAAATTTTGGAAAGGGGGGACGCGTAGCTTTTATCAGAAAGTTCAAGTCCTGACTGTCCTAGGTTAGTGTCTCTGATGCTTAAAATGTAACTAAGGAATCATTGCGTACTATATAGCTAGATTTTCAAGGTGTATACTTTACTTGACACATTCTTTTTTTCTTAACTGTTGCAGTCTAGGTGTCATTATTGTCAGGCTGTATCAGCAGGTTAAAGGAAAGATGTCAGAAAAAATCACTATATTGTCTAAAAAAATACAATTGAGTTTTAATTCATTATATTTTATAATTAAAATACAAGTGGTCTGAAATTTCAAATTCGCCAAAACATGACAAAAGATGATATTTGTCATTTTGACTCTTTCTAAGATAACTGAATTAAACAAGATGTAACCAATATGACAGATAGCAATCAAAATTAAACCACATGACTCATTAGCTAAGGTCATAGGTTTTGAGTCCTGCCTGCTCCTCAAAATTTGCCAGTCACTTGCGAAAGATCAATGGCTCTACTCAGATTCATTCTGAGGATGGGAGTCCTCTATTGCCAAGTGGTCTAAGGTGCCATCTGAAGATCCTTTACCTCTCACCTCTAAGGTCGTTAAGTTTGGTTTCTGCTCGCTCCAAAAACTTTATGTGAGAAAGTTTTCCAGTTACTTGCTGAAGAATGTAGGTTCCACTCAGATTTCTCCACCAATAAAACTGGAAACGCAATAATTTTTATATAACCTGAAATGTGTTGGAAATGGCGTTAAAATAACCTCATTCAAAAATAAATTCATTCTCCAATAAAACTGGCCATAATTTATAACCTGAAATATTTTGAAAATGGGGTTTAACGTTTTATTTAACCTGAATTATGTTGGAAATGACTTTTAACCCCATTCCAAAAAATATATTCATTCTGAGGTCTTCCTCGTCCAATAAAACTGGATGTGCCACAACCTGAAATGTGCTGAAAATATGGTTAGACCCCATTCATTTGATATGTTACAATTTAAGCAGATTATGGAAATAAGGGTTTGATGAGTATCTAAAATGGACAAAAGAAGTTGTTTGCTAAGGCCATAATAAATTAATTGCTAGATTATCATCCCAGCCAGCCCCCTAATTTTCATGCCTCCCTGACCCTTTTTATTTTTATAAAAATTATAATTAAAAAAAACATAATTTTTTTTTTAAATAAAAATAAAAAATAAAATCCTCCCACCTGCCCTGTTTTTAAGAAAAATTTGGATGATAATCTAGCAATTAATTCAAAATGGCCTTATTATAATCCTGACTTCCTTTAACCCTTTACCTCGTAAAGACGCCTTTGGACACCTAATATAGACGCCTATGGACACCTTTAATAAAGACACCTTTGGACACCTAATATAGACACCTTTGGACACCTCTAACAAAGAAGGCTTTTGAATTATTGGGTGAATTATGTTTATATTAACTGATAGAGTGAAAAAGAGTGCAGGAAGTGTTCATATTGCTCGTTATGAGCAATCTGAACTCTTCCTGCACTGTTTTCAAAGGCCTTCTGTGAGTGATGCGGGAAAACGCATCTATATGAAGTAAAGGGTTAAAGTTAAATACTCAAACTACCATGCTTGTTTTTTTACCATGAACAGCATGATCAAAAGTATTAGAGTTTTTGTTGTAGATTCAGCTGTAACACTTGGAAAGCAATGTTTATTCAGATGTAATGTTGTTTTTTTTCTCTGGCCTTAAGTGATCCTTAACCTCTTAAATAAGTCTCAAACACGTTGAACTGTGATAACATTTTTAAAAATGAACCTTGGACTTGATTGGCAAAATAAACTTATTTGTACAATAGAGCTGGTGATCCAAGGCTATGTTTATACAAATACTTAACCTAACATTGGTCAGTATTTTATAGCAGTAGATGAAGGTACAAAGTTAGTTTACAAGAAGCTAATCTGAAGAAAAAAAAATAATAAACTTAAACTTCTGTGATGCATCTGGTATTATGAGGTGGAAAAGTGACTGTTAGTGTCTGTATGATATACATTTGAATATAGTCTTGAAGCTATAATAATGTAAAATGCATAAGTTAGTCCTTGTTAATGTAAGAAGCGTAAGTAGGTCATAGGTCATCGTGATCAAGCTACATGAAGTAGAGTTAAACGCTGCATATATTAATATTTCATAAAGCCAATAGATCCTTCTTCACTTATTAAAGTCAACTATCTGGTCTCAAACCTCCCATTTTACCCTGAATAGATTAGATTCCCCCTGGGGGCAAAGCATATTCAAAGGGGAGCGTTTATTTGGTTCCGTTTTTTAGCTCGCTGGAACGAAGTCCAAGGAGAGTTATTGTCATGACCCTGGCGTCGTCTGCATCGTCATCGGTGTCGTCTGTAGACACCCAGGTTAAACTTTTGCGTTTAAGTTTCAGTTATCTTTGCAACCACTCATTGAATGTCAATGAAACTTTGCATGTGTGTTTACCATCATCAGTGAAACACAGAGATAAGAACCATAACCCTGGATTGCATTTTGGCACAGTTATGGCCCTTTTTGGACTTAAACAAACACCCAGGTTAAACTTAGCATTTAGTTGCGTTTAAGTTTAAGATATCTATGCAACCACTCATTGGATATGAATGAAACTTCACATGTCTGTTCACCATCATCAATGGAATACACAGAGACAAGAATCATATCTCTGGATTGCATTTTGGCGCAGGAATGGCCCTTTTTGGACTTAGACACCAAGGTTAAACTTTGCATTTAGATGCGTTTAAATTTAACCCTTTACCTCATATAGATGCCTTTGGGCACCTAATATAGATGTTATGGACACCTTTTAATATAGAAGGCTTTTGAATTATTGGGTGAATTATGTTTTTATTAACTGACAGTGGAAAACAGTGCAGGAAATGTTCAGATTGCTCGTTACAAGCAATCTGAACTCTTCCTGCTTTTTTTTCCAAGACCTTCTGTGATTGGTGCGGAAAAATCCTTATCTATGGAGTAAAGGGTTAAAATATCTATGCAACCACTCATTGGATATGAATGAAACTTTGCATGTGTGTTTACCATCATCAATGGAACACAAGAGATAAGAACCATAACTCTGGATTGCATTTTGGCACAGTTATGGCCCTTTTTGGACTTAAACACTCAGGTTTAACTTAGCATTTAGTTGCGTTTAAGTTTAAGATATCTATGCAACCACTCATTGGATATGAATGAAACTTCACATGTGTGTTCACCATCATCAATGGAACACACAGAGACAAGAACCATAACTCTTGATTGCATTTTGGCGCAGTAATGGCCTTTTTTGGACTTAGACACCAAGGTTAAACTTTGCATTTAGTTGCGTTTAAGTTTAAGATATCTATGCAACTACTCATTGGATATGAATTAACCTTTGCAAGTGTGTTCACCATCATCATTGAAACACACAGAGATTAAAGCCATAACTCTGGATTGCATTTTGGCATGGTTATGGCCCTTTTTTCACTTAATTTTTCAGGTTAAAGTTTTTTATCACGTAAGACATCTATGCAACCACTCATTGGATATGAATGAAACTTCTCATGTGTGTTTACCATCATCAATGGAACACAAGAGATAAGAACCATAACTTTGGGTTGCATTTTGGCCCTTTAAGACTTAATTTTTCGTCTGTAGACACCCAGGTTTGGTGTTTGCCTCCAGTCTCAATCTTTGCATTGGTGGTGAGTTTTATCCCATCGGTGAGTCTCGTTGTCTTCTGACAATTTTGTTTTGTTTTTGAATTCAGTGTGTTAAAAAAAAATCTTGTTTGATACAAATACACATAACAATAGTCTTGTTTTTATTGATAACACTTTGATTTCTTTGACCCATATTGGTGGTGGTGAGGGGTGCATTTTTTGGGGAGAGGGGTGCTTATTTAAGGAATAATATATTCAGTATTGGAATACCATGTACAATAATATGTGGGTAGGATCCACAGTCTGCTTTGATTATTGAATGCCTGATTGAGACTTAAACCTGCAGCCAAGGCTTGAATCTGCAACTTAAGTCATTACCTGCTTGGTACTGTGCAATTTAGTCTCAGAAGTATTTATCATTAACGGTCCAGCTGCCAGAAGATTAATTTTGGAACTGCGGTCAAGGGTCTTCCCTGGCGAAGAGGTCTAAGACACTATCTCAAAATTACTTACCTGAAGTTGTGGGTTAGAGCTGAGCTCAGTCCAAAACTTCTTCATGTGTAAAAGTGAACCAATTGCTTGTAGAAGGATGACAGTTCTACTCAGATTCAGTCTGAGATCTTTTTCTTTTAATAAACCAGGTGATGCTATAACATTATACAATCTGAAAGAGTTAAATATACAACCTGAAAAAGTTAAAATGGCATTAAAACCCATCAATAATTGATTAACCACCATGGGCTGCCCCTGTGATGAGAAATACTATGATTACCTACCTTCCAGTCTTTGTAAATATAACTGTTACATAAACCACAACATATTTTAAGACCTTGAAGTAACATTAAATGCAGAATTAAGTGCAAATTTAGTAAAGGTGATTGATGGGGTACTTTAACCAAATTATCAAGGTACAAACTGTAACAAAACATCTTTTGTTGTTGTTTTGTTTTTTCACATAATACACTGGTTTAACTACTGGCAATATGTTCAGTCTTGTATCAATATTTTGCCCACACGCAGTTACCTAAGTTGTCAGTTAGAGACCATAATCTGGTCAGTTTGGCTTTTATAATTTAGGCATCAGTGACAGGGTTTTTTTTACTGTAAATTGGAAAGAAAAACAGCGTGTTTGAGGGAAGATTGGTTTTTTTTTTAAAGCTTAAGCAAACTGGAAAGTAAAGCATAACACTATAAGATCATGTTCAAACTATTAATTACTAAATATTTCAGTAATATTGCATTCCAGTTTTTTATCCTTATGTAATAAAAATAAATTGGGAAAGCTTGTCCAGTTTCAGGGCTGAGAAGTTAAAACTTGGCAAGCTGGAAAGCTACAACTTGTCCAGTTAATTTATAACTTGGCAAGCTGGAAATCTACAGCTTGTCTGATCTTAAGACTGAGAAGTTATAACTAAGTAAGGTGGAAAGTGACAGCTCAACTGGTATTAAGACAAGTTATAACTTGGCAAGCTAGAAAGCTACAACCTGTCCAATTTGAAGACTGAGAAGTTATAACTTAGCAATCTGGAAAGTTACCACTTGTCCAGTTTGACATCTGAAAAGTTATAATTTAGCAAGCTGGAAAGCTACCACTTGTCCAGCTTGAAGTCTGAGAAATTATAACTTGGCAAGCTGGAAAGCGACAACCTGTCCAGTTTGAAGACTGAGAAGTTATAACTTAGCAATCTGGAAAGTTACCACTTGTCCAGTTTGACGTCTGAAAAGTTATAATTTAGCAAGCTGGAAAGCTACCACTTGTCCAGCTTGAAGTCTGAGAAATTATAACTTGGCAAGCTGGAAAGCGACAACCTGTCCAGTTTGAAGTCTGAGAAGTTATAACTTACAAGCTGGAAAGTTACAACTTATTCTAATGAAAGATCAAAAGCTGTAAATACAAGTCATAACGTTAGTTGAAAAGCTAAAACCTGTCAGGTTGGAAAATGAAAAAAAAACACACAAACTTATGGAAACTAGGAGAACTATAATCAGTCCGCTGTTAAATGATATTGATTTGACGACAGTAAGAAGACAATAATTTGTTGATAGTTGGATGATTATAAGTTGTTGACAGTTGAAAGATTCTAACTTGCGGATGTGTACCAGTTAACCTCCATGTGCTGATCAACCATATCACCGTGTACGACTGATCTATCAATCAATCTGTATTAAAAACCTTCAAATAAAATATCATTTATATTACAAGTGTAGACAGTTTAATGGAACGGCAGCTTCTCCAAGAATCCCTGGATCAAAGAAACTCAGGAGCTCTCGGTACTGTACTTTACGTTTGTATTCCAAAATCTAAATGAAATAAACTATTCCCTCGCTGCCAATTTCAAGTTACCTCGATGATATAAAACACATTTCTTCAGTTCTCAAAAAATAAAAAATGAAATAGAAAAAGAGAAGAGTAAAAGCTATTGAAGATAGAGTAGTAGGAGGAGGGAGGTTTGGCAAAGGTGTACATGTGGCTTCTTATACCTGTTCAGATCTGCCTGGAGTTAATGGCAACTCCAAACAGATTACTACTATTGATCTTATGTTTCAATTTTGCAACGTTTGCTTTTCTCAAGTGAGAATTGTATCGAAAGATTCGTGCCTATTATCGGCATGTATATAAACTGGTGGATGGAGATTTACTATTTACAGCTGTGTGTGTTGCACTGAAGATGAAATATTAATATGTATGTATTCATTTGTAAGAACTACAATGCTTGTCTCATTTAAGTTAATATTAAATAACTGAAACTGCTGAAGTTGGAAATAATATTAAAATATATTGAGTAAGTTCAGTTATTATCAAAATCCATTTATCCAAAACCATTTATCCATTGATTTGGGATCATGTTTAAAGTCAAGAGCCCATCTCTTACCCACCTATATAGACTCAAATTTGCCTATGAGAAACTGTTCATTGTTTGGCGTCATCATATTATCGTATTAAAACATGGAATATCTTTCACTATGACCTGGTCGCTGATCAAACCAAAACCCATCACTGCATAATAGTATATTACTAGAAATGGATACTGTAGAAATAGTCTTAGTTCTCTCTGCTTGGGACTGCTACATAGAAGTGTCATACAAGCATGCTGATTGGTCAGTCACTTCAGTGGAAGGTAGACCTTTGAACTCTGGGACAAGCAGGAAATTCATGCCTTTTCATAAGGGTATAACAGACCTTTATTGGGAGTTGTCTGGTGCTTGGATAGACAAGATATTAATAGACTATTATTAAATTGCAAATTTTATTGTTAACTTGCACCCATTGAAAAAAGATGGTGGTTTTAAAGCAATGTTGAGATATAATCCATGCAAACATACAATATAACAGTTACATACAATAAGGTAGGTAGAAGTTTCACTGAGTTCAGATTTTCAAAACAGTATATTTTACAGGTCATAAAAGGGTCTTCTTTATAACAGAATAATTGTTAGACAGGATAGTAAACATTTAATATGACAGTCTGATAAATATCCCAATTTGTTCACTTTTACGGCCAATTTTTTTTCTTCAGCTTAACACTTCTGATAGTTCAAATTGTTATTTTGTGGTTAACCCTGATGAGAAATGGTTACTTAAGGGGATTTTAATCTAGACAAGTTGTTTGTCTGTCGATAACATCTGAAGTTTCATGATAAATATTTTGACTTGGTAAACTTGCAATCCATTTGTAGTATTATTGATACATTTAAGATGGGATTTATAAAATGTCCACATACAGTTTAACCTAAAGGTGTTAGTTGTCACTCCTATTTTGTAGCCATAATATGCTATTAAAGGAAGTTTTATGGATGTGACTTGATTATCTTTGTCCATTTTAAGATGCAAGCTTGTCTCCATGCTTTCTCAACAACCACTGTAGTCATATCTGAGAAACTGCACAGAAGGTCAAGCTGGTATTTATTACTATAAATTGAGGGTAAAAAGTAAGGTCATGGTCACAGGAAACAGATCTTGGAAAAACCCGTAACCATTATAACTTGTTGTGACCTGCAGCCATGTTTATTAAACACAATGTGAGTCAATAGTTCAGTGGTCAAAAACAACAGTCTGACATGGTTTTTTATCCAAGAAACTGTTAAAGATTCATATATGCTTTGAGCTTTTTTCACAACTGATTTAAATAGAAAAAAATGTTATGGTCATTGCATTGTACCAATTAATCATATACAGGCTAAATTGTCATCACAATTTGTGAAGTGCATGATCCAGTGGTAGACATCAGACCCTGGATCAGATGGTCGCGGGATCGAACCTACACCACAGCTAAGTAGTTTACTAGTCCAGGTTGCCATGCCCTGATTAAGATTGTCACCATTGTCACAGTTAAAAATGAAGCCTCACATAACACAATTTTGAATCAGCAGGATAAAAATTAAGGTCAACACAACACCAGTCATGTAAATGGTGATCTGTAAGATACTGCAGTCTTACTTAAGACTTCGCATTTAGTCACATTGATTTCAGAACTGTTCCTTATACCTTCTGTATAGATCTATATTAGTGCCAGATATTTGTAAAATCACATGTTAATTATCAAAACAAAGTGATGTAAACATTACCTAAGTTATTATCACTGAAGTATCTTTTACAACCGTCTAACAATTTGCTTGGGCAGAGTAAATAAGAAACTTTCTGAGCCAGTCCCGATTAGCTCAGTCATAGTACATCTGACTATCAATCCAGAAGTCATGAGATTGAATTCTTCCCCAGTCACGATTGATACACAAAATTGTCTCATTTGCTCTTATCACTGATTCATGTGGGAAAGTTACTTGTGGAGATGGGGTGTGCAGGATCTCAGGAAAGAGTTATTAGGTTAACACATGGTCTGTTAGATCTTCATGGCATAAAAATCACACTTAATACTTTCTGTCAGGATGGTCCAATCACTTTCTATTCCCAAAGTTCAGATAAACCAGTTACCTATAACACTTAAACCTTGATTAATGTAAACTAAGTTTGCTATAACTTGACATGTTTTCCATTGTTGTCCTTATCATGCCACCAAATCATATAATTTCTCCCTAAGTTTAAAATCTGATAAAGATTTTTTCTGTTTGTTGACCAATTTTTTTTTGTTTGTTGATCGCATTGTAAAGAAATGGGCACATTAATTTTACGTGACCTGTATTCGTTCGATATTTCATTCAAATCTTAGTAAGTATATAGTTGATATGGGCATGACGAGATTTTAATGCTGTTCAAATATTGATAGAGTGTAGCCCTGTTTTGATACAGGTCTATGTGAATGAAATGAAATGTATCCGATGTTTGTGTTATTGTGTAACTGTTCAGTGTGCCATAAAACTGCTTTGTACCTTTCACTGCACTGTTTACTGTCATGCTTTGATATTTCATACAGTATTAGTGTCTCCCGACACAGTTATAGTAGTTGCTTCAAGTATACAACACCAGTCTGTTAGGTATATACATATCTGAATAGCATAGCACTTGATTTGAGAGGCCCTTTCCATTGTAAAATTTGCCCCTGCTAATTAATACAGGGTGGTAGTTTAAAATTTCTTTGAAACTTTTTGGACTTTATCAATTGGTAGAAATTTTTTTTAATTTTAATAGTTATTCTGAATTGTTTTATTAAATATCTGGAAACGTGACAAGGCTTTTTCTGAGCAATTTGCGCTAAGTTGAGTCATTTCCAATTCTCATATCTCCTGAATTGAGATATAAACTAAGCTAATGTGTAAATGATACTTTTGGGAAACCGACGGCTCCACTCAGCTTCATGTGTGAGCTTGAGATCGTCTTCCTCCAATAGAACTGGAAAATGGCGTTTAACCCATTAAATAAACTTAAGCAAGTTAATATTTATATTTGTCAATATTTCCATATTTACTTGCAGATATTTGTTACGGACAAAAGCAAATGTCGCAGCAGTCAACAATGATGGAGATCTGCCGTTCGATATATGTGAAGATGATGAGATGGAAAGATTACTTCAACAAAACATGGAGGAACAAGGTGAGCATGGCTGATCAGACCAGACCCTCCCTAAATACATCAGACGTTTGATTACAATCATATTCAGCATTCAGACTCTTGCCTACTGTTCTGATTGATAGTACTTAACTGTAAACAATTTAGATCCAGATCAGTCTGACATTTATTCAGGTTACATTGTTTGGCTCTCAGTCGATATATTCTTATTCACTTCTATCCTTAATAATCATGGAATGGTTCAAAAGCCAGCATGGAAGAGTGATCAAACTTCAGCATGTTTATGCCAATTCCATTGAAAGAATAATGAAGGGGCATTAAGCGTTTCCCCTGTCCGTTTGTTCATCCACCCAGAAAATTAGTTACTGATCAATATCTTTTTAAGGGATGTATGTATTTAATTAATATTTTGTGTGTACCGGTATAATTAAACAATACAGGTCAAGTTCATTATATGTTAAAGTCTGTCAAATTTTAAAAGTAATTAAGGCCCTGTTCCACTTACTTTCCAAATGTGGCATTCATGTTGATACATTTCTAGTTTCAGTTTAAATGTCCACATGAACTGTTTGTAAGGCAGGTCAGCTGTGTAAGCACTATTCTAAGATGAATAAAAAAGTTAAAAATTATAATAATCTCCTTTTAAAACATTTAGGTAAGTGTAGCTGGCAGCTGGACCTTCATACCAACAAAATTGTCAAATCTAAATTTGCTGTATGTCTGATTGCTTATTATCAGAGTAGCAAATCTGTCTTGAAATGGATTGATTAAATATTTAGCATCTTTATTATGCCAACTATGACTAATAGACAATCAGTTAACCTAACCATTGTTTCCTGGGATCATGAAAGGTTAACCGTCTTGAGCACACACCATCTCAACAAGTAGCTGAAAACTTTACCCCTTGAATCAGAGGTGAGAGATGAATGACAATGAGACACAATGTCGTATATCAATCATCATGGAGACTGTTGCTGGGCGGTGATTCAAACTCAGGACACCTGCATTGTTAGTCAGACGTGTAACCGACTGAGCTAATCAGGCCAGGCTAGAGACTTATCAAAATACAAGTAACAATACTTATGTGTGAGATAAATGGAAATAAATGTAGTAATATGCATATTCCCAAAAGAGAAACTGTATGTAGTGTACATTTTATTTGAATCATATTGTATAGGCTAGCAAACTGAACATAGAACTATAAGTGTCTGGATTAATCAATTAGTCCATTCGTTTATGTGCTTGTTTAGCAAATAGAAAACAGATCCTGACTCAGTAAATGGTGGTACTGATTTGTTTCAAAAATTGATCAGTATGATACTGATTTGTGAAAAAATGTATTGGACCATTGTACAGACGTTGGTGACAGATTATTTCTGAAAATAAATCACATGTACATTGATAATTCAACTTTTCATATCTTTCTTTAAAATGAGACTTGAAACAAGTAACATTACTTGAGTGTTAGGTAAACTTGTCTTATATGATCTGAAAGCGAAGACAAAATAGTATGTCAAGTTTGACATATTATTTCTGAAAGTATTTGGTTACATTACTACGGAAACTGATTTCATCTTTATGTTGGTAATCATAATGCACCCTGCAGCTTTATCATTAAACACAGACACCACGTATAGATCTGTATTAAAGATAATAGCTGTAGAGTTTTAGGGATAATTTGCAAAATTGCACTGTAGCTTCTCTTTGATAAAACAGATATGAAGTGATGTGACAGCTATGAGAAAACTGCTTAAAATGTCAACTGAAATGTATGTAGTTGGGGATTTTAAAATGTGAAACAAATACTAGTTTTAAACTTATTTATTTTACTTTGATTGTGAAAGTTATTGTGCGATACACACTAAGAATCTTTTTGGAAAAGTGTCTTGCATAAGGATGCCCCACATAGGGTGAAGGAGGATCAAACCACTTGGTCACGCACTCCACAGATAAACAAATACTGTATACGGTACCTCTAAATAGATACCACCTGACCAAGGTATTTTAAAAAAGTTGGTAGGGTGTGTCAATCAAACATTGCTGCTTGTATTAAAACTAGCTTTTAAATCTACATGTATTTATCTTGATTAAAGATGGGCAAGGTGGGGTTTATGTGATATAAGAGATAAAGCTTAGAATGAGAGCAGCATGTAACATTGGCAAACATTGAATTGTACTACCATGAGAAGGAATCACCTTGTTTCACTCTGCTCATTAATTTATTAAATTTTTTTTTTTTCATTTTGTTTTTTACATGATCTTGAAGACCAGAACTTAACATCTCCACTAGAACTGAAAAGCTGTAAAACATTCTAGTGTTTATACTCATCTGAGTTCAACTTAAACATATAAAACCAATCAATTTATTGTAATCTGAATTAACATGAATGTCCTCGCTCGGCTTTGGCATTGGTTATTTGTTTAACCCATTACTCCATAAGCATTTTTTATGACTCTTCCAAATTGAAAGCATTAGTTCACCACTTATCAGCAATCGGTGAATTATGTTTATATTTACTGACAGAGTGGAAAACAGTGCAGGAAGTGTTCAGATTGCTTTTGACGAGCATTCTGAACTCTTCCTGCACTGTTTTCAAGGGCCTTCTGGGATTGGTGTGGGAAAACACTCATAAAAGAGGACTGAAAGGGGCCAAGTGGGACAACTCTATTTGGATTTTAGGTAGATTAATAGCCACTTTTATACTTAGAAAATTCAGTTGAAATTGATAGCCAGTTCCTATCTCCGAGGTTTTATAAGATCCTGACTCAGTAGCTAACACAGTCATACTAACCCACATAGATGTGTCATCAATACATTAAAGGGATACAAGGGAACAAAATGGGATGGATTTGTTTTGACTGTAGGTAGCATTATAATTTATAGCCCTATTAATACTTAGAAAATGTGCCTACATCTTGGTAAATACTAGTCATACATAAATGAAATATCTCAACTGTCTCCACTAACATTAAAGACACACGTGGGATAACTGTTTCAGGCAAAATTAGTGTCTTTGTTATAGTTTAATGTTTTTTTTCTATAACTCATTCTCAGTCAACAGATAGAGCTCATTGTAAGACGAGGGTACTGTTCTCCGATAGTTCTTCGTCAGGTTGAATTTAACTGAAACTTGTATTTGTTACCGTCAGGTGTTGATGCTGATGCTGCCCGTCGGGAAGAAGAAGATCGTATGATGGCAGATGCTAATCAGTGGCTCAATGGTGATTCTGAGTTTGAAGAGAAACATCCCAAAACAGGGGCCACAGCACTCCATGTTGCAGCTGCCAAGGGTTATGTGAAAGTCATGAAGTAAGTACACGGAGTTCAAAGTTCTTCTATTAGTACATGAGAAAATATGAAAATATTCAATGTAAACCTCTTATATTCTGAATAAATTAAACATGTGAGTCAAACATGTGATGTTTTATCTTTGGTGAAGGTAAACTGGAAATATGTAAATGTTTTTAGCTCGCCGAGACAAATGTCCAGGAGAGCCATTGCCATGACCCCGGCGGCGGCGTCTGTAGACACTAGGTTAAAATTTTGCATTTAGTTGCATTTAAGTTTTGGTGTTTGCCTCCAATCTCAATCTTTGCATGGGTGGTGAATTTTATCCCATAGGTGAGCTTTGTTGTCTTCTGACAGCTCTTGTTTAGGCCTAAAAAAATAAATGTTGTGTTTACGGTTTCCTGACCAACCCATAGTAAAAGGTCCCGACCTTTTATTTTTTTTAAAACCAAAATATAAAACTGTATACCAAAGACGAAACTTTTAGAAAAGTGCAACTTGAAATTTGAAGCACAACTGTGCCTGAAGACCAAAAATAAACATTCTGAAAAACTGTGAAAAAGAAATGACACAAAATCGTTTCTGAAATTCTTACAGTATTTATTCTTTCTACTATTTTCCGCTATTTGCCTTTTTTTTTTATTGGATGGGAAAATCGTGGGATCAAAGTGGATATTTATCTACATAAGCATTTGTTAAGACTTATTAGGAAGTTAGAATGCTAGGTGTAAAAAAAAAGGTTTCCCTCATTGCTTTCCAAAAAGGTTCACATGTATGAACATACCGCCGGCAAAAAGGTTATTCAGCCAATCAACCATTCATTCAACTTGGAACAGGTCTTTTTTCTGTTCCACCCTGCACCTGAGGAAGGCCAAAAAAAGCGTTTTTTTAAATGTGAAATGAACACAAACTCTGACACAAACTTTGAAATTCAGGATTATGTCCAAGTGTCAAAATTGGTTGGTAGTTTTGAAATATTTTCACAGATATATTAAATATATAAAATGAAATTCCTTTTATATATTTAATAATACCTTTTTTTAACAGATTCTTTTGAATACCCAATCTAACCTATTGCAGTATGGTGCACATGGTGCAGATCAAATGAGAATATATTGAAAGTGGAAAGGAAAACATTCAAACTACAAAAGCAGACAGACTACAAAAGTATACAATATGTTGTCACCAAATGCTTTTGAAAAAGGTGTTATTACTTTGTATACAAAATTGAGTACATGAGAGAGAAAATGAAGAAAAAAATAACCAAAAAACACAGACCTTTTGATTTTGCATCTAAAAAAAGTCAGCCCCCCCCCCCAAAAAAATAGTACCTACCAACCCAATTTTTTTTCAGCATGAAACCTTAAACACAACATTTATTTTTTTAGGCCTTAACATTTCTGTGACATCAGTGCTACCACAAGTTGAAAAATAGAATAGAAATTTTCACTCATATCCTTTTCGCTAAATCACTTTAAATATTTCCAGTGTATTATTACAAGCGGGTGCAGATATAAATGCCAAGGACCTAGATGGCTGGACGTCTCTCCATGCAGCAGCCCACTGGGGACAGGAGGAGTCATGTAAAATACTCGCAGAAAACATGTGTGATATGGAAACAAAGAACTTAGCAGTAAGACAAGATTGTACCTTAAAAACTGAAGTCTTGAATAAAACTTGATTTGGAAATTAGAATTCTAGAGCCTGAGTTTATTTCACAGTATTTTCCCTAATTAAAAATAATTTGTCATTTGTTTGGAAATGCTTTCACTCATTACTCTTTCTATTCGCAGTAACGAGGGAATTATTTTTCAGTAACGAAAAATAAAACAGTTGAATATATTATTTATTACATTTTCGTCAATTTAAACTGACACTGAAATACTTCACCTCGTTACAAGCAATCTGAACACTTCCTGCACTGTTTTCCACTCTGTCAGTTACTATAAACATAATTCACCCATTGCTAATACGTGGTGAATTAATGCTTTCAATTTGGAAGAGTCCAAGAAAATGTTTATGGAGCAAAGGGTTAAAAGGCCAAGTACACACTGAATCCCTCTTGTAAAGAAATTCATATACATCTATAGAATGATGTCAGTTGATATATATATATATATATATATATATATGGACGCTGATGATGACGGTTTGCTGAGGCACCGATCTAGAAGGTAACGTAGTTAAATACAGGAGAAATTAAACTTGTATATATCAATCAGTGAATTCTTTAATCAAGGTAATTCATCATTAGGAATGTAATAAATGTAGTTATTCATGTGGACCAAGTCCATCCACTGTTTGTCATACATATAGTTTAGGTCTCCGAGTATGAAATGATTAAGGACACTATACTGGCATTTCTTACATGTAGTATCTTCATTTTACATTGTTTGAAAATCTCCATTTGTACTGCATTTGTATCAAAATATTTCTTGTGAAAAATGCAAGTATTGAATGATTAAGGACACGCTTGTATTTCTTATATTTAGTGTCTTATCATTTTACATTGTTTGGAAATCTCCCATTTACACTGCATTTGTATCAAACTATTTCTTGTGAAACATACACAACTGAATCTTGGCAGGAGGAAGACATTAATGTGAGAGAATTGTACAAAAGATTTTGGTTCCTTTCAGACTGTGACTTAACATCTCAGGTTTAAATGGTACAAGTTTCAGCATAAAGGCTCAGTGTTGAACCTTTGTATTGACTTTCAGTATACAAGTCGCAGCATAAAGGCTCAGTGTTGAACTTTTGTATTGACTTTCAGTATCCAGGTCCTGTATTAAGACTTGTTATTGAGATTTAATACTGCGTCTGATTCACTGTTAGTACTGAATCTTTACTTTATATCTAGTCTCACATTCCAACATTACTGCATCTCAAACAGCCTCAAATTCTGGGGTTAATTTTATCAAGTTTCTGAGTCTGAAAATTGGACTCTGGATGCGAAACCTAAAATTATGGGAAACACAAAATTAAAGGTAAAAATGCAATTTTCAAACATTTTTTGCCATATTATCATAAATTTCTTGCGTCTACAATTAAAAATAGTAATTTATTTGTATAATTTATGTCATTTCCATGTTATATTTTGGGTATATAGAATCTGCTTAAAAGCATTGATGTATTTTGTCCAGCTCTAGTATAGTTTTGGTATAACATGGATACCTATCTTGGAGCTGGTATATATGGCCAGTTGAACATTTCACATAGGAAATGATCTGATACATCAGGGGTTTTCAAACTTATTAAATTGTCTAAAACATTTTTTCCAATATATCATGGCTATGTAGACTCCTTGACTCCATATTGCCATAAGAATAACTATTTAGACATGTAAAAATAATTAATTCGAATGGCATTTCCTGACTTGGCCTATGCGCCCAGGTTCGAAATGAAAGTCATCAGGCAGTATTTAAGTGCTGTCTATTTTTAGAATGGGGGATTTTGTTTCAAGTTAACCACTAGGATTAAAATATTGTTTAAATCATGTTTTGGTGGATTTGATATGCCAAACCATTCAAATTTTGTATATTTATGATAAACAGATGGTTTGTATCCATTTAAAAACAACTTCATTTTTAGCTCTACTGGCCAAAGGCCAGAAGTGCTTATGCGATGGCGCATTGTCTGTCGTCCGTCGTCTGTCGTCTGTTAGCAGCACTTTCTCTGAAACCACTAGGCTAATTAAACTGAAACTTCACATGCATGTTTCTATTGCATAGGAGACTATACAGAAGATTTTTTTTTCGATCTGAAATTCAAGATGGCCGCCGTTACTAAAAATAGTCCAAAACTTAAAAAATCTTTTTCTCATGAACGGCCCAACAGATTTTCAAAATGTTTATGTAGTAATGATGACCAACTATAGTATTGTTAGATTTGTTCAAATGGTGTCCCTAGGGTTAAACATGACCCCGCCCTGAGGGTTCAATTAGGGGACACATGTCATTATAATATTTTTTTATTTTTTTTTTAAATTGAAATGATTTTGCCTATATCTTCACAAAAGCATTGTTTGGTGAAGGAGGTTCAGATTTGTAAAAATGAATGAGTTCCACTGTCTAAAGGGGTCAGGAGGGGCCCCAAAAGGGTAAAAATTCAGAATTACTAAAACCGTTTTCTTGAGAACCGGTATGTCAGATTTGTTCATATTTGGCATTAATTATCCCTGTGTAGGGGTTTGATTGCAGATAAGAATTAAGGGGCTAAATTTTATAGGGGCCCTGTAAGGGGACTTAGAATTTTACAGAGGGATACTATTGGAAAACAGAAAATTCTCTTTTTCTTTCATTTATTTTGAAACCACTAGGCCAATTAAACTTTGTTGTTGTTTTCTTTTTCCCAAAACCATTTCTCTTCTGGTACATAGCTAGACTCATTTTAGAGTAATGTTACCTTAATAACATTTGAATGGTAACTTAACAAAAATAAGTTAAATTTCTGAAATTATAAAATCATTTTTCAAAATGAATATTATTTTCTAAAAGTTTATTTTCTTTTTTCCATAACCTTTAAACGTCCGTTAAAGAAACATAAACGGCGCCGGGAATACTGCCGTAAAAACATGGACTGGCCTATATTTAAACTGGTATTAAACGCATGAGCGTCTCGATACCTTATAGAAAACAAGATAAAAAGGTTTTCAGATAGAGTAACGTCCGAACATTTCAAACAACTTTCTTGAAAAGTTTCACGATTTCCACATTTCATCTTAATATGCAAACAACCTAAAACTGGGTATATATCATGCTATTGTTGCAGCATACGTTTATTTTCACAGATGTTGTCTTCAAACTATAATATTGCTTTGCGGAAAATTATGTAAGTGATCATAATCGTCTATGCGATTGCATCAATATAGCGTTAATAACCAATTAGAGCGTTTACGTAACTAAGTAGAACCGCGTGACCGGGGTTTCCCTGAATCAGACCACATGATCTACCAAAACAGCTAGCATTGTAAAACTAACTCTGAAACCAGCTTGTCAAAACAAATATGCATAATTTGAATTTCTTTATTTTTAAGGTTGCGTCATAGTGCACACACTACACAAACTTGATTGCGTCAAGTGAGATTTAATTGCGTCAAAAACGCAAGAAACGCGCTCTGGAGAAAACACTGTGTAGTTATATTTTCCTCTTATACATTCTATCAGGCTGAAATAGATGCAAAGTATTAACAGACGATGTAATAAATGTACTCTATTGTTTCCGCAGGGTCAGACAGCATTTGATGTGGCAGACACAGAGTTGGTTAAACTATTAGAGGAACTTAAATTGAAGCAAGCATCTGTGAGTTACTATCAAGTCTTTGTATTTGGTGTCTGGGTAATGGATAATAGATAGCCAAATCACACGAATTTAGTACAAGAATAGACTGAAGTAGAATGAATATGATGTGAGAGAATTTAAATAATTTGGTTATCACGGTAATCAATTTAAAAAAGTCATAATCCATGCAAATGTCTAAATCTTTTTTCCATTAATTTCTCTTACTCAAATAAATATGATAACTGGAAAAAAAGGAATAGAATTATTACACAGCTATTTCACTAGACGTCCTGTTCATGCATGTATGACAACACCTCATCATAAAATTGAGGAGTTAATTATTTATCCACTTCTACAGCTGAAAGACCAACAGAAAGACTTACAGAAAGAAATTATCCAGACAAAAATCCCGTCCTCAAAAAGAAGGTATGTATCTTTACACCAGATCAGGAACAATATGTAGGTCCTGATTCAAGTTTCTTTTGAAATAGCAGAGTAAAAGGGATTGTATTTCATATAAGATTCGATGATTGTGGAAAGGAAAAAATAATCCTGTGTTTTACTGCGGTGGAACACTATTGTAGGTATGAGGAGATAAAAAGAGAGATAAATCAAACATATTGTGTTGAAAAAGGCGTGGAACTCCTTCAAGTAAAAGTTTGTAATTTTCTTAGTTTTATCGAATATAGGGTTCCTCCGTGGTCTTGAGACGCTTTGACAAAATACTTTTAATTGCTCAGTTGGTTGGTTCGAGCCCAGCTTGGTCAAAAAACATTATGTGAGAAAGTTTACCCGTTCCTTGCGGAAAGATGGTGGTTGTGCTCAGATTCATTCTTAGCTCTTACTCCAGTGATAAAACTGGATATGCATATATATAACCTTTCATGTGTTGAAAATTGCCATAAAACTGGTTATGCAAATATATGACCTTTCATGTGGTGAAAATGGCCATAAATTCCATCAACCACATTATTGTTTTTAAACACATGTCTTAGAGATTATAAGAAAAAATTGCAATACTGTAACATTAACAGTTAATGAGGATGTTACCACATTGATCAATACTTGTAGAATTGAAGGATCATTTTTATTTTTCTATCATGATTGAAGCTTCATCTCATTGTCTGTGAAAAAGTGCTTCTTGCTTCATTTGACTTCAAGTTTATGAAGTCAGTTTTGTCGTAGCACTAATGAGAAATGATCATACCGCTCATGCATGTATCATTCAAATCCTGCTTTTCATTTGTTGCATTTTATGAAATAGAAGTAATGATGCCTTGACTGTAGAATTTGTTATTGTTTTGCTTCGTAGCTTTCAGATCATTTCCATCATTATGTTGGTTTCAAAACACTAAAGTCATGTCTAGAAATCATCCCTTTTTTTACTTTTGATATCTAAGATCATAGATAGAGTTAAAGCTTCTAAGTTAACAGTCGAGTCCCAACTGATAGTCAATGTCATTGTACTTACGACACAGACTGGGTACCTTAGTCTGCTGATGGTACTTTCTGCAGTAGCTTTTGTTGCGGCAGGTCTCGTGGTAGCTACATTTCTTGAACAACTAACAAGACTAGTGGAGCTTGATGTATTATGAAGACTTCAGCCTTGCTTTATCATGCTTGATGGCTTCAGTATGACTATAACAATATAGTTTTGAATATATATTTTTTTACTTTCTCGGCTACAATATGCATCAGTAACTATGTTTGAATACTTTGAAGCCATTGTCATTAAAGATGTGTGTGTATCCATTAAGTCCATGTCGTACAAACTAATGTTCATGTTTTTCCTCCCCTCCTTATGCTCACATATGTCCTTTGAAGTGAAGTTTATACAATCTGAGGTTTGAGCCCCCACTCCTTTTCACATGCATATCTGTTCACTGGAATTTATACCATCTGCAGTCATATTCTCTCTCTCCTCTCCCCACACTTGTATTGGTTAACTAATGAATTATGTCTTTTGATCATATGCAGAGGTCATCATTTATATCCATTGAAATCCAGTGTACTTGTAAAACAAAAGGTTGACCTTGGCTTGCAACTAACCCATTTCATCATTTTAAAGTCGCTGCCAGTTCATAAAACCTTACAAGCCTTCATTAAATGTTATAATAAATAGCACTGATTCAAGTGGGAAAGTTATCAGTTACTTGCGGAGATGGGGTGTGCTCGAGTACTGGTTAATCCCAGGAAACAGTGGTTAGGTTAACTGATCGTCTGTTATCCCTCGATGGTATAAAAATGACGCTTAATATTCAATCAATCAATCAATCAATCAATCAATCAATCAATCTAAGTTACAATTTATCTAGAGTTTGATATTTGTGATATTTCAATGCCATAGTAAAACATACAAATGATTTTTTAACAAAATTGACTGAGTGACTGGATGTACAGTTTCCAGCTTGTTCATTTGAAATTGACCATGCTGTTTCAAATATTGAATTGGTGAATTGAATTGTGTCAATAACAGTCAATTCAGGCTTTTCCAAGGGAAAAAAATATATCATAAATAAAAATATATGTTCTCATCCATTAAAAACTTTGAGAAAACAAGTGCATAGAAACCACAGATAGTGGATATTTCACTGCTTGCATAACACTGCAGGTTTCTGTGTGAGACATGTAAATTATATTTACTGTAACTAATGTAATACCTGCTAGTTATAGAAAACAAAGCCCTATGTCCTGTAATAATGTTATATCCCGGCAGGAAACGTTTCTAGTGTCCACCATACATATCCTTCCTGGCATACTTAACTCATCTATACTTCATTATGAAAGTACAGTTAACAATATACGCCCTGGTATAACTGTCACAGCATGCAACCTGTCTTGTCATCTACGGTGATATGATCATGTAACTTGCTGCCTCTTGGGCTTTGGTCTAGGAAAGTTGTATCTAAATATGTATTATGTATCGAGGAAACCTTTCTTTTTGTTGAGGAAAATAAATAAATAATAAAAAAACAACTTATGTTTACCATAAGCGATGATCATAGTTGTTGTTTTCTGTAACATCAATTGATATAAGATTTGTTTTCTTCAAATAAACTGAAGCAGTCAAATGTAGGAACTAGCCTGGATTGCTGTTTGCATTTCTCTGCTAACTGAACCAGTCAAATGTAAATGTAAGAATTGGCCTGGTTTGCTGTTTGCATTTCTCTGCAACTGAAACAGACAAATGCAAATGTAGGAATTAGCCTGGTTTGCTGTTAGCATTTCTCTGCTAACTGAACCAGTCAAATATAAATGTAGGAATTAGCCTGGTTTGCTGTTTGCATTTCTCTGCTAACTGAACCAGTCAAATGTAAATGTAGGAACTAGCCTGGTTTGCTGTTTGCATTTCTCTGCTAACTAAACCAGTCAAATTTAAATGTAGGAACCAGTCTGTTTGTATTTCTATGCTATGTTTGATAAGTTCATTTTTGTTTTAAGTTTTCCTCTAATGAATGCCTTATTAATTTCAGTTAAGTTTCATGTTTTGTTTCACTGATATTTTCTATTGTATTTTATATGATGCATCTATAATGCTTTATAAAAATATAGGAGATCATATGATTTGCAGTGTATCTGATCAGTTTATTTGCAGTACATATGTTATCCTGCAAGTAAAATGGCCAACAAAAAAATTTACATGTATTTACTGAATAAATTGTTTAGATCAAGAAATGTGCTTGTTAAGTAGTTCATATCTACCTGTGACAACACTGGGTCATTTGCTTATTAATATTACTCTATCTTGTGATGCCACATGGAGTTATTTGATCCTAAAGTTGTCATCTTTCTTTGACTTATAATTCTCATCGTATAACCATTAAATTGGTCGACATAAATAACCTGACCTTTGACGTATGATTCTCATCATATAACCATTAAATTGGTCGACATAAATAACCTGACCTTTGACGTATGATTCTCATCGTATATCCATTTAATTGGTCGACATTAAAAACCTGACCTTTGACATATGATTCTCATCGTATATCCATTAAATTGGTCGACATAAATAACCTGTTATATGTTGAAAATTGAGTTTTAACCCCATTTAAAAAAAAAATTTAACATAATTTAGCCAAAACAGAAAAACTGAAGATCGAAATTTCATCTGATTTAAGGTCATTATCTCAATTCTTCACACAAAAAAAACGTTTAGAAAAACGTTTAGAATATATGTGACATATTACAGAAAATATTACAGTAGTAACATGTTATGGTTCCAAAATGTATTACTTTTAACTTTCTTCTATGTTCACTTCAAGTTCCTCAGTTCATTATACAAATTGAACAAATTAATTTGGCCAAAAATTCAATGAAGAAAAAAGAATTGATAACATGTACTCAGACAGCAGACTGCTAACAGATATACATGTAAATGATATGATCTCCAATACGAGGCTATGTGATACTGTATGGTGTAGTACAATGTTTTAATACTGGTTTCTTTCCCTATTTACAGCCGTAGTGACCCTGCAAGGTTGTTGTTTATCTGTCTTCAACATTCTAATATGTACTATAAAATACAAGCAAGCAGTCTTATTGTATATGGAACTTTGGCTAATTGTGGGTAGCAGCATTTTAGTAATGTGGCAAATATGAAATTGAAAAAATTAATGCTTTGAAAAAAGACAAAAAAACACAGAAAAACAATTGATTATGAAATGTTGATAGTAGCAAAATTAAATCTGTATGTACACAATTTGATATAAAGAAGAAGAATATGGCCATTTCTACCAAAATCATGTTTGGCACCTTCTTCAAATTTGACACTGATTCGATTAGTTGGCTATTTGTTTGGTTTTAAATTTCTACCCATTTGGGCATCAAGGTGCTATGTGGATACATTTATTTAAAGATTTTGTAACAGAATATATTTGAAAAAATAAAGTCAACTGTCATCACAGCATAAAATTGTGACTCATTTAGAGAAACTTCCCTTTGCACATTCCTATTCTCAGCTTCCAGAGTTCCATAGGACAATCAGTATTTTGTGTTTGGGTTTCGTGGGATGCCGCCTAAGAAATGCATGAATAAAACAGGGTAGTTTGCATGCTTTTATAGCATTGTGTGATATTGTAGAAGAGTAACTATGGTTTGCATTTTTCTGTAGAATGATAGATTTCGCTTGACACTCGATTGTCTGTATAGAAATATTAACAGATCTTTACAGAGTTCTTTATAGATCATTTCATTGCTTGCACATTTGTGTAATTGTACTTCTGTGATATACATGTAAGGAATCGTTTATAATTATATAGCTTGTGATTATTTTTTATTTTTGTATTGCAAAGATATTATAATTAACATTTATTTTCTCTTCTATTTTTTGTAGGATTTTGATGTAAGAATAACTATGCACTTGTGGAATCCCTTACGTCTTGTCATGTTTCCTGTATATCTGTAAAACATCCCCACCTTTATCATTAGCAGCAGTATGCATGCTTTCCTTGTGTATTTATTTAAAGTTGGTTAAAACAGACAAAAACCAACATTATTACTCAAATACCGACTTAATAGTTCACTTTGTCAAAGCAACCTTATATCAACTTAAGGTATTATGACACATATTATTTTAAAACAGTCTTATAGAACTGCACATCAAATCATATAAAACAATCTTTTAAAACTGCACATCAAAACATATAAACGATCTTACAAAACTGCTCATCAAAACATTTCTAGAACTGCTCATCAAATCATATAAAATAATCTTCTAGAACTGCACATCAAAACATATAAACGATCTTATAAAACTGCTCATCAAAACATAAAACAATCTTAAAGAACTTCACATCAAAACATATAGATGATCTTTTAAAACTGCTCATCAAAACATATAAAACAAAACGATTGTTAATACATTATGATATGTGCATTTATTTGGTCTGACGATTCTTCTAAGAAATGGAGTGCAATGTTCCCAACCTGACATTTGTGCTGCTGTTGGTAAAAATTGTTTCCTATACATGAACATAGCGATAGTTCTGTGATAGGGTGACCCCTATAAGGTGTCTGATAGGTCACACTCAAAGGTCGAGATCATTGTGGTAAAACATAAAAAACAAGGCTGCGAAAATACCTGTTATTCAGGGCATAGTCCTTAGAAAAAGAGAAATCAGTTTAGTTTAAATATATTTTATTGCCATATTAACACATATTACATTATACATCATGCATATAAATCAAATACTTTTATAGGCAAAGGTGTCTGGCTATCGAGTTGCATTGTCTTTCAACAGCATTTTTTTTAACTTTTTTATATATCTGCATATATTTTTAAGTTGTTGAGTAACAATCAGGGGGATTACGATATCTTTATCTAAATCCCTTACCTACACAGGATACAATGCCATCATGGCTGTCACCCGCTACATACAGCACTGAACACTGCTATAAAACAACAATTTGGCATATATTTCAGACTTTAGTCAGTGTACATTTCAACCTTACATGTCGCTTCAGTATTTTTGTAAAGTTGTAAGCTTCTTTTACTACTTTTACTACTTTTATTACTTAGATATTTCTTTCCAACAATTGTTTCAAATGCAATTATCTAACTGTGGTTAGCTCAGTTGATAGCATGTCTGACTATCAATCCAGGGGACATGAGTTTATAATATTGCCTGGTCACAGTCTTCATGATGATTGATTTACAAAATTGTTTTATATTGTCATTCATCTCTCACTGCTTATTCAAGTGGGAAAGTTATAAGTTACATGAGGAGATGGGTGTGCTTGAATATTGGTTAACCTTCCAGGATCTCAGCCCTCGATGGCATAAAAATGATATTAAATATTCAAAGTTATAAAGCTAAATATTTGATTTCACAGACTTTTTTTGTCAGTCAAATATATGAAGATAAGAATCCTGACATTTAGTACATATCGATGTACCATTTATGTGGAAGTATAGGTTACGTGTAGATATTCTTAACAGTCGCTTTTAGATAGGTCAGAATCTTTTGTTTAGACCGTAGAGAAGGTAGTTTATACAAAATTCATGCATTTGCTAGGTACAGTGCTGTTCAGTGTGCTTAACTGCTCAAGGGAGCAAACTCTTCCATGCTTGTAATTGCAAACAGCTTATTGTTGATTATCTGCCCGCATTGCTGAAATTGTTTGTGTGCGCTTAATAAATGTTAGGATGCCTTTTCACTTCTGTGTGTTATTGTAGTTACAGTGCTCCATATAATAGGCTACCTATTTAAGTATTTGACTCGGAATGTAACCATGAAAAAAGCAAATAATTTAAGCATACCCGTTATACAAATAATTTCCCTTTCACGCATATAAATGCGTATCCTAACAGCTGTTTCTGATTTCCTGTTTATCAGCCAGATAAACTGGTTCCTGGTTTATTATGGTTGATGCCCTGCTATGTAAGCTATCTGCAGCAAAGTGAAAGTAGAAATAGGTACCAGTTTATTCAGCCTGCCACAGGAGTTTGCATTTTATACCCATATTCTTATGAAAACTTCTCAGTGATTAAGATCATTCATTAACAAAATGTCAAGGCGAGGATGAAGGCCTCCAGGATGAAAGCCTCTGCTTTCAAAGGAAACAGCATGTAATTACCCAAATTAAAGTACAGTTTTCAGTTTTTCATCCCCCACACCTTTTTCAGCTCATTTAAGAGTAGCAGTTAGCAATGTTTGATACAATAGTGCAATGGAAGAGTTAGGAGAGTAAGTGTTAGAACACATTTATACAGAGTAGTCTAATAAAACTAAAGCATTTGATTACTTTCATTTAGACAATACTCATTGTTTCATTTAATTGTTGTAAACTTACTGAGTGAAAATCTCCCAATTAATTAATTCTTTCGACCTATTCAGTCATTTTATCTGGAGCACTGTAACATGATACAATCCTTCTTGTAAATGAACAAGACACTAGCACCAATAAAACACAGCATAGTAAACAATGTAGTGGTTTTACAACGTTTTCAGCACTGAAAATAAACATTGTTTTAAGTAGATATAGATGCAGGGATAAAAAATGTTGCACTCAACCTGTGTGCAGTAATTAATTATACAGTAGATGTTTCCTTAATGTAATTATTCTACTATCTTTGTTCATATGTTTTTGCATGTAACAAGGTTTGTTTTGCATAAAATGTTAAAATTGTAATAGATGAGAGAATTAAGTAATGTAACACCAAATAATAAGATAATATTGAAGCGTGTGATCCAGTGGCAGAGCATTAGAACCATGATTGGGGGGATTGTGGGCTCCATCCTCTGCCACAGTCATGGTGTGGTGTCTTTGAAAAAGACACTTCATCTGCATATGCTTAGTACGGGATCTCCCAAGGAAGACTTTGAGCATGAAAAAGGAATAATTTCATTCACAATTTATGTAAAATAGATAAGCTAAAAACTAAATAAAAGTTAATAAAACCAAAAATTTGCTTTGTTTTATAAGCTATTCTATTTTACATTGATGAGTTTATATTTATTTGTTTTGCTTGATTGTGAAGAAAGCTCAAGTGTTATATGATCTGCTTTCAAGGCTGCTTCCTGGGTAAAAACCAGGGTTTTTTTTGTTGAGAAGCATCTGGTCAAGCTGGACATTGAACCCGCAGTGTTTACCTTGAGTGACCATTACAATACTCTATCCATGACACTACGGCACTGCTTAGATTGATTGTGAAATAATTTATACAAATCACACTTGATGTCTTTCTGGGTAGAACCAATACTTAGTTCTTTCTGGGTAGAATCAGTACTAAGTTCTTCCAGGATAGAACCATTACTAAGTTCTTCTAGGGTAGAACCATTACTAAGTTCTTCTAGGGTAGAACCATTACTAAGTTCTTCTAGGGTAGAACCATTACTATGTTCTTCAAGGGTAGAACCATTACTAAGTTTTTCCTGGGTAGAACCAGTACTAAGTTCTTCTTGGGTAGAACCAGTAGGTCCAGTACTAAGTTCTTTCTAGGAAGAACCATTACTAAGTTCTTCCTGGGTAAAACCAGTACTAAGTTCTTTCTGAGTAAAAGTAGTACAAAGTTCTTCCTGGGTAGAACCAGTGCTAAGTTCTTCCTGGGTAGTACTAAGCAACACATTGACATTCTTTTATAGAAGGTGCTAACACAGTTGTGAGTCCTCATCTCTGTGTTTGGATGTGTCTCATAAACACAGCTGTGTGCAAGGATGTACTAGGATAGAGGCTAGAGAGGGGTGGGGAGGGGTCTAACACAAAGCAGTACTGTATATCATTCACCACAACTAACATGCAAGGCTTCCTGTATTAAATATCAAGAGAACATTTATAAAACTAAAGACTTAGTATTATAGTTATATCTAAAACTAACATGCAATGCTTCCTAAATTATTTATAAACAAGAAAAAAAAAGCAGAGCATTAATGTCAACTGACTGGAATGAAATAACCTAACAAAACGCTATTGTGATTTTGATTTCTCAATATTAATGTAACATGAAAATAAATACTTCCCCAGATATTATCAGTTTTAGCATGACTTTATCATGATTTTTATCTTTGGGTACAAAGAATATATGGTCTAAATTCATTAGTGCGAGAGTCATGCATGCGCTTATGCATTTATTTATAATAAAATATGCAATTGTTATTGGTCATGCTTGATAAATGTTTTAATCTCTATTTCAAATGTTGTTGTATTTGAATTCTTATTTAATTAGAATTCATTTAAATCAAAAACATTTTATAGTATTCAATAAATAAAAGCGATATAAAAGTTTTTAAACATTAGAGAAGTGCTACAACAGTAATTAAATTCAACAACTACAAGGAAATGCATAATTAACTAAGAAGCTATAAATAGATATGATACATTCTTGCACCAAAAATGGTGATTATTTGTGAACAACCACATGACAGGTTGTCTGTGAAAATAGTTGTGATAAGTGAATACGGTGTGTTGTGAAGTTATAAAATTTTAATACATTTTGAAATAATTGATTTTTATTGACTGTTTTTATTCAGTTGATTGTTTTATGAATAATTATTGATTAGGGTAATGTAATCAGTGAGTGTTAAGGTTGGATTTATGTTTGGATATATGTTTACAGAAGGTTATGGCTTAGAGAAAGGGTTAAAATGGCCCTCAGGTAATGTGGCATACCATCACGTACATGGTTGACAAATTATATTCTGTTGTCATGGAAATGTTTTAATTCATTTTCATGTATTGATTGTGAAATACAAGCAAAAATAAAAACTTGCGAAACTAAAAACAATTTTTTCTCTACATCTCTTATTTAATAAGTTGAGAATAGGGATATGTATTTTTTTCGTGTATACTTAAAGCTATCTCATGTTTATTTCAATTTGTGGAGATAGAAATGAGCCAAAAATGTTTTTTATGAAAAAAAGGAGAAGGGGAAAAAACTTGTACCATGTATATTGGTGGTCTGCCACTGCATGAACACAAAATAAAACAAAAAGTAGCTTTTAAAAAAATGATAAACTATGAGGATAAGAAAGACAAGCTGAATATAAACTGCTTAGATAATTTACTTAAACATTACAACCTAAGCTATTGTTTAATTTTTAATACAAAACCGTGTGTAAGTATGATGTTTGATTAATAGTTAATTGAATGATACTGGGATGATAAGAAGGATAAGTCGAACATAAATTGCTTAGTTGATTTACTAAAACATTTCAACTGAGGCAATTGTTTAAGTTTTAATAGAAAACTTTTTGTTTGTAAGTATGATGTGTAATGAATAGTTAATAAAATAATACTGAAACTAGTAGTGTAAAATGTCTTGTGTGCTTTTGTTAATTGAAGGTTTTCATTTCCTGGCATCCAAGAGACTGGATTAAAACCAGTGTTAGTTCGGAGGTAGTATGGAGTTGTCCCCCTTGTCAACTGTTATTATTTAAACACAGTAGTTTGTAAAAAAACTTTTACGTTTATCAGTTATACATAATTTTGTTATTTCTAGTTTTATTTAACATATTTGATAGTTTATAAAGTGGTTTGACTAGAGATGGACTGAAATTTTAGCCTTTATTTCTCTCTCTTGTCAGAAGCATTGCATAGAAACTCCTATTTAAAATTAATACTTCTGTCAGTTGTCAGGTTTTTATATGCCATAAAATATTGTCATTCTTGACCAAAATTGGCACAGATATTGTGGGAATTGTTACTGAATACCTCAGCTCAGTATGGATATCAGAATAATTAAATTTTCTTTTCTTTTCTTTTCTTTTCTTTTTTTTTTTTTCCATATACATGATCAAACTAACTTGAAATCTGTTTCTATTGACTAATCAACTAATGAATCATTTAGTATTAGTAAGTGCATCTCTTTGTGTTTGTTCTTTTAGCTAACAAATAAAACCATACATTTAACATCAAACTCCATTACAAAGATTTAAAGGTACTGGGTATGTAAATTCTGTTGTAGTAACTAATTGGTCAAGTAACTGATTGTATTATGGATGCTGTGAGTTCAATCCACAGCGAAGTTGCTCTAGGTTGCAAACAATTTCAAATTGTACTTTATCTTTATCATTTTATGCGCATCACGTAAAGGATTATTTTAGGGCTGTTTAACCTGGTGTTGACATGATGGTTGGTTATGTCATGTTGTGCATATGGCACAGTATCTCAATATGGGGTATAGTGACACCAATAAGGATATTTTGTCAATGTTGCCAGGCCCAGTTAGCTTAGTTAAGTGTCTGGCTATCAATCCAGGGATCATGAGGCCAAATCTTCTACCCGCTACAGTCTCTGTGATGATTTACAATATTGCATCTCATTATAATTCATCTCCCCATTGATTCAAGTGGAAAATTTATCAGTTACTTGTGGATATGGCTGTGTTTAAGTACTGGTTAACATTCCAGTATTCCAGGAAAGAGGGGTTAGCATAACAGATCTATTGTTTGCCCTTGAGTATATAAAAATGAGGTTAAATATTTAATCAATCATTGTTATATGTCTGAATCATTGTAGTCATTATATTACATATCATACTCTGCAAAATGTCAAAAAGGTTATTGATAGCCACTAAAAAGTCTTACAATGCACTTACAAATTATATTTCCCTAATATATTTTACCTTAAAACCTATACCTCTAAAACCCGTTGTCCAATCTCATTTCATCAGTTTTATTTGGCAATGAAACAAATAAATTGGGCAGTGTCGTATACATGTTTGTAGAAGGTTTTTAAATTTCTATCGTCAAATGGTGACAGTGGCAGTAAATAATTTTATGTTGTTTATTAAAACTATTTTTGGAAAACAAAGAATAAAAGTTTCGTCAAAAGTAAAACAAATAATTTTGTTTATATATATTTGACCTCTATTTATACATGCTATAGTATTCAGTAGTTGGCTATTATGTAAAAAGAGTTATAAAAAAGAGTCCTTCCAGATATTATATTCTTGGCATTGATACATTGTTGGTGTTCCAAGTACGTACTCAACAATCTCTTCAAATAACAGTAACTTCCTTCATCTAAAATAATGAGGATTTCTGCACTACCTGGTATATGGTGTTAACTATTATCGTAAGCAAATGATGCAATTAGTTGTTTTTGTTGATATTTACTGTTTAATTCATAATTTTTTAAAAAGCTAACTCATGCATGAAGACATTACAGCTTATTTTTGTAAGTGCACACACAGTGTTGAAATGAAGAATGCATTTTTAAAATGTTTTTTTATTTAATTTTGTGTAGTGATGTTAGTGCACATGTTATTACAAATTGTATGGAAATTTGATAAATGTTTATGTTTGTAAATTTGTGTAGATAATGGAATGGAATTTGCACTGAAATAAATATTTGTGCATTTTTAAGCTAACGGCATGTGAAAGAAAATGTTTTAGAAAAATATTAAATGTGTTGTTTGATTTTGAAGATAAAAGCTTTTTAAACAAATATATATGCTAGGGTATTAATACAATGTTTTATAATTGATCTGCAGAAGTTCTGTGACTCGTATGAGCGTGGAACAGAAACACAATGTGATGAAGGCATCGGATGAAGAACGTATTGTTGATACCAAAATGGCACCCACCAAGGAGGAAGAGCGAGTCAAGAGTAGCTCGAGCTCCTGCAGTGAGGAGGACGAGTTGTCCGACTCAGAAACGGGTATGTGATGGGGGATTCTTTACCTTGAATATTGTACATAAGTTGTACCAGTTGTCCGACTCAGAAACGGGTATGTGATGGGGGATTCTTTACCTTGAATATTGTACATAAGTTGTACCAGTTGTCCGACTCAGAAACGGGTATGTGACGGGGGATTCTTTACCTTGAATATTGTACATAAGTTGTACCAGTTGTCTGACTCAGAAACGGGTATGTGATGGGGGATTCTTTACCTTGAATATTGTACATAAGTTGTACCAGTTGTCTGACTCAGAAACGGGTATGTGACGGGGGATTCTTTACCTTGAATACTGTACATAAGTTGTACCAGTTGTCTGACTCAGAAACGGGTATGTGACGGGGATTCTTTACCTTGAATATTGTACATAACTCAGAAACGGGTATGTGACGGGGGATTCTTTACCTTGAATATTGTACATAACTCAGAAACGGGTATGTGACGGGGTATTCTTTACCTTGAATATTGTACATAAGTTGTACCAGTTGTCAGACTCAGAAACGGGTATGTGACGGGGGATTCTTTACCTTGAATATTGTACATAAGTTGTACCAGTTGTCCGACTCGGAAACGGGTATGTGACGGAGGATTCTTTACCTTGAATATTGTACATAAGTTGTACCACTTGTCCAACTCAGAAATGGGTATGTGATGGGGGATTCTTTACCTTGAATATTGTACATAAGTTGTACCAGTTGTCTGACTCAGAAACGGGTATGTGCCGGGGATTCTTTACCTTGAATATTGTACATAAGTTATACCAGTTGTCCGACTCAGAAATGGGTATGTGATGGGGGATTCTTTACCTTGAATATTGTACATAAGTTATACCAGTTGTCCAACTCAGAAATGGGTGTGTGATGGGGGATTCTTTACCTTGAATATTGTACATAAGTTATACCAGTTGTCCAACTCAGAAACGGGTATGTGACGGGGGGATTCTTTACCTTGAATAATGTACATAAGTTATACCAGTTGTCTGACTCAGAAATGGGTATGTGATGGGGGATTCTTTACCTTGAATATTGTACATAACTCAGAAACGGGTATGTGGCGGGGGGATTCTTTACCTTGAATATTGTATATAAGTTATACCAGTTTTCCGACTCGGAAACGGGTATGTGACGGGGGATTCTTTACCTTGAATATTGTACATAAGTTGTACCAGTTGTCCGACTCAGAAATGGGTATGTGACGGAGGATTCTTTACCTTGAATATTGTACATAAGTTGTACCAGTTGTCCGACTCAGAAATGGGTATGTGACGGAGGATTCTTTACCTTGAATATTGTACATAAGTTGTACCAGTTGTCCGACTCAGAAATGGGTATGTGATGGGGGATTCTTTACCTTGAATATTGTACATAACTCAGAAACATGTATGTGACGGGGGGGATTCTTTACCTTGAATATTGTACATAAGTTATACCAGTTGTCCGACTCGGAAACAGGTATGTGACGGGGGATTCTTTACCTTGAATATTGTACATAAGTTGTACCAGTTGTCTGACTCAGAAACGGGTATGTGACGGAGGATTCTTTACCTTGAATATTGTACATAAGTTGTACCAGTTGTCCGACTCAGAAACGGGTATGTGACGGGGGATTCTTTACCTTGAATATTGTACATAAGTTGTACCAGTTGTCTGACTCAGAAACGGGTATTTGACGGGGGATTCTTTACCTTGAATATTTGACATAAGTTGTACCAGTTGTCCAACTCAGAAACGGGTATGTGACAGAGAGATTCTTTACCTTGAATATTGTACATAAATTGTACCAGTTGTCTGACTCAGAAACGGGTATGTGACGGGGGATTCTTTACCTTGAATATTGTACATAAGTTGTACCAGTTGTCCAACTCAGAAATGGGTATGTGATGGGGGATTCTTTACCTTGAATATTGTACATAAGTTGTACCAGTTGTCTGACTCAGAAACTGGTATGTGACGGGGGATTCTTTACCTTGAATATTGTACATAAGTTGTACCAGTTGTCCGACTCAGAAACGGGTATGTGACAGGGGATTCTTTACATTGAATACTGTACATAAGTTGTACCAGTTGTCTGACTCAGAAACGGGTATGTGACGGGGGATTCTTCACCTTGAATATTGTACATAAGTTGTACCAGTTGTCCAACTCAGAAACGGGTATGTGACAGAGAGATTCTTTACCTTGAATATTGTACATAAATTGTACCAGTTGTCTGACTCAGAAACGGGTATGTGACGAGGGATTCTTTACCTTGAATATTGTACATAAGTTGTACCAGTTGTCCAACTCAGAAATGGGTATGTGATGGGGGATTCTTTACCTTGAATATTGTACATAAGTTGTACCAGTTGTCTGACTCAGAAACTGGTATGTGACGGGGGATTCTTTACCTTGAATATTGTACATAAGTTGTACCAGTTGTCCGACTCAGAAACGGGTATGTGACGGGGGATTCTTTACCTTGAATATTGTACATAAGTTGTACCAGTTGTCTGACTCAGAAACAGGTATGTGACGGGGGATTCTTTACCTTGAATTCTGTACATAAGTTGTACCAGTTGTCCGACTCAGAAACGGGTATGTGACGGGGGATTCTTTACCTTGAATTCTGTACATAAGTTGTACCAGTTGTCTGACTCAGAAACAGGTATGTGACGGGGGATTCTTTACCTTGAATACTGTACATAAGTTGTACCAGTTGTCTGACTCAGAAACGGGTATGTGACGGGGGATTCTTTACCTTGAATATTGTACATAAGTTGTACCAGTTGTCTGACTCAGAAACAGGTATGTGACGGGGGTTCTTTACCTTGAATACTGTACATAAGTTGTACCAGTTGTCTGACTCAGAAACGGGTATGTGACGGGGGATTCTTTACCTTGAATATTGTACATAAGTTGTACCAGTTGTCTGACTCAGAAACGGGTATGTGACGGGGGATTCTTTACCTTGAATATTGTACATAAGTTGTACCAGTTGTCTGACTCAGAAACAGGTATGTGACGGGGGATTCTTTACCTTGAATTCTGTACATAAGTTGTACCAGTTGTCTGACTCAGAAACGGGTATGTGACGGGGGATTCTTTACCTTGAATTCTGTACATAAGTTGTACCAGTTGTCTGACTCAGAAACAGGTATGTGACGGGGGTTCTTTACCTTGAATACTGTACATAAGTTATACCAGTTGTCCGATTCAGAAACAGGTATGTGACGGGGGATTCTTTACCTTGAATATTCGACATAAGTTGTACCAGTTGTCCGACTCACAAACGGGTATGTGACAGAGGGATTCTTTACCTTGAATATTGTACATAAGTTGTACCAGTTGTCTGACTCAGAAACGGGTATGTGACAGAGGGATTCTTTACCTTGAATATTGTACATAAGTTGTACCAGTTGTCTGACTCAGAAACAGGTATGTGACGGGGGTTCTTTACCTTGAATACTGTACATAAGTTATACCAGTTGTCCGATTCAGAAACAGGTATGTGACGGGGGATTCTTTACCTTGAATATTGTACATAAGTTGTACCAGTTGTCTGACTCACAAACGGGTATGTGACAGAGGGATTCTTTACCTTGAATATTGTACATAAGTTGTACCAGTTGTCTGACTCAGAAACAGGTATGTGACGGGGGTTCTTTACCTTGAATACTGTACATAAGTTGTACCAGTTGTCCGACTCAGAAATGGGTATGTGACGAGGGATTCTTTACCTTGAATATTCGACATAAGTTGTACCAGTTGTCCAACTCAGAAAGGAGTATGTGACGGGGGATTCTTTACCTTGAATATTCGACATAAGTTGTACCAGTTGTCCAACTCAGAAAGGGGTATGTGATGGGGGATTCTTTACCTTGAATATTGTACTAGTATGTGTACTAGTAAGTTTGTCAGTTACTATGAAGGACATTAGTTCTACTTAGATTCATATATAAACATCCAAGTGCTTCCTCCTTCAATAAAACTGGATGTGATTATTAAATTTCTATTTGTTGAAAATGTCATTAAATTACATTAAAAAAGAAGAAAGAAAGAAAGTAAGGTAAAGAACATTGCAAACAGTAGATAGAATATCTTAAAAACTTTTATTCATCATATAAAAGTATTATGACAGTCAGAAATGCATTAATTCTGCCCAGGAACCATACTGCAGATCGAGTTATAAGATGCATATTTTAACACCCCTCATATGTGTGGTTGATAGGAAATGTTAATGTAAAACCATTGAGTGAAACAGGGAAAGGTTTCTTATTGTAATATGAAATAATTACAAGTCATGATGTTGATTTTTATTTTCAGAAAAGAAAAATGAGATAAATAAACAGACATCAGGACAAAACCAGGTAAGTTTTGTATGTTAAATGTTTTACATGTAGATAAAGTTACTTACAAAGTTATACTAGTACATAGTTTACAATCTTATTGTGAAATTGTTAAACACATTGCTTCTGTTGTCTGTTAGCTTACAGAACTTGGGAAGGATAGAGGTCGATTTTTTTACCATTGCTGTACTTTGCTGTATATGACATGGTAATACGATATTGTTGTTGATGACAATATCATACATTGGGAAGTTTTTGCAATTAAACAATATTTTGGCCTATGTGGGCCATTACCTCTAACAAAACATTCTAATATATGTGGTAAATATATTCAAGTTGAGGCATATAATTTCTTGGAATTTTATTTCTCATTGGGGATTACTAATAAAAAAAATAGTTTAAATTGAAAAATTTTCTTCTTTGTCCAAATTCATAAGATACTGTAAAAATGAAATAAGAACTGTTCGTTACTCAGTGATTTATCACACTGCTCTATATTGCATTGCATGGAGTGTGAGTTAAGTTAGTAGTTTAGAAATGTAGATGTTTTACTCGTACATCATATTCATCTGTCACATCCATTCTCCTTCACCAATTAAGCTGTTTCGGTCAAAACTCTTTATGTGAGAAAGTTTGTCAGTTACTCGCGGAAGAATGATGGTTCTGGATACGTTGTATATAACCTGTCTTGTGTTGAAAACAGCCTTGAACCCATAAATGATTTAACATGGTGTTCAGTTTTTGCAAAAGTCGGTTTTACTAGAGGATTATACAAAGTGATTTCTACAGAACATCAATATAAACTGTATCAAACGCATGTAGGATTTAATTAACATTAACTTTATTCTTATTCTGTATTTTGTTGACTTAATTAGAGACTTGAATCCTGCTTACTCCAAAACATTTATGTGACAAAGTTTTCCAGTTCCTTGTGGAAGGTCATGGTGGTTCTACTCAGATTCATTCTTAGGTCCTCCTCCACCAAGAAAACTGAATATGCCATATATAACCTGAAATGTGTTGAAAATGGCATTTAACCTCGTTTAAAAAAATGGCTAAAATAAGGTTCCTCTGCAGCTGTTTATAAAAAAATAAATGTTAAGCTTTCTTTGTCTCCCCTTTTAGAAAATGTAATGCCTCTGGGATGTGTTTAATAGAGATTTTATTGTTGATTTCTTCTTAATTAAATCACTTTCATCTCCATTGTAGACATAAGTAATGTCATCAACTCCCTCATCATATAAAACAGTGTTATCCTTATAATTGCCATTCAGCGTGAATACTCCAAACATAATCTTGACTACACACGTCATTCCATGATCACAAATTTCATCATTTTGTTAGATTTATCAATTTTGTATGCTTGTTGTTGTACCACCATTTGACGTTGCTTTATTTTAACTATTATTGCTTGAGTGATTTGTGTCCATATTTATTATTTTGCTCCGTTTGTGCATGTTTGCCCAGCCCCGAGATCGCGACAAACCCCCGATCATGACCACGGTGGAAATCAGAGAGAAGCAGGTGCCAGAAATGCCTAAAATCGAAGAGACTGTTGAAACATCAGATAAGGAGAACTTGAAAACAATTGGAAAAGATGATCTCAAAAATGAGAACGAGGTGTTTAGTGATGGTCTCATAAAGGACACTACTATATTGAACAATGTGAGTATCTCTAATATGCCCTATCAGGCTTTTTGTGTCATTTTGAAAGAGGTGTCAACATTTTTGTTTGTTGAATTATCTTTCTGGTAAGAAATGTCATTTAGTTAACCTCCTTATATGTTTAGTGAGGTAATTGTATTCATAATTTTGACATGACAGCATCATTAGTTATCGACCAATTAGTGGCAATCGGTGATCAATATTTTGACACTCCTTCACATTCGGTTTGGTGTACAACTCTTGTGTTTATCCTTAGTGTTCAACCATATCTAAAATACAAATTTTATCTGTAACAAAAGCTTTCTATTTTTATTTTGTTCAGTGGGCAAACCTGTATAATTTGAAGATTTTGAGACGCAGTATTCAATTAAAAGTATCTTCTCCAATTTTTTCAACAGAAGCTAAGTATAATATCCAAGTAAAACAATTTTTAACACAAGGAGTATCTCAGAAATTTTGAAAATGTTGAAATTATGAATACATGTTTTTTCTTTTCTGTAGGAGGCAACAACCTCATCTAATATAATATTTTGTTCATATTTCGACTGCAATTGGATGGTTATTTTATATTTAGTCCATTAATGGGTTAGACATTTGATTCTGTGGACTCCTTATCATAAGGATGTTATGTTTCTGCGTTTTATGCCAGGGCAGTTTTGTGCATTGATTCAGAAATAATGCACACAAACAAACACACAACATTATATATAAAGTGATTTAATCAGAGTTAATGGTGCGATAAAGAAATAAAAATAAATTCTGACATGCAAGAATTTATTGCTGTGGTGTAACGTAAAAAAGCATTAATTACATGATTAATGAGGATAAATGGATGTAGTTAGCTGGTGTCCAGGGTTGCTTAAAACACTGCACGGCCATAAGACTGGATCAAAACAGGCAGTGTGAGGTAAGTAGGAAATATTGTTACTTTACCAGACATTATACCAACATGATAAAGTGTACTTAAATACTTAAATACTTAATACTAAGATTCTTAATGACTGACTAGTTCACTTTCAGTTTCATCAAACTAAAAAACAAAAAGATTTTGCAAGATCATGATTATCGATATCCACAGTTTGTAAAGCTTCATTTATATGAAGTACAGAACGTAAGTTACCAGTCCGAATGCAATTAAGATTTTATGTATTTAAGTAAAACTTGTAGAAAAATGTTGGAAAAAAAAAACAGCAGAGGTGTTGAAAAGTCATTATCTACACGACAGACAGGTTTGTTGGCTAAGTCAGCTATGAAATGCATGCAACATGCATATAAACATTATGCATGATAGTTTCACATGTCATAGAGAAAAAATGTATTTCATTTTGCATGTTGTTTTATATCATTAACTTGTATTTAATATAGATATCAAATAGAGTTTGCTTTCCGAGCCATGAATGACATGTTTCAGAGGAATATGGACTTAGAAGAAGAAAGGCAACATTTTGTACTAAAAATGCATAAAAAAAAGATTTTGATAAAGAGTAATTGTTTGGAAGATAATTAAAAAACATGTGTTCAAAGTATTGGGATATTAAATACATGTATAATTGATTGAATTTAAGAAATGGAATGTTAACTGTATCTAAGTACATGTACAGTCAAACCTGTTTTAAGCAGCCAGTCATGGGAAGGAGCAAAATTGGCCTTTTAAGACAGGTTGTTGCTTAATACAGGTTAATTTGTTCTGAATGCATACAAGTGGGAAATAGCAAATGTGCTTAAGACAAGTGACTGCTTAAAAGAGGTGACCATTTACACAGGTTCGACTGTATATTTATTGCAAAAAAATTAGCCTTGCTAAAATGAATTGGTGATTTCATATATTTTTTTGCTGATTCTGCATGCATTTCATCGAAAGCATTGGGTCATTGAATTGGCATGGAGTTACTAAAACCATAATCCTACAATAATCAGAATTTGCAGGGATTTATTATTATGCCTACTTTTTTGATCTACTCAAAAGGACAAAACTGAAATTCAAAAAGAGGAAGAAGAACGAAAGAAGGATATATTAAATGAAGATAAAGTTGTTGATGATATAATGAAGAGTGAAGAAAATGATAAGGAAGAAAAGAAAGAAAAAGATATTGAAGAAAAGAAATCAGAATCTGAAAAAGATAAGGATATATTGATTGAAAAAGCTAAAGAAAAGACAGAGAAAGATAAGAATGAAGATGAAAAGCAACTTATCGAAAACGTTCCTCCCAGGAAAGAACATGAAGCCCTCAAACGCACAATCAGTGCACCGCCAAGCATCACCGAGGTAACTGCACTTTGCACGTGCTCGGTTGCAACTTCCTGCTGCATGTATCGTCTACTAATGATTAATCAGATATCAGCTTGTACTTTCAGTGATAAACTTCTAAACCTTGTTGACGTATTTTTAATAAACAAAAATGTTTGGTAAAAAGTGTTATACCCATTGTATGGTTGTGGTAGCACAGGAGATAAACATAGCTTTTTTATTTACCTCGACAATATCTTAATTACCTACATTTTCATAATCACTAATACTTATAATGTACAAATTATATAGGTTGTTGTATATTGTTCAGAGGATCATTTTGTGTAGATCACAGAACTAAACTAACGAATATGTTCAGACTTTTGACACATTTTATTCAAGTCTTAGAACTAAACTAATAATAAAATAAATACTGATAGTCTTGATAGAGATTCATAATAACTACACAATTTGTGTAAGTGCAGATTGTGGTGATCCAAACTTCGTATACAAGCAATATAATGCACTGAGATAATTGTAAATTTTGGTAATTAAATTTTTCATTTACATACCAATCAGATGTTGTTAACATCATGAAAAGACGTTTTGTGTTGAAAGATATTGTCACTAGATCACATACCTCTCACTGTTGAAGCTGTTGGATCTGGCTCAAGCTTAGTCCCTATTAATTTAGAAAGTTCACCAGTTATTTGCAGAACAATTGTTTCTATTCAGAATTATTCTGAGGTCATCTTCTGTCAATAACATTTGATGTTGCATATAACATAACTTGTAATGTGTTGAAAATGGAATAAAATTCCATTTAAAATTAAAATTGTTTAAGGTCTTTGAAATAAAAAGAATGTTCAAAAACTCAAAAATAAATAAATATTTAAACATTTGACCAAAATTCCCTAAATACCTGTTACTTTTCTCTGCAAATAATACCAATTTCTTTTGTTTTAAAGTCAGAAATTGCAAGTTTAGGAACATCAGTCTGCTCTGGTGACCTGTTTGTATGATGTTAACAAATGTTCCCACTGAAAATATGTGGCCATAAAAACAAATTGCTTAGTACACATGTATGTCACCCAAAAAAAATGGCATATGAGATTAGCTAAATTACAAATGGTAAGTGTGAAAAGTTAAAAATACAGTTATGTCAACTCTCAGTTACTCATGTAATCAGTATGAAAGCATGGACAATTTTAAGCTTACATTTAGGCTGCTTTACTCCTGATGATTTCTTTCTCTATATAAATTGAGGTAAGAATTTTGTGTAACATTTTGTTCTAACACTGCATCTGTTGTTTGTAATTATCGTTTCCTACTTGTAAATACTGACCAGTATTACTTAAGGCCAAGATTTGACTAAGACTTTGGGTACTCTGTGGTCAAGTGGTCTAAGGCACCATCTCAGGATCGCTTACCTCTTATCACTAAGGTTGTAGGTTTGAGTACCGCTCGTGCTTCAAAAACCTTGTATGAGAAAGTTTGCCAGTTACTTGCTGATGGACTGTTTCTACTCGAGATTCATTCTGAGGTCTTCCTGTACCAGTAAAACTGGATATGCTAATATAATCTAAAATGTGCGGAAAATGTCGTCAAACCCCATTAAAAAAAAATTGACTAACTTGGGTGGTGATAAATGTTGACAGATTTGGTATTGGTTATAACTCACTGATATTCTGGCATTTATGTTAGTTATACCAAGCTCAAAGTTAAACTGGTTATCTACTGGGTTTTTTAGACATTTACTTTTACTGTAGACTGTAAAACAGACTCTCTATCTCCTGGATCTGTCAAATTACATTGTAAGGAGCATACTAATTGGCTACATATGGCAATAGTAGGAAGATGTTGATTGGTCAGTTAATTTTACAAGGCCTTAATAGTTATAAGATTAAAGTTCAAATTTCAATGCTTTTTCTCACCATATTACCTGTATAGTGCTACATGGCGAATATAGTAACTATTATGCATATGTTTATCCCATATTGACAGAGTCAATCACCATTGTTATTTATTCTAAACAATCTTGTGTGCTTTACATTGTGGCACAGATATAGAATTCTCTGCATTTTCATTGGGGATTAACAGACCTAATTTGGGAGATATATGGGACTTGTATGATAAGGCTGGGATAGACTACTACTGGTTGACTGGTTATCTACTGACTTCTTACAAATGACTGATGTTCTACTAATTGTGAAAGTTTGCATTGCAAAAGTTTGTCTGGTCTTTATTGTAGAAGTTGACTAGTTCTATATTAAGTTCAAGGTCAAAAGACTTGTTAAATAACGTTGTGACTTTGAATTTAAATTTAAGTTACTGTAAAAGTGGATACAAACTTCTTTAATGTATTATTTAACTGGTTATTTAATGTTGTAATAAATTGACTGGTCTTCAGTTGTTGTACATTATTTGACTGGTACCCTTGCAAAGCTGAGATTACTGTATGTGACAGTTGCTGTTCTGTGTATTTGTGTCTTTTTTGTTAATACATATTTTTCTTTCATTTCTTATATATTTTCTAGCTACAATATAAATCTTCCAATATCTCTTAATGTTTTCCCTCCTAAATTTGTATATATAGCAATTTCCAGTAGATGACTTTATTACCAAAAATATATTCGGTGCTTTCATACATTCCCACTTGTTATCATCACTGTTTACATGGAAAGTAAAATCTTTGATAGTAATGGAATATTATTAACATATAATCTCTATACAGACTTATCTTTCTTTTCAATATTAGAATGAGAACTGAAATTTTACTAGAGCCTAAAGTATCAGACAACTTGTGTGATTTTGTTTGGAGATTGGTATTATTGCTGTGTTGTTGTTGCATGCTTCAACCTCTTTGTTGATGTCACATTTTGCCCCCAAAAAATGTTTGAATAACAGAAGTTGTGAATTGTGTAATATAACAATTGCTGATATTGATTTGATTAAGTGATTGCTTTCCATGTATAAGATGATGGATATTTGTGTTCATGTGTTGATATTGCATTTTATTTATGTTTATTTTGCCAATGCTGAAGTTACAGGAGGTTAAGATAAAATATAGGTATTTGGTGCTCATTCCTGTGGAATAGAGACAGCAGAGACTGCCAATGTTGTACATTACAATGAATGTTTAATAATGCTCCTTCTTTTTTACCTTTGTACTGATAGTATTAATGCCTTTCGGGTAGTAACAATGGTTTTACTTTTTTCTTTTTATTTCCCTACCTTTTGATTAGTTTCATAATCTACATAACAACTGTGATACTATTTATTTCAGGCTTGTGTTATAAACTTCATCAAAAATGATAAATATAAGAAAAATCAATTTAAAGCAGGAGATAGTCCAGTTGACTTCTAATGCTGGAAGGCACAGGTTCGATCACCATCTCAATTTGTTGGCCTGTTCAAAACAACACTCAGTACTGGTTCTATCCAGGAAGTGGGCTAGAGAGTGGTTCATTAAGCAATTTGCAATTAAGATAAAATAAATAAGCATAAACGAAACTAATGATCAATCAATAAAATCAGTCGAGTCGCTGCTCACCTGGCTGAATTTAGGAAAAAATGGAGATACTTTCTATAGATTTGGGGACGGGTATAAACTTACGATGAAGCTGTTTGTGGAAGTTGTGTGCAGCTTTGAATGTGTACTGTGTAGTTTGCAGCTTTAGTTCACGTTTGTTTTTCTGCATGTACTACACAGGTTCCACGGATAGCAGTTAATACAAAATCCCTACGAGATGGGGAGAAGGGCACCAATGATATACCCTCGTGGAGACTCGGACTGAGGAAGACGGGGAGTACGAGTGCTGTTCCCGAGGAAACAAAGAAAAACAAAATTAATGAAGATGACAAAAATCTGCCCCGCTCTGCCTCTAGTCCAAGACTGGCAGAGGAAAATGAAAATAAGAAAAATGAAAAGAATGTAAGTCAGGAAATCCATTTTCGGGTTCTCTACTTGCGATACATTTGATTATGTTGATTTGTAATATTTTTTTAAAAAAATATATATTCATGCATAGGTACTAGAAGAAAAAAAATAGCACATCCTATCACTTGGTGGAAGGTTCTGAGCACATTTATATTAAATAATAGACAAATACTAAAATTGCTTTCTTTATCTTTTATCATTTATGCTTGGTAAAGGACATATAGTTGTAAAGTTATTCTTTTACTGTAAGAAACATCATTATTTTAAACAGAAACAAGCTATTTTGCCTTTATCAACTTTTTTAAAATTATTTAATATTCTGTGAATAGTGAATGCATATGGAACATTTTTTTCATGTTTTAGTTTAACTATTTGTTAAAGTTGTTTGCAAAACAATTTCTAGTATAAATCACATACAATGTCTTCCTTGGGATAACCATTTGTAAATATATGCAGATAGACACAATATGTGGTCTGGGTAGGGGATCAAACTAATGACTCTCTGGTTCTGAGCCTTCGGGGTCTGCCACCTGACCACATGCCCCTGTTTGTGCTTTTGCTGTGTTTTTAAAGCCTTAACTGTACTAACCTCAAATTTTTATCCAGACCGGAAGTTCATATATAACCATTCATAATAAATGGCTAGGTATTGAACTGATCAATGATAATTGAGTGTTTATGTCAAAATAATACATTTTTCACTTCTATGTGTGTTTACAAAATCTTTAATTGACATCTTTTCTATGATAATAAAGAGACTCTAAAATCATTAACAGTCTCGCTAAGTCTGGCTAGAAAGTTCAGTTTGGTTTAAAAGAAATGATTTGTAACACATGTATTACCAAATCATTAAATATATAATTAACAGATAAAAATATTGTGTCTCATAACATACGTCACTTGACCCTTTCCTGATTGGTAATCATGATGATTTATAATTCAGGACAAACCCATTGGACGTCGTCCGTTCTTGAGTTCCTCCTCATTTTCCACCGTGGATCATAACAACTCCAGCACTGACAGGTTAGTGTGGATTCTTATAGTGTTGCTTTACCAATATGTTGATGAAACATTTGTATACCATATCATCTGCATTTCTTCATATAGAAGTTATGTTACCTGCCCTTAATATGACCCTGTTTGACACATTATTTTTTTTTCAGACTTTATTTATTAACTGGATATGTTGACTCCAGTCTCATTATTTTATTGTTTTGTTTACATTTGGATATGTTGACCCCAGTCTCCTATATTGTTTTATTTAAAATTTGGTTATGGCTTGCATGGTAAACATTTCTTTCTATTGCTTTATATTCATGATTAATTTAAAAGTCGTAAATCAGTATTTTTGGTTATTTTTATCAGATTTTGTCATATATTTTTTTAATTTCACATACAATTTTTAAAAAAAATAAAATTTGAGAGGATCAGTGTGAATTTTTAGATATATTTAGTATTGCCTGTCGAGCTTGTAGAAGTAAAGAGAGAACGATTCAGGTATTAATTTGTCCCACGGGGGAGTTTAATTTTCTGTTAATATGTCTTAAACTTGACCACGGGTGGGATTCACTTTTATTATTTAACATTCTCTACTTAAATAAAAATGTAAATATCGTGAATATAAAAAAGTAAACAAATTCAGTGCACCTTTCAAGTATTTTATTTACTGTGTGATTCTTGTATACATACCTTATGTACACTGGGATCTGTGGTGTAATTATTGTGTATTCCTTGTTACCATAGTTTACTGCTCCAGCGTTTGAGGAGGTTAGTTAATTTTGTGTTCCTCTTGCTTACCTGTATACCCAGACACTCTTTTCTTATAAAAACTACTTTACAGTGCATATATACAGAATCAACTATTTTTGTTTCTTAATTATCAGATCTTGGTTTAAATGACAAATTTTTTTTAAAATTTTCCTCTTCCCTCAGTCTGGTTGTTTTTTTTTACTCAAGGTTTGTTTGTTATAAATTAAAAGCGTATTTATTTCTTGCCTGCCTGATATCTGCCATTTAACCAGGACTATGATTGAACTAACTAGCTTCAAATTGTTGAAACCAAATTAACAAAATAATAAATTGAATGTTTTTGTTTGTTGCAAAAACTTTATGGGTCAGTACCATGGTTGTACTGTGGGCTTGAATTAAAATAGTGTTCGTTCTTCACTTCCGACTGACCCGCAACAATATTGTTGTTCATTCAAGATGTTCTCTGTCTTTGTGTGTCCTTTCTTAGTCATTTCATAGTCTGCATCATTTAGGCATGGTAAAAAGATTCTCTGATTGATAGCTTAAAAAATTTTTTTTTAAACAACTACCTCCTATTATACCTACTCACTCTTAAATGGGATGGGTTGGAAGTGGCAAACTGTCAGTATGGTCCTCCCAGTTCTTTTCTTGCCATATTTAACCTGTAAGGTGTTGAAAATGACATTAAACCTCATTAAAAAGTGATTTACTAAAACAGTACAATCAGTGATGGTCAGTGTTGTTTAGATAGTGAGATAGCTGGAACAGAGTCAGGGTCCTTACTGAATAACGGTATCGCAGCAAATGTATGCAGAAACCCTTGGTTGTGTCCCTTATTTCAGTGATGCGTGAAAAAATCATATGTAATGATATTAGAAGTTTAGACAAATGATAAACTGGCCAACATGCCATACTCATACGGCTGGTTTTTATCAATAGGCAATTCTTATTATCCCAAGATCAGCATAAAAATAATCAGCGTAACATTTTTACTACACACTATTCTTGATAATTCTTACAGGTTTAGAGGGTTTATTAAAAATTCATTTGTATACGAATATTTCACCTAATTTTATGTGAATAGAGCTTGAAAAGTAAAGTTATAACTTCGGTCAACTTTGGCACAAATTTGTTTTACATGCATATGATAATGAAAATGTTCAGTTTAAACATATTTTATTTCAAATATTTTTGTTAATGGGGTTGGGCCACAAATTCTGCCAACATAGATTCGGCCCTCCTCCCCCCTAATGAAAATGTCATAGTGACACATACAGCTTCTAATCTTTTCGAAACAGAAGTTTCTCAAAATGAAGCTATTTTTCTTTTAATATCACAAGATTTCAACTGAATAGATGTTGGGATAAAATGCGTTTTGCCTATTACCGTCTTATACAGATATACTTAGTTAATTTACATGTGGCAAAATGGAAAGCCGTTTTCTGTTTGATTTTTTTATCTTTTTCAGGTGCCTACTTGCCCCATCTTCTATTCTATTTATGCTTCTTTCACTCTGTGTTATTTTCTGTTATATATTGGTTACACACTATAACAGTTTTTGTGTCTTTTTATCTCAGCATATATATTAACATTTATATACATAATGTTGAATATCAACTCTGCTTACATTTACATAAGAGTAGCCTGTGCACAAACTACTTTTATATCAAGTTGCATTGCATTTCCTTCCGTCAGCCAGGTCGATGTGAAATATTGCTCTGTCATGAGTTTGAATAGATTACACGCATTTAATCCCCCATTGTCTGTTTTACGTTTTACATATTGTTTGTTAAGAACAAAAACATAATTATATGTGTGCTTTTCTGCAGTGTTGGGCAAGTTCTTGACCTAACTGGACTATCGTTGTCTTAGAAACTTTATTTTTAGAATGATACCTATAAACTTGTGGCAGGTGGGAGTGATAGGGCTGTCGGTTCCCGTTTCTTGCAATTATGAATAAATCATCAATAATTTATTAATAGCTATTATGTCCAGGTCATCAGTAGATGAAATTTTGCTTTGATACATGTCTTACTCACTTCCCAGCTTGTTGCTCATGACAGCAGTGCTGTGTACAAACAATGTAGACTCAGATATACTGCATGTAACTCTCAATCTGGTCTTCATTGTATCACTTTTGATTCATTATATCTTAATAAGATCAATGTCTCTATTACTGAATCAAAGTCAAATCGTGATCAATTAAGTTTTATTGAACGTCAGCATGAAATAAATAGTAACCATAAGTAACACATAAAGTTTTAAACTGAAACATTGTAAATTGAATCAAAATTGTTATATTATGCAATTAAATAACATTTATTAAAATTATTTAGTTGCACAAGTTTGAATCTGACAGCACTTTTCTGTAGGGTGGGAGAGTTTGCAATTTGTAGTCATAATGTGAATAGAGTAATTTACCAATTCATTGATATTTAACATGTTGCTTAAATTGAATTAGATTCAGTTGTGTTTCTGATGCCACATGTAAGGCATACCAGTGAACATGTGTTCAAATACCCAGCTGCCCGCAGTCGGCTTGATGATCGATATTTGACATTGCATCTCAGTGTCATTCGTCTCTCACTGTTGATTCAAGTTGGAAAGTTACCAGTTACTTGAGGAGATGGGTGTGCTTGAGTTTTGATTAAGCTTCAAGAATGCCAGGAAAGAGTGGTTAGGTCAACTGATTGTCTGTTGACTCTCAATGGCATACAAATTATGCTAAATATTCAATCAAACAAACATGTGTAAAGCTTTGTTTTCTTACCATCAAAGATGTTAGGGTAAAGGCTTCAGCCTGTTTAGCAGTGAAATGTAGAAATGTTTGAGCTTTGGGAACATGAGGAGCAAGATGTTTGCTACATAAGAAATATAGAAACATTCTCAGGCGTAATAATTTTTTTTTTAGAAAATCCTTTCCGGTAATACAAACTATAGGTTGTGTTTCATACATTCTTGGTGTATATGTTTGATTGATTGCTTCTGCCCAGTGTTGTACAAGTGGGTGTTTTAAATACCTTATATGTAAAGGATTGCATGATATATATTGTTTGATTATTTTCTCAACATGTATAATTGTTTTGTATAAAGATATTATTTTCAATACACAACCTTTAGTATATCTTGTATTCTATTTGTATCATTTTTTGTATCATGAACATGAATGTATATTATGAAAAAAGAAATTTATTTTTTACTTATTTTTGTTTCTACGCTGACAGATTCATTTAAAAAAAATTAATTCATAATAACAGTTCAAACTAATTTCCATCACTTCAAATGTAACACCAAGTGCTTCTTTAGACATGTATTGCCTTTAAGTAAGCATGGCCAGAGTGTGACATTTGACCTTGCGCTAAAAACAACTTGCATGTTGCATGACCTCATCCTTGTTCCTTTCAGGTATGGTGGATCTCAGCCGTCACAAGGTCTGACCAACCCTCCTTACCGATACTCTGCTGGCTCTGGTCTTAATTCTAACTATCAAACTGCCTATGTCCCCCTGTATCGTCGGCTTGATCGAAAGGATCGCGAACGTAATGACAAGGAGAAGGATAACCTGCCGAATAATAGAATTACCACTCCATCGTCACTGCCTATGACGACTGGCTCCACAATATCAACCACTTCTAGTTCAACAACCATAACCACCCCCACCTCCTCATTTGTTCATTATAGAAAGTAAGTCATTACCTGCACTCATCTGCTCTTCCAAGTTGTCATCAGCAGTTGTTGTAGACATTCAATTATTATTGTTATTTCTCATTATTGGAAGTTAATCAATATCAGCAGTTATTTTGTCAGTATTAGAATAAAATCATTATTCATTATTGAAAGTTAGTCAGTATCAGCAGTTATTTATCGTTATTGGAACTAAATCATTATTCATTATTGGAAGTAATCAGTATCAGCAGTTATTCATCATTATTGGAACTAAATCATTATTCATTATTAGAAGTAAGTCAGTATCAGCAGTTATTCATCACATTTGGAACTAAATCATTATTCATTATTGGAAGTAAGTCAGTATCAGCAGTTATTAATCATTATTGGAACTAAATCATTATTCATTATTGGAAGTAAGTCATTGTTCATTATTGGAAGTTAGTATCAGCAATTATTCATCATTATTGGAAGTAAATCATTCATTTTTAGAAGTAAGTCATTATTCATTATTAGAAGTAAGTCAGTATCAGTGGTTATTGATCAATTTTGGAAGTAAATCATTCATTTTTGGAAGTAAGTCATTATTCATTATTAGAAGTAAGTCGATATCAGCGGTTATTGATCGATTTTGGAAATACATGTTAATCATTCATTATTGGAAGTAAGTCATTATTCATTATTAGAAGTAAGTCAGTATCATTGGTTATAGATTAATTTTGGAAGCAAATCATTCATTATTGGAAGTAAGTCATTATTCATTATTGAAAAAATCTGATTCATTCACTGTAAGAAAAGGAATGTATCACTTGCCATCGCTCAAAGGAATTAAGAAAGTATCATAAGACTGTATTAAAAGGGATGAGTCACAAGTCATTGCTCATTAAAGGAAAACACCGCAACAGTGTAGAGTTAGAGGGGTAGAGCCTCTGCCTCACATTCGGATGGTCGTTGGTTCTTTCTCTGAATTAAAAATGATACTAGAAGCTTCCTTGCTTGGCGCTCAGAATTTAGAGGATAGTTCTATGTCTGGTCAGCCCTGTATCAGTATAGTGTGACTGGGTTGGGTATCATACCATGTGGCAGCGCTCAAAATACTGTCTTAAGTTGACACTGTCGTGATATGACTGAAAAGTTGTTGAAAGTGACGTTAAACACCATACAACAGCATCAACAAATCATTAAAGGAAGCAAGCCAGTATTTTGGTCTTTATATCTCGGTAAAAGCCAGTACACAAATTTGGAGCTTTCTTTGTAAAATGCTCACAGTTTGTTATGTTTATTTGCATGTGTTTTGATCAACCATCATTGCACCCAACTTCCATTGTATGGTGATTGTACTTGCAATATGTTAGACTTCACTGCATCATAGCAGCTCTTGCAATATTGTCAACTTAATTGTTTTATGACCAAATGCACTATTTTTATTATGAGTTTGTTATTTTATTTGTTTTGTCCATATATGTTGATATTATTTTAGACAGGCATGTCCTTTTTGACATAACTGATCAGTAAAGAGATGTTACTATGGAAATGAACTATTGAGCAAGCCACAAGTGAAGCTACAATATTTCCTTGATCCCAGACGCACTTGAAAATGTTAACACATATGTCATTGCAAACAGTTTTATCTTACAACTGTTTTTTTTTTGCTATTTAAGATTCTTAAATTTGTTAGATGTCCAGTTGAGTCAACTGTTTATGCTACCAGCTCTACTACAAAGTATAGCATTAATTGGTTATGCTGCCTGAGTTAAACTACAAAGGATAGTACTAAATGGTTATGCTGCCTGAGTTGAACTACAAAGGATAGTATTAAATGGTTATGCTTCCTAAGTTGAACTAAGAGGGATAGTATCATCTGTTAATGTCACCCAAGTTCAACTACAAAGGATAGTATTAAATATTTTACTACCTGAGTAAAAACAAAGGATAGTATTGAACGGTTATGCTTTTAATCTATCTATGCTACCCGAGTTAAAACTATGAAGGATAGTATTAAATATTTATTCTGCCTGTGTAGTATTAAATGTTTTTATGCTGTCTGAGTAAATTGAACTATTCCTTGCAAATATTGATAGATTGAACTGCTTGTGAAATTGTTATGATCTCAGGTGTAACAAATGTGCCTTCCTCTATAACATCTGTTAATAATATGTCTATTCAGTCAAATGTGTACTATTACTGTTGGTGTTTTTACAGATCATATGAACCTCCCAAGAGAGATGAAGAGACAGAAATGTTACGTAAAGTTCGAGCAAAGAGAGCCCGTGAAACAAGGAGATCCACTCAAGTTAGTGCTTTTGTGTTTTCAATGAATTTCCTAATGTCACAGTACATGGATGATGGGATTTTTGTTTCCTTTAAAAGCATAATATATTGAGCATTGATTTGTGGCAACATACATATTTAATTAAAAACAAGAGAATATACAGATGGCTCCCATTATCTCAAACGCTAGGAAAACACTGAGGTAACCAGTAGTTTGAGATAAACATTGTAATTTCATGGTAAAACAAATGAAAAGTCAATAATTAAATTTGAGATAATCTGTAGTTTGACATGACAGGATTTGAGATAACAAGAGTCGGGTGTATATGCCTTTATATATTTTTGTCCCCTGCTGTCCATCTGTCCTTCTATCTGTCACACTTTGGTTTCGGAGCAATAACTTAAGAATGCCTGAATCAAATCTTTAGAAATGTTGATACAATGTTTATAATGACAAATCACAGGCTAAGTTTGATTTTAGGGGCTGTGGCATTTGTTGTTCTAGAGTATGGCCCCATAAATTTGTGAAAAGTCATATTTTTGGGGGGTTTCCATGTATTAACATACGAATACCTGATTAAATCTTTTGAAATTTTAATACAAGGTTTATAATGACAGACTAAGTTTGATTTTAGGGGTTGTGGAATTTGTCGTTCTACAGTTATGCCTCTTTAATTTGTGAAAAATCATTTTGTTTTTGTTTTCATGCAATAACTTAAGAATGCCTGAATCAAATCTTTTGTAATTTTAATACAATGTTTATTATGACAAATCACAGGCTAAGTTTGATTTTAGGGGCTGTGGCATTTGTTGTTTTAGATTTATGTCCCATAAATTTGCGAAAAATCATATTTTTGGGAGTTTCCATGCAATAACTTAAGAATGCTTGAATTAACTCTTGAAAAAAGCCAGGGACATAAATTCACTGAATTTGCTTGTTATATATGTTTCAAACAACCAATAATCTTAAAGGAGAGAATAATATGTTTTGTGCTTATACTGGGTACATATCATGTACATGAACATGTATACAAAAAATAACTGATGTTATAAATATAAAAATAAAACAACCCAAAACTGATTTACTCAACCAAAGGTCAATGTTCAAATAATCAAATTGCCATTGAGAATGATAACATTCAAATACATGTATGTAATAAAGAAAAAAAATGGATTGTGGTAAGTGTTTCCTATAAATTCTATTAACATAATCAGTGCTACATATGTTTCTGTTTTACTCTTAGGGTGTCACTTTAGAAGAAGTTCAACAGGCCAATGCTGTTCTTCAAAAACCAGACACTTCTGCCACTGTGACGACGGCTACCACCACGACAGCAACAACGACATCGGATAGGAACAAACTTAGTGATGATAGGAAATCTCAGGACTTATCTGACTCCCACACAAACTCTTTAAGTAATACTAGTGATAAAGACAACAGACTTTCTAGTGACTCTTCACTAAAACGAACTAGTTCTAGTAATGAATCTGATAATTCTTCATTGTCATGGAGACGGTCACGAGAAGTCAGGGATGTTGACCCAACAAGAAAAGAAGTAAGTATAAAGAAATGAAAAACTTCGCTATACACCATGACATTGTCAAGTCAGCTATTGAAATGCTTTATATTAAGTATATAACAGTTGAGTGACCAGTTGAGATAACATCGTTTTGTTTCTGCTTAAAAGACAAACATACATGTCAAAAATGTTCTTTTACCAGTTACTTTTTAACCAAAGTGACGAGTTGAATAGTTCTTTCCAAGCAGTTGATCATCCACAAGATAGTCACATGCTTTTTTCAGAATTGTTTCATGATTTTTAACTGCTTTAATTGAAAGGTAATCATTTTATACATTTCGATGCAAAATCTGTTTTACCAAAGTTAACAGAAGCAGAGACATATAAATGTAAGTCACTGCCAGAAGTGAGACTTTTAACCTCAAAATTTAGATTTGCAGCGCTAGCTTTTTTTTTAAAACCATGTTGGATAAGTCAGTTTCGTAAAAAATGTGAAAAGTTATAAACCAGTCAGTGTTATTTTTAAAATGGCGTCGCAAGTGCAACTTCTGCATTTTGCATGGAATAACAAAATGACTATTTCGAAACAGTGTTAGTGTGGAAAAATATATTATGGAACCAGTAGTTTATGAGCTCATTGGTAAATCTGTATATCATATTCTGACAAGAAATTAAAGAAAGACGACATGATGAGCAAAACTGTGAAAGAATAAGCCTTGACAGAGTTCTGCCCCTTTACAATGAGATATTATTTTTTTACCCATCACAAAATGTCATGTTTTAGAAAAACATGTTATATAACGTAGATTCCGACAATTGTTTATTTTAGTTTCATTACAATTCGTAAACATGCTAATAGGTACAACAGCAGTGATCTAGAGGAAGGCCGTGGGTTTGATCCCTGGCCGGGTCATACCAAAGACTTGAAAAATGGTACTTGAACAAAAGATTTCTCACTCAGGGCTTGGCATGTAAAGGATAGTTCTAGGTCTGGTCAGCCCGGTGTCAGAATTTTGTGACTGGGTGGAGTATCGTACCATGTATCTGCGGCATAAAACTCCAGTGTGACAGAGTTCAGAATACTGAAGTAGACAATATTGTGATATAACTGAAATATTATTGAAAGTGACACTATGCATCATACAACATGCTAATTGGCATTATATTGTTCTGTCATCTGTTCACACCAAAATGGCATGTACAGTATACTTGATTGTTTCTTAATTAAAAAAAATAGATTTAATTTGAAGATTTTCAAGCACATGCCTTTTTGCATTGAAATTGGATTATTAATTCATGTTTTTGCTCAATTTTTTAAAAATGATATACTGATTTAAAAAATTACTTTATGATGGAAAAAGACTCCTCAACTAATGTATAATTATTCTACAGGATGTAGGTCGGAGTAGTAGTTTCCGGAGCAGCAGGTCGCGGGTAGACAGGGATCTCTCTAACAGTGCCCCTTCTAGCAGCTTTTATTCCACAGATTCAAGTGAGTTGTCTCTTTACTCTGTTTGCACTGTTGTTATTGCACCCATCTTTGATTCAGTCTAATGATATATAATTTGTGTTTCTTATTTGTTCTGTTGTTAATGCTACTGTCCAATTTGCCTGAATCCCTAAAAAACACAAATCAATGCATATTTTCAGCATATGTACCTCGAAGTCGTGCAGATCGTACAGAGCGTAATGCCCTGTCTGTCGCCGACCCCAGCAATACTAGTCTCAGTGGAGGTGTCAACCTGACGCGGTCCACATCATTACGCACGGACAGAACCCGTCCCACGGATGATGATGGCACCCGGGTGGATCTACGGAGAGATAGAGATAAGGATAAAAGTGAGTGATACAGATACAATTTGTTTGTAGATATAGAACTTTGTATTATTCATTTTCAATAAAAGGTTTTTATTAGCTCTACTGACCAAAGGCCAGAAGTGCTTATGCGATGGCGCGTTGTCTGTCATCCATCGTCTGTCGTCTGTTGTCTGTTAGCAGCACTTTCTCTGAAACCACAAGGCCAATTAAACTGAAACTTCACATGCATGTTTCTGTTGCATAGGAGACTATACAGAAGATTTTTTTTTTTTCGATCTGAAATTCAAGATGGCCGCCATTACTAAAAATAGTCCAAAACTTAAAAAATCTCCTTCTCATGAACGGCCCAACAGATTTTCAAAATGTTTATGTAGTAATGATGACCAACTATAGTATTGTTAGATTTGTTCAAATGGTGTCCCTAGGGTTCAATATGACCCCACCCCGAGGGTTCAATTAGGGGACACATGTCATTATATTTTTTTTTATTTTTTTTTAAAATGGAGATAATTTTGACTATATCTTAACAGAAGCATTGTTAGGTGGAGGAGGTTCAGATTTGTAAAAATGACTGGGTTCCACTGTCTTAAGAGGTCAGGAGGGGCCCCAATAGGGTAAAAATTGGGAATTACTAAAATCGTTTTCTTAACAACCGGTATGTCAGATTTGTTCATATTTGGCATAAATTAATCCTATGTGTAGGGGTTCCATTGCATATAAGAATTAAGGGGCTAAAATTTATAGGGGCTCTGTAAGGGGACTTAGAATTTTACATAGGGATACTATGGGAAAACAGAAAATTCTCTTTTTCTTTCATCTATTCTGAAACCAATAGGCCAATTAAACTGAAACTTCACATGCATGTTTCTGTTGCATAGGAGACTATTCAGAAGATTTTTTTTTTTTCGATCTGAAATTCAAGATGGCCGCCGTTACTTAAAATAGTCCAAAACTTAAAAAATCTTCTTCTCATGAACGGCCCAGCAGATTTTCAAAATGTTTATGTAGTAATGATGCCCAACTATAGTTTTGTTAGATTTGTTCAAATGGTGTCCCTAGGGTTCAATATAACCCCGCCCCGAGGGTTCAGTTAGGGGACACATGTCATTATAATATTTATTTTTTTTTTTTTTAAAATGAAAATGATTTTGCCTATATCTTAACAGAAGCATTGTTTGGTGAAGGAGGTTCAGATTTTGTAAAAATGAATGGGTTCCACTGTCGTAAGGGGCCAGGAAGGGGCCCCAAAAGGGTACAAATTGGGATTTACTAAAATCGTTTTCTTAAGAACCGGCATGTCAGATTTGCACATATTTGGCATAAATTATCTCTATGTGTAGGGGTTTGATTGCAGATAAGAATTAAGGGGCTAAAATTTATAGAAGCCCTGTAAAGGGACAGAATTTTACATAGGGATACTATGGGAAAACAGAAAATTCTCTTTTTTCTTTTATCTCTTCTGAAACCACTAGGCCAATTAAACTGAAACTTCACATGCATGTTTCTGTCACATGCATGTTTCTGTTGCATAGGAGACTATACAGAAGATTTTTTTTTTTTCGATCTGAAATTCAAGATGGCCGCCGTTACAAAAAACAGTCCAAAACTTAAAAAATCTTCTTCTCATGAATGGCCCAGCATATTTTCAAAATGTTTATATAGTTATGATGACCACCTATAGTTTTGTTAGATTTGTTCAAATCTTGTCCCTAGGGTTAAAAATGACCCCACCCCGATATTTCTATTGCATAGGAGAATTCCAAAAAGTGCTATGGCCACTATGAGTCAGTAGAGCATCGTCAGGCCCTCTTGGTCCTCTTGTTAATATTCAAACATTGTTTGTCTGAAACAGACATATTTACTGTTTCTAATGTTCATGTTACCAGTGTAAACACCACCTGTATTAGGCACTGACCTATTTTTACACTTTAGTGTTAAAAGTTTATAAAAATAGATCCTGATAGATTAAATTTCTTACAAAATACAAAGTTAATTTATGAATGAAACTATTGTACCTTCTACATACATCAAAATAAGAACAATTCTTTTTTATAAATAGTTGAAACAGAAAAGTCCGAAAAAGATAAGGAAGAAAAACGTCCCGAATCGACAGCAATGAGAAGCAGAAGGATGCGACGAGAACGTCGATCCACTGGTATAGCCAATTACACAGCTGAGGTATGGTCTTGCTTACTGGTTAATACATGTCAAGTAGTACTTGTATTGTTTTTTTGTACGGTCATGAATGACCCTCATAAACATAACACTTATTAATTGTATATTGTAGTACAAGATTTTTCATTATTTTCTGAATGACTCTCTTATACATCGCTGGTACTTTTACATGATTTACTGAAATAACTGTGTAGGCATACCACTGAATATTTGTATATTATTGTAAATTGGTTATTTTTCCATTATTTACTAAAAATGACCCTTGTATAAATGTTGTATATTGTAGAAGATGACTTTAGATAATTTACTGAATGAACCTTTTATATAAATCACTGGTAATTTTTATATTTTATTCTGAATTTATCACTGAATATTTGTAGATTGGCTATTTCTCAATTACTTACTGAATGACCCTTGTATAAATATCACTGGTTTCATGTACAGTGGAAATGATCTTCATTAATATACCACCGATAGTCTATTTAGATTAAGTTATTTCACATTTTTCAATGATTTATCCGATGTTGTATAATATAGGTGATTTTACATAATTTCTTCAATGGTCCTTGTATGAACATCACTAATTGCTGGTATATTGTAGGATGACGATGCTACAGTGTTGCTCACTTTTAAACAAGTAGAACATCTGAATATGTTCATCAAAAAAGTAAACTTTATCAACATAACTAACGTCACAATGGAACACCTCATAGTTCCAAGTGTGGATCACATTGATTCTTCAACTGTTAGGTGTGATCACATGGCACAATACTTAACATTTAAGTTAAAAGTTTTTGGCTTGTTTTTTTTTGTATATTAAGATGAACAAATGTTATTTTATTGTTGATGTGTTATTAAATGATGAATTGTTAATACTTGTGTATTTTACATTAAGGCTATACGTAAAATAAGAGAAAACTGGTCACAAGATGTAGGTTATCACTTTGATGTGTCGTGCACTATGTCACAATACTTAATGAACTGCCATGTTTCTTACACAATATAATCAACAATGAGACTTGAGTTTTGCAACACACATGTCAGTATACATGTATGCACCTTTAAATTTGGGGGTAGATGTACTTTTATGTTTGGTTGTGGTGAAATTGTTCAGTGAAAGAAAAAATTTTGCTTTACCAAAAATTATACTGGTCCTTTGATTAGCTGAGCTGGGTGCCATCAGCTATATTCATCTTATATATTTGTTCTTGCTGAAGCAGTAATGGTTTCCTGCTCCATACCTTTGTTGTTCTTACCTTGGAACATCAATTTGTGTGTTGCTGGAAATTAATTGTCTTAAACACAAGTCAACAATGATACTTAAAATAGTTGTATTATAAGAATATATTATAGACTCAATGATTGACTATTTACTTAAGATTGACATCTCCACTAGGGTCTTTTGTGGTCTTAGGCGCTGTCTCAAGGTCACTCACCTCTTACCACTAAGATCATAGGAACGAGACGCGCTCACTCCAAAAGCTTTGAGAATGTTTGCCAGTTACTTGTGGAAGGACGATGGTTCTACTCAGATCCATTCTGAGGTCTTCCTCCACCAATAAAATTTGAAATGTCGTATATCATCTGAAATGGGTTGAAAATGGCGTCAAATCCTATTAAAAAATGGGGGGGTGGTGGGGGGAGATGTCTCCACTCAGAATAAATACAGAGATGCAAGTAAAGTTAAAACAGGAAACACATATTTATATAGAAAAAACATGACCATTCTAATTATAAGCCACAGGCAAACCGTTTGTTATTACAATTTGTAAATCAAAACTTGGAAATATTGTGCATTATAATGTACTTAATTATGGTATTATCGTCATCAGCCACAATTTAGAAATATTGCCCTTTATCCAATACCTGATCATCCTGGTTACAACTGCTGATATTTGAGGTCACATTTATATCTTATCAAGGAGGGTTTATTATACCACGACAAACGAAGTTTGAGGGGGTATATTGGAGTCACCCTGTGGTCGGTCTGTCGGTCGGTCTGTCTGTCCGTTGCAATTTTCCTTGTCCGGAGCATCACTTGAAAAGTACTGGATGGAATTTCATCAATCGTCATACAATGGTAGAATATAATGAGAGGAAGTGCAGTGTACAAGAAACATAACTCTATTCTTGCTAATAACAGAGTTATTGCCCTTTGATATTTTTTCTTGTCCGGACCATAACTTGAAAAGTACCGGATGGAATTTCATCAAGCTTCATACAGTGGTAGAATATAATGAGAGGAAGTGCAGTGTACAAGAAACATAACTCTTACAGAGTTATTGCCCTTTGATATATTTCCCTTATCCAGAGCATTACTTTTAAAGTACTGGATGGAATTTCATCAAACTTCATACAATGGTAGAATATAATGACAGGAAGTGCAGTGTACAGGAAACATAACTCAATTCTTGCTAATTACAGTTATTGCCCTTTGATATATTTCCCTTGTCCGGAGCATAACTTTTAAACTATTGGATATAATTTAATAAAACTTCATACAATGGTAAACCATTTTCTGTCATGGCGGTGTTTGGGGGTATTCATCACCTTCAGTGATAGCTCTAGTGATTTAGATGTTGTGTCTTTTTATATATTGATCAAAATATGTTATTATTTTTCTCCACCTATTTTAAACACCCATTATTATGTGCCATATATAGAACATGTATGATACATTACATTTTACATTGTCTTACATATCAATTATATACAATATTACATATAGGTGGTCAGGGCTGCATGTAGAACTATTGCAACTTAATATGACAAACGAAGATAAGCAATAGCTTTACACTCAGCCCTGTGTTTGGTGTGTTTGGTGTGTGTTTGTTTCATGTAGATCTATTCATCAATGGAAATTACTTTCAAGCTCAAAAAGATCTGTTTGAATAAAGAATTGGCAGTATAGTTTTAATTGATTGTTACTTGTTAAACAGAATACTATTTCTTACTTGTCAAACAAGTAATTGATTGTTACTTTTCAAACAGGTAATTACTTACTGCCTGTCAAACAAGTAATTGATTGTTTTTGTTAAACAGATAATTTCTTGTTACTTGTCAAACAGGTAATCTATTAATACTTGTCACACAGATAAAACTTTTAGTCAAACAGTTGTTACTTGTCAAACAGATATAAACAGATATTTACTTGTCAAACAGATATTTACTTGTCAAAAATATAGCTACTTGTGGTACTGTGAGTTTGATTGCGTTCATAATTATTTGACATTAATCCATCATTGACATGTGCATTTTTACTTATACTAAAAAATAATTGTTTGTTGATTTCCAACGACCATTCTTGACATTTTCAGATATCTGAATTTCACATTTATTGAAATTTTCAAAAAATAATTTTTTCTGAAAAATTGAGTAGAAATCAGCAAACAAATGATTTTGATGGTTGAACAAATCATGCACACTGCTTAAAATGTTAAAAGTATTCTTGCTTGTTTCATGGCTACTACCGTATTCCTACCTGTAACCGACACCCGGCACTACAGCCCCTTCCTTGCTGCTTTGTACACCCCCCGTGCCTGCAGACGATGTACAACACAACAGAACATCAACATACACTTAGCTCCATGTGTATATACAAAGTTCAAGGCTCAATTAATTCAAATGTGGACAGGAAAGGTCTTCATAATAACTGTATTATTTGGGACAAAAAAAATGTCGTAATACAATTCAAATCTTTAGATTATGCAATGACTTGGTTTATGCAATTTTTGTGCTTCATTAAATTGTGTCTTAAGTTTGACAGGAATGCCAGTAGCAGACCTTAAATTTAGATAAATATCATTTACTTTAAAAAAGTCCTTAAAAGTCCTATATATAAATATATCTACTGGTTGGCATTTAAAGTTTAAATGGAAAAAAACAAAACAACATAATTATGGGCATTATGAAACACTGCATTATTTAAAGGAACAAAAAATGAAGAAAAATAAAATATATAAAAATATAATTTGTAATGAAATGAAACTTATTTTAATAAAGGTCATATTTCATGATAGTGAAGCGAATGGATCTGATATCTGGACAGACGGACGGACGGACAGACGTTCTATCAAATAGGTATTTATGTGGCTTCTTTGCGCCCAGTTTATAACTCGTTTGGCTAAATAGCCACACAAAAGAACAAAAAAGAGTCTAATAAAAGTTGGTTTTAAAGTGTCTAGTAACAGCCACATAATTTTTTTCAACTGTTTTTCAACATTCCAAAAAATGACTAACCCTAGCCAACTACCCATTCGTGCGTGCGAGGGTATCCATTGATGGACTGTTTAAATAATGCTTAAAGGCATGAATTTACTGATATCTGCACTTATGGACTTGTCCTTTGTATTGACTGTATTAGGGTTTGTGTGTATGAAATGGTAAAATGAGGCTGACAGATACTGATGTCTGGATGTATGGACATGGATGGATGTATATGGACTTAAAATAAGGACATAACAACTGATATATCGGCATACTGGTAAGGATAACTGTGTATGTACTGTTTAAATGAGTTTTATAGATATACATACTGATATATGAACGTATGGACTATGGTAATGATGTGTGGACTGTTTAAGTGAGTTTTATAGATATACATACTGATATATAAACGTATGGACTAGGGTAACTGTGCTTTGACTGCTTAAAGAGTTTTATAGACATGCATACTAATATATAAACGTATGGACTATGGTAACTGTACTTGGACGGTTAAATGAGTTTTATAGACATGCATACTGATATATGAACTTATGGACTAGGGTAAGTGTGCATGGACTATTAAATGAGTTTTATAGACATGCACTCTGATATATGAACCTATGCACTAGGGTTACTGTGTGCGGACTGTTTAAATTAGTTTTATAGACATTCATACTGATATATGAACGTATGGATTAGGGTAATTGTGTGTAGACTGTTTAATGGGTTTTTTAGACATGCATACTGATGAATGAACGTATGGTCTAGGGTAAGTGTGCTTGGACTGTTTAATGAGTTTTATAGACATGCATACTGTTATATGAACATATGGACAAGGGTAACTGTACTTGGACAGTTTAATGAGTTTTATAGACATTCATACTGATATATGAACATATGGACTAGGGTAACTGTGTGTGGACTGTTTAAATGAGTTTTATAGACATGCATACTGATATATGAACATATCAGCTAGGGTAACTGTGTATGGACTGTTTATAGAGTTTAATAGGTATGTACACTGATATATGAATGTATGGACTAGGGTCACTGTGCATGGACTGTTTAATGAGTTTTATAGATATGCATACTGATATATGAACGTATTGTCTAGGATAACTGTGTTTGGACTGTTTAAATGAGTTTTATAGACATGCTTACTGATATATGAACATATGGACTAGGGTAACTGTGTGTGGACTGTTTAAATGAGTTTTATAGACATGCATACTGATATATGAAAGTATGGACTAGGGTAACTGTGTGTGGACTGTTTAAATGAGTTTTATAGACATGCATACTGATATATTAACATATCGGCTAGGGTAACTGTGTATGGACTGTTTATAGAGTTTAATAGGTATGTACACTGATATATGAATGTATGGACTAGGGTCACTGTGCATGGACTGTTTAATGAGTTTTATAGACATTCATACTGATATATGAACGTATGGACTAGGGTAACTATGCATGGACTGTTTAAATGAGTTTTATAGGCATGCATACTGATATATGAACGTATGGACTAGGGTAACTGTGTGTGGACTGTTTAAATGAGTTTTATAGACATGCATACTGATATATGAAAGTATGTTCTAGGGTAACTGTGTGTGGACTGTTTAAAGGAGTTTTATAGATATGCATACTGATAAATGAACGTATGGACTAGGGTCACTGTGCATAGACTGTTAAATGAGTTTTATAGACATTCATACTGATATATGAACGTATGGACTAGGGTAACTATGCATGGACTGTTTAAATGAGTTTTATAGGCATGCATACTGATATATGAACGTATGGACTAGGGTAACTGTGCATGGATGTTTAAATGAGTTTTATAGACATGCATACTGATATATGAAAGTATGTTCTAGGGTAACTGTGTGTGGACTGTTTAAAGGAGTTTTATAGATATGCATACTGATAAATGAACGTATGGACTAGGGTCACTGTGCATAGACTGTTAAATGAGTTTTATAGACATGCATACTGATATATGAATGTATGCACTCGGGTAACTGTGTGTGGACTGTTTAAATGAATTTTATAGACATTCATACTGATATATGAACGTATGGACTGGGGTAACTGTGCATGGATGTTTAAATGGGTTTTATATACATGCATACTGATATATGAACGTATGGACTAGGGTAACTATGTATGGACTGTTTAATTGGTTTTATAGACATTCATACTGATATATGAACTTATGGGCTAGAGTAACTGTGTGTGGACTGTTTAAATGAGTTTTATAGACATGCATACTGATATATGAACATATGGACTAGGGTAACTGTGTGTGGACTGTTTAAATGAGTTTTATAGACATGCATACTGATATATGAAAGTATGGACTAGGGTAACTGTGTGTGGACTGTTTAAATGGATTTTATAGACATGCATACTGATATATGAACATATGGACTGGGGTTACTGTGTGTGGACTGTTTAAATGAGTTTTATAGACATTCATACTGATATATGAACGTATGGACAAGGGTAACTGTGTATGGACTGTTTAATGGGTTTTATAGACATGCATACTGATATATGAACATATGGACTAGAGTAACTGTGTGTGGACTGTTTAAATGATTGATTGATTAATTGATTGAATATTTAGCGTCATTTTCATGCCATTGAGGGCTAACAGACGATCAGTTTACCTAACCACTGTTTCCTGGGATTAACCAGTACTCGAGCACACCCCATCTCCGCAAGTAACTGATAACTTTCCCACTTGAATCAGTGGTGAGAGACGAATGATAATAAGACACAATGTCGTATATCAGTCATCACAGAGACTGTTGCCGGGCGGGGATTTGAACTCACATCCCTGGATTGATAGTCAGACGCGTAACCAACTGAGCTAATCGGGCCCAGTTCTGTTTAAATGGTAACTGAGCATGGCCTATTTAATGAAACTCATGGACATAAATGCTGATATCTGGATGTATGACTATGATATCTTGACATATGGACAAGGAATATTGTGTATGGAATGTTGAAATACCCAGATGAACATCACGAAAACCTGTTTTCATTTGAGAAACATTTGGTCACATAAGTTCAATAACTGGTGTTATATTGAATATCGTTAGGGAATTTATATTGATGCTAATGAAATCAAAACTTTGGGTTGTAATACCCACACCAAATTGATAATTGACACGGATTTAATATCAGACTGTTGTAATGGATTTAGTCCAGCTTAGCTCAGTCAGTAGTGCATCTGACTATCAATCCAGGAGTCGTGATTTTGAATCCCTGACCAGCCACTGTCTGTGATGATTGATAAACAACATTGTGTCTCATAATTATTCATCTTTCACTTCTTATTTAAGGGGAAAGTTAACAGTCTCTTGCAGAAATCATTGTGCTTGAATACTGGTTAACCTTTCAAGATCCCAAGAAAGAGTTTTCAGGTTAACTGATCATCTGTTAGCCCTCTATGGCATAATTGACACAAAATATTCAATCACTTAATACAATGGATTAAGGTCTTAAGAAGGAGTACAGAACCATAGCCAAGGGAGGTCACAGGAAGTTATTTGGAAGTATAGACTAGAAAGGTCACTGGAAGGTATACGGAAGTATAGACTAGGGAGGTCACAGGAAGGTATACAGAAGTATAGACTAAGGAGGTCACAGGAAGGAATAAAGAAGTATAGACTAGGGAGTTCACAGGAAGAAATACGGAAGTATAGACTAGGGAGGTCACAGGAAGGAATACAGAAGTATAGACTAGAGAGGTCACAGGAAGGAATACAGAAGTATAGACTAGAAAAGTCTCAGGAAGGAATACGGAAGTATAGACTAGGGAGGTCACAGGAAGGAATATGGAAATATAGACGAGGGAGGTCACAGGAAGGTATATGGAAATATAGACGAGGGAGGTCACAGGAAGGTATATGGAAATATAGACGAGGGAGGTTACAGGAAGGAATACGGAAGTGTAGACTAGGGCGGTCACAGGAAAGAATACAGAACTTCTCCTATTGTTGGTTCCATATTGTAGCTTTATGTGTTGTTTTGTAGAATAATGAAGAGGATGATAAGGATAAAGAAAACAAAGATGAATCAAAAGATGACAATAAGACAGAATCTGAAGATAAGGTAGGTTTTACCATGCTTATGTCTAGGATTATGTGTATAGCAGTCTTAATTATGTGTTCAGCAATTATCTTTCAACTTGCTATTCTTAATAGATTAGATTGAAATTGATAACATTTTAAGTTTACTACAAAATAAAAACACAGTTCTTTGCATGAAATTATTGATAAAATTAATATTTCCACCACCTACAGCAAATAGAAAAAAATAACTTAAAAAAAAATTACAGTGGTACAATCCATCTGCTGCTTCTCCTTAGTAAGTTATCAATATTGGTTCATGTTTGAGTAATTAAAATATTAGGCTTTTTATCTAAATAAAAAAATAGCAAAAAAAAAATGAAAAAAGAGAACCTTTATAGTAGCAAATTGCCAAAAATGTATAGTTAAAGTTATGGTTTAAGACTTCATTTTGTGACATGATCAGATCAGGTTCAATGACCAATTTAGTATTTAGATAAATTCAGTTAATTTTTCACAAAAAAAAAGAATACCGGTATATAAATTATATTCTAAATAAAACAGTCTTAATACAATATTTCCATGAGTTGTAGAATTCACCATATTTTCAGCACATAATTATACAATCTCAGTTATAATGAGCCTTTCACCTGCCAGTGTGCCACCAACACTAGGTGCATTATGTGTACAACATACACACCTTACAGATGACACCGACAACCTTACCTTGCTTTTCATTCTTAACTAATTTGTATTGATATTAACAAATATATAAGTACATAATGTACAGAACAGACAACAGGGGTTTATGCAAAACTATTCATGCAGCTGTTATTATTATAATTAAGTCAAGGGAGGCAAAATTAAAATTAAATGAAATTCAAATAACACGCCATATTTGATCATCTGTCTGCATTCCTGGTTCCTTGCACATGCCCAGTCTAATCTATTTGACTCACGCATTTTTAAATTATATAGAAACAACATTGGAGTCCGTGAACTCTTTTACCAATAATTCCTTTTGCTAATGTTATATATAAACATTGTAGCCAAATGTCCAAGTATTTAAATATTTATCAACATATAAAGGATTATGGGAATATATGCACCATTTTCATTAAGGTTAATAACGCTTGTTATCATTTTGTACATAATGATTTATCCGATATTATTTATATCAAACTCTTGTTGACAATATCTCCCATTGCATGTTGTTCCAATTGCATGTTGTTATGACCTTGTTTATGTGCACCTATACAACACTTTAAAATGGTACAATTAACTCCACATTGTGAAGATAGTTTCAGGATTTAGTTTCAGAATTTTTCAACACTGTCTTAAGTAACATGTGAATGGGTGTGGTATGTATCATTTGTCTATATGACCATACAACAATGTAGAACAATATTGTTATAGAGGAACTCTGACTTTGTGTTGAAAATGATAATAAACACTACAATATAAGCTTAATTTGTTATAAGCTACATGCATGTATGTTTGTTGGATTATCAACACTTACCTGTTTTCTAACAAATTGTTTCATATTTGACAGAGCAGTTGTGTGAAGGACTTGAAAATGCAGTATCTTAGCAAAACTGTAAGCCACTGTTCTATTCTTGTTGTTTCTGTTCATGGTACCAGTTCTGTTCTGATGTACATTATCTGTTAGAATTGTTATTAACCTCTGTTAATGGAAAGCTCTCATTATCTCATTTGAGAGTGAACTGATTAACTCAGTTGGGAGAGCACTCAACTAAGTCCAAAGAACAATTATCATTTAGGAGAGTACTAAGTTTGGAAGAACACTTAGTTTGGGAGAACACTTACCTCAACTTGGAAAACACCCATTACCTCAATTGGGAGAACACCAATTAGCTCAGTTGGGAGAACACCCATTAGCTCAATTGGGAGAACACCCATTAGCTCAGTTGGGAGAACACCCATTAGCTCAATTGGGAGAACACCTATTAGCTCAATTGGGAGAACATCCATTGGCACAGTTGGGAGAACACCCATTAGCTCAGTTGGGAGAACACCCATTACCTCAGTTTGGAGATGCCCATTAGCTCAGTTTGGGGAACACCCATTACCTCAGTTTGGAGATGCCCATTAGCTCAGTTTGGAGAACACCCATTAGCTCAGTTGGGAGAACATCCATTGGCACAGTTGGGAGAACACCCATTAGCTCAGTTTGGAGAACACCCATTACCTCAGTTTGGAGATGCCCATTAGCTCAGTTGGGAGAACACCCATTAGCTCAGTTGGGAGAAAACCCATAAGCTCAGTTGGGAGAACGCCCATTAGCTCAGTTTGGAAAACGCCCATTAGCTCAGTTGGGAGAATGCTAATTAGCTCAGTTTGGAGAACACCCATAAGCTCAGTTGGGAGAACACCCATTAGCTCAGTTGGGTGAATACCAATTACCTGAGTTTGGAGAACACCCATTACCTCAGTTAGGAGAACGCCAATTACCTCAGTTGGGAGAACACCCATTACCTCAGTTGGGAAAACACCCCTTACCTCAATTGGGAGAACATCCATTAGCTCAGTTTGGAGAACACCCATTACCTCAGTTGGGAGAACACCTATTACCTCAGTTGGGAGAACACCCATTACCTCAGTTTGGAAAACACCCATTACCTCAGTTGGGAAAACACCTATTACCTCAGTTGGGAGAACACACATAACCTCAGTTGGGAGAGCACTCATCAGCTCAGTTGTAAAAGCATTAGTAAGATCAGTTGGGAGAGCACTCTTCAGCTCAGTTGTAAAAGCATTCGTAAGCTCAGTTGGGAGAGCACTTTTCAGCTCAATTGTAAAAACATTCATAAGCTCAGTTGGGAAAGCAGTTATTAGCTCAGTTGTAGAAACTTCATAAGCTCAGTTGGGAGACCACTCTTCTGCTCAGTTGTAAAAACATTTTAGGCTCAGTTGAGAGAGCACTCATTGGCTCAGTTGTAAAAACATTTGTAAAGTCAATTGGGAGAGCACTCATCAGCTCAGATGTGAAAGCATTTGTAAGCTCAGTTGGGAGACCACTCATCAGCTCAGTTGTAAAACATTCATAAGGTCAGTTGGGAGAACACCCATTACCTTAGTTGGGAGAACACCCATTAGCTCAGTTGGGAAAACACCAATTACCTCAGTTGGGAGAACACCCATAACCTCAGTTGGGAGAACACCCATTACCTCAGTTGGGAGAGCACTCATCAGCTCAGTTGTAAAAGCATTTGTGAGATCAGTTGTGAGAGCACTCTTCAGCTCAGTTGTAAAATCATTCGTAAGCTCAGTTGGGAGAGCACTCTTCAGCTCAGTTGTAGAAACATTCATAAGCTCAGTTGGGAGACCACTCTTCAGCTCAGTTGTAAAAAAACGTTTTATGCTCAGTTGGGAGAGTACTCATTGGCTCAGTAGTAAAAACATTCGTAAAGTCAATTGGGAGAGCACTCATCAGTTCAGTTGTGAAAACATTTGTAAGCTCAGTTGGGAGACCACTCATCAGCTCAATTGTAAAAACATTCATAAGGTCAGTTGGGAGACCACTCTTTAGCTCAGTTGTTTAAACATTCATACGCTCAGCTGGGAGAGCACTCTTTAACTCAGTTGTGAAAGCATTCATAAGCTCAGTTGGGAGAGCACTCTTCAGCTCAGTTGTAAAAACATTTGTAGGCTCAATTGGGAAAGGACTCATTGGCTCAGTTGTAAAAACATTTGTAAGGTCAGTTTGGAGAGCACTCACGAGCTCAGTTGTAAAAACATTCATAAAGTCAGTTGGGAGAGCAGTCATCAGCTCAATTGTAAAAAAACATTTGTAAAGTCAATTGGGAGAGCACTCTTCAGCTCAGTTGTAAAGGCATTCATAAGCTCAGTTGGGAGAGCACTCATCAGCTCAGTTGTAAAAACATTCATAAGCTCAGTTGGGAGAGCACTCTTCAGCTCAGTTGTAAAAGCATTCATAAGCTCAGTTGAGAGAACACTCATCAGCACAGTTGTAAAAGCATTCATAAGATCAGCTGGGAGAGCACTCATCAGCTCAGTTGTAAAAAACATTCATAACCTCAGTTCGGAGAGCACTCATCAGTACAGTTGTAAAAACATTCGTAAGATCAGTTGGGAGAGCACTCTTCAGCTCAGTTGTTAAAACATTGTAGGCTCAGTTGGGAGAGCACTTTTTAGCTCAGTTGTAAAAACATCAAGGTCAAAAGGTCAGTTTTGAAAGCAATTATCAGCTCAGTTGTAGAAACATTTATAAGCTCAGTTGGGAGACCATTCTTCAGCTCAGTTGTTGAAACATTTTAGGCTCAGTTGGGAGAGCACTCATTGGCTCAGTTGTCAAAACATTTGTAGAGTAAGTTGGGGGAGAGCACTCATCAGCTCAGTTGTAAAAACATTCATAAGCACAGTTGGGAGACCACTCATCAGCTCAGTTGTAAAAACATTCATAGGCACAGTTTGGAGAGCACATATCAGCTCAGTTGTAAAAACATTTGTAAGCACAGTTTGGAGAGCACTCATCAGCTCAGTTGTAAAAACATTCATAGGCACAGTTTGGAGAGCACTCATCAGCTCAGTTGTAAAAACATTTGTAAGCTCAGTTGGGAGAGCACTCATCAGCTCAGTTGTAAAAACATTTGTAAGCACAGTTGGGAGAGCACTCATCAGCACAGTTGTAAAAACATTCATAGGCACAGTTTGGAGAGCATTCATCAGCTCAGTTGTAAAATCATTTGTAAGCTCAGTTGGGAGAGCACTCATCAGCTCAGTTGTAAAAACATTTGTAAGCTCAGTTGGGAGAGCAGTCTTCAGCTCAGTTGTTAAAAACATTCATAAGCTTGGGAGAGCACTTAATAGCTAGTTGGGAGAGAGCACTTGTAACCTTAAATGCAAAAATGCCAGATAGTTAAAATTGGGAATTGTGAGAATAATTAATTGCTCAGTTGAGAGGGCATTCATCACTGGTAGCTTAGTTGTGTGATTACTTGTTAGGTCACTTGTAACAACTTTCATAAGCTCAGTTTGGAGAATTTGGAGTAAATTGACCTTTCACTACTTCTATTTTGAAAGCTTTCATTAACTTAGTTTCGAAAATATTAGGCTACAAAACTTGTAATTACCAGTTACTACAAAATGGTGGTTCATATATTAGGTAAAGGATGCCTGTAGGTGTTTTCATATTTCATTTCATGTAACAAATTATAATTTTCAGTAATACGGCTTTACTGCTGTTTACTCTAGTACTTGTACTCACAGCAGAACAGTACCGGTAATTACAAAAAAAAATTGTAATTGGCTATCAGCGGTAATAATTTGTTTAAAAAAAAAAAGAGAGAAATAAAGATTTCTATTCAACTATCTAAATCTTTGAAGAAATATTTTTTAGGAGTGAGTAGAAAACATATATTCCACATTGGTTTATGTAACAGATGGTAAAATTGTTTTGTGAAGAACTCCACATTTTATGTAACAGCTGGTAAGAGTTGTTTTGTGAAGAACTCCCCCTGGAACATAAAATAAATTAGATAATGGTGCTTTTTTTTACCTTTCAAACTTACACATTAGCAGTATTTATTTTCCATTTAACTTTCCTTTAACCAGTAAATAAGGCAACACTAGATTTTAATGAGGTAATGATAGCCAAGTGAGAACTTACTTACACTGAGTTAACCAGGTGCCAAACAGCAGTAGTGAATTGGTCGTAACAGTGATGCAGGGATAAATCCAGACTAGCATATTGTAAAATTGACTACAGTTTGTTTAATTCGCATAATTTACATTTTTGTTTGTTTATGATTGGTTGCCATAGTAATGATCCATCCATAAAAAAAATGTGCTTCAGATTCTTTTCAACTTTTAGATGCATAAATATGTTAAAGTGGGTGATAATGTTAATAGACTGGTGTGTAATTTAATGATTTTGTTTATTAAGCAGATTCATTTTACCCAGTGCATATAGATCAAAATACTTGAGGTCATTTGTATTACCATGTGGATTTAATACACCTGTCTGGGCGCTCTGAGGTCTTGTGGTCTAGCCTGTCACTGCTTAAATCATGGGTTCAAGCACAGAGTTCAAAATGTGATGTTGTTGTATGGTGTTTAGCATTGCTTTCAACAATTTTTCAGTCCTATTGCAACATTGTCTACTTAAGACAGTTTTCTAAACATTGCCAAACTGGAGTATCGTGCCTCAGACACATTGTATGATAGCTTTCCAAGTTTCATTATACTGACACCGGGCCAACCAGACATAGAACGATCCTCTAAATGTTGAGTGCCAAGTTAAGACAGTCTTGGTACCATTTTTTCAAGTCTTTGGTATGACCTGTTCAGGGATCCAACCCGTAATCTTTTGAAAGTGAGGCAAATGCTCTATCAACAGATCACTGCTAATGTTACTTTAATGTAAGAGAGTTTGTCAATTACTTATGGAGGGATGGTGGGTTCACTGTAATGTCTTCCTCCATCAATTGATGTCATAATTACATAACATGTCATATGTTGGCTTCATTGAAACAATTATATAGAATGCAAGTATTTGGTCTAAAGTAGGCATAGCACATTAATACTCTCAACTGGATTTTTAATGTGTTTGTTTGATTGAATATTTTATTAAGTAACTGATTACTTTCCAACTTGAATCAGCGGTGAGAGACAATAACAATAAGATGCAGTGTCATGTATCAATCATTGCAGAAACTGTGGCTGGGTTTGGATTCAAACTCACAACCCCAGCACAGTTAAGCTTGTTATGAAATTCTGCAACTTTAGTTTCCAGTAAAACTAATATGCTCAGTGCCAAGTGTTATATATCTAGTAAAATAAAATATTTGATGCATGTTGACCTTATTTTGATCAAAGTTTTGGCCTACATTTGAACGTTAGAACAAAAATGCTAATTTTATGGTTGTTAATATCACTGGCCCTCATACCTTACCCACCTGGTGATCAATGTTGTGTTTGAATATTGAGTCAATACTTGAAATCTAATCCTCTGTTATCTCCACTGGTTGAAGAGCTTAAAGCCTGTGAATTAGTTCAATTACATGTTATTTTTGGCAAATATGTCTTCAAAAGGGGTTCTGATCAAACAAGAATCCGTGTTTGCCGTGTTTGTAATGCCACGGAAGCCAGTATCTGAAGCCAACGTGATACTTTACAATTGGTATCAGTCTGTAAATAATTGCCAAATTATGTGTTGATATGGACAAGGTGTAGTGTAGAACTAATATATTGATTATATTATAATATCTTCTCACTGCCGTGCATTCTGCCAACCTGCTGTTTTGTTGTTTCTGGGTTACTTGAGTAGGACAAAGCCGTAAAATGAAACATGATTACAGCAAGTGTAAAATAAAGCAAACGTAATATATAAGCAGTTGTGTAATAGGTTGAAATGGTTCTGATATTTATTATATAATTTCAAACAAAATATATTTATACCAATAGTTCATTCCCTTATCTAAATCGCAGGTTCAAAGGTTACTGTGTTTTCAAGATATTCAATACTTCCCACCACATAACACATTTATCAGTGCAATCTACTTGAGTTTAACAATATATGTATTGCTTTAAGTTCACAGGATCAAAGGTCGAGTTCATTAAAATTGACTAGGTTGTTTCCCAGTAATTGGGTCGACAGTCAAGGTCATTATTGCATTAAGTAAAATTATAACTTACTTTCAACCATTTTAGAACTGTATTAAAGATAAACATCAATAAAGCTTCATCATTGAATTCTGTATGGGTATAACATAGGGTTAATTTCTGGCCAAATGTCAAGGTCACTCTGAATATAAATATGTTTTATTCTCGGTTGTACCTGATTTCACGGAATTGCAATGGTGTTTTACCTTTGTTAAAGATAAATAAAGTAGCTTTCTGCGGAGATAATTAAGTATCTGAACACTTTTAACAGAACAAACATTTAATTTAAAAAAATATATCTATAATAATATAGAGCATTTCTGGAAATATGTATATAGCCTGCCCCGGGTAGCTCATTTGCTATTGATCTAGAGATCGTGAGTTTGAATTGCGCCTGACCAGTCTCTGATGTTTTATAACCAGCATTGTGTCTCATTGTTATTTGTCTCTCTGTTTGTCTCTTGTCCCACTGATTCAAGCGAAAAAGGTATTGGTTAACCTTCCTGAATCCGGGGAAAGAGAGGTTTAACTGATCGTCTGTTAGTCATCAATGGCATAAAAATTATGCTAAATATTCAACAAACAAATATGACACAATATTACTCACAAGATATTACGTATTTCTGCCAAATGAATGGGCGAGAGAAAGTTGCCTTGAGATCACTGGGAAGGAGTCAAAAGCTTCATTTCAAATAAGAAAGCTCAAAATTTGTTGAGAGGCATCAATGCTTTCTTAGTTTCTTATGTATTTACTAACATGCATCATTCTGCTGTCTTCCTTATTGTGTCAACAGGTTTCTGGTATGAGACCTATGTTGTGTGAGAGAGCTGCATCAAATAATAATAAAACCCATTCATAAAACAGCAAAAAAAACATAATTATAGAGTTAAACAAATAGTGGAAAGGACTTGTATGCATAATCGTCTTGATATAGCTGAGTTCACATTTCCGTGCCAGTATGAGGTATTAGCAGACTTATTGTTCCTTCTTAGAAATATTGGCACAGACTTGGATGTCAATGGAATCAGTACGGAAGCACACACGCTACTTTTACGCAGAAGCAAGATAAATACTAGATAAGTGTGCAAGCTGACAAATATCTGCAATAAATGTCTACAATGTTGTTTTTTGTATAACAATGGGACTTGAATGTATCTTGGGCAAACAGGAGATATTGTAATGGAATGGAATAGAACGGAAATTGGGGTAAAGCCATCGGTAAAAAATTATGTGAGACGGTTTGCCAGTTACTTGCGGAATGTTTGCCAGTTACTTGTGGAAGGTTTGCCAGTTACTTGTGGAAGGATTGTGGTTCTACTCCGCTTCATGACTATACATCCGATGCTTTCCTCCGCCAATAGAACTTGGCCCTTCTACAGCCTGTAATTTGTTGAAAATGACATCAGACCCCATTCCCAATAAAAATTGCATACAATGTGTTTGTTTAAATCAGTTTCTTTACAGTTATTTGTTTATAGTGGCATGTATTCTTGGTAATGTTTTTTTGTTAGAAATGATGAGAATTTACTTGTTTAACCCTTTACTTCATAGATACATGTTTTCCCGCACCAATCACAGAAAGCCTTTGAAAACAGTGCAGGAAGAGTTCAGATTGCTCGTTATGAGCAATCTGAACACTTTCTGCACTGTTTTCCACTCTGTCTGTTAATATAAACATAATTCACCCATTGCTGATACGTGATGAATTAATGCTTACAATTTGGAAGAGTCCAAGAAAATGCTTATGGTGTAAAGGGTTTAATGATGTTTCAACAGGTTAAATATGTACATGAAAATCCCCCTCCCCCTTACATACTTGCCTTGGCGGAGTTTTAACCCCTGCATCAGTAGACGTTGTCAGGTTTGAGTCGCAGTCTGCTCTACTCACTGCTCCACTGCTGCTGCTCTCTTTATGTAAACATGACAGGGAAAATATTCAGTATACATTTGGTCTGGGATATGTTTGCTTTATAATACAGCCTGCCAATTGTTGAGTAAATATTTGTGAAGATCTGTCGGCTCTGTAGTTTGATTGATCGATATATGTAATACCAGGACCATGTGTAATAGTGAATAAACAGTTTATTCATATATTTAGTGAGACACTTTTTTGTTAGTCTGCACTTTTTAAAAAAAAGTAGTTCTTAAAGGTTTACCTGATTTGACTACATAGAAATGGAGACACAGTATTGTCAATATGTTTCTCTAAGAGTGAATGCTTTTGGTTATTATTTGCGTATGTCTTTATATTTTATTGATATCATGAGACAAAAATATTATCTTGATAAATATTATATGATAATATGTGAAGTTGAGCTTTTTTCAAACTGACATTATATTATGCTGTGTTTCTGGCTCAGTAACCGTCTGCCTGTCCATCCTGGGGTCTTGTGGAATCCCTGCCCAGCCACAGTCTCGGTGATGATTGATCAGGAACTGTCCTGAATCACCCACTTCTGAATATGTGGATAAGTAGTCAGAGACTTGCAGAGAAAATATGTATTTGGTACTGGTGAACCAGCTAGCAGATACAAGGAATAGTGACAATAGTGATTTAATGGGTAGGTAACCTGCATTAAATAACTGAAATACTGTTGAAAAATGCTAAAAAAAAACATGCAAATAAACCTTTTTGTCAATGGGAAGTTATAAATTATTAAAAAGGGAAAGTTACCAGTCAAAGGGAAGTCACTGTGAGATTCAAGTACATCTGTCATCACTTTAAGATTCAAGTACTTCTTTATTCTGTATATATATACACACATATGTATGTGCATATTTTACTCAATCAGTGTTGTATGTATATTTTACCTTTCATGTAAAAGAATGTCAGTCTATAAATAAGATCTTTATGATGAAATCAGGATTTCAGTTTTCATGCAGAAACAAGAAAGGTATCTCTGAAACAGGTGTAAACAATGCACGCAGGTAGATCGTGTACACCTTTTACAAACCTTCCTGCAGGTCCCTCATTATGTTTTGGGCTGCCCCAACATCATGACAGTGCATCAAAACTTTAATCAATAAAAAGACAAGGTGTAATTTACTGAAATAAATTAAAACAACAAAGCTGTTCTTTGAAGTTTCTCTGCCGCCTGAAACGTAGTTTATGTGTCACTGAAAAATATGGTAATGTTTTGTCAAGAGAAATGTACTGTTGGCTGAGTGGTCAAAGGTGATGTCGTAGGATAGATATCTCTCCTTGCTGGGTTAATGGGTTTGAGCCAAGCCCGATCCATAGATTTTAAGGAGTAAAGTTAATTAGTTCGGCAGAATATTGAGGATGGTTTAACTCAAATTTATATCATATAATATAATAGTCCACGGTCACCCTCCACCAGTAAAAACAAGTATTATGTGAGTAAAATGTGAGTTAAAACCTCTGTTCAATCTCATTCCGTGATGAATCATGATATAACTATATTCCCATGTAAATAAAAATTGCGGCTTTGTTAATGAACCTCTTTAGATTGCACACCAGCACTCAGATGAAGAGTAGCAAATAGAGGTCCTGAAAAAAAACAAAAAAAAAACATACCAAAAATCTGTCTAATGTCAATCTGTAGTTAATCATAACTAGAACTATCTATACCTCACTGCTTGTGATTATATGCGCAATTATGTTCAAAGATACCTGTGTACGTTTTCCTTTATACAGAACACATGTCTACAGCAGAAGCAGAACTTTTCCCACGCTTTTGATAAAAAAGTTCTCTTTAATGAAGAACCTCTGTATGTAAAAAGTGTAGGGGAGGTAACTGAATATTTAAATTTCGCAAGAGTTCATGAAGATACAGTGCCTCGGCATCATATTCTGGTACTTTCTCAAGTGCTTTCAAATGATCACTAATCTATTTTCAAGCCAATACTTATCCATTGACGTGGATCGTAGGAATTTTCTCTGCTAGCATCATCTGTGCCTATGATGCTGTGTAAATAATGTTACTAAATATAACACTGCCACTTGGCTTAAGTACTTAGTTTGCTTCTTATTTATAGCAAACAATAGTTGGGGAAATGTTATGAAACATTCTCCGATTTCCACCAAAGCATTCCTTACCTCATGTCATGGAGTATTTGTTCACAGCAAAAAGAGGCAATTATAGACTGACAGATGAGTGTCTTCAGTAGAACACTTTCCTAACTTAAGTTGAAAATGAATTGTTCATTAATTTGAAAAGAATGATACAATCAAATAATGCACAAGATATCTCCAACATCCATGACAACAAATACATAAATAGTTTGTTTGAACTACCCTGAAAGTTTTGAAAGTTTGTAAGGTAGCTATAAATCTAAAGTCTCCACCCCCAACCCCCCCTCTCCCCCCATTGCCACATGAGCAACTATACACGGCAGCAGCTATGAGTCATTTACCCACTCCTGTTGTTGTTAACACATCTGCAAGCATCCTCACCTACATGTGGAAGCTGAGAATATTATTTAACTATTATACTACAGTATATTCTGGAATCTGCCCACTGAAAAAATGAAAAGAGGCTAATAATAAAGTATCAGATCCTACTAGGGGCAACTAGCCTACTGATAATCAGCCAAGAATGAAAAATATATATGTAACACCTTGAACAAGATCATTTTTGGTTCCAAGGCAGGAAGCAAGTCACACAAAATGGTTATTATGTTAAAGGTCATGCAGTGAGACAGTAATTATTTCCGTGTGATTCTATGCATGATATGTTGTGTAAGTAGGTTATATCTGGACATAATTATTGCTACTACTTTACCTGTACTTGGTGGCATGCTTACCTGGCAGGGTGTAACAACAGGAATTCAGTATTTATGAAGGATGTCAGGCACACTGTAATGATTACTTAGGCACCACTTACAGAGAGTCCATACATACAGTAATAAACATACTCATACACTTATTCTGTCTTCATCTGTGGGTTTTACTTATTTCCTTATTACAGGGTAAGTATGTGCAGCATATTTCAAAATGTCCAGACAGCTAACTTGGATGTGTGCAGTCCATTCTAAGATTCTCCTTCCAGAACACCCCTACAGATAGAATTATCATGGCCCAACACGCATTATATTGTGAAGTGTTCTGCGTGTGTACATGGGGGCCAGTTTTCGATGTGAACACTCAATGAAAGAGAAAGTTCACAGTGTGATAGGTTATCACACCTTGCAGATATTTTTGTAATATTTCTATGAGCAGGCCTTAGATCTACTTTCGTATTGCTAGTGTTGGGATAGGCAGTGTAATTTTTTTCTTTTTCGACTTTCAGTTCAATTGGTTTGTTCCTTTTAACCTTTTATTGAAGGATTTAATTCATGAGTGACCACCGGATATAAAATTCAATTTATATGAGCTGTTGTGATTAAATGGATTAACAGGATTAAGGCAAAAACGAGGTGTGAAAGTTGATGTTGGCGGTGTATATATAGCCTGTGTGACAGAAGTGCAGTTCATCTAGGTCAATGTAATCAGACACATAACATGTCACACTGACACATATAATATGAAAGATCAAAGGTTGAAGCATTTATAGGAAGGAATAAAATTGAAGAAATTGTCATTGTGCAGTTTTCTATGCAAAGGTTAGGGTAGTGGTTAAACTAATATTTAGTCAGAAAATTAATATTTAAGCTAAAGAAAGACATAACAGGGGGAGAAGTGGATTTAAAGGAAGATTAAATTGATGATAATGCTTAAGTCATAAAATAATATTTACTTAACTTTCATATACCTAATTTGGTAGTTATATTTTTATTTCTCTTTGCCATTTATTATAAATTTGACTTCAACTTGGAAAATGGCATTAAGTGGAAATATTTTGAATTTCGTACACAGTTTTGAAAAGATGACCAGATCTTTAGCTTGAATATATATGAGAAGGACTTGTGTAGTGATATTACAGTTGTGAAATATGTCTTATGGCAGTGGTTCGTTCCGCTATAGTCCTTTGACACGATATGCTGGAGCAAGTTCCAGTCACGGATTATCTGGCAGTAGCCACTCATTGACTGGTACCACACCTTACACAAGTGGATTGTATACCCCTTATGGTAGTGGGTCTTACAGCAGCCCAGTAACTTCAGGTCTTGGATCGGGCTACAGCTCACGATCTGGGTCCACCAGCAGCTTGTCCAGTGTGGGTAGTAGTGGATACGGTTCAGTGCCATACAGGGTAGGTATATAATGGATGCTCTTTAATTAATTGCGTCTGTGACTAAATTCTTGTCCGGGCTATTTCTCTACAACCTCAGGTAGGAATTTTATGAAACTTGCTAGGATGCATCATTACCAAGTGCAGATGTGCATAATATCTTTATGTTCAGGTTCGATGATTTTTCACAAAGTTATGGCCCTTTGATTCTGTCTGTGACCAAATTCTTGTCCGGGCTATTTCTCTACAACCCCATGTTGGAATTTTATGAAACTTGCTAGGATGCATCACTACCAAGTGGAGATGTGCATATTTTCTTTGTGTTCCGGTTCGATGATTTTCACGGAGTAATCGCCATTTCATTGAGTCTGTGACCAAACTATTGTCCGTGTTATTTCTCTACAACCTCAGGTTGGAATTTTATGAAATTTGCTATGTTGGTGTTCCAGTTGGATGATTTTTCACGGAGTTGTGGCCCTTTCATTCTTTATGTGAGGAAACACTTCTCCACTCTATTTCTCTACAAACTCTGGTTGGAATTTTATGAAACTTGCTAGGATGCATGATTACCAAGTGATGATATGCATATTGTCTTCATGACACTATTTCGCTACAACCTCTGGTTTTAATTTATTGTTATTTTGTTCCGGTTCAATGATTTGCAAATGAGTTCTGTCAAGTGCAGAGCCAAATATTGTTCCTGCTTTGCAGTTTGGTATTTTTCAACCCCTAGCCATCAGCACTAAGGGAATATGGTACAGAGTCAAACACTCACTTGAGGAGCATCCATCGGTTCCATCGATATTTTCTTTCTTTTTTTTTTGTTAAGGCAAGGTTTATCTCATTGTAAATATTAAATACTAAGCCATGTTCATTTTCCAAAGGTAATATTATGGTAATACTTTCATTGATAAAACTTTCATTTCCAGAGGTATTCTGCATAGTTCTTGTGGTGGCTGTGTTTTATACTCTTTGTTCATTTTCCATGGAATTGCCAGTTTTTATTTTCCATAGAATTGTAACCATGTAATAATTCTTATAATATTTTTATGAATAATATTTCATATTGTACCATATTGCTATATTAGAAGTTTCTGTCAAAAGTAATTAATACAGTTATTAAGACTAGATTAATAATTACTTATATATAATCAATCCTAAGTTTTATCAAAGTGCACCTACTTTTCTCATCATATTTTGATAGTGCAGAGGTTGACAAACAGTAAAAGGTAGGTTTCACTTCTTTCATTTGGGGTTCTCTATGAATGACAAGCCTTCAAACTTTTATTATTTACTATAGAATAAAGAACAAAAATCACTGGTGGGGTTACACATATAGTGTAAATAATAAGTTATTTGAGTGATGGGTATTAGTAGTTAATGAATGGAACTAACCAATGAAAGAAAGGATTAATTAGGTTGATTAGGGAGTTTAAAGATTATGAGAGAGATGATTGAGTGATACTATATATGGGAGGTGTTTGAGAAGAAAGAGTGTGAAATATGAAAGTATATAGGAAGTAAGAAAAAGTAGGTTGAAAGGTTAGGAAGTGAAGGGAAAGGTGATTGAATGGTTAAGAGGTTAAAGTAGGTTGAGAAGTGAAGGTTAAGATGGTTAGGGAATTAAGAGAAAGAAAGTTAAATAAGGAACATTTGAAGTGAAGAAGAACTAAGAAGTTAATGTTAAAGTTAACTGTGAGATATGAATTTGATGGTTAAATGGAAATTAAAATGATGTAAATTGAATACAAGTGTTATAGTAATAATTGAACATTCCCGAAATAGAGATCACGGTGATATACGGCCGGTTAGAGAATTGCCAGGTTTCATTTTATGCAATTGCTACGTTTTGTAATAAGAGTTAATTTGCTGTATTCAATAATAAATAATTGTTTTATTCCCAAGTCCAGTATGTAAGTGGTCACTTATCTCTCGCTACCGAAGTCATAGGTTCTTGCCTTGCTCGCTCAAAAAACTTTATGTGAGAAAGTTTGCCAGTTTCTTGTGTCAGGACGGTGGTTCTACTCATTCATTCTGAGGTCTTCCTTCGCCAATAAAAACTGGATATGTCATAATTATATAACTTGAAATGTTTCGAAAACGGCGGTTAAACCGCTTTTCCCCCATTCTGCCTCAATACTGCTTTCATTCCCATTTAGAGTCTAGTTTATTTATTTAAAATACCAATTTTTAGTAGGTTCTTACTTAATACATAAATCTCGTCCAATGTCACCTGTTGGTAGTACCAGCTGTTTATATTTTGAAAGATATGCAGTTTATGCAGAAACAGTGTCTTGCTCAAGGACAAAACAAAGTGCTGGGACAGTGGGGTTGGGGGGAGGGGCTTCAAACCCACAACCATGTGATCCTTGGTCTGACCGCTACCAGGATACCAACACAATTCAGGCATGTATTAGCTATTTTTTATACTTGGTTGCAAATGATTGAATTTCAAATTGCATTCTGGGTTGACAAACAAACTAAGGCTTGGACTGTTGACATTTCTACATGTCCCTCTTATTCTGTTCAGATACAAAACCAATAGAAATCATTAGACAGGTTATATTCATTCGAATTCCCATTAAGCCAACTCTTATCAAAGTTTATCACAATTGACGTGGGGATTATGCTAATTAATTCTGTAATTTCTCATGAATATTTATAATTATGTATTTAGACTGATAATCAGTTGGATTAGGTCGATAAACTTTTAATTTGGAGACCAGTCTGTATAAACTGATACTATTTACAATGCTATTCAATTCCTTTATGCTGATTAGACTAAGTATTTGTACACATTGTTATGGGTTTGTGCTGTTTAATTGATATGGTCTAGTTAAGTATTATTCAAAATGATATTTAAGCACTACTACTGCTGACACTACTGATAAAATATTACATATTGTTAAACACTACTGACAAAACATTACTTATAAAACACTACTGACAAAACATTACTTATAAAACACTACTGACAAAATATCACTTGTTAAACAACACTGGCAAACATTATTTATTTAAAGGAGTATATCAGGAAAAAATGCTGTAAATGTCTTAAAAATTAAATAATTATTAAAATGGAGATAAAGCGACTAATCATTAATAAATAAAAATCCAAAGGTGCCTTAGAAAAACAAAGCATTAATATAGCTGCAACATACATACATGTATGCTAAGTACATTTGATATGATTATATGTTGAAGTTATACTAATTTACTTTTTACAATTGTGAAGAAAGATCAGAGATTATATAAATCACATTTGAGTCAATTTCCTTTGTTTAACAAGTACAAAGTGTTGTTTTTGAGAATGCCATTGAGCGGAGCCTAAGATTGAAATTACAACCTCTGGTGTGAGTGGCCAACACTCTATCCCTTGCACTACTGCCCTTCTTGAATATTATGTTAACATTCCAAAGTTGAGAATTGCATGTGGTTCAGATGTAAATAAAACATTACATTTTCATGTAGCAGTAAGTTTTGTTTATAAATGAATAATTAGTGATGTTCAGTGAGAGTCTGACTCATGGCAGACTCAGGTGTTTATCTCTTGTAGTTATGGCAGTACTACCTGCTTCACCCTGTACTTGCTACATGGGCTTGTGTCTTACAATCTGCCAGAATTTTTATTATGGATATAAAATGTACACAAATATATAGTTCAAAGAATCTTCAAATGCTGGTAGCACTATGTTGATGGTCATTGACTCCTGTGAGAGAGATTAAGATCACTTGCTCATCCCATAATAAATGAACAATATTTTTAATATACCCCATCATTCAAACATTTGCTAAAGGAGCTTTGTGTTACCCTTATCCATCCATCAGTCATTTCCATCCGTCAATTTTGGTTTTCGCTGAATAACTTTTGAAAGTGTCTATGTAGTTAATTAATATTTTTTTATGTAGCTGTTCACCATCATCGATGGAACACACAGAGACAAGAACCATAACTCAGGGTTGCATTTTGGCAGAGTTATGGCCCCTTTGGACTTTTGTCTGTGGACACCCAGGTTAAACTTTTGTGTTTAGTTGCGTTTCAATTTTGGTGTTTGCCTCCAATCTCAATCTTTGCATGGATGGTGAGTTTAATCCCCTTGCCCAGCTTTGTTGTCTTTTGACAACTCTTGTGATGTTGTACAGTATCCTGGATAATGGGCTTTAGTTTATACTAATTCATTGCAAAGAAAGATCATATGAACTGCTCTTGATTCTGCTCCTAGGTAGAACCAGTACTGAGGCCACATTTGTTGCCGTTTTCATCCCTATACCATTTAGTAGGGGTGGGTACATTCTTTTTTATGCCCCCGCCATTTTGAATGAGGGGGCATATAGTATCACCGATGTCCGTAACTAATATCTGTAGTTTTAACGAACAGATTTAAATCAAATTTGATGTGTGACTTCACATTCAAGTGATACAGGCCAAGTTCGTATTTCATTCCGGTCTGATGATTTTTGATAGAGTAATGCCCCTTTTTGGACTTAGATTAATGAAAAATGTCAAGAAATTGGTTTCCGCTCAATATCTCTTGAAGGATTTGATGAATTTGATTCATATTTGGTAGAAAGATGTATGGTGATAAATTACAACTCAGATTTGATTTCTTTCAGAATCCCTGCATATTAATAAGGTTATCTGGGCTCTGATTAGCTGATAGTTTTTGACCTCTTAAGTCTTTTATTTATGGACCGATTTTGACAAAAATTTATATTTGGGTTCATATCAACAAAACCCTGGTCAAGTTTGACAATGGATAGATTTGGCGCATATTAATTAGGTGATCTGTACTCTGATTGACTGAGGGATTCCGACCTCTAAAATCTTTTTTGATGGACTGATTTTGATGAAACTTGATATTTGGATTTATTGATATCAACAATGTAGTTACAAAGCAGGGGCATTTGTTTCCCATGGATGCATTTCTAGTTTTTTCTTTAATAAATCAGGATCTTTTGGCTGATTATTAAATTAATGAACACCAAACATTTTTTTGAGCTGTCAGCACTTTACACTAAACAACCAATCCGCTTAATATTGGGCTTTGAGTTGTGACTATTGGTTGAACAGGTGTTTCTAAATTATGTTCATTAAGTAAACTTGGCTGCTATAAATTGTTTTTTATGTTTTATTAAAGCATCTAAAAACAGTAAAAATCTAATAATGAATATTGATGGGGGTAATTTTTATATTAGTAATTATGTATTTTTTACCTTGGTAGGCTCTGTGTCATCTTTTATAACAACAACAACAATCTAGTAATTCAATTCAGCAACCACAGAGGAAGATGAGATGAGTAAAATTACCAGCAAACATTTCTGAGGCTATAAATCTACTTGCATTATCAAAGTCATTCTAAAGAATGTATGGGATGTGTAAGATAGGAGATAGCTCATCTGACTCCCCCTGATATAGAGATACTGCATCATTCTGCAGTGCAGATAATGGTGGCTGATCTTGATTATGATAATATTGCCATCTCAGCAATTGGTTTGACATTAAAACTGTATGATGACTATAATATGATACATTTCTCATCACCCAGTGTGGGCATTTTCCTCATTATTTAGCCTCTTGTATCTTCCATGGCTGTGTATAGATTGTAATGACTACAATTACACTCCTCCCTGGTCAAGTGATCTATGCCATAATATTACATAACTTCATTTGAAACAACAAAAAGATAATGACTATAGGGTGGTGTTGTAAGGGATACAGATGGAGTGTTTGCCACATATGCCAGAGGTACTGGATTTGATTCCAGACTTGATCTGATGGCCTTGTTAACAACACCCCCAGTATTGTTCCATACAATACTGCTCAGAGCTTATTGCCAGACTTGATCTGATTGCCTCTTGTTAACAACACCCAGTATTGTTCCATACAATACTGCTTGGAGCTTATTTCCAGACTTGATCTGATGGCCTCTTGTTAACAACACCCAGTATTGTTCCATACAATACTGCTTGGAGCTTATTTCCTGACTTGATCTGATTGCCTCTTGTTAACAACACCCAGTATTGTTCCATACAATACTGCTTGGAGCTTATTTCCAGACTTGATCTGATGGCCTCTTGTTAACAACACCCAGTATTGTTCCATACAATACTGCTCGGAGCTTATTGCCAGACTTGATCTGATTGCCTCTTGTTAACAACACCCAGTATTGTTCCATACAATACTGCTTGGAGCTTATTTCCTTACTTGATCTGATTGCCTCTTGTTAACAACACCCAGTATTGTTCCATACAATACTGCTTGGAGCTTATTTCCTTACTTGATCTGTTTGCCTCTTGTTAACAACACCCAGTTTTGTTCCATACAATACTGCTTGGAGCTTATTTCCAGACTTGATCTGATGGCCTCTTGTTAACAACACCCAGTATTGTTCCATACAATACTGCTTGGAGCTTATTTCCAGACTTGATCTGATTGCCTCTTGTTTACAACATCCAGTATTGTTCCATACAATACTGCTCAGAGCTTATTGCCAGACTTGATCTGATGACCTCTTGTTTACAACATCCAGTATTGTTCCATACAATACTGCTCGGAGCTTATTTCCAGACTTGATCTGATGGCCTCTTGTTTACAACATCCAGTATTGTTCCATACAATACTGCTCGTAGCTTATTGTTCCGGACTATACTGATCCGAGCTTATTGTTCCGTACTATACTGATCCGAGCTTATTGTTCCATACAATACTGCATTAAGCTTATTGTTCCGTTCATTACTACTCGGAGTTTATTGTTCTGTACAATACTGCTCAGAGCTTATTGTTCCATACAATACTGCTCGTAGTATTTTGCAATTAAGCTAAAACAAATGGAGCATAAATCAATGGCTGCTTGGCCAAATTTTGGCTCTCCTAGAAGAGAATGTGTTTTGGAAAAGGTATAAAATGGTTCTCCTAAATAGAGGATTCAGTAAGAAAGTAACATAATCAATATAAAAGTTTGTGAGTGGGAGAGGTCAATAAACAGTATTCATCAATTTTTTTTTTTTTTTTTTTTTCGCACTTAACTTACGTAATGTGTGACCACATTGCTTAAAAAATTACAGCGACCATAGAAAAAAGGAAGAATTTTTTATTGGCATTAATGTTATTTCAAGATTGTAGGTGATAAAGATATGAGATAATGCTGTTTGCATATCAAACACCTTTTCCACCATGAGAATTTTAATTTACATACAATCTTTTTCATGATCCATTTTACAAATAGCATGAAAAGTATCTGCATTATCTATCTTGATCTAATTATTTTCTTCATGTTGCTGTCATTGGTGCCATGGTTACATTCCACACATGTTCAGCCCGCGATGGAATGTTTTTTTTAAATAGTTCTATCAGCTTTCACTGAGTTTTCTTCCAGTATGTATATATTATGTATATAATATATATACCAGTAATTTTAAATTCTTCAGAATTCTGACTCATGCCGTTAACTTCTGTACAAACACATTTGGTCAAGCCCAGTTGTTTTTGTCAAGTATTGTTGTTTTTATACAATAGCCTGCACCTAACCCAACATATTGATTATACCACATTTTGGTCAAATAGTTTGTTTGACCTCAGGGGTCATGATTAATATTGATCTGTATTTAAAACATCATTCAGAAAATTTACTAAACATTTTAAAAGTGGTATGGAAGTGCAGTTGACGGAGTAATAGCCACTCAGAAACAACACTTATTACTTACTCTGCCAAAGAAACAGACTTAAGAGTGATTCATATACGCTCCAAGCTTGCTTCACAATCAAAATAAAAAGAAATAAACTGAACCCCTTAAATCTCTGAGGTTTGGGACCCAGTGTTAATGCATTACTGTTTCTTTTTATAAGCTCACCTGAGCCAAAGGCTCACAGGTAAGCTTTTGTGATCGCTCGGTGTCCGTCGTTCATCGTTAACTTTTAGTTTTTAACAACTTCTCCACTGGGCTAATTTTGATATAACTTCACAGAAATATTCCTTGGGTGACCCTCTACCAAGTTTTGTTCAAGCCATCTTGATATGTCGAAAAACATGACTGCAAAGGGGCTGGGCAAATTTTATTAGTAAAAACGTTTAAAAATCTTCTTGTCAGAAACTACTGGCTCGATTTTAAAATGATTTCACAGAAATGTTCCTTAGAGGACCCTTCACCAAGTTTGTTCAAACCGTAGTGATTTGTTAAAAAACATGGCGGCCAGGGAGTGGGGTTAGTTTACTATATAAGCTAAAGTAAAAACTTAAAAAATCTTCTTGTCAAAAACTACTGGACCAATTTTGATATAACTTCACAGAAATGTTCCTTGGGTGGCCCTCTACATATTTTGTTCAAGCCATCTTGATTCATCTAAAAACATAAGTGTCAGGGAGCAGGGCAAGTTTAATTAGTAAAAACTTATAAAATCTTCATGTCAGAAACTACTGGCTCGATTTTATAATAATTTCACAGAAATGTTCCTTGGAGGACCGACCCTTCAACAAGTTTGTTCAAACCGTAGTGATTTGTCAAAATACATGGCCGCCAGGGGTTGGGGTTAGTTTACTATATAAGCTAAAGTAAAAACATAAAAAAACTTCTTATCAGAAACATCTGGGCCAATTTCGATATAACTTCACAGAAATTTTCCTTTGTTGACCCTCTACTAAGTTTGTCCAAGCCATCTTGATTCGTCAAAAAACATGGCCACCAGGGGGCAGGGCAAGTTTAATTAGTAAAAACTTAAAAAATCTTCTTGTCAGAAACTACTGGCTCGATTTTAAAATCATTTCAAAGAAATGTTCCTTGGAGGACCCTTCACCAAGTTTGTACAAACATTAATGATTCGTCAAAAAACATGGCGGCCAGGGGGTGTGGTTAGTTTACTATATAAGCTATAGTAAAAACTTTAAAAGTCTTCTTGTCAGAAACTACTGGGCCAATTTTGATATAACTTCACAGAAATGTTCCTTTGGTGACCCTGTACCAAGTTTAATCAAGCTGTTGTGATTTGTTAAAAAAATATGACCACCACAGTGAGGTGCTAGTCTACTATATAGGCAGCTATAGTAAAAATTTCAAAAGCCTTCTTGTCAGAATCTACTGACCTGATTTCGATGAAATTTCACTGACATTTACCATTGGTGAACCTCTACCAAGGGGAGGCTGGTTTTCTTTTTATGGATATATAGTGAAAACTTTCTTTCGATATCTGATATCCAGATATCTGCACAAGAATACTATTGTTTTTGCACAACTCTTCTACGCATCTGTTACATCTTCAAAACAAATCAAAACTGCTCGCCCATTTCGTTTTTTCTGGAATTTTTAGTGTACATGTATTTTATAACCTATTTAAGTTGGGTGACTCAATTTCACTTAGGTGAGCGATATAGGGCCATCTTGGCCCTCATGTTTGCATAAATGAAAGTTCAGTTCTTAGATTTGGGACTGGAACTTAAATCTTAACATTCTATTTTAAAACAAGAATGAAAACAAAACATTTCCTTAGATCTTTTGTTTAAAAACTGAGAGATCTTACTACTTGAAGAAAGATTAAAATAATATTATGATATAATCTTGCCTCTCTACTTGGTATTGAATAGTTGAAGCAGACAGAAGCAGAACCCCACCAGGGGCTCAATTATGTAATCTGTATGAGAGATAAGCACACCTTAGTGCACTGTCTTACAACAGCAACCGTCATATATTTGCCTCATCTGCCTCACTGTATACTACCAACAGACTGTGTGGAATTTAATACATAGAAAAAAACATCTGTGAAAGAGAATTGGCCCATGCCAAACTGGAATACAGTTTTAAATCAGTGTAGACTATGATACAAAGTAGAGATGAATGTTTGGAGTCAGTAAAGATAGCATGTGACTTGACTTTCCGTTCTGCAAAGCAGGATAGAAATGAAACTGTGAATTGAACAATGAAAGCTGATAACACCCCAGATCCCAGCTTTGCAGTCCAATCACCACACTTGAATTCCATCTTTGGATTCCCAACCCTTGATCCCCAACTCTGGGTTCCCAACTCTGAGTTCCCAGCTCTGGATTCCAACTCTTGGTTCCCAACTTTCAGTTCCAACTCTCAGTTACCAACTCTTGGTTCCCAAATCTGGGTTCCCAACTCCCGACTCCCAACTCTGAATTCCCAACTCTCGGTTCCAACTCTCATTTCCAACTCTGGGTTCAATTTTGGGCTCTGATTACTGATTTCAACTCTGTATTCATACTAAACATTCAGACTCAGTGGGTTTAATCTTAACTTGAATTAGAGGACAAAGTTTAGTAGCACTCCCATCATGGTTATTGATATGTTAAGAAGGAAAAAAATAAACTAAGAAACGAACTCACTTAGGTTGTGGAAGCATGTTATGTAGGACAATAAGCACTAAGTAGCACCCCCATCTAGGTTCAGAAGCATGTTAGGAGGGCAGTAAACTGTAAAAAAGAACTTGTATCTTTGTTTAGATATATTGTAGGAAAGACAATAAACAGTAAGAAGCACTCTCATCTTAGTTAAGTTTGCACACATATGGCACTATTTTAATGGAAACGAAGGCAATACAATAATTTTTTTTACAAAGGGTAGATAATTAAGGTGTGTAGATGTAATTGTTTCATGTTGAGGAGTAGAACTCCATGTTTGTGATCCCCATTAATACCTATACTAAGTACTTAGCTTGTGCTTCTTTGGACACCATCAATATTTGTTTAGTGTCAGAGTACTGTAGTCCCCATCAATACTTGTTTAGTGTCAGAGTACCATAGTCCCCTACCATTACTTTTTATAGTGTCAGGGTAATGTTTCTGTGGTACCCACCAGTACTTGTGTGGAGATGAGGTTGTTCTGTAGTCCTGACCTGTACTTCTGTGGAGATGGAATTGTTCTGTGATCCCTACCAATACTTCTGTGGAAATAAGATTGTTCTGTGGTCCCCACCAGTATTTATGTGGAGATGAAATTGTTCTGTGGTCCCCACCAGTACTTGTGTGGAGATGAGATTGTTCAGTGGTCCCACGAGTACTTGTGTGGAGCCAAGATTGCTCTGTGGTTCCCACAAGTACTTGTGTGGAGCCAAGATTGTTCTGTGGTCCCCACAAGTACTTGTGTGGAGCCAAGATTGTTCTGTGGTCCCCAAGATTGTTCTGTTGTCCCAAAGATTGTTCTGTTGTCCCCACCAGTACTTGTGTTGATATGAGATTGTTCTGCGGTCCCAACAATTACTTGTGTGTAGCCAAGATTGTTCTGTGGTCCCGCAAGTACTTGTGAGGAGCCACGATTGTTCTGTGATCCCCACCAGTACTTGCATGGAGCCAAGATTGTTCTGTGGTCCCCACCAGTGTCTTGTGTGGAGATGAGATTGTTCTGTGGTCCCCACCAGTACTTGCATGGAGCCAAGATTGTTCTGTGGTCCCCACCAGTTGCTTGTGTGGAGCCAAGATTGTTCTGGGTCCCCGCAAGTACTCGTGTGGAAATGAGATTGTTCTGTGGTCCCGCAAGTACTTGTGTGGAGATGAGATTGTTCTGTGGTCCCCACCAGTGCTTGTTTAGTGCCAATACTGTTGCTCTGGTCCACACCAGTACTTGTTTAGTGCCATGATTATATTTGAATTTCTATGGTCCCTATCAAGGCCATGGTCCTTATTGATACTTGTTAAGTGCCAAGAGTAAGTGTATGTTGTCCCCATTGATACTTGTTAATTGTCATGATTATGTTTTGTGGTCCTCGCCAGTGCCTATATAGGTTCAACGTTATGTTTCTTTCATCCCTGTTTGCAAGCTTTACGTCAAGCATGTTTTACCTATATTTTTGTCTATGTCATATCTATGGTAAATGTTTCTTTATGTTGTATGGCAGTGCTGAAGTTGCTACACAGGAGTCACTGGGTGTGTTCGAGTGCCTTACTCTCAGTTGTTACACACAACAATGGCAGGAATGTCAATCACCTGACTAGATGCATTGTCAGATGCATTTGTAGAATCTGCATCATCACTTTATTGTGTTCTCTCTTCACGGGCAAACAATATTCTGTAGTGTTGAAGCGTGCAGGTTCAGATCACTGTTGATGCTTTTTCTTTATATTTTATGATTTGTAGATTTATTTGCTTTTATTTTATCACAATGGTGATGTATAAGTACTGACTTTCTGACAGAAATGCCTATTTCCTTGTATTTTATCAGCATCTTGCTTGAAATTCAGAAGAAATTCGGAAATATTGTGATGTTTTAACATAGAACAGATCTGTTTAAACACATTTAGTAGACTTTTGGACTATGTTGGAGTAGTCTTGTCTCTTGTAATTAGCAGGGAGTGATAGTGCGAGACTGACATATTGTCTGTAATTTACAGTTTTATAAGGATGGATTATTATTTTCATCCATACCAGGTAGATATGTAAACTCTGAATCTCATACTGTGTCGCATTTGTGTCCCCTGTGAAGGTGATGAATACAAAAAAAAAAAATTGTCTGCTTTTCACATGTATTTGTTTTTGTTGTCTCCATTTACACTTTTGTTTCCAAATTGAAAACTTGGTTCTCTTTAAAATAATCCTGAAAAAGAAGCTCAGAATTACTTTTGGTCCAAATTATGTCAAGATCTGTTGTCATGGGAACAGAAGTTTTGTTGAGTTCATTAGCTGTTAAAGTTCTCAATGTGTAAAGTTTATAAACATGTATTTTCTTTTTCTTTTTTTTTGAGACAATCGTTACTAAATCAGTTATATATGGAATTTTTAACATTGCCTAGAAACTGTTGTTTGCATATCATGTCCATCGCATGTACAACAGGAAATGAAATTGACATTTGTATTCTGTCTGATTCAAATTATTCATGAAGATTATTGTAATTTTGATATCATCATTTTATGCATGTGGTTTTGTTTATTTATGTCTTGAAATGTCACCATGACATGATACTTATTTGCATTTTCGATCTACTGTATGTAACATCATTGTATTGTTTAAAAAACTTTATTTTTCATCAAACAATACATTGTTTAACTAACCATTACAGAAAACAATGGTTGAATCTGTCATTACTCAAGTATTTGGTTCACACACTACCAGATGTTTCCCAGACATCACTGAATCACTGCTCAGAGATTCATTTTTACTTTCTTACTTACTTGATTTTCAGGATGCAATGTTTGTCATATATATGTGAGACATGTCCAGTCACCTGTCACACACAATTCCTTATTAAAGATGAATGTTTAATTATTTGTACATGTATACTTTCAGAGTTCACGGTTCAACAGATATGGGTCCGCCTCAGATGTTCCAAGTCACATGTCCAGGCCGAGTTCTTACACGGAGTACTCGAGATCTACTCCCTCCTTAGAGAAAGATTATAAAAAGGTGAGAAATATAATATACACTAACATTGGCCATTGATTCCAGTGTTCCTCTCTTCAGTAATACATTAAAGATGAATCAATGCTTTCCTGATTGGAACCAATGCTTTACTGAACAGAACAAGGGCAATTCTGGAAAGGCGGGCCTGATAAGCTCAGTTGTAAGCGTGTCTGACCATCAATCAAGGCATTGTTAGATTGAATCTCTGCCCGGCCACAGTCTCTGTGATGGTTGATTTACAACATTGTGTATCATTATCATTCGTCTCTCACCGCTGATTGAATTGGGAAAGTTTTCAGCTACTTGCAGTGATGGGAAGTGCTTGAGTATTGGTTAACCTTCCAGAATTCCAGGAAACAGTGGTTATGATAAGTGATCATTTGTTAGCCATCGATGGTATAAAAATTACATTAAACATTGAATCAATTCAAAAGCTATTCTGAAACTGAACTGGATGCTGAAAGTTACTTGATTTTTTCAATTATCCATACTTATTTCTGTTATATTTTCTTAGACACGTGTTTCTGAAGCCCTGTGATAAGGGTCAGAGGTATCCATTTATACTCTGTGTATGAATACTAATTCCATGTTATATTAGTATCATTTTATTTACAATCTTAAATGATTCTGTCTCTTAAATTTTGCCTGTATACAGATTGATTGATTGATTGAATATTTAGCGTCATTCTTATGCCATCGAGGGCTAACAGACGATCAGTTAACCTAACCACTGTATCCTGGAATTAACCAGTACTCGAGCACACCTCATCTCCGCAAGTAACTGATATCGGATAGTGATAAATCTATAAATCTTGTACTGGGCTCAAGACAAATGCTCTTTTTGAACTTAATAGATTATATGGATTTTATGCCAATGTTGGGTAACCACCTGTATATTCTGTGAATGCCATATTGAGTTTTAATTTTAACATGTTACTTTTCTTTCAGCTCTATGAAGAAGAAAAAGTAGAGAAGGAGAGATTGAAGCGTGACTTGGAACAATGTAAACGGGAACTGAAGGAAGCAAAGTCCGAGCTAGACCGGCAGATGAAGCGCCATGAAGCCAGTCGAGTATCAGACACTAACGATAAACGCGTATGTAACATATTACACACTAACATGGATGTAGCCTACATGTATAACAGCTAGTATACCTCTAGTAAGAGCAAGGCCAGAAATAAAACAACAAAAATTATTGTTTGCAGTATCCCAACCTACCCATGCAAAAGGGTTCTACATTGTTTAGCCTTACCAACCCATGTAAAAGGGTCCTACATTGTTTAGCCTTACCGACCCATGTAAAAGGGTCCTACACTGTATAGCCCTACCTAGCCAAGCAAAATGTCCCTACATTTTATAGCCACACCGACCCATGTAAAAAAAAACTACATTATATATAATAATGTACCTATCCATGCAAAAGTGTCTTGCATTGCAGGACCTGGAAACTGCAAATAAAAAAATTGTTTAAGATGACCAAAGCTGTATAGATTTTGACCTTGATGCTGTTGGGTATCAAATAATTGGAAAGATATCTACATGATCTATTGGAAATGTAATCAGTTAGTCTGTCACCTACATGTCCAGTAGGATGGCTGCTGTAGTCGCACACTTGACATTTATTTTAGACTGGAACACATTTGTCATGCTCTAAACGAACTATTTCCAATGTGGACATCAATGTATATTCACACTGTATGTATAAACAGATCATGTATGCTTGTTTTGTCTGCAGGGAACGAAATAATAAATTTATTCATCCTGTAGAGTGATGAAAATTTTACCAATTATCAAATTTTGAAATATCTTTCTGCACATGTACATGTATTTTATCATGTTTGTCATGTTGGTGTTTTTAACTCAGCTGATAAAATGTTAGAAGAGCTTTGGTTGGTCATCTTGCCGTCTGTGTGTGTCCATCTGTAAAGGACTATCAAGTTGGTCTTCAAATCAAAGATGGCCACTACAGCTGAATATAGATCAGAACTGTTGAAACCCATGTATGATATATGAGGTGGAAATCAGTCAACAGAACCTAAATTAACAATTAATACAGGTTTTTCTACAATTTATTGTCTCTACAAAATGAATGGTATTTTTAAAATAATGCACATGTAACCCTTTATTGATAATAGCTATATGAAGGTCATGGACCTCTAGTTATTGAAAACACTATTTTTTATGTTTCGTCTTCTCATGATTGAAAACAATTCTCTTACATTATTATGAAAATGTTTAATTGATATTGCTCAGAATTAAGATTAGTACTTTATCTCTTGACCAATGTATTAACAGACGGTTTACCACCAGAAATTATACATTTTAACTGTTTATATTATCATTGTAGGAAAGAAGGGCATTAGAGAGAAAGTTGTCTGAGATGGAAGAGGAAATAAAGGTAATGTATGGATTTGTTGTCATCTGCCTTTACAATATGCCTTTACAATGTGATACATTATAGCATCAAACAATGTTTTCTTTACAAATAACAGGTATATTAGGTCAGTCATATGCAGATACAACCAACTCTATGGGACAGACAGCTATATGTAAACACTGTCAACTATATGTCGATATAGCCGGCGATATAGGACAGTGAGCTATATGTAGATATAGTCAGCTGTCTAGGACAGACAGCTATTTTTAAATACAGTCAGCTGTATTGGACAGTCAGCTATTTGTAGATACAGTCAGCTGTCTAGGACACAACTATTTGTAGATACAGTCAGCTGTCTAGGACAGACAGCTATTTGTAGATACAGTCAGCTGTATAGGACAGTCAGCTATTTGCAGATTCAGTCAGCTATTTAATACAGTCAACAATATGTAGATATATCGAACTATGGGATATCCAGCTCCATGTAAATACAGCCATCTGTATGGGACAGCAAGCTCTATATATGTAGATATAGCTAGCTATATGTAGATACAGCCAACTGTATGGGACAGCAAGCTCTATATATGTAGATAAAGCTAGCTATATGTAGATACAGCCAACTGTATGGGACAGCAAGCTCTATATATGTAGATACTGCTAGCTATATATGTAGATGCAGCCAGTTGTATGGGACAGCAAGCTCTATATATGTAGATATAGCTAGCTATATGTAGATACAGCCAACTGTATGGGACAGCAAGCTATATATATGTAGATATAGCTAGCTATATGTAGATACAGCCAACTGTATGGGACAGCAAGCTCTATATATGTAGATACAGCTAGCTGTATATGTAGATGCAGCCAGTTGTATGGGACAGCAAGCTCTATATATGTAGATATAGCTAGCTATATGTAGATACAGCCAACTGTATGGGACAGCAAGCTCTATATATGTAGATACAGCTGGCTATGTATGTAGATGCAGCCAGATGTATGGGACAGCAAGCTCTATATATGTAGATACAACTATCTATATATGTAAAAATAGCCAGCTGTATTGGGCAGCCAGCTATATACTTAGATTCATCCAACTACGAGACAGCCAGCTATATGTAGACATAGCCAACTGTATGGGACAGCAAGCTCTGTATATGTAGATACAGCTAGTTATGTATGTAGATGCAGCCAACTGTATGGAAAAACTAGCTATATATATATATATATCAATACAACCAGCTGTAAGGGACAGCCAGCTATATGTAGATATAGCTAGCTGTATGGGACAGCTAGCAATATATGTAGGTATAGTTGGCTGTAAGGGACAGCCAGCCATATATGTAGAAACAGCCAGTTGTAAGGGACAGCTAGCTATATGTGTAAAAACAGCCAGCTGTATTGGGCAGCTACCTTCATATGTAAATACAGCCAGCTGTAAGGGACAGATAGCTATATATGTACATACAGTCAGCTGTATGGAACAGCTAGCTATATATGTAGATACAGTCAGCTGTGAGGGACAGCTAGCAATATATGTAGGTACAGTCGGCTGTAAGGGACAGCCAGCCATATATGTAGAAACAGCCAGTTGTAAGGGACAGCTAGCTATACATGTAAATACAGCCAGCTGTATTGGGCAGCTACCTTCATATGTAAATACAGCCAGCTGTAAGGGACAGAAAGCTATATATGTAGATACAGTCAGCTGTATGAGACAAATAGCCATTTATGTAAATACAGTCAGCTGTATGGGACAGCTAGTTATATATGTAGATACAGTCAGCTGTAAGGGACAGCTAGCTATATATGTAGATACAGTCAGCTGTATTGGACAGCTTGCTATATATGTAGATACAACCATCTGTATGGGACAGCTTGATATATATGTAGATACATACAGCCAGCTTTGTGTAGAAACAGTCAGTTGTATGGGACAGCTAGCTTTATATGTAGATGCAGCCAGCTATAAGGGACAGCTAACTATATATGTAGATACAGCCAGCTGTATGGGACAGCTAGCTATATGTAGATACAGTCAGTTATATGGGATAGCTAGCTATGTATGAAAATACATCCAGCTGTATGGAGCAGCTAGTCATATATGTAGAAACAGTCAGCTGTGAGGGACAGCTAGCTATATATATGTAGGTACAATCAGCTGTGAGAGACAGCTAGCTATATATGTAGATACAGTCAGCTGTATGGGGCAGCTAACCATATATGTAGATACAGTCAGCTGTGAGGGACAGCTAGCTATGTATGTATATGCCGACAGCTATTAGGGACAGCTAGCTATGTATGAAGATACAGCCAGCTGTATGGGACAGCTAGCTACGTATGTAGATACAGCCTGCTGGTTGGGACAGTTAGCTATATACAAATACAGCCAGTTATATGGGATAGCTAGCTATATATGAAGATACATTTAGCTGTATGGGGCAGCTAGCCGTATATGTAGATACAGTCAGCAGTGAGGGACAGCTAGCTATATAGCTAGGTACAGCTATCTGTATGGAACAGCAAGCTCTATATATGTAGATACAGCCAACTGTATGGAACAGCTAGCTATATGTATATGTAGATACAGCCATCTGTATGGAACAGCTAGCTATATATATGTAGATACAGCTAGCTGTATGAGGCAGCTAGTTATATATATATGTAGAAACAGCCAACTGTTTTCATTTTTTTTGTGTTGTTCTGCCTAGCTTAGTCACTGTGACAGACTCATTTTGTCATGATGCAGTATTGTCTGTCAACTTAGCTTTTCATGAATTTTTGTTTCGTTTCTTCATGGTACGGTGCTAAGCTGTTGTGGCAGGATTGAGACCACTGTGGCAGGATTGGTCCACAGTAGTTTACTGTGATGGTATCAGGTAGTTATATGTAGCCCAATATGTACATATCACATTCACTGCTGAGGTCTTTATGGGTTTGATCCTGTACTGCAAAAATTATATTTCAAAAGGACGTATTCAAGTGACTTCTGCTACAGAGAGTTCGATTCATAAAATTAAAGTAAGAAAGTTTGAAAGGAAACTTGCCTAAAATATGGCATGTAATGGATTAGCATAATTATTTTTATGGCTATGTTATACACTATGTTATTTATCATGTAATTAGTACATATAGGGCTGAAATAAATATCATGTTGTACCATTATTATTGTTGAAGAAACAAAACATTCTGATGTCATATATCTCATGTTACGTAGGGTGAATTCAAATTGCCAACTTTTCCTTATGGTATTCTTTACTTATTAAGTCCACTGTAGAAAACAGCACCAAACAGTTGACACAAAGCGTATCATTTAAGTGTTGGCTAGTGAGGATGCAGGGATTTTAATACTTTAAATCACACATCCATAGCTGGGCTAGGTTAGCTCAGTCAGTAGTACTCTTACTCAATCCAGGGGTCATGAATCTCCGCCCAACTTTAGTCTCCGTGATGATTGATATGGGACATTGCCTTTCTTTGTTATTCATCTCTTACTGCTGATTCAAGCAGGAAAGCTACCATTTACTTGTGAAGATGGGTATGTTTGAGTACTGGTTATTCTTCGAGGATCCAAAGAAAGAATAGTTAGGTTAACTGATCATCTGTTAGCCCTCGATGGCATAAAAATGATGCTAATTACATAGTAAACACACATCGTTAACTCTACAATCACTTAGGTTTGCCACAGCACATTTATATAAACTTATTTTGCAGAACAAGTTTTTTATGTTTGGGTATCACATATACATGTCTTGCAGCTAATGGACAAAATAAGGACAGAAAACGCAAAACTAAAAGAAGAAAATAGAGCATTAACACGAGTGGTTGCCAAGCTTTCTAAATAGGTAAACATTGCGATCGCGTGTTAGTGCCTCGTTTTAAGTTGCTTTACTGCAGAATGATAGACAATTGTTCAATAGCAGCTACCCTCCCTGTATTTTCGTAACAGTGGCTTTTAACATTCATCTGGACGGTTCTGTGATAAAGCTTCACTATTTGATCATTGGGGTCATTGCATGTGGTTAGCTCTCTCTTCTGCAATATTTTGTTGACTTGTTTGTTCATTAAGTTATTGTTATTAGTTGTATATTTTGCATGGCTCACTTTTACCAGTAACCACAGAGCATGTGTGTTTTACTTCTGCTCATTAATACACAGATATATTGAAATTTCAGTGTTGTTTCAATTTTGTATTAGAATTTATTTTGAAAATCAAATTTTCACTAAATGTTAAAACTGCATGCAAAAGCTTGTCTTTCCTCCCAGGTTCTTTACTGTTCAATGAATCTGTGCTGGGAGTACAGAATAATGTGATACTCTAGTTGCCAATGAATCTGTGCTGGGAGTACAGATGTGATACTCTAGTTGCCAATGAATCTGTGCTGGGTGTACAGATGTGATACTCTAGTTGCCAGTGAATCTGTGCTGGGTGAACAGAATGATGTGATACTCTAGTTGCCAATGAATCTGTGCTGGGAGTACAGATATGGTACTCTAGTTGCCATTGAATCTGTGCTGGGAGTACAGATGTGATGCTCTAGTTGCCAGTGATAGTTATTAACCAATTGAAAAAAAAGTATTATTATAGCCACTCAGATCTACAAACACTGTTTCATGCTCCCATAGCCAGGGGAAATTTCAAGGTCAAGGAATTTGGAACTGACCGGATAAATTTGGGATTTAAGAAAAAAATCTCCAAAGGAATATTTATGACTTTCTGTTTCTTCTGAATAAAAGAGGTAGTAAGGATTGGCTGGATGGGAAGTTTGTTCAAAGTGACTTTCATCAGTTTTCTGTTTATACATTTTACTTTTACAATTGATTTTATAAGTTTGCTTGACAGTCATTACAATTTGGCAGCATTATTATCATTTTTTTGTCATTTTCAGGCAAAGACTTGTGGAAATTGAGCTAATTTTATATTTCTGTTTTGTGAGACCTCTGTTTTAAACTTGGTATGTAAAACAATCATTCAACAGAAATCCATTATGGTTTATTGAGTCCTGTAGCTGTGGTTGATTGTTTCCTGTTGCCCTATATTAAGTGGAGTTATCTGAAGCAAGTTAAAGAAACATAGGAATCAAGTCTATAAAAGGCACACAACATCTTGATGGATAAAAAGTAACCTTACATGAAAATTGGTAAAGCGTGTCTTTTCTTTTAGTTGCAATAATCTTCAGAAATTACTATTCGGTTCAGAATTGAATGACAGGTCAAAAAGATTAAATAAATAACTTTGAAAGAATGGAAGAATGATGAAAAAATGTGTAACAATAAAGTCTTAATATAAGCCTGTTGTGGTTTTTAAATACGAATAAATACACTCAATATAACTTTGAATTGAGCTACTTTTAGTACAAGAAAGTTAAAGTTTACTAATCTGCATATTATGTGCTATAAAGTGCCGTTAATCTACTTTAGTGCAAAAAAGTTAAATTAGTTTTTACTGATTTATTTTAGCTGGATTGTGAAGAAAGCTCAAGGCTATATATAAAATGCTCTCGAATCCGCTTTCTGGGCAGAACCAGTATTGAATAATTTTTTTTTATATAGGCATTGGTTCAAGAACGGGACAGAACTCGCATCATCTGCCATGAGCAGCCACACTCTATCCACTACACTACACTACACTACTGCCCCACTTAAAGAAATTGAATTAACAATTAGATATAGGCACTGGCCTGAATTTACAGTATGGCAAACCAAAGATGTTCAAATGAATTATTAACACATGTGCAAACATGTAATACAAGAAACTCTATTAGGAGTTGATTTTCTTAACATGTAACATAAAATCACTAGTTAGAGTAGATACTTTCTGACAAAAAACAACATAGAAGCGTTAACAACAAAATTAAAATAAACACTTGTGGGATCGAATTGATGTTAGAAATGGTAGAATTAAGAAGAATTGTATCATGCACATACAGTTATTTATCTTTTTCACTGGTTTTGGTTCCCTGTTGCCTAATGACCTGTTTGTACAGTAAAATGATGAATAATTGTGAACATACGCTTGTACTTGTATAAGATGTATGAGACCTAACTCTGTGATGATGATGATGATGATGATGATGATGATAAGTTTATTTATTGTTGCCACCGGTCAAGCCCCCAGAAGAGTAAAAGTAATATAAGATTTTTGGATGATAGTGCAGAGATACTGAAGACACTTTTGCAGTGTCCCTGGTTCTTTGACATACCCGGTGTAAAGTACCAATACATGGTACATTGATTTTTGTTAAATTCTCATCCGAATGACTGATTTTTAGTTGGAGGAGCAGGGATCCAACATGCGACCCCTGGGTTCACAGTCCAATGCCTTAACCACTGGACAACTAATCTGCTCCCCTAACTTCTATTCTACACTCTATTTACTTTAAGTACAGTTTGGTAGATGTGTGTATTATCAAGTTCAGTCACTGCACAATTCCTCCTGGGTTTGTCAGTGTTACCTGTACCACCAGTATTGACAAGTTGTCAGACTTGTTTCTCGAGCACAATTCAGTTTTTACTTGAATTACACCCATTATAGTAATTGAGTGACGCACTTTTGTAGTTTTTATATAGACTATATAACCTTGCATTGTTGGTTATATCTCACTTGTCATACAATATGCCAGTAGTAATTACGTGTAAATCTGTTGTATGTACATTTTGCACGTGCGATGTATTTCTTCCTGAAACAGATATGTAGGTGTAATAATCAATGTTAGATATAACCAGCGTGGTAGAAAGCTTGGTGACCACAGTGTTGCCGTCACTGTATTCTCACAATCGTATACTAAATATTGTGCTCATTTATATTTTTGACCATTCTCGCTTCCAGGGGTTGTCGTGTGATCACATAACACACTGTTGTTGTATTTATTGTCATAGTAACACTTGTTTCTTACATTATAATTACATATATCGTTTAAAGATAAGCATGTACAAGTTTTCCTTGTACTTTATGTACTCAGCATTATAGATGTAATGGAACCAAATTTTCACTATATCATAATTAAAATAACTTTGTAGCCTTAGAAATTATTTCTGTCAGAGCAGATTTGATAATTGGATGCAAGAAAACTTGTACAAATGAAGGCAACAGGTATAAATCATTTTATATACAGATATGTAGCTCAGCATAAAAAACTAAACAGCGTTGTTCAATGTTTACTCCTCGACTGATGGGTCTCCGAAGACTGACTGTCTTAGCTTAGTTTTCTTTCATGAGTTCATGGTTGCATGAGTCAAACAGGACAAAAGCTGTATTCAGCTGTTGTGTCAAGTGACGCATTCATCATGCTGTCTTGTATACAAGGAGATGAGGATTCAAACCTGGGTTGCCATGTTGAGAAGAGAGTACAGTAAGAAAAGTACTAATGGAGTAATTAATGGATAAAAAAACTCTAACACAAATGTCAGGAAACAGTGTTGTCTCCGAGTGAGGAAGTGGAGGACTAGGAGCTGTTCCTACCACAGTATTTTGTTCAGACTTTAAATGTTGCAGAATTTGTATTTATTTTATTTTTATACATTGTATTTTATGAATTGCATTAATATTCCATTTTTGAAAGAAAAAAATTGCTGCATGTAATTACCCTGTCATTAAACTCATTTCAAAGTAAACATTATGTATGTTCCTCATTAAGCAGATTTCTTACTGTAATACTCTTCTATTTCAGATGTTACTACTGTTATTATGATATAACTGTATTAAAGTAATTCAACAATACATCAACATTATCTAGATGCTTGATAATATTATTCTTCATGCTTTCCAGAAAATGGATCAAATCAAGGAAGATAATCGTCGGTTACGGGAAGAAAACGGCGCTCTCATTCGTGTTATAAGCAAGCTTTCGAAATAGTGCCGCCATGACAGTAGCATAGATGGAATGGAATAAGAAAATGTTGCGGAGTCCCTCAGCTGCCAGTTTATATACGGACATTGTGAATGGATTCATAACAGAATATTACGGAGAAATACATCTTGTTGCGAGACATTTCATTTGATCTTGGAGCAATATTTATTGATCAATGAATGATTTACACGATCATGCAGCAAACTCTTCTTTCATATACATGTACTGATTAATATGAACATAAATAAAACAGTTGATCATGTAAAGGATTATAGAAAACATGGGACAAGATAGACAATAGAGCTTACGTTCGGTCCCATGTGATGCATGTAAAGTAGTGTTCACCAAACATACATGTGTGTTAATACATGTGATCGTAGTACGAATAATTTTACCGTCTTATATCAGAGTGAATACATTATATTTACTATCAGTGTACTGTGACTGTCGGCATTCATGACATACATCGTGCATGACGGCAGTCGCTGAACAGACTGTCCGTGTATGACGTCTATAATAAAGTGCAATTTGGCTAGGCTAGTGGTTTGTGATATGGGGGTAGTTGAGTTTCAAGTTGTCTGTAGTCTCATCTCTATTAGTCTTTCTCTATATATTAAACACAGATTAAATGTTATTTAACCATAAAAGCAATAGACATATCGAAATGAAAATTCAGGTCATTGAATATGATTCCTACCACTTTTTTTTTTTATGAATATACAATTTTTGATTTTGGACATTTTAATGGTTAAATTTTTTTTTTTTAAATGTAATAATGGAACTGTATATGTTATCTTAATTCTATCCTTTAGTTGAATATTTTATCATATTTTGGTTTAAACCTCAAAAAGACAATTTGTTGTATAAAAAAATGCAGTAGGTATCAAAAAATGCGGAAGGTATAATTAGAAGACTGGTTTAGTTTAGGAACATGATCAACCTGTGTAAGGTAACATTTACCTTCTCCAAGGAGGAAAAATTTGCAATTGTTAGAAAAATATTGATCAGTGTTATGCCATATTCTAAAAAATTATCTTGCATCATTAATTTTACAGTTAAGATTTAGAAATGTTTTTTTCAAACCGTTGTTAACAATCGATGAAATATTTCTATCTATGAAGTATAAATACTTAATTTTAAAGTATATTATACTACTATATGCTCATTACATTGCTGGCATAAAGTCTAATCATGCTGTATGAATGTACTGTTGGTCAATTTAAATATTACTATTATAAATTCTGTATACAAAATTGCTATATTTTTATGACTTAAATAGTTGATCTAGCTGTAAAAGTTTATTAAAATTAAAAAAAAAAGAGAAAGATTTCTGAAACATTTGTAATTATTATTTTTTCTCTATACAAGGCGATGAATAAAAATCAATCCTGCACACTGTGGTATGTCAGTCAAGTCAAATGAAACATCTCTTAGTAATTTTAGCTGAGGTTTCCTGATCTAGTGATGTTTGCATGCATTTCATTCTTGTGTCTGTTGACAAGAAGTGTACTGTGTAAACATGTAGCGATTTGCAAACATATCGCGAGTCGAGTTGTTTTTTTACTGATATCTGAAAAAACTCCTTTTTTTTTGTCAGTACCTCTTAATTTTGAAACTACTTCATAATTGGATAGTGTGACAGGCTCAATCAGTATACAATGATTAAAGGAATTGATATAGAAATGAGGTGGGTGGAGCTAGGTGTCCAGTTATGAATATGTATCAGTATTGTATTTTACTCCAGATGTATTGCTGTAGGTACTATTACACTAATTTCTGTTTATATTTAACGACTTACAACTCTATGTGTATGACTTACTCTCTATCTATACATCTATTAATACAACAGACAGAATATATATGAAAATGTTTGTTAAATTAGACACGTTCACATTATACAACTGCAGTAATAAGAATTAGGGGTGTGGCTATTGTCTTTGTAGGCGTGTTTAAAACTAATTATTGTTCATTGGTTCTTAATCTTCAGAAACAGTTTCATCTCGGAAACAAATATGCAGATTTTATGAGAAAGATACCTGATTTTAGCATTGACAAGTGTCTGGTTTTTAAATAAAACATGCTTTTAATATTATATATAAAACTAAGAAATTATATATTTTTTTGTAACTCTAGCCACACCCTTAAATGAATTTCTTGATGGAACTGATGATAGCTTCAAATTGTTAAATTGTTTTGTCTAAATATGGTGAAAGGTTTGGTATAAGTAGTCACATGATCTTGTCATATTCACCTCATCTGTATCAGTAAAGTGTTTGCAAGTTTTTAAAAAAGATCTGTATTATTAAGATGTATGCTTTTGTGTTCAATATCCTCGTCATATCCCTAATGTACTATAAACAAATGTTGTCTGTGAAACATTTGTTCTAATCGGTGCTATATTAACCATTATTTTGTGTGAGTCACAGTTTCACACAGACTCACTTTGAGTCAAAATAACTGCATAATCTTGACTAAGTTCTTCAATAAACATTGCATATGTTGTTTTAATACATTGCTAGTTCTACCCTGTTCCGACTATTATTTTGGGCACATGTTTTGTTCAAAGTTTATTTTTTGATTTTACAAAATTCGACAAATCTGCCTGATTTAAAAAAAGAATATCCTTGTCAATAAAGTAGAAATGCTTGTATTTTTGCATAAATTTGAAATGGAATTTAATTTATTTTATTTTATTTTGCAGTTTTCTTTTATACAGTAAATGGTTTTCTTAATGTTCTTGTTCTCTATATGATTAAACCAGTTTTAATAGAAATTTGTCAAATTAATTCTCAAATGAACTTTTGTTATAAATTACATTTACTTGAAAAGGACTGGACTTAATGTTCACATATATGCCTGGAACATCGGCCCATTTTATCCAGCCTATCTGTGCCTTTAATTAAACAAAAACTTAAAGTACCTGTAGAAAGGTTTTATCAATGTTTTGTTTAATATGCCTTAAAACACAAAACTGTTCTATTTCAAAGTGTTACTGGTAAATGAGTGTATCAGTTCTTGATGACTTGTTGGAATAAATTTAATATACCGGTACCTGAAAATTGTCAAAAATGTAAGAATTGATAGTGAACATGTTTAGGAATGTTGATAAAATCGTTGTCTAAATTCTGTTTTTGAACTTTGAAGTTCAATATACAGAAACCTGTTCTTGATATTTTGGCAGATACTGAATGCTGTCTACAGTTTAGAAGGAAGAAGGTATTGTTTTAGTCAATGCCAGCTGATTAAGATTTGAATTATACGATTAGTTCAAGTGTTTGTAAATTAGATTTAAATTATGCGATTAGTAGAATGGTATTGTAAATATTCACCTTGGACTAGTGTGTTGTTGTTGTTGTGTCGGTTAATCAATGAGATTACTAGAGTAGGATAATATGGAAAAAAACTTTTTGTAAATTTGTACAAATGTATAAACATGTAAATGAAGATATTTATCTGATGTGTAAATATTGTAAATAGCACTCTGTAAATTGTTCCTAAGAAGCCAAATGTCTTTGCATCATAAGCCTTGTTATGCAACTTGTTCATGAAACGTTTACGATGATATGATCTCAATGTAATTCGTCATGTTCAATTGTTTTAAATGTCATAATTGCATATAATTATGTGTTTTTTTTCCCATTTATTTTATTTTTTTCCAATTATGCAAACTTTAACACCATTTCTGTAGAAGGCTGAATTTCAGTGTGTGAAATTACATTTACAAATGCAGATATTCTTGCCATAACTATAAATACACACTGTCATCTCTCGAAAGCTGTTACCCATCATTTCAATTTATTTATATGATGTATAATTATGTAAATCCAGGCTTTCAATTTCACACACTGAAAGTCACAGAGATTCTGTTGGGAGAAGACATGTATATTGTCAAGATTGATACAAAAACAAACAACCTGGTTACCTCAGTTACATTTCTTTTATGATCATGGCATATATTAGGATCTAGAGTAAATCGCAAATTATCGTCTCAATCTTTGAAACATTCAGAAGTACAAAATGCTTGATAAATTTAATTGCATATTTGTTGAATATTTCATGAGGTGTATGTACCACCTGTGTGTCTGGTAGTAGCAAATTACTGAGGGTGATTTGGCACAAGGCTTAAAGTCTTAACTTGTGATTTACCAATTTTTGTATCATTCTTGATAAATGTTCGTTTTCTCCTTCCACAGATCCTTTATAGTAAGTTAAAAAGTTCACTTATATATCTCACCATGTTATCATGCTGTCATATCTAGTATGGCAGCTGAATATCCACCCTGACCTTCTCTTGTACAAGTAATTTGACCTTTCAGATGTTCTATCACAGGTCACTGCCATTGCTAATTTCATTAGTTCTGATAGGTCAGATGAAACAAGGAAAGAAAGAAAATCTGCTATGTTTAAATTTTGATATAATTTTTCTTTATTATTATATTGAAATAAAGTTATACTTGCCTCATAAATTTACATAGAGAAGGTCAGAAAAAAACACCTAAGTTGGCATGTATGTTTTATGCCTTCATTGCATCGACTTAAATGTCCTGATTTCCAACATCATTCTGTCATTCCTTTTGTTTGGCTTATTTAGTCTGACCACTATGGTATTCGCAGTCAGTCCCCTATGATTAGTGGTACTCGTAAAGGTCATTCTGTATGACCTTGACATTTGGCATTGAGCATCTTTAGGTGACATGTTGGACCTAAAGTTTGTTAGAAGTCAAAAGTTTCAGTCGATCTGTGAAGGTATATCTCTGACATGGTAGCATGACACTTTTGTCAGTGTTAAATATACATAATATTTGGCATGATGGTGCCTGTTGACTCTTTCTGTGAGCCCTTGGTTACAGTTGCCATAGTAACTGTAACATCGGATCAGTCAAAGGTCAGCAGTTCTGCCCTCACAGGTGACATGTTGGACCTGTGACCTGCTAAATGTTGGTATAAATTGAACATCGAGTCAATGTTTCTTTACAGCTTTACATAAATTGCCTTATATATATTAATATGCTAGTGTGACCTTTCTGGCAATGTCCATGGTTTGACTTGATTTCACATTTGTAACTCCTTCCACCATATACAATAACTACAGTTCAGCACTGAATATAATTACAAAGGAGTATTTCAATTATTTGACTTATGCTAATTCTGATAAATGAGACAGAAGTCATTCAAAATTTCTTGACTAGATATTGCCAGAAAGGTTTCATCAGAGCAACAGCATGGGACATGTGCGGTGAGTGGATATAGTTGTGTGCACTGGCCGTTGATCCTGCGAAACATTATGTCCGTAGTAATAAGTGCATAATCACGGTTCAGTAGCGCATGGTTCATGCTATTGTCCTGAATTAAAAATGCCACTTAGACTAGCAGATGAAGTGCAAGTGGCTTGTTTCCAGCATCTACATCTGTGTGAGAGGGCTTATGATACCATGGCAACAATATGGTCGTTTGGTTACCTTACACAAGAAATGTTTACAGCCCATCTATCAGTACTCGGCATCTGTTTCACATTTGGGAACCATGCTTTGCTGCAAGCACTGGTCACATGATGTTTCTGTAAGTTTTCTTGTAAGGTAGCTTATGTGTTTATGGGAATTTGTCAATTTGCATGTCAGTTGCCTTGTTAAAATGAAACCTCTTGTGCAAATGAGTTGCTATGGTAACTGTTTTTGTGTACATTTACATGTGGCAGTGACTGCCCAGTACCTCTCCCACATGTGATTGTACAGTGTTGTTATTTGTTTGATTATTGTCCCAGTATATAACCAACATTGCCTTGTTATTTTTTATTAAAATTCTAATATTTGATCATTCAAAGGGATATATAAAACCACGGACTTGTGCATAGATCTGCGCCATAATTCTGTGATCAAAATAATTATACACATTGAGATATAGGGCTGGATCCCTTTGCATGTTCAATATGAATAAATGTCTGGTTCATGAGTTTATTCTCGAGGACTATTATTTTGAAATTAATTTATTATCAAGATGGTTTCTGTAGTAACAGGTTCTTTAAATACATAGTGATGTGATATCATTTTCATATATAGACTCGTGATTGGTGTATATCCAATTCTTATATATAGCAAATAATTATATGCTTACAAAATTATATCAAATCAAATCCAGTTTTCATTATTGTCGGACATTTACATTAAATATAAAAATCACAAGCTATGTCCATTTTTTTACGACATCTGTTGTATAATAGATGCATTTGTTTGGATACAGAAATGTATTGAATGTAAATTGAGACTTAAAAAATGAATTTAATCTATGGCATATTTTGATGGTGAACCTGTTATTATGTTAACATGTACATGGACAGTGCACTATTATTTCTGTCCATTGGATAAACTCTCTGTTCTTAACCCTGTATATTTCCTAAAATATTATATCGTACAGACTGAAAATCGGTATTTAATAAAAATTTGGAAATAAACTTATAGATCGACCTATATAAAAAAACAACATTTATTTAACAGTGAATGGATATGAAATCTTAGAAATTATATACAAGGTCTGATTTAAATATGGCATTGGGCATTAATTTTAGGTAATTCGTTTAGGGTTTAGAACAAAGTTTGCACAAAAGGAGATGTCGTCACTATTACTAATTAAGTACTGGGTACTGTTGAACAGTGATACATCTCCTTTTGCTATAGGCTGTTTTACATGTTCAAAAATCTTTGCATGTGCATCTTTACTGAATTAGGTAATTATGTATGGAACTGATACTCAGGAAACATTACTCCATACTTAAAAATTTAAATCCAAGTAGAGTTGTTTCCCTTAGATGACATGTTGGATCTAAGGCTTGCATTTATTTTTATAGCATGACTGCTACATACCATCGAAGCATCAATTTCAGGGCAGTTAATGGTCCCTTTTGACCCTTTATCCCTACTTGTTGATGTTTTGCGATTTGCGATGTTTTTCAGTTTGGCTTGTCTTTAGCTAGCATTGCTTAGTTTTCAGTTTGAATTTGATTTTCGTATTTTCGCTTATTCTGTTTGGGGTTGTTGATTGCTACTGTTGTAGGAGGTGTCGGAATTGTTTTACAATGCTTGATTTGAAAAAAGATTAATGCCATCTGGAAAACTCAATATTTTATATGACTAGTCAAATTCTGCTCACATCTTTTTCCACATAAAGATGATAATAAGCATTAATGAATGTAGGAACAAATCGACATTTAACATTCATTAAAAAATAATAATTCAAAATGAGAAGAAAAAAATGAAGCAAAAAAATTTAACATTTTAAATAACAACTTTACTTAGTTAATATTTTATTCTCAATTTGATAAACAACAAAGCTTAAATGTTTTGAAAGAGAATCTCTTTATATGTTCCAAAAGATAAAACTTTAAAGATTATATTTGATGATGCCAGTATTTCAGTATAGAACCATATATTATAGAGCAGCTGTTTCTTGGCTACTTGATGTCCTTAGAGTAGATGTATGTCCAAATCAACTTTCATATTTCTTGTTACAATTTAGTTTTACATTGTTAGAAAATATATACGATTTATTTATGTATTTAATGTTAGAAATGAAAGTGCTATTACATGACTTACTTACATGTGTAACCATTTATGTTGGAGGTGGCGAGGATATAGACATTGACACATTCACACCAACATACACATGGGTATATATACATACATGTATACTTTACATTTATTAAGTTACATGAACAAAACAGCATGAAAAACAAACCATAAGTTATGGCCACAGTTGAAGCTGTATTATGTATGCTATATTAATTAGTTTATTTGAGATTTTGGGCTCGACACATATACGCATATCCATTTTACTAATGTTTGGGGTTTGTCTGAGAAACATTTCTTTCTCAACGAATTGCAAATGAGTAACTAGTTAAAAAACTGTAAAGTTAATTAAATTATACACCCATTACCAGAAATCTCACCCAAGTTTTATACAACTTCCATAATCTAATTAACAAGTTTTGTTTCTTCTTATTTAACAAATAATTTGTACTTAATCACATAAGCACAAATCGTGTTCTTTGTTCTCTTTGATGTTCTTGCAAACATTTGAATAACTGATACAGATGGGATGTAAATGAGATCTGACGGCGGAAGGTGGCCATGTTATTCATATCACATTGATGTTTATTTCAGAATTGTACAGTAACCTTTGTATTGTTTCTGTGACTATGTATTATTATTATTATTATTATGTAGCAAATTAGTTATGAATTATCCATTATAATGATAATAATAAACCTGTTTGGTATTAGTTCCAGTGTTGTTACTCATTTGTATTACCACAGTGAGGTTTGTGAACAAAAAGAGTATATTTAGTACAGTAGTGTGGTGGAGACAGCATTTGCCACTCACGCTAGAGGTTGAAACCTGATGGTCTCTCAAAAACAAGACTTGGTACTTGTTCTATCCAGGAAGCAGACATAATAGCAGTTCATGTAAGCTCTGAGCTTTCTTGGCAACCAAGCTAAAATAAGTTGCTATAAGCTAAAATAACTAAGAGTACATGGCTGTATTGAATTATATTAAAGGTACACACTATGGGAGTCCCACGATAACCACCAGTCACCACTCGGGTATCCTGGAGTGATATTCCTCCCTATCTTGTGTGTAACTACTGGAGGATATTTGGATTAATATGAAAGCATACACAGGTGGATTGTAGATGCTATTTTTAGGTCAGGTTTGGGGTCAACAGTTTGGAAGGGGTCTGAGATAAATATCTTAAAATTTGGCTGAAAATGCACAAGTGTCTCTTTCAGGTTTCCCTTGGCTCTACATACATGACTATTGGACTGTGTCAGTTATTAATTATATTGGACAGGTTGGTTCCACCAATAGATACAAAGGATATCAAGAACGAAATAATGAGGATATATAACTTAACAATTGGCATAACTTGTCTTTATTTACCAATGTAATGAGGACAACATACAGGCATCATTGAAACGTATCTATCACCTATAATATATTACCATTACAATAAAACGTGTCTATCACCTATAATATATTACTATTACAATAAAACATATCTATCACCTATAATATATTACCATTACAATAAAACGTATCTATCACCTATAATATATTACCATTACAATAAAACGATATTACCATTACAATAAAACGTATCTATTACCTATAATATATTACCATTAAAATAAAATGTCTTAACAATTTGCAGTAAATAGTCACTTGGGGCGTTACGCATCACTCGCCAAAAGTATGAATTACTTTTTGCTCCAGGGCAGTAAAGGATGTTCCGTGTCAATAATAATCACTATCCACATATGCTATGCGGACAGTTTTTATACAAAGAAAAGCATGAGGTGTTTCTTGCTCCAAAGGACAGAAAAGCATTTTTTCCTGTGCAACGCTTGTCACTATCAGTACATCATTCAAATACAAAGAAAAGTTTTAGGTGTTCTTTACTTCAAACGGCACCAAAAGCAGATCCATGGCATTAGGTATCAGAACCATAAAGCAGCACAATGATGACAGTAAGTAATGTCTAACTGCAAAGGGCAGAGACACAGGGGAGTAACGTGACAAATTTGGAAGTGACTCTATGGGTAGATGGATTTTCTCTTCTGTGGGTCCAGGGCAATTTTTAGAAAAAGAGGTAAAAATGGTGGCTTTTGGTGACTTGTCAAACCTTTTAATGGTTCATTTGGGCAAGAACACATTAATTAAATAAAATAATTACCAGCAGCTTTGATTTCAATCGTTACTCAGTGGAGTAACAGTATCTCGCGCTATGCGCCTGAAAAAGGTTGTCCAGGGACATTAATTGTCACTTTTAACCAACATTATGAAGACATGGTTCTTGTACAAAGCCTGAGTATCCCAGTACCCCAACTATATCCAACTAAGGTCATTGAAACAAGTATATTTAACTTCCTTAGCCGACATATGCATAACTGTATGATATGGCTTTGTACAATATATTTGTTATGTGGAAGTGTCCAGGGGAACAGTTAATATCAACTGGAACAATATTACTGCAATAACAGACTGCTTTTATTTGCGTGGGTTTTAAGTATTAACAGCAGATATCATACAGATACAAGTGGTGACAAAAAGTTCAGTTAAATAATTGGAAGAATAGGAAATTGAACCACGCGAAGAAATCGTCCATAAAACTAAAAGGCGTGTTGATCCGTTATCAAGATATCAATAAACTGTGCTGATGTCATTTTGCTTGCAGTGAATACACCTTAACGATGTTGCTAAGTTCCATCGCTATTATTAGTCTGGTGCTGACGCTCTCGTGGCAGCAAATTGACAACGGGTTACTGACGCCGTCTGCTTCCGTCACCACCTCTCCAAGTTTTCGGCCGTCTGCACCTATCTGAATTACATTGTTCGATTCGTTACCAAGCACGAACAAATTTCCCCAACCATCTAAACAGAGCCCAGTTGGAGATCTTAGTGATGAATCACTAAACACGGATAGAAGTTTCCCTTCACGTGATAGAGTCACCACACCCTTTTTACGATCTACCACGTAAATTCGGGTACCTTCGGGGTTGAGAACAATGTCTTTCGGGCAAGTAAATATCGGCTTTCCTTGGATATCTTCTTCATACACTCTCTTCATATTACCGGACATGTTATACACACGCAACTGTCCATGAATTTCACCATCCCCACCCCCACATGATATAAACAGCTCGTTACTATGGTAACCTATTCCGCGACAATATTCATCCAATTTTAATCGTTTGCTTAGTTCCATCTTTCCTTCGATGGATACAAATTGTACGAGTTTTTCATCACGCAAACTGACGGCTATCTCGCTTGGACTGATACCGCATATGGCGTAGGGTTCACCTGGTACGTCGCAGTGACCCCTTATCCTGTATGCAGTATCGAACAGTTTCACTCGTCGGTTCTTCCAATCAGCTAATATCGTCCTTCCATCTGGGAGATTCACACATCCGTTAAAAACATAATCAGTCTTATCGGAATCACTCTCAATATCTGCTTCGAGTTTTGCATATAAAGCTCCCGAATACACATTTTGCTCGTGGTCAAATTTTCCCAGTCCCGACAGTTTACACATCCATTCTTCAATGTTCTCATCCACCGTGAACGCTATGGTTTCTTTACCTATATTTTCGGTAACGTTATGTAATACTTTTTCACCTTTTATTATGCCATTTTTGGCATCCCGCTTTAAAAAAACAAACAGCTTAGCTTCGCTCTCAGCTTTTAAACCTTTCAACGCCTCGTCCAAAGATGCAATAGCATCATCACATTGTTTAATGTCCGATTTAATCCTCATCATATCATCACCGAACTTTAATTGAAGTTTTTCTTTCGCCAATTCTTCCAGTTTATCAAGAATGTCATTTAACCGTTTCCGCATTTCTAGGATTGTCGATAATATCGAATCTCTTTCTTTGGTAAGGCGCTTTTTATCAGCAAGCCGTTTTAGTTTCAACATGAACAGATCTTTCTTATGCTTAAGTATGTCTTCTCTAGTTTCCTTGACAACATTTTTTTTCATCAAACCTACAGAAATGGTTGCTATATATTCAGCTTCCGGACATTGTTTATGACTGACTGCTATACACACATCGCAACCAACTACGTCATGATCCCTGCAATACAGACCCACGGTCTTTCTCGGATGTTGTTCACATCTTTCTACAAGTTTGTTGACAGGTTTGTTGAGTTTCGGTTTGTCCTTTTTCGGTGCTTCGCGTACTCCTAATATTCGGTGTGTTTTTAGAATCTGGAACTTTCGGTGCTGTAAGACGCACGCCGCACATAGTTTCTCGTTACATTCTTTACAATAGTTCACCGCTTCTATTTCTTCTTTTTCCCGGAAACATGGCGTACAGATGTGCTCCGGTTTCTCGGGCTCAGGAACATGTGGAGGTGCGTATTTCACCGCGAGTTTGCTTAAAGACTGCTTTATACCATACTTCTGCGACATTTTAATCATTATTATAAAACATGTCTCATTTATGAATGAAATGAAACGAATGTTCCCCAAACTGTCCCATTATATTTCAAGTGGTCCACGTGTGTGTTTAAATAACTTGTGTCATTACAGATAAATAGTTTCACCAAAGACATAGACACATGTGTATGTCTCTGGTTTCACGTATCGGTGTTACCCAGTCATTGCTTAAGACAAAGCAAGACAATTGGCGTCTGTGGTCCGCTTTATTGCATTTGAATAGGTTCGCCAAGATATGACTTCCAATTAGGTTTTATTGTTCGTTACTTATACTGAATAATACAGTAACGGTTACTAATAGTGGAACTTAACTGTGCTAAGTAATAAATGAGTGAGTGAATAGAAAAAAAAATGAACGAATGAAAGAAAGAAACAATGAATGAATAAATAAATAAATAAATAAATAAATAAATAAATAAATAAATAAATAAATAAATAAATAAATAAATTATTATATTCATCTTGATATTGCAAATATTTCATTGTTAAATATGTAAAACCTGTGGAAATCCCCTGAATGTAAAGGGCGATCGGTATTTGCCTAGTAAAGAAATAGAACTGAATTGAAAATTGAAATACATGTATCATAAGTGTAAAAATAAAAATGAAGAACAGAGAATATAGTTTATACATACATCAACCGAATCGTCAATGGTCTCGAACGTCTCTATCGAATTATTATTTCAGTCTATGAGCTGTATGTATGTATGCGTGCGTGCGTGCGTGCGTGCGTGCGTGCGTGCGTGCGTGCGTGCGTGATGTATGTGTGTGTGTGTGTGTATGTATGCGTGCGTGCGTGCGTGCGTGCGTGCGTGCGTGCGTGCGTGCGTGTAGTAATAATAATAAAAATAAAAATAATAATAATAGTAATAACAATAACAATAACAATAACAATAATAATAATAATAATAATAATTATAATAATAATAATAATAATAGTAATAACAATAATAATAATAATAATAATAATATAATACTACTACTACTACTACTAATAATAATAATAATATAATAATAATAATAATTATAATAATTAATAATAATAATAATAAAAAAAAAAAATATAATAATAATTTTAATAATGATAATGATAATAATTATAATAATATGGCGATTTGGAGACGTTTTTACCGTTTTCGGAGAATATACGTCAGTTTAGGCAGGCTCATTTACAATTCGTTACTACAAAAATTATAATTACTAACTTGCCACCACCCCCTCCAGGATCTGCTAGTGCTAAGGTGCGAGATCATTACACGTGATTCTGTAAACATTTGTTCTCAGTTTAACTAATACATGTATACATACTTGGCAAATTTTCTCACAGCAGGACTTGGCAAACAAAACTTATACATACATAACTGGCAAATTTTCTCACGAGACGACTTGGTGATGGCTATTTTTAGACGTTTTACTGGTTTTGGAAGATATAAGTCTGTTTAGATAGGATTCATAATTTGATTTATACATATAATTACCAACTTGCCCCTCCCTTCCAGGATCCGCTAGTGGTAACGTGCGAATTCATTACACGCGAGTCTCTGTGAACATTTGTTCTCAGTTTATTTGTAAGGTAATTTCATCATTGGTTCTAGTTTTGAGAGTAATAGGAAAGGGGTGCAAAGTTATACGGGTTTAAATTATATCTTATTGGCATTAACAAATAAATACAAACTATATCGGTATTTCAAATCCGCCAAAATGTGACAAAAGCGATATGTGAATCCCCAGTCTATAAAACAGAGAGCACTAAAACACTGCCTGAACACCTTCACTTCATTTTAGGCAAAACTAATTGTACCATAGGACCTTGGTTTAATATAGAAAACATACACACTTAACTTCTGAGAATGGACCATTAGCCATTTACATTTTTTAAAACAATTGGGAGATTACCACCCAATCACATTTTCTTTGCCGGCACCTTTAACCTGGCTACGCCCCGATTGCTGTCTTTTTACAAATAAGCAAAGAGGTCAGACCAAAAGTTCAGGCAACAGTCATATGTGTAGGAGCCGGGGCCGCCCCACCCCCATATTCAGTTTCAGCATATGCTTTGGAGCCTGGAAGTACATCTTCATACACTCTCTCCTCAGACCCCCCCCCTGCACACACACACACACACACACACACACACACACACACACACTCACACTCATAATTGAAACGCTCCTATACCAATGACAGTAACAGCCTTTCCCAAAGAATCAAGCATACTTTCGTATAATAGGCCTACAGTTTTTTATTTGTATTTATATCTAATTAAGGGAGAGAGCAACGAAAATTATATGCTGATAGGCCTACGTCCTTGCTGAAATTAGTCACTGGGTCTTCAAATAAATCTAGAGATATTTATGAAATGTACACTTCAATGTCAAATTTTAGTTTTCTGTTTTGTTTGTTCAGACGGATGATATGTTTGTGAGAATTTGCAGTCCCATTATCAGCATGTTTTAACTGCGAAGCACGTTTGTTTATGTCTTTTTCTGAGCACGTTGCAGGTGATTCGTGAATCTCAATTTTTTTTTTTTGTAAGATCTAGATTTATTGCTGATTTTTGGTTAGCAATACTTATTCAGGCATTCTTTGTAATTAACGATATCAAAACTTGTATCTCAATGTCTACATGTTTTCTTTCATCCTGGAGCCCACACCCCTCTTTCCGAAAATTTAAGCGGGTATATGTTTACCGTATCACCGCTTTTGGTATAGCTATAGATGGTACCATGCTATCGTGCAATTGTAAAGTAGCGAGCAACCAGCATAACTGGCCGCGGTGGATCCATTGCGGAGTGATAATTTTGCACGGTAATTTACATGGCAATTGTTTATGTACATTTATAGATGGGTAAATATGTTCAAGATATACACTATCTTTGACACGATTTGCCATTACCCCATGTGCAATACATGTATATTAATATAATTATTACAGAATCCAATGACAAAAGAGTTGTTTTTACTGTAGATAATACTCAAGTTGAGGGTATACCGGCAAAAGCAAAAAAGAAAGAAGAAAAGTTTGTGTTATCACGGACTGACCATACAGAGGATGTCCAAGGGGTTTTGGACATCTGGAGAACATGGCCAATTATTTTTAGGGATGTTGGGGAACATTGTCCATTGCTTTTAGAGAACCAGGGATTAAAGTCCTAATTTTAAAGATCTGGGGGAAATACTTTTGGGAACTATGGTAAATACTTTTGGGGATTTGGGGGAACAGTGAACATTACTCATAATAGAATTTGTTGATAAAATAGCATGCGAAGAATTGATTAGTTGTCAAATTGACATTCAGAATCCACAGGCAACCAACGTTTTATACTGCAAATGCAATATTTTGTATCTAACCTTACGGTAGATGTTTTATAATGTTTTGGTTATTTAGCTTGAAACATAGCATGATTAAATACTTGGCATGAATGGACAGCTTCTTTATTAGTTGGATGTCTGATCTGCTGTCCATTTTGTGCACAATCTCCATGTTGACGAAGTGACCGTCACCCGACCCTCCCTCCCTTGTCAGTATGTATGTTTTTACCACAGTGATTTTGCTAATGACTTGGATATACATTTTAAAAGAATATTCTTTAATTATATATTTCTAGAGCTGCAGTTCTAGCGACAGCATCTGTTTATTTAGCAGGATAAGCTGGATGTGTGACTAGGTGCTGGTCGAGTGGCAGCCATGTTTGTCAGTCTGGGTTATTTGATGCTTGCCATCACCAGGTGGATACAATACAGGTGGAGGCATACAATGTACCGCCAACTTATCAAACAGGTAACACAAACAGAGACTTCTTTCCAGATGTCCAATGGTATTTGTTATACAGCTATGCAAATTTATTCAAAATATAGTGGATGATAATCATGATGTTATGTTTAAATAATTCTCAGTATACAGTCATCTGTGGCCCCATTGTTGCAGGCCATGAAAAAATAATTCATTAGAGCCATGATAAATTTAAAGATCGTAAGCCATGATGGTGTTGTCATATTTTGAAGATTAATATAAATAAAAAGTATGTTACACAGTACACATGAAAACTTAATTTTCATTACATAGTCTGGGGGTCCTTTGAGCCCAAGTGGTCTAAGGCAATGTCTCAAGATCGCTTACCTCTCACCGCTAAGGTTGTTGGTTTGAGTCCCACTCACTCCAAAAACTTTATGTGAGAAAGTTTAGCTGGTAGTTACTTGCAGAAGGACGGTGGTTCTACTGATTAATTCTGAGGTCTTCCTCAAGCAATATACAATGTAACTGGATATGTCATATATAACATGAAATATATTGGAAAATGGCATTAAACCACCCCTTTAAAACAAATTAACATAGTCTAGACCTGTTTGAAGAGTTGAAGTTTGGTGTATTCTGTATTATTCAGATGTGTGTCATTATAATAAAGTAACTTTTTCTTACAAAATATGCATATGACATGTTCTGATGGCCATGACACTTGTCTGTCTAGGGCCATTATATTTCTGCCTGTTGGCCATGATAAAAATAATAAAATAAAAGAACCACAATGGAAATAAGAGAAAATCACTTTTACTTACATTGTATAATCCTTTGTATTGATGTGCATGGCATGGTTCATAACTTAATATGTGTGTGTATTTGAATAAAATATGCATCATGTTGATTTTAACATGTTTGTACATCAGTGATACCAAATAAGTTTTATCTGTGTTTCTGTTGATGTATACAGGTATACCGGTATATATGGACATCTGTAAGTGTGTAGGATTATCAACTATACATATACATGTATACATGTTCATAGATGCTACCAGTACTGTGTGATCAAGTTAAGTTTTCCTTATGTCATTGGTAGAGAATTTACATGTGACAGTGAACGTCCGCTTTAATTTGGAATCAGTAATTCCACACATGTTTATTACATATATTAAAGTGACAGGTGCAGTACATAGTTAATTTTACAAGACTTTAAGTAAAGCGAAACATAAGTTGTAGAATGGCATGTCAAATGCAGTGTGCGCTATGTCTAATAATAGTACAATATGTGTATTGTTTGATTGTTTATATGATATGTGGTTTATAAATAACCGGGTAATTGCTGGTATACTAGATTTTTTTATATGTGTGTTCTTTAACAATGTATATTGCAGGTGTTCAGGACAAGTAGTGTGTTTATCCAGAAATCATCTGGGACGTCCCAGCCAAGTGTGGGTTCACTCATCAGGTCTCCCCTTTTGAAGGGCAGCTTTGAGTTTCAAGAGAGACTGTTACTTGGTGATGACCTCATGCAGATGGTGGCAGTGGAACCACAGGTGAGGTGCAGATGTGTAGTAAGTGTAATAGGTGATGTGCAGATGTGAAATTAGTGTAATAGAAGATGTGCAGATGTGTAGTGAGTGTCAAAAGTGATGTGCATATGTGAAATTAGTGTAATAGGTGATGTGCAGATGTGTAGTGAGTGTCAAAAGTGATGTGCATATGTGAAATTAGTGTAATAGGTGATGTGCAGATGTGTAGTGAGTGTAATAGGTGATGTGCAGATGTGTAGTAAGTGTATTAAGTGATGTGTAGTGAGTGTAATAGGTGAGTTGAAGATGTGTAGGAAGTGTGACAAGTGATGTACAGATGTGTAGTGAGTTTAACATGCGGTATGCAGATGTGTAGTGAGTGTAAAAGATGAGGTGTAGATGTGAAGTGAGTGTAACAGGTGAAGTGAAGATTTGTAGTGCGTGTAACAGGTGAGGTGTAAATGTGTTGTGAGTGTAAGAGGTGATCTGTAGATGTATTGTGAGTGTAAGAGGTGAGCTGTAGATGTGTCATGTGTAGCAGATGAGATGTAGATGTGTAACAGGTGATGTGCAGATGTAAAATGAGTGTAACATGTGATATGTTGATATGTAGTGAGTGTAACAGATGAGGTGTAGATTTGTAGTGAGTGTAGCAAATGAGTATATAAGGTGAGCTTTAGATATGTAGTGAGTGTAACATGTGATGTGCAGATGTGTAGTGAGTGTAACATGTGATGTGTGCAGATGTGTAATGAGTGTAACAGGTGATGTGTAGTGAGTGTAACAGGTGATGTGTAGATATGTAATGAGTGTAGCAGGTGAGGTGAAGATATGTAGTGAGTGTAACAGGTGAGGTGTATATGTGTAATGAGTGTAACAAGTGATATGTAGATATGTAATGAGTGTAGCAGGTGAGGTGAAGATATGTAGTGAGTGTAGCAGATGAGATGCAGATGTAAAGTGAGTGTAACATGTGATATCTAGATATGTAATGAGTGTAGCTGGTGAGGTGTAGATGGTAATAAATGTTACTGGTGAGGTTTAGAGTGTATATATATATACTTAGTGTAATAGTTGAGCTGTAGGTGTAGTGAGTGTAAAAGGTGATATGCAGATGTCTAGTGAGTGTAATAGGTGAGCTGCAGATGTCTAGTGAGTGTAATAGGTGAGCTGCAAATGTGTAGTGAGTGTAATAGGTGAGGTGTAGATGTGCAGTGAGTGTAATAGATGAGGTGTAGATGTAAAGTGAGTGTTACAGTTGATGTGCAGATGTCTAGTGAGTGTAATAGGTGAGCTGCAGATGTGTAGTGAGTGCAATAGGTGAGGTGAAGATGTATAGTGAGTCTAATAGGTGAGGTGTAGATGTGTCGTGAGTGTATTAGGTGAGGTGTAGATGTGTCATACATGTAACAGGTGAGGCATAGAGTATATTTATACTGAGTGTAATAGGTGAGATGTAGATGTGTAGTGAGTGTATTAAGTGAGATGTAGATGTACAGTGAATGTTATAAGGCAACTGCAGATGTGCAGTGAGTGTAATAGGTGAGGTGTAGATGTGTAGTGAGTGTATGAGGTAAGGTGTAGATGTGTATTACATGTAACAGATGAGGTGAAGAGAATATAATATATATAGTGAGTGTTACTGGTGAGGTGTACGTGTGTAATGAGTTTAATATGTGAGGTGTAGATATGTTATGTGTGTAACAGGTGAGATGTAGATGTGTAGTTTGTGTAACAGGTGCGGTGTAGATGTGAAGCGAGTGTGACAGGTGAAATGTAGATGTGTAGTATGGAGAGGTAAGTGTAACAGGTGAGGTGTAGATGTGCAGTGAATGTAACTGGTGATGTGTAGATGTGCAGTGAATGTAACTGGTGTAGTGTAGATTTGCTGTTTGTGTAACAGATGAGGTTTAGATGTGTAGTGAGTGCAATATGTGAAATGTAGATATGTTATGAGTGTAACAGGTGAAATGTAGATGTGTAGTTAGTGTAACAGGTGCGGTGTAGATGTGTAGTGAGTGTGGCAGGTGAAATGTAGATGTGTTGTATGGTGAGGTATATTGTGTGGTGAGTGTAACAGGTGAGGTGTAGATGTGCAGTGAATGTAACTGTTGAGATGTAGATGTGTTGTTTATGTAACAGATGAGGTGTAGGTGTGTAGTAAGTGTAACAGATGAGGTGTAAATGTTTAGTTTGTGTAACAGATGAGGTGTAGATGTGTAATTAGTGTAACAGGCAAGGTGCAGATGTTTAGTGAGTGTATGTAATTTTGAGAATGTAGTCTAATGATTAATTGGAGAAGTGTTCACCAAGTTGCTGACTAGCATCCAATATAACTTAAATTTGTGACAGTAGCGGGACATTAATAATGATGTGATTGCAATTATGTTATGCTCTATGCACCAGAGATGTAGTGTATTGATGCTAATCATGGATGCTCTTAGTATTAGTTGTGATTTTTACTGTTGGGGCCATTCTATTATTTTTTGCAAATTGCGCTTATTCTTGGTTTACAAATGCAGTTTTATAAATTGAAATGAAGATATGATTAAGTAAAATGAATGAAAAATAAAATTGCATTTTTTATAAATATATTAATTGTTTAAGTTAATTTACCTGTCGTGTTTATTTTTGTTTGGTGTATATGTAATAACTACCTTTTTTTGTTGATTAGCAAACAGTACAATTAACAGACTGGACCTCATACTACCGACCCCAGGGTAAATATATAGCGGACCAGTCTGGGGAAGTGATGGTTCTAGTGGAGGCAGCGAGACCTGCTGATATGGAGAAGTTCCTGAAACATGAACAAGAGATGGCTCCGGTGCAGAGAGTCCATGTAAGGTTAACTGTGTGTTTATAAATAGTTTAAGGTCACCTGAGACTTGTTATAAGGAATCTTTTGCGATCGCCTTTTGTCCATCGTCGTGACATTTTCGACTTCTTCTTAAAATCTGTAAGAGCTCAATCATAATGAAATTTTGAATGCGGCTTTGGTGCCTAACAATGAATCAGAATTATGAATTGCATGGTCCCCAGGCCCCTTGGACCTTGGGGTGTGTGGCCAAAACAGTCAAATTTAAGGTAACTTAAATCTTATTATAGGAAGCACTGGGAAAAATATTTTCTGAAGACTGAATATACTCATTTGAGTCGTTTTTGGTGTGATTTGTTGTTGCTGACATGACAGTTAATGCTTGTGTTTTATTGACAAATCGGATGACAATTAAGGCCCTTGGCCCTCTCGTTTAAGCCAACTGAGCAAAGTTCAATTTGAGCTATTGTGATCACTGTTGTCATTAACATGTTGTTGTTTACATAATAGCATCCACAGTTTTGTTGGCTCTTGATTTCGTCATACTTACTCGGCAGTTGTATAAATATAGATCTAGTTTCCTGGAAAATGGGAAGAGGCCCAAGCCTTCGAGGTTGGGAAAAAACAGTATGGTCGAGGGGAAATTGGGAATTGCTGTTTTCAACACATATCAGGTTGTGTACTGCATATCCAGTTTGAATGAATCTTTTTAGAATCAATGTTCCTCCGTAATTAACTGGTAAATTTTCTCAAATAAAGATTTTGGACAGAGCTGGGCTCATACCCATGACCTCAATGGTGAGAGATAAATTGTCGTTAGACAGTATCGCCTTCATCTATTTGCTGGAATGGTCCTCTCCTCCATGTAGGACAAAACACAGACATGCTATGATGTGACCTGTAAATATTTTTGGAGTAAATTGTATACTGTTACTGTACATGGTAAAAAGTAATTGAGTGAAAAGATAAGAGTAATTATTCAATGTGTATGGTATGTAAGAAAAAAATCATTCTTGGCTTTTTTTATTCGGATAAAACATTCTGTCCCTTGGGAAGTATTGATTGCCTTGGATAAGTCTGAGAGTTGTCTGGTTCTCTGTTTATTTCCCACTTAGTCACTGAGGATCTTAAACATTAAAAAAGATTATAGAACAAGTTCAGCAGTACCTTTATTTAAAAAAAGTTTTAAGTATGTTTTTTTTCTATGGTGTAGATAAGTTGGATCAGACATTTAATTCTAATAATTCAATATCGCATCATGTGGTGCATGGGATTCCAACAGCAGAGCAATGGACCTAAGATGGTAGGGTTGTGGGTTCAATCCCGCTGCCGTGGTGTTTAAGTGGTGTTTAAGTGGCTATTTGTGGTGTGCAATCCTTAGGCAAGATACTTTATCCAAATATGCTTAGTACTGCTTTCACTCAGGAATACTTTGAGTTGAGAGTACTTGTTGAAGTTGTAAAAACTTGTATATAAGAATCAATGTAAAATAAATAGGTCTAAATCAAACAAAGACATCAATATGATCATTTATATTTTATATTTTTTCATATTTCCAGGTTCTTGCCCATGGTGCAGCTGTGGCGTGGCATTCTGGTTCACCATTTGGAATCATTCTTCACTGTTCCCTGGAAGAGTTTGCTACATTAGTTATGGCGTTTGTTGATGGTTCACTCACCATGGACGAAGATTTAGAGGTCAACTCAATTATGAGTAAATATCTTTATGTTGATTGGGTTTGATATTGCTTTGTTTTCTTGAATCATTGTGAACCCATTGAGTGTTATAATTCAGCCATTATTTTATATTTTCATATTTAGCCAAGTTGGCACACATTCGTCTTCCTGTCTATCTTTCCTAATTTGATTAAATCAACAGTGTTTTAGGTCACTTGAGACTTTGTCTCAAGGCATTTGGCCTGAGCCAAAATAGTCAAATGTAAGGTTAATTTAAAAATTATTCTTCTCCGTGGCCGAGTTGTCTAAGGCGCTGTCTCAAGATCACTTACATCACTGCTAAAGTTGTAGGTTTGAATCGCGCTTGCTCCAAAAGCTTTTTGTGAGAAAGTTTCCAGTTACTTGCAGAAGGATGGTGGTTCTACTCAGTCTGACTCAGTCTAAGGTCTTCCTCCACTAGTAAAACTTGATATGCCATATATAACCTGAAATGTGTTGAAAATGGCATTAAACCCCATTCAAATAAAAAACTTCTTATAATATGAAGCACTGGAAAACAGGTTGTAAGCACAATTAATGAGGCCTATGAGTCCATCATAAAAATTGTGAATTTCATGCCCCTGGGTCTCGTGGTTTGACCCTTGGGGTGGATACTTTTTTACTGACTCTGTATAAGAGAAAAAGGATGCAGATGTGACATCCAAAATCTATTGATGAATTTTGTCGTTTCCCTAAGGAAAAGAAAATAGATTCATATACTTTTATGTCATCAAACATAATCAGGTGACCATTAAGGACAATGGGCCTCTTGTTTTGATACCTCTTACTTGTTGTGTTATTGTCTTCAACTGCAGATGAGAATGTAAAAGTTTTTTTGGTGTTTTTTTTTTTGTTGCACTGGTTCAGTCTTTATACATATACAATATGTAAAATTATTACAAATGAGTAGTTTTATTTACCTGTCCTTAATTGTAGAGTGTTAATGAACTATATTTAAGCAATCATACTTAGATCTCCTGCAAGTTCAATAATTTCTCGTAAAATGAAATATTTTCTGCTTTTGAAGCTGTGCAAACAAGTGGACATTCTGCCAGTCTGTTCCTGGAGCAGGAAGTGGACACAGATTCTTTAGCTGAGGTCACCCCTAGCAATGAAAAACAATCTGAAACAGCTTCCGTCAAATACAAAACAAATACTGCTGGAGATAAAGTTGATGATCATTTGGAAGAAGACCTTGCCCATACCCTCGCAGGCCAGCACGATCAACAGCCAAATGAGTCATGGTCAAATGAATCTTTGGCATCAAATTCTATCATAGGAAGAGTGGACATTCTGGAAGGGTCAGACAATGACATCTTGGATGCAGACGATATCATGGACGGTTCCTTTCCTGAAAGTGGTTCTGGAGAGGGGCTGTCTGAGATGGTTTTAGAAGGCAGTGCCGATTCAGGATCCCTCTCAGAAAGCTGGAAAATTGTCCGCTCAAACGCTGTATCAAAACCACCAAATGTTTTAATATATACTGGGAAAATTGATTCGGTTAGAAATTTTGAGAAAACCAAAAAAGTGTTTCAGAGAAGTTTGGACCCAGAGTGTTATGTGATATATCACCTGAAGCATGAAGACATAGATACAACTCCATGGATTGACAACACTGCATTACTTGTCATTTCAACAAGAAAGAGTTACCAGGATGCAAATTCTGCATTTCTAAAATATTTTCAAAATGGCGGGAAAATATTTGGACTTGGCAGTGGTTTTGATACAGTACTTATAGGTCATAAACAGCTACGGTCAGCTACTTGGGTTTCTGAACATTTCTACAAGACCTGGTCAAATGTGCCTTTAATTACTGGAAGATATGCTTATAATATGGAAGCTTTAGCGATAGACGGTGTTTCAGTTACAAAACTTGGTATAGACAAGGACAAGAACGTCAGTATGGTGAAGGTGACGCAGAAGACGCAAGGAACAGGTGGTTGTGCTGTATTATCTCAGGTAAGGCAATATAATTGGAGGTTTTTTTTGTTAATTTTATATCTAGCATCATTTTTATGCCATCAAGGGCTGACAGACAATACAGACGAGTGCTGGTTAACCTTCAAAGATCTCAGGAAAGAATGGTTGGTTAATTGATCGTCTGTTAGCCCTCAATGGTGGAAAGATGATGCTAAATATTGAAACAAACGATTCTTTGATAATATCAAGAGAAGTTTTTGTTAAATGACTACCGGTTCATAAATCTAAGGATTGAATTATTACATAACCTCATGTATTGGATTCTGTACATGCAAAATGTTGTGAATAATTATAATAAATTTGGGCAATTTGGCTACTTTTACTTGATTATCTAGTGTATATACTAGGGTTTTTTCTAGAGCGGAATGAAAGGGCGCAGCGCCCTGCCCCTTTTAGGCTCTGCCCTTCTGTCCTAAAAATGACGTCACACTCCAGTGACTTTCGAAGTTAGTTTAAGGGTCAAATATTATTCTATGTTTTTTTCCGATGCTTATATTTCGGAAACTAAATGAATTATTCATAAAGTTGTTACAGATCTGTTTACTAAGAATAAGCGTTTGTCTTACCATATGACTTTGAAAGGTAAATTACAGAGAAATTCAGGGTCAAAGCTAGCGAAAATGTCGTTATATTCAACTTTTAGACTTCGCTCTGGCAGTCTGGAAAAGCTATGTAGACTTGTCCTAATTTTCAGTATACCGTTTACATAAGTCGCTAAAGGTCACGCTGTATTGGCTTGCCAGTCTGATCCCTATCCCTTTAAACAATCAACTATCACATCATTTATCGGATTAATCGGCATCAAGCTGTATTTCTCTCCAGTCAAAATCAGCCGATATTTGATCTAAAAATAGGTGATGACGTAATTCGCGGGTATCCCTCAAAATTTTAAAGGGAAATAACTTACTTGGTTTCAGCAATAAAAATATTATCTCCCTTGCCACAATGGTGGCAATTTCTAAAATCTGATTATGTTTCTGAAGAGAATTCGCGATAGACCGCGATTTGCATAATGTCAGCTTTAGGTTCTGGTAATTTTATGAATATTTCATAGATTACAATAATTGGAACTGCATGCATGTAAATTTTCTTCTGTGACAAAGTAAACGTTGATATTAAAATCGAGTTAAAGGTAAATAAAATGTGGGTGGGGTACTATATAGTAATTTAATAAACTTATTGCTTACTGGTTGTGTATATTCAGCGTATACTTTTCTTTTGACAGTCATATCATGATTTACATACAGTATTGAAAACAACAATTAACATAAATTATGTGGGCTTTTTTAAATATTTGAAATATAGTTGACTAGTTACAATTTTCTAGGTATTTGTGGGCTATCATAGATTGCATTTATTTAGCATATTGCAAAGTTCTTTTGGATGGATTGAATAGCTTTGGAGGCTTGACATCGTCATTATAGTATGTTAAGACAGTTTGCAACCATTAAAAAAGAAAAGGATGATGTTTAAAATAATGTTTTAAACTAACTCCTGCTCCCACACTGCCATTGAGTCTGGATAGAACAAAAATGATAGTTATTCAATAAAGAACAAAGACTAAACACAACATAATAAGTTGGTCATACTGATAGTTAATATTCACTTCTCCCTGAATTTCTCTCACTTCTACCTATCTTATTCAAACTCTAATACTTGTGATTTACACATGCATAATGTAAAGGGGAGATAACCCTATATTAAAAGAGACCACCAAAGAAAAAGTTTGACAATGAATATGCCAGTCACGCAAAAACTTTGCTCCCTGCCCCTTTTTCTTGCTCCCTGCCCCTTTTCCTGGTCTAGAAAAAACACTATATACTTTCATCCCACAGATGACAGAATTTTCTGCCCAAACCTGAAGCTCATGAAATAGTCATATAATTCCATATACAGTTGAAACTTGTTATCTCGATATCGCTTGAGTCAATATTCCGATAGCGTCGATATTTTATGCCATCCCCAGTGTTTCCCCTTCATTGTGTATGTAAATTTATTCCTTTTTACTTGATATTGTCTGTATCAATGTTTCGGATATCTCAATCCCAGTTTTTGTTCCCGATTGACTATTTCACACCTTTAATTGAATGTTTGTCTCGATATAATTATTGTTGACATAATACTGTATATTTTTGCACATCATGTCAAAATCTACACTTGCCATTTTTCTCAGTTTGTTTAAGACACAACAATTATTATGGTCAATGACAAAGGTGTCGGTTTTAATGACTGACAGAATGTTGCAAACATTGCAGGGCTCTTGCTCGCAATTTTAGGAATGGGGTCGGGGAATTTTGTTACTTTGGATTGGAAAAAAAAGATACTATTTGCCATTGGGAATGGGGCAGAATAACGGTTCCAAAAGTGGGCAAACAAGAGCCCTGAAATGTATCATCGAATTTGGTGATTGCATGTAAATTGTTTAAACATCATTTGTTCAAACAATCAGCCTCAGTACTTATCTCACACTGCCGAGAAAATCAAAGAAGGACACGGATATCAGCATTCATCACGACAATGTAATTCTACTGCACGGACCGTAATATGAAAGGGAAAGTACAATTGACAGACAATAATTATCAGGTGATAAAAGTAAATATTGATATTTAGATAAATATCGATATTCGGATATCTCGAGTTTATTTTGGCAGTCCCTCCAATATTGAGATAATGAGTTTTGACTGTATATCAAAGTTGAGAAAATTTTAAAGAAGCTTAAGGCCAGGTTAAATAACCAATGTTGATTGGTGGAGGCTGAACGTTTGATCTGCAACAGTGTGCGGTACCATATGTGTATGTTCTACAATAGTACAATTTTTTAATGGGATTTAACACCACCTTTTAGGTTATATATATGGCCTAATCCAGTTTTATTGGTGTAGGAGGACCTTGGAATGAGTAAAACAATCTTCCTTCTGCAAGTAACTGGCAAACTTTCTCACATAAATGTTTTGAACCTATGCCCTTGACAGTGAGTAGTAATGACCTTTAGAGTGTAAATAATGATTTAATTAAGCTGGCTGGTAGTGCAGATGATAGTGTTGGCTGCTTTTTCCAGAGTTAGAGTTTGATACTAGACCTAAACTCAATGGCTTCTCAAAATGAATTCTGGGTACTGACTTTACCCAGAAAATGAACTTGAGAGTGAATCACAAGAACTGAGCTTTCTCAACAGTCGAGCTGAAAGAAACTACCAGTAGTGTAAACTGTATAAACAGTCGAGAAACTACCAGTAGTGTAAACTGTATAAACGGGCGAGAAACTACCACTAGTGTAAACTGTATTTACGGTCGAGGAACTACCAGTAGTGTAAACTGTATAAACAGTCGAGAAACTACCAGTAGTGTAAACTGTATAAACAGTCGAGAAACTACCAGTAGTGTAAACTGTATAAAAGGTTTTGTTCTGATATTCAGATATTCACCTGTTTGTGATGGTTCTATGGTTTGTGTAAACCCATTGTCGGATACCCCTCAGGTGTCAATTCCTGATACTAGCCATCCATCATGATGAATGGAGAATATCGGAATGGATTACCCATAGGTATTTGACGATGATATAAGCCACAATGGTGCCTAAATCTTTTATCAACCCATAACTGTTGTATATTTTGATATGTTGCAGATTTACACAATATGTGTCAAGAGTTCAAGGCATTACTTGTTGATTTATTCTGTGAAAGTAGGTTTCTGGTATATTTTTTTACTCTTTTTATAGATTCTATTTCACAAAGATGCTGTGGATTTTGGTGTGACACCGGAGATCTTTAACACGTTAAAGAAGTCAAATGAGGCAAGATTTGAGATAATGAATCAGTTACTGACAACGCTCGGTATAGAGTGTAATACGCAGTCGCCACCTACACTCACCCCCGCTGTATTACTAACAAGAACTGAGGTACATGTGACATTAGTCTTATCAGTATGACATTATGAAATATGGATAATTTAAGTATATTGGCATTACATATGTAGTCAGTTGTGCACATGCCTTACATAGCAAGTTACAGTTTTGAATGTTCACAGTGTTTCTTTCAAGAAAATATATCAGGATTTTTCAAAAATTTATAATTGACTTAAAACATTTTTTTCCAATATACCATGCCTATATATACTCATTGACCCCATATTGCCAAAAAAATATCTATTTAAAATGCCAAAATAATGTATTGAAAATGGCTTTCCTTACTTGGGCTATGCGCTTTGGTAAGACTAAAATAGATTTCGCACTTAAAATGACAACATACATTTTATTATTAAATGAGTCACATGATTTCATTTTGATTTCAGTTTGGTCCATTATATTGGTTAACATGTAGTAAAAATCTTTCATTTTAGAAAGAATCCAAATGACGATACAAAGGTCATCAAACAGTATTTAAGTGCTGTCTATTTTTAAAATGCATATTTTGTTCCAAGTTTACCACTCCAATTTACATAGTTTCATGTTTTGACTAATTTGACATACATGTACTAAACTATTCAGATTATATTTATGAATGATAATAAGTAATATAGTAATCGCAGCATCCGTCCGTCCGTTATTTTGTGTACGGATTTATCAATAGATCAACATGACATGATGACGTGTCACGTTAAGACCCATAACCTTACTTGAAGGTCACACTTACAGTTTGTTTGATATTTCATCTCTGGTCTGTAACTTTGTCTTACATGAAAGGATTTTACAATAGCTTGACACAAGTGATCAGCATGTCAGGATGATGTGACACCTGCATCTACCTGTTGGAATACCCAAACCATTACATGAGATGTCAAGGTCAAAGTTACAAAAAGGTCAAGGTCATGCTTTAATGTGAAAGAAATGTCGGTCCAATACTCTTAAAATTCATGGGTACATCGTTACCTATTTTAACATATATTGTTATTTTCACAGACCATTTGGGGAGCATGTGACACTTACCAGTGACATTTCTTGTTTAAGATATTTATAGCATTTTATCCTGATGTACTCACTTTAAAAGTCAGTGTCAAATAAAAGCTTTTTAGAAAGTCTTTTTGTAAAAAAGGTGGTGCTTATGTGCTCGCTGCACTTTTGGTGTAGCTTCTTTGGCAGTTTCTGGGAATGCTCATAACTGGGTATATACTACACATACATCATGTGAGTGATTTCTACTGTGAAAACGACTCAAGGGGAAAAGTGGAAAAACTCTCTTGGTTTTAGGCAGATTTATTACCCTTGTGACTAAGCTGTTGTTTCTTTTAAAATAATGATATATCATAAAGTACAATTATATTAACACATTGATAGGTGTTTGATAGATTAAACATGTGGCAGGTGATCTACTCAGTATGAGTTCATTGAAATAATGTGAAATATAATCATTTAGAAATACATGTACATGTTTTAGGACAAGTAGTGTTTTTATTATCCACATAAAATACCTATTCCATGGAGCTTTAAGCATTTGTATTATGTGATTGTACATAAAAAATTGTTATTGTAAACTTTAAACTGGAAGCGTCCCCAAATCCAGATATTTTTTTCATATTGAATGGAAAATAAACGACCCAAAATTCAATAATACTTTTGTTTTGGACGTTAAGGAATCGTAGCTCTAATGATAAAAATACTCTGAATACCTCAGATATAACATGTAAATGAAACTACTGAGGCACTCTTCATATGAATATTGTGTAATCTGAAACAACATCAAGCGATATATATAAGAAATTGAAGTATACATAATTCAAAAAGATATAATAAGATATTACGTTTTGATTAAAAAACACTCTAATAAATAGCTGTGACAAAAGAATATTGTTATAACTATTTCATAGCCAACTTTATTATTATTAAAAATGTGATTAACATGAACCTCTCTATAGGCCTTGTGGCAGCCCTTAGTGTAACAAAAACTCTTAGTGTAACAAAATCGTTTTTTGTTACACTAAGGGGTTGACACCGCAATGCTTAGTATAACAAAAATGGGTTTTGGATCTACTGTATCTACTGTGTTTTTATCTTGGACATTTTGTTATTATGGAACATTAATTATAAAATTATCACTTAGTGTTTGAAAGAAATAACCATGTTGGAAGGAAAGGGACCCCGTTGGAAATAAGTGCGTTTGTTGCTTTAATGGGTTATGCCAGATTATAAGATCTTTAATTTTTAGATGATTACTATATTTATTTATTCTACTTATTTATTTTTCTTGATTTATTACTGTTATTTTATTATCATGATATATAATATATGTTGTATAATGATCTTATATACCTAAATAAATTTAATTTGAATTGAATTAAGTAGACACTTATCATCTCCCTCTCTTGTTAAAAAAACATAAATAAACAGCGATATGGGTCTCGTTTAAAATTTCACTTGATATTTAAATAAAAACTATATACTGGAGCTGAAGTAAAACGTCCAACATCTCTAACAAAGTACATTGTATTATTGTTATACCAAGGGTTATTGATAACTGCAACCCTTAGTGTAACAAAATGAATTTAGTGAAGAAAATCTTATTCGGGGGATAGGTATAACGGATGGACAGACGAACGGAAGGTACGAAGAATTGACATAGGGAGAACTATACCCCCAACACCATTTCCAAGCAGTTGCATAAATTATACATATCAGTATTAAACAGATAAATTGTATTAATTGTGTAATTTGCCATATGTTATATATATATAGATTATCTATATTATAAAGAAGACGATTTCTTAAATTTTGTTACATATTGCAATGATGTGTCACATATCGCATAAAATATTTTTGTTACACTAAGTGTTGACCCTTAGTGTAACAATAGTTACACTAAGGAATTTTGTTACATAAAGGGTTGCCACAAGGCAACATATATATTTTCATGTTACTTTCATATATTTAAAAATTTGACCATTTATTGATATAAATTGTGTTAATAACTGCATACGGGGTAATAACCTTATATTATCAGTGACTCTAGCATACCTAAAGGGAATTTACATTTGACCTTTTATATTTTACAGGAATTAAAAATCAGCTTTTTGAAATCGATTCAGAATCGGCTTTCGGCAGGTGTCCTTAAATTTGGTGCTCAGGCTCTTAAATTTACCACAGAAAAGGATGTACCAGTCAAGGACAGTTTACTTCCTGTATTGACAGACAATGGAGAATCAGTCTGTGGCAATTTCAACAAGAGCCGTTACCTGGAGAACTTGCAGACGCGTGTACTGGGTAACACTGTAGTGTACGTGGATGTGGTCCCTACTACAATGACACTTTTAGAAGGGTGAGTTGAAGTAAAGGTATTCAGATATGTTTAGTTTAAACTTTATATCAGAGTTTGTTTTATACCTTTACGGTTAATACATATTTGTAAACAGTTTGTTTCTGGAAACAACTTCACCTAACTTATAAAAGAATTAAGTGTTCTGTACTGTTTTACAGGTTGATGTTCTCCATTCCCAAGGATACAGGACTGATAGCTATTGCTAGGCAACAGACAAGTGGAAAAGGTTTTAATAATTTATATTATTTTTTTATGATAAATTCTGTGTGTCTTGACATCACTCAAGTTAGGTCCACCATGGCAAAGTTGGGACCTTTATGGCCAAGTTAGATCCTATATGGACACAGTGAGACCTTCTTGAGCAAATTGAGACCTCTGTGGCCAAATGGCACTGTCTGGAGATGACTCAGCTTTCAATAAAATCATGTGTTTGTGCCCAGCTCAGTCCAAACATTTTGTGCGAAAGGTTTTCATAAAATTCTTTCTAAGGTCTTCCTCTACCACTAAAACAAGATACCTGTAATGTGTAAGAAATGGTGTAAAATACCATCGAAAAAATAACTGGAAACTAAAGTTAAATACTAATATGCTCAAATGTATGAATTTGAAGTCGATGGCTGTTCATTGTTATACTACTGTAAAAGAGACTCAAGTTGATGGGTGACTGAACATGTTGATATCCCTGGGTCACATGTTTGTATATGAGTATAACTTAATAGTGGTAGAACGTCTTGACCATGCAGGGGGTGGGATGTTTGATCTGTAACTGGGTCAAACAGTTGGTATAGGCAGCTTCTGCACTTGAGAAAGGAAATCCTGAAGATGTCTTATGGAGTCTTATGTCATGTTTGTGGTTACTGTGACAGTGATTATACAGTGTCTCAAGTGGACACCCACTGACTGAAATATTGTTTAAAGTGATACTCAACATCTAAACATCTATCAATATAAGTATGTTATTATCTTAGGTTAGAACCACATTGTACCTTAAAGGTCAAAGTCACACTTTGTGTTTGTTTGACAACACTTTGAGTCTGTGTCAGATTTTGTGTCGGGCCTGTAACTTTGTCATGCATAGATGGATTTTGTTAATAATTGATAACATGTCACGCTTCATAGGTCAAGGTCACAATTTAAGTTTGTTTGATGACAATTTCAGTCTGTGTGAGATTTTGTGTCCTGTCTGTATCTTTGTCACCTATGGATGAATTTCAAAAACACATGGCTCAATTCATCAGCATGACATGACATGTCACACGTAAGACCCATATGCATACCTCAAAAGTCAAGGTCACACTGAGTTTGTTTGACAACACTTTGAGTTTGTTGAGATTTCATGTCAGGCCTGTATATTTGTCATGCATAGATGGATTTTATAAATACTTGCTACAAATGATCAACATAACATGACACCATGTCACACTTAACACTAAGATTCCAACTTCAAAGGTCAAGGTCACAATTTAAGTATGTTATTATTTTAGGTAGGGGAGGTAACTCGTGGTTAAGTCCAGTTGGTTGTGCCATGTTTACCCTCCATGTACAGCTACCTGTGGATAGCCATCTAGGTAGAGCTATGTCGTATCTGCAACACATCACATCCCTGGCTGTCATACAGAGTGTACGTAATCAACCCGGATACCAGGTACGGTTGATATTTGTGGCCTGGTACCAGGTATGGTTGATATTAGTGGCCTGGTACCAGGTACGGTTGATATAAGTGGTCTGGTACCAGATATGGTTGATAGTATTGGCCTGGTACCAGGTATGGTTGATATAAGTGGCCTGGTACAAGGTATCATTGGATGTTAGTGGCATGGTACCAGGTATGTTTGATATAAGTGACCTGGTACCAGGTATAGTTGGATATAAGTGGCCTGGTATCAGGTATGGTTGAAACAAGTGATTTGGTACCAGGTACTAGGTGTGGCTGATATAAGTGACCTGGTAACAGACATGGCTGATATAAGTGACCAGGTACCAAGTATGGCTGATATAAGTGACCTGGTACCAGGTATGGCTGATATAAGTGACCTGGTAACAGACATGGCTGATATAAGTGACCTGGTGCCAGGTACCAGGTATGGCTGATATAAGTGACCTGGTACCAGGCATGGCTGATACAAGTGCAGACCATTTGCAGTCGTACTGGAGTCGGTCTAAAATTTGTTTAACAAATTTCATAAGTTTACAAATGTTAATAAATGTACCATCCTAGTGCACACTACTACCAACTTTTTCACATGGATAGTGAGTTAAGTAAGTATCGTATATAATAACAAAACATTCTCACATAACCAGATGGTTATGTTTGTTATTTAACCATTGTGTGTCTCACATGAGGGTCAACAGCACTATGTAGTTCAGTCTTTCATTGTGACATTGAAACTGTCTTTGATGTGACTTATATTATATAACATGTAAATTATGTTATATAACATGTTAAAAGTATTGTGGTAATAAAAGATAATGAAGACTCAGAATGAATCTGCATGAGAATAACTATAATAAACAACATAAATTTTGAGCATAAATAATGTATTCATGCATAGATAGATATGCAATATAGAAAATGAACCTAAATAACTAACCAATCTTAAATAGAAGTTTAAAACTGTTAAAACTAGCAATATCAAAATTTTAAATTTGTGATGATTGTAAGCATTGCAACTTTGTTAGGCATATTCATTCTATAAAGTTCTGCATTGTAAAGTGGTAAAAGATTGGTTATAATACCAGTTAGCTAATGATCTCATAATGGCTGGCACGTTAAATGATTTTTAGAATGACCCATAGTTTCATAATAATAGTTTCATAATAAAAATACTAATTTAAACAGCAATGCAGTGTTTAAGAAAATGTTTGATTATTTTTCATTGTGAACTTGTCTATACAGATATAATTCTATAATCAATTATAATTTTTCTCCGACTCCTGAAAATTATCCATTGATGTGCATACTCTTCGTTGATTTATTACAGACTTAAAACTGGTAAAAAATAAATTTCTAATTCAAATTGTAGCTATACATTGATGAATAAAAATCACGTGTACAGCACAATATTACTGAAAAGTCTTTGAAAGTGAGGTTAAATACAATATAGAACATTAAAATTATTTTTATAGGATATTGACCTGCGCCTGAAATGGCCCAATGATATCTACTACGGTAGAGAGATGAAACTTGGTGGAGTAATTGTCAAGTCTACTATCATGGAAGGAACTGTTCATGGTACAATAGGTATGACCATTTTATATTGTTTTTCACGAAATTTGCTTTCTTTTATCTTCATATTTATCTTATTTTGTGAAATGATAAATGTATGTAAAAGCTACATCAAGGAATCAATTCAGCTCAACTTGTTCAGTTTGTGTGGAATGGGGTTTAGTGCCATTTTGAACACATGACAGTTTGTACACGGCAACCAGTTATATTGGTGGGGGAATCATTGTACTTCCGCCTGAAAATGGAAAACTTTCTCACATAATCAATACTTTTGGATGGATTTGGGCTCAAACCCACAACCCCTGTGGTGAGAGTAGGTGATATTGGGACAGTGCCTTAGATCACTTGGCCATAAAGAATTCACTTTTTGTGTTGAGTAATTAGTCAGTAAATTGTTAGTTAATGATTATCTGCTCTCACATGTGTCTGTAGCAGGAAGATACATGTGTTCTTGTATCAGGGTTATACATTTCTTGCCTGATATCTGCCTGTAACATATTCTCATTGACTTGTCTGTTTTTTGCCTGTTACATATTCTCTTTGTTCAGTCTGAAATTTACCTGTCTCATATTATTATTGCCTTGTCTGTTATTTGCCAGTTACATATTGTCATTGTCTTGTCTGATATTTGCCTGTTACATATTCTCATTGTCCAGTCTGATATTGACCTATCACATATTATCATTGTCTTGTCTGTTATTTGCCTGTGATATGTTGTCATGTCTGATATTTGCCTGTAACATATTGTCATTGTTTTGTCTGTTATTTGCCTGTTACATATTATCATTGTCTTGTCTGATATTGCCTGTTGCATATTGTCATTGTCTTGTCTGATATTTGTCTGTTACATATTGTCATTGTCTTGTCTGATATTGCCTGTTACATATTATCCTTTTCTTGCCTGATGTTTGCCTGTTTCATATTATGGGATTGTCATGTCTGATATTTATCTGTTACATATTATCATTGTTTTGTCTGATATTTGCCTGTTACATATTGTCATTGTCTTATCTGATATTTGCCTGTTACATATTGTCATTGTCTTTTCTGATATTTGCCTGTTGCATATTGGCATTGTCTTGTCTGATATTTGCCTGTTACATATTGTGAATTTGTCATTGTCTTGTCTGATATTTGCCTGTTACATATTGTCATTGTTCAGTCTGATATTTACCTGAAACATAGTGTCATTGTCTTGGCTGATATTTGTCTGTGACATATTGTCATTAGCTTGTCTGATATTTGCCTGTTACATTTTGTCATTATCTTGTCTGTTATTTGCCTGTTATATATTATCATTGTCTTGTCTGATATTTGCCTGTTACATATGATCATTTTCTTGTCTGTTATTTGCCTGTGACATTATATCATTGTCTTGTCTGATATTTGCCTGTTACATATGATAATTTTCTTGTCTGTTATTTGCCTGATATATATTATCATTGTCTTGTCTGATATTTGCCTGTTACATATTGTCATTTTCTTGACTAATATTTGCTTGTTACATATTGTCACTGTCCAGTCTGATATTTATCTGTGACAAATTGTCATTGTCTTATCTGATATTTGCCTGTTACATATTGTCACTGTCCAGCCTGATATTTACCTGTGACATATTGTGATTGTCTTGTCTTACATTTGCGTGTATCATATTATCAATGTCTTGTCTGTTATTTGCCTGTTACATATTGTTATTGTCTTGTCTGATATTTGCCTGTTACATATGATCATTTTCTTGTCTGTAATTTGCCTGTTACATATTATCATTGTCATATCTGATATTTGCCTGTTACATATTGCCATTTTCTTGTCTGACATTTGCCTGTTTCATAGTGTGTGATTGTCTTGTTTGATATTTACCTGTTACTTATTGTCATTTTCTTGACTGATATTTGCCTGTTACATATTGTTATTGTCTTGTCTGATATTTGCCTGTTACATATTTTCTTTGTCTTGTTTGATATTTGCCTGTTACATATTATCATTATCTTGTCTGATATTTGCCTGTTAAATGTTGTCATTGTCTTGTCTGATATTTGCCTATTACATATTGTCATTGTCTTTTCTGATATTTGCCTGTTGCATATTGGCATTGTCTTGTCTGATATTTGACTGTTACATATTGTGAATTTGTCATTGTCTTGTCTGATATTTGCCTGTTACATATTGTCATTGTTCAGTCTGATATTTACCTGTGACATAGTGTCATTGTCTTGTCTGTTATTTGCCTGTGACATATTGTCATTGTCTTATCTGATATTTGCCTGTAACATATTATCATTTTCTTGTGTAATGTTTGCCTGTTACATATTGTGATTGTCTGATATTTGCCTGTTACATATTGTCATTGTCTTGTCTGATATTTGCTGGTTACATATTATCATTGTCTTGTCTGATATTTGCCTGTTACATTTTGTAATTGTCTTGTCTGATATTGCCTGTTACATATTATCCTTTTCTTGCCTGATGTTTGCCTGTTACATATGATCATTTTCTTGTCTGTTATTTGCCTGTGACATTTTATCATTGTCTTGTCTGATATTTGCCTGTTACATATGATCATTATCTTGTCTGTTATTTGCCTGTTACATATTATCATTGTCTTGTCTGATATTTGCCTGTTACATATTGTCATTTTCTTGACTTATATTTGCCTGTTACATATTGTCACTGTCCAGTCTGATATTTATCTGTGACATATTGTCATTGTCTTATCTGATATTTGCCTGTTACATATTGTCACTGTCCAGTCTGATATTTACCTGTGACATATTGTGATTGTCTTGTCTTACATTTGCGTGTATCATATTATCAATGTCTTGTCTGTTATTTGCCTGTTACATATTATCATTGTTTTGTCCGATATTTGCCTGTTACATATGATCATTGTTTTGTCCGATATTTGCCTGTTGCATATTGTCATTGTCTTGTCTGATATTTGCCTGTTACATATTATCATTGCCATATCTGATATTTGCCTGTTACATATTGCCATTTTCTTGTCTGACATTTGCCCTTTACATATTGTCATTGTCTTATCTTATATTTGCCTGTTTCATATTGTGTAATTGTCTTGTTTGATATTTACCTGTTACTTATTGTCATTTTCTTGACTGATATTTGCCTGTTACATATTGTTATTGTCTTGTCTGATATTTGCCTGTTACATATTATCATTGTCTTGTCAGATGTTTGCCTGTTACATATTGTGTTATTGTCTTGTCTGATATTTACCTGTTCATATTATTATTGTCTTGTCAGATATTTGCCTGCTACATATTGTCATTGTCTTGACTGATATTTGCCTGTAACATATTTTCTTTGTCTTGTTTGATATTTGCCTGTTACATATTATCATTATCTTGCCTGATGTTTGCCTGTTAAATGTTGTCATTGTCTTGTCTGATATTTGCCTGTTACATATTGTTATTGTCTTGTCTGATATTTGCCAGTTACATATTGTCATTGTCTTGTCTGATATTTGCCTGTTAAATGTTGTCATTGTCTTGTCTGATATTTGCCTGTTACATATTGTCTTTGTCTTGTTTGATATTTGCCTGTTACATATTATCATTATATTGTCTGATATTTGCCTGTTAAATGTTGTCATTGTCTTGTCTGAAATTTTGCCTGTTACATATTGTCATTGTCTTGTCTGATATTTGCCTGTTACATATTGTCATTGTCTTGTCTGATATTTGCCTGTTACATATTATCATTTTCTTGTCTGATATTTTTCTGTTAACGTATCATTTCTTTTTTCTTGAAATATATTTTCCTATAACAGGAATATAATTTTTTAGTCAGACACCTAATTTTCCTGTCACAAGATTGTATTTTTCATATCTGTCTGATATTGGATTTTTTGCCTAACAATATTTATTTATTTTCCTGTTACAATTTTTTTGGTCTGACAATATACTTTCCTGATTATTGTTATTTTGTCTGATAACAATACAACATTGATATTGAATGTTTGCGTATTTCAGGTTGTGGTTTCAATGTGGCAAACAGTAACCCTACAATCTGTATCAATGACCTTATACAGTTACATAACAAACAGCAGGATACCAGTCTGCAGTCATGCTCTACTGAACAGCTGATTGCCCGTACAGTCACTAACATAGAGGCACTGATTGACCAGTTCCAGACGGAGGGAGTGGAGAGTTTCCGTAAAATGTACTATGAGAGATGGCTGCACAGGTGAGTTAACAAGATTCAAGATTCAAATTCTTTATTCAGTAATTTAAACACATAATGTTTCTCATTACATACAAATTCAGATAATAAATGTAACACATGACACACAGATAATAGATCTATATTATGTTAGATTCTTTTAAATTAGAAAATTACGTTATTTAAATACATATATTTTTAAATTAATAGTTTTTGAGGTTGGACAAATATAAATTAAACATTTAATACTTTGTCAAATAAATACTTGAGTAGATCAACACAAAAAGATACATGTAGATGTATATATTATGTATTTTGATTGTACAAGGAATTGCGGGTACTAAAAGCTTGATGAATAAACTGTATAAATAAATATACATGTCAGCCAAGTTAAACCAAAGAGTTTTAAAGACATTCATTATGAAGATAATGCTCATGATAATCATTGTTTATTCAAGGTATTTTATTAAGAGGTGCAAGTACAACAGATGATATATTTATAATTCTTTGTTTGGAATTAAGAAGCTCAATAACAAAACACATCTTGCCCAGTTAGCTCAGTTGGTAGCGCATCTGACTATCAAACCAGGGGTTGTGAGTTCAAATCAATGAGAAAGTTATCAGTTACTTGTGGAGATTGGTGTGCTTGAGTACTGGTTAACCTTCGAGGATCCAAGGAAAGAGTGGTTAGGTAAACTGTAAGCACTGACTGGCATAAATATGGTGCTAAATATTCCAACAAACAAAACCCTTCTTGTACTTAATGTCAATGACATCTACTTCACAATCCTATGTGACCTATGTTTCTTAGTTTGACTGTTTGAAGAGTAAGGGGGGGTTGAATGTACATATGTATTAACCGGTAATATTTATTTTACCCAAGTTAAAAAAATGTGTTTCGCAAACCCAACCCGCAAAATGAAAATATACAACCTTTGCTAATGACTGGAAGCTTGCCCTACTGAGCACATTTTCTGTGTAGAGATGTACTGTTGTAACATGTCACTATTTTCTGTGGAGAGATGTATTTTTGTAACATGTCACTATTTTCTGTGGAGAGATGTACTGTTGTAACATGTCACTATTTTCTGTGGTGAGATGTATTGTTGTAACATGTCACTATAATCTATAGAGAGATGTACTGTTGTAACATGTCACTATTTTCTGTGGTGAGATGTACTGTTGTAACATGTCACTATTTTCTGTGGTGAGATGTACTGTTGTAACATGTCACTATTTTCTGTGGTGAGATGTACTGTTGTAACATGTCACTATTCTCTGTGGAGAGATGTACTGTTGTAACATGTCACTATTCTCTGTGGTGAGATGTATTGTTGTAACATGTCACTATAATCTATAGAGAGATGTACTGTTGTAACATGTCACTATTTTCTGTGGAGAGATGTACTGTTGTAACATGTCACTATTCTCTGTGGTGAGATGTATTGTTGTAACATGTCACTATTATCTATAGAGAGATGTACTGTTGTAACATGTCACTATTTTCTGTGGAGAGATGTACTGTTGTAACATGTAACTATTCTCTGTGGAGAGATGTACTGTTGTAACATGTAACTATTTTCTGTGGAGAGATGTACTGTTGCAACATGTCACTATTTTCTGTGGAGAGATGTACTGTTGTAACATGTCACTATTTTCTGTGGAGAGATGTACTGTTGTAACATGTCACTATTCTCTGTGGTGAGATGTATTGTTGTAACATGTCACTATAATCTATAGAGAGATGTACTGTTGTAACATGTCACTATTTTCTGTGGAGAGATGTACTGTTGTAACATGTAACTATTCTCTGTGGAGAGATGTACTGTTGTAACATGTAACTATTTTCTGTGGAGAGATGTACTGTTGCAACATGTCACTATTTTCTGTGGAGAGATGTACTGTTGTAACATGTAACTATTTTCTGTGGAGAGATGTACTGTTGCAACATGTCACTATTTTCTGTGGAGAGATGTACTGTTGTAACATGTCACTATTTTCTGTGGTGAGATGTACTGTTGTAACATGTCACTATTCTCTGTGGTGAGATGTATTGTTGTAACATGTCACTATAATCTATAGAGAGATGTACTGTTGTAACATGTCACTATTTTCTGTGGTGAGATGTACTGTTGTTACATGTCACTATTTTCTGTGGTGAGATGTACTGTTGTAACATGTCACTATTCTCTGTGGAGAGATGTACTGTTGTAACATGTCACTATAATCTATAGAGAGATGTACTGTTGTAACATGTCACTATTTTCTGTGGTGAGATGTACTGTTGTAACATGTCACTATTTTCTGTGGTGAGATGTATTGTTGTAACATGTCACTATAATCTATAGAGAGATGTACTGTTGTAACATGTCACTATTTTCTGTGGTGAGATGTACTGTTGTAACATGTCACTATTTTCTGTGGTGAGATGTACTGTTGTAACATGTCACTATTCTCTGTGGAGAGATGTACTGTTGTAACATGTCACTATTCTCTGTGGTGAGATGTATTGTTGTAACATGTCACTATAATCTATAGAGAGATGTACTGTTGTAACATGTCACTATTTTCTGTGGAGAGATGTACTGTTGTAACATGTCACTATTCTCTGTGGTGAGATGTATTGTTGTAACATGTCACTATAATCTATAGAGAGATGTACTGTTGTAACATGTCACTATTTTCTGTGGTGAGATGTACGGTTGTAACATGTAACTATTCTCTGTGGAGAGATGTACTGTTGTAACATGTCACTATTTTCTGTGGAGAGATGTACTGTTGCAACATGTCACTATTTTCTGTGGAGATATGTACTGTTGTAACATGTAACTATAATCTATAGAGAGATGTACTGTTGTAACATGTCACTATTTTCTGTGGTGAGATGTACTGTTGTAACATGTAACTATTCTCTGTGGAGAGATGTACTGTTGTAACATGTAACTATTCTCTGTGGAGAGATGTACTGTTGCAACATGTCACTATTTTCTGTGGTGAGATGTACTGTTGTAACATGTAACTATTCTCTGTGGTGAGATGTACTGTTGTAACATGTAACTATTCTCTGTGGAGAGATGTACTGTTGTAACATGTAACTATTTTCTGTGGTGAGATGTACTGTTGTAACATGTCACTATTCTCTGTGGAGAGATGTACTGTTGTAACATGTCACTATTTTCTGTGGAGAGATGTACTGTTGTAACATGTCACTATTTTCTGTGGTGAGATGTACTGTTGTAACATGTAACTATTCTCTGTGGTGAGATGTACTGTTGTAACATGTAACTATTCTCTGTGGAGAGATGTACTGTTGTAACATGTCACTATTTTCTGTGGTGAGATGTACTGTTGTAACATGTCACTATAATCTATAGAGAGATGTACTGTTGTAACATGTAACTATTCTCTGTGGTGAGATGTACTGTTGTAACATGTAACTATTCTCTGTGGTGAGATGTACTGTTGTAACATGTCACTATTTTCTGTGGTGAGATGTACTGTTGTAACATGTAACTATTCTCTGTGGAGAGATGTACTGTTGTAACATGTAACTATTCTCTGTGGAGAGATGTACTGTTGCAACATGTCACTATTTTCTGTGGTGAGATGTACTGTTGTAACATGTAACTATTCTCTGTGGTGAGATGTACTGTTGTAACATGTAACTATTCTCTGTGGAGAGATGTACTGTTGTAACATGTAACTATTTTCTGTGGAGAGATGTACTGTTGCAACATGTCACTATTTTCTGTGGAGAGATGTACTGTTGCAACATGACAGTTTTTTCTGTGGAAAGATGTACTGTTGTAACATTACACTTTTTTCTGTGGAGAGATGTGTTATTGTTACATGTCACTATTTTCTGTGGAGAGACGTACTGTTGTAACATGACACTTTTTTCTGTGGAGAGATGTACTGTTGTAACATGTCACTATTTTCTGTGTAGAGATGTACTGTTGTAACATGACACTATTTTCTGTGGAGAGATGTACTGTTGTAACATGACAATATTTTCTGTGGAGAGATGTACTGTTGTAACATGACACTTTTTTCTGTGGAGAGATGTTCTGTTGTAACATGACACTTTTTTCTGTGGAGAGATGTACTTTTGTAACATGACACTTTTTCCTGTGGAGAGATGTACTGTTGTAACATGACAGTATTTTCTGTGGAAAGATGTACTGTTGTTAGATGACACTATTTTTCTGTGGAGAGTTGTATTGTTGTAACATGTCACTATTTTCTGTGGAGAGACATACTGTTGTAACATGACACTTTTTTCTGTGGAGTGATGTACTGTTGTAACATGTCACTATCTTTTGTGGAGAGATGTACTGTTGTAACATGTCACTATTTCCTGTGGAGAGATGTGCTGTTGTAACATTTCACTATTTTCTGTGGAGAGATGTGCTGTTGTAACATATCACTATTTTCTGTGGAGAGATTTGCTGTTGTAACATGTCACTATTTTCTGTGGAGAGATGTGCTGTTGTAACATGACACTTTTTTCTATGGAGAGATGTACTGTTGTAACAACAGTATTTTCTGTGGAGAGATGTGCTATTGTAACATGTCACTATTTTCTATGGAGAGATGTACTGTTGGAACATGACACTTTTTTGTGTGCTAGTATGAAATTGTAAAACATTGAATTGTGAGAGTGTAGGTGTAGATAGTTTTATGTTATTACATGTAATTTTATCATGGAAGATTGATTTAATGTTTGAACTTATAAAGGAATATGGCTTTATACAACAAACATCAGTATAATGACATTATCATGATATACATACAGTAGAACTTCATTGGTTGAAACACGGATGGCTGAAACACCACATATAGCTTGAACCACTTATCTGGTCCTGGCCTATTGCTATTTCAATGCATACATGTACATTGTATGGTATAATGTAATACTTGTCTTGAACAACCCTTAACTTGAACTATTTTGTCCAGTCCTGTTGGGTTTGAGCCATCATTTAAGATTTTAATTGATCCTTTATATAAGAAACGGAAAGGGAGTTGGCTAGTGCCAGTGGTTGCAGGTTCGATCCCATTGTCAACCTAACAACCTAATAACCTCTAAAAAAACAATGCCAAGTACTGGTTCTACCCAGGAAGCAGACAGGAGAGTGATACACTATACATGTAGCTCTTATTTTACTTCACAAAAGAGCTAAAATAAATTAGTAAAATATCAATTAAAGCATTTTTAATCTAAACAACCTGTCATGTTGGTGATTTTGTGAATCAAATTGTCCATTGGCTTTAATTGTCCTTTATTTGTCTAACTTAGATTATATTTCCACTATATAACAGTGACAGTCTGGTGACACTGCAGTCTGAGGGGAATATTGAGGTGAAGATTGTTGGTCTCGATGAATATGGCTATCTGCTAGTGGAGACATCTGATGGTGAAAATATCAGTGTGCAACCGGACGGAAACAGCTTTGACATGATGCAAAACCTAATCAGTCTCAAAACCCGATAAACTGTGATAACTGTTGATTCCAGTTTGAAAACCCTCGTGTAACCAAAGTACTTTTGCAGCTATTTTTGTAATGAGAACACAGTTTATTTTCTGGATTTTACATGGTTACACTCGGTGTATGTGGATGTTATATTTTCATTATAATGTATGAACTTAAACTGATTAAGGCTTTATATAACAGTGATATTCTTCAATTCTTATAAGGAGAACATTTGTTGTGAATAAAATCTTCAGTCATGTATTGTGAAGATAATCTTCAATCACGTGTTGTGAAGATAATCTTCAATCACATGTTGTGAAGATGATATTCAATCACGAGTTGTGAAGATGATCTTCAATCACATGTTGTGAAGATAATCTTCAAATATGTGTTGTGAAGATAATCTTCAATCACGTGTTGTGAAGATAATCTTCAATCATGTGTTGTGAAGATAATCTTCAATTACTTTTTTGTGAACATAATCTTCAATCGCGTGTTGTGAAGATAATCTAAAATCATGTGTTGTGAATATAATCTTCATTCACGTGATGTGAAGATAATCTTCAATCATGTGTTGTGAAGATATTATTAAACTCTTATAAGGAGAGCACTTATTGAAAATATAATTCAACTGTTTTATGGAGAACAATGTTAAGATAAGGTTAAAGCACCAGTCAGTTGTTATCTTGGCTCCAAGGCCGGAACATAGCAGAAGCCAGTGGTACTAAAGTGCTGTGTTCTTATCACGTCAAAACCCGACACTGTCTTGGAAGTGTCTTGGAATAATCTGGAAGTGTTCATCCATATTCTACTGAGACAATGGAATCTCCCAATGATTAAGATATTAAAGGTCAACAGTGGGGCAATACCTTGTCAGTGACAACAACATGGTCCCCAGAGGCAAGAACATTTGAGAAAAGCTTTTACCAGCAAATGGTCCCTGCCCCTGCAAGAACTGTACTGAGAGAGAAGTAAATGTTCCTGCTACGTTCTGGCCTGTGGGGTACATTACTTACAACTGAGTGCACTAGCTATGGATAACTATGTTTGACCTCAAGTTTTATAGTGTCTTAAATGAATACAACTCCAGTCAGAGCTACTTATGATAAAATCTGGAGTAGTGCTTTGAAGTATGGTGTTGAGTCAGTTTTCTGGATCATGTCCTGTTAACACATAATCTTCTAGTTTTAGTTCCCCTGCATCAATATTTGAAAAACTTGCCAAACTCATGCAGTAGTTATATAACCATAAGATCTTAGACAAGTTCTGAAATGGCAAGTTTGGACCCTACATTAAGGCCTTGAATTGTCAAATTGTACAATATGTTTTTGTCATAAAAACAGAGCTTTTTCTAGTCTTTTGTCTGATTTTTATCTGAAGTTTGACACTTTTGAATGTGTCTGTGCTCTTTAAATATTAGAAACATAACAGGTGTGTTAAACATTATGTTGTCTTTTGTTGTATTTTCAACATTAATATAACACGTGAAACAAATTTATATTGCCATAAAAAGTAATATTTCTCCTATTCAATTAGATTATCAGTATCTGAGTTATGGCCCTTGAATCAGCAAAAAATTAAGAAGAACAGCAGTTATGAGTACATTGCCGGTCATTACATCTCGACCAAATTACACAGCAGTTACATAATATATAAATAAATATAACACTGTGTCCTATTGTCATTTGTCTCTCATTACTGATTCAAATGAGATAAATATCAATTATTTGCAAAGATTGCTGTGCTCCAGATACTGTTAACCTACCAGTGTCAAAGGAAAGAGTGGTTAAATTAACCGATCCTCTGTTTGCCCTCAAAAGCATGAAAATATGAAGCTAAATATTCATACAAACAAACAAAACATAACTATTAGGTATTTTACAAGTCCTTAATATCACAAATCTGATAATTAATGTATGAGTTGTTGCCTTTGAATTATCAAAAGTTGTTTTATTTGACCTCCTCAGCACTCTGCCAGCCTTTACCTTTGGGCCACCTCTGGCTTGAAGTAGATCGCGAATTCTTGCCCTTGAACTTAATAAAAACTTGGACGATGTCTAGATTGTTCTGTGTAAAATGATTAATACATACATACAATTATGTGCCATTAGCTTGTTTCTGCACAAATTGCTTAATTTATATTAAAATATGCATAATTAAGTTTTTATTGTATTCTTGTAGAGGTGGTTGATGCAAGGCTCTAATAGCCCTCTTGTTAATATACGAGTCATTCTTGTGTTGTTAATGTATCCAACCATGTAAGTTTGTTATGTATAAATAAAATTGTTCTCACATAAATGATCTGATTTTGTATCAGTAACATTGTGTACTGTATTATAATCTGTATCTCATACCAGCATTTTGTTCTTTATCTTATACTATGTAGGTATTGTATGTATGTTTTGTCTCGCCCAGCTGTACTATATTGATAATTCAATATTAAGCTTCACCAAGTCTTGTTATGTTATAATACGAAATGGCCATTTAGGGTCATCTATAATTGAGTGATCTAAGACACTGGCATCTTATAACAACAGCGAGGTCGTGGATTTGAGCCCTTCATGATCCAAAAAGTTATGTGAGAAAGTTTGCAAGTTACTTCTGAGGTTTTCCTCCACTAACTGAACTTGATATGCCATATATTACCTATCATGTGTTGAAAATTGCCATTCACCAAGTCTTGTCACATGCATGCAAATCATTTTACACATCATTTGTTCTGCTTGTCCTTCTAATACTTAGTTGTGATCAGTTTGAACCATTCGTCTTGAATGCTGTGTGAATAAAAAAGGCCTGTAATTAAGCATATGTTTAATTTAATCAGATAACTTGGGCTCAGTTCATTGGTTACATTATTTAGTCATGTGATTAAATACTCAAATGTCTTCCAAGGCTGTGTGTTAGCTAAGATTTGCAGCTGAAACAATGTTCACTTGATTTTTGTTAATAGCTAAGACAGTATATATGTTCATGTTACTGAGCACAGGCATGTACAATATTGAGGGCATTGAGCAAAAAGGTGCTTTTTGTATTCTTTGTTTTTCATTTTAAGCTCAAACCATTATTTTAGCAAACTGAGTGAGCTTTCACCTTTTCTAAATACAATCCCATACTATTATTATAAATTTTATCTCATTTTCACATTTCCTACTATGTTCAACAGCATTATGTGTGATCCAGTCATTTTATTTGTATATGGACCAGACGAGACTAATATAAAATGAGGAATAACGTCATCCCATCCAATATAAAAAATGTGTAAGTATTTCAGTATGCAAGCACATCTGATTGTGAAAAAAAAATTGAATGACGAGTTTGTTGCTTTGTTGTATTTATATATATATGGTATAACATAACAAATAATACATGGTGTTGTGGTCTAAATCCTGGGCAGACACAACTAGAATGGTATATAGTCGTTAGCTTTGCTTCAGTCCATAAACCATTCTAGGTCTGACTACCCAGTCTGTAAACTTGCATTTATGTAGACCAGTTTTACCCCAACACCATGTAGTAATTGTTAAATACATCCTGCATCATTGAGTCCAAAACACCTTGGGATGATAAGCATAATATACAAATGCAGCACCCGTGCATAATGGTGTGATGCTTCTTGTACTTGCTGTGTGGCGTGTTGTGTTCTTGAAGTTGATAAAATATCTAACGTTATATAAAGAAATATTGGCTTATACCTGTAACATTAAAGCCATTACATTATAAAAGTTACAAAGTATATGCTATTTTCCATGTTCTGAAATTTGAAAGAAAGTCTGAACATAAAATGATATGGATTTGTGGTTTTGTTGTGAAAGTCAATTGAAGGCTGAAACATATTTGGAATTTTGTACTTTGAAAGTCTATTAAATGAAAGACAAATGAGGAGGTATGACCCTGGTATGTGCTGTGTTCTTGAGAGTCTATTGAACGTCAAAACATATTAAGCACTGAAAGATAGAAGTATGTGCTAATGAGTGAGTGAGTGATGTAAACATTACATGACACTGACAGGAAGGAATAGTCCATGTTCATTGTTCATGAACAATAATTTACAAACAGAATGGCCCCAAATTTATTTCATTTTTCTTTAAAAGCAGATAGATCTAATTAAGACTGCTGGTATTTTCAAGTGTATTACGTGATAACAGTGACTTATTAGGTCACTGGTAACATGATGTCACTTCATTATTAGTTGTTATTGACATGATAAAGTTAATTTGCAGAATAACATAAAATATACAAATAAGAAACCAATTGCTATACAGTCCATACTTATCCAGGTTATGCAGGATATACATGTATGTGTACAGGTCATGTTGTAATGTATATATAGTTGCATATCCTATATTAATCTTATTGTCACTGACCCAGATAAAATAAAGTAATTGTGATTTCACATAATCATTTTGTGTTCTTTATTACCAAGGACAATAATATGTATGGCCCCTAATTGGAATATGTATTATTATTTTATCACAATTATATTATTATTATAAATTTGCAGTTACATGTAAGGCGAAGTTTTACTTTAATAAACAGGAAAGGCCTATGTGTTATAATAACAGGACGGGTGCTGTCATAACAGGATGGGTGTTATAACAACAGGACGGGTGTTATGACAACAGGATGGGTGTTCTAACAACAGGATGGGTGTTATAATAACAGGACGGGTGTTATAACAGGATGGGTGTTATAATAACAGGACGGGTGTTATAACAACAGGATGGGTGTTATAACAACAGGATGGGTGTTATAACAACAGGACAGGACAGTTGTAATAACAGGACAGTTGTTTTAACAACAGGACAGGTGTTTTAACAAGACGAGTGTTATAACAACAGGATGGGTGTTATACCAACAGGAAAGGACAGTTGTTATAACAACAGGACGGATGTTTAAACAACAGGACGGGTGTTATAACAACAGTACGGGTGTTTTAACAACAGGTTGGGTGTTATAACAACATGATGGGTGTTTTAATAACAGGACAGGACGGGTGTTATAACAACAGGACGGGTGTTTTAACAACAGGACGGGTGTTATAACAACAGGACGGGTGTTTTAACAACAGGATGGGTGTTATAACAACAGGACGGGTGTTATAAAAACATGATGGGTGTTTTAATAACAGGACAGGACAGGTGTTATAACAACAGAACAGGTGTTATAATAACAGGACATGTGTGATAACAACAGGACGGGTGTTATAACAATAGGACGGGTGTTATAACAACAGGATGGGTGTTATAATAACAGGACAGGACGGGTGTTATAACAACAGGATGTGTGTTATAATAACAGGACGGGTGTGATAACAACAGGACGGGTGTTATAACAACAGGACGGGTGTTATAACAACAGAACAGGTGTTATAACAACAGGACGGATGTTATAATAATATTACAGGACGGTTGTAATAACAACAGGACGGGTGTAATAATAACAGGATGGGTGTGATAACAACAGGACGGGTGTTATAACAACAGAATGGGTGTTATAACAACAGGACGGGTGTTATAGCAATAGGCCGGGTGTTATAACAACAGGACGGGTGTTATAACAATAGGACGGGTGTTATAACAACAGGACGGGTGTTATAACAACAGGACGAGTGTTATAACAACAGGACGGGAGTTATAACACCAGGATGGGTGTTATAACAACAGGACAGGTGTTATAATAACAGGACAGGACATGTGTTTTAACAACAGGACGAGTGTTATAACAACAGGATGGGTGCTATAATAACAGGACAGGACGGGTGTTTTAATAACAGGACAGGACGGGTGTTATAACAACAGGACGGGTGTTATAACAACAGGACGGGTGTTTTAACAACAGGATGGGTGTTATAACAACAGGGCGGGTGTTATAACAACATGATGGGTGTTTTAATAACAGGACAGGACAGGTGTTATAACAACAGAACGGGTGTTATAATAACAGGACATGTGTGATAATAAAACGGACGGGTGTTATAACAACAGGACGGATGTTATAACAACAGGATGGGTGTTATAATAACAGGACAGGACGGGTGTTATAACAACAGGATGTGTGTTATAATAACAGGATGGGTGTGATAACAACAGGACGGGTGTTATAACAACAGGACGGGTGTTATAACAACAGAACAGGTGTTATAACAACAGGACGGGTGTTATAATAATATTACAGGACGGTTGTCATAAAAACAGGACGGGTGTTATAATAACAGGATGGCTGTGATAACAACAGGACGGGTGTTATAACAACAGAATGGGTGTTATAACAACAGGACGGGTGTTATTACAATAGGCCGGGTGTTATAACAACAGGACGGGTGTTATAACAATAGGACGGGTGTTATAACAATAGGACGGGTGTTATAACAACAGGACGGGTGTTATAACAACAGGACGAGTGTTGTTATAACAACAGGACGGGAGTTTTAACACCAGGATGGGTGTTATAACAAAAGGACAGGTGTTATAATAACAGGACAGGACAGGTGTTTTAACAACAGGATGGGTGTTATAATAACAGGACAGGACGGGTGTTTTAACAACAGGACGGGTGTGATAACAACAGGACGAGTGTTATAATAACAGGACGGGTGTTATAACAACAGGATGCAGGACGGGTGTTATAACAACAGGACAGGTGTTATAATAACAGGACAGGTGTTATAACAACAGGACGGGTGTTATAACAACAGTACGGGTGTTATAATAACAGGACAGGTGTTATAACAACAGGACGGGTGTTTTAACAACAGGATGGGTGTTTTAACAACAGGATGGGTGTTATAATAACAGGATGCAGGACGGGTGTTATAACAACAGGATGGGTGTTATAATAACAGGATGGGTGTTTTAACAACAGGACGGGTGTTATAACAACAGGAAGGGTGTTATAATAACAGGACAGGAGGGGTGTTGTAACAACAGGACGGGTGTTATAACAACAGGACGGGTGTTATACTAACAGGACGGGTGTTATAGCAATAGGACAGGTGTTTTAACAACAGGATGGATGCTATAATAGTAGGACAGGACGGGTGTGATAACAACAGGATGGGTGTTATAACAACAGGACGGGTGTTTTTACAACAGGACGGGTGTTATAACAACAGGACGGGTGTTTTAACAACAGGACGGATGTTATAATAACAGGACGGGTGTTATAACAACAGGATGGGTGTTATAATAACCGGACAGGACGGGTGTTTTAAAAACAGGACGTGTGTTTTGACAACAGGACGGGTGTTATAACAACAGGACGGGTATTATAACAATAGGACAGGTGTTATAATAACAAGAAGAATGTTGTTAATAGAGAAAAAGCATCCCATTATCATTAATAAATAAAATGGTTTGGTATGTTAAATCCACCAAAACGTGACACAATTGATGTTTAAATTGGAGTAGTAAACTTAAAACGATATCCCCAATTAAAAATAGACAGCACTTAAATACTGGGCTGCGTTCAGTTCAGGTAAATATCTAACATTTTCCTTGACACTGGCTCAACCTCAAATTAGCACACAGTACGCAACAATTTTAGGGAACCAGGCACTAAAACATGTTTGCTGTTTAACGGCGCTGAACGCAGCCCTGATCTTCACATCGTCATTCGGTCTCCTTCTAGGATAAACACTTATAAATACATGTAAACATGTGGAATGTATCAAATTGTGATAAAAATGAAATGACTTGTCTCATTTAATGCGTCACAAAATATGGTGCAATTTTAAGTGGGAAATATATTTTAGTCCAACAAAGACGCATAGCACAAGTTAGGAAATCCCATTTCATTATGTTATTTTGGCATGTTTAAATAGATAACCTTTTAGTATTACGGTGTCAGTGATTATATAGGCATATTATGGGAAAAAATGTTTTTAGCTAATTTTAAAACTTTTTTTAAATAATCCTTTTACGTTCAGTTTAACACTTTTATACCTCTGATATGAAAAAAGGTAATAATTATAGTGAGACGTTACACAATATAAAGTTTCTGTGTTATCGGGACCATAAATCTATCTTGCACTTGAAGTGTATGTGTCTGCAGCTGTACAATTCAGTAAAACGGAACACCGCAGGAAATAGGGCATAAAAGGTATGTTTGCAAGCTCGACTTGTGTTGAGGCAGATATCTAGAACGAAAGTTATTTCTTCATACCTGGTAATTAAAGCAGACGATAAACACTATATTATTACAGTGACTTAATAACATAGGTAACGTATAATGACTAACTGCATAATTAAAAAATCTACTTGCTCGGTGTGATTAATTGATAAATATCCCCTCAAATGTTTATTGTATTTGCATTTTATCTTTAAACAATATTTACTTTCTTTTTAAAGTTCCCCGACTGCGCCTCCCAGTAACAATCAGAAATTGATTACTGGGAGTAATATTGCAGATGTAGATGAAGCAAGGGATATTTATATCTGACTTCATCATCTGTTTTTTTGTTTACCTTTGACTTGGTCACGGTGGTGTGCAATGTACACCGGATATTGTCGTAAAGTGATCTTTTTTTTTAAATTCCAAATGATTTTAGTCATCAAAGTAAATCAAACTCAATTATCTACTAGACGTTGGGTCTACAACATAAATGGTGCACGTGATTGGTGAATAACTGATATGTAAATGCATTGATCCACAACAGGCGAAATGACTCGACACAATAATGAAATGGTGAAAATTGCGGTTCACTGTCAACCTTATCGTTTTACAAATGGATGGCATATGCACATTTTACTCAATAGTGTCTTGAAACTGCAGTTTTTTTTTATTTTGGCGAGCAAGACTGAAGATTACGATGCCAGTGGACAGCATCGACAGGGTCGCTACTTCTCCCGGTTCTGCACCGCAGGCTGGATTAGATGATTATTTGTCGATTCGTTGTCATTGATGATTGGAGATGTAGTTGGTTTCTTTGATTAGTCGTCGTTGAGTACAGTTCCCGTCGGTAGAATTTCCGGACCCTGAAGTTCTAAGGTGTGTAATCAAACTGCCGCTAAGTATTGCTGCTGATTTGGTGCTAGCTGGTTAACATTTAAACAATCCTGTCTAGGGCCACGTGTAAAAACATATCCAGTGCAGTAATTTAAAAATCGTCACACGTAGAGTAGACGACCAAATAAAATTACCCCCTGCACTACACGATTTCACCGTAACCTCGTGTAGTGGGGGCGGCCGTGACCCACTTTGAAGGCTGGAGCTTGCAAAGAAGACGTCCGTCTTGCTCGGCAGCCGCTGACACACTACTACCTACTTGTTTATTTCTATGTATTTGTACGCCAATACCCAACACACCACCAACTTCAAACCGATGCATTCGAAACACCTCATCGGTTATCCTGATTTACCCTAATGCCGAAGGATGACGGAATCGGCCGAGTATGTACGATTGCACACCACAGACTTCACACCGATGCATTCGTAACCCAGATTCAGCCTTATGCCGAAGGATGACGGAATTGGCTGAGTATGTGCTATTGCACACCGAAGTAGTCGTATTGCTGATATGACGAATTATACAACATCATTTAGATACTTAAAAAATAATTGTTAACACATGAAATGAAATAAGACACTGGATTTACCCATTTTGATTCGTGTAAACGTATGTTTGAAATGACTCATATATTGGTTCCAATACCATTAAAATTTGTTAAACGTTTAAAACACTGTAGAAACAGAAATCAAGAGTTTACCATTGACAGACGATGGAAAGTGGTGATAACGACATAGATCTTAATAAAATATATTGGATAATGATCTGTGACGAAAAATAATATCTATATCTACTTAACCAAGGCTAAAACATCTGCGCAATAGAAAACGCAATGGGAACATCGCTCGGTCATTTTCGCCTATGTGCGGAATGGCCGAGCGATGTTCCGATTGTAGAAAACGTACGCGTGCCGCAAGATCGCCCTTGTCCAAAAACAATACGGTGCCGTGTATTATTGTGCAAATGGCTTTATGTCCAAAATCGCATAGCATTATAATAAAAATAAAGCAGCCTTTGCACTATGGCACTAACAAAGCTTCTTGTAAAAAAATGTCAATTTGACCTTGCGCCAGGTTGTGTTTCGGATGGCAGGTTTCACGGTCAGGGAACTCTGTCACAACGTAGAGTAACTCGCGTCGACAGTTTGTCACAGATTCACGTCGACAGTATAACTATTTTGTAAATTTTGTCACAGTTTCGATAGTTTGACATGTGCATATTGTCTTCCATGAAGTAAATACCTTTTTGCATATCATCTGTATATGTAGATGTTGTAAACGATTGTTTGCAATCAAACAGTGCGCTAAACATGCGGTCGCACGAGTGACCGGAATATTATCTGCCGTTGTGTACACACGCAGCAAGTCTACTATAATTCCCGCTACTGGTGGTGGCGAAATTACACCGTTTACATGAATACATACTATTTTTGCTCTTTGATACGGTTTTGGAACATGCCACATTTCAATTTTCATCCAAAGACACATGTGTAGGTTAGAACTTATTTGACTAGTAAAAAAATTCTAACCGGTTTAAGTTGATCTACTTTGTTGTTCCTGGAATGATGTCATCGGCAGAGGAAAGAAGTCCATCTCTACTGACAGTTATGGCACTATATGTAAAATCCAGTAAATAATTGACTATATACATCAAAGTATGCCGTGTTTTCCCGCATCATATCGACGTGAATCTGTGACAAATTGTCGACGCGAATCACTCCACGTTGAGACAGAGTTCCCTTACCGTCGTGGGTTAGGAACTGCTATTTATCTATTATATTCAATACATACGAATTAAATATGAATATATTTTGTAACATCATACCACGTATCTAAATTCTTCCTAGATTTTCCTAGAACATCTACAGTTGAAATCTCTCATTTACTTGTCGGACTATTTTTGCAGTGTAGAACTTGAAGACAAAGTTATTCGGTCCTGCCAAAATTCGCGCAATTTTTGTCAATGGGGCTAACTTCTCCTAGTTTTTTTTGTTCGCGCCTTTTACAATTTTAAGCAAATTCGGTAGCCAAACACTAAAGTTGTTAGAGTGACTATTCTTGAGTGGTCAGTTCATAAAGTTGTAATCCCACCATTGATTGTTGTAGGCATTAAATACTGAAAATTTTGTCACAATACCACTTTTTACATGGTCATTATAGAACAGAACAGAACATATATTTTATTGATTTGCACATAAGTACATCATCATACAATACATACATATACTAGAACATTTATATATTTATATATATATATATATATATATATATATATATATATATACATATACACACACATACACATACACACACACACACACACACACACATACATATATATATACATATATATATATATATATATATATATATATATACATACATATATACATACATATACACAAATTACATTTCTATTATATGAAAACATTTCAAAAACTGTTGTCACGTGACTAAGTATAATACTATTTAAACAAATAAAATATATAGAGGATGAACTAAGTGTTATGAGAAAGTGAAACACACAGTATAAATGCGGCTTTTAGATATTTTGCAAGTTTTGTTATTGTACCAATATCAGTACTCTTTAAAAGTTCTATGAATTTAAACATACTTGGGTTTTCGTAATAATAACGTTCAATAAATTTCCGTCTTAAAGTATTGTAACATGAACATTTAATGATGAAATGATATTCATCTTCAATATCTCGAGTCCTACAATATGAACAGTATCTTTCGGCTCGAGGTATTCGGTTCCTACCAAAACGACCCGTTTGGATGCGTAAATTGTGAGAAGACAGTCTAATCTTGCAAATATAAGTTCTTAAGTCAACTTGTAACATATCTAAATACTTCTCATAACCGAATTCTAATTTCACCAATTTATATATATGTAACACTTGGTTTCTTTCTATATCAGAGTACCAGCTTTGATAAAAATTATCAATCAAACGTTGTTTAAAAACATTAATAAAGCTTCTATCATTTGCTATTCCTTGTTGATTCCAAACAAAAGCGAATCCATTTTGGCATAATAAATGTTTAACTTTTGTTAACCAACACTTTTTACCAGCTATGCAATCGTCATATGACAATTTGTACATAACTTTTAATAATATATTGTCCGTGTTTAACAACTTAAACCAATATTTTAAAATTCTAATATATCGAGATATGTACAAAGGGTATCTAGCTAATTCTCCATAAACACCAACATTTGAAGTATTAGTTCTAACATTAAGAACAGACTTACAGTATTTTAAGTGAATACGTTCAATTTCCTTTGATTTACTATATCCCCAAATTTCATAGGCATATCCTAAAATCGAACCTACAAAGGCATCAAACAATTGGCAACAGATTTTCGGCTGTTGTACACGTACGATCTAGTGAGGCCCTCGGAAGGGCATTGTCAGGTACATAATGTAAACAATCAAAATTTTCATTAAAATTATCCAAAATAATAAAATCATCCCGAACACCTACCCTACTATTGAAATCACCAACTAAATATAATGATCCAAGATGTGAAAAATCGTCAATATCACACTGTAACAGTTCAAAGAAATCAACAGGTATTACATTATAACATGGAGAGTCTTCACCCCACAGATAAACACCATATATATATACATCAGAATCAAGGTGGAAAAAAGTTTTGTCCAGTTTTACCCAAACTATTGTATCGTGATGATTCCGCACGATTTGCACACCGTCTTTAAAGCTTTCTTTATACATTACTGCCAAACCCCCACTTGATCGCCGTGCATTTCTGTGTTTAAACTTCCTGTACAGATTGTGGCACACATACCCGGATAAGTTGACATCATTATGTTCACTACACCATGTTTCAAATAAAAACACTATATCGTTTCTCGATATGATTTCAACGAATTCTTCCGAATCTTTTTTCACATCAGTCGGACTATCCAAGCTAACACACGCAGATCATCCTCATTTTTTTAGAAGAAGAAACAAGGATTATTTATAATCGCCATTATGCGACTACCCCACGGAAGCACTTCCTTTTTACAATGGTGGTACTATGCCTAAACCGCAACTGAAAAAACAGCCATCTGGCGATTTTATCACCGAACAATTTTAATTCTATTTTTACATGTGTGAAAATCTCTAAATTTGTAAAATGGCGCATTTAAATTGATTTTTTTTTGTTAATATAAGCTTCCCTTCAGTAAGCATCATGTTTGAGGTACGTTTACGTTTCATTTTACATTTATGATAGTAATAATAGCATGCTGAAAGCTGAAAATATGTAGGCGTGTAATTACTTTTACACGGCATTAAATAGCATTCTGTAATAAAAATGGCAATCTATAAGAAATCTGAACTCTAAGAAGGTTGTGACATTACATTCACCTTTATCATTAAGTACAACGTCAAATGAAACTTGGTGTTTCATCAATAAGTTTGTCATAGGGCACTTATTGATATTTTAACGTACAATGTATCAATGTATAATGCGTTCACTTCGTAACCTTCGTTACCGCAAACTTTGTTCTGGTAGAAGTTCAATAAATGATCTATAAAATAACTCACTATATACTTGGAGGTGCACAAATACCCTCAAACATACTCCACTTTCGGTATCTTTGTCGTGTGGAAATAATGGATATTTAGTATAATCATTATCAATCAATAACCGTTTAAAATACTAGTATCAAATGTGCGCTTACCATAAATGTCTTCTTCAAGTTGGTTATATTTTAAAAAAAAAAGTAAATATATTAAATTTTGTTGTTTTTTTTTTTTTATGATTTAAGAAAATACTCAAATTCTCTATATATTCTATATAAACTTTGAGAAAGTTGGTCCTTTTTACACATGTATAGATTTTTTTTAAATTACCAGTCCTGCTGTGAATAGAATAGATTAAAACTGATAAAAAAATCTATTAAATAATTTGATCGTTATCATTACATCTATAATTTTTATGTATCTAATTTATTTGTTTGGAATTTAAAAAGTGGTTTGCAATACCCAGTACACCAAATATGCAATACACAGTACACCATTTGTGACAACACTGCGTTGTACTACCGTGAGGAAAGAAAATGTAGTCCTCAGCTTACATGTGGCCACATTCAACGCGGTAGAGTAAACGCAAGACAGCAATGAGCCGATGCAAAGGTATGTGTTATGTACCATTATTTGTGTTATTTTTTTCTCAAATATAAAGTTAATTACATCTATCATGCATTATGTTTGAAACACAACCAACGACACGCTACGAGTGTAAACTTGTTAATTAATTCAATTAATGATACTTGTTCGATATTAAAATACATGTATGTATACTGTGTTTTCCATCTGACTTGCCTTAAGCCCTCGTTTAGTTATGCATATACAAGTAGCGGAGGATTCAGTTGAATACATACTACTACACCTGTACAGTATGCATACACGGTTATTGTAAATAAACGCATAAATAACATGTTATTAAAACGTTGAAACTTCATTTTTTTATCAGGTGTTAAAATGTTACATTTATATAATGCAATACAAATTGTAATATTTAGCAATCGTGACTATATGGATTATATTTCGTGCAAACTTATGGGGTGCCGTTTTACTATTTAACCTTAATAAGTGATATCACTTATTCGAATAGTTGATATCACTCATTTGAATAAGTGATATCACTCATACAAAAAAGTGATAGTTTTCATTTGAAACGAATGAGTTATATCACCAATTCGAATGAGTGATATCACTCATTCGAATAAGTGATATCACTAATTCATTTCGAATACTACTCCCTTATACATACGTTGACATATCATAAAACGATACCGCAATACTGCTCTCTTATAAATACGCCGACATATCATAAAACGATCCCCGCCATACTGCTCTCTTATAAATACGTCAACATATCGTAAAGCGATCCCCGTCATACTGCTCTCTTATTAATACATTGACACATCATAAACGATCCCCGCCATACCGCTCCCTTATAAATACATCGACATATAATAAAACGATCCCCGCAATACTGCTCTATTATAAATACGTCGACATATAATAAAACGATCCCCGCAATACTGCTCTCTTATAAATACGTCGACATATCATAAAATGATCCCACCATACTGTTCTCTTATAAATACGCCGACATATCATAAAATGATCCCACCATACAGCTCTCTTATAAACACGTCGACACGTCGTTAAACGATTTCTGCCATACTGCTCTCTAATAAATACGTTGACACATCACAAAACGATCTCTGCAATTCTGCTCTCTTGTTAATATGTCGACATATCATAAAACGATCCTACCATACTGCTCTCTTATAAATATATCGCCACATCATAAAACGACACCCGCCATACTGCTCACTTATAAATACGTCGACACTTCATAAAATGATGCGCGCAATATGGCTCTCTTAAAAAAAAAGTCGACACATTGTAAAATGATACCCGCCATACTGCTCTCTTATAAATACTTCGATTCATCATAAAACGATCCCCGCAATACTGATCTCTTATAAATATGTCAACACTTCATAAAACGATCCCCGCAATACTATTCTCTAATAAATACATCGCTACAACAAAAAACGACCCCCGCCATACTGCTCACTAATAAATACGTCGACACACCATAAAACTATCTGCGCAATACTGCTCTCTTATGAATACATCAACACATTATTAAACGATACCCGCGATACTGCTCTCTTATAAATACGTCGAAACATCATTAAACGATCAAGGTTATACTGCTCTCTTATAAATATGTCGACACGTTATTAAAGATCCACGTAATACTACTCTCTTATAAATACACCGACACATCATAAAACGATCCCCGCAATTCTGCTCTCTTATAAATACGTCGACACATCATAAACCGATCCCCGGCATACTGCTCTCTTATCAATACATCACCACATCATAAAACTATCCCCGCCATACTGCTCTCTTATAAATACGTCGACACATCGTAAAACGATCCCCACCATACTGTTCTCTTATAAATACGTCGACACATCATAAACCTATCCCCGGCATACTATTCTCTTAAAAATACGTCGTCACATCATTGAACGATCACCGCCGTACGGTCGACACATCACAAAATGATTCACGCCTTACTGCTCTCTTATAAATACATTGCCACATAATAAAACGATCCCCGCCATTCTGCTCTCTTATAAAAACTGCTCTCTTATAAATACGTCAACACATCATAATATGATCCCCGCATTACTGCTCTCTTATAAAAGCGTCGACACATCATAAAACGATCACCGCCATACTGTCGACACATCATAAAACGATCACAGCCGTACTGTTGCCACATCATAAAACGATCACCGTCGTACCAAACAATGCCCGCCATACTGCTCTCTTATCAATACATCGCTGCATTATAAAACGATCTCCGCCATACTGCTCTCTTATTCGTTTAATCATATTTTATTGCATTTATAATTGCAGCAATGGGGTTGGGCCACAAGTTCTCACAACATTAGTTACGGCCCTTCCCCTAAAATATTACAAATAATTGAAGAAAAAAACATGACATGGCATAACAAATGATAAAGGGTTAAAGTTAATATAAATGAAAAGAGACTTTCCACAGTATGTACACAATTATCCAGCATTTAACGCCAATTGAAATAATAGAGAAAACTTATTTTTTAAAAATCAGTAATATCAATTCCATTTAGTTCTTATAAGGTTAAAAACAAGAAAATATCGGTGGAACCAATGGATGCTCCCCAAGTAGCGCGGACAATAATTTGGTCACAGACTCAATGAAAGGGCCATAACTCCATGAAAAATCATAGAACTGGAACACATAGACAATATGCGCATCTGCACTTGGTAATGAAGCCTCCTAGCAAATTTCATAAAATTCCAACATTGGGATGTAGAGAAATAGCGCGGACAATAATTTGGTAACAGACTCAATGAAAGGGCCATAACTCCGAAAAAAATCACCGAACCGGAACACATAGACAATATGCGCATCTGCACTATGCGGACTAACACAACAATAAAAAAAAAGGTTAACCCGGTATGATCTGCGTTGTTGTCATTAAAGTAACTGTTTACATATTCTAGATATATCAATGTTGATTATGAATGTTTGTCAACCATTATAGAAAGTTTTTCTTCTTTTTTATCTTATTGGATATAACAATGCTTTTTATGACGGATTTCTTAATTAGTACTCGGATTCAAATCTTTTTGAAGATTTAATAAGTTGTTGTACAGCTTTAAATATTATAGTATTATCATCGTATACAAGATTAGCATTGCCATATAATGTTAACCTTAAACCTATTGGGTGGAATGTTCTAATTGAGCTAAAAATTCAATTCTCGAAGCTAATATAAGTCACATTTAAAAAGGTGGTGCTCAGCACCTTCAGTCAAATATCCACAAGTACAGACGGAATTATTTTTTAAATGGTTTAAATACATATCACTATTCAAATTATTGCAGTTATTTCTGATTCTAGCATGCATAGTTGATAATTATCTGTTTCCCTCCGAGTAATAATTTGGAGTTTTTTAGGTGACATTCTTATATTGTTTTTAAAGGCAGATATACTTGAGTCTATCGCTCTTACTGCTGAGTCTAACTTGTTCCACAATGCTATCGAGGAAGGTATACAAGATTGCCTACTTATTTCAGTTCTGCAGTAAGGAGTTGCTACATTATCAGAATTTATTAATTGATAATCAGTAGTGTTGCGAATCAATGGAGGAATCAAGTCGCCTATATAGGAAGGGACCAATTATTTGTGGCTTTATACATGAACATAAGTTTTTGTTGCTTTCGCCTTTCTTTGAGTAAAACCCATCCACACTCTGTAAAAAGATTTTGTAAATAAACTGATCTTGTTAATCCGGTTACAATTCTTGCTGCTTTATTTTGTAAATTTTCAAGTGATTCAGCAATATGATTTGGGCATCCATCCCAAACAATTGATGAGTTTTCAAAAAGGAGTCTAACATATGATAAGTAAATTTGATTTAGGGCATTTCTACTAAGGGTAAATTTCAATTTTCTCATTAATCCTAATACTTTAGATGCTGATTTTTTAATATTTTCTATATGAGTATCCCATTTACCAGTGTTACTTAAGGTTAATCCAAATGTTTGTGATTATTAACAAACAGTGTTATTAAACATACGTTGAGGCAAAGCCTCACATTGATTAAAAGTAAATAGCATAGCTTCAGTTTTATCTGGATTAAACTTAACTAGCCGATGACTGGCCCAATTAGATATCATCTTCAAATCATGATTTATAATCCCTTCTATATCTTGAAGAGTTGCGGCTAACAGAAAAGTGAACTGTCATCCGCATACAATCTTGTTAAACTTAACAATGATTCTGTTATGTCATTGACGAAAATAATAAACAGTAAAAAGGCCAAGTACAAAGCCTTGAGGAACACCTGCCAATATAGATTTGAGATCAGAGTTACACGTTTGAATCACCACTCTTTGTTTTCTATCACAAAGATAGTTATTAATCCAATTGAGCATATTGCCATTTACCCCATTTTCTTTTAGTTTAAATGATAAACCTTTGTGCCAGACTCTATTAAATGCTTTAGAAATATCACAAAATATCATACAGGAATGCTGTTTACTGTCAAATGATTAGCAAATATGATGATATATATCAATGAGTTGAAAATTTGTCGAGTGGTTAGGTGTCTATTGAAACCCAAGTATTACCCAACGGCGCACATTGGCGGCGGGCACACTGGTCTATAATTACCAACCATGGATTTATCTCCTTTTTTAAATATAGGAATTACATTTGCTGTTTTCGACCTATCTGGAAAAATACTTTCTGATAGAGAGCGATTAAATGATACTGTTAATGGTTTAGATACTGATTTGGCAACTCCTTTTAACATGTTATGACTTATAATATCCGGCCCACTTGCCTTATCTGGATTCAATGAGAGAATTACATCTTCTACTACTGTTTATGTTACCATGACGTTATCAAGAACATTATGAGTTTTCAATGAAAGTGGGGGGAAGTTGAATATTATCTTCATTAATACACGAGATAGATGCAAAGTAAGAATTCAAACAGTCAGCTTTTTCATGATCAGTTAGAAAGAACTCAGTTTCACCTGTCGTTGCGGCACGACATAATGGTGGTATATTACTAGAGGTGTCGTTATTTTTAACAAAGTGTCTTATAACTTTCCAGAAACCGCTTTTGTTATTAAATTGCAAATCGGTTAAAGTAAGATCCAGGGTGCTAAAAAAAATTCTTTGGCGTGTTTTTTTTCAAATTATTAACTTTATTTCTATATTGTTTTTATTTACACCAGTCACATGAATTTCCTGATTTTAATGCTTTGGATTTCAGTCGATCTCTTATTTTTGAATATGTTCTAATAGAGGAGTCATACCAAGATTTATCATTGGCGCGTACAGTAACCATTTGGATGGTATGCATCTTTTGACAAGTACTAAAACAGTATCTGTAAAACTACTACAGGCATCATTTACATTTCCACTTAAAATATCGCTCCAATCATAGTCTGATATGAAATCATTCAATAAGTTAATTGGCTTTTTTATAGAGCCATACTGTGCGAGTATAAGTTGGCTGTAAATTGTAAGAAAAAGGCAAAGTTATATATGTGGCTCTATGATCACTTATGTCAGGTGGGACTGGAAGCGTACCAGATTCGATATAACGAAGGTCCTCTGGAATTAAAATGGGATCTAAAATAGCTTCCATACGTGTGGGTTCATTTACTGTGTTTATTAATGAGTTTGTGTTTAGCACTTCTCTTAGATTGTGATAATTCGGATTCATTAAATTTTCATTTAAATCACCAATGATCAATACATTGTTTGTAATTTCAAAAGCTCTTTCAATATTATTATTTAGCTTATCAAAAACAAATGCATCAGCTGTTTTGGGGCTATAAAATGTTCCTGTTAGATAAGTTTCATTTTTTAATTTAATTTCAACCCAAATAGATTCGCTGCAATATACTTCTAATTGATGCATTCTTTTATGAATCAATACTTTGGACAGATATATCAAAATACCCCCACCATGGTTTGTTCTATCTTTTCTACATGGGTCATCGTTGTTATCTGTAAGAAGAATCTCATCATTTGTAACTAGAGCATCAAGATGAGTTTCCGTAAAACATAACAAATCAAAATCAAGAAATGATTCTTTGATTAACTCCATTTTGTTTCGAATACTTCTAATATTACAATACAATACTAATAGACAATGTTTAGAACTAACTGGGCCTGGATTATTTTCAATATCAACCGAATCTAGTAGAAGTAAAATTAAAACCAGACTAAAATGTAAGTTATACAATGATTGCTTTAGATAATCATGAGAATGCTACAATACGTATTTCATTATACTTCATAAAAGCTTGAGAAAAAACAGGGGTCGACAATATAATACTCTAAAGGATTTGTATAGATACCGGTATGAGCTGACCAGACCAATAGCACTTCTCCTCGCAATTAGATCATTACCCATTGGGGGAATAATACTACTGCAAACGTGAGGCTTGTCATTGATACTACATCGCAAAGTATCTATTGCTGAAGTAAAGTTAAGAGAGAAGGATAGAAAAATATGAGATAGAGAAAATTAAGAGCTGAAAATAGGAAAAACACTGACGCTATCGTTTGCGTCAACTGTAACATGTGTAGTGAAGTTTTGGTGAATTACAACATATTCATCACATTTAGAAGACTTATAGGGGGTTTATATTCTATTATGCTCTCATGACTCCTTAGTAACGGAGATACATAACTTTAATACAAAACATGAGAAACTGTTGTTTTCTTTGTTACTACAAAATGGAAAATGTAAAAAGAGGGGGAAAGACAAAAAACAACCCAATAAATATACAATATATATACAATATATATACATACACGCACGCACGCACGCACGCACGCACGCACGCACGCACGCACGCACGCACGCACGCACGCACGCACGCACGCACGCACGCACGCACGCACGCACGCACGCACGCACGCACGCACGCATATGATTCTTTATATTATTGTAAACAATTGTTGATGTCATAGAATATAGCTGCTTACTTTACTATCAACAACTCATCAAAAAGAGTAATTTATTTTCTTTCATAATCGTCATAATTATAATTATCATCATCATCATTATCAACATTATTATCATAATCAACATTAATAAATGCACTCAAATTATGATGATATTTAGTGTTGTGACCCATTATCATTATCAATAACTAGTATATCATCATTAAACTCATCATCATCAATCATTAAACTCATCATCATCAATAATAGTTATCATTTTTACATTTCATCATCATCATCTTTACATTTCATCATCATCATCATCATCATCATCATCATCATCATCATCATCATCATCATCATCATAATCATCATCATCATCGTCATCATCATCATCATCATCATCATCATCTTTACATTTCATCATCATAATCATTATCATCATCATCATCATCATCATCATCATCATCATCATCATCATCATCATCATAATCATCTTTATCATCATCATCATCATCATCATCTTCATCATCATTTTTATCATCATTATCATCATAATCCTCTATATAACTGATTATCATCATCATCTTAATGATCATTATTATCCTCATTATCATTATCATAATCCTCTTTATAACTCATCATCATCATCTTTATCATCATTATCATCATCTTAATCACCATTATTATCATCATCATAATCCTCTTTATAATAATTATCATCATCATTATCATCTTAAATAATAGTTATATCAGTTTTACATTTCATCATTATCACAATCTTTTATCAAAATATGACTGTCACAAGCAGTTTGAACACATACATATTGACAGAACTTTACTGTTTCACACTAGGAAATTAAGCTGAAAATCACTTGACTAAACATACGCGATTTATTCAGGAAAAAAATATTACTAATTGAACATAGTTATGTAGCACACAACACTAAATAGCTACAAGCTATCACTGGTTAGGGACAATGAGTTAATGTCACTTCAGATTTATGTCTTCAATACTTCTGAGTCTGATTGGATTACTTCATGAAAACTGCACCGTTTTTGTTCCAAAAATAGGCAATGGTGCCACTTTTTTAAAGCGGTATCAGCTCTTAAAAATGCTGTGATTATACCGTGTTAAATCTTCTGAAATAAACACTCTGCCCGCATTGTGTTTTGGTTGTTTTTTTATTGTATAGATATTGTTCTTCGTGTGATACGATTTTAATTTGATTAAGATTTGGGGTATCTTACCACGCTTGGACACGAGATGGCACCTCTCGACATCTGCTACGGAAATGCAGGTGTTACGTTCGTCTCTGAGTAGATTGTTGTTGATGACAGTAACAACATGCTGTGTCAGTTCCGACTCATTTATTTTGGGATCACGTTTCAGATTTGAGAGTCGGAGATTGTTGCGACGCCCATATTGTTCAAGATCGTGTTGTCCTTCCTTAATATCTCGAATCTCGCTCTCTTATAAAAACTGTTCTCTTATAAAGACGCCAACACAAAACAAAACCCAACATACTGCTCTCTTATAAATACATCGACACATTATAAAACGACCCCTGCCATACTGCTCTCTTATAAATACTTCGACACATCAGAAAACGATCCCCGCAATACTGCTCACTTATAAATACGTCGACACATCAAAAAAACTATCCGAGCAATACTGCTTTCTTATAAATACGTCGTCGACACATCATAAAACGATCCCCGCCATACTGCTGTCTTATAAATACGTCGACACATCATAAAACGATCCCCGCCATACTGCTCTCTTATAAATACATTAACACATCATAAAACGATCACCACCATACTGCTCTCTTATAAATACATCGACACATCATAAAACGATCCCTGCCATACTGCTCTCTTATAAATACGTCGACACATCATAAAACGAAACCCACCATATTGCTCTCTTATAAATACTTCGACACATCAGAAAACGATCCCCGCAATACTGCTCACTTATAAATACGTCGACACATCAAAAAAATATCGCAGCAATACTGCTTTCTTATAAATACGTCGTCGACACATCATAAAACGATCCCCGCCATACTGCTGTCTTACAAATACGTCGACACATCATAAAACGACCCCCGCCATACTGCTCTCTTATAAATACATTGACACATCATAAAACGATCACCACCATACTGCTGTCTTATAAATACGTCGACACATCATAAAACGATCCCCGCCATACTGCTCTCTTATAAATACATTGACACATCATAAAACGATCACCACCATACTGCTCTCTTATAAATACATCGACACATCATAAAACGATCCCTGCCATATTGCTCTCTTATAAATACGTCGACACATCATAAAACGACCCCCGAATACTGCTCTCTTATAAATACGTCGACACATCAAAAAACGATCACTGCAATACTGCTCTTTTATAAATACGTCGTCGACACATCATAAAACGATCCCCACAATACTACTCTCTTATAAATACGTCGACAAATCATAAAACGATCCCCACCATACTGCTCTCTTATAAATACATTGACGCATCATAAAACGATCACCACCATACTGCTCTCTTATAAAGACATCGATACATCATAAAACGACCCCCCCCCCCCCCCCGCAATACTGTTCTCTTATAAATACGTCGTCAACACATCATAAAACGATCTCCGCAATACTGCTCTCTTATAAATACATCGTCGACACATCATAAAACGATCCCCGCAATACTGCTCTCTTATAAATACGTCGACACATCATTAAACGATCCCAGCCATACTGCTCTCTTATAAATACATCGACACATCATAAAACGATCCCCGCCATACTGCTGCTCTCTTATAAATACGTCGACACATCATAAAACGATCCCCGCAATACTGCTCTCTTATAAATACGTCGTCAACACCATAAAACGATCTCCGCTATACTGCTCTCTTATAAATACGTCGTCGACACATCATAAAACGATCTCCGCAATACTGCTCTCTTATAAATACGTCGTCAACACATCCTAACACGATATCCGCAATACTGCTCTCTTATAAATACGTCGTCAACACATCATAAAACGATCTGATCTCCGCAATACCACTCTCTTATAAATACGTCGACACACCATAAAACGATCTCCGCAATACTGCTCTCTTATAAATACGTCGTCGACACATCATAAAACGATCTCCGCAATACCGCTCTCTTATAAATACGTCGACACACCATAAAACGATAATATGTTTTGTTCATATGGTCCACATTGTTGTAAACTATGTTAATATATATGCTATTTTATTCATATTCTGAAACGTTGGACAAACTCGGAAGTACCATCATGTTTTAATGAGACACAGTGAGTAAATGGGCTGTCATGCACGGGCTTGTCCGTAACATCGACGGAACTTTTATTAAATATGATTATTTTTTTTACAAGATAGGTTACCAGTTTTTTACGATTATTGATCCTGGTATAATGTTCAGTATTTCAGCTGAAGTGTTACAGTCAACACAACATATGGGGGAAGGTGGGCAGTGATAGTACGGTGGCACAACTACTGAAGAGTTCAGACCCCACATACCACGTGGTTGAGGACAAACCATATGCAGAAGTATGCTCTTATATACGCATAAGTTCAGTGCCAGCTTATACTATTTTAGATCGATTGAGAAATAAGATTTTTCAACCTATACATGTTAACGGATAATATGTCTTGCGTTATAACCCCACACATGGCCCACGTGGTGTGGGTCCGAACAACAGCCAATATACCACTATACCATGCGCTCCGCTAGACACATTAACCATTCGTAAAGCCATCACGGAAGCATAATTAATTTGTTCCCATACTTGGTTAATATATACACTGGATTGCACTCTTGTTTTTTCTCAATGAATTAACAACTATATAGTCATAAACAATATATCCTTGATATTAAAAAAGAATCATTTTCAAACCGTTCTACATCATATCGCCTAGCCGGGGTCGAAGCACTGAATAAAATTCTCATTGATGGTAAAACATATATTTGTTAACAAGTCCTCCTACAGACAGTATGTAATATAAGTCGTTATCTATTTTGTGCTAAACGTACACAAACAGTTGATATATACACATTCCAAACATACACGATTGATTGAAATGTTCACGGACGCATCAGAGCTTCACGTCTATACGAATGGAGTGTTTTCTTTGCATTTGTTGTAAATGTTTGTAATTTATTTTTTTAAATACATTATTAAATGTAAACATTTATTTCAGTTGTGGATGGGCACGCACCCAACTGGTCCATCAATTATTGTTATTCCTGGGGAAGCCGAGAAGAAGCTTACCGACTGGTTACTGGAACACCCAGAAGCCCTTGGCGAGGACGATATAGTACAGGGTTCCCTCACTTTCATGATGAAGGTGCTATCCATCAAGAAGGCACTGTCACTGCAGGCTCATCCTAATAAGGTAAATACTCACAAACAACCAAAGTAGAGTAACTTATATGTTTTGGAGGAGGGAATTTTCAGTTCGTCTTTTAAAATGTCTATTTGTGATTCTTAGACAGGAAATAACGCCAGAAGTAAACAGGCACTCTTTGGTATAGAGTGCTGGCTTGTATACCCTATCTAGTAATACAAGCGGACAGAGAATGTCAGGTTCGTTTGACTAGACGGAGTCACTCCTGTTTTTCCATACAGCGTTTCATGACGGGGACGGTGATGTTATAAATATTGTAGACTCACTATGTTGTATAAACAGACTAGCAAGTACAGACCGGAAAGCCATCGTTAATGCGTATCCCAACACGAGGGGTGTATCGGAAGATTTCACCATCAGTGAAAGGACACCATAGATTAAACTAAAGAAAGGTGCGTTCAAGTGTAAATCACCGGACATCTTAAACGTAAGAGGTCTTAAAAGCATACTAATCTACTCAGTATTTATTGATATGGTAAACAAATTTGACATGTTTTGTTCAATGGAAACAAATCTCGATACACATGACATTGCAAATCTAAAAGGATATGAATTTATTGCTAAAAATAGACAGAAATTCTTTGCTAGGAAATCCGGCGGTAAAGGCGTGTACTAACGCGGCGATATAATAGTACTGAAACAAAAAAGTTTGAATGTCAATATTCGTTAACATTGAACTAAATTTTGCTGAAATCTTCTGTTTGTTGCATAATTATGTCTTATCAAAAAAATGATAATATCCCAAAGACTGACAAGTGAAATTTAGTTCAATCAAAGTATTCACATTCGAACTTAGCGAAAGTTTCCTTTTTTTGGTTCAGTATATTATGGTTAAAAATTACTTCATTTCGATAAAGATCTTATACTAGGTGTTACATATATATTCTGGGTCGCCATATCTTGACCAGGACGAAATACTAAACTTTGAGAACGAAATAAGTCAATTATGTATAGATGATAAATATTGTCTGTTGACTGGCGATGTTAATGCTAGCACTTCTCAACTGCCCGATTTTTTAAACGCCGATAGTTTTCTTACCGACTATTTTAACATTTATGACAAGACCATTGCGCAATTCCAAAAATCACACATTATAGATGGAATGGGGTTCCCTTTAAAGGGATTATATTGACAAATAACACGAACACGCTGTTAATCCAGACTTTTCCTTCATACAGTGTGCACAAAATAATGCTTATGTATTGACGTATAACCTTTATTTACTTGAAAGTTATCAAATCAAACAGTAATTGAATATTGGCCAAAACTTTTATACGTCCCGCAATAAAGTATTGAGCAATGTTTACATTGAACTCCGTAAACTTCCCGAACAAAGCCTCGAAAACGAGATCGGGAACGAGTCTTCACGATGTTATCCGATGATTGATCGGAAACCCGAAAGCGGTCGTTAAAAATGGCAAATGTAAACAAAATCGTAGCTTCAGAAACCCCGATGTTTGTAATAAAGAGGTTATACAATTATACACTTCAGAAGCGTATATCTCTAAGTTGTTAGTGTATCTTCATGCTGGTTGTGTGCATTCAGGACAGGGAATTGACGGAAAAATGCCAATATAATCCCTTTTTAAGTATTATATTGACAAGTAACACAAACACGCTGTTAATCCAAACTTTTCCTGTAGGCAGTGTGCACAAAATAATGCTTATGTTTTGACGTATAACCTTTATTTACTTGAAAGTTATCAAATTAACAGTAATTGAATATTGACCAAAACTTTAATACGTCCCGCAATAAAGTATTGCGCAATGTTTACTTTGAACTCCGTACACTTCCCGAACAAAGCCTCGAAAACGAGATCGGGAACGGGTCTTCACGATGTTATACGATGATTGATCGGAAACCCGAAAGTGGTCGTTAAAAATGGCAAATGCAAACAAAAAACGTGGCTTCAGAAACTCCGATGTTTGTAATAAAGTGGTTATGCAATTAGACACTTCAGACGCGTATATCTCTAAGTTGTTCATGCTGGGTGTGTGCATTTAGGACAGGTCATTGACGGTAATATGCCAATATAATCCCTTTAAATCGCCATTCACAAGATACTATAACAAATACGCACGTGGTTATGTAGAACTAGTAACCTATTTATATTAAATGGGCGAGTAGGTATTGATAAATCCCACGGTCTTTTTACATATCGCAATACGTCGTTTATTGACTATGCTCTCACTATGACTGAATGCTTCAAATATGACCACTACTGAGATCGTCGAGACTAATCCATTGTTCTCGGATGGTCATAACCTTATAACGCTTTCATTGTCTAAAAGTGTGCCAGTGGCGCACAGGGGCGTAGCAACAGCAAGTGGGATGCGACCCTTAAACACAATTTTACAGACAATATCGATTACGTAAAGTACTTAGATTCCAAAGTCGCAATCGATTCCGTTACGACACACAAACTTCAAACAAGTTCACGCGATTTATAATTCATACATTTCACATAATACAAAAACGGTTTTAAATGAGAAGGAAAATACAAATACTTGCTTACCAGGCTGATTTAAGTAAGTAGCGATACAAGACAATTTCATTTATTAAAAGATCTGTGAAGATTTTCTAAATGTCCTTATCGTTCAACTGTCAGAAGAAAAGTGCCTAGATGGTTAGTTTGTCGGGAAAAGGGGAAATTGTTAATTTACCCATCAAGTAATATTTACCCATCATGCAATAAAATCACTCACTCATCGCTCACTCATTAGCTCAATTACTTCGTGCAAAACACACATGTATACAAACATATACACTGACATCCCAACACAAAACATTGAAACGAACTATAGATATTTTTACACGCGCCAGAGTACTTGTGACCAGGAGGCTCGCAATTAATTTTAAAATACTTGATGTGGCCAAAAGCAAACCCTGGTCACATATATTAAATATACTCAAAATTTACCGGAGTATACTCCGTTATTAATAATGTACTTAATACTGGCCATATACCGGAATGCTGGCTGGAAGGATATATTGTCACGATATTTAAAAATAAAGGCGATCCTATTGAACCCACTAACTATAGGCCTATCACATTATTAAACTGTCTGGGGGAAATCATTTACATCTATTTTAAATACCAGAGCTATCTGCGTATGATTTACTACATGAAAATCAAGCCGGTTTCCGTAAAGGCTACTCCACAGATGACCATGTTATTTTGTTACACGCCCTTATAGAAATCCTTAAAAAGAAAAAAAAACATTAACTATATTGTGCGTTTATAGAGTTTGCAATGGCATTAGATTCAGTCAACAGAATTTGCCTTTGGCAGAAGCTCCTAGCAACGTACATTAATGGATTTTTTTTCCGAGTCATATATAACATGTACAGTAACATAAAGTGATGGTCAAAAATCTAGTTTTTTTCGCATATGAGAACGGTGTGAGACAGGGAGAAAGTTTATCTCCTTTGATCTTTTCCATATTCCTGAACGATTTAGAATCCTGTTTGTCCATCTCTGGTAGAGTTGGCATTGCATTTGATGCTTACACTGCAGGAAACTGACTCAAACTTTTGGTTATCCTAGATAAAGACGATACTGTGATCGTATCAGATACTCCAGTTGATTTCCAGAATTTACTCGATCCATTCTATGATTATTGTCACGACTGGAAACTCGTCGTTAATATGTCTTAAAGGAAAATAGTAATATATTTTTAAAATTAGAGGTGAAAACATTGAAATTGTGAATCGCTATAAATATATAGGTATAATCTTCACAAGCAATGGCCCATTCTTGACAGTTAGAAACCATTTGGTTGAACAAGCTAGGAAAGCTATGCACATATTATATTCTCGCATATACAATCTCGATTTGCCCCTCGACCTCCAGCTTAAACTATTTGATCACACTTTACTGCCTATTTTAATAGCGAAATATGGGCGTTCGAATCACTTGATCTTATTGAAAACGTCAATCGCAATTTTCTTAAGAAAATCATTAATTCTCGCAAAAGTCACCCATGTTTATGTTATACCCGAACTAAGCCTTTACCCGATTTCAATTAATAGCAAATGTAGGATGAAAGGGTATTGGAACCGCCTTATATTAGGTAAGAAAACCAAGTATTCGTCACTAATATATCTCTACATGTTAAATAACAATCCGCATAGTTTTAAATGGAGCTCATTCCTAATCAATACACTAATATCCGGTGACAGATTAGACATAATTATTAACCAGTCAAAAGTAACCTGCAAAACTATAAATAGGTCCGTCAAGCGGACACTGACTGAACAGTACACGCAATCCTGGAATGCAGATCCTAGAAGTTCTTATAAAGGCATAATATACAGTCATTTCAAGAAAACAATTTGCTTTGAAAACTACTTGAAAATCCTCCCACGTAACCTTAGTCTTTACCTAATTAAACTGCGTTAACCATTCTCTATAGAAACAGGGAGATGGGTAAATACCTCCATAGAAAATAAAATGTAATTGTAACGAAGACACTATTTATTTAGATGCTCACACTTTCAACGAGAACGCAGACTTTTAATTTAACCACACATGATATACATGCGCTGCATAATGTGCTGTCCTCGCACAACGAAACCGTATTGATAAACGTATGCAAATTTGCACGCACGCATACTGTTGATGCAATATTTGTCCTTTATTCCATTATACAAAAAGTATTGTTAAAAATGATCGCTTAGCTTGTGCCTTTGTAGACCTAAAGAAAGCTTTTGACAGTATTTATCGGAATGGTTTATGATTTAAATTTAATCGATTAGGTGTTAATGCTTAAAAGTTACAAATTATTTGTGACATGTATTCAAATGTGAAAGCATGTGTTAGTGGGTGTAACTTCTATTCCGAGTGTTGTTTTTTTATGCGCTATCGGTTTAAAACAAGGGGAAGTATTTTGTTCCCGTTATTTTTAGAAGATCTAGAACTGTACGTGTGCGAAGATCCAAACTGTGGCATGAACCTGGATGCCATTACATTTATTTGAATGCTTTTTGCTGATGATATGGGGATATAAGGTAAAAACCCGACTGATCTTCAAAATAGTATTAATCATTTACATAATTATTGTGAAACTTGTGGGTTTAGAAGTAAATACTGCTAAAACTAAGATTGTTGTATTTCGAAAAAGGGGTCCTTTAAAAAAGCGATGAAAATTGGACTTTAAATAATCAACCTTTAGAAGTAGTGAGTGAATGATTTTAATTATGGGCACTGTTTTTAATTATACCGGTAGCTATTCTCTTTATAAGGAAGCATTAATGTTATCAGAGTTAACAATTTTAGTCCAGTATTTAATCATACGAACCGGGTCGTCATCATTACTAGCTCAATCATTGCACGAAAGCTGCCGCCTCAAAAAGTTCGAAAACGTTACCAAATTACATTATTTCCTTCACCTTGTTTAAATTTTAAACACTCGCCGCCATTGATCACGTGGTATCACTACTTATTGATTGTAATAAAGGTGGTAAGAATTGGGTAAAAGACATCAAATGTCTACTGGAAGATTATGGATTTTCATATATATGGTCAAGTACTGATGATGATAATTTGTTAAAATTTCATTTGGTTTTTAAAGAGAGAGTTTTAGATAATTTTCAACAAAAATGATTTAAAGAAATCGAAAACAGTCGTTCATTATGTACTTATCTGATGTTAAAAACTACTTTTGAATTCGAAAATTATTTAGAAAATTAAGAATTCCTATGACAAGATTAAGATTATCGTCACATCAGTTAAAAATTGAAACCGGTCGTTATGCTTAGAATAGAATGGGGCATAATTTGTGTTATTGTATTTTATGTCACTTCAACGACATAGAAGATGAATATTATTTTGATTAATATGTTCCAGTTATCAGAATATTTGTAAAAATTTTATTAAACCATATTATTACAAACGGCCAAGTATGTTTAAATTCATTGAATTAATACAAAATAAGAAGTATTCAGTTTTAATAAATCTTTGTAAATATTTTTATCAAGCTTTTGGTCTTCGTAAATCCTTGTATAATCAAAATGCATTAATATTTTTAATATATCTATTTGTGTTGATCTACTCAATTATATAATGACAAAGTGTGTTAAAAAGGTTATTTATATTTGTCCAACCTCAAGAGAAAATATTTAAAAAAAAATGTATTTAGATAACGTCATATATCTAACTTAATTGAATATAACATTACTGATTATTTGTCTATTATCTACGTGTCATAGTATTTATTATTTGAATTTGTATGTAATGAGAAACATTATATGTTTAAATTACTAAATGAAATTATTTGAATGTTGAATATATAAAAGAGTGTAATTAATTCCTTATAAACATGCTTAACACCAGCTTCTTGCTACACCTTCAAATATACCAATGACATGGTTGTAATTGATGGTAAATGATAGTATTCCACACTGCCAATTATATTCTTGCCGCAAGTGTACATGGCACGATTTCCCAAACGTAGCCAAATAATGTAATTTCACTCACGGCGAACCGACATTTAGGCCTAAAAAATACTTGTGTTTCCGGTTTCCCGACCGACCCCACCATCCCCCCACCCCACTCCCCGACCGTTATCTTTTTTTACGAGGTGGTGAAAAATAGTTAAAAATCGCCGACTGTCAGCCCTAAAATCTACGACCGTATTTTTCAAGATGGTTCAGCAATTTTATTCACGCAGTGCTCCAAGAACAGGATAGCCCGATGCCCTGGGCTTGTCAAATCTGGATCTGGGCATGTGCCTTTTTCAAAGTTACTTGCCCGTTGTCTTAAAATAGATTATGGGGTGTATCGGAAGATTTCACTATCAATGAAAGTTCAAAACGGGGAGGATTTTACGTTGTAAATCAATCAGGTGGCAAATCAAACTCGTTGTTGAAACCAAATGAAATACTTAGACAGTGCCACTTCGTTATAAATCCAATGTTGGTTCTATACTGTCTCATATGATAAAAGATTCGAAAAAAATATTGACGTTGACTGATGAAGGTGAACTAATTTATGAAAGAACAACAATACCAGGATCCCGAATAGCAGACTTGCTGAGACAGTCAAAACCAGTATAAAGCTAATGACATCATGGAAGCTTTCGAGTTGTACAGTGGATTGAATGGATTAGGCGTATCTGCCAGGTTGTACAAAACACCACAGAGAAAAAAAATAAAGGGACCATTACCGGCAGAAGTGAAAAACTTAAACAACTGGCTTCGTATATATAAATGGTGAACTCCAGAGTCTACAGACGTTATTATTATCTACTTGAACTGGGAACAAATAATACGAGAGACAGAAAACTGATGATTGAACATATTATTCCTGAGCAACTGGGCAACACTATACAACAAAGTAAGTCTACAATATTTATAACATCACCGTCCCCGTTCGGTTTATAAGAAGGTATCGTTAGACACATTTATTATGGAATGATGTACTATGTAATATTAGGAACCTCTTATAGTCATCATGGAATGCTGTATGGAAAAACAGGAGTGACTCCGTCTAGTAAAACGAACCTGACCTTCTCTGTCCACTTGTATTATTAGATATGGTATACAAGTCAGCACTATATATTAAAGGGTGCCTGTTTACTTCTGGCGTTATCACCTGTCTTAGAATCACAAATAATTACCTTTTAAAAAGATTAACTGAAAACTCACTCCTCCAAAACCGAGATATCTGTGTCGTCTGGTCCTGACCTGTCCGCTTTCGATTTGAAAATGGCTCCTCCGAAATATATCTGTATCTACATAAACAAAGAACAAAGAAAGTGATCTATACGTATGAGTTACACTACTAACCGATATATACTATATCAACTATTTTATATATTTCTTTTCTTTTGCAAAATGTTTTCAATAAAAAGAATAAACGTAATTACATGTAAAGTAACGGAAAAATGTGAACAATTAAATGTGATTTTCTCACTGGGGAGGTCTGTTGCTAATGTTGTTAAAACTTGTAGCCCAGCCCATTTGCACTATATATAAATATAATTGTATTGAAATTGTCCATGTATTGTATATTATAGATGCAATAAAATATTATTAAACTAAGTAATTCAACGGAGAAGATACTGAGTACATACATATCACGTTATTATTTCATATCACAATATTTTACATACAATCTGTGACTTAATAAAAAGATATGTCACTGATACAATAGTATGATTTCAGACATTATATTAAAACTATGTAAGAAGAGATTGAATATATCAGTATGCTTTAACTTGAATCTTGTCAGTTACAAGAAAGTATTAATTTCTCCACTTTTCTTTACGCACAATAACAAAAATATATAATCATGTCTCTGTTAGGTGAGTCGCACGTGGATATATACACATTTATACTGAACAGGTATAAAATTGCCAACAGGGATGCTATCTCTAAAATATGTAACTCATATCATGACATGATTTAATTGAGATACTAAACTTTTTGTCCTTGTTCTGTTATATTCATTCCATGCAGTTGACAATCTAGCTATCTGGACCGTGATTGTTCTGTATGCCAAACATTTACTTTTAATTATTTAAATATAATTGGTTACCGAAACTGATAAATAGCTAAAACATACATGAACTTGTACTTGTGTACATGTTCTATCACAGTATCTGTACGTAAGATAACAATATCTTTGTGTACATGTTCTATCACAATATATGTACGTAAGATAACAATATATTTGTGTACATGTTCTATCACAAAATATGTACGTAAGATAACAATATCCTTGTGTACATGTTCAATCACAATATATGTACGTAAGATAACAATATCCTTGTGTACATGTTCAATCACAATATCTGTACATCAGATAACAATATATTTGTGTACATGTTCCATCACAATATCTGTACATAAGATAACAAATCACAATATCTGTAAATTAGATAACAATATCTTTGAGTAGATGTTCCATCACAATATCTGTACGTAAGAAAACAATATCTTTGAATACATGTTCCATCACAATATCTGAACAACAAATAACAATATGTTTGTGTACATGTTCCATCACAATATCTGTACATCAGATAACAATATGTTTGTGTACATGTTCCATCACAATATCTGTGTACGTAAAATAACAATATCTTTGTGTACATATTCCATCACAATATCTCTACATCAGATAACAATATGTTTTTGTACATGTTCGATCACAATATCTGTACATCAGATTACAATATGTTTGTGTACATGTTCCATCACAATATCTGTACGTAAGATAACAATATCGTTGATGCTATGTTCCATGACAATATCTGTACATCAGATAACAATATCCTTGTGAACATGTTCAATCACAATATCTGTACATCAGATAACAATATATTTGTGTACATGTTCCATCACAATATCTGTACATAAGATAACAAATCACAATATCTGTAAATTAGATAACAATATCTTTGAGTAGATGTTCCATCACAATATCTGTACGTAAGAAAACTATATCTTTGAATACATGTTCCATCACAATATCTGAACAACAAATAACAATATGTTTGTGTACATGTTCCATCACAATATCTGTGTACGTAAAATAACAATATCTTTGTGTACATATTCCATCACAATATCTCTACATCAGATAACAATATGTTTTTGTACATGTTCGATCACAATATCTGTACATCAGATTACAATATGTTTGTGTACATGTTCCATCACAATATCTGTACGTAAGATAACAATATCGTTGATGCCATGTTCCATGACAATATCTGTACATCAGATAACAATATATCTGTGTACATGTTCCATCACAATATATGTACACAAGACAACAATATCTTTGTGTACACGTTCCATCACAATATCTGTATGTGAGTTAACAATGTGTTTGAGTACACGTTTCATCACAATATCTGTACGTAAGATAACAATATCTTTGAGTACATGTTGCATCACAATATCTGTACATCAGATAACAATATATTTGAGTACATGTTCCGTCACAATATGTGTACATCAGATAACAATATCTTTGTGTACATGTTCCATCACAATATATGTACGTAAGATAACAATATCTTTGTGTACATATTCCATCACAATATCTGTACATCAGATAACAATATATTTGAGTACATGTTCCATCATAATATCTGAAGAACTAATAACAATATGTTTGTGTACATGTTCCATCACAATATATGAACGTAAGATAACAATATCCTTGTGTCCACGTTCGATCACAATATCTGTACATCAGATAACAATATTTTGTGTACATGTTCCATCACAATATCTGTACGTAAAACAACAATATCTTTGTGTACATGTTCCATCACAATATCAGTACATCTGATAACAACATGTTTTATCACAATATCTGTACATCAGATAACAATATGTTTGTGTACATGTTTGATCACAATATCTGTACATCAGATAAAAAAATGTTTGTGTCCACGTTCCATCACAATATATGTACGTAAGGTAACAATATCTTTGAGTACATGTTCCATTACAATATATGTATGTAAGTTAACAATATGTTTGTGTACATGTTCCATTACAATATCTGTACGTAAGATAACAATATGTTTGTGTACCTGTTTCATCACAATATCTGTACATCAGATAGCGATTTGTTTGTGTACATGTTCTATCACAGTATCTGTACGTAAGATAACAGTATCTTTGTGTACATGTTTGATCACAATATCTGTACATAAGTTTACAATATGTTTGTGTACATGTTCCATCACAATATATATACGTAGGATGACAATATCTTTGTGTACATGTTCCATCACAATATATGTACATCAGATAACAATATCTTTGTATACATGTTCGATCACAATATCTGTACATCAGATAACAATATCTTTGTGTACATGTTCCATCACAATATCTGTGTACGTAAAATAACAACATCTTTGTGTACATGTTCCATCACAATATTTGTACATCAGATAACAATATGTTTTTGTACATGTTAGATCACAATATCTGTACATCAGATAACAATATGTTTGTGTACATGTTTGATCACAATAGCTGTACATCAGATAACACTATATTTGTGAACATGTTCCATCACAATATCTGTACTTAAGATAACAATATCGTTGATACCATGTTCTATAACAATATCTGTACATCAGATAACAATATATCTGTGTACATGTTCCATCACAATATATGTACACAAGATAACAATATCTTTGTGTACACGTTCCATCACAATATCTGTACGTAAGATAACAATGTCTTTGAGTGCACGTTCCATCACAATATCTGTACCTAAGATAACAATGTCTTTGAGTACATGTTCCGTCACAATATCTGTACATCAGATAACAATATATTTGTGTACATGTTCCGTCACAATATGTGTACATCAGATAACAATATCTTTGTGTACATGTTCCATCACAATATCTGTACGTAAGATAACACTATCTTTGAGTACATATTCCGTCACAATATCTGTACATCAGATAACAATATGTTTGTGTACATGTTCCATTACAATATATGTTCGTAAGATAACAATATGTTTGTGTACATGTTCCATCACAATATGTGTACATCAGATAACACTCTCTTTGTATACATGTTCCATCACAATATATGTACATCAGATAACAGTATATTTGTGTACATGTTCCATCACAATATATGTACATCAGATAACAATATCTTGGTGTACATGTTCGATCACAATATACGTACACACGATAACAATATACTGAGTACATGTTACCTCACAATATACGTACACACGATAACAATATATTTGTGTACATGTTCGATCACAGTATATGTACATCAGATAACAATATCTTTGTGTACATGTTCCATCACAGTATCTGTACGAAGATAATAATACCGTTGATGCCATGTTCCATGACAATATCTGTACATCAGATAACAATATATATGTGTACATTTTCCATCACTATATATGTACACAAGATAACAATATCTTTGTGTACATTTAACAATATCTTATCTGTATGTACATGTTCGATCACAATATCTTTAAACATAATGTATGTTATCGTACAAAACAATAAATAAATTAACTTACATGACACATGAAACTTAGTCACTTTATTTGAAAAAAAAATGGACTCATCAACACAAGAACTGTATTGATATAACGCCATACATTTACAGCCTGTGCACAATAATAATTTTAATAATATAATACTCTTATTTGCTTTAATAAGTTGATAATCTTTAAAAGTATTGAATTAAATTTGTTTACTATTTTAGAAACTTGCTGAGAAACTGCATATCAGAGATCCTGAGACGTACAGGGATTCGAACCACAAACCCGAACTGGTAATAGCTCTGATGGACTTTGTTGGCATCTGTGGCTTTCGTCCAATCGCTGAAGTGGCTCAATTTGTTCAAGGTACGCTGGTATAACCCATACTAAGACAGCATATATGCAATGTTGTGTAACTGCTAACAGGCGCAATGCAAAAGTATCAACAGATGGAGTAACAACAGAAACATAAACAACAAGAGTAACAGCAGAAATATAAACAACAGATGAAGCAACAATTGCAGTAGTGACAACAGAAACATAAACAACAGAAAGAGTTACATTAGAAACACAAGCACAACACCAGAAGGAACATTATTAATATTTTTCTTCTGAACGTTTCACACACTGATATATTAGTATATTATATTGGTCTATCTTGTGTTCCGCACATTGTTGTGTTAACGTTGTTTCTCTGAACGTTTCACACACTGATATATTGGTATATATTGGTTTGTCTTGTGATCCACACATTGCTGTGTTTGTTAACGATGTTCTTCTGAACGTTTCACACATTGATATATTAGTCTGTCCTGTGCTCCGGACATTGCTGTGTTTGTTAACGCTTTTTTTCTGAACGTTTCACACATTGATATATTGGTATATTTTGGTCTGTCTTGTATTCCACACATTGCTGTGTTTGTTATCGCTGTTGTTCTGAACGTTTCACACATTTATATATTGGTATATATTGGTCTGTATTGTGTTCCACTCATTGCTGTGTTTGTTATCGTTGTTCTTCTGAACGGTTCACACATTGTTATATTGGTATAAATTGGTCTGTCTTTTGTTCCACTCATTGCTGTGTTTGTTAACGTTGTTGTTCTGAACGTTTCACACATTGATATATTGGTATATATTGATCTGTCTTGTGTTCCACACATTGCTGTGTTCTGAACGTTTCACTCACTGATATATTGGTATATATGGTCTGTTCTGTGTACCGGACATTGCTGTGTTTGTTAACGTTGTTCTTCTGAACGTTTCACACACTGAAATATTGGTATATATTGGTCTGTATTGTGTTCCACACATTGCTGTATTTGTTAACGTTGTTCTTCTGAACGTTTCACTCACTGATATATTGGTATATATTGGTCTGTCCTGTGTTCAGGACATTGCTGTGTTTGTTAACGTTGTTCTTCTGAACGTTTCACACCCTGATATATTGGTATATATTGGTCTGTCCTGTGCTCCGGACATTGCTGTGTTTGTTAAAGTTGTTCTTCTGAACGTTTCACACACTGATATATTGGTATATATTGGTCTGTATTGTGTTCCACCCATTGCTGTGTTTGTTAACGTTGTTCTTCTGAACGATTCACTCACTAATATGTTGGTATATATTGGTCTGCCTTGTGTTCCACGCATTGCTGTGTTTGTTAACGTTGTTCTACTGAACGTTTCACTCACTGATATATTTGTATATATTGATCTGTCCTGTGCTCCACACATGGCTGTGTTTGTTAATGAGTCTCTTCTGAACGTTTCACACCCTGATATATTGGTATATATTGATCTGTCTTGTCTTCCACACATTGCTGTGTTTGTTAACGTTGTTCTTCTGAACGTTTCACAACCTGATATATTGGTATTTATTGATCTGTCTTGTGCTCCACACATTGCTGTGTTCTGAACGTTTCACTCACTGATATATTGGTATATATTGGTCTGTCTTGTGTTCCACACATTGCCATGTTTGTTAACGTTGTTCTTCTGAACGTTTCACACCCTGATATATTGGTATATATTGGTCTGCCTTGTGTTCCACACATTGCTGTGTTTGTTAACGTTGTTCTTCTGAACGTTTCACTCACTGATATATTGGTATATATTGGTCTGTCCTGTGCTCCGGACATTGCTGTGTATGTTAACGTTGTTCTTCTGAACGTTTCACACACTGATATATTGGTATATATTGGTCTGTATTGTGTTCCACTCATTGCTGTGTTTGTTAACGTTGTTCTTCTGAACGTTTCACTTACTGATATATTTGTATATATTGGTCTGTCCTGTGCTCCACACACTGCTGTGTTTGTTAATGAGTTTCTTCTGAACGTTTCACACCCTGATATATTGGTATATATTGGTCTGTCTTGTGTTCCACACATTGCTGTGTTTGTTAACGTTGTTCTTCTGAACGTTTCACAACCTGATATATTGGTATTTATTGATCTGTCTTGTGCTCCGCACATTGCTGTGTTCTGAACGTTTCACTCACTGATATATTGGTATATATTGGTCTGTCTTGTGTTCCACACATTGTTGTGTTTGTTAACGTTGTTCTTCTGAACGTTTCACACACTAAAATATTGGTATGTATTGGTCTGCCTTGTGTTCCACACATTGCTGTGTTTGTTAACGTTGTTCTTCTGAACGTTTCACTCACTGATATATTGATATATACTGGTCTGTCTTGTGTTCCACTCATTGCTGTGTTTGTTAACGTTGTTCTTCTGAACGTTTCACTCACTGATATACTGGTATATATTGGTCTTTTTGTGTTCCACACATTATTGTGTTTGCTAACGTTGCTCTTCTGAACGTTTCACTCATTGATATATTGGTATATATTGGTCTGTCTTGTGCTCCACACATGGCTGTGTTTGTTAATGTTGTTCTTCTGAACGTTTCACACACTGATATATTGGTATATATTGGTCTGCCTTGTGTTTCACACATTGTTGTGTTTGTTAACGTTGTTCTTCTGAACGTTACACTCACTGATATATTGGTATATATTGGTCTGTCCTGTGCTCCGGACATTGCTGTGTTTGTTAACGTTGTTCTTCTGAACGTTTCACTCACTGATATATTGGTATATATTGGTCTGTCCTGTGCTCCGGACATTGCTGTGTTTGTTAACGTTGTTCTTCTGAACGTTTCACACACTGAAATATTGGTATATATTGGTCTGTCTTGTGTTCCACTCATTGCTGTGTTTGTTAACGTTGTTCTTCTGAACGTTTCACTCACTGATATATTGGTATATATTGGTCTGTTTTGTGTTCCACACATTGTTGTGTTTGTTAACGTTGTTCTACTGAACGTTTCACTCACTGATATATTGGTATATATCGGTCTGTCTTGTGTTCCACTCATTGCTGTGTTTGTTAACGTTGTTCTTCTGAACGTTTCACTCACTGATATATGTGTATATATTGGTCTGTCTTGTGTTCCACACATTGTTGTGTTTGTTAACGTTGTTCTTCTGAACGTTTCACACACTGATATATTGGTATATACTGGTCTGTCTTGGGTTCCACACATTATTGTGTTTGTTAACGTTGTTCTTCTGAACGTTTCACTCACTGATATATTGGTATTTTTTGGTCTACATTATGTTTCACACATCTCCGCGTTGGTTGACATTGTTCTTCCTTATATTTCACATATTGATATATTGGTATGTTCTATACATCTATGTGTTGCTATTGTGTTTATAGATCTTGTTCTTCCACCAGTTTCACATATCTGTATATAAACGTATTTGTAGACATTGTTCTTCCACCAGTTGTACATATATATTATATATTTGTAGATATTGAAGAGTTGCGAGATGTTATCGGGGCTGACAATGCCGACATATTGATCAATGCCAGCATTTCTGAAGACATCCGAAGGCACCAAGAGGCAATGAAGAGTTCTTTTACGGCTCTGTTGAGAAAAGAAACGACAAATGTAAAATCAAATTTGAAGAAACTTGTGGAGCGTGTGAAGAGCTTAGGTACGTGGTTAGTTCGGAAAAAAAACCGTAATTTAACTTACTACTCTACCGTAAGTATCAGCGTCATTGCCGATTTCCGTGAGCAGCACATTTTCTAAATCTAACTGAGTGGTCCTCCATGGCCGAGTTGCCCTCCGTGGCCGAGTGGCCTTTCTTGACCGAGTGACCCTCCGTGACCGAGTGGTACTCCGTGGCCAGTGGTCCTCCGCGGCCGAGTGGCCCTCCGTGGCCAAGTGGTCCTCAGTGGCCGAGTGGTCCTCCGTCGCTGAGTGGTCCTCCGTGGCCGAGTGGTTCTTCGTGACTGTGTGGTCCTCCGTAGCCGAGTGGTCCTCCGTGGCTGAGTGGCCCTCCGTAGCCGAGTGGTCCTTCGTGGTTGAGTGGCCCTCCGTGGCTGAGTGGCCCTCCGTAGCCGAGTGGCCCTCCGTGGCTGAGTGGCCCTCCGTGGTCGAGTGGTCTAATGATCACTTTAATCTCAACGCTGAGGTCGGTCGTGGTTACGAGAACAACTCGACTCAAAAACTTTATGTGAAAAAGTTAGCCAGTTATGGAAGGACAGTAGTTTTACTTCGATTCTTTCTCAATTCTACCCAACCAATAAAACTGGTAATACCACATATAACCTACCATGTACTGAAAATGGCCTGGCATATTTTTTGAACAACTAAGACTCTACCTGACTAAACAGTCGCATATGCCCCTACAATATTAGCGTTAGACAACTAGAGGATAGTTTTGGCTGCTCACGCCAGAGGTTGCGGGTTTGATCCCCAGTTCGACCTGATGCCTCTATTAAAACAGCACTCAGTACTGGTTCTGCCCAGGAATCAAGAGCGGTTCATATAAGGTATGAGCTTTCATCGGAAATGAGCTGAAATAAATTAGTATATACTAATAAACGAACGTTTATTTGTCTGATCAATTTGGAGTGCTCTGTGGCAACCCTTAGTGTAACAAAAATATTTTTGTTACACTAAGGGGCGATATGTAACACTTTGTTGCAATATGTAACAATATTTGGGAAATCATCTTCTCTATAATATCCCTACATATTATGGAAAATTACACAATTTATCTGTTTAATACTGATACGAATTGTTTATGCAAACGCCTTGAAATGGTGGGTGGGGTGTGCTACCTATGTCAGCCCATCGTACTGTCCGTTCGTCCGTACGTCTGGAGCAGCAGTTGTGGGTTGCGTTGCCAGTACAGAATGGCATTGTGGTTTTTTTGGTACTTGTGGGGTGCAAATTGCACCCTACAAGTGCGAAATGCGTACAGAATGGCATTGTGGGGTTAATTCCATTTTTACACATTTTTTTTCCTTTTTTTAACTTTTTTTTTATTCTTTTTTAGTGTCATTAGGCTTGGATCTCAAGGTTTGTGACATTAGGGTTAGAAAAAAAAAGGGTTTGTTTTGTTTTATGAAAAAAAAGATGTTTTATAACATATAAAACCGCACCCCACAACATCACTTCCAGCGGATCGTCCGTCCGTCTGTCCGTCCGTTATATCTATACCCGGAATAAAATTGTCTTCATCAAATCACATCCACATAATATGCATTTTGTAACACTAAGGGATGCGGCTATCAATAACCCTTAGTGTAACAAAAATAATTTGTTAGGGATGTTGGACGTCTTTCTTAACCTCTAGTTAATAGTTTTTATTTCAATATGAAGTAGTAAAACGAAAATTTAAAAGAGACCAATAATATACGGTTTTTAACAAGAGTTGGAAATGATAAGTGTCTACTTACCTTCCAACATTGTAACATTTTTTTCAAACAATAAGTGATAAACTTATTAGTAATGTTCCATCATAACAAAATGGCCAAGATAAAAACACAGTAAATATTTCATTTAAACTGTTTTTCAACCGTCCAAAAAACTACTAACCAAAAACCCTATACAGTTAATTATTCATTCGTGTGTGCGGACGGACGAACATTGCATGCCCCCATTTCATAACAGGGATGAACAAATTTCTAGTTGAAAAATATTGTTACAGTTAGTGAACCTGTTTTATAATCAAATGTCAATACATGTACCAAACAAACGCTTAGTGTAACAATTCGCAACCGTAACACTGAGGGTTGCGACGTCAACCTTTAGTGTAAAAAAAATTGATTTTGTTACACTAACGGTTGCTGTGTCATACCTTAGTGTAACAACTAAGGGTTTTTGTTTCACTAAGGGTTGCCACAGTGCTCAGTAAAAAAGGTAGGAATCTTTTTTCAATATATCTATAGAATAACACAATAAATGTCTGGTATCATACTTTATAATTGCATCATTCAGTAATAGTAAAACTGATATTGTCTGTACTTGGTAAAGATTAGAACAAAGTCGGTTTCTGTTATTTTCAAAAGTGAAGCCATTAATTTACGATTAAATGAATAGTTGAAATTGTATTAACAGAAACACACGGACAAGATACGAAGGCTTACATTGGTGACGTTCTTCTGAAACTTGACGACGAATATCCGGGTGATGTTGGCGGATTTTCAATTTATTTTATGAATATCATCAAAATGAAGAGAGGAGATGCCATTTACATTAATGCTGGACTACCTCATGCCTACCTGTCCGGAGGTAACAATACACACTTTCGTCTGTATCGAGATTAAACACTATCGTTTGTTTACCTACATTCTATAGTTTAAACATATTATACTGACATATAAACACATATCTCATTATTTATAATGTATATAAATCAAATACAATTACAGTATTGGCAAAAGGGTCTGACCACAACTTCTTTCAACACAACATACGGCCTTTTTTTTTTATAGTACATGACACATGTTTACATTCACCAAGACCACAACCAAACAAGAGAAAATTAACTTTTATTGTCTGTTTATCGCTGTTTCTCCCAAACATCATTCAAAAAAATGGAATTCTGTACAGAGCAAGAGCTGTTTTGCTTTTCAGCGTACCAACGTTGAACTAAGTAATAATGAAATTCTTCCAGTATTCATAATTCCATTTCCAAGCCCGTATTTCTTTTTTTCTGTCCAAACATGATATTGCTTTCAACATTTTCAAATTGATCTACAATATCACTTGAACATAATTACTATAAAAAGTATAATAGAAAAAGTAAAAATACATCTTCAACTATAGAGATCAAGACAACTACAGTTATTTACCTTAAACAGTGTGGTGTTTCGTCACAGCTGCCGCAGGCGTATATCTAAACATGCCCAACACATAGATCTAGTAGGCGGATTTTACTCAATTTGACATTGTGTCACAAAAACAGACGAACCGTCGTAACGTATAGATAAGATACCAAGTGGTTATTCAGTTAAATGTTTTTCATTGGACGACTAAAGATTGTTTATGTATTTCGGAGTTCTGTTTAATAGTTGATCTGCTGTAATTTGTGTATTCCAGATTGTGTAGAGTGCTTGTCTTGTTCTGACAATATTGTACGTGCCGGACTGACGGCCAAATATAGAGATATAGACACTCTGGTAGGGATGCTGGACTATAGAGGTAGAACAGAAGAAGATACTAAACTTATACCAACAGAATATGTAGAAAATGGTTGCACTCTACGACGGTTCACCGTTCCCATAAAAGAGTTTGCTGTCACACAAGTGCAGGTATGGATCCAACGTTTGCCTTTAAACTTACCTATTTTACATCGATTGTGAAACACATTGTGACAACTTATACAAATAACACCCGTAGGCTTCATGGGTAGAACCAGTACAAGCATATGGGGATGAAGTATCTTTGTCAGTAGCCGTGGCGGAAGATCGAACCTATGGCCCTCCGATTCCGGGTCCGGTGCTCTACCACCGGACCGCGCTTTATCAACTATTCCCGATATTGTTTTATAATGCAACCAACCTTATTATCGTTTTGCCAGTGTCGAGGGGAAGAAAATATCTGTTAGATTCAAATAAACTAGTTTCATCCATTGTTATTGATACTTGAATGACGATAAAAAGTGGAAAAAGACGTAAACTAGAATGTTTTATCTATGAAAAATACATTTTCATGCCTATCGTATCTTTAAAATAATACATTTACATATTAATGCATCTTCTATAACGAATACATTCAAAAACACGAATCATCTATAAAAAACATTTGCACAAGTATTATCTCTAAAGAATACATTTAATCGTTTACACAGTATCATCTATAAAAATACATTTAAACACACGTATCATCTATAAAAGATACATTTAAACACACGTATCATCTATACAGAATACATTTACACACGTATCATCTATCAAGAATACATTTACACATGTATCATCTATAAAAAATATATTTAAACACACGTTTCATCTATAAAAATATATTTGAACACATGTATCATCTATCTATAAATAATACATTTAGCCAGTTACACAGTATCATCTATACAGAATACATTTAAACACACGTATCATCTATAAAAATACTTTTGAACACACGTATCATCTATAAAGAACACATTTAGTCATTCACACAGTTCCATCTATAAAGAATACATTTAAACACAAGTATCATCTATAAAGAAAACATTTAAACACACGTTTCATCTATAAAAACACATTTGAACACACGCATCATCTATAAAGAATAGATGTAGTCATTTACACAGTATCATCTATGGGGAATACATTTTGTCATTTCATTTACACAGTATCATCTATAAATCTATAAAGTATACATTTATACACACGTTACATCTATAAAAAAAATACATTTTAACACACGTATCATCTATAAAGTATACATTTACATACACGTATCATCTATAAAGAAGACATTTAAACACACGTATCATCTATAAAGAAGACATTTAAACACGTATCATCTATAAAGAATACATTTGAACACACGTTTCATCTATAAAGAATACATTTGAACACACGCTTTATCTATAAAGAATACATTTACACACGTAACATCTATAAAAACATATTTAAACACATACCATCTTTCAAAAATACATTTGCACCCGTTTGATATATTAAGAGTAAATTTACGAGTGTATACGTACCTGTCGATCTATTGAAATATAATTTTAAGTAACTTAGCATTGATTCTTCGTTTTGTTTAGTTAGAAACAATTCACACTCAATCTCAGTTTAAAAACAATAATAGAAATTTGAATTTTAAAATATCTGGTATTTAAATATACTCCGTTAAATATGGTGATATTTTGATATCTTACTGTTGAATGTTTTAATATGAATTTTAAAAAATGAGTTAAAATTTTAACCTCAAAGTTTTGATGAACACGGAAGAACAGCTGTTTTGATAAGATACGTATAACGTAAATAACACATGTATACTAATGTGCTGATTTGTTTTGTTTTAGATTCCACGAGGTATTGTCGAGACCAAATTGTCAGCGATGACCAGCGCAAGCATCTTTATCTGTATAGAGGGACGCGCCACTCTGAATAATGTCACTTTAGAAAGACCAATAGAAGTTGGGCGTGGCAAAGTAATATTTATATCAGCCAACGAGGCTGTGCAATTGAAGCTGGATGGAGCCGACGGAATGCTTTTGTTCAGAGCACATTCAAGATTATAAGTGTCTTACACGGGTTGGAAGTTCGGATAAAAAATTTTGTCCCTTGGGATAGCTGAAATCTGCTCCATGTAAGATTCTCATAATGTATGTCTACATTAGATTGTTGATATATCTATATTATATTTTGGAGTTACACGGGTAATGCAAACACCACATGCACCTTCATTGTTCAAGTAGGATGAAATGTCGGCCAATAGCTGAGGCCCTCTCATGTGTGTTTTGAAAATCTGAAGAACGTGGTTATTTCAGAAACACTAAATTATGATTGAAATATATGTCACATTCTCCGCACAAATAATTCGAAAATTATGAAATATTGTTCTGATTATATGACATTGAAATAACGAAAACAGTGGTATGATCATGTTTGCGTGCGTGTATATGTATGTGTGCGTGTTTGTATACGTGTGTTGGCGCGTAAATGTGTTTTATTTATTTGTACACATTTTTATATAATTATTGCACCACTTGTTATATAAATTGTATCATGTTGTATCCTCAAGGGTCTTGTGGTATATTGGTATTTTCTTAATAAACATTATTTTATATATAATCATTCATTTACATCAACATGTGTTGTAGTTTTATTTATTACCGGTACAGTGCCATCCTGACAGTTACTGACAACACTGGGAATTACCGCTCGGTTGCAACACAAGGGTACTATGTAATGTTTTCTGAGGTGAGTAAGATGGGAATAGCGGGTAAGCCTACCATCTCAAAACAAGGGTATTATGTAATGTTTTCTGAGGTGAGTAAGATGGGAAGAGCGGGTAGGCCTACCGTCTCAACACAAGGGTATTATATATTTTTTTCTGAGGTGAGTAAGATGGGAAGAGCGGATAAGCCTACCGTCTCAACACAAGGGTATAATGTATTTTTTCTGAGGTGAGTAAGATGGGAAGAGCGGGTAGGCCTACCGTCTCAACACAAGGGTATTATGTATTTTTTTCTGAGGTGAGTAAGATGGGAAGAGCGGGTAGGCCTACCGTCTCAACACAAGGGTATTATGTAATGTTTTCTGAGGTGAGTAAGATGGGAATAGCGGGTAGGCCTACCATCTCAACACAAGGGTATTATGTAACGTTTTCTGAGGTGAGTAAGATGGGAAGAGCGGGTAGGCCTACCGTCTCCACGTGATGACCCCTGATGTCATTTCTCCTGTATGTTGTACGTTTTATGATTATTCCATATATTGGTTATATCTGCGGCCGAGTGTTCTCCTTTCACCGCTGAAGTGTGGGCTAGAGCACAGAACGGTCCAAACATTTTATGTCAAAATGTTTTCCAGTAACTTGCGGAAGGACAGTTGTTTACACAGGTGTACTGCGACCAATAAAACTGGATATATCATATGCCATGTGTTGAAAATGTCGTTAGAAATTTGCGGTTTAAGGGCGATAATTCTGTACCATATACACTTCTTTGTGTAAGAAGAGTTGCAAGCCTTACATTTTTGTCTGATTTATAATACATTTTGTCTGGGTAGTTTTGTATGACCTGATTAATATAGAACCCCAATGGAGATTATTGTTTGATTTTATTGAACTCTTCAATTATTAAAACTTTCAGGCATTCATCCAATACAAAAAGCTACTTTCATTAACAGGTTATATTTTATTTAACATTTACTAAATCATAAACCTGTCGTTTGTACTACATTATTTCAAAATAAATAAAAATGGCATTTCATAATTTTAGAAAAAAAATACTTTAGTTGGAGAGAAATGATTGCGTCACTAATTATTTAAGATAAAAAAAACGTACTGCAGTTTTGAATTCAACTAGCCTCTTTTTGCTAGTTAAAATGCTCCAGCTGAACGTATCAGCACTACCAAGAAACAAAAAGTTAAGGTATTAGGATATTTTAATTTCATGTCAACCTCATGTAGATGACTAATTTTCAGAAATGGTGTTCAGCGAAATTTTAATAAAAATTGCAGTGTGTCTCTTTTATATAAATCATGACACAACGTCTCTACGACAACCAGGGAACGTGGTGCTGTAACACTCGTATTGTTCCAACGTCTCCACGTCAACCAGGGTATGTGGTGCTGTAACACTCGTATTGTACCAATGTCTCCACGTCAGCCAGGGCACGTAGTGTTGTTACACCGTCGTATTATACCATTGTCTCCACGTCAACCCGGACACGTGGTGTTGTAACACCGTCGTATTGTACCAATGTATCTACGTCAACCATGACACGTAGAACTGTTACATCGCCGTATTTTACCAATGTCTCGACGTCAACCATGACACGTGGTGCTGTTTCACCATTGTATTGTACCAATGACTCAATGTCAACCATGACATGTGGTACTATTACATCGCCGTATTTTACCAATGTATCCACGTCAACCATGACACGTGGTGCTGTTACATCGCCGTATTGTACCAATGTCTCCACGTTAACCATGACACGCGGTGTTGTAACACCGTCGTATTGTACCAATGTCTCCATGTCAACCATGACACGCTGCATTGTAACATCGTCGTATTTTACCAATGTCTCCACGTCAATCATGACACGTGTCGCTGTTTCACCGTTGTATTGTACAAATGTATTCACGTCAAGCAGGGACTGGTGGAGTTACACCGTCATATTGTACCAATGTATCCACGTAAACCATGACACGTGGTGCTGTTACACCGTTGTATTGTACCAAAGTCTTCAAGTCAACCATGGACGTGGTGCAGTTACACCGTCGTATCGTACCAATGTCTCCACGTCAACCAGGACACGTAGTGTTGTTACATCGTTGTATTGTATCAATGTATCCACGTCAACAAGGACACGTGATGATGTACACCGTTGTATTGTACCAATATCTCCGGGTCAACAAGGACACGTGGTGCTGTTACACCGTTGTATTGTACGAATGTCTCCACGTCAACCAAGACGCGTGGTGCTGTTACACTGTTGTTTTGTACCAATGTCAGGACACGTGATGTTGTGACATCGTCGTATTGTAGCAATGTGTCCATGTCTCCACGTCAACCAGGACACGCGGTGTTGTTACACCGTTGAATTGTCCCAACGTATCCATGCCAACCAGGACATGTGGTGCTGTTACACCGGTATAATTTCCCAATGTATCCATGCCAACCAGGACACGTGGTGCTGTTATACCGGTGTATTGTTCCAATGTATCAATGCCAAATAGGACACGTGGTGCTATTACACCGGTGTGTTGTCCAAATGTATCCATGCCAACCAGGACATGTGGTGCTGTTACAACGGCGTATTGTCCAAATGTATCCATGCCAACCAGGACAATTGGTGCTGTTACAACGGTGTATTGTCCAAATGTATCCATGCCAACCAGGACATGTGGTGCTGTTACAACGGTGTATTGTCCAAATGTATCCATGCCAACCAGGACATGTGGTGCTGTTACAACGGTGTATTGTCCAAATGTATCCATGCCAACCAGGACACTTGGTGCTGTTACACCGTTGTATTGTACCAATTTATCCACGTCAATCAGGACACAAGGTGCTGTTACTACGTCGTATTGTATGCGGATTTTTGTATTCTATCTCCTTGGAGATTATAACAACGCTAACTTTTTGTCATGTTTGTCAACCACCTACTAGAACTCCATCTATTTCAAAATGGCAAGGTATCCATTACATTCAATGAGTTAACATTTAATTTGCTAACTTTTGAGAGCAAATCTAACTGTTATTTTTCTAGTTATTGAAAGCAATAATTTTAATGTTACTTTGGTATTTGAAACTTGATTCTATCATGTTTGTATTGCCTCCGGATTGGGCATATGCAGTAAAAAGCAAGTTAATATTTACTATTCCGTATCAATAGATTGGAAATAGCTGACACCTCATAGTGGGAAATCCTGGATAAGACAATATTTGCTCTGACTAGAGATAGAATTAGGAATTATTTGACAACCCGTATTTTACAATTAACCGACGAAATACATGTTTTGTGATCAATAAATAGACTAAAGGCCTTAAGTATTCATGCAAATATAACTTGGGAGTAATTTCTTATTTTTTCATTTTGTGTTTCAATAAATATCTTTATTTAGTTGTGTGTTTATTTAATATCATTTAAAAGTTACTTTAAAGCCTGTAAAGAGAATGTTAGGCGTTAAAACATTGAATTTCCTTTGTTACAGTTAATGAGTAATTTTATAACAATTGTAAATATTATTATGTTGTCAATTATTTGAGTATTATTCACTCTCTAACTTCAATACTTCAACCAACTCATATTCGAAAACACTTAATTTAATCCGAACAACGTTCGATAATATGGTGTGTATACATGATAATATGACTACGTCATTTAATTTTAAACTTATTTATTTTAAATCGACTGTGTAACAAGTTCTTACAAATTGACAAATTACAAGTTCTAAGCATATACAGATAATTTGTTGAATGGGGTTTAACGCCATGTATCAACACATTTCAGTTTCTAGTATATGGTATACCCAGTTTTATTTGTGGAGGAAGACCTCAGAATAAATCTGCGTAGAACCACCGTCCTTCCGCAAGTGACTGGCAAACTTTCTAACATAAAGATTTTGGTATGAACGGGGCTCGAACCTACGACCTTTGTGGTGACAGGTAAGTGATATTGAGACAGCGCACTAGACCACTCGGCCACGGAGGACACATATATGCAGATAAAGTGTCTTGTTCGTTCATAAGCGTGGCGGAGGATCGAACCCACGGACCTCCGATCGATCATGGGCCCGATGTTCTACCACTGGAACAGTCGCTCCATAATTTGAATGAATCAAAAACATCTATCATTCAAACAATTTCGATTTTTTAGAAGAATAACAGATATGTTTTTAATAAGAATACGAATTTCTGCAATATATATATTATGGATATTATAACAAAACGTGTAAAATTGAGAGAGTCCGGATGATTTCCGTTGATAAAGTTGTCCAACATTGTAAAACTATTCACTCATGAATGAAGTATGATAAAAATATAATTAATTTATGGAAAAAAGACTATACCAGTCATACTTGTTTACAGTTTACTACGCGTGACTTTGCATACAAGCTAAATAATCAACATATAACCAAACACATCACACAAAATAATATTTATATATATGCAATATATGTTTGATCATAGGTCAACACGTACTACCAGACTTAGGAAATAGACGGACTACTCCGAACTTTCGCTGATTCATTGATCAAATACAAGTTTATTTCGCGGAGACATTGATTGTCGAGTAATCCGATAGCCCCTTGCAATGCTCGGGACATATGCTCGGGAGTTGACTTGCAGTCTAGTGTTACGGTCGACGGGCTATATGAGACTAGATAAATGTTGACATTGGCGACACAACCTTAAATTACCAATGTTCCATATACAGACACTTTTAATGATTATATTATCTTACCACAGTTGTCAGATTAGAAATGCGGGTTGATTGATGTAAGGACCAAACATAACATTGTCAGTAATAGACAAAAGCTATATTTTAAGTCCCAGTCTCTATCCTAGTAGGAAGAAATGGTAGGCGTGGCTATATTTTGTACCTGTCAGTTAGGTTGTCCATCAGTGTGATATAAAGTAACATAAAATGCGTCTTCAAAAGTAGTCTGATCGCCTGGTGTCCGTCATCCGTCCATCTGTCCGTCCGACGTTCGTAATTGTGTTGTTGTATGCCCTTCAACACCCGTATTCTTCAATGAATCTTCAGTTTTTTGTATAAGTTATATATGACCGCAATTCCGTGGACAAGTTCTTGAACAGGTCAAATCGGATAATGAATGAGTTAAGGCCCTTGAAACATGATATTGTACTTGTAATCTTACATGCATTTTAGCATCTGTGTTTTTAATTTGATTCTCACCAAACTTTATCAGTAGTTATATAAACATAATATCTCGGACGAGTTTTTGAGCGGGTCAAATCGAATAATTAATGTCAGAGTTATGGCCCTTGAAACATGAAATATGTACTTTTTGCACTCACACCTTTGTTTGATCTTCGACAAACACAGTATTTAAATAATCATTATATCTCATCTGACAAAATTTAAATGTCTAAGATATGGCCCTTGTATTATCTTTGACTTTTTCTGCTGCGTTCTTGTTTTATATACAGATCCATGTGTATTTATAAAATAGTTTAACCGATTGAATATAAAATCTAATCTAGTCAAAAAACGCAATGTACATACGAGTATTTACCGGGAATGTAAAACCAAAAACAGCTGTCTGATTATGGATTCTGTATAGAATAAAAAAACTGCTTCAGGGCAACCGTGTTATTTTTATATTGCTATAGCTACAGTGGCGACTTTAAACTAGAAATATGTTTTTTTTATATCTGTTGTCGACATATAACATATAATCAGGTATGTTTAGGTAATACCTTTGCAGGGGAAAAATCGTACACTTCCATGCTGGGCATGTGTCACGATGCCATATTAAATGTACAGCACTTTAAGTAGCACCATATCGTGTCAAATGTCTCAACTGTCTGAAATAAAATGTACATTAACATCAATAATATATACACCATCACCAATAGCATTGTCGATTTTAAATACTTTGCAGAATTAGCTAGTTACAGCTTTCAATCGTTTATAAATGTTTTTTATGTACAAATGTTCCTTTTAACCAATACCTGGGTAATTAATCACTGATAAGTGCTATACATGCAGCAGCCATGTATGATCAAGCCTATCTGTACATATCAGTCAGTGGGCTTCACGCCTTGACGACTGCGTCGTGAGTGACGAAAATTGATCTATTCCTCCTAACACTTTGTTTATTTTCAAACAGACTGGATTCCTTTACTTGTCTGTTTTGTCTAAGGCTGCCGCAGATTACTATCACGTGGTCCATTATCTTTGATGACTTCATACAAAACTCATCGACTATATCGAATTAATTGATTATTGATAATAAACATGTATACATTTTTTTTTAAAAAAACTGGTTGAGTTGAATATACCTGGTTTTTCACCCGACTGTTAACTGTAATACACTTTGACGGTAATAATAACTCATTTCAGTATTTTGATTTGTCATCATATATGATTGTTGTATATATCTACCAATTTTAAAATTCCAGTTCAATTCAAAATCAAATAAAAACACCCACTTTAAGTAAAATTTCAAATTTAAGTTGACCTTGAAAACAATTTCAAAATTGATGTGATCATTCGTACTTTACTAAAATGATTTAGTAAATCATTATATCATTTTTCAAAATATGCAAATTAATATGTAAAAAACGTAATAATAGAAACATAATGTATATACAACACGGCTACTACAACAACAGACAAATAATGTATACAAGAGACGGGCACTACAACAGCAGACACATAAGGTATACACGACACGGCTACTACAACAGCAGACACATAAGGTACATACGACACGGCCACTACAGCAGCAAACACATAATGTATATACGACACGACCACTACAGCAGCAGACACATAATGTATATACGACACGGCCACTACAACAACATACACATAATGTATATACGACACGGCCACTACAGCAGCAGACACATAATGTATATACGACACGACCACTACAACAGCAGACATATAATGTATATCCGACACTGCCACTACAACAGCAGACACATAATGTATATACGACACGGCCACTACAACAACAGACACATAATGCATATACAACACGGCCACTACAACAGCAGACACATAATGTATATACGACACTGCCACTACAACAGCAGACACATAATGTATATACGACACTGCCACTACAACAGCAGACACATAATGTATATACGACACGGCCACTACAACAACAGACACATAATGCATATACAACACGGCCACTACAAAAGCAGACACATAATGTATATACGACACGGCCACTAAACAGCAGACACATAATGTATATACGACACGGCCACTACAACAGTAGACACATTATGTTTATACGACACGGCCACTACAACAGCAGACATATAATGTATATAATACACTGCCACTACAACAGTAAACACATAATGTATACACGACACGACCACTACAGCAGTAGACACATAATGCATATACGACACGGCCACTACAGCAGCAGACACATAATGTATATACGACACGACCACTACAACAACAGACACATAATGCATATACAACACGGCCACTACAACAGCAGACACATAATGTATATACGACACGGCCACTACAACAGCAGACACATAATGTTTATACGACACGGCCACTACAACAGCAGACACATAATGTATATACGACAAGGCCACTACATCAGTAGACACATAATGTATATACGACACGACCACTACAACAGTAAACACATATTGTATATACGACAAGGCAACTACAACAGTAGACACATAATGTAAATACATCACTGCTACTACAACAGCAGACAGATACTGTATATACGACAAGGCCACTACAGCAGCAGACACATAATGTTTATACGACACGGCCACTACAACAGCAGACACATAATGTTTATACGACACGGCCACTACAACAGCAGACACATAATGTATATACGACACGACCACTACAACAGTAAATACATAAAGTATATACGACATGACCACTTAAACAGTAAACACATAATGTATATACGACACGACCACTACAACAGTAAACACATAATGTATATACGACACGACCACTACAACAGTAAACACATAATGTATATACGACACTGCCACTACAACAGTAAACACATAATGTATATACGACACTGCCACTACAACAGTAAATACATAATGTATATACGACATGACCACTAAAACAGTAAACACATAATGTTTATACGACACGACCACTACAACAGTAAACACATAATGTATATACGACACGACCACTACAACAGTAAACACATAATGTATATACGACAAGGCCACTACAACAGCAGACACATAATGTATATACGACACGGCCACTACAACAGCAGACACATAATATTTATACGGCACAGCCACTACAACAGCAGAAACATAATGTATACACAACACGACCACTACAACAGTAAACACATAATGTATACACGACACGGCCACTACAACAGTAAACACATAATGTATATACGACACGGTCACTACAACAGCAGACACATAATGTATATACGACACGACCACTACAACAGTAAACACATATTGTATATACGACAAGGCAACTACAACAGTAGACACATAATGTAAATACATCACTGCTACTACAACAGCAGACAGATACTGTATATACGACAAGGCCACTACAGCAGCAGACACATAATGTTTATACGACACGGCCACTACAACAGCAGACACATAATGATTATACGACACGGCCACTACAACAGCAGACACATAATGTATATACGACACGACCACTACAACAGTAAATACATAAAGTATATACGACATGACCACTTAAACAGTAAACACATAATGTATATACGACACGACCACTACAACAGTAAACACATAATGTATATACGACACGACCACTACAACAGTAAACACATAATGTATATACGACACTGCCACTACAACAGTAAACACATAATGTATATACGACACTGCCACTACAACAGTAAATACATAATGTATATACGACATGACCACTAAAACAGTAAACACATAATGTTTATACGACACGACCACTACAACAGTAAACACATAATGTATATACGACACGACCACTACAACAGTAAACACATAATGTATATACGACAAGGCCACTACAACAGCAGACACATAATGTATATACGACACGGCCACTACAACAGCAGACACATAATATTTATACGGCACAGCCACTACAACAGCAGAAACATAATGTATACACAACACGACCACTACAACAGTAAACACATAATGTATACACGACACGGCCACTACAACAGTAAACACATAATGTATATACGACACGGTCACTACAACAGCAGACACATAATGTATATACGACACGACCACTACAACAGCAGACACATAATGTATATACGACAAGGCCTCTACAACAGCAGACACATAATGTATATACGACACGGCCGCAACAACACTAGACACATAATGTATACACGACACGGCCACTACAACAGCAGACACATAATGTATACACGACAAGGCCTCTACAACAGCAGACACATATGTATATACGACACGGCCGCTACAACGGTAGACACATAATGTATACACGACACGGCCACTACAGCAGTAGACACATAATGTATACACGACACGGCCACTACAGAGGCAGACACATAATGTATACACAACACGGCCACTACAACAGCAGACACATAATGTATACACGACACGGCCACTACAACAGCAGACACATAATGTATTTACGACACTGCCACTACAACAGCAGACACATAATGTATATACGACACGGCCACTACAACAGTAGACACATAATGTATACACGACACGGCCACTACAACAGTAGACACTTAATGCATACACGACACGGCCACTACAACAGAAGACACATAATGTATATACGACATGGCCACTACAACAGCAGACACATAATGCATATACGACACGGCCACTACAACAGCAGACACTTAATGTATATACGACACTGCCACTACAACAGTAGACACATATTGTATATACGACAAGGCAACTACAACAGTAGACACATAATGTATATACGACACGGCTACTACAACAGCAGACACATAATGTATACACGACACGGTCACTACAATAGTAGAAAGACACATAATGTATACACGACACTACCAGTACAACAGCAAACACATGATGTATACACGACACGGCCACTACAATAGCAGACACATAATGTATATATGACACGGCCACTACAACAGCAGACACATAATGTATATACGACACGATCACTACAACAGCAGACACATAATGTATATACGACACGGCCACTACAACAGTAGACAAATAATGTATATACGACACGGCCATTTCAACAGCAGACACATAAGGTATACACGACACGGCCACTACAACAGCAGACACATAATGTATATACGACACTGCCACTACAACATCAGACACGTAATGAATACACGACACTGCCACTACAACATCAGACACATAATGTATACACGACACTGCCAGTACAACAGCAGACACATGATGTATACACGACACGGCCACTACAACAGCAGACACATAATGTATATACGACAAGGCCACTACAACAGCAGACACATAATGTTTATACGACACGACCACTACAACATCAGACACATAATGAATACACGACACGGCCACTACAACAGCAGACAGATAATGTATACACGACACGGCCACTACAACAGCAGACACATAATGTATATACGACACAGCCACTTCAACAGCAGACACATAATATATACACGACACGGCCACTACAACAGCAGACACATAATATATATATACGATACGGCCACTACAACAGCAGACACATAATGTATATACGACACGGCCACTTCAACAGCAGACACATAATGTATATATGACACGGCCACTACAACAGCAGACACATAATGTATATACGACACGGCCACTACAACAGCAGACATATAATGTATGCACGACACGGCCACTACAACAGCAAACACATACTGTATGGACGACACGGCCACTACAACAGCAGACACATAATGTATACACGACACGGCCACTACAACAGCAGACACATAATGTATACACGACACGGCCACTACAACAGCAGACACATAATGTATATACGACACGGCCACTACAACAGAAGACACATAATGTATACACGATACGGCCACTACTATAACAGACACATAATATATACACGACACGGCAACTACAACAGCAGACACATAATGTATATACGACAAGGCCACTACGACAACAGACACATAATGTATATACGACACGGTGACTACAACAGCAGACACATAATGTATATTCGACACTGCCACTACGACAGCAGACACATAATGTATATACGACACGGCCACTACGACAGCAGACACATAATGTATATACGATACTACTGCCACTACAACAGCAGACACATAATGTATATACGACACGACCACTACAACAGCAAACACATAATGTATATACGACACGGACACTACAACAGCAGACACATAATGTATATACGACACGGCCACTACAACAGAAGACACATAATGTATAAACGACACGATCACTACAACAGCAGGCACATAATGTATACACGACACTGCCTCTACAACAGCAGACACATAACGTATACACGACACGGCCACTACAAAAGTAGACACATAATGTATACACGACACTGCCTCTACAACAGCAGACACATAATGTATAAACGACACGACCACTACAACTGCTGACACATAATGTATATACGAGACGACCACTACAACAGCAGACACATAATGTATATACGACACTGCCATTACAATTGCAGACACATAATGTATATACGACACGACCACTACAACAGCAGACACATAATGTATATACGACACTGCCATTACAAAAGCAGACACATAATGTTTATACGACACGACCACTACAACAGCAGACACATAATGTATATACGACACTGCCACTACAACAGCAGACACATAATGTATATACGACACTGCCACTACAACAGCAGACACAAAATGTATATACGACACTGCCACTACAACAGCAGACACATAATGTATACACGACACTGCCACTACAACAGCAGACACATAATGTATACACGACACTGCCACTACAACACCAGACACATAATGTATACACGACACGGCCACTACAACAGCAGACACATAATGTATACACGACACGATCACTACAACAGAAGACACATAATGTATATACGACACTGCCACTACAACAGCAGACACATAATGTATACACGACACGGCCACTACAACAGCAGACACATAATGTATACACGACACGATCACTACAACAGCAGACACATAATGTATATACGACACGGCCACTACAACAGCAGACACATAATGTATATACGACACGGCCACTACAACAGCAGACACATAATGTATATACGACACGACCACTACAACAACAGACACATAATGTATATACGACACGATCACTACAACAGCAGACACATAATTTATTGACTGCTCAAACCATAATAGATACATTAAGAAAAAGAATAATTGACCACAGGGATCACCACCTTGTAACAAACTTACAGAAGATGTTCACAGGTGTCGCCACCTTGACTTAAACAATTTGCCTCATTTCAAAGTATTAATGCCTTTTGTAAAATAGGCTTTTCTGAAAAAAATCCAAGATTCATGAATTCTCCTCCGTTTTACAAAGCATGAGAAATGTATTCGTACCAATGAACATTAGGGAAGATCAGACATGAGTTAATACTAAATGGACGAATAACCCTGTCACACAATCAAGTTGATGTCATGTGTAGTCAGGCGTCGCCGTCCACGAGTGACTATCTCTGTTACATGACAATCAGTTCAAATTTGACTTAACAAATCAAAGCATTATTTTCCGCCAACTTACATCTGCTGAAAGCATTTCAAGCGGTTATTATCAAAATGAGAGTCCCAGATGGAGCTGTGACTGAATACAAATGTATCGATAATGTAGTCATCGTATCGTGGTTGTGGTAATGGCAAGTTTCAATTGAATGATGTTGTATTATTTATTTTTATGCACAAATAGGAGGTTTGTTATTCTTTATTTAATATCAACACACATTAAACGTTTTGATATTTCCTCAATTCTACGATATTTATTCCATTTTCTAGATATGTGTATTAAGACGATGATACATATCACTTCTAGCGTTCATATTTAATTGATATGCATTTCCGAAGTTTGGTTTTACATATTTCTTTTAATTTTAATTTAATTAATATGTATTTTCTCGATTTCGAGTATTCCGTTTGGGTTTTATTCAATTGATATATAGATATGTCGTTAGTCATGGTGTGCGAACAAAGCAATAGTGTGTGAATACATAGCACAAGTGTGTAAACATAGCCATAGTGTGGTGAACAAAACCATAGTGTATGGACATAGCAATAGTGTGCGAACTTAACCACAGTGTGTGAACATAGCCACAGTGTGTGAACATAGCCACATTATATGAACATAGCCAAAGTTTGTGAACATAGCCAAAGTGTGTACACATAGTCATAGTATGTGAACATAGCAATTGTATGTAAACATAGCAATAGTGTGTGAACCTATTTATTGTGTATGAACATAGCCACAGTGTGTGAACATAGCCATTGTGTGAACATAGTAATAGTGTGAACATAGTAATAGTGTGTGATCGTAGCCATTGTGTGTGAGCATAACCAAAGTGTGTGAATTTAGCTAAATTGCGTGAACAAAGCCATTGTGTGTGAACATATAGGCATAGTATGTGAACATAGACACAGTGTGTGAACTTTGTTAGTGTTTGAACATAGCCATGGTGTGTGCTTATTATTATAAGCTCGGCGTGACACGTAAGTGTTTCCCTTGAATAAACAATACTTGTACGCGAGCCGGGTTTAAAACGGCATTAAAATGACTATCACAAAGTTTTGTGATTATTTTATCACTAATTGAATTCACCCGTTAATATAAAATATGATGACAATTAAACAACATAATGCTTCTTAGCAAGGGTCCTCCAACATTTCCTTCCAGCCGTTATTATATTTTAATTAAGATCACCCCTCAAGTAGCGCCTTTCACTGACCAAACACTGGTCACGTGTCATCAGTGTGAAGAAAAATAATATTACCATGTTATCTAAAATCTTAACTTCAAACTTGCGCCCCTGTAGTGGACAATTGATATGATTTATTTGTAATTAAGTGGACTGTATTGATTTTCCTTCCATGTGTTTTGATAAAATTTTACATCTGAAAAAAATAGAGAAGATATTTTGGGCAACGCAGATCGTAATATGATTTCTTAAAATGTTAATGACTGGTCCCGAAGTTAACTGTGATTTGTTGTTTTATGTTTTACACTTTTAACATGGAAAAGGTACCCTTCATGTTTGTTACAATGAAGTCAATGAAAGTTTATCTTTCAGTTAAACCAATCATAATTATATGAACGTAAATTATAGTTTTTATAATTTGTTTTATTTATTTAAAATTATTTATTTTACATCGAATGTGAAACAAGTTCTTATTACTTAGACAAATCATGCTCGTATATTCTGGGTAGAACCAGTACTAAGCATGTATGGATAAAGTATTTTGCCCAAGGACACCATCCACAGCCGTGGCGGAGGATCGGACCCTCTCTATCACTGAACGACTCTTCCACATTATCTCTGATAAAACAAGTGTAGAGAACTGAATAAAATATGTATTAGACATTAAATAATAATTAAAAGATCTACTAGTTCCCCAAATACACATATACAATACAACAGTGTGAGACGCATTAGGAAAAATACTGTGGTTTTTATTGTCTACTTCATGTTGACAAATTTGACTGTATAATAGGATGACACTGTTATCAATAAATGAATGTTTTGATATGAAGCAGAGCTTATAATTAAAAAAAAAAACATTACAGAGTTTTTGCCAAAACGTATATTTAGAAAACACAAAAATAAATGTGTTCAACTGGCGACGAGGCATTCGACACTGCTTTGTGTAACTTAATATGTTAGAGTAATCAATCAATAGTACCTCCTCACTGAACATGTCAAAATAGGTTGTTTATATGTGATGTTAAATTTTAAAAGAAAACAGAATCTGTAACAAATTTGGTAAAATATTCAGAGTAAATCATATGCTATTTGTTATTTGATATGAAACTTACAATAGCATGCTAAAGAGAAACAATTATATACTATACCTTAGCAATTTTCCTAATGCTTAAATATGTCATGTGCAAATGTATTGTCAATTGTTTATATAATGATGGGTAACTATAAAGTTCAAGTCTGTAAAATATGCCTATGTCCATGTCGTATTGTATACCAAAACGGTATACCGCCCTCTTCTTCACGGATACCTTGTACATCTGCATATTTGTTTTCCTTTTCTTAGACATTTCAATTGAACAGCGTTGTTTGCGTTTTATAAGTACGTATCCTTACAACCTTTAACTTGTTTTACCTTCCGAGATAAACAATTGCAATTTATTTCTAGATATCGCCTGTCTGCTTTATTTATATTTATTTCTATGCGACAACAAATTGCCATCTTCAATGAGAATATCTTCGATTCTTATTTACACTTTGTCTTAGTTATCAGCTATTGTTGCAACTCGTGTATCTTCAATATTTATCATTCCACTACGTGGTTACATGGATATGTGGCGGTATAAACAAGGGGGAACTTATCACGCTGTCCCAGGATCTTGTTATTCATTGCTTTCCGATGATTTCTGTCTGATAGGTATAGATATTTGAGTGACATCTAGAAGAAGATGCACCGTAAGATTTGGAGAACAGTAACACCTGGACATCTAGCTAAACTATCATTTATTTATACACTTCCTTATCAGATGTGTTCGTTTGAGTAAATGTTCAATTAATCTGAATATAACGTAAAAAACAAACAAACTTGGTACAGTTGTCTCGTACGCGATTTATAAAAATAAAAGAAGAAATAAAGGGGGGGGGGGGGGAGAGCACGAACATCACAATAATTTGTCTATTTAGATGACACAAATGTGAGCGTATGCGCTCGGCAGCAGTCGCGTTTTTTTTTAAACCAAACCACAATAAACCACACAAAAACAAGGCATTGAATAAAGTCAGGACGTTACAAACACACTGGGGAGTCTAAGTTTGCGTTATGGATACCCCAACCCCGCTCTTTGTCTTAATGTCACATTATATTACAGAATTGTATCGATAAAAGTAAAAGTAGCCCTGTCAGGTCATCCTGTTGGCGTCATATAACGTTATATGCGTGTACTCTAAAAGTACAATGTATTCATACATTCAAGTAAAATGAACAAATTATAATATTGAAACAAAACAAACGCACAGCAGCAAAGACATTTTTCTGGTTCCTTGAAGTTACAGCGCTCATTCAAGATGTTGTTCGACTTAATAATACCGAATATGGTGTTTTATTTCTTAGACACGTTAGGTTTTTCAAAGAGATTCCTTAATTAGATAGTTATGACTTTCACAAAGCGCCAGTATATAATTACTGAATCGTTTTACTCTTCTTTCGCAGATATATTATTAGGGGTCGAAACCGAAATCGCCCAAAGTTCGTTTACGAACCCGTTACGGTACCACTCGAGCGACGTCTAGAACTCAGTGAGTTATGCATTTAAAAAATACGACGACAGTTAGTACACCTAATCATCTACAAGAGTTCGCTTGTAAACAGTTCTAAACGCACCTTGTCGGCTTATGGCTGTTCAAAATTTAAGACTAATCATCACAGAAGCTATGGCTAGATGGCAATTGGAACTCAACCCTTGAATTGACAGTCAGACACATTATTGACTTAATTAATAACCCGAATAAACTTCCTAGGTGTTACTCATTTTACAAAGAGGATCAACCTGGTTTTTTAATTTCACAAAATTAGATATTATACTATATACATGTAGTATTAAAAAACATGTAGTGCTGTGAATGTGTTTTACAATAGTGTATTTTATAAATAGAAAATAATAATTTATATTAATTTATATTAATTAACATAATTTTATTTGATAAATATTTAAGACCATTATCTTAGGACAACAGTTTCTGTGGTGTAAATGGCAAACATATCTACACTTCTGTAAAAATTGTGGGTTCGAATCCCAGCAGTTGCGAACAACATTAAAAAAGATGGCTTAAATATGGTGAAAAAAGTAATCTCTGTTTTGTTAATGAAATTAATCTTCAGTTTAACTTTTAATATTTTAAATTTTATGAGGAACCATGGTCTTTCATGCTTACTTTTCTGACTGCCTTACATTTAAGAAAATATATTTTATATACATTGGCAGAGTCGTCCAACGTGTTGCCAAATCACCACTTACTTCTCCCTGCCAAAGTTGTCGGTTCATTCCTCGCTGCAGCAGTCCAAAAACATTTTGTGAGAAAACAAGTAGGTTACTTGCAGAAGGACGGTGACTGTGCTGAGATTTCTTCTAGGTTTGTTTTGAATTTGGCGTTAAATCCTAGTAAAAATACATTTTGGCTATCGGCACCATGTAAATCATAGTATAGACATGTATTATGGTTATGTAACAGGACAAGACATATATGCAGCAATTGTGTGACTAGACCTTTCACTTACAGGGCAAGTGCTACAGACTGAGCTAACAAGACCATTGACTTATGCTTCTCTCCTAACAGGTTAGGTACACATTAAACTATGCAAGAAACATAAATAACAGAAGAAACACTCATGTCAAGAGGTCCTAAAAACTTTTTGTGACCAGCATCCATTTATGTAGCCTGATTAAATAAGGCGTGACTGGACAGCTTCTTTATCATTTGGATATCCAATCTGCTGTCTATAACTCGGGAAACGCAAAATAAAAAAATCGTTAAAAGTTCCTTAGACCTGCAATATGTCGCATTAATTTTGTAATAAGTACTATTATTGTTTGCTTTTGTTTTGCAAACCAAGGAATTAGAGATATAATACCTTGAATAAAGTTGCAATCATGTAATAAGTGATTTATTTATGATTAAAGTAATACATATTAAATATTTAATGGTAACATCTGCAACGTTATCCTAAACATATAATACATGTTTCATAAAATTTATTCAATATCTGTTTGTTTACTATACTTATAAAATTGAAGTTCGACCCATAGAGAGGCAATGCCTTAGTTCATATTACATAAACATGTTATGGATTATTTCAGAAGTCAAGAGTGCCCATAGTGTGTGTATTTATCCTTTGACGATCCATCACACTCATTTTTGTCGTCGCTGTGTGTCTCGTGATGACAAATGACATATATTTAACACGATTTTCGTGTTAGTAGAGCTGTCGTCGGTAAATAATTAGTTAACGATTTTAACATCAGCACTAACAAGTATATAGGGAAAGGCATTGTCTAATGTTGAGTGAACTTGTGTTCAAACGTTTTTGTCAATAATCGTTTATGAGTTATAAACACAATATGTAATGTAATATATATTTATATGGCAATAAAATATGTTTAAAAGTATAAAGCTTATATGTCAATAAATAATGTAGTTTGATTGTATCTTTGATGACGTCAGCTTTAGTATGGATATTGATCAAAGGAAAAGTACCAAAATTTTAAATGACTGCTGATTTCGGAATATGTGCACTTAATATCACCAGGGTCAAACTGATGAGAGTAAACCCGTAATTGTGTGGTTTGGTTTCCCGCAGATGATGTGTCGCCGGAGAAAAGAGTGAAGTTGGATGACCGGGTATCAGCTTCCAAAATTGGGTTGGGACTGACCACTCCAAGGCTATCAGCCTTGCACTTACTTCTAAATGCTTACACTATTACAAATATTATATACTAGTTTTATTGATGATGAGTATGTGTCCTTTGAATGGTCATATTCCATTTTCAGTTTACACATGTCACTATAATACTGCCGACCAGAAATCTTCAGACGCCATGTATGCAAAAAGCATAACCGTCTGTTGAATTTAGATTACAGGTTACTAGTGGAAGTGTGGGCCATCTCAGATTCACATTAATGACTTTTTCTTGATCATATTCTACGCTTGCTGTTTTAAAAGACAAACGACTTGACAATTTATTCTTTAATAAAAATATAATGTGGCTTTCTGATTGAATGATTCAAACAATCAGATAAACTCGGTAATATCTATAACATTGCAGTATACTATCGTTTAGTGTTTGTTTTTGTATTTGCATTTTGCTTATTATATGTTTTGTGTGGCATATATCTAACACATCTATAATGGGTTTCATCGGGAAAAAGAAACATAAGCAGTTGTAGACGGAGTTATGTTCCTCAACGAAAGAAATTTTACTTGCTGATTCAATTATATAGTACAAAATGTCGAGACGTTTTGTCTTTAAGAATAACAAGCGCAGAAAAAATAATCAGGACAAAGTCAATAAAACGGTTTGCGATTTATAACATTTAATATGATGGAAATGGCTTTAAACATCAATAAAAGAATCCAAATAAACTGTCTAGTAATCATTTTTTTGTGAAAATATAAACCCACTTTTTCTACCATCGGCAATGTTTTACATCGGTTACTTGTCTAGAACTATAAAGATAGATCTAACATTTATTCACGGGAGCAAATCAAAACATAACATGTATTCATATTTTAAATGTTTTATTAAAATGTCACCATCAACAAATAATTTATCTAATCTTGAAATATAGCACCACTGAATAAATACAATCAAGTAACAGCACAAACTACCAACTGTCACACAACGGCCATTCCATAGATGCCAGAAATCTCTTTTTTCTGGACAAAGAGACAAAGGGTGTAATAGTTAGATTCATCACTGCGATGAAGAACATTATCGATGCATCTATTATATTATAGTGTCGACAATTTTGAATGTTTATGTTTTATCACACAAGGTAGCAAAATTACCAAATATCTCATCTCACAAAGTAGTTAAATTACCAATTTCTTTTACACAAAGTTGCCAAATTACCAAATGTTTTATCACATAAAGTTTTCCATTTACTAATGTTTGTCCTACAAAGTAGTCGAGCTACCAAATGTTTTATTACACAAAGTAGTTAAAATACCAATTGTTTTATTTCACAAAAAAAACCAAATTACCAAATGTTTAAAGTTTTATCACACAAACTAGACCAGTTATTCATGTTTATCCTACAAAGTAGTCGAGCTACCAAATGTTTTATTACACAAAGTAGCCAAATTATTAAATGTTCAAAAGTAATGTTCATGTAAATTTAATATCTTGAATATAGGCTATTTATGATGAATTGAAACGTGTACATGGCGCGTTCATACCTTATGATTTGATGAATTGAATGTATATTATAGTGAAAAGGCAAATTATTATTGCAACTAACATGACTTAATAAATTCAGAAATAGATTTAATAAATTCTAAAATAAAATTTCGCCTGGAAAGAAATAATGTATAGTGTATACACATTTCATTCTTTGTTCAATGTGACGTCATCTTGTCAATGTATAACATGGAACGGAAATGACGTCATCCTGCCAATATATAGTAAATATGCAGGTTTTCCAAAACAGACTGAATGGAATCAGAAATAACTGTGTTTTCTTCGGCCTCACAACGACAAATTTGTTGTTTTCTCTCTAAATAACGTTATCTAGTTTGTACAGTATACGGGCTGTTTAGCCATGAATAAAATACAAATTACAATGATGTTTTTTTTTTAAATTAAGCTCATAATACCTCAAAAATGACGATTGGTCAAAGTAACAATTATAAAATATATAAACCTTTGATAAAAACGCACTAATTATAACATAATATTTCCAAGGAGCCCGACATAATCTAACATTGTTCATTTTACTTAAAGGAAACACGTGATGCTACCAAACAGAGAATAGGCGTTTTAATTAGGTTGATTGAAAGACCAAATGATTGAGTTTGTTCCATAAATTATTTTACCATGACAAAATTAAGTTTGTTAATATTATACAGGAAATGTTAACAAAACCACAGCAACAACTTACCTGTTGTTACAAATTACAATGTTAACTTTCACCAGAGTATTTGTTAACAATAATACAAGTGAAAAAGACACCTACACCACCAATTGACAAGACGTCACCAAGTGGTTATTAATAAAATGCCAATTTTATAAAAAAAAAAGAAAAGAAAAGAAAAGAGAAACCGACTAATGAACATTCCTTACACACCACATACAAACTCTATCACAACTTATTGCTGGAATATTGAAAATAACAATGGCATAAATTCATCTGATACATAAAATGTTTTGAACTGAATAGTTACGCTGGTTAAGTTTACAATACGGTTACCGATCGTGCCTAATGTTCCCAAAAACAACAATCAGCATTATATAGACCTTAGCATGCTGTCTTAAAGACACCGGGTCATCTTTGTAGATAAGAAATCTCTTCGGCAGTGAGAACTATAAGTAAATTAGGTAAATAAACACTTTGTGTTTTACCTAAAGTTGTTTTCTTGTTTGAAGATAAGTTGCCATTAATGAACAAAGCTGTTGGTCATCTGATATTGCTGCGCGTCTACTATCACACTTGTATATCCTGCCTGAGGCATGACTTGATATGGTTTATTCGGTAACGATGGTGACGTATACATATGTCCTTGGTTATATCCGTCATATGTGTAGCCATTACGTAAACATTGCAATAGTGAGTCGTCACTGTACCCTTTTCCATTAATTGGTTTGATTCCCAAATACTTATCTGACGTATCTAAAGGGTTATCGACAAAGAAGTCATCTGATGGATTACTTTCTTGCTCGGAGGAATATTTTGTAACACCTGCATGCACTGCACGCGGTGATTTGGACATTGGCGATTTGCTATAGTCACAACTGTATCTAGGCGAAGAACAAAATGTCTGGTTGCTAGGCATGCGCATTATCACGGACTGTTGAATAATTTCTGGTTGTACATTGGTGTGGTCTTTCAGAACACTGAGTTGTTTTGTACAATTTCCATTGTCAGGTTTTGTGTCTAATTCATCTGATATGACATCTACATCGGACACAGATGATTCAGACCGATTACTGCACGGTCCATGGAGACTGAGTGGCGTTCCAAACGCTTCTCGAGAACTGCTTCTTGAACACTGACCTGTTGATCGTATTTCACGTGCAAGTGGAGTCAATAGTAACGTTTCGTTAAGTTTAGGATCGTCGTTTGAATTCACATGAATGCTTAAATAGTCAGGATCTCTCACTTCACACGCTGGTCGGTACTGACCACTATCAAAGTGGGATTGTGTGGTAGGGTATGTGTAAGCGCAGTCTTTAAACGAGCTTGACGACGCCGCTGTTGCTGAGGGATATGACGCGTACAGTGAGTTGTATCTATCCAACACGTCCTGCGCGTTAGCCATTAACGGTGATGCATATCCCACACCCTGGAAACCGTGAATAGGCGGCACAATGTCAAGGTCATTTTTAAATCCGTCTACATAATCACTGGTGTAGTCCGAGTTTTCTGCAATGTGTGTATACGGAGACCTCCGATGTTTTGCTTTAGGAGTTCTCGATTTGCCTAGTTTGTGGCGATCTTGCAGACCGAACTCTTGCAGGTCCTTCTGTGGTGTTTGGTCTATATGAATCTGTAAATGCTGGGCTTCTACCTCGCTGTAATATAAGGAAGACATATACTTATAATACATTATCTCAGTGAAAATAAACACTACTAATTTGCACCTTGTAAGGAATATTGACAAACTTTATACAGAGTGTAAACATAATTCTGCTACTAAGGTAAGGTCCATGACATCAGAAACTTGGCAGAAGAATTAAAATTGAAATTGGCTATTTGTAATGATTTATTTTTTGTCTTTAAATATTTGTGAACATGGATATTATACTGTGCTTTTTGAAATAATGAATGAAATCGGATGGTGGGATACTGGGAAGGAAAATGAAATAACACTTTGGTCAGTATTGATATGAACCGAAATATTGACAATGGATATGTCAATGTATTAATAGCTTTAGGCTTCTGAATACTTGATTTATATGAGGGAGTCGATAACCTGCAAAAGTGAAAAGTAGTGTTATTTGAAATGTTATGGTCGACGTCGTTTACTAAGACAATATCCCTTCCAACTTATTTTAACATATTAACTAACTTTTTTTCACATTTTAGAAAATTTATAATTTAGATTTTTGAACATTTTAAAAACATTTTGAAAAAAAGCATAATTTTTTTTTATAACAAATCCTTCATTGAAACTTCATGGTTCGGATAATGTATTCAGTTATTTGACAAACTGTGCTGCTTTACTCTTGACAATGAATTGTTGCTAACGTCTGTTTTATTTGTTGGTTTATGGTCCCCCTCCCTCATAAAATGTAAGATTGTTGGTCGACTAAGTCAAACAATTCTATGGGGGAATTAAACAAACAATTTTTACAAACGAAACACTGTGGTCATTTTTTGTATTTCATTTGTATGTGTAAATCCGCAAAACCACGCTATTGTGATGCATTTTTTCCCCCACAATTTAAAGAATTGACAGAAACAAAAATATACGTACATTCAACGTTTTATCACAAACGAACAAAATAAGGATAGTGTATCCTGTAAACGGACACATAAATGACCTTAAATAAGAAAAAAAAAACGTAGATTGCAATCACTTTAATATCTATCTGTTGTTAGTACAATATCTTACCTAAGGACATAGTTGACACTGACTATACAATGAGGTCTAGATGATCGACTATTGTGTACTATGGTTGCATAACTTTGTACCCACACCCAGCCGCCGTCCTTACACATGAACCGGTAGTATTTGGTGGTCACTTGGCCTTTCAATAACACTGCAAATAACAGCAACTATATCATAAACAGGCATTGTAGCAGATTCTTTGTAAATACGAGTGAAATGCTATAAAAACTATAAATATAAAAGATAAATGACGAACTTAAAACGTATCCAAAACCTTTACCAAGCATTTCTATGAACGACATCGTATTTTGGAATACGTCTAAAAGACATATGACGTCAATATGGATTTTTTTACGTTTATGTTACCGTAATCATATTTCAATCAAATAATTAGCGTTAACGTAATAAAATTAAAAGCAAAAAGCAAATGTATAATAGTTGAATTTTGACCTTTTTTGAAAAAATATGTTATTATAAAGAAGCTCTTCTATTGCATCTATGATTTTTATTTTAATTTCAATCACCAAATATACGGTGATCCGTTTGTGGGGTCGGAGTGGGCCATCCCAAACAGACAGTACACAAAGTTGGCATGCATGTTTGTACATGTGTAAGACGGGAAGCAAGAAACATGCATATTACAAAACTATATAATTGTGCTATATCAAAGTTGTTTATGTATTTTAATATGAAAGACTGAATTGAGAAATTTGAGTGCATGGTGTTTTAGCATCACATGCATAAATGTCAACAATTTCTTTATAAATCGTCATTAACAATTATGCATATGTGTGTGTCTGTATGTAATCATGTATGTGTCATGTTGCTTATGTGATATGAAAATATTTTCATATTTTTTTCTATTTCTTCAATTACTTCCATATTGTTTTTATTAATAGTTTTACCAGCACAAAATCACTGTATAGTTACACGCCATTTAATAATGAATATCATACTTGTTTATAACCCAGCTCATAAAAGGCAGTAAATAAAATCATAACTCTTGGCTATAAAAATGGTTTGAATTATAATCAATTTTAAATTAGCTAGCTAATTACTGTTTCTAATTTTATAACATATCGGCTACTGGTGCCTATTTAAATGCCATAATTCGTGACATTAGCTCGCACTATTCAATTAGATCCCTGCCGTTAAACCACGTGCAATAAAGCCGCCTGTCAATCAAAAGAAATAATCCAATGAAATCCTGTTATCGGAAATTGATTCCGACTACAGTTTTATCTATATGGTAAAGTAATTGTACACAGGTGTTTTACATTTTTGTTCCATTACAAATTCGCAAATTACTTATCTACGTGTGAAATGTTTATCCGCAATAAAACCTCGACTTTAAATCATTAGTTTTTCCCGAGCCCGGGCTTGCACAACCGCTCGACGGTGGAATGAATGGATTTAAATCAACAAATACTTGAATATAAATCTTTTCCAACATCGTTTCCGAAGTGACAAGCTCAACTGTTCGAAATGTGTTGATCTTGGGGCAGTAGTTTATTGTTTTGGTAATTCACATTTTATCCCAGTTAAGTTCATTGGTAAACGTAAATAGTATGGAAAATGAGTAATGTCCAAACGGTCAAATGAATAGACTTTATTTCCTGACATCATTGAAATAGCTTTAATTGAGCTTAACTCTAGTCACTTCTATGTTGTATATGTATTTTTGTAATCGACAAAAATATTTGGAATAAATAGTGCATATTAAACCGGTATTTACTTTGATTCAGAAAGTTTGCACTATTCAAATAGAATCAAGTTTTAATTATAAAATACATTAATGTGTGTCATATATTTTTATTTCAGTAAAAGTCACTTCAGTCATTTAACGATTTTATATCGATGCATTAAAAGCACAGTTTATAAGTCTATTAATCATTTTACAAAGAATTTAGTTTACTAACAGTCTATAAATCATTTTACAAAGAATTTAGTTGAACAAACACAGTCTATAAATCAATTGATAAATTAACTTAATTTACTAACACAGTCTATAAACTTTTTTTGCAAACAGGAAGGTAAACACATTTGTATTAGGTGAATCATTTTACAAAAGTATTTACTCTATAAATAGGGATTGTTCTAGGGCTAAAAATTGAAACTTAAAAAAATATATATTTTGAGCTTAGGGTTAGACTATTTAACTATTTAAATGTATGGTTGATAATTATAATGAAGTAATCACTTAATTGACGGTTACTTACGTGTTTGATGAGCAAATTTCATGTGAATGATGTCACACACGTGTATATGATGGTACAATGTTTTCTCTATAAGTTCCTGTGGTTCGTATCCGGTCAGCTGACCTACCCTGGAAACAAGTAAGTATACAAATTATATTGAAATGAGTATGACCTATAAATATTAACAAAAAATCTAATGTACTACAATAATTCATTATATCAGTATTTTTTTGCAATTCTGTCACAAACTTGAACTATTCATGTATTTATGCAAGTATGGGGGTCTACATGATCGTTAGTAGATACTACGTTAGGGTCACGTTTGCTTGTTCACACTGTTGTGTTACCATAGAAATATCAAAATAAAAGGACGAACTAATAGAGTAGTTATAATGTCTTTCAAGATTCGTGATTTCCGCCATCTGATATATCATTGTGTCATTTATTCCCGATCAGATTTTATTTGAGATCGTCTTAATTGTTTTTTTATTGCAAGATTTCATTAGTTTATGACATGGTTGTCTTATATTGTAATAAATATCAATTTTTTATAGATACAACTAAGTTGAGACTCTCATGAAGTGTAAGAATGTTTTAACTTTTAATTTATCCTGTAAAATCTGTTTTAAGACAAAACGTCGAAACATGGCATGTATTTCATAATCATGATATTTTTTTCATCACAGCTACAGATATAAGTACCAAAAAAAATATAAAGGCATATTCCTGCTTATTTTGTCGCGATCAAGTTTTGTCAAAATGATCATACACGGCAGGAACTACTTTCGAATTCCACCTTTAGATGTATTTTATATATACACGCAGCAACAAATCAAATGATAAAGATATATTGTGAGCATTGTCATTTTTAAAAATAATGTACGAAATAAAAAATGTATTTATATTTTTAAAATTCCGTCTATCATTACTTGCGGTACTTTGATTTCTTATGCAGTTGTAATATAATTAAAAAATAAAAGGCTTAGACTGGTGTTGGGTTCCACTGCATTCTGTATAACAATAATAAACTAAGAATGACCGGGTCTGTTTACAGTTTAAAGTGACATACAGTGTTCAGTTACAATCATAAACCTTACCTGGCGTCGAGGAATATCAGTTTTAGATCGAGACTAGCCCTGAACATGAACATGTTATTGAACATCTTTATCTCCGTGATTGCACTAGGGGGTAGGGAGTGACCCACGGCGACCATGCCCACATTCTGCAGGTAACCGTCATACGGGGCCATGTCATGTGAACTTTGTCGCACTTTCAGGTATCCGCTACAGTGAATAACCTGTCGAGATAATGATACTATTGAAAATATGTGTACAAAATACATACTTGAAAAATACACCATGTTAAGATAGCAGACATATAATTGAACACAATATATTAAGTATATGCATATTAAAAAGAATAAGAAAAATAAGACCATGAGATTCTTTTTTTTTAATTGGGTTTAACACCATTTTCAACACATTTTAGGTTATATATGGTATATCCAGTTTTATTGGTGGAGGAAGACCTCAGGCTGAGTCAGACTGAGTAGAACCACCGTCCTTCTGCAAGTAACTTGAAACTTTCTCACATGAAGTCCATGAGATTCGTTTATATATAACTTGGATACATAGTTGACACAGGGCACATATACTTTGTACGTATATAACTTCATACATTCTAAATACAGAAACAATATATATATATTTGTAACTAGTTCAGTCAAACCCTTTGTGACAGTATTTACTGTTAACATTGATATCATATGAATCAGATACCTTGTAAATACAGAAATTAAAAAAAAATCAAATACAAAACATACCTTGTAACCTCCAGAACAAAGCCCGGCATTTCTTTTGGCAAGTACACATTTCATGCGGATGAAAAACGATCTATCAACTTCGTATTCTGTCGAAATAATAATTAACCCACATACATTAATTACATATGTATACATGTATTATGTTAACAACAACATACATCGCCATAACACCATGCATGATATGTTATGTTTAAAAACTTAACATTCAATTTATTACTTTTTTAGTCATTGCATTAAAATGTTAATTTATTAATTTTGTACTATTTCGTATGTTCGTATCTTTATATTTATTTTCTACGCTAGCAAATTAACATATTTATTAAGATATTTAATGTGTAGGTGTTTATAGATTTTCATTAAATAAAGGTTGTAGTATTTAACAGCAGGGAGGTTTTCGATCTAGAAATGATTATCAAACAGTTATCAATATGTATCCAATCATTATGTATTATTCCACATTATAAAGCGGGATAAGATAAAATTTTGCTTTAACAACAGGGAACGTTTATCTTGCAGCAAAACACAAATGGATGACGCCATTGTAGTTGCGTTGTGTTAAGCCCACGTTTAAACACTTTCCGGCCGTTGATATAGTGTTAAATTATTCTGAAAACTAATTATTATATCTTAGTGCAACAGGTTTCATATAAAATATATTTGTTTTGTTTTAATTTAATCAAATTTCTAATCAAATTTGAAACTATTTTCAGGCGCATTTTCTAATGATGTAAAAACATGTGTTTGTTAACTGGTTAAAATCAAATGCGTTTTTGAGAAACAAATAAATAAAATGCACAAATCTTGACATGATAAATAGAATCCCATGTAAGTGCCTGATAATCTTAAATTTATCAGGTTCGGCTCTCGAAAACAATGAAGCACTCGCCCACCTCACCTGATAACTTTTAAACTATCAGGCACTAAAGTTGTCATATTTTCTCAGTCAATAAAATCGGTCACATTTTTTTCCAAAATAGAACATTCCATTTTACATAGAATGTCACGATCTTCAAAATGTGTTGACCTTCTACCTCAGCCAATAAAATCGCTCCAGGAACAAGAAAGTAGATCGACATCAATTTAACTCTCGCGAGACGCGTTGGTGTATAAAGGTCAATAATAAAGCATGATACCATACCTCGTACAGAGTGAGCGTTATAGGGCTGTTGCAAGGTCAAAACCGCCGCCATTTCGTCGTGATCATTTTGGTGGATATATTCATATATGGAACTTCCGGTCAGTTCAACCTTTGAAGAAAACAATATATAACGTTTGAAATATTTTGTTATTGTAAACTATAATTTTTTCATCCATTTTAGAAATATCGTAATGCATTAAGACCGTTTTTGTTCTCTTGATATTAGTTTAGTTTGATAATGTTTGAATCTGACAGTTTATAAAAATGAACTCGTGTGTTACTTCGGAGGCATGTAAATAATTTATGATAAATCACTGGTTACTTGTGTATTAGATAATAAGCAGAATAAAGCAATTTCTATTTTGTTTCACTATTGATGGACAACTATTACAAATAGTAAGGTACTGATACATGCCCACAATATACTTCTATTGTTTGATGTGTTTCTAATTATATATTATATACGAAAGAAAAAAAGTTGACGAATAAAAAGTAGTCCATGTCAAGTATGACCATTTTGGCGGTGATTAAAGCTGTAAAGCTTAATCACACCGACATAAGCAGCGCTATGCCATTGGCATAAAGCCCAGGCAAAAAACACGCAATGACAAATTGGTCTATCACTGCTTAACTACACACACAGGGTGGGAAACTCTGCGTATTTTGTTTGCTTAAAATTAAAACAATTATTTAACAACAGTCGTTTTTATCTTAAGTGTTTATCAAATGTTCATTTACTACCATTTGCTATCACTCTACTTCCATAATTGCATTTTGAAGATAACTCATTACTTACACAGATAGCGATATAGTTAATCAACCTGTGGAGTCAGGTCAGTATTCTGCACCATCAGAACATTTATAATGTTTTGTTCTAAAATAGTGTTTGAAGTAGTCTGTCCATTTTATAACCAACCTTAAACGAACCACAGCTATATAAAGCGTGTCGATATTGTACATATACATATACACATACCAGTCTGTACATATACCAGTATGTACACATACCAGTCTGTACATATACCAGTCTGTACATATACCAGTCTGTACATATACCAGTATGTACATACACCAGTATGTACACATACCAGTCTGTACATTTACCAGTCTGTACACACACCAGTCTGTATATATACATATACACATACCAGTCTGTACATATACCAGTCTGTACACATACCAGTCTGTACATATACCAGTCTGTACACATACACATACCAGTCTGTACATATACCAGTCTGTACACATACCAGTCTGTACATATACCAGTATGTACATATACCAGTCTGTACATATACATATACACATACCAGTCTGTACATATACCATTCTGTACACATACCAGTCTGTACATATACCAGTCTGTACAAATACCAGTCTGTACATATACCAGTATGTACACATACCAGTCTGTACATTTACCAGTCTGTACACATACCAGTCTGTATATATACATATACACACACCAGTCTGTATATAAACATATTCACATACCAGTCTGTACATATACCAGTCTGTACACATACCAGTCTGTACATATACCAGTCTGTACACATACCAGTCTGTACATTTACCAGTCTGTACATAAACCAGTCTGTACATCTACCAGTCTGTGCACATACCAGTTTGTATACATACCAGTCTGTACATATACCAGTCTGTACACACATCAGTCTGTACATATACCAGTCTTAACATATACCAGTTTGTGCACATTCCAGTCTGTATACATACCAATATGTACACATACCAGTCTGTACATATACCAGTCTGTACACACACCAGTCTGTACATATACCAGTTTGTACACATACCAGTCTGTACATTTACCAGTCTGTACACACACCAGTCTGTATATATACATATACACACACCAGTCTGTATATATACATATACACATACCAGTCTGTACACACACCAGTCTGTACATATACCAGTTTGTACACATACCAGTCTGTACATACACCAGTCTGTACACACACCAGTCTGTACATATACCAGTATGTGCATATACCAATCTGTACATATACCAGTCTGTGCACAAACCAGACTGTACAGACAGCAGTCTATACACATAGCAGTCTGTATATATACCAGTATGTACATATACTATTATGAACACATACCAGTATGTACACATACCAGTCTGTACATATACCAGTCTATACACATACCAGTATGTGCATATACCAGTCTGTACATATACCATTATGTACACATACCAGTATGTACACATACGAGTCTGTACATATATCAGTCTATACACATAGCAGTCTGTTTATATACCAGTATGTACATATATTATTATGTACACATAACAGTATGTGCATATACCAGTCTGTACATAAACCAGTCTGTGCACATTCCAGTCTGTGTATAAACCAGTCTGTACACAACTTACAAAGGATCCCTATGTTAGATATTTCTCTTAACGAAAACAGTAGTCATAACAATTCAATTTTGAGAATGAAGAATTTAAATTCATTCTCTTTATGAAAATGCGAAAAACCCGTTGAACCTGATTAATATGATAATAAGTACCCACAATATGAAAGGCAAGAGGAATACATTCAGAACTCAATACTGTACCTGTGAAAGACCTAGATGAACCGATGCCGTCTCTGATATGTACATTATTTTACCATCCGGGGCCACAACAAATATGAAGCCATCTAACGTCTACAAAGTATAACAACACAAGTAATACATTATAGAGTTATAATAAGTATATAACTAAAATGCAGCTGTACTTTTACTTTTCTGACAGTTAACATTTATCTATTGTTTTTTTATACTTTCCTAAGGCTGATAGAAATCGTTATCCCTAACTGCTGATGTTATTATTTGATTGGTGCTGCAGTAGTTTCAGTCACTCCAGATATTATAGCGTTACATTAATGTTTAAACACCTTCAAATCACATTTATTTGTAACGTTTTAATGTTATCATCAAATATATTTATAATTTATTCGTCAGTGTAAAATGTTTTTAGAAACTTAAAAATGCATGTATCTGCAGACTGTTAATATGTTTAAAATAATAAAACATTTTTGTACAAAAATGCTATTCAAACCAATGATATTTGTAAGCTTCTCCGAATGCCAAAAAAATTGTTTTAATACTAATTTTTTTTTTTGGTCAAAATTTCGATCTGATATTTTATATACTATAATTCACCGTACGGATCCCTGCATATACTCCATGTCAAATACTTTCATTTAATTTAGCATATGTGTTATTTTCTGTGGCATTTAAACAAGAAAAAGTCTTCAATTTCATTTTATATAAAATCAAATCAAATCAAATTGTATTGGCAAATTCGGCAAACATTTGCCTTTGGCCATCTACAATATTTTCAAATAATTATAGCAAAAATAGAGTACACAACACAGACATACATACCATACATATACAAGCTATGTACTAAACTATATACATATTGAGTATAAGAAACAGTTACATTATAAAAAGTATATGGACTTACTAAGTTCGTGAAGTAACATTACGATAGTATTATCATTATTAAATATAATTTGCTTGTTCTTGTGCCAATTGCTATATCTTAAAAGCTTCAGATACTATAAATATAGTTCTCATTGTAAATCAAATGTTGTTATAATTGAGTAATATGTACAATTGTACATGGTATCATATACATATTTTGTATGAAGTGTCCATATTTATTAAAGAAGCCTTCTCTTTTCGTAAAGCTATTTTGAATGATTAAATTACTGAAATTATAAAATGAATGATATTCTTTCTCTTTATTTTGCGTTTACAATGTATATTAATTTGTATTATTTTGTATTTTTGTATTTATTGCTGTCTTTGCCATAGTTCATGTGATACTATTTTATAAATGTTTAAAACTTGAAAATTGCTGTTTGTTTATTAACCAAGCAATCGTACACATGCTCAAAGAAACCGCACTTTCTCGACTGTGCAGGAGTCGTGAAGTTCACACATCTGTTTTATTTTATTAACGTCAACATTTAAATTGCCAAAAATAATTACAAACTATTTTATCTATATTTATCACTTAACCACAAATGAAAAATAAGAAAAGGTTTAAGATTTTATGAATATGGTGAACTTTGAATTTGTCAGACGATAATTTCCACCATCGGGTTTGTACATCACGTTATCTGTTTTGTCTCAGATCAATTTAGGCGGGAACGCGTTAAATCGGAAATTGGTTCGATGCTATTCCGGTGCTTGTCACAACTTCAGTGCCGTATCATTACAAAATTAATCGCTGAATCGTATTTTAAAGGCTCTTAGTGAATTATAGTGTTCTTTTACTGCACTTAATGTCTCGAATGATTAGCGTCATTGACAAGCTCCGAGTCCGCCAATAAGATCAAAATTAGGCTGACATTTGGAGGCCTTTTGACAGCGATTGCCCTTGTTAGATCTTAACACGCGCTAGTATCTGAAACGTTTTTATTTCATTTAATAAGATAAAATTCGTTATTTGTTTCACTTTAAAATGTGTCAAGTCTGCTGTCAAAGTAAAACTATGATCAACTTCTGAGTTTCTTCTCTCTTTTTCTTTCTTTTTTAAGTTTGATAAATGCTTCTGCGCGCTTATTTTCACACGTAAATTATACTGTGCAAAAAACAAGGAACGTTGCTCTTCTTGTCCTGGGCAGGTTTTAGAACAGCACTATCCAATTCCAAGAATTTACACGTAATATTTGATCTCTCCTAAACTTTTATGTGATATCTGACAGTTCTGATCATTGAAAATTGTGTTCAAAAAGTTAAAACTTTATGTTGTGTCGGAGCAGCTTTTGAGTAAGACTATCAATCCATTTAGTTTAACGCAAACGATAAAAAACCTAAGTGGTTAATGATTTATTAGTCGACTCTGAATCAAAAATGTGTGTCTTGAAATCAAAAATCAAAAGCAGTTCATTTGAATGCAGACGTTTATTTTTGTTGATATCAAATACAAAATATTATCAATGCTGAAAAGTTTACAAATTCCTCGCGTAATCAGATTCAGTCATTGCAAAACATATCAAAATACCATCATCTCTGTTAGATGTTTCCAAGTTACGTTACTGTATCTGTTTTCTAAGACTTTGACCACATACTGCACCTTATGCACGCGTTAATTACAAAAACAACACAATTCCATTATCCATTGTGTTCTATACTACGCCAATGTTCCGCCGATTGTGAAAATGGAAGGGAAAATATCCATTGGAATGCGATTTATTTTCAATTATGCTAAACCAACAATGGGATGGCAATGCGATTTACTTTAAACAAGTTTCCCCAAGATGTTCGGCGAAGTAATAATGTGAGGCTCGCATTAGCGGGAAAATCTGGACTGAGGAAGATAATCTCATGCCAAGTCACGTACATCCCTGGATCTGGAACCTCCGATAGCGTCTTCCACAATACTACACAAATACATGATACTAATTGGGAATCAAAGATTGAATGTTTTTAAATGGATACGTTTTCTGTATTATTGCCATAGTTCACTGTTGTGTTTTATGTCTTTGTCTTAGCTTTTTGTTGTTTTGCGGTTCTAGTCTGTTACATATTATTTCAAGTGTCTTTCTTTTCAGTTCTATTTTCGAAATGTATTTAACAATTAGCAATGGTTATAAGTCAATACTTTTTTTTACGTTTTTTGTAAAATAATGTTAAATCGGATCGCCTGTTTTACTGTGGTTTGTATTTCTATGTGTAGAAGGTTATTTAAACTGAAGTCAACTTGTTTTAAGCATTTTAATTGTCTAGTGTTATTCTTGTCTAAAATACGATCATTATGACAACGTTTATTTTTTGTCTTAGTTTTTTTAGGATCACTGGTACCTACAAATTGTCTTGTACGAAACTTTATTTCTAGATATTTATTTGTATTTTTAAAACTGAAAGAACAAGCGATTAATGTAAAACTAGTAAAACTCAATATAGAAGGTAGATAGGCTATTTTTGCGAATCAATGCGCTAAAGGGAACAATCTCAGATACGAGTGTTAACCATACAGTAAATACAATACATATCTTTTAACATTCAATATTCAGCTATATCACATTCTGATCAAACAAAACGTCTACATTTATCGCATGGGTCAATGTTATAATTTTTTACCTAAAGAAATTACGACAAGTGCTTTTAAATTTACATTTCAATTAGATATTCTAATCAGAATACATGCATTATACATTCACATTAACATACTGTTTAGGTACAGCGGTGAATGACCAAATGCTTGCATAACCGCAACTGAATAAATATGGCTGATTGCATTGTCGCTTCAGTTGAGCGACATAATGGATAATGGAATGCTGCAGACAAAGTTCAATCGTGTTTGTTTTGAGTGCATTAATTAATAAATTAACAATGCAAATTAACAAGTTTTAAACGAATATATATTATGTTAAAAAGACAATAAAAACAGATAGATAATTATAGAACATCAAATGATAATTTAAGAACCATTCAAACTGGATACAATGTCATTCAGAAAAATGAAAAAGAAATATGTTATTTATAAAAATAACCTGCAGAAGGTGTGACCCCAATTCCTTTTCCAGTGGTGTTCTATGTTTTGAGGGAACTTGACCCCAATGGTCCCCAAGTCCTGAAAAAATAAAAAAGAGAGTTAACAATTTAAATTAAAATTTGAAATAATGATTTTACAGGGAGTATATTTATGTTTTATTCGCGACATGCAGTTATCGTGGGTTCTTTTTCTGAATGCATTTCACCCTCTGAACTACTTCTAATACATGCATATTCATCAACAAACACATGCATATTCATCAACAAACACTTAAAACACACATTCGCGGCACTTATCTAGATTTATCAGGAAAACAAATGAAGAATTGTCACATTTGAATAGAACGTGCTTATTGCTTTTATTTTTGTTTTTAAATAATTCTGCTCGGTTTAACTTAATATTTCATTCTATTTTTATTTTTAATTTTAGGGCGTTACGTAACTACTATATGTGCTTGATTATTTATCACAGACCGTGAATGATTTAAGCAATATGTGGATGCATTTTTAGATAAAGAGCCACATATGTCTCGTTGATTGACGTGCTACAAGGAAACCAAGTGACACAGCACCAGTTTATACCAACTGTAACGTCATGATAAACAATACAAAAGATCGCAGTCATTTACTAAAAAAATTTATAACTGCTTTAGCTACTTCCCCGGAGCAACCTAACTCGTGATCGTATAACATGAGTTTATAAATCTGAAAAAAGGATATCGCGCAAACTTTACACCGAAAATCAGACAATTACTGAATGCTATAAAACAAGAAGCACAGCGCGAGGGTACTTATTGTGTTAATTGACCAATGTATGCCATTACAAACATTCACGACTCTTCCGATGAACATATTGGTCCCCAATTACCGACAAAACGTGATGCTCTGAATGGTTTCGTCCCATTGTGATATATATCTTCTCATGCTTGATCACTTAAAGTGAAATCAGCGAAACAATTAACGGATCATATTCTCAACTAATTACAGGAACGTGTGCACGAAGTTAGGGTTGTAACAGTTGTGTTTTAGGTTAGATACTTCTTCTAGTTTAGAACTGGAAGTATTACTTCAGTATGCGTGTTTGTATGATAGGTATGATCTGTGTTGTTATTTGTTTTCTTATTTCTTGGAAATATTTAATTTATTGAAACGTGTTCGAATAGAGAGTGCTAGGAAGTTTAGGGATGCTGCGTATTCAATTACTCCTCATCTCATCGAAAGACTCAATAAAATCGTTTGATTGGTTGTGTTCTTTGGTTTCAAGTATTGCTATACGTTAATATTTACATACTGTTTAATTAAAATAGAATATTAATGATTGGTTTCTCTCGTTATATAATAGACTTATCTGGACCTCTCCATCTGCTTTAAAAAATGACTTATAAATATTTAATCTTTTTTTTTCAACGTATTCTTCTCTGTGCCAGGTTTTATCACTGAATGATATAAATATGCAAAGAGATATTACTTCAAGCATAGATTAATCTGACACTATTTTTTAAAAAAAATAATTTATAAATACTGCATCGTTATGCAATTTATTTTTGTCTTCTCGCTGCCAAGTTCAATCACCGAATAGTTTAAATATGAAAAAGATTAACTGATATAGATTAAAACCAAATATCTGCCTCCAATAGATAAAAGTGTATGCATATTTACAATTAAGAACACTGTTTTAATTCTTTTTATATCATCACTTTCAATCGTGCAGCTCCAATCTATTCCAGTAAAGTAAACAGGTGGACTCAATCGTCTGTAGTCGTGTATAAAGTTTCTGTTAATTATAAAAAGGTTAATTCACTTGCCTGATTATCGTCATTCATAAATCAGACCCAGCGTTTGCCCCGCCAAGTCTGTGGCGGGAGAAACGTGCCTGATAAAATTACTTTTGCAACTGTTGCAGTATATTTCGTGCACGAGCAATTGACACTTCCACTGATTTCGATTACGCGTTGATGGACTTATTCATCGGATCATGATACTAATTCTGTACAATTTTACCGCCTAATTGGTTACATGAACATACGACCATGAGCTTGAATTATAGAAATACATTATGTTAAATTTGTTCCGAATAATTATATGATTAATTAATCTGTGTTTTACGATGTGACGATTGGGAGAAGAGTAAGGTTTAATAAAGCCGTTCATCGGGTTTAAGTCCCCTCCCCCATCCCTACCCCAGACCCCGTGATTGCTTTGATAAAGAATGTTCCGAGGGGCGATCCCCGTTGTCATTTGCACTTTATGTATAGTACGTATCATAATTGTGTAAATGGTGTGTGGGCTGTACTGGTGGTAGTGCCGTCTGGATGCCACATCTCGTGTTGGGATATACATTTTCTTACATTTGATATACTGAGATTCGTAAGCACCAGCAACTACATTTCATATTAAGATGGCAAGTACTTGGGGTTACACATTTGATCAAAAGTAATCATATACGTTAATGATATTTTAACACATAAGTGATAAAACTTAAACTGTTTAGTTTAAACAATATTTATTTGTTATTAGCATATAACATATAATACATATATTCGATATAGAGCGATATATAACAACAGAATTGAGAAGAAAGCTATTTCTAGCTTGTACAAAGTCTCTCTTCTGAATATCTTGCAAGGACTATACAATGGTGTTACAAATGCAAATAAAACAAATTAATTACTGTGAAGAGAACAAAGTGGAAAGGGGTAGGTAAAGTATATATATAGAATAAGGAAATGAGAGGTGTGATCACAGGATGCCTATTGAGGTGTTGTGGGTTACTCTTATGACAATATAGGACAGGTCAACTCAATGAATGAAACGCTTGGTCTTCGAGATATATGTTTGGACATGGTGAAATATTAGACTACTGACATCATCAGAGAGAGTGTCATTGCCGAACAACAGTGTATTTAGGTAAAAACGAGTAATAGGACAAATGACGTCATGGAGTAGAATTCGTTGACTGTGATACAAAGGCATGTGAAGAGGTAATGATGCGTATCCTCAGTTTCACCACAGACACAGGTAGGGCTTTCTACAACGTTTTTGGAGAACAGATGCTCTTTCAAGGAACTGCAGTGCATCTGTCACCGCGCATGCTGAATTGTCGATTCTCTTCTACCATCATAGTAAAATTTTAGAACAGTCTTCTTGTTCGAATTCAGAGCGTACTTGAAAGACAAGCAGCAGATCGGATGGCAGGAGGTAGTTTGTTCCATTCAGATATAATGAAAGGCAGGAAAGATGCAGAGAAGTGATGGGAATTAAAAAAAACGTTCCTAATGTGGTCAGAATTTCGTAGACCGTAGGTTGCGACATTACCTACTGTTTCTGGAATCATATTGGATAAGTAGGAAGGGGTAGAGGGACAGCTGAGCACTTTATAGAAGTGGACCAATTTATGTTTACGTCTGCGCGACGTTGGATGTTGATGTTAGTGAGTTTAGGACCGTCTTTGTTGATGGGAAGATTTGAGAGGCCTTTGTTCGTGTCATCTAGGAGTGTTTGTGCTTGAAAGAATATATTGAATATGTCTGCTTTTTCTGTGTTTGTTTCGTATGTGTTGTTGTTGTGATAAAGTGTAAAATGCTTTTTTGTAAAGGAATTGGGATTAATGAAGCCTTTTAGAAGTTTCTAGTAGTCGGACGAGTGATGTTGTGGTAGATGGTACTTTAGTTTGTCAGCCATTTTAGTGTTGTGTGCGTGTTTGGCATTACGTACAAGCTAATTTGTTTTGTTGCGTATGGTGTTATATGTATTCCAATGGTTTGGGTTGTTTGTTTTGCGTGCTTTGATGCATGATCGTCTTCTTCGTCGAATATGGATTCTAATTGTGTTGTGCATCTACGGCGGGTCGGTGGCTCGAACTGTTAAGTTTTATTTGGAATGCATTCATCACACAAAGAAAATAAAACTGCAGTGAGACTAAAAGAATAAACATCAGTCGTGTTAACAATTCTATATTTAGAAAGTTTGGATTTTCCAAAATCGAATGACAACAAATGAATGTTGGTGGCTTCATTATTTGAGGAAAACTGTTTAAAGAAATGTTTCCAACATGTAGTTTTCGTGTTTTTCTTTACATTTTATAAGTTTGGTGATAGTACCGACATATATATATATTTAGTCAAGCTTAAGTAATACAATCGCAAACAATTTTAGACTAAGGTCAATATATTAGCAGTATTTGTTTAACGTTCATAATTGTTTGTAATGTTGAGTTCTGCGATATTAAAGTTACAACAATTATACATTGCAGTGGTCTTCTAAGACATTTATAGTGATAGAATAACGACACTTTGGTGACCTGACTATTGTCGTCTCTTAAAACTCATATATAGAACAGGACATGCTGTAACATGTAATTTGTTATATCAACTACATACGATAACTAAAACATAATTATGATGAGACGTTAACAATATTTATAATCTAAAAATACAACACAACACAAAAATGAATAACGCATCGTAGATACATCCGAACGGTATTGGCTAATTCTATAACTTCTGTGTGTAAATCAAGTTGTGACAAAAGATAAACTTTATATGTGACATTAACACACTTATAAAAGATAGAACGAGCATACTGAGGTATCTGCCAATATACAAACCCAATATTGAATCAATGATCAGTATATTTGCAAGTGTTTCTTATCGTCATTTTAATTTCGATTAAATTTCGGTTTGGTGTTTATACAAGACGCCGATAATTTCATGGGTAATTATAAACCAACATGCATCAACAGTGCACTATCTGTCGGCTCCTTTGATAACTGTTTATAAAAGGAAAAGAGACAGATAGCCGACCGACAGTTAAACAAATTTGGATTAAAAGTGTTATGTCCAGTCTATGAAAATCGTTATGATATCGCACCATTGCCCTATGTTATTGATTATAAACATTAAATAAACACAACACGCCTTTGGTACTAGTATATTAAAATTAGTATTAAATTCCGACTAAATTTGAATATGGTTTTGGTATTGATAACTTTTCCAAGCAAGTAATATATAGAGTATAAATCTCATAATTGAAAATTGCGTCTTCTTTAATGTAATATAGACACTTTTTAGCAGACAATCACGTTGCATGTTAGCTTTAATACTGAAATAGTAATTCGATGTACATAAACAAAATCTAAAAAGGAATAATTTAAACAAAGTTCTACAGTTACTAGTTTCACGAACTCTAAATATAACTATATCAGTCTAGACTTAATCAATATTCATGGGTGCATCCTTTGGACTTTACGTCTCCTGTTGCTTTTTTAAAAATAGTTTATGAGCTAAATTGAGTTAAATGTTGCACCAAACTTGTTTTTATATCAGTCCAAATGATTTACTATTTTCATTTTTCATTCATAAAAAGTCAAGTAAAGAACACTTTAACCACATTATAACATTACCGTATTCATAAAAATCAAGTAACGTGATGAGAATCTCGAATAAGAACAATGTCGCCTATTTGATAATGTCACCAATCTAACAATGTCGCCTATTTCACAATGATACCCATCTAACAATGTCGCATATTTGACAATGTCACCCATCTAACAATGTCGCCTATTTGATAATGTCACCCATCTATCAATGTCGCCTATTTGACAATGATACCCATCTAACAATGTCGCCTATTTGACAATGTCACCCATCTAACAATGTCGCCTATTTGACAATGTCACCCATCTAACAATATCGCCTATTTGAGAATGATACCCATCTAACAATATCGCCTATTTGACAATATCACCCATCTAACAATGTCGCCTATTTGACAATGTCACCCATCTAACAATGTCGCCTATTTGACAATGTCACCCATCTAACAATTTCGCCTATTTGATAATGTCACCCATCTAACAATGTCGCCTTTCTATTGCTTCAAGTAAAACTGTTTAACTTCAGCGACCTGGACTAGTGTAACTAACGTAGTAAAACTGAAGGGCTGTGTTGAGTAGCGTCGTTTGTTTTTCCTAAGATATAATGATTACTTAAAAAATAATTAAAGCTATATTAAACGGATTTTTGAAAGGTCATTCAAAGTCAATGTACAAATGTGTCCTTTTTCGCACGTGCGGAGACGTCAATAACTCCCATTTGGGATATGCCCAAATGACATTCCAATGACACCAGCATTGTGCCTCTGCCGAGATGAATTATACGAATAAAACAAATAGCCCGTAAATTTGGAGAATCTTTGAAATTGAGAAAAGTCAGACTCGTATAGAAGATAGTGCATTCTATAGAAAAGTACAAATGTAAACAGAGATGGTGGACAATGAAATGGCTGGTTGTGAACTGGCATTTATGCAAATAATACCAAATGGACCTCCCAGTAGATTAGTGCAGATGTTTTAAATCTCGATTTCGGGTAATTTATCTTTCCACTTTCTCACGAATGTATGCACCAGTCGTATGTAACAAACGCGTTGCTGTATGAGTGTTGTAACAAATCATCAAGATTGATTTATTTGGCCAGTTTTTCACATATAACGTTTCACACACTTTCAATGGACAATATAAAAGTGAAAACAGAAGATCAATAATAAAAGAACCAAAAAAAAAAATGACCAAAAGTTCTTCCGATATGAGCGATGTATTTTCCAGATAAGAAAATATCTTAGAGCATCAAGGTGATTTAAATGTATGAAACATGAAGGCACATAGTATCTTGATGTTGCAAAGGCAGACGCAGCACTAAAATGACACTATCACTATAGCAGTAAAACACAAACAATACATTGGATATAATTATGAAAAGACAATATAATCATACACAAGAGTGTAATCGCCTTCGAACTGCAGGTGCCAAAATGGAAACGGCAATACTCTGGATATATTTACTATTTCGTTCAGATTAACGTGGTCCATTTTTCGTATTTTTTTTGCTTTCCCTTTAATATATTTCTGGTATAGAAATAGTTTTTATAATACGTCATCTTATCGCATAATACAATAAAATCACATAGCATAATTATGCAAGAACATTGTCTAAATTCAATTCGAAAAAAAGTCCTGAAGTAATGCAACCATTATGATGATAAAAGACTAAAATACAATTTGCAAAGTATAAATCAAACGTAACAATATTGTACCATGTAAAGATGTTAGGGATTTCCCTGCATTTGCCGATATACAGAAACTACAACCTCGTTTGTTCAAAGGCAAAAGATTTTGAACTAAGATTTCGAAATAAATACGTTTGGTGATGATCTTAACAGTTTATTCATTCCAAATATTTCGTTGCATAAAATTATATAATTTAAATTAAAATACTTTCTGCAAACCTGTCATAGTCTATGCATATATTTTACATTTCAATTGCAATTGTTTTAAATAGAGTCTACATGACATCCAAAAGATGAAGGAAAACGTATGTAAACCAAAAATATAATATCAGAATTCCATTTATCAGTGGGTGTGTCCCATCCCGTGTCTCGCAGATCTTAAATCAAAATAAAATTGTCATCTAGTGCTCCTGCTATATCTTGTTGTATAGCTTTAAATTATGGTCGAAACGAAATTTAATCTTGTACGGATCTAACTAAACACAAAACATGAATGAAAAAAAAAGTGTAGACTTCAAAGTTAAAGCTGTTGTAAACGTTGTTACGTTTTTAAACCTAATATTTCTTTGCTTTAATTTATTACGTTATGTTATTTATTTGCAGTATTTGCAGTTGAGTTTATAGTGTTGGCTACGCAGTAGACAGGAAAGCCTGTAGTATACGATATTATAAATGAGCCCAGTCAGAAACTTGTAAACATTTTGCAGTATCAGATAGAAGATATGAATGATGAATATAAATGGGATATTTTTTTTTCTTTTCAAGGAATATTTTCTTTGAAAGAATATAAACATTTAATGTTATGGTTTTAGTTTTGCAGCGTTTTTTAAATGTATCTAACGAAATGCCGTTTCATTGAAGACATTTTGATGTATCTTTATCAAGGGAAATTTGATAAAACTAGAAACGGTGATAGGTATCAAAGGTCTATGTTGCAATAAAAACATTAAATAACCTGAAGAAATTGCCATCTATGTGAACCTTTTTAGATACTGACAACTGAATATGGACACACCCTGATATATTTAACTACAAAACCTGAAGAAAAGTATTTTATGGTTACAAAATTTGAAAATAAATGTCACAATTTATAGGCCTTTTGAATAATTATATAGAGGTCTATAATGATTTGTAACGTTAAACTGATAAGAAATAACTAAACAAAACAACATACTCCAAGACAATTTACACAAAGAATTATGGCAGAACGAAGATTGTTTTTGTTCGTTTTTCGTCTTTTGACATTCAACATGGCACTTACACTTCTCTTCTCAACCTCAAATATTGAAGAGTTCACACCAAAATAACAATTAAATATCGAAAGACGAAACACAAATATGAAAATTCATTTTTTAATTCTTACTATAATATAAACCGGCATATTGTTAGACGCTACAATTAGATTTGTATCCATTCACGTTAGTAATTTATTTATTTTAGTGGATAATCCCGCATCAACAGATAGACGAGTGTATATGTCGGTAACCGTAAATACTGCATTCTAGGTGTCCCGGGAGTCGTTGTAAAGGTAAATAGATAAATGCATTCCTGCTCACTACGACTGATTAATTTATCAACTGTAGCGCAGGTGTTTGGGACAGGCTCTGTTGACTTTCTCTTCACACCTTCAGATGGGCTCCCATGGGAGAAATAAACATAACACACATTTATACTACTATGAACTAAGACGACGAGATAAAAGACACTGTGTGGTACAGGTAGATACGCTTCGTAACATTTACTTCAGCTTTTATATAACCATATTATCTGTGTCAGACATTTAAACCGTATTTTCTTAAACTTATTCTAATATCTCTTATACTAGTTTGTGATTCCACTATATGTGAGTGTGTTTACAATTTACTAACATAAGTATTATACAATTTTTTAGTGCGTCAAACTCCTCTTCTACAAGAACCGAATTTTAACTAAAGGAATTATATAAAATTACATATACATGTTTCAAATATCCATAAAATATAATCAGTATTATATTCTACCCAAAGAAGTTCGACTAAAATAAAGTTTTTTTAATATGACCATCATTTTCGGTCCCCAACTTCATAATATGAATTAATTAAAACTAACTTATTTTTTTTAAAAAAAGTAATCTTGAATCGGTCAGCCATATTGATTATATGTTTATGCACTGTACTTGTTTTTATTTGTATTTATAATTATATCGAATACGTTTATATCGGTGTGGTCGGCTGTTTCATTTGCATACTACCTTACCCGCAGAGATTTGAGTAGTTTCTTATTTTATGAATTGGACCATGACATAAATTTCAAACTCCTTTTGTCGTCATAAGTTTTTCTCACTGATATTTTTTTTCTAGATTTGTTGCAATTTGTTACAATTTGTCTGTTAAGATATTTATCATCCCCCATATGGTGAATCAATTAGTTCCCGTTGATATCCTGTCTATTACCCAGACATTTAGAGTTCACTGGATGGGTGTCTGATACCGAGAGCCGTGAATGGTCCTCATAATCTAAACCCCAATCATTCACAATCTTATCGTGTTCGCTTGCTCGTAATTTGTCGTGAAATCACTCGAATTTTAATGGAATGTCAGAGATAGTTGTACCAAAGCCTGATTGCTGTAAAATATTGTTTAGTTGCACTGTATTCGTACTTGTAAGTTGGTTTTATTTAGCGTTAGATCGTGTTCCACGTTTTTGTATTAATTGTCAGATATATTCTCGGCTGCTCATTTTTGTCTAAGTCAGCTGATGACGTTACAAGTATTGCAGTAATCGTATTGAGCGCCTTGACAGTGAGAATATTATAAGAAGTAAGACGGACATCATTATTTTTTTTTGTTTTATTTTTTTCATCAGACATTTAACAGCCTTGAGGAGTTACTTTGTTCATACAGTCAGTACAGTTAGTCTAAGTGAAACTCAGTAGTCGGTACATGTAGAGCGAGGAGGTTGTAAATTGGTTCTGTCGCTGCCACATTATATTCGAACATTAAAATAGAGAAGTACGTTAAAATGTTGTGCCACACATGTAAGAACGATATCACACAATAATATTACACCATTACTATATATCTATGGTATCAAATATATATATATATATATATATATATATATATATATATATATATATATATCACTATTTGAGAGGCTAGCCATCTTGTTCACGGTTGTATGCTACCGTGTTTGTAATAGAATACTCTGACAGGGATACTTTACATGTTGTGACGACGGGGGAAAGGTGAGGTTGGGTACACCAGTTAACCAGGGTTTAAGCTCCCAAGTGGATTATTTTGCTGCTAGCCGCCCCAAGACGGTGACCCCTGTTCTCTCTTCTTTTCTATGTATGCGTGAACTTATTGTAATAATTCTGTATATATAATTCTGTATGTATAATTCTGTATGTATGCGTGAACTTATTGTTATAATTCTATATGTATGCGTGTTCTTATTGTAATATTTCTGTATGTATGCGTGTTCTTATTATAATAATTCTGTATGTATGCGTGTACTTATTGTAATATTTCTGTATGTATGCGTGAACTTATTGTAATATTTCTGTATGTATGCGTGAACTTTTTGTCATAATTCTGTATGTATGCGTGAACTAATGTAATATTTCTGTATGTATGCGTGTTCTTATTGTAATAATTCTGTACGTATGCATGAACTTATTGTAATAATTCTGTATGTATGCGTGAACTAATTGTAATAATTCTGTATGTTTGTGACAATTTATTGTAATAATTCTGTATATATGCGAGTACTTAGTGTTACAATTCTGTGTGTATGCGTGTACTTATTGTAATAATTATGTATGTATGTATGCGTGTACTTATTGTAATAATTCTGTATGTATGCGTGAACTTAGTTGTCATAATTATATGTGTATGCGTGAACTTATTGTAATAATTCTGTGTGTATGCGTGTTCTTATTGTAATAATTATGTATGTATGTATGCGTGTACTTATTGTAATAATTCTGTATGTATGCGTGAACTTAGTTGTCATAATTATATGTGTATGCGTGAACTTATTGTAATAATTCTGTATGTACTCGTGAACTTATTATAATAATTATGTATGTATGCGTGTACTTATTGTAATAACCCTGTATATTTGTTATGTTTATGTTGCTTTGGTGGCTTTGTCCTTCAAATGCTACTCTTCCTGTTGGTTAGGTTTGTCGCATGTGTTATTGTCCCTAGTGTCATTGTAAACATTCTATATATAATTTGTCAACATGGATATATGGTTGTATATATGGGAAAATTCTTGTATTTGTGATGTTGTGGTGGCTTATGTTCTTCCAAATGCTACATATTCAGTAGGACATTCATATCCTTTTATGATCAGGTTTTTTAGTTAACCATTACAGCTCATGGGGGATCATACATTACAACCATTACAGTTCATATTGCATCATGCATTAACAGTTCATATTGTATCATGCATAACAACCATTACAGTTCATATTGTATCATGCATAACAACCGATACAGATCATATTGTATCATGCATAACAACCGTTATAGTGTGTATTTATTCCCTACTGTAGTGTTATTACTTTCGAAATCCAGTTATCACAGAATCATAAAGTTAAGAGATTTTATTTTGTTAAAAAAGTAATAAAGGAGATACTTCGTGAAATATTTCTGTCACGATGCCAAATGACGTCTTTTACAGTCTTTGACAGGTCATTCTGTGAGTTTAATTACATCTTGCCCATTTCAAATATTACCCCCTTAATTGGATTGTCCGTTAACAAGCTTTTTCTTCCCTCGAATGGAACAAAAATACAAATACGCCTATGGTTTATTAACTCGACGATTACATTGATTTTTGGGACGATCATTGTATTCATGTATTCAGAGGAACAAATGATGCCAATAATGAGCCCGGAATCAGCAACGTAGTCGCGTGCAGTTTTAAGTCTACGCTCAATTAGACAGCAAACACTTCTCGGTCCGAGAGAGGAATATGGACCTGTCGAGAACGGACGCCTTGGCTTAATTAACGATTATGAGCTAAGCAGGTATCCAATAGTTTGGATAACATAAAAGACAAAGATAATGAAAAATAGATTAAAATGTGTTTCTAGATGGTGATCATCTATAATTAGTTGGCGCGGATTACAGATCAACTATCTTTAAAACACTTTTATATTAGTGGAACTCTTAAACAAATGTAATACCAGGGTATTTAAATATCGACTTCATTTCAAACAAAAATCAAAGTAAACAATAATCGTTTCTAAAACGCCATTCCAAATGCAATGTTAATAATTTGAAATCAACAGTGGTTAACAGCTCGCTGATTTCAGTTAAGCTAAAACCCTTAACAAGCAAACACAATGTTAAAGTGTTTTTTTTCCATGGACTAATATTGAACGTTTGCGCAGTTTGTGTGATACAAGTGAATCAGAGTATTAAAACTTTAAGTGACTGATGCGTCTACAATAGGATCAACTCCACTTTGATGCATATTATACAACGTGTCATGAAAATGAAAGCTGATGCTTGCCAAAGACGTATCAAAACTAAAATATGATAATAATAAAACAACTGATTGTCTGGTTTTATTTATATTGTCTGAATAATGATTTACATCATTTTAATACATAATATATGCAATGCATGACTTGCATATCATTGACCTGATTTATTTATCTTCGAATACTACTGAACTCTTTTCCATTGTTTTTAAAGGTACATGTGTATACAGTTGCGGAATAGGGCATATATAATTCATCTATTTAAGGTATAACACGTATATATTGTATATAATAAAAATACCAATGCCTATGTAGCTTAAGAAATATATTTAAAGTTTTTCTAAAAAGAATAATCTAGCTTACAATAATGCATAGCTATATTCATTTATTCAGTATTATCTATTGACTTTTATAATTAAAATAATTATTAACATTAATTTTGTAAAACATTTATATCATATAACATATCAACTTTGTTAAGTTATTTGAACTGTTATCGCCATAATTGTTGATATCATATTTTAGATATACACTATTGCCGATAGAGACGTAAAGGCCCATCGGGTTGGGTGCCTCATTCTCACTTAAGAGATAAATTGATTGGTCAATGCACTTGTTACTTTGATAAACGATTTACCTACTTATAGTCTATGTTTGTAAAATAATGCTATTGTTTATAAACGGTACGGTATGATATATAAAATACGCATGAGAGGAGACGCCGCATTGAAATGATGCTGTAAATGAACTTACAGCGGATATCATTCAAAATCACGACAACATTTTCATAAATCAGAAGCACAAATATTCGGGGACACGTTCTGGAACTACTGTTGTATGTGTCCAGACGCAGTGGTCATATTAGTATTCTAGACACACATTGCCTGATAACGTAGACACCATTGTACTTTATGCAAATAGAGAATGAAAAAGAGGCTATACATGAAGTGACACCGAGAGGTTTATTTACATGTACACTCTGTAACTCTATGGAAGCAGTGTTGAAACACGCTAAAATTAACGAAAAGGTTTGACAGTATTTCGAGTTTTCGTTTTGTGATGTGACGAAGGGCCAGAGCGAGGTTACGTGCGTCTCTTTACTAGATTTAAGTTCCCTAGCTGTGGCCCCTTATGTCGTCATAAGTTTTTCCGTAGGTGTGTACATTATTAATACTATTGATAAAATAGAATAAATCCCTCATTCCTAGAATCATTTATAGAAGCATCATTGCTGTATAATCAATGTTTAATCATCCGCAACAAGGAATCGCAGTTATGAACAAATTAACTAAATAGCAAAGGATTTATTTAGCGAAAATGTTTGTTATTTGTTTTGATGTCGTTATATCCATTTTAAAATATATTTTATTGTAACCCGAATAACGGCCACTAAAAAAGGGACACAACAAAACCTTTTAAGTTTTGATACCTATATACTATATGGTATTTCATATAAAACACTTTCGCATATTTCAGTCACACATGCATAAGAAAATAGGTTGGAAGCTGTTATTGTAATAAAGCGTTTGCATAAATAAATAGAAAATCCGTTCGCTTTACAAAAAACACCGATACTGTTTCTAAAAATGTTTGCATGTATTTACATTTGAGTAAGTGGATTACACAATACATTAATCACAACTTAAACACAACCAATTAAAAACAAAATACTATGTTATGCACGCATATACATTATGAATCGTACATCTGATAAATAATTAAAAGCAAAGTATCGCCAATGTTAATGTTGTAGTAACATGCCAACATACATACATACATACATACATACATACATACATACATACATACATACATACATACATACATACATACATACATACATACATACATACATACATACATACATACATACATACATACATACATACATACATACATACATACATACATACATACATACATACATACATACATACATACATACATACATACATACATACATACATACATACATACATCATACATACATACATACATACATACATACATACATACATACATACATACATACATACATACATACATACATACATACATACATACATACATACATACATACATACATACATACATACATACATACATACATACATACATACATACATACATACATACATACATACATACATACATACAAACTAGTATTTGTAGCGTTTATATATATATAATTAATAATATTCCAAAATATAACTTCATGTTTGCAAAGTTCCATTCGTATATAACTGGTACGTAAGTACTCACGACGCGTTAGTTTATCAATAGCGGGGAAATATATGCCAAACAAGAAATGTAGCACTCAAAAAACATAGTAATCACAGAAAAACAAACATAATCATTACTTGACATAATGATGATACCATCTGCTACATACATACTAACGGAACAAAAACAACAGGTGTCATTCTTTGGGAGCGGTCAGTACAAAAGATCGCAATCGGAGAGCTAAACCTTGTATAGGGGTGTACACAACCTCACTCTGCCCCCGTCATCACATCTTCAATCGAAACTATGTAAATAAAGATATCCCTACCTGATAACCATCATATAGATAAAACAACACACTAGTTCATACGTGTCTGGTGTAAGTATAAAACAACAAACTAGTACATAGGTGTCTGGTGTAAAGTATAAAACAACATACTAGTACATACGTGTCTGGTGTAAGGTATAAAACAACATACTAGTACATAGGTGTCTGGTATAAAGTATAAAACAACATACTAGTACATACGTGTCTGGTGTAAAGTATAAAAAAAAATATACTAGTACATACGCTTGGTGTAAGTATAAAACAACACACTAGTGCATACGTGTCTGGTGTAAAGTATGAAACAACACAATAGTACATACATGGCTGGTGAAATGCATAAAACAACATACTAGCACAAACGTGTCTGGTGTAAAGTATAAAACAACAAACTAGTACACACGTGGCTGTTGTAAAACATAAAACAACATACTAGTACATACGTGTCTGGTGTAAAGTATAAAACAATACACTAATGCATACGATAAAACATAAAACAACACACTAGTACATACGTGTCTGGTGTAAAACATAAAACAACAGACTAGTACATACGTGGCTGGTGTAAAACATAAAACAACACACTAGTTCATACGTGGCTGGTGTAAAGTATAAATCAACACTCTAGTATGTAAAGTATAAATCAACACTCTAGTTCATACGTGGCTGGTGTAAAGAATAAAACAAATACTAGTACATACGTGTCTGGTGTAAAGTATAAAACAACAAACTAGTACATACGTGTCTGGTGTAAAGTATAAATCAACACTCTAGTTCATACGTGGCTGGTGTAAACATAAAACAACATACTAGTACATACGTGTCTGGTGTAAAGTATAAAACAACATACTAGTATATAAGTGGCTGGTGTAAAACATTAAACAACATACTAGTACATACGTGTCTGGTGTATAATATAAAACAACATACTATTACATACGTGTCTGGTGTAAAGTGTAAAACAACACACTAGTACATACGTGTCTGGTGTAAACGTGTATAAAACAACAGACCAGTGCATAGGTGTCCGGTGTATAGTATAAAACAACATACCAGTGCATACATGTCTAGTGTAAAGTATACAACATCACATACAATAGTGCATACGTGTCTGGTGTAAAGTATAAAACACGCACTAGTGCATACGTGCCTGTTGTAAAGTATAAAACACACACTAGTGTATTCCTGTCTGGTGTAAAGTATAAAACAGCACACTAGTACATACGTGTCTGGTGTAAAGTATAAAACAGCACACTAATACAGCACACTATTACATACGTGTCTTGTGTAAAGTATAAAACAGCACACTAGTACATACGTGTCTGGTGTAAAGTATAAAACAGCACACTAATACAGCACACTAGTACATACGTGTCTGGTGTAAAACATAAAACAACACACTAGTACATACGTGTCTGGTGTAAAGTATAAAACAGCACACTAGTACATGCGTGTCTGGTATAAAATATAAAACAACAACAACAACAACAACAACAACAAAACAAACATAGTCATGGTAATCAGTATAAATCTAAATAACTAAAGTCACAATTGCATGTTTCTGTAGTGCAACACCCCCCTAAATAAATAGTTCTGAAAGCCATTATTGTGTTGACATGCATATATAAATAATGAATACACAATAACACAGTTTGTAATTGTTTTCGTCTGGTAACATTACTATGTCGTCCAATTTCGCCCGGTCTTGGGTGATAGCGTACAGACTAATAAAATACATTAATTTAAATTTCCAATTGCAATCCGGATCGAATGTATTCAATGCGCTTCAAAAAGGATTAGTAACGGATTGACGAGGGAAGGCCATCAATATTCACATTAATTTCTCCTTCGACTTGGGAAGCATTTCTCAAGCTTAAAACACCTATACAATGTCAGGAATCCCAATTCGGTGAGAAGTGAGAAGTGAGGATCGGAGGCTTATTACTGGTTACAGTTATTATTATATTAATTAATTAATTGGAGGGGGGGGGGGGGGGGATAAAATGGTGTAATTATTGTAATTATTGTAAAGATTATAAAATTAGTGTTATTTGATTTAATTTAAAACATAATATTTTGTTTTAAAATACCTGAGTTTGCTATTTAATTAAGATATAACATCGTGTGCTTCTTGGTTTCAGACACATATTACGTTAATTGGTTGATTTTTTTTTTAAAAAAAAAAATTCAAATTTTACCTGTTGAAATTAAATAATGTATTGAAAATGCACACGATGGAGTGCACCAGGAGTATTTATTTCAAATGTTTAATTGTACACGTGTTTAATTGTACACGTGTTTAATTGTACTTTTAACTTGTAATACTTGTACGATGTTTTGGTTTCCTCTGTCCCAGACCTTTGTTTGCATATGTGTGCTAGTTCTATCTAAAAATAATTAATAATTTGAATAAAATATGCCATATATATTTACCAAATTTATTGAAAAGCAAACAGAAAAAATGTGAGATCGAACAGAACAATATAAAAGAGCAGATTTTAATACTGATACGTACATTATATATCATCTTTCTGTGGGACAAAATGATCTTTATATTAGACATTGTTCACAATCAACGTATAGAGAAAAGGCATGCAATAGGTTTATGAGGTGAGTAAATTATACAAATCCATACAAAGGTTTCCCAGCGCAGTAAACGTGTACAAAATGTGCTGGTAAAACGAACCCAAACGGACAAAATATGGTCTAACGGAGGAAGAGGGCGGTAAGTTCAACGGTTAACCGGAAGTAATCTTCTAAGTCGAGGATTCACTATTGACCGTTCCAAAGGCATTGAACCACCACTGGAAGCAGGAAATGCTTCTTTTGGGTAGTCGCATATTCGGGTTATAAATAAAACTTGTAGCTTCTTTTAAAAAATGCATTTTCCTTGTTTTAATGCTACTTTTTATTTGAATGGCATTATCAATGTTGAACATTTGGAAAGCATTGTCATGTTTGAATTATGAATTTAGAAAATAAATTATGCTTGAAAATTGAGTTATGAATGAATGAATGATTTCTGACGTCAGCTTTCACTTTGTCAACAATGTACGCACTAAACAGAGAGAAAAATATCTTGGATGACACAAGGCCCCTACTTTTCTCATCATATTTTTGTAGTGCAGAGGTTGATAAACAATAAAATCGTCCAAAAATTGTCCAAATCAAATAAAATGACTCACACAAGATTTGATACAATTTAGGTCAAAGTAGTTTTGTAAATTAATTTATAAAATAAAAGGTATTAATCAACAGAAGAAGATTAACACAAGCTGCAAAAACTTTCTCTGCATCCTTTCCACATAATGTGTTAAATGAATGATTGCATTGCTTTGTTGTATGTACGCTAAATATATGTCAACATAATTTATGTGAATAAAATATTGTTTGAACTAATCAACATTAGATGAGCTTCTGTATGAGACTGATGACATAAACATTCGCGTGCAATAAATTCTCTATTATTTACAATAACCATAAATAGCTCAGTTGGTAAGTTAATTCCATATATTAACCTTTCAAATTCACATAAGCACAGTTAGTTTATATTAATTTATATTAGCTCGATGGTGAAAACAGCTTAAAACTTATATGAACCGCTCTCTTTGAGTCCGTTTCCTGGGTAGAAGTAGTGCTGAGCTTTGTTTATTGAGAGACATCGTGATAAGCCCAATCACAAATGATTGTATCAAATAAAAACTGGTCAATATGACAAATGCCGGATCAGCATTGATTAATTGCACGTCTTTGTGATACAACAAGGTCCGTGATGGTAAAAAGTTGGGGACTGGGAAAATTGTGCACATTAAAACTCATTTTTATGCTGTAATTTATCAAATCAAACTTTGCTGGCAATGCCATTCAAGAACCAACAGTTATACTTTGTGGTTTTATTGCCTAACAATTACAGCGGCTAATCCCGTCATATAAATAGCGTAGTGTGCCATTCAAACGCCGTGCGTAAATAACGAGCATAATGTCACGTGATTATGTCGGAACAAAACTGTATGCATAACAAGAAGGTTACATTTTTGACACATCGATAGAAGAAAAAGTTAATTCCCGATCTGACACAACCAAACGACCAGGTGTTCGTGTATGTATAAAGATTAGGACTGCTTGAAGGCTACAAGTGTAAAGGATTTGTTGAATGATAGAGACTCACAACTGTTTATACTAGCCGATTTTATAAACGTGAGTCTTATTCAACGTATGCGTAATTTTAGTTAAAACGTTTTCACGTGCATTGACAAAGAACGCGTAAAGCAGTTGCTCATGAAAAGGAGTAGTCAATGCTCATGAAAAGGAGTAGTCAATCCACTTGCTTATGAAAACGGTCTACTTGCTTATGAAAACGGTCTACTTGCTTATAAAAAAAACCCAGCAGCCATCCAAGCTTGTGATTGACTGATGTTATTCGAGTTGTTGATGTTAAAACAGGTGTCTGTCAAGTACAGTCGGTCGGTCGGTCGGTCGGTCGGTCGGTCGGTCGGTCGGTCGGTCGGTCCGTCCGTCAATCCGTCCGTCCGTCCGTCCGTCAATCTGTCCGTCCGTCCGTCCGTCCGTCCGTCCGTCCGTCCGTCCGTCCGTCCGTCCGTCCGTCAGTCAGTCAGTCAGTTCCTCATGACAAACAGTAGTCAAGTTGTCAAGTTGCTCGAGCTAGACAGTAGACATTTAAAGTTAAGGCGTTTGAAGTAGAAACTTCGAAATTTAACACATTTCGCCAATAATGTCACCAATATGAAGACCTGCCTACTTATTACGTCAGAAAGAGCAACATGTATATTAAGCATATAAAAAAGAGCACGTGGGAGTATATGTTTAATTAAGTTTATTTTGATCGCGACGTAAAACTGAACATCTTTCTAGGATGTCATTACCTTTAAATCGTGTATAGTTTTTTTTAAATGGCAATGTAAATAAACCTCAATGGTAAATATTAGATTGTAAAATTACATTGCCCTTTACCAGATTGATTTTCCAGTCAATGGTCTTCACAGCGCTATTGTGAGGTTTCATATACCAATATTATAGTTTGAGTACATGCAATATGCTCACAGTCACATATTTGTTTTATTGCTAAAATGATTCAAAATAGCATATGTTTCACCATTTATATAAATCGTATAGCACTTCCCTTTTCAGATTAATTTGATTCAATGTATAAAAGATTCATCGAAATAAAAGAAATAAATAATTAAATGCATGTAGCATTGGTGCAAATCTTAAACACCGTTTAATGCTATACATGTAGATGTTTGCTTCACGCTGATGACTTGGTCACTGTGCGTGAACCAGCCTCTAACTCGCTGTCGTCTCATCACGTGACGGATTATTTTGGTGATACGATAGGTATTGATAGTTTTTACTAATTTGTTTTAGCTCGACTGCTATTTAAGCTCGGAGCTTATATGAATCACTCTCGAGTCCGCTTCCTGGGTAGAACCAGTACTCAGTGTCGGTTTATGAGAGGTATCGGGTCGAACTGGGGATCGAACCCGCAACCTCTGGCGTGAGCGGCCAACACTCTATCCATTAGACCACCGCCCCGCCTTATCACTATTTAAACAAATATATAACATGGTAATGCTTTTCACATACAGGAAAACATTTGAATGATATACCATTAATGTACATCTGAATGGTTTTGTTGATAGAACCTCGTTGCGATGGGTCATAGTCAATCTCCTTAAAGAATGTATGTATGGAAGTTTTACACAACACATAGGAATGGTGGCATATATGTATGTTAGCATTAAAGTGTTCACAGCAAATAGGAATTGTGGAATATATGTATGTTAGTATGGAAGTATACACAACAAATAGGAATTGTAGGAATTGTGGCATATATGTATGTTAGCATTCAAGTGTTCACAGCAAATTGGAATTGCGGCATATATGTATGTTAGCATTAAAGTGTACACAACAAATAGTAATTGTGGCATATATGTATGTTAGCATTAAAGTGTTCACAGCAAATAGGAATTGCGGCATATATGTATGTTAGTATTCAAGTGTTCACAACGAATAGGAATGGTGGCATGTATGTATGTTAATAGGGAATAAGATCCAACACATTTAAATTGTGGAATATATGTATGTTAGTATAGAAGTGTACACAGCACACAGGAATTGTGGCATATATGTATATTAGTATTGAAGTGTACACAGCACTCAGGAATTGTGGCATGTATGTATGTTAATACGGACTTAGACCCATAACATTTGAATTGTGGAATATATGTATATTAGTATTGAAGTGTACACAGCACACAGGAATTGTGGCATATATGAATGTAAGTATTGAATTGTACACAGCAAATAGGAATTGTGGCATATACGTATGTTAGTATTAAAGTGTTCACAGCAAATAGGAATTGTTCACTATATGTATGTTAGTATTGAAGTGTACACAGCACACATGAATTGTGGCATATATGTATGTTAGTATTGAAGTGTACACATCACACAGGAATTGTGGCATATATGTATGTTAGTATTGAAGTGTTCAAAGCAAATATGAATTGTGACATGTATGTATGTTAAAAGGGAATTAGACCCAACACATTTGAATTGTGGAATATATGTATGTTAGTATTGAAGTATACACAGTACACAGGAATTGTAGCATATATGTATGTTAGTATTGAAGTATACACAGCACACATTAATTGTGGCATGTATGTATGTTAGAATTGAAGTGTACGTGGCACACAGGAATTGTGGCATATATGTATGTTAATAAGGAATAAGACTCAACACGTCTGGAGTGTGGTTTTAATAGTTTATGAAGCATTAAAGGAGTTGTACAACATATTTGACGAAATCCTCACACTATTTCAATCTTTCAACTAATTTATGCGTTTGTCTTACATCTAAGCAACGTTCGCTACCATTAAACAGTTATACATATAATGTGTGCTTGCAAACAACATTTTAACACGAAGCGGCATTAGATGTTTACAAAAGCAAAGCCAAAGGTGTAATAACATCATTTTCTTGGTGTTTTTTTGCATAAAAAAATGGTTGCATTTGTCAGTATGAGATAAACAATAAAACAATTTAATTAGTTTTTACTATGTTTCTTTTCTGAGAGATTACAGTATTTCTTCTGTATGACGTTACATTAATGAATATTGTTCCATATTGCGTCTTGTATAATTGACAACAAATAAGTCACACGATCATTCGTGTATGCACGTGCATATTACACGTGTAACACACACAGATTGTGGGAAACTAGTATCTGTGATGCTGCTATACCATAGTTTTTTTAAAAAATGGCCAAAAAATCGCAACCATGATGGGAACTGACTTTGGCAACGAATGGTAAAACGGGTGGTTTTGGTTATGATGTAATATAAACAGATGTATGTCATTTTAGGTGTTAATTAATAACTGCTCCAAATCACATCCACCTGGCGCGTGACCACCCTTAAAATTGGAAACTGTACTTAATGTTATTGAACATTAAAAAAGAGACACACCATCCTAAAACGGCAAAATATAATTAGTATACTACGTCCCCACTCCTGAAATTGTACATGGTCAATAAAATTATCATTCAAGTACTTCAAAATTGTTGGAAATCTACACTATGTCACACGGATTTTTTTTCTACAACCCGCAACCCCACCGCGCATAAAATCCCGAATCCGTCACTGGTAAAAAGAAACAACACACCAATACCAACATAACAGAGTAAAAGCTGTTAATGAATATGATGATACACGTGCATTTATAAGCAAATGCTGTATTTCATTTTGCTTTTCGAATAGTCACGTTTCATGTGCTAAAAAGCACATTATTAAAGATTACCGGTGTAAATGGTGGAGCCAGGGTGGGCAGTGGGATATCCGGTAAGCTCTTCATTTAGCGTCACCCGTTTTCATGGCATTAATGATATCTGGTCACGGAACGTGCTAATAAAACCAATTTGTTAATGACGCACGTGTAATAATGTGTTTCATAACAGGTTGCGGAAGAATTGTTTTTGTTATTTTTTGTAATCTGTTTCAGTGGCTGGGTCGGCACGAGTAAGTTGTGGCGACATGTTGAACACCTCGTCAACCTTTCTGTATCAAGTTATAATGACATTTTTTTCTTTTGTAAAGATACAGGAATAAATCCTGATTGAGTTTTATGGCGTATCAACACAAGAAGTTATATGACGTCAATTGGAAGGAAAATAGCAGACGCACTATCCATGTACAACACAGCAACATATTAACATACAGTTTGAGAAAAAAAAAAGACAACATCAAACATGAATATTCCGACAGATATAGAACATTGGTACATATGGAATTGCAGACGTTCAGGTAATGTAATTCTACCTGATACCCAATATATCGCTTCTATCGACATACGTGAACAGCTACAGTAATCACATTCTTACCATCACTCACGTATAACACTGACCATACGGAAACTGGTATACTGAACAAAACGTGATAGACTGGACATAGCTTACTACCCTCTGCTGAGATCATGTGGGACTGTTACTCGGTATCACACCGGCTGTAAAATATTACATGGGATTTAACGCCATTTTCAACACATTTCAGGCTATATATCGCATATTTAGTTTTATTGTTGGGGGTAGACCTAAAAACAAGATTAAATTATATATTACGCTTTGCACATCTATCATTAAATAGTGTTGTCATGTTTTAAAACCATAACATTTTTATCTGAAGATTTGTCTATATACACTTGTCCTACATTTCTTGTTGAATAATGTCCCGTTGTTGTTTGAGTTTTATTCTATGCTTTTTTACGAATTATAGAAATTTACAGTGATCATTGTGCAAAACATTTAAATTATAAATTGTATGTCACCGTTTACTATTTTTAAGCATAAAAAATAAGACCTTCCCTTATCACATTGACATTGAATACTTGTATGTGTAACCCTGTGTGATTATCAGAGCAAGTTAAAGAAACAAAGAAATCAGTCAATAATATGGGAACGCTGATATGAGATGGCTACGTCATGTACGTCCAAACTTACATTACATTTTCTTTACCCTGGATAATCTAGATGGTAAGCATAAATCACTGACGAGCTAACGATTCAATTGAATCGTGTAAACACCTCTAATAAAGATAAAATAGTTTGTTTTTTTATTTACGATTTGGTCAAGTTAGATGAGTGTAACACCTCAATAATCATTGGCAAAAAAAACACACAATGATGCTTTGTGTATTACAGATAACGAAATGTAAACCTCTTTGTAATAAAGGTCCCATCCCATCATCATCGTACATCAAGTATTTACGAGCTACCACTTCTGTAAAACGCCCGTAAAACGGCCGGGTTTTACGTGTAAATACTACTTGAAGAGCCGCAGTATAAACAATTGAGATATCAACATTATTGAACCGCCGTTCATTAAACTTTAAATCTCATATTGCTCCTATTGATAGAAATAGATTGCTGCTATTGATTGTAAATCTTCCCCGTAAGTCTATTGCCTGTCAAATTAAACTATGCAAACATAATAGATGTGAAATTCTTAATAATATTTGGACGTGTGATCTCCCATAATCCCCCTTTTTAGATAACACTTATAAGATCTACTCCTGTTCCGTTTATCAATGCGAATACTTGAAATTATAACTTTTAAATTGGTGGTCAATAGCCGCAGATAATTCTGCTCGCATAAATGACCGGATTAATGAGATGACCAGCGCAGACAGCAATAGTCATTCACGTTCACACGCCGAATACTTCCCATATTGTGCGCACTATTTATAATCTTGAAGGAATTTACTTTTTAATAACGCACGTGTTCCCGACTGTAGAGTATAGAATGGCAGGGTGGTTATTTAGCAATGTTTACCAACCTTGTTTTGAGTCTTCGTTTGTTTGTTTAGCCGTGTGAATGCTGATGACACTCAACATGTTTGAGGATCAGTCATTGCCACGGCGAAACCGACTCCACTATCATAGCCGCATCTCCACAATCATAGTCGCATAGCATGAAATGACTTTAATCTATGAAGAGAAAGGAATCAATTGGCCATCGCGATTAAAGCCTATAACAGAATGCTGGATCACAGTTGTTCAAAGGAACTTGAAAGAAATGATAATCAAAAAGAACAAACTGGTATACGGTCCATTGACATCGTTTATGAGAAGGGCTGTGGGGAAGACAAATATTACCACCGACGTTAAAGTTCGCTAGTTAATCACTGTGCTTGCTTACTATTATCAACAATAGCTTACATTTACGGATAAATATCCATATATCAACAAACGCTTCAATTATGGGCAAAATAGTTTACAAAAACAAAAGCTTTTGTTAACTGCAAATGCGCTTTCATTTAAGTATATATATATATATATATATATATATATATATATAAGTATATATATATCAACGAACGCTTACATTTATGAAAAAGAATTATTCCTGTATTAACAAAAGCTTACTTTACGAACAAATATTCCTATATGAACGTACGCTTAACCTGAAGTATACATTTTCTGTATAAACGATTGCTTAAATTTGCAAACAAATGTTCCTTTTCTAGCGAACTCTTGCATTTACGAACACTATTCCAATATAAACGGATGCTTCATTTACGTGCTTTTACATGTAAATTTATGTATAAATATTTTTATATTAACGAACTTTTAGATTTACGGACAAATATTCCTATCTCACGAACGTTCTATTTACAGTCAAATGTTTCTATGAAATTATTAACGAGCGCATACATTAGAAGGCAAACTCTTACATTTACGGACAAACATTTCTAAATTTACATATGCTAAAGTTTTGGGACGTTTACCTTTACCGATAAATATGCCTATATCAGCGAACGCTTACATTTCCGGGCAAATATCCAAATATCAACGAACGCTTACATTTACGGAAAAAAGTCCTATATCAACGAACGCTTACATTTACGGAAAAAAAATCCTATATCAACGAACGCTTACATTTACGAGCAATTGGTGTTCGTATATTTTCAATTGTAACATTTTAGACAAATGTTTTTTTACATAATTTATTATACTCTGACACACCCGGACCGAAATGTTTTTACATATAAACAATCTTACGTGCAATGATAAATTTTCTTAAATTGACAAAAGTGCAAAAGTCTACATTTTGAGACAAAATGCTCCCACCCCCACACCACCACCATTTACGAAAAGTAAAGTGTATAGACACAGTATTTCTATGGTTAACAAAATACTAGATTTCAGTATTTATATGGTTAACAAATTTCTAGATTTCAGTATTTCTATGGTTAACAAAATACTACATTTCAGTATTTATATGGTTAACAAATTCGAGATTTACTATGCTTATATTTACTACCTATTTAAAAGCTCTAATGTTTTATTACAACTGTGAATGCATTTAACTAACGATTTAGTTGTACACATTTTATAAATGGCTGGTTCCCTTTAATGAAAATGACGTCTGATATGCTTAATGCATGTTCATCGGTATGTGTTCTGGTTCCCAGTGTGTAATGATGCTGGAGACAGAGTGAGCCATCCCAGATGTATTCCTTACGAACATTTGTATTTTTTTTTGTTAATGTTGGACGTTCAAATAGTAAATATATTTGACGTCATTAATATAGACCGAACTAAAAAAATGAAACTCGTAAACTTATTGGACTCTGTAAATTTTATGATTTATATTAGCAAGAAGTGAAATAATATCCCCATTCACCCCATCCCTCCCCGATATAATACGTTTAAACACGTGCTGGGTGAGTCGGGTTCCTGCGTAAGTGCATCAATCACACGTGTGTCACAATAGGTCAGTCTGCAGATTCTCCGCCATTGTGTTTATATGTACATGTATACAGTCGTTACCGTCACGTATTTTCAGACGATGACCTATCTACCTTAAGTGTCATTGAAGTTGCAAATTTTAAATTACAAAATGTTCAATCCAGGTGTTCGTTTCGTTCAATACTGTAAATAATGGAAACCCGGTGGTATGTAGGCCATTCACATTTGAAAGAGTGCAGCTTTTGGACTGAGATAGGTGGTTTGAAAGATATTGGAATTTAAAAATCTATATGAATATGCTAATTTATCTCACATTCAAACGTACGAGTCAATATTAAGTGACATCCATTTTGGACAGATGACAATTCAGCGCAAGCCGCGGTTAAAAATAGTGCAACGTGTTTACGAATGTATCACATTGATGTATCAAACTTCCTGTATAATTATAGTGTTTATAAAAAAATATCAATTTACTGATCATTATCTGGATTAAGTAAGTCTTTAAAAATAGTTTTGGCAATACGTTATTAAGGAAGACAAAAATAAACAGCTTATGCCCTAGAATAATAATTCCAAAAACATTCTGACTTTCGGCACGCCTGTAAAAATGCAGATTTGTCATCGCACGTACAACGAATAGAGGATCCCCTATAGTCGCTACATAGACAGTAAAAGATCTCTTCTTTAAGAATTGGAAATCAAAATGGCGCAATATTAAATAATTATACGCCCTCAATCCCGCAAACAAAAAACAAAAACAAACAATACCCTTGATCTGTCCTTGACATCCCATAAATAAATGAAATTAGAGATTAAAGAAATCAGTCCTTGACTATATCAACAATTCGCTGCATATCACCGTGTTCATAATATAACCGTTTTGAAGTGTAAACCAAAATTAAGTTTGATTATTCTTCCATTCTAAGATGCAATAGATAACTAGGTCAAGTTTGAAGATTAGAGACAATGGACAAGGTCAAGTTCGTGGGAAACGACAGGTTAACTAACCAAACTGAGCAGTCAGGTCTAATTCAAAATACACAACATTTTGGTAGACAGTACAGAAGTTAGTTTGATATTCGTGTTTCTCGTCTTCCGATATTAAACATGAAACTAATCTAACCTTCTCAGCTTCCAATATTGAAGAGATGCTCAAGATCAAACTAACGTCTAACTGTTTCACGTTTTGTGACAATGGTGAAAGAAACTATAAGCGAAACCAGTTTGTATCGGGCGGGAAATGTTTTTGTTTTTTTTGTGGGTAAAAATTTGCATATAAATCGTTTCAGATCGTTCAGAAAGCATGCATATTAATCTCTGTTGCGTTTTGTTTGCGGCGTAAGTGTGTACAATTGGTATACACTAAAATATGAAATACCTTTGTACAGTATATATTATATAAAATACCTATTACCGTTTTTATAGATGATTGAGTTAAGAGTTCACACCATCATAATTATAACTTTGTGTTACAAATTTGCGATTTGAAAGCATACCGTGCAGCCCTTTAAATGCCCCGTCAGACATCGGTGTAAGACATTTAAGCAAGGACGATTTCAAACTGGTTATAAACATAATTGGCCTTCTTGGAGCAACTTGATATGAATAAGTCTTATGCTCAAAATGAACGCTACACAGAACCTGTCAATCGCAATTGAGACGGCAAAGTTTACATAATTGCCACAGAAGTGGTCTGAAGTGTCAAAAATACAAGTACAAGTGCCATCGTATGTTCAAATGTACAACATCTCAGTTTTTGTGTGGTAATTTGTTAAAAAAAGATTCGAACAAAATATTCCTTAGCTACCAGGGAAATGATTAACACGCCTTATTTATTACTAGTTTTATGTTTTACCTTCATCTCTACCCCATCTCTTCATCATATAACCTAAAATACATATATGTCAACAATGATTGGTGTAGTTTACACTTATAATTCAGTATGAGTCCAAGAGAATGGGGTAAAATGTTAATGTTTTCATCCGTTATAGTGTTTGTACGAACGTTATTGTTGTTTAGTTGCAAGACTTGGCTACATGTGTTTATCCTGGTATGCATCATTTGACACCGATCCCTGTATTCTCAAAGCACCGCAGCTAGATTATAGACACAAGCTTCTTTTTACAGCTGCTTCGTCAGGAAACTTGATATGACTTTTTTTTTTGCATTCAATATGATTTTAAGGCAGAGTGTTTGTACATCAACGTTGCATTTGACAATGATATAAAATACGGTTTATTAAAAAAATTGAATTTGAGCATGCATGTTTTGGTTCACATGTTTTGCGGATACAAGGCGTTAAGAGATGATATTCCAATAAACAGTTCTTGTTGTTCAGTGAGCGAATTTATATGTTTTCGGATACAGGGCGTGAAGAGATGATATTCCAAAAGACATTTCTTGCTGTTCAGTGAGCGAATACTCAAGTTTATATGTTTTAGGATACAGGGCCAGGAGAGATATTGTTCAAGCAGACCGTTCTTTAATATTGGAGTGTAAAATGATGCAGACTCCGTTTATATAAATAAACTCTACTCACCGTCAGGAAACACGGTTCTCATCTTCAGGTAACTGGTGGACAGTCGTATGATAGAGGCCTTGTCCAGCTGACTTGTAATAGCCGTCGGCAATGGCAACATTTTGGCCAATTCGTAAAACTCAGCATTTTCTTTTTCGCGTCTTGTTCTGGCAGCATTTTTAGACTTGTCTTTCATTATACCGCGTCAACTGAATACGGAAAATAGATTTACCATTTATATAGCATGGATAGAATGGCGCATATTGTCAGAAAGTAGTATGGACAAATATTGAAAATAGCGTGTACTCACGATAATGACGCATATTGTCTAAATCCTTCTTATTAGCACCGTGACAATACATTTTGCTCGACGGTTATTTTCACAAATTCATGCAACACTAGTGATTAAGACAACTTTTTAAGATACTAAATCGGAACATGAACTGTCGCAAGTTAACCATTTACTTTTTTTATTTTGTTTTATAATTGTATATGCTTGCATTAGTATAAAAAGTGAAATTTATAATAGAGTAAATGGTACATAACATGTTTAAGTGACATGCGGTGATTGTTCTACATTGTTTGTAGCAGCAATAGCAGATCTTTAATGTAGACGGGGTATGTTAGCTCCAGTCTGGTAACAGTTTATATCATACGTAAAGCTCTCAATGTGCCATTTATTTTTTTCTAAGTCTGGTGAATTACAATCGTTAATATACATTTTATGGATTTATGGATTTACTAAGCATCAAGATTAAGACTGAATACAAACAACAACATTTATACAGGTTGCACTTGTATCTTAGGGAAGTTATCATGATTTGGAAGTCGATGAACAAGAAACTAATTTGACTTGGAAAAGTCACGGTCTAACAATCGAGAGATTATTAAAGTTACGATTTATTTCTGACAGTTCTGTCATTTGTTAGCTGCAATATGGATATGAAATTTAACAGGCAAAGCGAAACAAGCAATGTTTTTTCATGATTCAGATTTGTTTTTAAGATTCAAGATTTCTTTATTTCTAACTTAAACATATTATTATCATTACATACATACATTATACATGCATCCATATATTTATTTATCACGTGACACATTTTATGAAACAATTCGTAAATATTTTTAAATATTTATAACACATAAAGTTGCATCTGTCCATCTGTAGTTTATGGCCGGTCAAGGGTGCTGATGACAATTAACCTTTCACCGGAGGTCGTAGTTTCGAGCCCGGCGTAGACCAAAAACTTTAGGTGAGAAAGTTTACTTGTTACATACGGAAGGATGCTGGCTCTACTCATATTCATCCTGTGCTCTTCCCCAAACAGTAAAACTGGATATGACCTGTCATGTGTTGGAAATGATGATAACACCCTAAATAAACATACATGTAGTAAATCTGCAATGAATGTTATTTTACCGTATATGTTGAACTTTCAGTGATTTAACTTTGACACGCATGCATGTCGTATTCATCATATAACGAACGTTTCGTAATATTTAACATTAATATTAACCAATAAACAGGAAGCTTGTTTATGTTTGATTATCACACTTCCGCTTTTATTCATGTTACCAACGACATGTATGGTCAACATTGTTGAATATTCGTTTATTCAGTGTTTACATTCGGTATATATAGTAAGACATCGTCATTTTCGGTAGCAGATCTATACGTTGCTTATCTTGCCGACGGTTCATTGTACGTGTTTTTTCTTAAATTCTAAATTCCAAGACATTTTATAAACGTGTTAATATTCCACTTACCGTGTTTCCCTCTTCTTTAAATACCGCGGATTGCCTTAACCTCAATATCTCTAAGACCTTATCTCTCGTCGTTATCAGTTTTAATGTGAACACTGGTTATTTTATCAAAATCGTCTTCAATTTGTATTACGTTAAAACTGTCAACGTTGCCAGACAGTCAATTGTAATTTTTTCTTAAACATTTTGACGATTTTTCAATCATGTTTTTTGTATTATCTTTAGTTTGACGTGAGAAAATAAACAGAATACACAACGCTTTATTAAGAATATACACGGAGTTACTGCTAGTACATCTTGTACTCGCTATTAAATGTATGAACACTGATGAATTAACTTGAATTCGTCTACATTGGAGTTTTGTTAAGGCGTTGTTTGTGTTTGTTTGTCTGTTGCGTCGTTCATTAGTTCTGGTTTTCATTGTGTCGTCACCAAGATTGTTCGCACATTACTCAGTGAGTTTATATTTCGGACACCATTAGACACAGGGTCATTTAGTTCTTGGTTAATTAGTATGTAGTTGGATTCAATTAGAAAATAGTACACCCTGTGGTTTAGATTGAAGAAGAGCTCTATTATTATTATTATTATCAACTATGGGTTAAGCAGCATTTTAAGTGTATATCATAATGTTTATTTGTCTATTTAAAACTAGTACATAGATAACCACAGTTCTTTAACAATTAACGGATGAAAAAAAAACAACAACAAAAACACATCAGTCGTGCCAATAGCTTTCTTAAAACGATGGCTATCTGCACAAAATGCTGGTTTTCATTAGATTAGTTTATGTACAATCATGTTTATGTTTTACTGGTAACAGAAACATAAATTATGTTACTTAAACTCTTGTTTAATCGAGTATTGTCGGAGTTTTTAATGCTTCAAAGTTACGAGCCATCAAGCCAACGACTTATATTGACTACATAATCCATTGCGTGCACGCCAGTTTAGTAATGTGTTTGTTAATTATTCATATCCAGATTGATCACTGTTGTCAAAAAGGCAGTTGTTTTTATTATCATATACTAGGTGATCAATTTGAAAACATAGAATATCTATTGGTTTTTAACAAATTAATAAAACGTAATAAAGTGCATTGGTTGTTACCACGCGTCCATGACATCAACAATAGTCAGTAGTCCATAAAACGTGTACTTGAACCGCATAGTCTTCAACAAAATACAATAAATAAATAAATAAATAAATAAATAAATAAATAAATAAATAAATAAATAAGAATGAATGGATGGATGGATGGATGGATGGATGACTGGCGCAATGAATGAATGACCGACTGACTGACTGACTGACTGACTGACTGACTGACTGACTGACTGAATGAATGAATGAATTAATGAATGATTGGATGGATGGATGGATGGATGGATGGATGGATGGATGGATGGATGGATGGATGGATGGATGGATGGATGGATGAATGGATGGATGAATGGATGGATGACTGGATGGATGGATGGATGGATGGATGGATGGATGGATGGATGGATGGATTAATGTAAAGTTATCCAATGTATATTAATAGAACCAGTTTTGTCAACATTATTTCAGTATAGAAAGAACAAATGTGTAACCGGTAAAGAAGGTAGATTCTAAAACGCTACATCAGCTCACTCTCAGCTTCTGTAATGGCCCACCCCTACTCATTGTTACAATGAAGTCATTATGGATTGTTGAACCATTACTCATAGCCTCGAAGTTACAACTATTTGGGTCACTATAATCCGATTTCTCACACGGCATCTATCTATGAACTGACCCATGGGATATCTCGTGAAATGACCACAGCGCCCTCTATCAGAATGGTTAATTGAAACTTGTAAATCGAGATGAATGACCCGAACTGAGGACGAACGGTTTACTCATGTTAGATAAAAGGGTGAAATGTTCTGCACTTGGTGGGTATGCCGGGTTTGTAAGTAACCTGTTATAAACCCGATACGCACAGACATACATGCAACGGAAGTATGAGGACAGTTTTTCTCTTTCTACGTTTTCTCAACTTTTTTATTGATGTGCAACTAGTAAATATTAAAATCAGTAATACAGGTAAATTATGAAGTATTTACGGTAAGTTATGAAGTATTAACGGTAAGTTATGAAAAATACAAGTAAGTTATGAAGTATTATAGGTAAGTTATGAAGTATTATAAGTATTATAGGTAAGTTATGAAGTATTATAGGTAAATTATGAAGTATTACAGGTAAGTTATGAAGTATTAACGGTAAGTTATGAAGAATACAGGTAATTTATGAAGTATTATAGGTAAGTTATGAAGTATTACAGGTAACTTATGAAGTATCAACGGTAAGTTATGAAGAATACAAGTAAGTTATGAAGTATTACAGGTAAGTTATAAAATATTATAGGTTAGTTATGAAGTATTATAGGTAAATTTTGAAATATTACAGGTAAGTTATGAAGTATTATAGGTAAGTTATGAAATATTATAGGTAAGTTATGAAGTATTAACGGTAAGTAATGAAAAATACAAGTAAGTTATGAAGTGTTACAGGTAAGTTATGAAGTATTACAGGTAAGTTATGAAGTATTATAGGTAAGTTATGAAGTATTATATGAAGTATTATAGGTAAGTTATGAAGTATTATAGGTAAATTATGAAGTTTTACAGATAAGTTATGAAGTATAAACGGTTAGTTATGAAGAATACAAGTAAGTTATGAAGTATTATAGGTAAGCTATGAAGTATAAAACGATAAGTTATGAAGAATACAAGTAAGTTATGAACAATTACATGTAAGTTATGAAGTATTTTAGGTAAATTATGAAGTATTACAGGTATGTTATGAAATATTAACGGTTAGTTATGAAGAATACAAGTAAGTTATGAAGTATTATAGGTAAGTTATGATGTATCACAGGTAAGTTATGAAGTACTTCAGGTAAGTTATGAAGAATACAAGTAAGTTATGAAGTTTTATAGGTAAGTTATGAAGAATACAAGTAAGCTATGAAGTATTATAGGTAAGTTATGAAGTATTACAGTTAAGTTATGATGTATCACATGCAAATTATTAATTTTTACAAGTAAATTATGAAGTATCACATGTAATTTATGCGTATTACAGATACGTTATGAAGTATTACAGGTAAGTTATGAAGAATCACAGGTAAGTTATGAAGTATTTCAGTAAAGTTATGAAGTATTATAGGTAAGTTATGAAGTATTATATGAAGTATTATAGGTAAGTTATGAAGTATTATAGGTAAATTATGAAATATTACAGATAAGTTATGAAGTATAAACGGTTAGTTATGAAGAATACAAGTAAGTTATGAAGTATTATAGGTAAGTTATGAAGTATAAAACGGTAAGTTATGAAGAATACAGGTAAGTTATGAACAAATACAGGTAAGTTATGAAGTATTTTATGTAAATTATGAAGTATTACAGGTATGTTATGAAATATTAACGGTTAGTTATGAAGAATACAAGTAAGTTATGAAGTATTATAGGTAAGTTATGATGTATCACAGGTAAGTTATGAAGTATTACAGGTAAGTTATGAAGAATACAAGTAAGTTATGAAGTATTACAGTTAAGTTATGATGTATCACATGCAGATTATTATTTTTTACAAGTAAGTTATGAAGTATCACATGTAATTTATGAGTATTACAGATACGTTATGAAGTTTTACAGGTAAGTTATGAAGAATCACACGTAAGTTATGAAGTATTTCAGTAAAGTTATGAAGTATCACATGTAAGTTATGATGTATTACAGGTAAGCTATTAAGTATCACAGGTAGGTTATGACGTATTACAGGTAAGTTATTAAGTATTATAGGCAAGTTATGATGTATCACATGTAAGATATGAAGTATTACAGGTAATTAATGAAGAATTACAGGCAAGTTATGAAGTATTACAGGTAAGTTAATCAGTATCACAGGTAATTTATGAAGTACTACAGGTAAGTTATGAAGTATCACAGGTAATTTATGAAGTATTACAGATAAGTTATGAAGTATTACAAGTTAGTTACAGGTAAGTAATAAATAAATACTAGTACATCTATGAAGTATTAAATGTAAGTTATATAGTAATTCTAGTACGTTTATGAAGTGTTATAAATAATTATATATAAATAGAATAAATTATCCCATTAACGAGTTATCACATTTGCTTGTTTTCTAGAACTGAAACGGTGCCTATATTATTATAAATACAATAGTATACTTATATGTATTAATACTATTATTATTTTATGTTTATTATCATAGTAATCGTCTTAATAATAAGGTTCATCACCATCATCATCATCATCATCATCATCCTCATCATCCTCGTCATTGTCGTCGTCGTCGTCATCATCATCATCGTCATCATCTTTATCATCATCACCACCATTATCATCATCATTATCATCATCGTCGTCGTCATAACTCCGTCACCATTAGCTGCATCAGCGTCATCATCGTCATCATCGTCATCATCGTCATCATCTTTATCATCATCACCAACACAACCACCATCATCATCATCATCATCATCATCATCATCATCGTTATCATCGTCGTCGTCGTTGTCGTCATGAATCCGTCACTATTAGCTGCATCAGCATTATCATCATCATATTCTTTATCATCATCACAACCACAACCACCACCATTATCATCATCATTATCATCGTCGTCGTCGTAATAACTCCGTCACCATGAGCTGCATCAGCATTATCATCATTATTATTATCACAATTACCATTATTATTATTATTTCATCATTTATTATTATTATTATTATTATTATTATCATTATTATTATTATTATTATTATTATTATTATCATCATTATCATCATCATCACTATTGTTCTCATATTTTTTGTGTATTACTCTATTCCCATGGATAAATATGAATCACCCCACCTGGATGCTGTTGTTGAATAGGGTATCTCCACATTCCTTGTTCACCTTACACGTGCACTATCCCGCTCACATGCTACTGTTTGTTTTGTCCTTGTAATTGAATATATAGTTTTTCTAGAGATGTCTTGAAATTGTGCTGACGTGCCGGAAACCCCATAAATCATTAATTGTCTTTTTGAGCGTTCAGCTCACATCAGATATGTAAGAGAATCAATTATGTGGTGATGATAAAATGTTTTTAGTTCTTGTTAGTTTATTTGAGTTGCCTATTGTTGTTGTTGTTTTTCTCCTACAGGTGACAAAACAAATGTCTTCCTGGATGAGATGCCGGTTGGACGATAGCGTAAAACGCCCACCACTCTTGCGCAATCATCAGGGTTGCGGTTTGCAGCTTTACGATTCTGCTGCAAGATTTGCCCGTATATTTTATGTTTTAATTATTATAAATGCGTTAGTTTAGTGAAAAACTTCCGTTTTTGTTTGACCATATGCTTAATGTTATATTCAATTTCTGCGCTTCAGAAAATATCCTTTTAAAATTGTGATGTGTCTCTTTGAAGGAAATGCGTAGTTTAAAACTGTCCGTATATATATTGAATATTAACATGAATATATTTATTTTAAAAAATATTAAGCCGAATAATAAACATGATACCGTGAGAATCAAACATGGCGGTTTGGCTATCATTTCCACGTGTGATTATTCGCTGATCTGGGTGCCTTTATATTTAATAATACTGCATTATCTTCAGCTATCTCTGTATATTATCACAAATATTAGAGCAGGTATCTTCTTTGGGCGGCATCTTTGATGTTAGCCTATCCGCTGACCACTTGAAACGGAAACTATTTACTGTCCATTTCATCTTTAAACACCGTATTGTGTGACCCGTCTTTCTTATATACATGTTAAGTGTTTGTATTATCAGCTGATCTTGTTAAATATATCCACTGTTCCTATTATAAAGGGGATTAATCAAGAATTAGGGGCAATAATCGGTGATGACCAGGAGCAGTTGTGCGGGTAATCGGGACTTATTTGATATAGGGGGTTGCAATACGGTGCGAATAAAATAATAAAATGGTCTTTGTTGATTCTTATCATTGACGTCGTTCCCTTGTTTACTTTCAATCATAATTATGGCCCTCCAAAAACACAGCCAAATTACCTCCATGTTTATTTTGTGGACTGACTTGGTATCTTGTACAAACTTGAAATAAGCAAACAAGGGTGTACGAGTAGCTTGCATAAGAGAAGTTTGAAGCAGGCGAGATGTTCTGTCCCAGATTATATTCGCTGTAAATCAAATAATTTATGCGAAAAAAGCAAAAACATAATCTGACTCTTTATTTTGATCGATTTTAAATCGATACATTTAAGGCTTTGAACAATGGTATACACATATTTAGTCTAATACTAGTATAGTGTCGGCTATAGCAGTTATTTAAATACAGTTTATATTTTTGTGCCCCTGGTTGTGGATTTACGATTAAATAAATATATAAATATATATATATATACTTGTTTATTTATTTTGTTTATATGTTAAATTAATGTTGTACTTTGTAAAAATGTGGAGGGCCTCATGGAAGATTTAATTTATCTAAATGAGTTCTCTCGCTATTATTATTATTATTATTATTATCATATTATTATTATAAACAAAATATTTCATTCGTACCTCACACCCAGGACGCAAGATGTGTTTCTCATTACATTCAATTATTATATTACATAAGTTTACATGTTTTGCGTGTACCTTTATTGTAGAGTAAGCATGATTAATTCTGACAGTGTGATATAACAGGTAGAAACGTGAAAAAAATGTTTGAAATTACTATGTATTTAACACGCATACTAGTTTTAATTCATACGGTGTTGAAAACGTTAATGTTAAAACGAACTTATTTTAGACGGATCAAGGATTTTTTGTCTCATAGGGTCTACCCATTGTAATGGAATTGAAAAGGTCTAAGATAGTTAAATGGAAACTGTTGTTATTGAAAACTCGATCATTTACCAATATTCCGGGATAGCCAGGTTGTGTCCAGAACCCACCGTCTCCCATGTGAATCCATCCGTGTTATGTATTTTTGGATGCTTCAGTTTAATTAAATGTTACTTTATTAATATACTAATGTGTTTTTATTGTTATTGGATTCCTTCTGTCTTTTATATGGTACCCGTCAGATCTTGCGTGTTCACATAATTCAGACTTTACGACCAAGAACAAGTTCGAAGTGATATAAAAGCCGTGGCAGTGTTACATACACACGTGCCAGTTACGTAACGGGACTTCTCGTCTGCGGCCGCGTTATTTACGGAGATTTGTTCATTGTAATGCAGTTGTTCATAATATCAGGACATTATTAAAATATATTTATAAGAATAAACAAAAGTCGCCAGTCATAAATTAATATATAGATGTGCCAGTACATAACTCTCACTCGACCCCCTACCGACCCCGCCGATACCGGGTGTGTATTGTTACGTAACCGGCATGCCATAACGGCATGGTTGGCACTTGCCATCATTTGATGATAATAATAATAAAAATAATAATAATAATAATAATAATAATAATAATAATAAATAATAATAATAATGATAATAATAATAAAATAATAATAATGATACTACTACTACTACTACTAATAATAATAATACTGATACTACTACTACTACTACTACTACTTATAATAATAATAATAATAATAATGATAATACTACTACTACTACTACTACTACTACTACTACTACTTCTACTACTATTTATAATAATAATAATAATAATAATAATAATAATAATAATGATAATAATAATAGTTATAATAAATAGTACGACTATTGATACTTTTCATTTCATCGAGTGCACGCTGGAGTAATTTCATCGCATGTGGTTAATCGCAAACGGTGAAAATATTATTTACAATTCTATTACTTGCAAGAATGAAATTGTCATAAAAAATCACTAAGAAATCTCTATATTTCATCAAATATATTTCAATAATAAATTTACTCCCCACCCCACAAAAAACAAAAACAACAACAACAACAACAAAATAACGATTAGAATGGTCCACGTAATAAATGAAAAAAAATGATTAAAATAAAAATGAATTGAAAAATAATATTTCAAATGCATTTGATGTTAATGTTATTCAAATTGATATAATGTCGTGCCAGGTTTTGGTATAGTCCATGAAACCGCCCGATCGCATAACAAATTAAATGGATTAAAATGGCAAATCATGTATCACTGACGTTGTATTGAGCAGGATATTGAAATGAAATTCCTGTGGCAAGGTGTTAACATTATCCCGCCGTCATTCTATTGTGGATGTTTTGTAAACTCACTGTGATGATTCCGTGTCACTCTCAAATACGTTTAGCATCTGAATTCAACTTTCCCAGTCAGTATCTAGCACCTGTGATTAGAGTCATCGCATCGCTTGATAATATTATGTATTTTTTTCTATTTATATATGATTTTACTATTATTACCCCACCCCCATAATATTACTTATACCCAAAAAAACAACAGAAAGATTAGCAGGACACAGCTTTATGGAGTGTAAATTACTGTTGTATGATTATATTATCATTGTTATAATTAATTTCATTATCGTATGTCATGAATATTGTGATAATCATCTGTTATTATTATTATTTTTTATTATTGTTATTGTTATTATTGTTATTGTTATTGTTATTGTTATTGTTATTGTTATTGTTATTGTTATATCATCATCATCATTGCTATTAAGGTTATGGACAAAGAGTTGAAGTCCTGTATATTCTTACCTTGTGTTTGAGAATACAATAAATAATTTTCTTTACAGGATTATAAGTCAAACTGTTCCAGCCAAACTTTGTATCCTCAGAAATTTGAGGTTTTATTATTAATAATATTAATAATATTGATTATTATACTATCTTATAATGTTTTATATTGTTACAATTACATCATTTTTATATATTTTCGAAAGATTTTCGGATAATCAGTTCGCTTACGATCAGCGTTCGTGGAGCAGCTGTTTTTGTTTCGTCCACATTTAGTTTTTACAATTTGCTACATGAGTGACACCCAAGAGCGACATAAAATGAGGCACTTATAATAATCCCTACGAATAAAAGAGTTGACAATGCTTGGACACTGCCGTCATTGTCGTCTGGACGTAACATTCGTAACACTCGACGCCTTTCTATATAGTAACATTAGTTGGTGATAAATTGGGGCGCTTCAAAGGTTTTGAAAAGTACGCGAATTTCTTTTTTTTTTTTTATCTTGTTCCACGGTCCGAATTATTGAACGCTTGATTACAAAGTGTGTTCTATAGATGAATATTAAATTTGAATATTTTGAAGAAAAAACGGTTAAACGTTGGTTGTAACACTTGTGTAGCACATTATTAATAACTTCACCAGCGGCGTCCTTTGATCCATTTCATCTAGTAGTTTAATTAAAACATAACTAATACTTTAATTATTTGATAATTTTTTGATAAATAATAGAAATATCATCTTAAGAACAAAATTAATATAACGTTATATCGGTAATTAATTATCACATTAAACAGTTAACACATTGTTTAAAATGATACAAATTAAAATATGTCCCATAAATTATGAGTAAAGAGAACGGTTCCATATTTAATAGGAAATTTGAACCAAACTAGCAAAATAGGAAACACACCTGAATGTACGGCCTCTGAATTTATAAAGACTCTTTGTTTTCACTATTTGAAACATTAAACATTCAGAGAATCTCTAAATTAAATGTAAGGAAGATTGAAACTATAAAAAGAAAATGTCAGTAAAATAAAGTTAAACAAATAAATACTCAATTAAGAAATACTTTTAGAAAGGGTTGGTTTATTTTATCCTTAGATCAATAAGGATAAATTAAATGAATTGATTATAAAATATATAAACATTATCTATAAATATATAGAATTAACTCACTGTATCCAAAGTTTTATCATATATTTTAATTTTATTACAGTGGGTATGGAGGTGTTTAAACTAAAAAATCTACACAGAATGGATTTTTTAAAATAAAATTTAGAAATATATACCATCGTTTAATTAGTTAAAAATAAAAAAAATGATTTTTATGTTTTTGGAAAATAATTTCCCCCTGTCAAAGAATAAGAAATACTATGTTTCCAATTACATTTGCTAGCAGAAACGTTAATATATTGTCTCTATATGACTATGTACAAAACGGGATAATAAAGACAGGCTTGACTTTGTTTGATAATCGCGTTTCTACTTTCGACATTGAAATTTGCATACTTATATATCGAAATTCGAACTACTGACAATAAAATTGCTAATTTTGCGAATACATTATTTTCTGTCAAAATAGACTTTTAAGGCTACATTGCAGGCTGTTTGAAAAAATGCTGGACATTTACTTATAACTGTATATTACAAACTATATAAATGACGTGTGTTTCATATTGAATGTAATTGTATACTATTTATGAATTAACTATGTTTAAAATAAACTGTCATTATTTCTTTTATATTATAAAAAATATGACTTATAGTACAAAACAAAAATATTTATATACTTTTCAATGCCATTTTTTTTTAGATCAATCATAAAGAACGGTGGACAGATTGTCAATTTCAGTGGACATTTTTACACTTTCATGTAAACAGTTTTCGTTTAACAATTGAGACAGTTAAGTTATTTTGTGTTTTTATGAATAGTTGTGTGTAAGATTTGTGTGACAACCTGAATGTCAATATTCCTTCAAAAATAATGTGTTTTTTTTCTCTCATAGAACTACAATTGTAGATGTGTTAATGTGTGTGTTTATTGTCTCTTACTCATATAATTACATACTATTGTAGTCTATCTTATACTGTTTGGGATTACAAATGTATTGTTTTAAACCTTTAATATCTATAGCTATGTAAATATTTAATTCTAGACACTACACAAAACAGGGAGATGGCACAGATTTGGTTTAGGAAATTGACTTTGATATAGTCAAGCGAATTGTCGAATTATCCCTAAATTACACACACGTGAAATGTGATATATATTACTACAAGGTTGGTAAACCCACCTTCAACGTTGTAAAGCGGTCACATCAAAGGCTGAAGAAACACGCCACAACGACCCTTACAAACACTCTCGCTTTATATTTGTTGTCCTCCTCTCAAACTCTTATCTTAATAATTATACAAATTTTACGCCTGTTTGGATATTGTAAGATCCGACATTTTAAGACGACTGGCTTCAATTTCGTCAGTGTTAACTGGATTCTTTTGCATTTCATTTTAATCTAAATTAATAAATAATTTGATGTATTTTTATGGGATTTAACCATTTTCAACTGATGGCATATCCATTTTAGTTTGGGGAGAAAGATCTCAGATTGAATCTGAATAGATACACTATATATTTATGCAAGTAACATGAACATTGGCAAACTATTTTCACATGAATGTTTTGGTCTGAGCTGGTCTCGAACCCTCGACCTCAGCAGTGATAAGTGACATGTACTATAATCCCCATTAGGAGGAAATAAAGACACTAAATTGAACTGAGTTGAACTGACTTATTGTTACTCGCATACTCTACAAACATTTTCTTTTTACATTGTGGAATAGTGAGTTTTTTGTGTTAGTTTTAATTTTATTCATCAATAATAAGTTTTACCAAGTATATTTTGTGCTAGTGTGCTGTTTTACTTGTTTTATTGGGTTGATATGCATTGACATTTCAGTATCTTAAAACTCTATTTAGATTGCTGTAATTTGTATCTATATATATATTGTATGGTATGCTTTGTACATAGATAAGCCAGAGATAAAGATTAAAACATGTAATCAACAGATTTGCTGGATTGTATCAGAGACATATAAACAAATGTGATTAAGTCACTGATTGTGGATAGTTTTACTATGGAACAGTTGGTTGAGTTGTGTATCCTGTGATAGTCTGTTATAATTCATTTATCGGAAAACATGTGTACATGCATTATATATATTTGATGCTCTTACTTATATGCTTTTCATACATGAGACTTAAATAAATATTAGAATATTGATAACGTTTCCACGTGCATTGATCATCATGCACGGTCATGGTATTAGTAAGGTTTTATTAGTCTCGTGTTTGCTTATATTAATAGAATATTTTTAATCTGTTGTAAAATATTTTAATATTCAAAAGCATGTTCACATAATTCTTTATAGAAAAGTTCATAGATTTTTAATCAAAACTATCCAAACGATATTTTATTTAACAACTTATGTATCTATAAAATTACATAAATTTGTTAAGTAACGCATTTTTTTTTAAAAGTTTAGAATGAAATTATATCACGTATATATTTAGTCTCACTAAAAAGATATACAATACGTCCAACATATGGTTTGACTTATAAAAATAGTGTTTTGAATTGGTTCTTATCTATCCAACGTACGGTGTAATATTACACCTTTCTCCGGTTGCCAATTTAAACCTCATAAGAAGAATCTTTGAAAAGTTTAATTTGATTTTTTTCATTTGTTTGAACAGGTGTGATAACACGATGTATTTATATAAATAACTCATCAGCCTGGACTGCCCCGATCCGTGCCACTGTTTTATATCAGGCCCATATCAAGTCTTTAAATAAAACATTTTCTGTAAACAATAAAATTCCACTCACCTTACTTAAACAGTTCCAATAAATCAAAATCAAGAAATCACGCAAGACAACACGGCCCAATCTATAATAACTAGGTGTCAATGCATTTCTACAATTCAAATCTTGTACATCAAGGCTAAGTAAGTCGACAAATTCTAGTCGACGGCACGCACAACGGACGGCACAAATTGAGAAGAAATTCCCCAAACACCAATCGAGCACGTTCGGCGGGCACGCTTGTTTTCACTGCAGCTACTTCGTGGACGTCGTGCTCCTGTGTTCTTGTCGTGATGTTGATAATGGTGCTCGGCTCAGTCTCAACCCGACTGATTGGGCACGATCTCTTGCAGGCCCACGTCACTCTGGAAAACCTTTCTTTTATTTCTGTCACACTTTCACTGACGTATAAATCCTCAACATTTGGCTCTACTCTCAGTAGTTCCGAGACCTCTTGGAATAAAAGTGAGCAATTATCATTGTATCCTAACTCGGAGAATTAAAACACGGATTAAAAAGTGCTTAGTTACAACCAACTTGTTAAAAAGTGTTAATTATATTTTTAAAATGTAGTCTACCAACAAGAAACTCATCCTTTTTATCTTTTTAATTTTATAGTTCAATCAATTTAATCACACTTTCGATTAACTATTTCACTTTTTTTCTCACCGTTTTAATTCACAAATGCAAAGTTTGAATTAGTGATTCTCTCTTGAAACGCCTAGGTTTGAAATGGATAGTCGGTTATAACAGTGAATTGCCGTTATATGAATTACTTATCACCAGACTGAAACTTGAGTACTTTACCCTAACACCTGTGCCGGAGTCTTCCAAGATTTAATTTCATGTTCCGCTGCTCTCGCGAAGTCAACTGACGATTTCAAAAGGACAAGTCGCATAATGTCAATTAACGAATACCTGTCTAGTATTAAATGCTTTGTTTTAATATATCATATTCTAGTTTGGGTGGTTATTGTAAATTACCAAATTATTATCTATTTTGCTTTTTTTCAATATTTGTGGGCGGTGCGCACAGCGGGGATCAGCGAGATAACCGGTGATTGGTTGATTGTGTAAATAAAGAGCTGTCATTGGACGAGTATTATCACCGCGAGAGAGAGAAAGAAAACACGCCTTCTGCATAGAGAGCGTTAATCTCGATATAATGAGATTTAGGAAAAATAATGTGACGCGCGGCATAAAATGGAACGTAATTTCAGTAAGGTCTAATTTATAGAACTTAACCGTACTAAAATTAAATGCAGTATAGGAACCCACCGCAGTCAATTTGAACAGACACATTTGTTTATTTCGAGTATTTGCGCAAAGTCAATACACGTCAATTTTGGACTTGCTTTTTTCGCTCCGTTTGAAGAGAAATTCAAACTATGATATAATACAAATATCGTCAAATGTCTTCGTCGGGGAGAGGATTTTAATATCTTTCCGATATAGATGTTTGCTTTAGATTTTTATATTTACATATTTGACGCTTTTGTCCGTTTCTATTGGATGTGAAATTGACAACACATGGGAGGTATCGGCTACGGTGTAGATGTTACGTAACCTAGGTTATATTGGGCAAGTTTTGAATTCACAGACGATCAATCAATTAAATATATTGACATATTTCACAAAACTCGCATTTATTTAAAAGTCAATCCATTTTTTGCATTTTTGATGACTTATTGCAGTAATAAATCACTTGTAGAATACGGAAGTGCAGGCAGGCGATCGCGTTTTTATTACTTGGAAACAATCGTTTCATTAACTTGATCAAAGGTTACCAAAAGCTGAACCGTTTTCTCATCAAATCTGAGGCGAAAGCGTGAGTTTTTGTAAAACTATTTGATTGAAACTAGTTACCAGAGTGAATTATAATATGCGAACAATATCTTGGTATTCTTGGTGATTTGCAACATCATTCAGAAACAATGGATTATCTTGTGTAAAGTATGGCAACATTCGTTCGTGCGTTCGTTCGCGTTCGCTCGCTCACTTACTCTCTAACTCACTCACTCACTCACTCACTCACTCACTCACTCACTCACTCACTCACTCACTCACTCACTCACTCACTCACTCACTCACTCACTCACTCACTCACTCACTCACTCACTCACTCACTCACCCGCATTATTGCTATAGTCACTGCTACTGCTACAATTACTGCTACGACTACAGTTACTGTTTTTAAAACTGCTGCTGCTGCTGTTACAGTTACTGCTACGGCTACAGTAACTGTTTTGATATTGCTGCTAATGCTTCAATTACTGCCACTACTTCAATTACTGCTGCTACTGCCGCTGTTTCTGAAGCTGCTCCTGTATCGATACAATTCAAACACTGTCTAAAATATAATAATGAAAATAATGAAAATAATAAATACAATAAAACTGCAGATGCTGCTGCTAATAATAATAATAATAATAATTATATCATATCATATCATATCATTATCGTATCATTATCATATCATATCATATCATACCATATCATATCATATCATATCATATCATATCATATCATATCATAATAACGATAATAGTAGTAATAACAACAAATATATTGAAATAACAATTAAGAAATAGTAACAATAAAATGAATCTATTTCATGTATTATTTAAATAATACTTATATGTATCAAATGATGATCACACTATTTAACATCCTAAGACCCATGCGCACACGATCAGAGCAGCCTGATCAGCTCAGAGTACGAGACTTTTAGTCTCGAGGTGGCGGGCTCGATTCCCGGGCATGGCCAACTAAAATACGAACAGTCGTTCGGGTGGGACTTTAAACCAAGGACCTGCTGAAAACCCAGAAGAAACTTACGATGAGTTTTTGTTTACATACTGCACCATCCCCCACAAACCTAAAAAGACCAACACTCTTCTGATGGCATCTCCCGTAAGGAAACCAGTAGTAACTTACATACACACATTCGACGAGAGACTTATAAATTAACATTGAATTGTAGAATATTTTCACACACTGTAAAATGTTCCCAAGATCGCTCCGTAACCTCCACCGGTATACATACACGGGCCCTCTCATTTCTTGTAAAGGCATCGTGAAACAGGACATACAGGCGACTCGGAGTGTTACCACAATGGAGTAACAATTTGTCATCTACTGATGCAAGTGTTAAACGCTTTTTGAGTATTTTCTTATTTTTAGGAATATTTTAGGGTAGTATTGTGTCCCTTCCATACACTGTCAAGGCTATAGAAAGGGTAATAAATTAAGTACTTAAGACGTTCACACTTGAGGGGGAAATCGGGCGAAAATAAGGGTATGTTTTGTATCAGCCCCCTGCCGGCCGAGCATCTTGTGCGAGTTGTTACGCGGCTCGTAATTAACGAGTTCTCGGGGAAAATGTTATTCGCGCAAGTTACTGTTGGAACAGTTTTTTAGTCAAGGAGTTAAACAACTTTTATTTTTCCATATTTCCAGAAGGAAACATATTTTAGATATACATGACGGCAAGCATAAATCAGTACATTACAAATTAATGGAAAGCATACATGTTAAGTGCTTTACGATTGTTTCAAATGTGATACATATCACTCATTTACTTTATACATACATATACATCCATATACGCACATAAATAACAATTGTAGTTGATATATAAATATGTATTTTTAAATCGTTTAACCTTGCACAAAAGTGTTCAGTTTGAATACTTATCCTTTACATGCTGACACACATATATAAAAATAAAGACATATAATCACTCAAATGTATATATATATTATTACCGATTCGTTTAATCTTGTAAGATAACGAAAACAAGGTTAATAATGTATACAATTTTATATTTTTAGGTTAATATAGAAATGATATTATATTTTTAATAAACATATTCGACCAAAAAGTAGAAGAATGATCTTGACGATTATTATCATTATTATTATTATTATTATTGTTTTTATTATTATTTTATAATTATTATTATTTTTATTATTATTATTATATTTATTTTTACTTTTATTTTTATTTTTATTTTTATTTTTATTTTTATTTTTTTTGTTGAATAAGTTATTATTTTTTAAAAAAGTTATTATTCAATCTCTTTTAAACTGCAATTATAACGAATGTATTTTGTCCTACTTGTTTATTGTAAGAGTGACTTTATTTCGTATATTGATACAGTAAGAATATACAGTGTTTCAACCAAGTTAATGTGAAATAAAAAGATACGGCTACTTTTCTTTTTTAAAATTTCAGGAATATGACTCAGTGTTTGATTTGCCTTTTACAAATTTTCTTAACATCGGCATAAATTAATCCGAAAGTAATGTACAAGTATAAGAAATAACGGGAATTAAAGATTAAAACAATCAATCTCACTGATTAGATCAAACACATTTGGCCGTTAAAAATGGTGAAATGTGGAGTCAAGTAAAATGCGGAGGTTTTGATTTTTTTCACGCGTGATGTTATACTTAACAAATATGTTATAAACGATGTAATTGTGTCGAGGAAAAAGTCGTTCAGATGATTGAGATTGTTTCACAGAAAACAAAGTTATTTTGAATCAATACTGATAATGATGATGATGATGATGATGATGATGATGATGATGATGATGATGATGATGATGATGATGATGTTGATAATAATAATAATAATAATAATAATAATAATAATAATAATAATAATAATGATAATGATAATTACAACAAAAACAATAACAACAAAAAAAAACAACAACAACAACAATAACAACAACAACAACAATAACAATAATATAAATAATAATAATAATAATAATAATAATAATAATAATAATAATAATAATAATAATAATGATAATAATAATAATAATAATAAATAAACAATAATAATAATAATAATAAAATAATTAAAATTATTATGAGTATGCAATACATTTACATCTTATTCTGTCTCACTGTCGACTATATACAAAATAACTCGAAGTGTAGATATATGCGGCATATGTTAGTTGTAATTAAAGCACGCCACGTTTTCATTGACCACAGTACACAAAATTATCAAACTAGCGACTAAATATTTAATGTAAAGCAGTATATATTATATGTGCTCTAGTCAAGGACATATATAAGTCCTTGCTTTAATGGACGAAATTAAAAAATAATGTAAATAAAGATGTCTTTATTTCATTCTTCATAAAAACTGTAGTACATGTTTGTAGTATATGATTTATATGTTTGCATTGAAAACGGGAGAACTAATATTTGGAAAATGTTTTTTTTATATGCGAATGTAAAAAGGAATATTGTATTCGACATACAACATACGTACAAAGTTTACAGCCTACATGTACTTACTGTGCAAACAAACGAACGAACGAACGAACGAACGAGCGAGCGAGCGAGCAAGCGAGTTAGCAAGCAAGCAACCAAATACGGGACTCATTATTTTGCACAATTTCGAAGCTTCCATCGGCAACAACAAATAAAGCTTACAAGACGTGCATACCACTGACTTTAATGACGTGCACTTTATTTAACGTCAGCATTCAAGTGGCCCGCACCAAATACGCAAAGCCGCATTTTATTGTCGGGGGGCGAGGCTGCATTTTCGGTATTTAATTCACCAAGTGAGGCATAGAAATTTACTCGCCTTAAACAAGCGGACGCTGGAAGGTTCATTGTGGTTCATTGTGACTCGTCTTCATTCCTTCCGCCTTGCTGCAGACGACATTATACTGAACTGATGGGGGATAAAATCGACACACATTTTGATATAGTCTTCAATCATTCATTCATACTTTAAAACCGTATTATGGTCTTAATGCTCCAATCTGCGACAAATCACGCACTTGCATTGTTAGTGACTCGTAAATATGCTACCGTAAAGCGCTGCAAATTATTCAACTTGGTGACAAGTTTTACGACATTGTGAATGCAGATTGTCGTTTTGGGAGAGTTTAAGAAATTAATTTCAAAACTATTTTTAAAAAATGGTGATTTATCGTCATCGTTTAAAACTTTCGACAATAAACAACTTCATAGTTTTGAGTTATTTCGACAGTTTCCGCCAGAACAGCGGTGACGTGACCATCAACGTTTTACGGCTTACATAACCAATATGGAAATATATAGCAACAGGAGAAATATATCATAATTAATGTATGAATAATTTAAATATCGAAATTTTTGATGCAATGCGTACGTTTATCAAACCATTTTACATGAACATAAAATGCGAGTAAATATTAATGATTTTTTTATTTAATATTAAGTCTGTCTAATGACACCAAGGTGAAAATCTTAGAAAATATTGTAATGTAACAAGCAAGACGGGACATTTTCGCCAAGAAAGAAAAATAGCAACAACTGGTTAGCATGTTGTGTTGTCGAATTTCAATTTTAAAATCTGCTTTTAAATGTAATCACAGAACTTGATGACTGATCATTTATATAGAGAGAATAATATTGTTACTTTTAATAAGATATCATTTCATAGAGTGACCACTGAAGTGGTATGGGCAAAAGTGACGAAGCCACGACAGAACAAGCCACTTTCAGTGTTTAAGAGTGAAATTTAATTGATATTTTATTGATATAAAAAAAACATTTGGTGATTAAAAACAGTGAAATTACCATTTATAATTTCATTATTTTACTCTTTAAACAGTGTTATTTCCAAAACAAATTAACTGAGAGAACCCTTTTCAAACAAAGAGTATAAAGCAAACACATACATTGTCTAAACGTCATGTGTCTGCTTTAACATTCAGAACGCGTTCAAGTATGTGCGGCATATTTTGATATAAGTTAGCGGGATGCATCGATAAACTGTATATAGTTTATGTAAAAAATAAAACCAGACAGATTTTGAATCCAGTATTTCAAGTATTTCAGCAAACAATATATATGCAGTTTGTATGTATAAGGTATAACATGATATATGACTTCAAGCGAATATTTAATATGTCATGATGTGAATATAAGTCGGTAGATGTTATGACAAAAACAGATTATCGTTGATTCCTTAAATTATACCATTCACAATAAATCAGAACGCATTGTTTGTAATAGGGCACATGCAATAACATTTACATTCTAGTTTTAAGTTTATCAAATTAATGAAATCTACGAAAAAAACAAACTATTTTGATTAATCTAGATAAATACATTAAAGAACTCTTAAAGACAAAATTAATATTTTAAACAATATCGCAACATAAATATTGGTTCATCCTCTGTAAAAGTACATAAAAACAACCATGAAGGCTTTATTTTTAAGGGATTATCTTTATAAACTTTTCACAATTATATAATGAGTTGTAAATTAGCAAATTTAAAGTGACTTAACATTACACACATATATATATGTATCTATAATATTATAATGATGATGTACAGACTACAAGAATAAATATTTGTTCCGTTCCGTTCCCTTCTGTTCTGTTCTGTTCTGTTCTGTTCTGTTCTGTTCTGTTCTGTTCTGTTCTGTTCTAATGCATTGTTTTTCTGGTATATTGTTCGTCATTAAATATTTAATAATGATTATCAATATGTCATTCTAAATAAACTTTGAATGCATTGTTTTCATCAGATGACGATAGTGTTAATGACACGTACAATGTTTAATGTCATATTTATTCTTTATAACTAGAGGCCGATGTCATTAAAAAGTAGAATTTACACGTGCTTATTGTGCTTTTATAAAAACATATAGAAATATAGGGTCCTAAAACTCAATTTCTAAATAAAGACAACTTAATGTATTGCTATATTTAAACAATATAATACAAAAGTTCAAGTAGCGTATTCGTCTACACACCATTTTTCGATTGAGTATTCGTTGGGAAACATCAGAATTATTATACTCGTGACACCATATTTTCGGTAAAACATTTTAAAGGACTTATTACAATAGAACAGAACAGAATATATTCTTTATTTACATCTCTATTTTTCAATATTTTACATGGACATTTTACACAATTAATAGAACATTCGCAGTGAAAATAAAAACATGCATTATTTCAAAGCACACGCAATGACACACAAGTACTAGTTTTCCAATAGAGAAATTGCAACAAAACACTCGACTGCATGTATGTGTGTAGAATATTCGGCACAAAATGTATGATGAAAGTTTCCAGCATTTGCTATGAAACATATTGTGTATTGTTTAAAAAAATTTGCAATAACAATTAACCATTTAATGCATTATTTTCGATAGACAGCAAAATTAATCATGGAATATACAAGTATGAACTTTCAATAGACCCTTTGACATGAATAATAGAGCACTGGCAATGATATATACTGTATAATGATTTGTATTTAGAGGGTTTTTGTCAATAAATAGATAATGGACAGATGATTTTATTACGCTGAGAACACTTTCTGAAACAAACAATGTACTTTTCGATAGAGCTCTCGCCATGTAACATAGAATGCATTATTTTCAATATAGTTTGTGATATTTGCATGAAATATGACAAAATTGTTTATATGCGATGTGCATGCAACACTCGCCTTGAAATATGGCAATGTTGTTTATATTTGATGTGCATGCAACACTCGCCTTGAAATATGGCAATGTTGTTTATATTCGATGTGCATGCAACACTCGCCTTGAAATATGGCAATGTTGTTTATATTCGATGTGCATGCAACACTCGCCTTGAAATATGGCAATGTTGTTTATATTTGATGTGCATGCAACACTCGCCTTGAAATATGGCAATGTTGTTTATATTCGATGTGCATGCAACACTCGCCTTGAAATATGGCAATGTTGTTTATATTCGATGTGCATGCAACACTCGCCTTGAAATATGACAATGTTGTTTATATTCGATGTGCATGCAACACTCGCCTTGAAATATGGCAATGTTGTTTATGTTCGATGTGCATGCAACACTCGCCTTGAAATATGGCAATGTTGTTTATGTTCGATGTGCATGCAACACTCGCCTTGAAATATGACAATGTTGTTTATGTTCGATGTGCATGCAACACTCGCCTTGAAATATGACAATGTTGTTTATGTTCGATGTGCATGCAACACTCGCCTTGAAATATGGCAATGTTGTTTATATTCGATGTGCATGCAACACTCGCCTTGAAATATGACAATGTTGTTTATATTCGATGGGCATGCAACACTTGTCTTGAAATATGACAATGCTGTTTTTATTCGATATGCATGCAACACTCGCCTTGAAATATAACAATATTGTTTAAATTCGATGTGCATGCAAAACTCACCTTGAAATATGACAATGTTGTTTATATTTGATGTGCATGCAACACTCGCCTTGAAATATGGCAATGTTGTTTATGTTCGATGTGCATGCAACACTCGCCTTGAAATATGGCAATGTTGTTTATATTTGATGTGCATGCAACACTCGCCTTGAAATATGACAATGTTGTTTATATTCGATGTGCATGTTGTTTATATTCGATGTGCATGCAACACTCGCCTTGAAATATGACAATGTTGTTTATATTCGATGTGCATGCAAAACTCACCTTGAAATATGGTAATGTTGTTTATATTCGATGTGCATGCAACACTCGCCTTGAAATATGACAATGTTGTTTATATGCAATGTGCATGCAACACTCGCCTTGAAATATGGCAATGTTGTTTATGTTCGATGTGCATGCAACACTCGCCTTGAAATATGGCAATGTTGTTTATATTCGATGTGCATGCAGCACTCGCCTTGAAATATGACAATGTTGTTTATATGCAATGTGCATGCAACACTCGCCTTGAAATATGACAATGTTGTTTATATTCGATGTGCATGCAAAACTCGCCTTGAAATATGACAATGTTGTTTATATTCGATGTGCATGCAACACTCGCCTTGAAATAAGACAATGTTGTTTATATGCAATGTGCATGCAACACTCGCCTTGAAATATGACAATGTTCAAACAAAACTATATTTACACGTTTTTTATGTTAAAGGTTTCCTGTTTAAATGCCATAATTATACTGACGAATTAAAGCAAAAACATACCTATTTAAATATTTACAGTTAGATTGAGAGTGATATCAGAGTGCATTATTACATGTAAATGCATGTTACATTCACCGTGAGACTTAATTATTATGATTCAATTAGATTTTATAGTTTATTAATATCTCATCATATGTATAATTTCACAATACAGTTTATAAAACAATCAACATATATGCCATTCTATATAAGAATTATAAGAGATGACAATAGACAGGTAACTTTGGTGGCACTGCCATATAACTTATGATATCTAATTGCCATACAAAATTACTTAATATGGTTGCTTAGATACCATAATAAATAACTTACAAACGGTAATTTACAGAATATAAAAGTTGAAAAAATACTGCTAATCTTGACTTTCGCCTCATTTTTTTTAATAAAAATTGAATTACTAAAATTTGACAAATGTATAAAGGCACTATTGCGCATCTTACGAAATGTTTTTAAAAAAACGAATGAACTGATTAGCGGTAGGTTTTGATACATGCATAAAATATTTTGTCTTATATTATGTCTTCAAAGAATAGTGATATGTTGTGTTGTAATTATTCCGTAAACTCTGATGACGCATTTGTGTGATTATTTTGTATATTTAACGTTTTATATCATTACGATATTAATACGAATTTTTTTGTTTGTTTTAATTCTGAATTTGTTTTATAAAAAAAATATCATATTTCCCATTTATCACATAATTTACAGTGCAGAAGTAAAATAAACCCATGACAACCTAGTGTAATTCACTTCCGATTCATTGCTCGATAATTTCCGTATAATTCTGATCTCGTGCGTAAAATGCCGAACTACGTTTCGACTTCCCCGGATACATAAATATGATGACTCACGGAAATTAATATCATGCCTGTTATTTCTCGTTCCTCATTGAGGCAATCTGTTAAATAATTATAAATGTAAGATATTTCTGGGTTATATGATTAAACGAATCTTACATTCGTCTCATTTATTATTGATTTTATTAAACTCTTTGAGAAAAATAATATAATGCTCGGCAGAGCCTCGCATGATATATGATTTCCAACTCGCTTAATAAATTCAATAATAAATAAACACCCATGTATGATCCTCTATATAACAGTTGTGTTCGTATAAGGATTCAACGCCACATTTTTAGTTTTCATTGGATGATGAAAAACATAAGGCCAGTTTAATGTTCGTGAAGCCTGAAGGGCTTCTCGACAACATTAAAATGCAAACTGGTCCCTTTTTGGCTCCGCCCAGCTGCAAATTTAGGCCGATTGCAGTATAAAAGTGAATATATATTGCTTTTTTTTTGCCATATTTTGTAAATGGACAAATATATTATGTTGCCGATTTGCTAATAAACTTTGACCTTAAATATTATTTTCAATATACATGTACATTAACATGCAACATTCAACGCTAAAAATAGTATACATTGTTTTTATACAGCACTCGCCGTGATACATGAATTTGTAATATTATATTATCTTTATATTATACACATGTGTTTGTTATGAAATGATTCATTGCATCTAGTGCATTGTATTGCATTATTTTCTATAGAGCAGTCGTCAGGTAGATTGAAGTTTCTCAAAACTTCTTGGCCTCCAGAACTGAAGTGATACATAAACTTCTAACTACTCAGTCATTCATATGATCACTTCCGCTCGTTTATGACCTATTGTTTCTATATTGTCTGTAGGTCCATGTGCAGGTTATAAAACTCCGTATTGGTATTTGGCCAGACATGATGAATGTTACGTATATCATTAATACAGGCCGTTTACCCGGAACTGATGGCACTCGTTAACAACTATGACTGGTGGTCAACCATAGATACAATACATTAATAAAGAATTCCCCACTTCGAACGAAAAAGTCACGAATTTCAAAGTAATATCTGAAACATTTTTGTGTCTTTACGTCCGTATTAAAAACACCAGCTTTTATAAACCGCGGGAAGCTGCCGATCTTCCGCATTAGGTACAAACATCGGATTTATTTCAGAGTTTGTACGTAATTCGGCATAAAAAAACACAAAACAAACAAAACGAGACTGATACTCTTTTAACACGTAAACAAATCTCAACTGGCGGGTTATCGAAGCTCTTGAAAATTCAATTGCATTTCACAGTCGTTGCAAAACAGCGAGGTCACAGGTTAATTCCCGGCGTAGATAAGGCGGTTCAGTGTGTCCGTCAGACAGTAGATTGCGCTGATTCACCAATGAGGGTCCTCTATGTACGAGCACTTTCCCTCGTACTTATCTCTACTCTGTCCTCACACCTGATAGTCGTAAGCAGCACCTGTGTGTTCGATAACCTCTCCCGTGGGAGGTCGTTCATTCATTACTACAATAAGCGGGGCAATCAGTGGGTAGTTGCCGCAGATACAAAGAACTTTACTCTTATTAGAAGCTTGCACAGCTCGTTTTTCACATTCCTTTAAACTAATTGTTTTTTGCTCGGCGATTTACTAAGCTCAGAGCTTTTGTGAGTCAGGGTCGAGTCCGCATCGTGGACAAAACCAGTTCTAGGTGTTATTGTTGGGCTGTCATTGGATGGGGTGTCGGATCGAATCCGCGGCCTGACGTGAGCTACTGACACTCTACCCTACTAACAACATGCCGCCATTGCTTTTAATCTAGTGTTGGTTACAGTGGTATACCATTTACAAACAATGTAGACCGAGATCAGCCTGACCAGGATCCAGGCCCGCAGTTTGTATGTTATCAATTCAAGACATATAAAAAGGGATAAGTCACTGCAGGCATGTTGGCGTTTTCCAAATTTTGCAAACACAATTCATCCTGAACAATTCAGCATATATTTGTAAATCCAACACAAAATAAAGTTTCTTGTATCTTGTATATGTGTTTGACTTTGGTATCAAAAGAAAGAGCTTGATTGCATGCTGAGGTGGTAAACTTTTCAATTTTAAACTTAAAGAAATGATGATATTTTTCGCTAACAGATTTTGGCGATAATTTTCTTAATTTCTGTGTTGTTGTTTTCAAAGCAAGAAATACCAGACAAAAATGCTTTACATTAAGGTTCTGGTTTGCGCACATTTCAAATGTTGGTGAAAAGGTAAAACAAACCAAGATCGAATACTTTTTTTAAAATTGAAATTGTGTGATTATTATCCCTTTAAAATAACGGCATCGTTCATTGCTAATATTTTTATTAAATCTGTATCGACTCAAGCCGTATGGTTCAATGACAGAGTGTCTGCTCAGCACGAGGAAGGTTACGGTTTGAATCACAGACAGAGTCATCCCGACGCTATGAAATGGCATAGTGTGCCCGTTGCTTATCTAATATAAGGGACCGGCATTTTACATTTGTATGTAAAGAGACATTATTTGAAATATAACGGGTAAGTGTTTACAATTGTATGTACAAGGTCGGTACTTTTAGTATAAGGGGTCGGTATTTACATTTGTATGTAAAAGGTCGGTACTTTAAGTACATGTTTAAGAGGTCGGTATTTACATTTGTATGTCAAAGGTCAATATTTTGAATATAATTGGTCAGTGTTTACATGTGTATGTAATCTATAAAAGGTCAGTATTTTATAGATATGAAAGACCACGTTGTTTTATATATGACCTACTGGTCCAGCGTTCCATCACTAGATCGCCATAAACCTTTTTCAGCCAAACTAACGTTCCCGCAAGATATTCCAGTATCCCAATAACAAAATATAAAAGGTCCCCACTCTCCCTACCACGAAGGCAGGGATTAGCAACTTGTCCGACATTTCGATTACTCTTGATAAAGTGTTTATACCAATTTAAAACTTTTAAATAGCCCCTACCATTGAAAGAAAATTTCACACCGTAATGTAAACCAATCGGGAAGACGTGAAATGATAGTGGGCGACAGTTTTGTAGAGGAATATATCTGCAAAATCAACACACCTGGAATACAAGTGCATAGTTTTATTTTAACTAATTTCTGTTCAGAACAAACTGCAATAACAAAAGGAAAGTAGAATATTTGAGTAATATTATAACTAAATGATGTGCATGTTCTTCAAATTTATTTTACTCCTGTCAGAAGTTTGTGCATTTTAACATTGTTAATTATTCAAGATGATCGCCTTGAAGAGAAGAATAATAATCAAATAGGACATAACAACTTTTCCTCTAAATATTGGGTCTCTCATGACACGGAAAACGTGCAATAAAAACACCTGTTATCTTCACCTATTATCTTACATACAATTATCTTCAGAAATGATAATCTCCTTTGTTCAATCGGAAACTAATTGCATGTCTGTTTAAATTTAGAATAGCTCCTTCGTACCAGGGTGGTCGTAACGGCAACATAACTCTCGCCGCTGAGTCCATGGATTCAAGCCAGTGTGGTCGTAATGACAACATTACTCTCGCCACTGAGTCCATGGATTCGTGCCAGTGTGGTCGTAACGACCACATAACTCTCGCCGCTGAGTCCATGGATTCTTGCCAGTGTGGTCGTAACGACCACATAACTCTCGCCGCTGACTCCATGGATTCGAGCCAGTGTGGTCGTTACGACAAAATAACTCTCGCCGCTTACTCCATGGATTCGTGCCAGTGTGGTCGTAACTACCACATAACTCTCGCTGCTGAGTCCATGGATTCGAGCCAGTGTGGTCGTGACGATCACATAACTCTCGCCGCTGAGTCCATGGATTCGAGCCAGAATGGTCGTGACGACCACATAACTCTCGCCGCTGAGTCCATGGATTCGAGCCAGTGTGGTCGTGACGACCACATAACTCTCGCCGCTGAGTCCATGGATTCGAGCCAGTGTGGTCGTGACGACCACATAACTCTCGCCGCTGAGTCCATGGATTCGAGCCAGAGTGGTAATAACGACCACATACCTTTCGCCGCTGACTCCATGGATTCAAGCCAGTGTGTTCGTAACGACAACACTCTCGCCGCTGACTCCATGGATTCGTGCCAGTGTGGTCGTAACGACCACATAACTCTCGCCGCTGAGTCCATGGATGCATGCCAGTGTGGTCATAACGACCACATAACTCTCGCCGTTGAATCCATGGATTCGAGCCAGTGTGGTCGTGACGATCACATAACTCTCGCCGCTGAGTCAATGGAATCAAGCCAGTGTGGTCGTGACGACCACATAACTCTCGCCGCTGAGTCCAAGGATTTGAGCCAGAGTGGTCGTGACGACCACATTACTCTCGCCGCTGAGTCCATGGATTCGAGCCAGTGTGGTCGTGGCGACCACATTACTCTTGCCGCTGAGTCCATGGATTCGAGCCAGAGTGGTCGTAACAACATAACTCTCGCCGCTGAGTCCATGGATTCGAGCCAGAGTGGTCGTAAAGACCACATAACTATCGCCGCTGAGTCCATGGATTCGTGCCAGTGTGGTCGTGACAACCACATAACTCTCGCCGCTGAGTCCATGGATTCGAGCCAGTGTGGTCGTGACGACCACATAACTCTCGCCGCTGAGTCCATGGATTCGAGACAGAGTGGTCGTAACGACAACATAACTCTCGCCACTGAGTCCATGGTTTCGTGCCAGTGTGGTCGTAACAACCACATAACTCTCGCCGCTGAGTCCATGGATTCGAGCCAGTGTGGTCGTGACGACCACATAACTCTCGCCGCTGAGTCCATGGATTCGAGCCAGTGTGGTCGTCACGACCACATAACTCTCGCTGCTGAGTCCATGGATTCGAGCCAGAGTGGTCATAACGACCACATAACTCTCGCCGCTGAGTCCATGGATTCGTGCCAGAGCGGTCGTAAAGACCACATAACTCTCGCCGCTGAGCCCATGGATTCGTGCCAGAGTGGTGACGACCACATAACTCTCGCCGCTGAGTCCATGGATTCGTGCCAGAGTGGTCGTGACGACCACATAACTCTCGCCGCTGAGTCCTTGGATTCGTGCCAGAGTGGTCGTAAAGACCACATAACTCTCGCCGCTGAGTCCATGTATTCGAGCCAGTGTGGTCGTGACGACCACATAACTCTCGCCGCTGAGTCCATGGATTCGAGCCAGAGTGGTCGTAAAGACCACATAACTCTCGCCGCTGAGTCCATGGATTCGAGCCCAGCTCGGTCCAAACTTTGTATACATAAAGTTTGCCAGTTAACTGCGGAAATATATTTTTTTCTATCCAGAATCACCTGTAGTCTTCATATACGAATATAACTAGAAATACCACATAAATCATGTGTGTTGAAAATAACGTTAGAAAATTGATGGCTGATATATGTGTGTGTATGGTTCTGGTTATGTTACTGTTTTGTTTTCACAGCAATAAAACACACACGCAGACCGAGATCACAAACATGCAGTTTGGCTAACTTTAAAAGTTAAAATGTTATGTTGATTTAGGTACTGTACTTTTATGAATACTTTATAGAGAGTATACCAGGGAAAACAACACTATACATGTCTTAAAAATAAAATTATCTTTAAAAAGCATCTCATTATAATAAATAAATAGAATCCGGTTGGTTTGTTATATCAAATCAAAACGGACAAAATCAATATTTTAGTCAGAGTGGTAAACCTGAAACAAAATCCCCATTCTAAAAATAGACACCACTTAAATAATACATGCCGACATTCACATCGTCATTCGGACTCTTTCTAAGATGAACTGATGTGATTGTTCAAATTGAAATAAAAATGAAATCGCTCGACTCATTTTATACGTCACAAAATATGTTGCAACATTAAGCGGGAAAACTATTTAAGATTAACATAGTCGCGTAGCCCAAGACAGGAACCCCCTGTTCATTCAATTATTTTGGCATGTTTAATAAGATATACATTTGGAAATACGATGTCAATGAGTATATATAGGGATGATATATTAAAAAAAAATGTTTTTAGGTAAATTTAATATTTTGAAAAATCTTGATGTACTCTCTTTAAGTTTTTAAGTGCTTAACTATTTATCTCTCACCTCTTACGAAGTGAATAAATGTACCACCAGTTGGTGGTTGAAATTACCCCAACCCTACTCCCCACAAAGACCCCCCCCCAAAAAAAACAAAACAACAACAACAAAAAAAAAAAAAAAAAAAAAAAAAATTAAAAAAATCACACCAAAACACACAGAAGGAACAAACTTCTCTAAATTCAAACTGCTGCACCACAGTACTATAATGATTTATAAAACACGAGCGGTACACGAATCTTTCAATTTTAAATTGATCATACAGTAATACATTATTCATAATGATACCAAAGTTTCAAGTCGATTTTAAAATTAATTTTGAGTATACAATTTTAAGTTTAAAATAAAAATATACACTGTAAGTCTAAAAGAAAATCGTATTCCGTTGTGTTGATGCGCTGCGCTGCACTGTATTGTATGGTATGACGGTATTTAGCATCCGACATCATCACCCAGGACGGTGTCTGCTAGGGACATTTAAATTATCAAGCTAACCGGTACCGCAGACAAATGTTTCAAATCTACAACCGTCAGAGATCGGAAATCAAATCCACAAGGCAGACGCTTTACCACTTGATAACAGCTGCGGTCTTACAGAAATAAACAGTGAGGAAGCTGTAGTTTCCCAACTACATGGAAGTATACAAAACATTCCGATATTTCGAAATTAAACCTTTTTTATTAAAAGTTTTCAGTAAGTTTGATTCGCGACACTTTTTAGTGACCGTTGGTTTGCACCCGAGACAATGGCGGACAGACCAACGTTACCTATTTCAACGTTATAAATTTAATAACACAACTACACCTGAGAAATATGAATGAAATGGTTAAAATAGAGACAATGAAACCCGGCAACACTAGCAAACGACAACGAGCGACAATATTGATACACCATGACACCGGGTATGCGGAAATAACCCCTAACACGTAGCTTATAACCAGCGTCTGTCGTGCAGCGTACAATCATGTCTATCTGGAGAAATCTAAAATTAAATGCATTGATGTTGCGTAATCAGACAGAATTTACCCATTTTAACTCCCTACCACACACACTATCCATACTACAATAACTACATGTCGGTGTCGGCTGAATGGATATATTTCCGGCAAGCGACAACATTCATGAACTAGATAAATTGCAGTTATTATTAATCACGTTTCGTATTTTATTTACACTAAACGTAAACTTTTCAGCCTCCAACATTAAGGAGTAACAAACTTCAATCTTGTAAGACGAAATAGGAATAATTAACTTTTAATTGATACATAGTAAATTCCTACAGTGGTTATACGTCTATATCGTACGGCCTTTTTTTAATGTACAAAATTCCATCTCCTCATATTCATGACTTTTATGAAAATTGACACATCAAAATAATACAACCTGGAAGTCTAAGGTCTATCTCCATGATCTCGGTAAGCATTTTATTTTCAAATTCATCTTCTATGCTTTGGAATTCCTTTCTCGACTTCATCAAAGAATCAGTTATAATTTTAATAGCTTTACAGAAAATTGAATGAAACATGGCACATGTTCCTTATACTGCCTTTAGAAAGTAAGATGTATAATTATGATGTTACTGTTTGTTACATTATTTTTGGTTTAATTTCTTCTTCATCTTCTTCTCAAACGAAAGGCAAGTGCCAACCATGCCGCGGTACGAGACGTTGTTATGTAACAATACACACCCGGTACCGGCGGGGTCGGTAGGAGGTCGGGTGAGAGCTGTGTATTAGCCACATATGTATCAATTAATGACTCGCGACATTTGTATATTCTGATGAATATATAATCACAATGAAAATATATTTACAACTGCATTGCAAAGGATAATCCTTCTTGCTATTATTATTATTATTATCATTATCATTATCATTATTATTATTATTATTATAATTACATCACACTGTTGTTATCAAAATATTATTATTATAATTATATACCATGTGCTGTGCTGTTCCTACGATTACAGATAAATCACTATTGCTTGAACAGCGCATGCTTTTCCTCTTTCTCCGTATGCAAACGTCCAAAAATAAACGCTGGGTACCATCAGTGAATATTTGATGTCGAAAACTAAGACTTCCCAGCAGGGCTACATGGATTCAATTTCATGATATTTGAATTGCATAATTTTTAATTAAATATTTATTTTGACACTCACTGCCAGGTAGGGTATGAAATATGAAACCTACATATCGTGATGTAAGTTTAGTCAAGAAAGAGTGTCTGTCCCGTCTTTTCGTTGCACACGTCTATCAAAAAGACGGAAGAGCGAGTTACTTCTAACATCACAGTGGGATTGTAAAAGACGGGCAAAATGAATTATTTCAGACTGAACATTAACAACATTTGATCCAGCATATTGAAATTTTGTTAACGCTCCGTATTCACGCAAAATCTCGCAATATCTCGTTTTCAATTATCTTAACCTCAACAAAAATCAAAATTAGACATTCTCAAATATTTTCATTTTGCCAACAGTTAGAGCAAGCAGGCAGATCTCAGATGCATGTATCTGATGAAGTTCAACTAGATATACAATGCATGCAGGCAATGACTTGTATAGAAGGATAGGAAACTAGCATTTTCTAACTAAATGTTGATGAAATAGCACACGAAGGATTATTAATTTTTAAACACAAATTTGTGGGAATGGTATCGTTTTGGTGAGAATTTCATTCTGCAATGTAAGAATTTTGATTTGTGTTCGTGAGATGAATGGAAATTAAGATAATTGAAAACGAGATATCAGTTGCTTTTCGGTCTCTATGTAATTCCTTCGTATCCGTGGTAACAAGTATACGGTCCTTTAAACACAACCAGCAGTCCACTCGATTTCGGTAAAATTATTTGAACACAATCGAAATTGTACTATTGAATCTGACCTACTGCGTATATTTATTATTATAATATATAACCACGCTTCAGATATAGAACATCTCCAATACATGTCATTGTCCTGTATTCCCTGCCACTGTTTCGCGAACATCGTTTGCCTAATGCGCTTGGCGTATTCAGAGCAGCGTCTGTGAAAAATTGATTTAAATTTTCAGTTTCGGACGGTAATTTATACAAAGGATGGGTAGTTGGGTATGTGCAAAATTGGTCGTCTTGTAATTAGCATTCATTTATTCAAACAAAAGGAAATTATAGCGAAGACGACATAAATGGCGGAACCGATTGCGTCATGATTTTCAGGTGTGAGCCCACCATTGATTGTTCTTATTTCTGTAGTGAATGGGCCATGTTTAAGAGCTTGACATCCATAGAAATAGCCACAGTCACAGAAAGGAATCTTATAATTATGTTATTGTTTGTTGATATATGCAGTGCCAAATATTGTTAGAAAAATAGGAATCATGTATCATACAAAAAAGCGTATGCACTGCTGTCAATGTGATAATAGACATAAGAAATAATGTATTCATATACTAATTTCCAAGAATGACTTCCATTCTAAATTCACAATTCAAACATGAATATTCTTTCAAAATGTTCCAAGTACGACATCGATAATGCCATTCAAATCACAAAACGAGCATTAAAATATGGCAAATGCATTTTAAATGAGGAAGAAACAAAGATACCCCACGGGAGTATTTCCTGTTTCCAATGGTGGTGTTTTGCCTTCAAACAAGGACGTGTCTTCATTTTTCGCCTGGAAGATAAACATATAGAGGGGAAAAAACAACTTAGTTTACATTTAAGCCGACTCTAAAGGGCAGTCGGAAGGTCAATGCATTTTGAATAATTGAACGTGTAACCACTAGTCACAGACTATTGTTATGTGAGCTTATTTGCATATATTAAATGGTCTTGCTTGCTATTTTCGGATGGCGCCAGTGTCAAAGGCAACCACAAGTATTTTTGATATTGGGGAATTACTTTATATTTCTAGATTTTTTCTTTCAGTTAGTATCATGCTATATGGAAAAGTATAATCTAAAGGACATGATTTCACACACTATATTAATATAGATTTCATAAATTAAACTTTTTGGTAAATCTTCCAGATTACAAATTATTAATATTTGGTTTAGGCAGTAAAACGTTTGCGTCATTATGGAATTCGGTCCATATCAGATTTTATTTTCCGATCTTTATCTCCTTCCACTGAGGTCCTGTGTTTAAACCTGGTCCGAATATTTCCAGTGAAGTATATACCAGTTACTTATTCTTGAGGTAAGACGTAATTGTAATGCAATTTATTATCATAGCCATGGCTATGTGTGGTGTTCTTAAGCAAGACACTTTCCCACCTATGCTTAGTACTAGTTCTAACCAGAAAGACTTCGATCGTGATTTGCCTAAGTTGTAAGAACTTGTTTCACAATCGAAGTAAAATAAATAAGTTTAAACTAAACATTTCTATACCAATACATCTAGTTCCCAGAACATCAGAACCAGCAATTGGAAAATAGTAAGTTAATTTTCGTGTATTGATAGTGTTAAAGGTATTTACCCCCGGACTGTCATTTTTTCAAAAAATATTTTTTTCTTTCCTTCAAAATTCTCAAATGTAGGCCCGGGATATTGTCAGTGCAGACATGACTATTGGTCTCTTTGATAAGATCATAATGTAACGTTTAATAGAATAAGGGCAATTACTTCGATGAACTAGGTAGTTCAAGAAAACATTATTTACCTCCCTTGCCAAGCGGTTTGTTTTCCTGTCATTACTAATACAAAAATATAACAATACCAGTAAACATTTTATTTTTCTTCAATAACTGCTGTTGTGTGTTAAGCAAACGAAGGAAAACCTGTTGGTTTTAACGAATTTTCATTTTTATTTCATGAAACGAGCACTCAAATATGGTCATGTGTTAATAATTAATACATTTTTGTTTTAGCTCGAGCTACAATCTATAATTTGTTTAGAATGGTGTGTCCCTTTAAGATTAATGTATATATGTGTATTCGGTGAAAGGAAAAAGAAAGTATACATACCTATAAACGTCGACAGGTCAAGGAACAAAAAATGTATTACATATAAATTTTGTATATTTGTTGAATCAAAAAAACAAACATCTAATTCATTTCAAAGCAAAACAATAAGAAAAAATCAGTTTTTTTTTCATCACCTGAATAAACTTAGTCAATAATGAAATAATTTCAAAAACCAAAATGTATGTTTTCTTTTTCCTTTCAGTGTATATATATGAATGTATGTTACAACTTGACTGATATATATATTTGTACGGTTTGTTAAGGGATGGCCCACCCCGACCCTCACAGACCTATTACGGGGTGATTAAATGGATCACTTTTCAGTGATTGAAATTAAAAAAAAAAATTAATACATGTAATAAGATTTCAAAAACACAATTTTTATAACAGCAAAAATGATTGAAATTATATGGTTTTTTTTTATAATATAGCTAAAACATTCATTTATACCCCAAATTGACCCGGACCTTGGTCTTGCGCGCGACACACATGTATGGTAAACATTTTTGTGCCATGTTATTTCAAAATATGTAGTATGGTTTACAAGATATGGAGTAGACACTAAAGTGTGTATGTATTTATGACCTTGAACCTGCAAGTGTGATCTTCCACCTTCCACTGAACCGTAATTGTGATGACCAGATCGAGCTTACCAAATGTGGACTCGACAAAAAGTACAAATAAAGAACTTCGATCGAAATGTGTATCTTTTAAAAGAAAGTTCCGTATTAGTTGTTTATTGTTATACGTGTACAATTATTCTTATTGTCATATAATGCTCCTATTTCATCTTAATTACACTAATTATGTTCTTTTTAAGCCACAAACATATATTCCCCGCCCCCCCCCACCCCCCCCCCCCCCACCCCCCATTCGTCTCTCACCGCTGATTTCAGTTGGATAGTTATCAATTACTTGCGGTGATGCGGTGTGCTCAAGTTCTGGTTCAGGATCAACATTGGTTAGACTGATCATCTGTTAGCACTCGATGGCATAACAATGACGCTAAATATCCGATCAAAAACAATTTTATTTTATAGCTCGATTGCGGACTTATATGAACCGCTCTTAAGTCTAAAACTAGAAATACATTGCGGTCAACGAAAACGCAACATTAAATATACATGTATCCATAATTCTTTGATACTACTGTACCAACTTTTGTCAAAATTGAACATAAAATAAAGTTAATAAGGGCCTTTTATAAATGGCTATATGAAAGCGTTGTTTTACGAAAATTCAGAGAAAAAGAGAACCCTTAACTCCAGTAACATTTGACAGACGTTGACAAATATCAAACTTGGACCTGTATTTTGTATAAAATAGCAGCTGCACAAAATATTAATTTAATACACAGAACCTTTAAGAAACAAATTTGACCTCAGACAGGGGTAATACTTAAGTGCCGGAGTAACAATACAGTCAGGACCCACACGGTCATTGTAACGCAGCCCTGCTCACTTCACGACAGCATAGCAACGATGAAAATAGTCCGATTTCAGCATCCCAAGCTACGATAAATCTATTTTGGTCGCCATTTTTGGGAATAAACTATAAGGGAAAATTGAAATTGTGGTCTCAATACCACGATTTGAAATTTTCAGCTTGACGTTCGATTCGGAATATTTATATTAATAAAAGAAATGCTGGAATGCTTAAAAATTGCTTAAAATACTTGCTTTGTTTATTCAAAATATCGATTTGAATCCGCGCAAATGCCACTATTTGTGTTCAACTGTTTCTTCGTTCGTGAAAAATCGATCATTTTCGATTCACGTTTACGCTATTATGCGAATGTTTTTTCCCCCTTTTTTATACACGTGCTATGACGTCGCTCACGGTAATGGTACTTGCGTTATTAAACTAATACCCGAACTATATCAAATTGTTCCGGAATACTTGATCGTTTTTGGAATCATATTGCTATGCTCTATATATTTTAATTTAATAACAAGTCACATTTTACGTCATTTTTCTCGTGTTCCGGCGTAACATTTACCACGGGTCCGGTCTAAAAATGTTATGTTTAAAAACGGCGCGAAAGGACAGATATCAGGTCTATTCACTGGAGAAAGTGACATAATTTCGGGTTACAGATATGTTTGTTTTATTACAACAAACTGTTTTCATATTGCGATTATGAGATATTACACTTTTAAGGTGTTATCCGCCAACGTTATTTGAAAGAAATAATTGAAACGTATTTGATTAATTTAATTATTTTTGAAAAAATCGCGAACATATAGATTTTAAAATCATATCATACTAAAGTAAAATTTCAGTGGAACATGCTTATGTCGAATGAAATATATTCACTTTGCTCTGAATGGTACATATTTCGTATTTAAAATGTCCTCTATGTTTGCCGCCTCTTAGCATTTTTACCAAAAAATAACGTCTGTCCTCACATTTTGATCATATTAACTATATTTTTAACGCAGAATATTGTCTTTTGAAAATTATATTAACGAGTAAATTTAGTTTCTGTTAGAGTCCCAAAATATTAAAAATTTTGGGAAATCATTTCCCTCGTATCAAGCATTTCCGATGTCCTCTATCACATATTGACAGCGTCAGTTTGACGTTCTTTTAATACAGTGAAAACGGTGGACGCCGCCAGTTATGTACATGGTATACTGTATTCTCATAGTTAACGTAGGTACATTGATATCATTGGTTTTGATCCATTTAATATCCGCAGAAAATCATGATTCCGTGACAGTATTTGATATTCTGATATTCGTTTTTTTTCTTGTAAAATAAATGATACGAAATACATGAATAAAAACGTCAAATTATATTTTATACAATTTTAACGTTAACGCCGTGTTACGCTTAAAGGTGCCATTACCGTGCGCGACGTCTATAAAGTAAGCCTGCCACATTTAAATTATGATTTGTAACGACGAAAAACATACAAAATATTAGATTTTTTAATACCACTTGCTCGATTTTTGCGGTGGTGAATGTGGCGAGTTCACGCCTATTGATTCTATATGGGGGCCGTCTCAAAAGTAAAAGGAAGGCAACTCATGTATATGATATTTGTTCCTTTCTTTCCATCTATCAAACAGAGGCTCTTGTTTGTACGAGATTTTATTAAATAAATTACATCCTTCTTTCAAATATTTTGTATTATATGATTGTAGCTACATTTATATGGTAGACTTTAGTCTCTTAATTTTTTGATAAATAATCTGTATTAAATCAACAAACTGATGTTGACATTGAATCAGTAAGTGTAAAAAAAATATCATTTTGAATATGCATGTACATCTGAGTTTTAACAATGACTTAATTACAGTCTTAATGTCTCGGTTTTAAGATGAAAAAATTGGCCTAATTTATGAAACAATAATTTCAATATCCAAATGGTCTTAATGCCTGACCTTTTTCTTGTCTTTATCAAAAATAAGAAAATACACACTCTCAAGAGCAATTCAGGTATTTTGATATTATTGTTTTATATAAGCCTATTTTTTCATCATTTTTTTAATTTTCACCTATGGGATTTATTTCATGTCAAACAAGCAGCCTAATGCATCAGAATTACCGATGTCACTTTTTACCAGCGCATGGAATTTTAGTGAGAGCTTGATTTTATTTCTAAAGTATATATGTCAGCATTCCATGACAAAATAATTACATTAAATTAAAATTCACAATTTTAACCAATATTGGGCTTCTGCTAGCCTCTAAGTATGGTATTGTCCAGACCAAAATTGGTGGATGTTAATAAAATCCCCTTTCTAGGTCTGACACTCCACCATTATGACTAAACAATGTTTAAGACATCAAGATGATTGAATATTGCCGAAAAATGTGGAGAAAAAACAAAATTTCCTGTTTTACAATGGTATTCCTATGTAAAAATTAGTCCCTTTGGACCTAATCCTTTTTTGAAAACAAACTTAAAATCCTTTAATATTCATTGGGATTATCTATAACAAATATTACCATAATTATAACAATAAATATGCTAGCCCCTTACAGATATCAAATCCTCCTTAAAGGACCTAGCTTAGTATAACTTCTATGACTAAACAAAGCTTCAGATACTCATAAAACGATTGAAATGATGCGGAAAATAGAGGAGAAAAACAAAATTTCCTGTTTACTTCAACATTCCTATGTAAAAATCAAAGTCCACTTACTAGGCTACAATGGACCCTAACCCAGGTTACCTGTTTATATGAACAAACTTGAAACCCCTATTCGTAGGGATCCTTTATACCAAATATTAAAAAACAATTGCTCCGTGGATCTTGAGATTTTTTAATTTAAATTTCCCCATGTTCAACTGGTCTTGGGCTGGGCCCTCGGACCAACTTTGACCCTACAGTCATGATTTGAAAAAACAACAACACAAAGCGTCTTGTAATAAATTTGGTGAAAATATGTGAAATGATTCCAAAGAAAAAGTCGTCTGAAGCAAACGTTAACGACTAACAATAGACACAGAGTGATCACAAAGCTCACCATAATGAGCCTGCAGCTCAGGTGAGCAAAAATTCATTCTTATTAAGCAGTATTATATCATATGCTACCCCTAAATGGTCCGCAAGAGATATTATTTTACTAATTTCAGTAATGTCCTGAATCTCGAATTTTAGATAATTGCAACAATCTTCTTTATATTCTCATATTTACAAGTAACACACACGTAAATTTTAAGTTCAACAGGCTTATTGGTTTCATTTTTTTAAAGGGGTTTTCAACACATTTCAGGTTATAAATGGCATATCCAGTTTAACTGGTGGAGAAAGACCCCAGAATGAATCCGAGCAGAACCACTGTCCTTCTGAGTATCAAATAAACTTTTTGGAGCAAGTGCTACTCGAACCTTAGCGGTGACAGCCAAGTGCTCTTAAGTCGGCGCCTTAGACTACTCGGCCGCATTTGTTTCAACAGCTCACACACCATTGCAAAAGCCCTTGTGACCTTTAGCCACAAAGCGAATAGAACCTAACCCAACTTGGGGTTGGACATTTTCATTTAATTTCATTTTAGTTGGTCATTTTGAATTTAAAGGAAACCAATTGTCCAGATATGATAAACAGTACCTACATTTGGTGAGCATTTCAGTTTATAATTATCAAATCTCATTTTTCTGTCGAATTGCTCTTTGGTTTGGTCGTTTTGTACAAACTTCTATATGCCTTTTCTTAACAATATTTCAGCAATTTAACAGAAAGTAACATATTTCTCTCTTTTTCATCCCTTAACTAATACATTGTATTATTTTGTCACATAAAACATAGACTTGAGATAAAAGGCAACAGTTAGTAAGCATAATTCATCTTTTTTTTTAACTATCTTCAAGTGACAAAATAAAGTCAGCAGTCGGTTTATCTTGTTATCAGCTAGATCTTCCTTCTGGAAATTGACCAGACCTGAAAATAATAAGATAAATATATTGGGAATGTTAATTGAACCTCAAGTTCTACCAGCACAATAAGTAAGTTTGCTTTTATGTACACAAAACGGTTGTAATTTTACTTTCTCTTCATCTAAATATAGACAAATTAATTCAGATACCATATTCGCCTGAATAAATGTCGCCCAAGGGTTATGCATTTAAAAAACACTTTTTTTTTACCATAATTAAATCGTGTGAGTAAAAGAAAAATTTTGACAATTTTAATGTTAACTCTTTTGTGACCTCACCTGGCCCCTTATAGAAATTCAATCCTTACCTGGCCCCTTATAGAAATTCAATCCTGCATGTTAAACTAAATTTTATTTGCCATGACTCAAAGATGCTTCAGAAAAACAATTTTTCACAAATTGATGAAAATATTAGAATCAAATCCCAACTCATAGGGATAATTAATATCAAATATGAAAACAATTAACTGGCAGGTTTTTGAGAAAGATTTTTGAAAAATTACATTTTTACCCATTTGTGACCCCCATCTGGACCCTGACCATACGACCCCCACCCCATTTTGAATCAAACCTTATTTTCTATGACTTGATGATGCTTCAGAACTCAAACTGAAAAAAAATGGGGGTAAAATAAGAATGTTCAATTTTCCCGTAGTATCTCCAAGTGAAATTCGAAATCCCAATACAGGGCCCCTATAAATCTTACACAGATACATTGTTAAATTAACACTCACATATGATAACAACATAGTTTTTCAATTTCATTATCCTTAACAGTGGAAAAACAAGAGCTGTTCGCTGGATATTTGATCATCTAAAACAACAGCTTTTTCAGGAAATTAGTACCAAATATTTTGAATTCAATAATTATAATCATATGGTTATATACCAATTCTTGTTAATGGATCTAGTCTTGTACCAACCCATACAGTTAATCAATGTTGGATATCCTTCTACATTATGAGTTATTCAGTTTTATTTATATATATACAATATAAGCATTTTCACTAACTTCACACCATAGGACAATATATCCATACCAGTCCATGAAAATGAATCATCATGTACCAGCATGCAAGTTTATCACAGCTGGATTCCCTTTCACATTGTACGTTCTTTCAATGTTTTACATTAATAATGTATGCACTTACTTCGCATCATAGAGCAATTTAAATCAGTACCAGTTCATAAAAATGGACCTATAGTTGAAATAATCTTATACTAGCAAACACACTTTATCACAGCTGGATACCCTTTCACATTCTACATTGTTTCAATGTTTTACATATATAACATATGCACTTACTTCACATCGTAGGGAAATATAATCGGCACCTGGTGAGTTCATGAAACATTAAATTGGACCTATAGTTAAAATAATCTTGCACAAGTATACACAGTTTATCACACCTTAATACCCTTTCATGAAAATGAAGATTTTTTTTTTACAGGAAATTAAACTTTCATGAGAATGAATAAATAAACAAGAGGCCCAAGAGAACCTGAATCGCTCTATTTGCAACATATGCTACAGATCTAAGTTCTAGGCCTAAAACTTTTAGAGAAAATGTTTTTTTTAAATTTTACTTAAAATGTGCTTATAACCCTGTGGTGGTTTTTGTGCATTTGTGGTCGAATGACACTGGTTCAAGAACTTGTCTGAGGTCTGATTAAAATTATATAACTGGTGTGCAAGTTTGGTTAAGATTCAATGAAAAATGAAGATGCTATGGCATCTAAAATATTTTTGCTATTTAACTATGTAAAACAGTGGCAATCCAAATTTTACCCCAGGGACCAAACTTCAACAAATCTTTTAAGGGTTCTCCAAGCAATGCTTCATGTAAAGTATCTAATTTTTAAAGGAAATGTTTTTTAAAGTTTTACTGAAAATGTGTTTATATTAATAATACTTTATTTAATGAGGGCAACACAGTTTCACTAATCTTCTCTGTGGCCCTCAGACTTATAAGCCCTGCGGCAATGGTATTTGTGATCAAATCCCTCTAGTTGTAGAACTCATCCGAAATCTTGCAGTTATATAATAACTGCTTAGGAAATTTGGTTAAGGTCCAGTGAACAATGAAGGTGCTATCTCGTCTACAACATTTTCCCTATATAACTCTATGTAAAACAGCGACTCCTGTGGCGACCCGACTTCAACAAATATTTGAGGGGACTGCCATGCAATGCTACATGTAATATATCTAAGGTCTAGGCTTTGAACTTTCAGAGAAAATGTGCTTTTAATATATAAGCCCTGTGGTTTAAAATTGGCTATAAACATTTCCCCCGAATATATCATGCCTATATATACTCACCGACCCCGTAATGCCAACATATATCTATTTAAACATGCCAAATTCCTAGGTGCCTAGGTTTGACTAAAAAAGATTTCCCACTTAAAATTGCAACATATTTCATGACGTTTTAAATAGGTCACATGCTTTCATTTTGATCCATTATACAGGTTTACATGTAGTAAAAATGGTTTCATCATAGAAAGAGTCTGATTGACGATTTGATGGTCACCCAGCAGTATTCAAGTGTTGCTTATTTTTAGTATATTTCTAAGACTTTTATAGTGTTTTTCCCCCCGATATACATGTACTCCTTTTAAAATGCAAAGTTAAGTCCCTTACAGGGCCCCTGTAAATACAAGCCCCTTGATTTGTACAAACTTGAAACCCCTCATTCAAACTTTGAACAATTTCGAGATAGCTCAATGCCAAATTTGGTGAAAATCAGTTTAAGAGAAATTGTTGTAAGCAAAATTTTTTGGACAGACTAGAGGTGAGTTTATCACTCAGCTATGGTTTTCAAATGCTGAAAATTTCTGCTTAAGCTATAAACAGCAGCGGTCATTTTTGTTCAAACGGGCAAAGAATCAAGTTGAAAATAGTTTGGGGCTTGGGCATAAAATACCAACAAATACATGTTAAAAATTAATGAATTTAATTCATGATTGAATGATAATATTATTACATGATGGTAGTGAAATATCACAAAGATACAGAGTATGTAAGTCAATGAGCAAGTGCAGAGAGGTAGTGGACAGAAAGAAGAAAAGAAAGTTGATAGAGGAAGAACAAAACATTCAAGTAATATTGCACAGAGGTAATCTGTCACACACACACACACCGTCATTAATATTCACACACAGGTAAAGCAAGTGACATACATCAATATGTAGTCTGAATGGTACAAAAAATAATATACAGATTTCACACTTATTAAAAATGCATATGTACTTTTATATATAAACTTATGACTGAACAATTGTTCTCAACATGTTTATAATGGACTTGATAACATTTCTAATACAAATTTTTGGCTCTTACTCAAGAACAACAAAGGATAGTACAATTGTGTATTGAGGTTAAAGGTAACTTTTTACACATGTATACAGATTTAACAAATCCTACAAGTATTAGCACTTAATACCATCTAATAAAATAAGAAAACAAACAACTGATCAATAAATGTTGAGCACAAATGGTGAGGAACAAAAGAAATTGTTCATCTGAATACAATGTCACTAAATCCATCATGACAGGTTGTGCAGCTATTTAGCCGGTTAAAGAAAACCAGCTTGTTTTTAGGTTAAATTAACCAAAAAAAAAAAAAAAAGACTCCCAATACCACTTTTAAACTGCATAAAAAATACATTCATAATTTAATGCACTACATATACATCTTCATGATCAACAACATAAATTGAGCATATGACTTTTACAACATAGTAAAAATATTACAGTCTCTGATTCAATGGTTTGTTTTACAACCTTTTATTGGAACAGATTGCATATAAAGGTAGTAAGTAATGAACACATTTTTGAGCACTTGTTTGTAATCGGAACACATTGCAGGTATGATTTAAATATATAACATTTACAAGCATGATTCTTACATTTCACCAAACACATGTTTGAAAGAAATCTTCAGTTCTACATAATCTCTTCCAACAGCTTTGACAAGACAAATACATGTTGTTGCTATCACCCATATCCAATGTCAGTTATCCCTGTCTGAGGAGAGGTCACCCGTGTACCGAGAATGGAGTCAGAATGAGAACTGTTGTGGCACAGCGCTGGCCGCTGTGAATTCATAACTAGAGGCACCTTCTGTAGTAGTGGGAGCCAGGTTCTCGTCTTCCTCCTTAAAAATAATTGGATAAAACTATTTAAACTCACAGTACTGAACAGAAATGAAAAGGTTCCTACCGTTTAATTAAAGAAACACAAGTTCCTTTAATGTACAAATGTCTTTTAATATCCGATGTTTTAAGCACTTCATATTTAATTGCTTTGATACGCATCATATTCTCTGCAGGTCAATTCAAAAGAACCCATATTCATTCTCCAATGGAATTAATAAAATTTATACATACAACATAAGAGCAGACCTTGTTTAAAATAACCTTCTATGTGTAGTGATATACAGAACCTTTTCATGTGTAATGTGGACACAAGTTGCTATAAATAGCTACAGAATATACACCAACTTACCTCCCCTGCAAAATACTTTTCAATGAGTTCCAGTGAAGCCTTGTACACATGCTCGTTCTCGTGGTTTTGTAGGGCCTCTATCTTGTCCAGACCTCCAGCCTCCTCAATCATCACAGTGATGGTATCCAGTACATGCTGACCAACACGCTCTCCTGCCTGAACAATAAAGGAAATATTTAAGTAAATGTGTCCAAAACAATAATTTCACAGAGTCGCTAAGAATCTTTAGTAAAAACCTTAAAATGTTTTTCAAAATTTTAAATTTACCAAAACATTCCCCCCCCCCTAATATATCATGCCTATATATACTATCTGACTGAATTTAAATTGACAATGGGATGTTTTTATATCCATTTTAAAATTAATCATGAATTTCTTAAGACACTGATAGTGTCCAAATACATGAGAGATTTGAACTCACCAGCAGGATATTACCCAAAGCATCCAGAATGACAAGTATGACCTTAGACTCCTTTACAGTCAGCATATTACACAGGTGGGGTATAGTGCCCAGGTTGACAAGGTAACCGATCTGCTCCATTGTGCCCCCAGATGTCAGATTGGTCACTGCCCATACAGCCTCCTTTTGACTCTTATAATCTCCCTGCAATATACACAAATCAACATTTATGCAAAATTGTAGATAATTACAACAATGGTAATTTGTCAAAACTCTTTAATTAAAAAAGCATACCAATTTTGAATCATTTCTATGGACAATCTCAAAGTCTATGATGGTGTTCAGATGGTGAACATTAAGCACATCAATCAACAGCAGAACAGTAGTGTAGTGGAATGAGTGATGGTCAGTCAGATCAGAGATTCTAGGTTTGCTCAAACTTGATACAATGCTGCTAAAAAAACAACACTTGGTATTGGTTTTACCCAGAAAACGGATCATAAAAGCTTCGATATTTCGTTGCAAGTGAGGTAAAGTATATAAGAATAAACTAATATACATGCAAGATCAAAAGTAAATAGCCATTTTAAAACTTTCCCAAACTATTCCTTTACAGTTATTATAATTTACCATTCTAATATATATATTTTTTTGCATTATAATAAAATAAAACTATAATCATTTAAAAATACAGAATAAAGCGTACATTTTTCAATATATCAACGACAAGAGGTAGAACTTCGCTGTCCATGACTGCCTGTATTTGATTGGAGTTGCCTGCTGTGATGTTAGATATAGTCCAGGCTGCCTCCTTCTGTATATTCACCTTGTGGTGTTTCAACAATTGGTGGAAAACTGGCAGTGCTTTGCAATCAATGACAGCCTGAATTGAGAAGTTGTTCATGTAATATGAAAAGATTAACCCTTTACTTCATAAAGACGCCTTTGGACACCTTTAATATTGAAAGCATTAATTCACCATGTATCAGCAATGGGTGAATTATGTTTATATTAACTGACAGAGTGGAAAACAGTGCAGGAAGTGTTCAGATTGCTCGTTACGAGATTCTGAACTTTTCCTGCACTGTTTTCAAAGGCCTTCTGTGATTGGTGCGGGAAAACGCGTATCTATGGAGTAAAGGGTTAACAACAGTTATATTTTAATGTCAAGACAAACTCTACATAGATGATAATGCTACATACTTATAATTGTTGAATCAAATGTTGGTCAGTCAGTTTTTTTAACTTGTTTACTTAAAATTTTTTCACCCTAAATTGTTATCTTTTGCAATATTAGAGTTAACATTTACATTGCCGTCACCCAACACTTTGAATATCGAATTGGAATTTCAAATAACCAAAATAGTATTGTTTTTCAGCTAGGTATTACATGTGAGCCCAGTTAGGTCATTCAATGATAGCACCATCTAGTAAATTGATGTGTGTCAAAGTCATAGTTAGTTTCCATGCTAAACAAAACACTGTTGCATTTCATTTGTCTTTAACATAATTTAAGTATAAAGACTCATCAATTATATTTTAAATATCCATCCAAACAAACCCATTCTTAGGTTGAATAATTCAGAAAATGATATATTTCATGAAAATCCAACCTTGAATTCATTACGAAAGACTCATCAATTATATTTTAAATATTTGTCCAAACAAACCCACTAGTAGGTTGAATAATTCAGAAAATGATATATTTCATGAAAATCCAACCATGAATTCAGTACGAAACACATTAGGAATGCTTCTCAGTTAAAAGTTTTTTGGTCAGGTTTCATTGTACAGTTATTTGTGAAAACATTCCTGGTCAACTAGAAATCTGACATGGCAAAAGCAAAGGAGAGTACTGTTTAATTGATGATTGAATGAAAACAACAGTTTTCATGCACTTATTTTAAAAACATCAAAAATCTAGCAAGTGTGATGATCCGAGTCCACCCTTAGTTATGAATTCTGCAGTATGTAAAGTTAAATAATCCATAAATAACAAAAATACAAGTCCTCATACCTGTGTCTGATGATCATCACCAGTAACAATATTTCCGATGGACCTCAATGCTGGTGTTATCACAGATGCTTCCTTACTCTGCAGCAGGGCAATAAGTCTTGGTACAACACCTAAAATGTACAAAGATATGCTTATGAATAAAAAAGAATCCACAAAACATCCAGATCAAAATCTTTTTTTAACACTATGAACTATGTAACTACACTATTGTACATCACTTATTGTATGCTGTACACAAATCAGCCAACTGGATTTTTTGCTTTTACAATTTATACAATTTGAATGGCATTCTTATTAATCCAATACCACTCAATCAATCTAACTGCAGTTATTGAAAACTGCTTAATGATAATATGACGAAACCACTCAAGTCATAAAAACATACAGTTTTTACTGTCATGCCGAGAGGGAACTTTGTACCACACTTAATGCTGTGTTTTGATATTAAAAATAAAGATAAGCAGTGTAAAGTGATTATTGCCTTTACTAAGAAATGCTGTGTCAATAATCAAAATTTAACTTGATCTGTACAGTGCATATTTTTTCATACTTTGCACACATTATGTACATACCACTATTTATGACTTCTTGTATCTTGTCGTTGGTGCCATCAGTGAGGTACGACAGAGCCCAGCAGGTGTCAGTCAACACATCCTTGTCTTGGTGATACAACAACCTATTCAATGTTGGCAGAAACTGTTTCACAACCTTAAAGTTGGGTGGTGGGTTTTTGTTTCTGCACAAGTTTGAAAGTGTCCAGGTTACATTACGTAGGAATGATGGCTGAAAAAATAAGAAAAATGTTATACTACACAAACATGAACACTCAAGCAACAGACAAAAAATAATCAAGCAGACAACTTTTCAAGGAGCATGTAAGAACTATTTCAAATCCATTCATTTTTCAAGCAAACACTTATTGTGAAAATTATGCAAATATTCAATTAAAATATCACAAAATGTACAGAAACAACCTTTGTTCTAAGTGCATTGTATTTCACACAAAGATTTAATAGATCACAGGACAAAGTGTGAAAGAAGATTAAATTTCACACGTTGACATTGGAATGATAGACAAGAACTTTTTTGGTGCAAAATTGCCGTGTGCCACTTATAAACTTACGTTTGTATCGCTCTGTACAAGGCGAAGAAGCGGTTCCACAATACCACAGTCTGTAACATGATCTCTCATGTCTGGGCCGTCGCCTACAAAAACATATAATATAGTTAAAAACAATGCTAAATAAACTAGGTGCTGAAATAGAATGGTTTGTGGCCTCCCACCAAAGAGCTCCAAATCACGAGTAGAGAAAATGCCAAACTAAAATAAGGAGTGTTGTGTTGCAAAAATGGATTTGGCTTTGCATTAGAGCAGAATGCATGCAAGATAAAGACCAGCACTGTATCACTGGCTACATGAACTTTCCATGGAAAAATCTAAAATATAACCAGTAGTTATTCTCAATGATTTGAACAAAGTATAGGATAACTACACACGATTATCCCAATTATAAATGGGACGATTATCGTACACACCTGCAATATTTCCCAATGCCCAAACAGCCTGTTCACATACATTGTGATTGTTGGACTCCAGTAGTTTAATAAAAAAGGGTACAGCTCCAGCGTTCACAACTGCCTTTGTCTGGTCACTGGTACCTGAGGCAATGTTTGTTAAAGCCCATGCTGCTTCAAACTGTAACTCTGGTCTGAAAGTACAAATTAATAGAAACAAATGAATTCACATTGCAAAGCTGAATGGTAACCATTGCAGTCCTGGTATAGATGGAACTGTGACAACTGCTGTTATTTGTCAAGTGATATAAATTAAAAGTGATTGTGTTTAAAGTCACCATAAAATCAAACTGAATTATTTATTAATGTATTTTAAACTGGTAAGCAATCTTACCTGTCTGTGTGCCCTAAGTATTCTACCATACGTGGTATCACACCAGCTTTTATAATATCATCTATTGGGGGGTTCCTCTCCTTGGACAACAGTTTGCGTGCTGCCTGGGTGGCTTGCATCTGTAGCGTGCTGTCTGCACTGTTGATGCCAGAGATGATGTCGGGCAATGACATACTTGCAATATGTGGCTGTGCAAATATAAACAGATAGTCACATGGTCATTAAATATCTCCACTATTTTGAACATCAGTCCAACTGAGTGAAGCTTCAGAAGAGACAAAGGATGAAATTAACTAAAATTAAAGTGATAATTGGAATGACAATGCATGTTAGTTTTCCTAGAGCAAGTAAAACAGTTAAGCATGTCAAAGGAATAATTATCCTTTTAAAAATTTATAAAACACATCAGTGCATGACAAAGTTACAGGCTGGACACGAAATCTCACAAAAACTCAAAGTGGTCATCAAACTCAGTACCGGTATGACCTCGGCCTTGGAGGTACTGGTGTGGGTCTTACATGTGACACATAGTCATGTTGATGAATTGAGAAGTGTTTTTGAAATTTATCCATACATGATAAAGTTTCAGAACAGACACAAAATCTCAAACAAAGTTAAAGTGTGACTGTGACCATTGAAGTGGGAGTACCAGTTACACATGACATGTTGATCATTTATAAAATCCATCTATGCATGACAAAGTTACAGCTGGAACACGAAATACAGGACAGACACTTGATTACTATAGGCCATCTTAAAATGGGGGTGAGGGGAGTTATGTGCAAAGTTGATTTATTTCAGGTCATAAGTACCTTGTTTGAGGCATCTTGTAAGGGACTGGTCGGCTCATCATCAAGAGCAACATTTCTTCTCTTTAACAACTGATCATCCTTGCGTTGCTTTCTCAACTCCACAGAGACATCTGTTCTCCTGCGTCGCATCTCCTATAAAAAACAATTTTGAGAGCAAATATAGCAGGTAAATAGTGAAAATAATTATACAAGTAAAATAAACCAGCATTTACAGGAGAATTCTATTTTTATTGAAAGAAATGAATTAATTGAATGTACAACAAAAATGTGTTGTTTTTTTAAGAAGCTTAAATATGCATGAAATTCCCAACAATATTTAAGAAGACTGGACGGTGTAACACAATATGTAACATTATGATGCCACTTGAGGAATATCACCATTGCAGTGAGGCACTGCAGATATCACCATCCTGTATAGCATGTCCAAGCAAGGTGCAAATATACCTTACTGTAATGATGGTATGTAAATACAAAGTTATTTCATGTATTTTACTGTAATATTACAGTTGAAATACTGCTCGGAAAAATTGATCTTTGATATGTATGTAGGCATTTGGCCAAATATTAATGTTCCATTCATACATGACCAATTTTTAATCTTTTTCTTAAAAAAAGAAAGAAAACGTGGTTCTCTATTTCACCAAGCTTTAAAACTTAATGAGAAACAGAACGTTTCATAAAACTTACATCAACATCTCTGCCTTTGTTCTTGTAGTCCTTCAGTCTGAGGGTGCTGTTTTCAGGCATCTTGACAATTTCTGTATAATAAAGTTCTATGAAAGTTGCAGTTAAATAAAGTTTTTAACAGATAAAATAAAATGAAGAATAAAACACAATGAACTATCGCCCAAAAACTGACACAATGAATAGATGCACAAGCATGGAATCTGCAAGACTCAATGGGATGAACCAACTCTATATGTGAGTTACATAGTAGTACACTTATATCTTACAATAGGGTCCCCAGGTGGTTGATGCACCGATGGGCATTCCATTTTTATAAGGAAATATTTGAATTGAAGTGAATTTCAATTAATGCAAATACTTGTAATCCAGGTCTTTAAGTATCACTACGGTGATTGTATTTGTGTTACCTGTTGTGTATGGTATTGTTTTAGGTACGTTAGTATTTAAGTAATTATGCATGAGGGTCAGATATACATAACCTGTTTATAGACAGAGTTATGTATATTAGTGCATGTGAATTCATTTTGTGGACGTATCTATATGTTGCATGGGATTAATTGACATGCCCTTAACACATTCATGAAGTGGGAATTAAATCATTATTGACGTAATTCAATCAGAGTAACCTAGTGACAAGACACCTCGTCACTATTATGAAGTCTTTGTATGTCTTTCAAGGTTTTAATATTGTATTCCATAAATAAAACTTATCAACAAAAACAATCCAATTTTTTCAACAATTTTTTTTCACACCAAGGGTGACAAATGACATCCCTGGGTCGGCTTGAAAGCATATCAGATGATTGCAGTCCTCTTATGGCCAATGAGTTGTTTTCATAGCAATTTAATTGGGAGAAGGAGCAGAGGTTATACAACAGTATTGCAAGAGTGGTTGACCTAATGATAATCAATTTCCACCCAAGAGGGGAGGATCTCACGAGGGAGGCTCTCGAAGGCAAGGAGAAGACTCTGTGGCTGACAAAACACCAGTTTTAACGGCCATGTCTTGAAAAAGACGTGATTAACAAAGTCTAAATTTGTGATCAGTGTATCAAAAGGAAAAACTGATTAAGCCAGGTGCTGAACTAGTGCCCATGGTATCCATTAAACCGATGGAACTCTGAGTATAGATTTTCTGTCACTTGAGTGTTACAACGGTGGGTATGAAAATATTCTAGTTATAAAGGATTATTTCACTTGTTATATGCAGGCTATTCCCTGTCATAAGCACACCTCACAAATAACAGCTAAAGCTCTTTACGAACATTTTATTGTTTATTATAGTATCCCTGAACGTATACCCAGCGATCAAGGACGCAACTTTGAAAGTAAAGTTATTAGAGTTGTGCAAAATTAACCATGTCCAAAAGTCAAGGACTACTGGTACTCCATACCATCCTATTGGCAATGGTTCAGTGGAACGGTTTAACTGGACCTTCTGAAAAGGCTAGGGACACAGGAAGATGAGAAGAGTGATTGGAGATCCTTTGTTGCTCCACTTATTCAAGTATATAATGCTAGGAGTGAAGCAATGGGATTTTCACCAATTTTCTTATGCTTGGGGGCACCCTTAGCTTTCCGTTAACACTTATCTAGGTATTGCTACGGGAACCAAGGGTGATATCAATGAAAAACTACACCCAAAAGCTACATTGTCAGATGAAATATGCATACCGTGCAGCTTCTCAAGAGGCTGCGAAAAATGCTGCTCATAACGAGGAGGTTTGACCATAAAATTTCTGAAACCACAACTGTGAACATAACAGGAGAGAGAGAAATATGCAACAGTCCGGGACTCAAACCCGGGAGTTACAGTGAGTTCGTACCCTGTATATTCGGTGAATTCGTACCCTATGGTCGGTGAATTCGTAACCTTGTATAAGTGAGTTCGTAACCTATTGAAATACATTCGATATATTGTTTTATATGATACTTTTGTTGAATAAAATATTTCGTAACTTGTCTTTGTAGAATTTGAGTTTAGGAAATATGGTTTTATAATATTGATGAAGTATTTTAGTTATTTAATATAAAAGTAAAGATTACGGCAATATAGCGGATTTTTTTATAATAAACGAAGTGTCATTTGTTAAGTAGGTGTTAAGTAGGTGTGAACATAACTACTTCTGTGTACGCACGCGACTATAGGCTTTAAATTATTTCTCAAAATATTATTAAAGTTTTCGTTGAGAGTGTTTCGTTGCATACAAACAAAAAAGATATATATATTTATACATCATGTTTTTATTTACATTTTTTTGACAAAAAATACATTTTCATGTTTCAATTTACAGAAGAACTTGGCACAATCACTTTAATGTCCATAAACATGTATAAGCTTGTATTTCCGCAGCCACGGTGTTGCCATTTTCTACAGGAGTCGCACTCTACAGCCTGGTGATGATTTAAAACCGGTCGTAAACAATGTAAACACGGGTATATTGAACTCATAATTGATTAATAGTGCACTGATGAAATTATTACTTTTCCCTCATCTTATATACCTAAGAATCACTCTAATTAATAAATAAGTATTTAATTACGCAGCCAATCAAGCAAACTGACAAATGCAATTAAAACAATTAGTCAGACATTTCGATTAAATATTCTTGTTTTTCACAAACTGTTATTACATAAATCGGCAACTTTAATTTATAAAAGGCCGCTCGTCATCTCAATTATCTAGGATTATCACACCTATCAAATCAAATAGGATATTTTTTATTGTAATAAGAACAAAGAATAGGATAAATAAATAAATATATCATTATTTTATCACATAGAAGTAAAAATTATACTGTGTTACGAAATATTTTATTCAACAAAAGTATCATATAAAACAATATATCGAAAGTTTTTCAATAGGTTACGAACTCACTTATACAAGGTTACGAATTCACCGACCATAGGGTACGAATTCACCGAAATATACAGGTTACGAACTGGTCAGGGTACGAACTCACTGGCACCCAAACCCGGGACCCTTTGCTTACAGGGCGATTGCTCGACCATCTGAGCTAACCAAACTGCTTACATATATTTCTCTGCTAGTGTATTACGTACACTGCGACATACATAAAACCATAAAAACAGATACAGAAAATAATCAAAACTTGATTTCAACTTGCCTTATTAGTGTTTTTCCAGGGAATGTCCGTGCTCTTGTCAGGTGTTTGTGTTTCAGATTTGGATTGAGTGGTCTTTTTAAAGATGCGTTCGACACTTTTTTGTTGTTTTGATTGAATCTATAAAGTGTAAACACAAATAAATCAACAATGTATATCATAAACAGTGAAACATGCAAGTTAAACGCAACCACATTACATTCCATTCCGTATGGTGCCGTAACCTGTTTTCGAGCGTCACCTGAAATCGATCACTTCCCAGAATTACGAATATCGCGCACGCGTATTTCAACTTTCTACACTATTGGCAATATTTACAAACAGTATCCACGTGGTCATTGAATGCAAAGAAAAATATAAAAAATAATGCTTCCGATAGAAGCGAGAAAGTCATTTTATGGTACAGACCTGAAAAAATGTATTTCTCACTAGGTCCATTTTTCAGTTAACATAAAACCTCGACAAATGCTAGGTTTGTTTACGAATATCGATTTCATTCACGTCTGCTGAAAACTGATGCAATACAGGTCAAGGTCGAAAGTTATAAAATATTTCGCTTGTGCATGTCAGAAATTATCGAGGTTCCGGACGAGTGACCTTCTTATAGATTTTTTTTAAGAATGAGATTGAAATTAGTACAGGACCACATTTAAATGTAGAATAAAAACAAGCAAACAGTTGAAAAGGTTTGTTATAAGAAATGGTTAAGAAGAGGTGGTTATATAAAGAATAAATAATAAAGTAGCAAATAAAAAAGAAGGTATATATAATTTAAATCAGTGTTTTTATTTGGTTACTATGATTTTTAAAAAAAATAAAAAGTAATTTTTTATAAAAACCTCATGCTGTTAAGTTAATTGATATTATGATGAAATTAACCTATTACGAAATATGTATTCATGTTAAAGGTTATGCAGTTTTCTCTGCTTTCATTTATTTGTGCTTTTGAAGCCATGTGTCATTTTAGTTTGACACATTACATCATCCTATCATGTGCTCGATATCAGGTGCCGCCATTTTATTGAACGTATACTGGGTCACCATGATCTAACGTGAATGGTGAAGGCAATGGGCATGTATTTGTAATTGATTTGGTAGAAAATAATTATTTGATAGTTATTTTAACGTTGTATACTAGCATTTAGTGTCAAAATCCGTTTGGCATTGAAATATTTTAGCAGCGATTATTAAGTGATCGAAAACCGGTAACACAATCATACTCATCACACTGCGACTCAATCAATTTTTTCGTTATCAACAGCACTTTTCAAAATCTGGATGCAATTCAAAAATGCGTATCATACAAATTCGAGCTAGCATTCAATATATTATGACAAACAAAACAGAAAAAAAATTAAGTTTATTAATTATAGAAACTTTTTATTGTCTTACCGAGATTTTTTACATCCACTCCGTCGGTTTGCTAAATTTGAAATGTGCAACACATATGATTGGAAAATGAAACCTCAAATTTGATTGGTCCTTGAACGATACACAAAATATTTGATTGGTTGTCACCATAGAAACATTACAAAATATGATTTTAGAAGGAACTATCTCATATATTTGAGGTAATGATATTGTGAAAAATTTTAATTTCAAATATAATGTTTTTATGCGAATTTGGCATATTGGAATAAAATAATATACAAAAAAATATAAATAATTCATTCGTGATTGACCTCTGACATTTAACAGTGTCCGCGCATGCGCATTTTTATTGTTTTGGAAAATCCAACATGTCTGCCGACGAAGATACAGAATTAAGGGACTTGGTTGCCCAGACACTTGAAACAAATGGTGTACTGGGTAAAATAAGGGTAATTCACTGCATTTTAATAATTTATTGTTACCTACAGTTTTGTACAAACCGTTAATTTCACATATGTAAATTTCGCCGCGAACACCTGTTTTTACTTGCTGGGACATGCATTTTTAGGTGGGAGGGGTATTCAATAGGGATATTACAATGCATCAGTAATTTGTTGGTCCTGCTCCCCCGGGCCAGGACATAGAAGAGGATAGGAGGTCTTAAGTGCTTTGTATTAAGTGCATCAACATACCCATGGTGTGGAAGTGCGGGAGTTTTTCTAAACGTTAAAATTACTGATTATAGCGGTGCTTTCATTCTCAAACTGGCAGTACCCTGCCCATCTTCTTTGCACCTTGCTGCCCCAATTACAAGTAATATAAACAAATCAACTCTCACATGTGTTCAAAGTTCATTTCAATTATCTGCGGATAATTTATTGATAATCATATGATATGCTTAGTCGAATACAAAGGTATTCAGGAGCCCTTCCCTTGCTAAGTATGTAACAAGCAGTTGATCAGGTGTCGTGTGTCTATACAGCAAATGATGTCACATGTCAGTTTCTTTTGAGGTTGGTGTTGGGGTCAAATCTCATGCCATGCTTCTTTTCGATGTGCCAATTGTTGTTGGGGGGGGGGTTGGGGAACTATGTTAATTTTTTTTTTCGCAGTTTGTTACAGATCTGTTTACTGGGAATAAACATTTATGCTATTCTGTTATCAACAATGACCTTATTAGTTTCTACAACAAGCACGTCCGTGAATGCCGATAAAGGTTCAGTAAAACTATATTAAAATGCATCATTGGACTATATGTGAACTTGCTCTGCATTGACCTTTTGTGCTGTTTTTATGCAAAACAGCATTTATTAGCTCACCTGAGCCGAAGGCTCACAGGTGAGCTTTTGTGATCGCCTGGTGTCCCGTCGTCTGTCGTTAACTTTTAGCTTCTAACAACTTCTCCTCTGGCCAATTTGATTTAACTTCACAGAAATTTTCCTTGGGTAACCCTCTACCAAGTTTGTTCAAGTCATCTTGATTCATCAAAAAACATGGCCACCAGGGGGCGGGACAAGGTAAATTAGTAAAAACTTAAAAAATCTTCTTGTCAGAAAGTACTGGCTGGATTTTAAAATAATTTCACAGAAATGTTCCTTGGGTGACCCTCGGCCAAGTTTGTTCAAGCTATCTTGATTTGTCAAAAACATGGCAGTCGTGGGGTGGGGTTAGTTTTATGTCAAATTACTTCCCTTGTTTTAGCATAAATCTCTTTATATAGCAATTATTATAAGAAGAGGTAATAAACTCTTTAAATAAACTTTTTTTTTTGCTATTATTATACAATATTATACCAGATATAAGTTTTAAAAGATAATTCATCATAAAAAGATGGATGATACAATTATAATCAGTGATTGAAATATTATAATATTATTCATATATCATGAACCATTTTAAAAATGGTGTTTTTATGCCCCCCTCCCCCAAAATTTTTTGGGTGTCATATAGTAATCACAGCGTCTGTCCGTCCGTCCGGTATTTCGTTTCCGGCCTGTAACTTTGTCATGCATAGATGGATTTTGTCGATAGTTGCAACAAATGATCAACAGAACATGACGACGTGTCGCAAGTAAGACCCACACCCATACCTCAAAGGTCAAGGTCACAATTTCAGTTTGTTTGACAACACTTTGAGTTTATGTGAGATTTCATTTCTGGTCTGTAACTTTGTCATGCATAGATGAATTTTTATGATACTTGCTACAAACTATCAACATAACATCATGACATGTTGGGAGGCATGTGACACTTAACAGTGACATTTCTTGTTCTGAATGTAGAAGTCAGAGTATTCATGGTTCAGACAGAAATGGTTTACTGCTTCATAATAAAGCAATACCATATTTTTAGCTAGTTTCATCATAGCAAGAAGTCTGCTTGAGATTTTCAGTGTCAAAGTGTATTTGAAATCTTGGAGGAGGAGCGTAATTGTTTTTGGAGGAGAGTGCACTCAACAAAATTTTTCAAGCGATAGACTTAGGGAAGGCTTGTGTTTGAAACTCATAGGAATATTTATTTTGCTGGAACTGTAGATTGTTTCATGCACAATAGTTTAGTCAGATGCTTTAGTTTGAAACCGTTCTCGATCATAACAGGTAAGTTTTGTGCTGGAACTGAATTTTTATCTTAGTTCGAAGACTTAGCAGTTGTAGTAAAAACTTAAAAGCCTTCTTGTCAGAATCTACTGACCTGATTTTGATGTAATTTCACTGACATTAACCATGGGTGAACCTCTACCAAGTTTGAACCTCTACGCATCTGTTACATCTTCAAAACAAATCAAAATTCTAACTACTTGCCCATCTTGTCTTTCTGGAATTTTGATTGTACATGTATTATATAATCTACTTATGTTGGGTGACTCAAGGTCAGTCAGGTGAGCAATATAGGGCCATCTTGGCCCTCTTGTTTGTATGATATAAAGTATTTAGTAGTTTAAAATCTGAGCCCTTTTTTCATACATTATATTGGTTCTTAAAAAAAAAAAGACAAACAAAAACTGTCAACCCATTTTTTTTTCAGAGTGAAACTGTAAACACGTTATTAACTTTTTTTGGCCTACGTAATTAATTAAATCTATCAAATTGAGTAGAACTTTCTGTGAAAAAGATTACAAAATATTAGGGTTTAGGGCTAACTCTATTGACCATATTCCAGTGGTCCTGCTTCCATTCTAAAACTACAGAAAAATCCCTGCATGCAAACCATGTATGCTCAGTGTTACATTTTATTTGTGTTTTAAAATAAAATATAACCATGGAATGCTGTACTTTTTGTGCAGTAATAAAAGGTACAGTGAATGTTTACGGCAGAGATAAACATACAATAAAAATAATTTATAATGTCAACAGAATAGTGTTAAATACATCTTATTCAACAAAAAATAAATGTTCCAACTTTGCAAGAATTGAGACGAAAGTCAATGTAAAGAGAGAACAAATTGAACAATTTATTGTGTGTGATATTGTATACTGGGTCTAAAGCAAAACAGTTTTAGAAATATTCATTATTCATGTGCACATTGAAAACATAGTGTCAGAAAGAACACTGCTTTTCTTTGATATTGACTGTTTAAGAATTTTCACCAATATTTGAAACTATTCAAGATTTAGTAAGAAGCCCAGTATTTCATGCACTAAAAATCTGGAATGATGTTATTTTAAAATTCTTCTAATCTATTACATATCTAATTGACACATTTATTTCAGCTATTGCTTTTAAACAAAGAGACAATGTCGATCTGATCCAATAGCAGATATTAAGTATAAGATAACACATTACCTGTGCTTTATGAAATAAACTTGTGAACAGGAATTTTATCTCAAGTATGCTATCATTTTATGGCAGTTCAACACTAATTATGGCAATTATTTATTGAGTTGATTCTCTAACCCTAATTAAATTTTATCTGTTTTTGTCACCCACTTATCTGATCAGTAGTACATTTTTTTCCTGCTTTGTGAAATGTATAAAGACATTTTTGTCATATAGTTAATTCAAAAACAAGTAGGTGATCCATAATAGGTATTTGATTGTTCAATAGATATAACACTAGCTGAACATAAATATATAATGTCATGACATAATTATTTTACAATTTTAAAATTACAAGGTTGAGCGTAGTAATTTTTATAGTACTTTGTATTTGGAAAACCTGAGTTATTTATTTTTTCTTGTTATTCTGTTGATTGACAGGACCCTTGTTTTGCCATGTTTTTTTTGTATGGGAAATTCAGCCCAGTTCCCTCTGTCATGGAATTTACTCCCTACCCCCCACCTTCATTTGTTATACTGAATGTTTTTAACCAAGATATTTTTTTTTAAAACTTGTGCCGACAATAGGGTCACAAAAATACTAAAACATATACTGGAATGAAAAATTTGTTAAAAACATTATAGTTGCTGGTATCTTGTGACCATCAGCATTTTCCCGTGAAAACGATGTGAAAATTCCCCGTTTATTCAAATATTATGTTAACATATGTAGATAGCATTCAATATAATAAAAAGAATGGGTTTGTTACTAAATGAACATCTTGGTCTCTGAAGAAAACAAGTGCAAAATTTTGAAAATCTGACAAACTATGGCACTTTGAAAATTTATACTAAATTTGAACCCTGGATGTATTTATATATATTTTCAGGCACAGCTGAGAGCCAGTGTTTTCCTTGCCCTAGAAGAACAGGAGTCTATTCAGGTTTGTTTTCTATCACAGTCGCCTAATATTATAAAAATAATCAAACTGCCAGTCCCAATATCATCATAAAAATTCCTGGAACTGCTTTTGGTTATCATATAAATATAGACAATTTCACATAGGTTATTATTTAAGATTGCATTACCGGTATAATACTTCTTTAAGAACAATTTCCGCAAACTGAAATATTGACATTTTTCATTCCTGATTTCCAGCATGTGGTCATCAAAGCTGGTACAGACAAAATATGCACACTGGTATATATATATGTATTTTTTTTTTTCAGAACAAAACACCGTTTCAGAACCAAGATCTGAAGAAACTGCTCTCCACAAAAGATGGTAAGACAATGAACAGTGAATAATAAAAAAGCTCTCTACAATAGTATTTAGTACACTCTGTCATTTATAAAAAAGATATAAACTAAATAAGCATCCTGACTGTTATTATATTGAGCTTCATTTTTAATTGGGGACCTGTCTGAGCTTTACATTCTTCTTATCTTCCTTTGTTAAAGTGTTTGAAAATGTTGTGAATGCTTTCAGTTTTCAGGTTTTCATATTAAAATTAGTCATTTGTACAGATATGCCAGTTTTTCTTGCATATGGATGCTGTTCCCTATTATAAGAAATATTTGATTGAATATTTAGAGTCATCGAGGGCTAATAGAAAGTCGACCTTGAAAGGTTAACCAGTACTTGAGCACACCCCCATCTCTGCAAGTAACTGAAAACTTTCTCATATGATACAGCGGTGTGGGATGAATGATAATGGGACACAATTTCATATATTAATCATCACAGATACTGTGGCTGGGCAGGGATTCCAACTCACAATCCCTGGGGTGATAGTCAGACGTGCTACAGACTGAGCTAACTGTGCCTGGCAGAAATATTTAAAAGCTTTTGTCAAGTTAATGCGATTAGTCTTTGGCATTAGGTTTTATCATACTCTTAGTTACAATGATTGATCAATCCCATTCAGATGATGGACTATTAATTAGATAATGTTAGTACAATTTTGGTATACATAAATACTAGCATGGAGTTCATTTGCATAATAGCTTGTGATAACATTACATTCATCCTAGGAAATGTTGATTTTAACATTTTTATTCAATTTAGCATATTTAGTTATTAATATGATTTTAAATATGGATTAAACTGGATGTTACAAGTTCTTCTCCATGAAATAGGGCTTACATAGGAAATGTTGAATTTCAGTCTGAAATCAGAACTTTTGTAGATCTACTTGGGTTCATTAAAAGGTGTCACGCTTCGCCATTAAACAATTTATCTGTATGCTATATATAATGATGAATCCTTTTATGCTACACAGAACTTTCTTCTAGGGCTAGTGATAATGTATATTCTATAGATATTGTAATAATAGTATTATAATATATACAGGGATAAAGAATATATATTGTCACAAGCCCCTGTGGAACTTTCATGATGGTTTCAAAAAACCATAGAAAGATTAATGGTTAAACATTTTTCAACAACTTTACTTCATATAGACGCTTTTGGACACCTAATATAAAAGGCTTTTGAATTATTTGGTGAATTATGTTTATATTAACTGACAGAGTGGAAAACAGTGCAGGAAGTGTTCAGATTGCTCGTTACAAGCAATCTGAACTTTTCCTGCACTGTTTTCAAAAGCTTTTTTGTGATTGGTGCGGGAAAACGCGTATCTATGGAGTAAAGGGTAAAAACTGTACATATAAGCAGTTGTGATGTTTGCTCACATACTATGTTACATGGCATATGTAATAGATAATCTTGTATGATTTCAGGTCAGACGGTGGTTGGACTGGTGCGTGAGTTTCTGGAGTTCTTCAATCTTGAGTTCACACAGGCAGTGTTTGAGCCAGAGTCAGGTTGTGTAAGTGAATCTAACAAATGAAGTATTAAGTGAATAAGAAAATTTGAATGTTTCATTTACCAACATGAATATGAAGTTCTCGGTGGCAGAATTGAGTGTCTGTCAAAAGCTTTGTTAATGATATATCATAATTGATTCATTTGTCTACTTCTGTTAAGTACCATGCCTGTTAGCTCAGTTGTTAGCACGTCTGACTGCCAATCCAGGGGTGGTGATATCGAATCCCCATCCTGCGGCAGTCTCCATGATGATTGATATACAACATTTTATCTAACTGTTGTTCATCTGTCACCACTGATTCAAGTGGGAAAGTTATCAGCTACTTGTGGAGATGAGTTAGCTCAAGTACTGGTTAATCTTCCAGGATCCAAAGAAAGAATGATTATAAAAATGACACTAAATAAAACAAACTACTTCTGTTGATTGAACAGGATTGAACCTGTTTTAGATAATGCTCTGTCTAATGTAACTTTGTATATATGTGAAAATATGTGAAAATGAAAATAAACGGGTTACTACTTGGTAACAAAAAAAAATCAAGGTGATTTTAAATTGATGCGGTGCTTTTCACCATCTACTTAAACTTCATGTGTGTTAAAATTCCAGCGAGCGGCATTTATTCTATTTCTATTTGGAGATAGCTATTGTCAGTGGTGGTTTTGATGATAATTTAAGTTTGTCTTGTGGAGTAAATAAGATTCTGTTGCTCATCATGATTGTGCATGTATTATCATACAAATAGTGAAACTAACCTAGGGGTCCTCCATGGATGAGTGGTCTAAGGGGGCACCTCAAGCTCACTTTTCTTTCACCACTAAGGTCGTAGGCTCAAATCCCACTTGCTCCAAATTTGGTGGTGCTACTCAGACTCATACTTTGGTCTTCCCCCACCAATAAGACTTGTTATGTCATATACAACCGGTGCAAACTCTATTAAAAATAGAAATTAACCTATTTATTTGTTTTTAGAGTTCAAACTATGATGGTCGTAGCGGGTTAGCCAAAGAACTTAATGTCCCTGATACCACAGCGGCCCCCAAAATGCCACTTCTGGTAGAGGTGTTGCAACAAGCACAAGGGGAGAAAACTCATGTTGGCCGACCAACTGGAGTAGAGGTAGGCTTGAATTAATTTGTGTGTTGAAAGAATCAGATAGATTTATGTCGTATATTTCATGTGTTTAGGCCAACTAAAGGTCAGCTGACTATATTTTAAAAAAATGACCTTAATTTTTATGCCCCCCAAAAAAATTTTTGGGGGGCATATAGTAATCGCAGCGTCCTTCCGTCCTTCCGTCCGGTATTCGTTTCCAGCCTGTAACTTTGTCATGCATAGAGGGATTTTATTGATATTTGCAACAAATGATCAACAGAACATGACGACTTGTCACGAGTAAGACCCACACCCTTACCTCAAAGGTCAAGGTCACAATTTCAGTTTGTTTGACAACACTTTCAGTTTATGTGAGATTTCGTTTCTGGCCTGTAACTTTGTCATGCATAGATGAACTTTAATGATACTTGCTACAAATGATCAACATAGCATCATGACATGTTGGGGGGCATGTGACACTTAACAGTGACATTTCTTGTTTTTCAATTAGAATTATTAAAAATACATGTAAATTCAGATCCTTTGATGATTAACTTATAATTTATTAATGTATGTACTATTCACATTTAATTCAAACTTGAATACATTTGAAAAAAATATTTTTACCTACTGAAAAGTTTAATATTAATGAATTAATTGTTTTTGTTCGAAGTTACCTTTTAATGCTGTGGTATGATACTATTGATTTCATATTTGACTTAGTGTGTGTGTGTTTACTTTTACCTTCTGTGTTTTTCTTCAAGGTATAAATTCACAAATGTTTAGCTCTAAACTTAAAAATAGGCTTAATAATAAAATAAATAATTGAAATCTTAATTAAAACTATTTGATAAGTAAAATGCTACAAAGACTGCATAAATAATCAATAACATAACAATATACATGTATGTACTGGTATATGAAAATGGTATTGACTACTGGTATAAAAAACTGTAACGTTACAGAGTCTGCAGAAATATAAGTCCAAGGGTTAGACTTTAAAGTTTGATAAGGTCAGAAGTTTTATGTAAAATTGTGAGTCCTTGTTCAACTTGGTGATTACTCATATCAACAAATGAAAGACTTAATGCCATCACAACGTAGAATTTGATTGGTTGATCTGAGCAAATCGTGTTGAATATGTTTTTTATAATCTCTGGGCCTCAGTCTCAAAACAGCTGATTGTTTTACCAGTAGCCTCTGTTTTAGCAATTTATCAGGTAAAAGGTGTTTTTTGGGATTTGTCTGTTACAGTATTTCTGAAATTGATTGTACTTGAAAGAAAATATAATTAATTTCTTGTTAAATAATTTTTATTGCTTATTACAAATTTTAATAGTTATGGACTCAAACCTTTGATGAATTTATACCAAACTATAAAAAGGTAGTTTTGGAGGTTTTATCTGGGATCTGGGTCCAAGGTTATAACACTCTGAGTTCATGCCAAGCTGAGTACACTCTCAATTCAACTAATGAAAGGCTTTCTTTTCATTGTAAAATTAATTTAGATTGGTTGATTTGAGCATAAATCGGTTTTAATGATAATATGAACTCATAGGTTTCATGATCTTGGGTCCTGTATAATAACTCTGATAGCATTATCTGTAATCTAACATAACATTAACTGTGTTAGTTACTACATATACATTTATATTACATACTGGTAGTGAATTGCTAGTGTTATAACAATTCAATTCAATTCCAATAACCTTTTCACTGACAGTTCTCATAATACTTGAAATCATGTAACCTCAATTGTTCTGGACTTTATGCATGTGCAAAACCATACAAAATTAATGAATTGGGTTAGTACTTTGTTATATGTTCCCTGTGGAAAGCACAAATTGCTGCTTTGACAGCACATATGTGCAGTGTCTGTGTGTGTGAGTTCATCCATCCGAATCCGTGTCCTGAACATAGCTACAAAAGTACGTCAAGGAATCCAATGACACCTGGAACATGAATCAAGGGATTACTTACACATGATAATATGTAGTTTTGTAGTAATGATCTTGATTGTAATACATTTATGTAGGAAAAATATATATTTCTTAAAAATTGTACTTGCATCCCTCATATTTGTACACCATATATATTCATCGGACAAATCTACAAAAATATGTATATTTTGAGCAACCTGTTTGTGAATGGAATACAAACATGTCTGTAAATTTAGGGTTATCTGTCTGTCACTGAAATACAAAACTTGTATGCATATTTCAAGTTACTTGACTGTCACTGAAATACCAAATGTGTCTGTATATTTTGATTTATATTTGACAGAAATACAAAACAGGATTACATTGTTACTTATAAAATGTATCCATACCTTTGGCTGACTGAAGTGAAATTGACCTGATGGATATTCCAAGAATAATCCAATCAGCAATCAATACTGTTTCCAGGTGCCTCATTTTCCTTAAACAAGAAATTGATCTCAAAAGTAAACACTACATTGTGTAACATTGTATTTACTTGGATAAACAATGCAACGTGGCCAGAGGGCGGATTGATAGTCGCTCTCACGTTGGGTCAATTTTCATTATATAGTGAAGATTTGTCAGAACCTTTGTCAGTTTACATTTTCTGTATAACAAATGTAGAAAAGTTCCAAAATTCCTGCATCTTGTTCTTCAACATGTCATTTAAATGTCCATGAAAATATTCTTCATCTTTACACTTATTACATGGTCAAATGTACATGTCGTATACTTGGAAAAATTACATGGTTGGTTAGAAATTAATAAATGACACAGTAAATAGAAATTCAAAATGTTTTTTAAACCAATTCTGAACAGAAAAATATTTGGGTTTACCATATTTGGACATTTTACAAAACACACATTGTATCATTGTTTTAAAATTACCGTGAGGTATATACACATGTACATGCACTTCTTATTCCTTCAGTTACTTTATAATGAAGTGAAACATGATGCAGGGATGGATTGTATCTTTACCTTTTTAAACTAAACTTAGTGTATTGTATTTTGTTGTTTATTATAACTAACAGGGAGAATCTGGGCCATTGTCTGTACCTCAGGTAACTTACTTATTTATACAGATGCCTTGTTTTGTGTTTTATCAATTTTTCTCTCCTTTTTATGTTTCCCCTAAGTCTTATTTCTAATACTATTTCACCATATTTTCTATTCTCTTGCCTGTTCACTTTCTTATACTTAATGAATTCCCCTTGTTAACAGCATGGTGGATGTAGTGGCTGCTAATCCATTTAGACTAACGGGCAACAGTATTTGTTAACTGCGTTCTCCTTTCAGGGTTTTTTTTTCTACCATTTTTATAGCCGTTATTGGGTCATATTCCCAATGGCAAATAAAATCTTTTTTTCCCAATTGAGAGGTAAAAATTCCCAATTGAAAGCTTCAATAATTGTAAATTGAAACTTCCATAATTCCTTGATAAAATAGACAAAGTTTTCCCTATTCTGAATTGAGTAATACATTGATTCTTTAATTAAATCACCAGAGAAGCAAGCTTACACATTTTTATGAAATTGAACAAATATATTTAATGCATAAGTTTTCCCAATGTTAATGAAAACGCAGCTAAAATTCCCAATTCCAAGGGTATGGGTCATCTTCCCAAAATGGTGAAAAAAACAAACACTGCCTTTCAAAATAATAATATATAGAAATGGGGAAAATGTAAATAACTATGGTGTTATAGCATGAAGTTAAATACATCCTCGTTGATTAGCAGGCAATGCATGTGTTATACAATGTCACTATAAAATCTAGCTAAGGGCTGAGACTGTAGGCTCATGCTTAATACTGTAGGCTCACGTTTAATAATCACTGTGTTACAATGGCCTCCATTCCCATTTGTTATATGTATGGAGCAGATGGAGTGCTGCATTTATTTACACTATTTTAACAGAGTCACTGGTGTAGAATATTGAGAATGCTTTGTAGATATAGATATGGGTGGAGGCATGTTTTATATAGCAGTAGGCTTGTAGTTCCTTGTGCTTCCCATACAAACCTGTGTTCTTCCATGTGGGTTTCATATGTTGGCTAGATTATGTAACAGATGATCTCAATCCTTAAAACAATGGCTGAAATATTCAGCGTAGATATATGTAACACTACAATAACAGTTAAATATTGATAAACTGTCATGTGATTGCATGTTGTTGACCTGTGAAAATATCTTCTTAATTCTTATGGGAATTGAATCAATATGTTGGAAATAAGAGAAAAATGACAAAGACGAGTCTGTTTAAAAGTTGTGAATCTATGAAATTATTAAAATGTACAAGAATATAATATGCACAGATCTGTAATTTTAAACTTGATGGAAGCTATTCAATAAATGCAGAAAAATGTACAAGGCATAACCACTGAATTTATCAACCCTGTAATTGTTATAACAGTGATGGACTTGCTGTTTTGGCGTTCAGAGAACATTTGCAGTTAGTTATTAGTTGTAATAGGCTAGTAGCATTCATTTGAACTATTTTTAAATTTTATATTAATTTTACTTTTTTATCACTTATCAGTAATTATTTAATCATACAGACATACCTCTCTTTCACATTTCTAGTTATATTCATAATTGCTTTTTCGTATAACATGTAACTTTGATTAACAAAATGGTGATAGAATTTAGATACTGATGTTATATTATATGATTTCAGGAACTTACAAGCAAACAGTTGGCTGATGCTAGGCAGAAATTTGATTATTACGATAGGGTATGTACATTGTTGTCATAATTTCACAGCTTGGAATTTGTTACTGGTGTAACTCATCCTGCTTTTCAAATGTTTTCATGAATGTGTTATATCAAAGAATAATAAGATCAGCCGGTTTCTTTAATGTTAATTGTGCTGGCCAAATGGTTACTCGTAATGGTAAGTGAGCGAGTGGAATTTTCAGTCCTGTGTGCAGTTTTGTGCAGCTAGAAATGTATCGTGTAGGTGTAGGGTGGTAGTTTCTATTTGAACAAAGTTTCAGTCATATCATTATGGTATGTATACAAGTCTTATAATTACAAGGCTTCCGTCGTGAAATATCATGCCACAGTCATATGACACATGAAATATCATGCCACAGTCACATTACACATGAAATATCATGCCACAGTCACATTACATGTGAAATATCATGCCACAGTCATATGACACATGAAATATCATGCCACAGTCACATTACATGTGAAATATCATGCCACAGTCACATTACACGTGAAATATCATGCCACAGTCACATTACACGTGAAATATCATGCCACAGTCCCATTACACGTGAAATATCATGCCACAGTCGCATTACAAGTGAAATATCATGCCACAGTCACATTACACGTGAAATATCATGCCACAGTCACATTACACGTGAAATATCATGCCACAGTCACATTACATGTGAAATATCATGCTCCAGTCATATTATACATGAAATATCATGCCACAGTCACATTACATGTGAAATATCATGCCACAGTCATATGACACATGAAATATCATGCCACAGTCGCATTACATGTGAAATATCATGCCACAGTCATATGACACATGAAATATCATGCCACAGTCGCATTACATGTGAAATATCATGCCACAGTCATATGACACATGAAATATCATGCCACAGTCGCATTACATGTGAAATATCATGCCACAGTCATATGACACATGAAATATCATGCCACAGTCGCATTACATGTGAAATATCATGCCACAGTCATATGACATGTGAAATATCATGCCACAGTCACATTACACGTGAAATATCATGCCACAGTCACATTACATGTGAAATATCATGCTCCAGTCATATGACACATGAAATATCATGCCACAGTCACATTACATGTGAAATATCATGCCACAGTCATATGACACATGAAATATCATGCCACAGTCGCATTACATGTGAAATATCATGCCACAGTCATATGACACATGAAATATCATGCCACAGTCACATTACATGTGAAATATCATGCCACAGTCATATGACACATGAAATATCATGCCACAGTCGCATTACATGTGAAATATCATGCCACAGTCATATGACACATGAAATATCATGCCACAGTCTTATTACACAATATATCTCCTATGCTTATACTGACAGGTATCAGAACTAGCCTGGTATGGAATACAGAACTTTCTATATGTAAAATGGAGTTTTGGCTCTATCACTGAGCTGTCCATGTGGTTATATGTTTAACTGGCCTAGTATGGAACTTCCCATCCCATGTATGAAGAGACATAAAGTGTTTCCCTTGGCTGTTCATCTGTCTGTCTCTTCATTGTTGGAAAATAGTTGAAAATTAATTATATGTCTGTTTAAGCCACTCAAATGCATGCTAATGTGGCTAAATTCTTTGGTTTGGCTAAAATGTAATCAGCTGGGTACATATTGTTAATTATCAGTTTGTTACAACATCCATCTTACAAATTGGTTTCAATTGAAAAACTAAAAAGTCCATGTATTTAACTTATATTTGGAGTGAAGCTGTATAAATATAAAAAACAAGACAAGTTGTATACTTTTGATAAAAAAATTCTTACATATAGTGGGAGCAATGCCCATTCGTGTCCTATGGACTTATTTCTAGTTTTAAACATAATATACATGTATATTGTTTTTACATCATGTATACTTCTGTGCTCGTGATCCCATCCATTTGTTGCTATAGTAAAAAGGATCTTGTTTTGCATGTTGTTTTGTAACAGTGAGAGGTGGTTTATATGAGGGATAGTTTATAGCAAACTGACTTTTTTCAGGTTTAAAACATTTTGATACTATTTAATGAAAGCTCACCTTTGACATTGTCATAAATGTAGTTTGACATCATGTAATAGAACATTCTATAGACTGGTAGCTTACTTCCTGTTTTAACTTATTTTCTTTTCAGGATAAAAACAATGAGATTGATAAAGACGAATTAAGAGATTTATTTCTTGATATGTTTCCTAGTTTTAACAAGTAAGTTTTAATGGTTGGCATATTTTTATTCTCCCCAAAGGACGATCACAAAGCTAACGCTTTGTCTGTGCATGCAAGTGTGCGCTTGTCCGCCTGAATTTGTTTCCAGAACATAACTCCAAAGGTAGAGAAGAGAATCTAAAGAAACTTGAGAAATAAAAAAGAGTGAAATGTGCGGAAGTGCAGAGTGACAGAACTATGACTCGTATCTTGAATAATGACACAATAATCTTCCCTTTTACACTTGGTTACTTTTTCCTTTGTATTTGTTTGTTTCTTGCAAAAGACACAATGTGAGATGGTCAATGGCATACTAAGATCTTCAAGTTTTGCTTCATAAATTGATAAATTACTACAAACTAATGTAAATTTTGTGCGTAAACTTCACTTTAATACCAATGGAATATTGTGTAAAACGTTTCACATGAAATATACATAGTTGTTTGTTTATGAATGAATTCAATAGCATGAGATTTTTTTATGTGAACGTTTTCATTTGAACTCACTAAATTCTCGTTACAAAGTCAATGCAAATTTCTTTACATCAAACTTTCACATGAAATTCACATAGTTGCCCATTTAAGTGAATTTCACATTGACATTTCATTTGAAATCATCTTAACCCTTTACTCCATAGATACGTGTTTTCCTGCACCAATCACAGAAGGCCTTTGAAAACAGTGCAGGAAGAGTTCAGATTGCTCATAACGAGCAATCTGAACACTTCTTGCACTGTTTATCACTCTGTCAGCTAATATAAACTTAATTCATCCATTGCTGATACATGGTGAATTAATGCTTTCAATATTAGAGGTGTCCAAAGGTGTCTATATGAATTAAAGGGTTGATTTCATGTGAATTAACATTTTGGTATAGTGTAAGATGTCTTCTTTGCTTATGAAGCAGCTGTAGTAACAATAATGACCGTATTGGATAATAAATATTCCAGTAATAGCCCTTCCATCACAAAACAATCACACTGTTTGTCTTTGTGTGCTCTTTTGCACCAGCAACATTTATAATTGGATCAAGACCAGGCTTACACAGTAGTTGTATACAGTTACATCTATCTATAAGATATTGAGTGAGTATATTAACTGACCAAATAGGGGAAATGATGACCTACTTATGACCTTTGCATTATCAAAATTTACTTTATTTGACTGTGCCTGCATTCTGGAGCCAGTATTTATCATCTGAGTTGACAAAACCTGCACAGTAGCAAATAATCATAAATCACAAATACTAAACAGACCAAGTTTGGTAATTAATATCTGATTGATAACCCTTGAATTATCATAAAATAACTTTATTTGGCAAGGTGTCTTATGCTACAGGTGAGCAATTTAAAGCCATTGTTGAAAATGGTTATGTACAATAAGCTGTCATCTCTGTTACATGCCCTGATGATCGACATGCTGCATTAGCCCCTACAACAGCATGAACAAGAATCAGGAAAAACATGCTTCATTAACCCCTACAACAGCATGAACAACAATCAGGAAAAACATGCTGCATTAACCCCTACAACAGCATGAACAACGATCAGGAAAAACATGCTGCATTAACCTCTACAACAGCATGAACAACAATCAGGAAAAACATGCTGCATTAACCCCTACAACAGAATGAACAGCCTTTTCTACAGACTTCGATACCTTTTAAAATGATAAAAATGTACTCATTAATGTATTATTTTCCACATAAACATGCAGTGAATTGTAAAACTTTTTTTCTTCAGAAATATGTTAGACAGATATGTTAATGATGAGTTCCGGGCGGCAGACAGAGATATCAGCAATAGTAAGTATCAGTCAAATGTACTCTTACCATCATTAACAAGTTCATGGTCAGGGAGAAATCTGGCTCATATGTTATGATGTTTTATATCACGGCTGTTAATCTGTCATCCATCAGATGAGTAGATTTATCTCCCCAGTGTTAACTGTTGTTTTTTTTTATAGTAATGTTATGTTTTTTGTTTGAACAATGAAAGGTTCTTTGTCATATTGTAAAAGGTTCAAGTCATCAGGTTTATAATGGTTGAATGTTATATCTTTCCTGGAATGTGGTACTAAATTTGGCAAATCAAGAACATTTCTTTCAAAATTGATTGCTCATTACTTTCAATTTAAGGCCTGTGTTTTATTACACATTGAGCAATTTTAATACTGAAAATAGCAGAATTTTCTATCCTGCTTTCATGAAATCAGTACTCAAATTGCCAGTGTCTCCCAACCCTGCAAAACAGATAGTCATTGTGAAATGTTCTTAGATCATATAAGGAGCTCTATAAAATTTTTGAGCTTTAGGTAAAGGGAGATTTGTAGTCGATATGTAATTTATAATTTTTAAGCAACAGTCTTCAGGAAGACAACTTATTATATTGATATCTGCTTTTGTTTAAGGTGATCATGAAGAATATAAACTAAGTATGGAAATGTTATTAATTTTGATTTGATATTTTTTGTTACCTTTTTAGGGTCGTACTTTACCATCACTACTAAAGGTAACACTTCTAGCATGCTCAACAGCATCAATGGTGAACTTATTTAGTTTCTCTGGGAATGAGCATGTTTAGATGGTGAAAAGTATAAACAAAATTTTGGTTAATTTCATATAAATATCTAATATAATTTTACTTGCATGTTGCTATTTATATAGAAAACATTTTATTTTATTTTTTTATTTTTGGTGAATTTTAGGAAAGTACTGGTAGTAAAAATTGTATTTCATAATTTCACTATTAAAACTGGTGACTGAATTGTCTAAGGCACTGTCTCTAGATCACTTACCTTTCACTGCTAATGTCATAGGTTTGAGTCCCGCTCACTCCAAAAACTTTTTTAAAAAAAAAAGTTTACAAGTTACTTTCAGAAAGATGGTGGTTTTACTCAGATTCATTCTGAGGTCTTCCTCCATCAGTTTAACTGGATATGCCACATATACCATGAAATGTGTGTACAATTGCTTTAAACCCCATTAAAAAATTTAATAGTATATTTTCTCTGTTTTCATTTAAAAAAAAAAAAAAATGGTCGGTGTCAATGAAATAAAAGTTCACCCCAAAACACAGCAAATTGGTATGACCACAGCACTTGCGTCACTTGATGAAATATAATGATACTTCTCTGATGTCCAACAATTATTCTCTATCTGTTAATTTTTATTTGTTTTAGTGGTAAAAGAGCAACAGGGGAAGGTTGTCACTGGTAGAACATGCATTCAGCTAGTCGCCCGCATTTATGCTTTTTGAGTTGTAAGATAATTGAGATTTAACAGTAGTGTTTTTTTTAATATCAGACCAAATTCCTGGTGTTTATATCTCTTCATTTCATGGTAGATGTCATGTACTTATATTATATAAATTAAAGTTGAAGGTATTTATTAAATTTGTACATGTAACCTGTCTGTATGTGCATGTTACTTGTTTCTATGTTGTATGCATGATGCTATAAGTGAAGTGTAAGGGGCATCTACATGTGTTGTACATGCTGACATAATGTACATGCAGATGAAATGTACATGCAGAGATGTTTACTTGTAATTTTGAAAGGAAAATCAATATTTTTTGTGTTTTCTATAACAAAAGACACATTGAAACCATGTCTTCCATTATGGCTACACAGTTTTTAATAAAACTGGCAGTTATTTGGCATCTTAATCATTAAGTATGACTATGCATTATAAGTTCAGCATGTCACATATATTATTAATTATTTAGTTTTGTATTTTATCACAGCATTCATTTGACTATAGCTATTGTTTAACCCTGATCTAACTATTCCATCATTTGTTTTTTAAATCCAATTAATTAAAAAATGAATCAGTTGGTCGAAACTCTTACTTTCCGGTGTTAATTATAATTGAATCAGTTGGTCATAAACTCCTACTTTCTGGCATTATCTATAATTGAATCAGTTGGTGGTAAACTCTTACTCTCAAGCGTTGTCTATAATTGAAATGTTGGTCGTTAACTCTTACTCTCCAGCTTTATCTATAATTGAATCAGTTGGTGGTAAACTCTTACTATCCGACTTTATCTATTACTGAATCAGTTGGTGGTAAACTCTTACTCTCAGGCGTTATCTATAACTGAATCAGTTGGTGGTAAACTCTTACTATCCGACTTTATCTGTAATTGAATCAGTTGGTGGTAAACTCTTACTATCCGACTTTATCTATAACTGAATCAGTTGGTGGTAAACTCTTACTCTCAAGCTTTATCTATAATTGAATCAGTTGGTGGTAAACTCTTACTATCCGACTTTATCTATAATTGAATCAGTTGGTGGTAAACCTTTACTATCCGACTTTATCTATAACTGAATCAGTTGGTGGTAAACTCTTGCTCTCAGGCGTTATCTATAACTGAATCAGTTGGTGGTAAACTCTTACTCTCCAGCTTTATCTATAATTGAATCAGTTGGTGGTAAACTCTTACTATCTGACTTTATCTATTATTGAATCAGTTGGTGGTAAACTCTTACTCTCAGGTGTTATCTAAAACTGAATCAGTTGGTCATAAACTCTAACTCTCAGGCGTTATCTATAACTGAATCAGTTGGTCATAAACTCTAACTCTCAGGCGTTATCTATAACTGAATCAGTTGGTGGTAAACTCTTACTCTCAGGCGTTCTCAATATCTGAATCAGTTGGTGGTAAACTCTTACTTTCAGGCGTTATCTATAACTGAATCAGTTGGTGGTAAACTCTTACTCTCAGGGGTTATCTATAACTGAATCAGTTGGTGGTAAACTCTTACTCTCAGGCGTTATCTATAACTGAATCAGTTGGTGGTAAACTCTTACTCTCTGGTGTTATCTATAACTGAATCAGTTGGTCATAAACTCTTGCTGACAGGTGTTATCTATAACTGAATCAGTTGGTGGTAAACTCTTACTCTCAGGCGTTATCTATAACTGAATCAGTTGGTCATAAACTCTTACTCTCAGGCTTTATCTATAACTGAATCAGTTGGTCATAAACTCTTACGCCCAGACGTTATCTATAATTGAATCAGTTGGTCGTAAACTCTTACTCTCTGGCATTATCTATAACTGAATCAGTTGGCCATAAACTCTTACTCCCAGGCGTTATCTAAAACTGAATCAGTTGGTCATAAACTCTTGCTCTCAGGCGTTATCTATAACTGAATCAGTTGGTGGTAAACTGTTGCTCCCAGGCGTTATCTATAACTGAATCAGTTGATGGTAAACTCTTACTCTCAGGCATTATCTATAATAGAATCAGTTAATGGTAAACTCTTACTCTCCGGCGTTATCTATAATTGAATCAGTCGGTCGTAAAATCTTACTCTCAGGCGTTATCTGTAATTGAATCAGTTGGTGGTAAACTCTTACTCTCCGGCGTTTTTTTATAACTGGATCAGTTGGTGGTAAACTCTTACTCTCAGGCGTTATCTATAACTGAATCAGTTGGTCATAAACTCTTACTCTCGGGCGTTATCTATAATTGAATCAATTGGTCGTAAACTCTTACTCTCCGGTGTTATCTTTAACTGAATCAGTTGGTCGTAAACGCTTACTCTCAGGTGTTCTATAACTGAATTAGTTGGTGGTAAACTCTTACTCTCAGGCGTTATCTATAATTGAATCAGTTGGTGGTAAACTCTTACTCTCAGGCGATATCTATAATTGAATCAGTTGGTGGTAAACTCTTACTATAACTGAATCAGTTGGTGGTAATCTCTTACTCTCAGGCGTTATCTATAATTGAATCAGTTGGTCGTAAACTCTTACTCTCCGGCGTTATCTTTAACTTAATCAGTTGGTCGTAAACCCTTACTCTCAGGTGTTTTCTATAACTGAATTAGTTGGTGGTAAACTCAGGCGTTGTCTATAATTGTATCAGTTGGTGGTAAACTCTTACTCTCTGGTGTTATCTATAATTGAATCAATTGGTGGTAAACTCTTACTCTCAGGCGTTATCTATAATTGAATCAGTTGGTCGTAAGCTCTTACTCTCCGGCGTTATCTTTAATTGCACCATAGCAGGTTGAGTATCATTTGATATTTACAGATGAATATTTACATCTGTTTATTTTCTCGAACCATTTATGGGAATTTTCGTTGTTTAACTGCCATATAAAACTTGGTTTTCCTGACATTATGTAATCCGGTGCTGCTATGCTGATTACGTGTGCGGTGGTGTTGAGTAGATTTAATTTAATAATGTATGAAACTAAAGCTGTCGGCACATTATCACTCACTCTGTACTTTATCTTTGTCCAGCTTGAGTAATTACACTGATTAATTAATTCACAATCCATTAATCATAATTTAATGTTAAGTTCCTGTTTTAATTTACTCTTAATAGTGTTTTTACACTTTATAGTAAACAGATGTAGAATTTGTTACATGCTGCAGGAGTTGTGTATATATTTGAAGTCTACCTCAACCAATAAAACTGGTTGCCATTTATAACTTGTAATGTTTTGAAAATGACATTAAACCTAAAAAAATATATATAAAGGTACTACTAAAAGCCTTCTTTGTTTTTTAAGCTAGATAAATTTTAAGGCATACCCGTAACTGTTTGTGTTTCAGGTATAAGTTTCCAGGAGTTTGTGGCAATGTATAAGCGTTTGTTCCTGCAATGTCGCAGCATTGTTGCTGGCGATGTGTCCGGTATTCTATCCCCAGTCTCACCAAACAAATCACTCTCATCTCCATTAAGCAAGGTATGTGGATAAACTATGTTTCAGCTTCACTTTTAAAGGTTGATATCAAGTTATACTCATGTTCACACATCTGTCAGGTGTTTATGTCTATGGACATTTAAACACAAAGATATCAATCTCCAAGTAGAACTATTTGAAACTCCAATTAAGAAATTAACATTTTTTTCACAGTAGTAGTGGTGCCATGCTAGTTTTGAAAATATGAGTAAAATTTCTTCAAATTTTTTTTTTTTATATTTCCTTGGATTTTCTAGGTTTTTATACAGTTACAAACTGATCAATACACTTTTTATCATATCATGACCATGAAAGTGTGCAAATATGATGCCTTTGGACAAATTTACAAGATCTGAAATTAAGGGTCATTACACGCACTGGGTTATTATTATTTCACCTTGCATGTATATGAATAAAAAGAATTAATATCATAACCAGAGAAGAACAACTTATATTTTATGTAAAGCCAGTAAAACTTTGATGGCTCAAACCCGACAGGACTGGTAAAAATAGTTTGACTTAGGGGCTGTTCGCGCTAAGTATTGTTCAACACAATATACCATGTATGTACATTTAGCTGAGACCAGTTAAGTGGTTCAGTCTAGACATTCGTGTTCGAGTCGATGAAGTTCTACTGTTAATGTATTCAATTTGATGAAATTGTTGTTAGTTTATATTTATTCAAGTTAAGTTGGGTTATGAGTTAAAATCCCTACCTGACCACATTTTTTATGATGATTTGTCATGAACCTTTCTCTGCAGCCATGAGTCCCCCGCCTATGAATATGGACGAAGTAGAATGACTTGCAGATATGGTTTGTCTTTTACTGGTTAACCGCCTAGTGTATCCCAGGGACGAAATTATTTGCTCTGATTGTCATTAACTTATTGAAAAATTGTTGAAAAAATGGTGAAAAAAAATAACATTCAAAACAAAACAAAAATTTGTACAATTAACATTCTTCATGATGTACATAAACGTAGCTTGCTATATCTGCATACATGATTATTACTTAATTATAAACTAGGCCAGTAATTCGGAACGAAGTCTCATAGAATCTCGGAACCAGCGGAACTTGGAGAATGGTCCCAAACAACTTCCTCAGGACAACAATACTGATACTGAGGAGGATTTCTTTGATGACCCCATTCCGACCACACCCACTGGAGGATACAAATCATTTGGCAGGTAATGGTCAGCCATTGATCTTGTATTTCAACCTGAATGGCATTATTTACATGCATGAAATGTTGTTTGTCAATGCTAGCTGGAATGATTTTGTTTTATTTGTGCTGTCTGGGTTTTAGGTGAATGAAAAAAGGGATTATAATAATGCATGCAGCTTTATATTACACATACATGCAAGTTGGTACATAGAAGCCCGGCTAGCTCAATTGGTAATGCATCTGGCATTCAATCCAGGGGTCATGAACTTTAACCCCAGCCCAGTCATAGTCTTTGTGATGATTGGTCAAATTTGTTACGTTGCCTTGAGTCTCCCACTGCATGGGAAGGAGTCAGTGACTTATAGATATAAGATGTGTCTAGTACTGAATCCAAGCAACAATTGATGTGTGCTAACTACTGTTAAATGACTAAAATACTGTCAAAAAGGGCAAAAAACAACAACTTTCAATTAAAAAAACTGCATGTAGCAATTGTTCTATGGTTCAGAATGCCTCTTGTTACATTCACTCTACCATTACAAGTGACACTGGGTCCTCCGTGGCCGAGTGGTCTAAGGTGCCGTCTCAAGATCACTTAAACTCTCGCTGCTAAAGTCGTAGGTTTGTGTCCCGCTCTCTAAAAACTTTGTGAGAAAGTTTCCAGTTACTTGCAGAAGGATGGTGGTTCTACTCAGTCTGAGGTCTTCCTCCACCAGTAAAACTAGATGTGCCATATATAACCTGAAATGTGTTGAAAATGGCGTTAAACCCGATTAAAAAAAAAAGAAGTGACAACATATTTGATCCTTGCAATTTCCTGATGTATTGTGAAACATATTTTCTTTTGATAGTTGGTTTATAATGGTTTGTAATTTATATCTGCTTAATAGTATAATAGAGTGAATGTTTTATATATTTATTATACCAAACTCATAAAAATGTCTCTTTTGCATGATCTAAATTTTTTAAGCCTATTATATGTGACATTTTTATGGAAGTTGTTTGACAGATACTGCTGATGTAGACATTTTATTGCGTAATCCAGCATAGCGTTATGGACATTTTGATGTGCATCCATTTCTGTTTACATTACGACTCCAATTGATAGATTATTGCAGTACTTTCTGGGACAACTTTTGGATAAATAAATTATTCATTTCATTTCTCAATGGAATATATAAACTGTTGTGTGCAATTTGACAATTGATTTAATATGTAATAAAGCACGTCTGGCAGACAATTTATGCCCATGTTTGCCATATTTCTGTCATTTCACTTTGTGGTGGTATGTCTGGGGATTTCATACCAAATTTCTGTATTGTATGTTATTTCATCTGTTACATTGATTTGCATGTAGATAATTGATATTATTTTGAAATCTAAAAATGGCATTTATTTATTTGATACATATTGCTAATAATTTTGTATGCTCAATAAAATTTGTATTGGGTTTTATGTGATGGTTGTTCAAATGTGGAATAAAACTAAAATGAATGAGTAATTGTGTGATGAATTTAAATGTTTAATTGAACTTCGTCTGAACATTGTTCATGTGAAGAGTGGTTTGCTTTAGCATGTCTGGTATAAAGCCATGTTAATAATAATGAAGTAAAAAGAACAACAGATTATTTTAAAGATTTGATTATAATGGTATTGTCTGCACATACATTAACCCAGTTTAAGCGCTGGAACAATCTTTGTATACTAGGAACCAACATGCAGGTACTCAGATTTTAGCATTTAAAGGAACTGTTATACTTGGAACCAATGTGCAAGTACCCAGTTTTAGCACTGGAACAATCTGGTATACTGGGAACCAACATGCAGGTTCTCAGATTTAAGTGTTGGAACAATCTTTTGTAATAGGAACCAATATAAAATTCAAGCATGTTCTTGGCAATTTGAAGACAAAATGCTTGTAACCAGCATATACTTTTACCCAGTTTTAGCTCTGGAACAATTTGTTTTATCAATAACAAGCATGCAGGTACTCAGATTTTAGTATGTTCTTGGTAATTTGAACAATACATCATACCGATAACCTGCATATAATTGTACCCAGCTCATGGTAGCCAGCATGCACACGATTAACATTTGTGATGTTTTATCTGCAGGAGAGCAAGACGTGTTGTGTTGTAATACACATATAATACACATATAATATGTCCTAACATTCCTCATATATTCTCCTCATGTATCATACACTCATATAGTCACATGTTCAATAGCAAAACATTGTTATACATTAACTGTATTAATTTATAGCCTTTACGTTTGATACTAAAATATAAAATAAAAGCATTAAAGTGTTGGATTTTCTATTGTGAAAATATATGGTTTACAATTTTTTTTGTTAACTTGTAAATTTTTTTCATTTGAATAGAAACTAATTAGAAATAAAATTTTGAAAGTATAAAAACAATAACAGCTGATTATCTGTTTGTTGATTTGAGTAAATCAGTCATCAACAGTGTGGAGAATCCACCTAAAATTAGAAACGTAGAACTTTGGTATTTTACTGGTTGCATCTTAGTATAGTTCTATATAAGATGCTAGTAACTATGGTGACAAAACAATATTAAAAATCAACAAGGATACCAGACTCAGACCATCTTTTGTACTTCTTGTCACACATATTGAACTTTTTTGAAGAGAAATTAAAGTGAAATGTATTAAACAAATATGCTATTCTTATGCCGTCAATGAATTTTATCCTTATTATACTGTATATATTTCACTTGTTTGTTACAATTTTTCTTTTCTTAATCTGTCTTTTCAATTGTCTGCATGCTGATATCATACCAGGCACACTTAAGTATTTTAAGATCTCATTTTTTTCTTATTATTATTTCCTATTATTCATTATATTCATCTTAATACAGTTTTAACTCCAATGGATAAGGTGTGGTGATGTCAGCTAATCATCAGAAAATACAAATTGATTATTAACTTAGAATTGAAGGTGGTTGATTTAATGTTTCAGTACTTGCCAATATGCACCATATTTCTGAGGAACAAAAGTCATTGTTTGGAAGAGAACGATGTATATTTGTATCACATTTATTAAACATTAACCATCTAAACATCTCACTGCTGAGATTTTTGGTGTGAGCCCAGCTTTGTCTCATTTAGAATTGCAATTATGTTTGCTAGTTACTTGTGGCGGGAGGATGGTACTACATGTGTATCATTCTGAGGTCTTCATCCATCAGTAACATTAACTTCATACACATTGTATGACATGTAAGTGTTCAGTGTGTCATCTTCACCAGCTGTTTACAAACTTCTATCTTATCAACCTTTGTGGTAGAGGAGAATGATGATCTCCTGCTTCATTTACAAACCAGACCCATGTTGATTGGTTTGATGTTCAAAACCTCATGGTAACCGTAGCTACAGTAACTATTTTACACACAACAGTGGTGTGAGAAATGATTGAATGTCCAAGATGTTTTTCAGTATCAGTGTATGAATTAATTTAATCAAGTCTGAAGAACTGTGGGAGTAACGCAAATAGCAGTCAGTGACGTTGAAGCAGAAGATACAATCGACCCCCAGATTCTGTTTGTTTGCTAAATTACACTCAACAAAATATTCTCCACTTCAAATAGGTTTTTATATTGTTGTTTTTTCCAAGACAGCTGAGTCAAATTATTAAGGTCACAGTTATGCACCTCTTGATATATCCAAAGTTTTGCAAGATTTTATTTATTTCTGAAACATTACAATCGATTTTTTCTGCAATCTTCTGTTTATTCCACCCCTAATTTATTCATTACACAGATTTTGTTTTAATTCCATCTCTTCTGATTATTTAGCATGTTTTTGCATGGCATAATTTAATACTAGTAGTCAAATTTATCTGCTTTCATATTGAATTAAAATTTTGAATACTCGATTGTATTGAATTGAGACAATCAAGGTTTATTGTTATTACTTTTAACAACAGAAGTTATTGATTTTCTTTAGTTTAAATAGAATACAAAATGATAATTGTGCAAACAGATAAATATGAATATTTAATGTTACAGCATTTAACTTTTACATTTCATTAAACATTTTCTCTTTATTGATGGAAACTTGACGGTGTTCATTATCATTTACCTTTATTTATTCTACAATCACATGTTTTATTTGTTTATTTACTTGTTTAAATATTATTGCACTTTTGCAAGCAATCTCTGTCACCTGCAGATTGTTTTATACACAGTCAAACCTGTTAGAAGTCGTCTCCATCAGGCATCTTCTTCTAAGGGGTTTGTGTAAATTATAGCTGTGATTGGTTACTACATTAATCTGTTGTTATGAATATGTCTATTTAGTGCAAATAATCACAAATAAAGGAGGCATCTACCCTGTTTATTTCCCTATTTTCTTATTTGATTTCATTACAAACAAATGTTTTAATCAGTTACATACCTTTAAAGACAACTTGTACTTGCATACCAGACATGGATATACATCTGTTTCTCCTGGTGTGGATATTTATGGGACTGAAAAAATGCAATCCTAATTGTGACATATAAAATAGAAATGATGTCACGACATCTTAATAGAGACTGGTTATAAAGATTTACTATAAATTGAAACAATTATCCAGTATGTCTGGAATTCAAGAAATAATTTGAATGATTTATCACATCAGATAGAAAGTTTATTTCCTTGAGATAAATGTTTTCATGGTTACTAGGCAGTGCCTGGTTCCTGTCAAAACTTTCATCCCTTATGGTGTGGTATTTTCTATTGTAATCAATGAAAAGTTCTTATAATCTCTTCTTGAGAGGCCACTTACGACATGTTTGACTGTAGATAAGTTGTTTTTTTACTGCAATTATGCACCATCATTATACCTGTACTATAACAACATTATAGTCAGGATCTGGAGAGCTCTACAGACAGCAGGAAGTCTACATCGTCGTCATCGCGGCCGTCACAAATCCCCGTGTACTCGGCCCTGCGGAGGTTAGTTTGGTGACCGTGTACCCTAGTTGTGGTGATACGTACCTCACACATCCCTAGCTGATTATTTGTGTGGGCTCATTTACTGCATACATAGAGGTTTTATATCTTGTAATATTATGCTTGCCATATATACACCCGGAATGGTTAACTAATTATAGAGAAATCTGCATGCAGCATTTGGATTGTAATTATATAAGTGTATACATTATTACTGTTGTAATGTTCTGCAAATTTGTTTTAACTCAGTTTGTAAGTTACTCTTGGTTGAATGACAGAATCTCTTTGATCCAGTATGAGTGATACTTTGAGACCTGAGATGGGAGATAACCATTCTTGCAGGACCCATTGTAGTAGCAATTTTGTTATATTATATCAATTAAATACATTACACACTTTGGAAAAAAACAACTTTCCAGACATAAACACTTAATTCAAGTTGTAAATTGGCTAGAATAATGGCATGAGTTGTATAGATAGGTGAACCATAGTACACGATCATACCCATCGGAATTTGACACGTTTCCAAGTTGGTTGTTTAATTCCAATTTCCAGGAATAACATGTTAGTCAAAATCACCAGGGTGGGAGTCGGTTCAAACATCTTAATTCCACCTGGTGGCATCATCTGTCTTAATTCTTGCATATTGGGATTTTGTTTTTGTCGCTAATTCCCCAGATATCACTACAAGTTACACAAACAAAAGGGTTTTAATTATGACCTGGTCACATTAATAGAATGTTCATTTAAGTGTAAATAATATTATATATTAAAGATTGTAAAACAGAAGCTGTATAAGACCATCAACATTTATTAACATGTTTACATTATTAAAAACCCACTGTTTACTGTCTAGATATCTGTAGATGTCTTCTCATTCACTGCTTTCACCATACATTTGCATACTAAGTAATGTCTCTAATGTATAAATCACCAATCACATTGTATAAATACTAAACATTTACATATTAATGACACATCTAATATATAAATCACAAGTTGCATTTTACATGTACAACACAATAACGTAATAAGGGCACACCTCTAATGTGTATATCACCAATCACATTGCAAATATTCCAAACATTTGCATATTAAGGACACACCTCTTATGTTTAAATCACCAATCACATTGCATATATATATATTCCAAGCATTTACATATTAAGGACACACCTCTAATGTTTAACCTTTTACTCCATAGATACATGTTTTCCCACATCAATCACTGAAAGCCTTTGAAAACAGTGCAGGAAGAGTTCAAATTGCTCATAACAAGCAGTCTGAACCCTTCCTGCACTGTTTTCCACTCTGTCAGTTAATATAAACATAATTCACCCAATAATTCAAAAGCCTTCTATATTAGGGGTGTCTGAAGGTGTCTGTATTAGAGGTGTCCAAAGGTGTCTATATGAAGTAAAGGGTTAAATTACCAATCACATTGCATATATATATTCCAAGCATTTACATATTAAGAATACACCTCTAATGTTTAAATCACCAATCACATTGTATATACATATTAAGAACACACTAATGTTTAATTCACCAATCACATTGGATATAGTCCAAGGGTTTACATATTAAAGCCACACCTCTAGTGTATAAATAATTCACCACTCACATTGTATTAACATGTATACACCAAGATATGTGTGAAGATGGAGCTTATCTGTGATGGCTGTTTTGCTTGTGCTTGCTGATGTAACATTCTCTAATGAAAACAACTGAGCATATAAACAAAACGAGCTTATATGTGCTCAAATGAGCATCAAAGAGAATTTTTGGAATGTTTCTGTATGCTTTTATCCAAAAATTGTAACAGTGTGACTGATTTTCATTGTACTGGTACACTGGCTTCGTGTGTTTTATACATAATCAGCATCTTGTAACGCATCATGTATAATGCATAATTATAATTGGGCTTGCGTGGGTTGTGTGATGGGTGTATATATGGCATATTTAACTGTTTGTCTTTTACACAGGATTGTATTCAGTAACCTCATGTCATATTAACATTGTACCATTGTACTTGTCCTAATGTTTGGGTTTGACGTACATTTACTCATCACGAGACGTGCTGTATTAAGTACTAACATTGTCTCTACCGTAGAGGATAAATGTCATGTTTTGTATTTGAATGTCATTTGTTTTGACATGTATTTTTGCTATAATCCATTTTTGTCTCCATTTTCTCTCTCCATTTGTCCTTCATTGTGTTTTCAATATTAGAACGGAGATTATTAACCTAACTTGACTAATCATAAGACACACACCTCATGTTATACCTGTACATTTAAATTCACAGATAACCGGCATGTATACTATATATCAATATGAATTACAGATGTTAAATAGTTCTATACAATAACAAACTGTACACCCAAGAACAAACTAAACATGTGGCATGTTTCATGCAAGAAACAAACTGAACATGTGGCATGTTTCATGCAAGAAACAAACTATACATGTGACAAACTGAACATGTGGCATGTTTCATGCAAGAAACAAACTAAACATGTGGCATGTTTCATGCAAGAAACAAACTGAACATGTGGCATGTTTCATGTAGAAACAAACTAAACATGTGACCTGTTTCATGCAAGAAACAAACTGAACATCTGACCTGTTTTATACATAAATAAGCACACATGTCATTATGTTGAGTACATTTTGTATAATTACAAAAATGTCACATCAAATATTTGGTACCAGAATGTTTTATATGTGGCACATATGATTCACATACAAAGACTGATTATATGACATGCCACATACAACTGAACAACACATGCCATACAATTGTAGCTACACAGGTCATATATACAGTTAAATCAGACATGGATTATAATTACACAAATAATAAATCACATGTCAAATTTTGAAAAACCATACACATGTTCAAACTCCATGTGAGTGAGATTCTATGCAAAGTTATTATTTATTTCTGAAAAAATTCTCAGCTTTTATTGACATGTGCATCATCATTAAACTTTTAGATTGGAGGTGGTGTTTTTATTTCATCAGATGGAAATGGTGGTAAAAAGAGATATTAGTTTTAAGTAGTTTTCCACTCCAAACATTTTAATCTGTCTGCCATTTTAACTATAAAGTAGAGTTTCCATTACAAATTTTCAACATAGATTTAAATGTTTTACATAAACAAAGGCACTTCTTAATTACTTGGTAATTATATGGAAATTTATATTCTCAATAAAACAACAAACTTGATATGTATAAACTTTGGTCCTAGTCATTAGTTCATTAGCACTAATTTGTGTGATTAACACATTTTTAGTAACATCTTATGTTAGATAATTACTGGTAGTTGATTTTTTAATCTAAAAAAAAAAAATGTTAAGATATTCTAAAATAAATTTTTTATTTCATTACAAAAAGACAAGAACACCTGGTATTGATTATATATATATATTTTATGTTTCAAGTAGGGGTGATTTCCTAATGGACTTGTTTGGGTAAGATATTGACATTTCATTAAATTTCATTGTTATAGATTATTGGTTACCAGGAATTCTGGGAGGATTATTAATGTTTTGTTTTATAATTCTTATATTTTATTTATGGTTATAATTGTTTATGGTTGTGGTTAGCAAGGCTTGAACTTTAAATGCTCCCCCAATGGGGGGAAGCATATAGTCACCGCTTGTCTGTGCGTGCTTGCATCAGATGTCCGTCCCCAAGCTCTTGTAATGGCTATTTCTCTACAACCTCTGGTTGGAATTTAATGAAATTTGCTAGGATGCACCATTACCAAGTGCAGATGCGCATATTGTCTTTGTGTTCTGGTTCAATGATTTTTCACGGAGTTTTGGACCTTTGATTCTGTCTGTGACCAAATTCTTGTCTGCGCTATTTCTCTACAACCCCATGTTGGAATTCTATGAAACTTGCTAGGATGCATCACTACGAAGTGGAGATGCGCATGTTTTTTTCATGGAGTTAATGTCCTTTAATTAAGTCTGTGACCAAATTCTTGTCCATACTATTTCTCTACAACCTCAGGTTGAAATTTTATGAAACTTGCTAGGATGCATCATTACCAAGTGCAGATGTGCAAATTGTCTTTGTGTTCCGGTTCAGTGTTTTTTCACTGAGTTATTGCCCTTTGATTCTGTCTGTGACAAAATTCTTGTCCGCGCTATTTGTTTACAACCCCATGTTGGAATTTTATTATACTGTCTAGGATGCATCACTACCAAGTCAAGATGCGCATATTATCTTTGTGTTCCAGTTTGATGATTTTTATTGAGTTATGGCCCATTAATTGAGTCTGTGACCAAATTCTTGTCCACACTATTTCTCTACAACCTCAAGTTGTAATTTTATGAAATTTGCTTGGATGCATCATTACCAAGTGCAGATGCGCATATTGTCTTTGTGTTTGGATTCAATGATTTTTCATGGAGTTATTACCTTTGATTCTGTCTGTGACCAAATTCTTGTCTGCTCTATTTCTCCACAACCCCATGTTGGAATTTTGTGAAACTTGCTATGATGCATCAAAATGACCTATTTCAAAGTATGTTTTACAATGTTTTATACCATGAAATGAAAAATAATGTATTGGCTTTCTTTAGAACTCTCACAGTTACTTCCCATGTTCATTATCATTACCATATGGTAGAAGAGTCAAACACTCACTTTGGGGAGCATCCATCGGTTCCATCGATATTTTCTTGTTTTGTGGGGTTACCATTGTATTCAAAATAGGATATAAACTAGCGTATTGTTTTTACTAGTATCTGGGATTTATTGCTTAAATAGAAAATATTATGGAATATTCTTTGGTGCATTACAAGAATCAAAATAACAAATTTTAATTAATATTTTATGACATTCTGTAGGTAAACTGTTTCTTAATTAATGTTTAGAACTTAGAAGTTTTGAATATTTTAAGTTTCATTTGTATAACATGAGTGTCAAATTATATATTAATACAAAAATGAAAATTACCCATGAAAATCGAAGAAATTTTGATTATAAATGACAAGTAAAAAAGGTATATATTCATAAAAATGCACTTTTTTTGTAAATTCAATGTATGGTTGACATAAAGTTCAATTTAATTTTATTTATTGTACTTAGCTTTTGTTGAAGTAGAAGTTAATAACAGATAATCTTCGCTATTTCCATAATTTTGTCATTCTTGTATAGTTTAGATTCAAAACAGGACCCGTACATAAAATTTTGAGAGTATCGGAACTTATATCATTAATGTACATGTACACATACCATACACCATGTACTACTACTACTCATTATCCTGCATCTTGAAAAACTATAAAAATACATTTTTTGAAATTGCTTATTTATACTTCGTCTTAGTGTATTATTTCCATAGTAACACAAAATAATATATTTATAATATGTAATTTAAATTTAATTTTAATTTCTGCTTTTAATACTTGGTGGAGGAACTTAAGAATTTACAATTTTTCTTTTCTTTTTGTATATTTTTATAACAATCTGATTTTCCATTCCTACCTAGGCTATACTTAAATATATATTTGTTTGCTGTGCTCCTACATACTCAAATTGCAGCTTCTGGTACATTTGCACTCAAACTTTTTTTTATTGACTTTAAAGCATTTTTTTTTCATGACCCTTTCCATTCTTGTTCAAAATGACAATATAAAATCAAAATCTTGTTAAAAATAGCCTCTTACCACTCCACATAAAAAGTGCTGGGTGATAGCACAGCAAACAAACAAGCATTTAAGGCTGACACTACTGTAAATATGATAAAACTATATAAATTGTGAGACTAGAAGCATTTCTGTACTTGTACAATGAAGACAGTCCTCTGTGGCGGAATGGTCTTAAGCGCCCTCTCAAGATCACTGACTTCTCCGGCTAAGGTTGTAGGTTTGAGTCCCGCTCACTCAAAAAATTTAATGTGAGAAAGTTTGCCAGCTACTTTAGGTAGGATAGTGGTTCTACTCAGATTTATTCTAAGGTCTATCTCCACCAATAAAACTGGATATGCCATATATAACATGAAATGTGTTGAAAATGGTATTAAACCCCATTAAAAAAATAATTGTCCAATGAAATTTCTTTCAAAATAACTTCACTGGAAATATACTTTACATTATGATGGTAGTTTTATGTTTTAAATTTATTTTTTGTATTAAGATATCTTTAGTAACATGTGACCAACTTGGAAATTAGCAGTTTAGCACTTCCAATCCAAAATATTGATATCCACACAAAAACATATATAAAAAATAATAATTTTTTATCTGGTTTTAAAATGCTCTCCAAATGTTGAAGCTGTGTTATGTATGAACAGAATGGAAAATCAGATGATTAATTATGTTATTAACACAATTAAAATGCTATTCTCAACCTTTCATTTTCGCATATTAAAAAAAATAAAGTTTTGTTACCTAAAAATACTATATTATATTTTATATGTACTTAAAGTGATGATAAATCCAGAGATAAAGTCACCTCAAATGGCGTAGGGAGTCAGAAATCTGGTACCCAAGGGCGGGGCTCTACCTCTGGAGGAATGAGCTCGCTGCAGGGATTCCCATCACTCACGGCAGAACGAAATACGGGCAGAAAATCTCGTAAGTGTTAAGTGTTACATATTTCTTTATGAATATTTTTCGTTTGCATGATATAGTTTAACTAACTGTTGTCTTCACAACATCATGTTTTAATAGAAAATAACATTTATATAGTTTATATTTTTGCCTTTATATAAAAAAGTATATGAGTTTTTGATTAAGCTGTTTGAAGGCCCTATTTAAAACATACTTGAAAGCTTTCTTAAACAGTTATTTGAAGGCTTTATCTAGTTATTATTTGACAGCTAAATTTAGTAGTTATTTAGTTATTTGAAGGCTTATTTTGGTAATCTTTTGACAGCTTTATTTAGTTGTTATTTGAAGGCTTATTGAGTAATTGTTTTACAGCTAAATTTTGTAGTTAATTGAAGGTTTGATGTAGTTAATACAGTCAAATCTGTCTTAAGCAGTCATTGAAGGGAAGGAGCAAAAGTGGTATTTAAAGGTAGCCTGTTGCTTAATATAACATAATTTGTTCTGAAAGCATAGAAAGGGGAAATAGCAAGTGTGTAGGCAAGTGATTGCTTAATAGAGGTGACGGCATACACAGGTTTGACTATATTTGACTGCTAAATTTAGCATTTATATTTGAAGGCTTGATGTAGTTATATTTGACAGTTTAATCAAGCAGACATTTGAAGGGTTTATTTATAAAGCAGTTATTTGAAGGGTTTATTTATAAAACAGTTATTTGAAGGGTTTATTTATAAAACAGTTTTTTGAAGGGTTTATTTATAAAGCAGTTATTTGAAGGGTTTATTTAGAGATTATTTGACAGTTCAATTAAGCAGTTTTTTGAAAGATTTATGTTGAAATTATTTTACAGCAGTATTACATAATTATTTGAAGGCTTTTTAGAAAGCTTTATAACAGAGATAATTTGAAGTAATTATTCAAGATAATATTCACTTGATTTTATTAAATATTTGAACATTATTCACATACTATTGACAAGTCTTTCCAAGATTTGGAATTGTTCAAATAAAGGAATAAATCCGCATGATTGAATCCTATGCTGTAGGACAACTTCCAGTCTATAGGCCCCATAACTTGAGTACTAGTACAATAAGTGGTAAGCCTTACACCCTGCTGATGTGTGCACATGTAAAACACCCTGATTTGTAAACTAGTACTAACATCTGTACACCCTGATGTGTTATTTATGTCTGGAATCTGTACACCCTGATGGGTTATTTATATCTGTACACCCTGATATGTTAACTTTTACTATAATATGTACATCTTGATGTGTTAACTCCCACTAGACCCTGACTTGTATATCCTTATCTGTTGACTTAGTCTGTACACCCTGATATGTCTGAAATATGACTGGGATATGTACACCTTGATTTGTCAATTTTCACTATAATATGTACATCTTGATGTGTTAACTCTCACAAGACCCTGACTTGTACACCCTTATCTGTTGACTAAGTCTGTACACCCTGATATGTTAACTTTCATTATAATATGTACATCTTGATGTGTTAACTCTCACTAGACCCTGACTTGTACACCCTTATCTGTTGACTAAGGCTGAACACCCTGATATGTCTGAAACATCACTGAGATATGTATACCCTGATTTGTTTACTTTCACTATAATATGTACATCTTGATGTGTTAACTCTCACTAGATCCTGACTTTTACACCCTTATCTGTTGACTAAGGCTGTACACCCTGATATGTCTGAAATATCACTGGAATATGAATACCCTGATTTGTTTACTTTCACTATAATATGTACATCTTGATGTGTTAACTCTCACTAGACCCTGACTTGTACACCCTTATTTGTTGACTAAGGCTGTACACCCTGATATGTCTGAAATACCACTTGGATATGAATACCCTGATTTGTTTACTTTCACTATAATATGTACATCTTGATGTGTTAACTCTCACTAGACCCTGACTTGTACACCCTTATCTGTTGACTAAGTCTGTACACCCTGATATTTCTTAAATATCACTTGGATATGTACACCCTGAAGTGTCTGAAATACCACTTGGATATGTACACCCTGAAGTGTCTGAACTATCACGTAGATATGTACACCCTGAAGTGTCTGAAATACCACTTGGATATGTACATCCTGAAGTGTCTGAAATATCACTTGGATATGTACATCCTGAAGTGTCTGAAATACCATTTGGATATGTACACCCTGAAGTGTCTGAACTATCACGTGGATATGTACACCCTGAAGTGTCTGAAATATCACGTGGATATGTACACCCTGAAGTGTCTGAAATAACACTTGGATATGTACACCCTGGAGTGTGAAATACCACTTGGATATGTACACCCTGAAGTGTCTGAGATGTCACTTGGATATGTACACCCTGGAGTGTCTGAAATATCACGTGGATATGTACACCCTGGAGTGTCTGAAATAACACTTGGATATGTACTCCCTGAAGTGTCTGAAATGTCACTTGGATATGTACACCCTGGAGTGTCTGAAATATCACGTGGATATGTAAACCCTGAAGTGTCTGAAATAACACTTGGATATGTACACCCTGGAGTGTGAAATACCACTTGGATATGTACACCCTGAAGTGTCTGAGATGTCACTTGGATATGTACACCCTGGAGTGTCTGAAATATCACGTGGATATGTACACCCTGGAGTGTCTGAAATAACACTTGGATATGTACTCCCTGAAGTGTCTGAAATGTCACTTGGATATGTACACCCTGGAGTGTCTGAAATATCACTTGCATATGTACACCCTGAAGTGTCTGAAATACCACTTGGATATACACACCCTGATTTGAGAACTACCACACTGTACACCCTCGAGTATTTTTGAAATTTGTACATTCTCATGTGTGAAATTTTGATGGAATTTGTACACTCTCATGTTCGAATATATCGTTGATAACGACACCAGCAAATGTGAATTATTATTATTTTATTAACCAATGTCAATTAAATCATATACAGTTGTGCTGGAGTCAGTCTAAAAACATGATCAGATCACCTAGATGCTTTTGTTAGATTTAAATAAGTATTTAAGTATGTACTCAAATATGTTATCTATGAAACACAGATAAAACAGGTTATATTTCTACAATAGTACTTACTCAGAACACAGGTGTAGAGTTTTACAGTTTCTATACCTTGTGTTTTCTATTGTAATGTTTACGTATTTCCCTATTTACACACTGCACACAAAACACTCATTGAGAGACTTGGTAATGCTTTCAGCCAATTTTGAAATCCAGTGTACTGACAGTTCATTTGGGAATAGATCTAATATGTTTTCTCATTTATTTACAATGTCTTGATGAATAACAATTTATATCAAGGTTGCTCAGGAGAATCCTTCAAAGTTATTCTCAGTTTAAGTGACTGAACTTTCAATGAAATGTTTGCATAATCTTTAAACCATATTTTGTTAATATGTTGCACATTGTTAAAATTTCAAAAAGATGTTTCGACATTTATATTGACAATTAACTGAAAAATACTCATAAACAGCATGTTTTGACAATTGAATGGTAGAACAGGCAGTTATGGAGGCAGTCTGTTAGAGTTAGTTTAGCACTACACACATTCAGCATTTAATATACTTACCATCACTAAATCAGCATTCTTTGCAATCTGTAATATAAAAATGGAAACTTAATACTTGTATAGTATTTGCCTGAGTAAACACCCCCAGATGGAGATGCATTTTTTTAACCCTTTACTTCATATAGATGCCTTTGGACACCTCTAATATAGACGCCTTTGGACACCTCTAATATAGACGCCTTTGGACACCTCTAATATAGACGCCTTTGGACACCTAATATTGAAAGCTTTTGAATTATTGGGTGAACTATGTTTATATTAGCTGACAGAGTGGAAAACAGTGCAGGAAGTGTTCAGATTGCTCATTACGAGCAATCTGAACTCTTCCTGCACTGTTTTCAAAGGCTTTCTGTGACTGGTGCAGGAAAATGTGTATCTATGGAGTAAAGGGTTAAAGCAGGGAAGGAGGTGGAGACTGATGTGTTCCGAAAATATATATATTTTTAAAAATAACAACAATATTTTTTGTACCCAAATTGATGTGTGTTGGGGGGGGGGGGGGGGGAGAGAGGGTGTTTATTTGGAGGAATACGGTACTTATTGCTTATCTCAGTGTTTCACACAAATGCACATTTGTCTTAATTGAACAAAAGTTAATCATTAAATGAATTTCAGTTCCTTGTTCATATATTTATAAATATGTTCTTACGTTTTTTAAAAGAATAATTTCATATATTAATTTATCAACACATATACATAAATGAAACAGCTGCTAGTAGGAACAGCTGATAAGCATTTGGAACTTACAACTTTTAAGCAACTTGTAAGCATGCTGAGGCATTATAGATGGCAGCAGTTTGGAGACTTCAAGTTTATCAGTACCTCCTCTTTTTATGAACAGTACAAGCCATGAATAAATTTTCATATTTAATGTTGCATGTTAGCATTCATCCACTTATGTGTTGGATTTAAACTTTAAAGCTATTTTAGTTTAAACTTATTTATTTTACTTTGATTGTGAACAAGTTCTTACAACTTAGGCAAATCACACTCAAAGTCTTCCTGGTTGAAAACAGTACTAAGCATATGTGGAAAAGTGTCTTGCTCAAGGACACCACACATAGCCTTGGCAGAGGATTGAACACATGACTCTCGAATCATGGGTTTGGGTTCTCTACTACTGGACCTTCCGCTTAACAAAAGCTGTAAAAAAAAGAAAGGCATACATGTTTGCAGATATGAATACTAAAATTACAAAATAAGCGACAAAACTGTTTGGTAAAATTATATAAAATCAACTTGTTTGATACATATTACTGAGAAGTTTAAGAAGTTTACTATTTTTTAAAAAATCACAAAATAGCTTTTGATGTAAATTTGACATTACAAGGTTTATGTTGGCACCACTAATTACTTGTTGAGCACTGGCAGAAGGTTTATCACAGCATTGTTTATGTATGTATTACAGCTTCTGCGGACAACGACTTACGCAGCATTGATAAGAGAATGGCCGAGCTCACAGGACTGGACGGTGGTGGGTGTGATAATTCTCACTTTGTTTATAATTACATAAAGAATGTATTTATCTGTTAAAGTGATAAATAAGAAGCGAAAATGAAAGTCACGACTCTTTGTCAAGATATTTTTTTGTATCCTGGTGTATGTTCTCCAATGTATGTCCATCCATACACACAAATTTAGGGTTCAGGGTTAAGCATTTATTTGAAAAGTTGAAAAAAAGTTGAAAAATATTATATGGCTGCTATTTTAGATTATGGGGTAAAAAAGAATGATGGATTGACCTCATAAGTTAGTATTTACATGATGTGGAATTAAAACCAAGCACCCTGGGAAAACCCTACAGTATATGTAATTTTTTGTTTCCTCTGGATGATCTGGCACACTCTCATCTAAAACATAGAAATAGACAATTGAAATGTAAGATTAACTGAAGTGGGGTCATTGTGTAACTGTTATCCAAAACTTTTGAACTGAATGTGTAAAGATCATTGTTTGGGTTAAAGGTTAAACATTTCGGATTATAGTGCTAGTTTCCTACTTGTCTTTTAAAGATGATTGTTTTTTTTGTTTGTTTAAGGCAACATTATTTTCACTATAGCTGTGTTTTGCTTGCTAGGCACCCTTGATTTATTCCCTGCATTCTTATGTAAATAACTGCTTGCATAGTCTGGTCAGTTTTAGATCAAGAAACAACCAATGACATGGTTTGTTGTATTTACTCTTAACCATAAATAAAGTTTAGGAATCAATTTTGATTTGATAGTTAGAGAAAAGCAATCACAAACTTTTAGTTGTCATCGCAATTTTTTCTAATTATAATTATATTTGTTTGGTAAATCCTTCTTTTTCTGGAATTTCATGTACATTCTGGAATTTTTGTATGTTTTGAAATTCTAAAAAATGAAATACTGGTAAAATTGATTTATATGGTTTAAAAACAGAATTCACTGTTAAAAAGTAAAAGTTTTATGTATTTTATGGTAAATTTCATATTGAACAGTGTTTACCTTATGATTGCATCACTGCACATGTGCAAGAGGAAGTGGTTTGTTGTCTTTGTTCTTGCACTGCTTGCTATTTTTTCAGGACACTTTTGTTAATTGTGTAAAAAAATACCTTTATATAGATCTCTAAATTGAACTTAATTATTATTTACATTTCTGATTTTTTTATGCATTTTGAAAAAACACTTACCTTATCAGAAAGTTGATACATAACAAATATTATCTTCATTACCAGTACTTTCCATTGCTGGTTCATTTCATTACCATAACAGTTCATTACAAGTACATTTCATTAGCAGTACAGTTCATTATAAGTACATTATATCACAGGTACAGTTCATTACCAGTACATTTCATTACAAGTACATTTTATACCATCACATTTTATTACCAGTACATTTCACTACATGAACATTTCATTACCAGTACATTTTATACCATTACATTCAATTACCAGTACATATCACTACCAGTACATTTTATTACTAGTACATTTTATACCATCACATTTCATTACCAGTACATTTCACTACCAGTACGTTTCATTACCAGTACATTTTATACCATCACATTTCATTACCAGTACATTTCACTACCAGTACATTTTATTACTAGTACATTTTATACCATCACATTTCATTACCAGTACATTTCATTACAAGTACAGTTCATTACCAGTACATTTTATACCATCACATTTCATTACCAGTACTTTTCACTACCAGTACATTTTATTACCGTACATTTTATACTATTACATATCATTACAAGTACATTTTATTACAAGTACATTTTATAACCAATACAATCATTGCAAGTAACTGTATTACCTGTACATTTCATTACCAATACAATCATTACCAGTACACTGATTCCAGATTGCTCAGTAGACTAAATATTGTTCCAGGGGTCTTGAGTTTGAATACATGCCTGGGCAACATTCTCCATGATGATTGATATATAGCATTGGCCCTCATTGACATTCGTCTCTCTGCTGAATACACACCTGGGCAACATTCTCCATGATGATTGATATATAGCATTGGCCCTCATTGTCATTCATCTCTCTGATGAATACATGCCTGGGCAACATTCTCCATGATGATTGATATATAGCATTGGCCCTCATTGTCATTCATCTCTATGCTGAATACACGCCTGGGCAACATTCTCCATGATGATTAATATATAGCATTGGCCCTCATTGTCATTCATCTCTCTGCTGAATACACGCCTGGGCAACATTCTCCATGATGATTGATATATAGCATTGGCCCTCATTGTCATTCATCATTCTGCTGAATACACGCCTGGGCAACATTCTCCATGATGATTGATATATAGCATTGGCCCTCATTGTCATTCATCTCTATGCTGAATACACGCCTGGGCAACATTCTCCATGATGATTGATATATAGCATTGGCCCTCATTGTCATTCATCTCTCTGCTGAATACACGCCTGGGCAACATTCTCCATGATGATTAATATATAGCATTGGCGCTCATTGTCATTCATCTCTCTGCTGAATACACGCCTGGGCAACATTCTCCATGATGATTAATATATAGCATTGGCGCTCATTGTCATCCTTCTCTCTGCTGAATACACGCCTGGGCAACATTCTCCATGATGATTAATATATAGCATTGGCCTTCATTGTCATTCATCTCTATGCTGAATACACGCCTGGGCAACATTCTCCATGATGATTGATATATAGCATTGGCCCTCATTGTCATTCATCTCTATGCTGAATACACGCCTGGGCAACATTCTCCATGATGATTAATATATAGCATTGGCGCTCATTGTCATTCATCTCTATGCTGAATACACGCCTGGGCAACATTCTCCATGATGATTGATATATAGCATTGGCCCTCATTGTCATTCATCTCTATGCTGAATACACGCCTGGGCAACATTCTCCATGATGATTAATATATAGCATTGGCCCTCATTGTCATTCATCTTTATGCTGAATACACGCCTGGGCAACATTCTCCATGATGATTAATATTTAGCATTGGCCCTCATTGTCATTCATCTCTATGCTGAATACACGCCTGGGCAACATTCTCCATGATGATTAATATATAGCATTGGCGCTCATTGTCATCCATCTCTCTGCTGAATACACGCCTGGGCAACATTCTCCATGATGATTGATATATAGCATTGGCCCTCATTGTCATTCATCTCTATGCTGAATACACGCCTGGGCAACATTCTCCATGATGATTGATATATAGCATTGGCCCTCATTGTCATTCATCTCTCTGCTGAATACACGCCTGGGCAACATTCTCCATGATGATTAATATATAGCATTGGCGCTCATTGTCATTCATCTCTCTGCTGAATACACGCCTGGGCAACATTCTCCATGATGATTAATATATAGCATTGGCCCTCATTGTCATTCATCTCTCTGCTGATTGAATTGTGAAAGTTATCTGTTACTGGTAGAGATAGGTGTGCTTGAGAACTGGTTAACCTTTCGGAATCCCAGGAAAGAATGGTTATGTTCATTTTGAATCATATTAGTCCTCAATGGCCTGAAAATGATGCTAGATATTCAAACAAACATTTCATTACCAGTACATTTTATTACCAATAAAAATATCATTACCAGTACATTTTGCTACCACTACATTTCATTACCAGTACATTTTGCTACCAGTACACTTTATAACCAGTACATTTTATTACTTGTTATTTTTATTACCAGTATATTTCATTACCAGTACATTTCATTACCAGTACATTTTATTTCCAGTACAATTCATTACAAGTACATTTTATTACCATAACACTTCAATACCAGAACATTCATTACAAATTCACTTCATTTCATTACCAGTACATTTTGTTACCAGAACATTTTGCTACCAGCACATTTCATTACCAGTACATTTCATTACTAGTACATCTAAGTACATGTACATTCATAACAAATACATTTTATTACCAGTGCATTTCATTATCTATGATTATTTTACTTCAGATGGTCAAGATTACTCATATGAAGATGACTTCCAGAGTGAAGGGTACGTACCACTGCTGTGTACATAGACATTAGTATGTGTAGGATGAGTTTTTATACTAGTGTGATATAATAATCTTTGTTGCATCTTAGGGTTGAGATAAAATTCACACGTCCATAATATACACACTGCTAGTGTCATGTTGTACTACTCTTGGAGGACATAATATTAATTGAATTGTTTAGAGGCAATTGGTATAGAAACCTTAGTGGTATGCAGGACAAACAACCAGTCGTAGTGCAATAAGTGAGGTTGGTTAATGCCTGGTATACAGAAAGATTTTATCGCCTTGGAATGTCTGTAACAAGGCAACATTTACTATTATAACAACACCGCAGCAGTGGTCCAGGGGTAAAGCGACTACCTCACATGTGGTAGACTGTGACTTTGATCCCCAGTCGGGTCATACTAAGACTTGAAAAAATGGTACTAGAAGCTTCCTTGATTGGCACTCGGCATTTAGAGGATAGTTCTAGGTCTGGTGTTGGTATAATTAGACTCGGTGGGGTTTAAGGCTTTGAGTACTGTCTCAAGTAGATACCATCATGGTATAATTGAAAAATTATTGAAAGTGATGCTAAACACCATTCAACATTAACAACAATTTTTATTTCATGTACTAATTTCTAGTCGGCTGAAATAATTTTATATAAGATTGATTGATTGATTGATTGATTGATTGATTGAATATTTAGCGTCATTTTCATGCCATTGAGGGCTAACAGATGATCAGTTAACCTAACCACAGTTTCCTGTCTCACTTGAATCAGCAGTAAGAGACAATTGATAATGAGACGCAATGTCATATTTCAATCATCATGGAGACTGTTGTTGGACAGGGATTCTAACTTGCAACCCCTGGATTGATAGTCGGCACATAACTGACTGACCTAATCTGGTCCGGCTTTTTTATATAGAAAGTTGATAGTAAGAGAGTGATAAATAATGAACTTGTATGTGACACATGGAAAGCATTGTGAACTCTCCAGTAGTTTATAATTAATATGCTGTACATACGAGTCATAATATTAGTTAGAATATTGATAATTTTGCATCATTTGTTTAACATGTACATGTATATATGGTACTTATTGATATTTGACTTTATGCAGCTATGACTATTACAAAGACTTGTGGTTATAGAAAATGTTACATTGCATTGTTACAGACACAGTCTAAGTCAGAAGAGTCCAAGGACACGGTCGGAAGCAAAGTCTCAGAACGGCAGCATTGCTGAAGAAATAGATGAGGAGGAGATTGATGAGCTGTCAATAGAGGGAGATGACTTGTTACGCAGCGAGAAAAGTGCAGTAAGTGGAATAGTGGGCAACATGCTGAACACCAAGTTCAACACAATATAGTTTATTTTCGGCATTATGGCATTCAGGATGAATCTCAGGGCAGCCATCAAGCAAACTGGCAAACTTTCTCACTTAATGGTTTTAGAACAGGTTTGGTTGGAACCCACAACTGAATGGTGGGAGATAAGTGAGATAGTGTCTTAGACCACAGAAGAATCCATTGTTATAGTATGCAAAAAAATGTAGTGGAATAGTTCAACAGATGTAACTGTTAATTTATCATTAACAAATTTGTGACCTGTTTTTAACTTTAAACAGTTTAAATGCTCATTTTGTGATGGATGAGTCAACAATCAAGATTACTTCAAGTAATTAAGTATTGTTTATGTCCCTGTTACTTTAATAATGGCGAAGGTGCATTTAGTGTTTCACCTGTCCACGCACATGAATGGGTATTTAAGTGTCTAGGGTTGGTAATTTTTTGATGGTTGAAAAACAATATGTGACTACTTCAAGACACTTTAAAAATGCTTTTACGTGGCTGAAATCTGTTGTGTGGCTTAAATTTGGCCATACAAGTAATAAGGTGGGTGAAAAGAAGCCACTTGAATACTCATTTGTTAGAATGTCCGGTTGTCTGTCTGTCAAATTGGTTTCTGGTGAAATTTTCTGAAAGGCTCTATGTATTAAAAGGCTTTTTTTCAACTTAAATTTAGATAAAAAAATAACATAGAAGAAGCATACATATACTATGGCCACACTTCTAGTTAAATGTAATGACCAATTGGGTTTCTTAGATAAGAAATAAGGAACCATTTTCATGAAACTGTATATGGGTGTAAGTAATGTATTACCGCTACTCATTATGGGGTTTGTCTGTCAAGGTCTGTGTGGCTGGGGTCAGCAATGGAATAAAAGTAAATTTGATGGTCATCTGACTGCTCGTGTTTGCATGAACAGTTATTGTTTATTTCCTATTATACATGTAGGTAATGTTTTAGTATATTATTTACATTTTTGTGAATATGTTTACATTGATCAATATATTGTTAAGCCCAGATTTCACGAAAATAATCAAGTCTGGATATTTAACTTAAACTCAATAGTGTGCTCAGTTCCATTCTAATTTCATACTGAGGTCACTATTGGGTTTAAGTAAAATAATAGAGAATTAAGTATTTTCATGAAACCGGGGCCAGGTATTCATTAACTGTTTTATATCTGCATGTAATACATTTAACATTTATCTATATAACTACTGTACACATGTACCATTGTATTAAATGTTCAATATTGATTTATCTGTATAATATATCTATATTAAATCTATCAGTGCATTATATTTATGTACATTTCAGTTTGATGACATGACAACAGACAGAACAATATCTCAACACGAGTCTGGATTTGACTATATTGAGGATCTGCAGTCTCCATAGCAACTGTGATATTTACTACATATGTCAAACATTATTTATATGAATTATGTATCCATCTCATTTCAGCATAGATCAGCCATTATTAGGTTTAATACTAAAGCCACTCTAGGACCAATCAAACACAAAATTATGGGGGGCACTCAATGTGTAGCATATTAATCTAGATACAGAGTAAGGGCTATATTTTTGTATTATTGATAGAATTGTAGGATTTTTTTTATAAATATTTCTCCCATACTATCTAAAACATGTAAAAAATAGGTTAATATTAGAAAAAAATAGAAAATATATTATTTAGGGAATTTTAGACAAATAACAGAGTAAGTTATTTTTGTAGTCAGCAGGGTAATTGAATGTCAATGATTTAGAGAAAAAAATGATTAGGTTTTTCAGCTTTGTTCCAGTATTCAGTTTATTTTCTTTGAGAGTACATATACATGTACATATATAATAAAAGTGCTGCTTTACAGTTATTTGGTAACTATGACAATAATTCACCATTATTTATATTAATGCCAGCTTGCCGATGTTCAGTATGGCAACTATTGAAAGCTCGATTATTCAAAGAATAAGGAGACCATAAGGTTCATATTTTACTGTGAACTGCCATTTTTATTGCCAGCTATTATAAAACTTCACATGGGAACAATCTTGATGGATTATTTTGGAGTAGATCACTTGTGGTCAAGGTCATTTGAGACAGAGTTTTAATTCTTTGACAAAACAAAATAAAGTAGAACTGTGCTGTAAAAAGACAACTCTTGTGGTACTGAATAAAACCCATCTTGAATATATACCAGAATTGTACTGCATGGAAAACAACAATTCTTACATTTTACAAGATAAAAAAAAAAATTTCAAACAGAAAAATCACATGTTTGTAATATAAGAATTTTACGACATTCATTAAAAATGTTTTTGTGTCAAAGAAATGCATTGTGATATATGAGTTTGTTTAATCTTGATGCCAGTATACCAGACATCTTGAAACACTTATATGTAGGTAGTTATTACAACCCTGGAAAATATTATTGCTTTGTTGTATTGTGTTTAGTGTCACTTTCAACAATATTTTAGTTATATCGCAACAGCGTCTACTTGTGACAGTATTGTAAGTACTGCCACAATTGAGGACACGGTAGGATACCCCACCAAGTCACATTATACTGGCACTGGGTCCACCAGACTTAGAATTATTCTCTAAATGCTGAGAAACAAGTGAGGCAGCTTCTAGTATCAATTTTCAAGTCGTGGTATGGTCCGGCAAGATGTACGCTCTACCGCAAGACCACCACTGTGGTTTAAATATGAGAAAACTTCGGAAAAGGGAAATTGTTGTAGTTGCAACACTTGGTACTGTGCCTTGTAATAATGGCTGAAACTAGACTATGCAACTGAAGAAATGGCATTACTGGCTTAGTCTTACAGATAAGTGTAGAATACAGTATATATTATATTCATATTTTTGTTTTTATGCGTCTATTTGAATTAATTTGCCTCATACACTTTGCAGCTCAAAGGGAATTTTGTATTAAAAAATATTTATTTGACTTTCGACATTTGTAATTTCATGATTCGATGGTGGTATTACTTGAAGGATTGAATGATTCTTTAAAACTTCACTGAATAATAGAAAACAGCAATAGTCTTGTATTTTTGTTATACAGCTGTTGGAGTGAGTTATTGTAAATATTGAACCTCAAAACTGATATATATAAAAAAATGGATATTCACCAACGTTGCTGTAAGTCAGACGATTCATGTTTTAAAATGCATATTGAATGACATATGCCCATTAGGTGACAGCGGTCAATTGCAATATTGATGCGGTAGGGACTGCCCATTTAGCTCAATTGGCAGGGTATCTGACTATCAATCCAGGGGTCATGAGTTTAATCTTTCACTGATTATTGATATACAACATTGCGTCTCATTGTCACTGACCGCTAATTCAATTGGGAAAGTTATCAGTTACTTATGGAGATGGGTGTGCTTGAGTTCTGGTTAACCTTCAAAGATCCCAAGAAAGAGTTGTAAGATAAACTGATCATCTGTTAGCCTTCAGCGGCAAAAATGAAGCACAATATTCAATTAAACATTGAATTTTCTCTAATGCAACTCTATAGATTCCCTTTCTGCTCTGTGTGTCTGGGTGAATTAACTTTGATACATTTACTGGGCCATCCATTTTGGTCACACATGAGAACCACAATTAATCCATCCACCACACCAATTTTGGTCACACATGAGAACCACAATTAATCCATCCACCACACCATCGAGAGTGATATATGTCAGCATTTTGCTTGTTTCATAATCGATGTAAAATAAATAAGAGTGTCTGTCTCACAATCGTCCAAACTGATATTACCATGTAACTGCCATTTGTTGTATGCTTCATCTCATATCACTGCTGATGTTTAGATATTGATATTAAATCTAAGGTACAGATGTTTTTAGAAAATAGAGATTTAACCATAAGCTTTTATAATGAAAGGTTATTCTATTGTTTTTTTACCAGAAAAGACTGTTCTTTAAAAAAATGTTTGTGGTGCTCCTACCGACCCATTCAAATTGAAGCTACCTAAATTATCTGCCTACCTTCCCTCCTGAAAAATACTACGTTGGAGCACAGCAAACAATTATTGTTAAGGATAGTCCAATTTAGATGAAGTTATGATAAGAAATTGTTTGACAGCAAAGTAATGTATTTTGGGTTTGTATTGTTTACAAAATTAATAGTAATTCCGTAGAACAGCAAGAGATCAAATTACTGATATAGTGTATAAAGTTGAATTAATCCAATCTGGTAAAGTGTTGCAGTATATGCAGGGTACAGTTTATGTATAAATATATATATACATGTATATATATATATATATTTATTGGTATGAAAAACAAAAAACAGGATTTTCATTTAATTCTTCGTAATTGAACCACTGAATGTTTTCATCTCAATAATATGTTTACTACATTGACAGGTTGTACAATAGATGAGTGAAAATGCCATAATCATATCTGTCTCGAGCTTGGACCATAATAAATTTATTTCTAGCCTTTATCCTTGTGCCTCCATATTTTTACGCATTCAAACATATTTTATTGGGGGAAAAAAGTCGCAACAAATCATTATTTTTCCTCTTGTATTTGACAACAGATCCCTTATTTGCAAAAACACAAAATGGTACTGCAATTCATATGTATACAATTTTTCTTTCATGCCTAATGTGATTCTAATTTCTGAAAAATAAAATTGCACCCCATCCCTATTTTGAAGCAAATTTGGATGAACATCTAGGAATTAATGTATTATGGTCTGAAGTGTTGTTTTAAGCAACATAATCAGTAATTATTTTGTAACTGTCACACCTATAATTTCTTTGTCAAAGTTGTAAAATTTGCTATTATTCAAAAACAATTAATTTAAAACATGTAATTATTTAAACATGTCACTTTCACCTACCTTTGCCTTGTCTCTGTCACACTGATCACATTAAATAAACCTTTTTATGAGCAGGAAAAAAAAAAGATGTATCACATAAACTGTATATTAGAATAGATAGACAAATGGAGTACAGAAAACAGTTGTTTCCCTTTATTTTATTGTTCTGTGTAAACTTAGTCTTGATTTGAAACATAAAGTCAATAAAACATATTAGAGGGTCACATGGCGATGTTGGAGTTGGTTTTACCTGTGCTTCTGCATCAAATCATTTTTTAAACTATAAATAAATCTACATATCTGAAACTTTATATTCAATAAATTATTAACACATGTTATAAAAATGGTGGCATCATCCTGGTTTTGGAAAATAAGTGAAAGCATCTTTAAAAGTACAAATCAATGTTTTCTTTGATTTTTTTATTGTATTGATAAAAAAACAAATTCATATTTTGAAGTTTTTGTCACAATTGATCTCAAATCTGCAAAAAGAATTCTGCCTTACAAGTTACCAGAGTTTTGGCCCTTACTCTAATAAAAATAAAATTAAGGATCTGTATAAATATTTGGATATTTTAATTTCATCATTATATCATGTTACCTAATATAAAATTTTCAAAGATTTTCGAGTGAAAATTTATAAAAATTGCCATGTGTCCCTGTTATGCGCATATTATCTAGAAACTGGAACTTGATAATCTCATGTAGACGTGACTATGATCTACAAACAGTAGAATTTCTTGGCAATGTTACATTCACCACAGAGGCGTGAAACATGTTTATACCCAAGCAGGACTACTCTTATATGGTAAATATATACTGGCTATATTACGGTATTAGGACTAGGGTAGAAATACGTTGTCTCGTCCATATAGATTTGCAAGTCACATATTACAACTTTTTATTTCAAATTAGGGGAGGGGTGTTTATTTGATAAAATATGGAACTAGTATATTGTGTGAAAGATCTGCTGTAAAAATATCTATGTCTCAAATTGTTGAACTGTTCAAGCAAATGTAGTTTTTAATCCACTATTTAACCTTTTGTTATATTGTTTTACCAAGTTCTCTTGTTAATATTAGCTGATATATTACTGTTGTTACGTCCATCCACCCCTCAATCAACCTTTTATAACCAGGTATCCATTTTGCTGGTGCCATATGTTTTTTTATACCATCATCAACATTGTTGTCAAATATTATGTCACAAATATTTATGGTTTTATATGAGATTTTTAAATGCGCCAGGTTTTTCTTATGGACTAAAATGCAGCTGACAATCCATACTCGTCTGTGATATAGCTACTCTGGTGTAATACAGCTACTCAGCTGTAATACCACAGCTGTATTTAAGCTATTAAGCTGTAATATCACAGCTGTAATGAAGCTATTAAGCTGTAATATCACAGCAGTAATGAAGCTACTTAGCTGTAATACCACAGCTGTTATGAAGCTACTCAGCTATAATACCACAGCTGTAATGAAGCTACTCAGCTGCAATACCACAGCTTTAATGTAGCTTTAATATAGCTACTCAGCTGTAATGTAGACAGCTGTATTGTAACTACTCACCAGAAATACACCTACTCAGCTGTAATCCAGTTATTCAGTAGTGATTTAGCTACTCAGCTGTTATATAGCCATTTAGCTATAATGAAATATAAAAGAATTCAAAGCGTCAAATATAATTCTAAAACTTTTATTCAAGACTTGCAGTGTGAGTGGTGCTGTAATGATGTATATCCATTCACCAATACAACGGGCATCATAATGATATTAAATTAAAAACACTTGTATTTCTATTGGTAGAAGTCCTGTTAGACCGATCTGAAACTGTCATTTGTTGTTACATGGTGCTGATATTGCACCATCAAACCAGATCTGAGTGACTTTCATCAGCTTGGCATTGTACTACATGTACATGATTTTTTAGTGAGAATTACATGTTTACTATGTATTGATAACATTTGTATTTATGTATTATATTGATTTATAGTTATAATGTATATAATGAATAAAATAAGAAATAACAAGTTGGATTGTTTTCGTCCAATTACCATGGTAACAAGCTGTTTAAAATGCATTTAGATGTTTGTTTCAATAATTAACATCATTTTTATGCCTATGGGGGCTGACAGATGATCAGTTAACGTAACCATTCTTTCCTGGGTTTCTTGAAGATTAACAAGTACTTGAGCATATCACAGAGATTGTGTCGGTGTATGGATTTTAACTCGCGTCCCCCGGTTTGATAGTCAGACTATTGACTGAGCTGACTGGGACCAGTAGAGGAAAACAGGACATTTAGTACACAATTCAGAATGTTGTTCATTAGGTTGGATTATATGCAGTGGTATTGCATTCACCCTTGTGAATGATTTACTCTTTCGTGGTCCTTACCAACAAGGAATTATATAGAGAAGGAAATGCAATTGACAGAGGTTTTGTGAATGCTCGCCTATTCATGCAATGTCTTGTTTTCAGTTATCTTGACTTCCATTCATCTCAGAAACACAAATCAAAATTCTTACATTGCAGAATGAAATTATTAAAACTACCATTCCTAGAAATCTGTGTTTAAAATTATTGAAGTACTTTTGATTAAAACATTTGTATATTGTAGCTAAAGTTACAACGAATTACGAGACATTTTCCTTCAAACCTCAATATCTTTAATTCAAGATCATTTTACGTGATCGAAACATGTTTAAACATCTAATAATACATACAACTTGCAGTTTATATACAAGAAATCAGTTGCCTGTGAATTATGAATGATGTTGTCAAATATTTAATCCTTCTGTGTGTTTTTCTATCAACATTTAGTCGGGAGGTGCAAGTTTATTATCCACCTCTGGCTATGGAAGGCAGTGCTGGATGCATTGTTATGTATGTTTATCTATAAACGTTTATTATATGCTCAGCTTAACAAGTTGAAATGAAAGTAGTATTGGCTTTATATACTATACTTTTATTATACCTGATTTAAAACAACGCCCTCTATGTGTATACAATATGGGTTAACACAGAATAAAACAAACTATTTAACCTGTGCTTTAGGAGAGTGTATATATATGCAAGGACGTAGAAGAACGTCATTTGTAAATGGAGCGTCTTAATGTGGATATCTCACTGGTATATACAAGTGATATTTCCGTGTTGTTTAGAAGTATGATAGATTATATATAATCTATATATATATATCAGATTTTTTCTTCTATTACCCACAGGGAATTACTTATACAGTCGTTTATGTAGGAAAATACTCAGAACACATGGTATCTTGTTCACTGATTTATGGAGTTCGACTTAGGAATAAATTTGACTACCTCAAACTCGATGCATTCGTCTAGGACATACTCATAATACGTTTTGACAACTACATTCACCCATCTCCCGTTTTGTGACTTTGCTTCAAATTATGTTTGACCACAAACCAACATACTATATTTCATATTGACCTACATTAGACAAAGACCACAGTAATCAGGATACATTTAGTCGGCTGATACACGTGTACGCTTTTTTAACATATCACCAGGCAACCTAGTATTATACATGAAAAAAAAAGCCAATGTTTGAAGTCTTTTTGACCCCGAAAACCAACGTACAACTACAGTATATTATTATATAATCAAGTATATCGATCGGAGAGATAAAGCTGCTATTCTGATATATGTTTCCCCGGTTACAAGTGAACATTACCAAACTGCACAGATGATGTATGATCAGTGGTCACGGAACGCAGGTCTCATAATTGGATGTCTTCGTCGAAAATTGTTAGGAGATTAGTAGACGTTTGTGTTACCGTATGGCTTATTAGCTCTACTGGCCAAAGGCCAGAAGTGCTTATGCGATGGCGCGTTGTCTGTCGTCCGTCGTCTGTCGTCTGACGCCTGTCGTCTGTCGTCTGTCGTCTGTCGTCTGTTAGCAGCACTTTCTCTGAAACCACTAGGCCAATTAAACTGAAACTTCACATGGGTGTTTCCATTGCATAGGAGACTATACAGAAGATTTTATTTTTCGATCTGAAATTCAAGATGGCCGCCGTTACTAAAAATAGTCCAAAACTTAAAAAAATCTTCTTCTCGTGAACGGCCAAACAGATTTTCAAAATGTTTATGTAGTAATGATGACCAACTATAGTTTTGTTAGATTTGTACAAATGGTGTCCCTACGGTTAAATATGACCCCGCCCCTAGGGTTCAATTAGGGGACACGTGTCATTATAATATATATTTTTTTTAAATGGAAATGATTTTGCCTATATCTTCACAGAAGCATTGTTTGGTGAAGGAGGTTCAGATTTGTAAAAATACCTGGGTTCCTATGTCTTAAGGGGTCAGGAGGGGCCCCAAAAGGGAACAAATTAGGAATTAGTAAAATTGTTTTCTTAAGAACTGGTATGTCATATTTGTACATATTTGATATAAATTATCCCTAAGTGTAGGGGTTTGATTGCAGATAAGAATTTAGGGGCTAAATTATATAGGGACCCTGTAAGGGGACTCAGAATTTTATATAGGGATACTGTGGGAAAACAGAAAAATCTCTTTTTTCCATTTATTCTGAAACCACTAGGCCAATTAAACTGAAACTTCACATGGATGTTTCTATTGCATAGGAGACTATACAAAAGATTTATTTTTTCTATCTAAAATTCAAGATGGCCACCGTTACTAAAAATAGTCCAAAACTTAAAAAATCTTCTTCTCATGAACGGTCCAACAGATTTTCAAAATGTTTATGTAGTAATGATGACCAACTATAGTTTTGTTAGATTTGTTCAAATGGTGTCCCTAAAGTTAAAAATGGCCCCACCCCAATGTTTCTATTGTATAGTAGAATTTCAAAAAGTGCTATGGCCACTATGAGTAAGTAGAGCGTCCTCAGGTCCTCTTGGGCCTCTTGTTTTTTTGTGTATTCACAATGTCGCTATTTCAAATTGCGGTTTAATGCGTATACTTGTATTCTGCTTTTCTTTAATATCAAAATTGAAAAAAAACAACATATCTTTATCTAAGGAATGTAAGAGAACATAATAAAATATGTAGGTTGACATTATTTAAAATAGAAAAAAATGTCTGTTTGACCCAATCTGGCACAAAACCACACAACCAACACTTAACCAAGCGTCATACAAAACTGCGCCCAATTAAACACCAAAATCCGTCGCTGGATTTAATAAGCATATCGAACAGTAAGCACTTATTTCTGAAAGGCATCGCTCAAGAAGAGATTAACATATTGAAAACCAAACACATGAATATGAATTTTATTTTTGCGTCATATTTGCGCAACAAGTGAGATTTGATACTGTATAAAAATACAAATCGTGTATCATTTACCACGTGACACGACCGACCTTGGATTTTCCTATCTTAACCTATTGACCTGCTGATGGAATTTTCATTGTCTTTAGTTCGTCATATGGAAATCCTAGGGGAATATTTATGTGACATGTGAAGATAAAACATTGTATATGACTTAGGGTTAAAAGCGCCATCAGAAACTACAGCATGTTTAGTAGTCGTGTCGGTCATTTGAACAACAATATACTCTATAAAGGTTACAAGCAGTCGGCAATGTACTACCTTTGCCCATTTACAAAGACATGTTAATGTTACGATAAAGTCATAATTTTGCAAATATGCATCATTGAGTTAGATAGAGAGATATAGGTCATTGTATGCATGGATATAAAACTGAACTAACGACACCGTTCACACAGTGAACATGGGAACATTTCCATTGATATAAAACTGAACTAACGACGCCGTTCACATAGTGAACATGAGATCATTTACATTTATATAAAACTGAACTAACGATCCCGTCCATCCGGTGAACATAGAACATTTCCATTGATATAAAACTGAACTAACGACGCCGTCCACACAGTGAACATGAGAACATTTCCATTGATATAAAACTGAACTTACAACACCGTTCATACAGTGAACATGAGAACATTTCCATTGATATATGCTGAACTAACGACGCCGTTCACATAGTGAACACGAGATCATTTACATTTATATAAAACTGAACTAACGATCCCGTCCATCCAGTGAACATAGAACATTTCCATTGATATAAAACTGAACTAACGACGCCGTCCACACAGTGAACATGAGAACATTTCCATTGATATAAAACTGAACTTACAACACCGTTCATACAGTGAACATGAGAACATTTCCATTGATATATGCTGAACTAACGAAGCCGTTCACACAGTTAACATGACAACATTTCCATTGATATAAAACTGAACTAACGACGCCGTTCACACAGTGAACATGAGAACAACGCCGTTCACACAGTGAACTTGAGAACATTTCCATTGATATAAAACTGAACTTACGACACCGTTCACACCGTGAACATGAGAACATTTCCATTGATATAAAACTGAACTAACGACGCCGTTCACACAGTGAACATGAGAACATTTCAATTTATATAAAACTGAACTAACGACCCCGTTCATACAGTGAACATGAGAACATTTCCATTGATATAAAACTGAACTTACGGCACCGTTCACACAGTGAACATGAGAACAACGCCGTTCACACAGTGAACTTGAGAACATTTCCATTAATATAAAGCTGAACTTACGACACCGTTCACACCGTGATCATGAGAACATTTACATTGATATAAAACTGAACTTACGGCGCCGTTCATACAGTGAACATGGGAACATTTCCATTGATATAAAACTGAACTAACGACGCCGTTCACACAGTGAACATGAGAACATTTCCATTTATATAAAACTAAACTTACGACGCCGTTCACACCGTGAACATGAGAACATTTCCATTGATATAAAACTGAACTAACGACGCCGTTCACACAGTGAACATGAGAACATTTCCATTGATATAAAACTGAACTTACGACGCCGTTCACACCGTTAACATGAGAACATTTACATTGATACAAAACTGAACTTACGGCACCGTTCACACAGTGAACATGGGAACATTTGCATTGATATAAAACTGAACTTACGGCACCGTTCACACAGTGAACATGAGAACATTTCCATTTATATAAAACTGAACTAACGACCCCGTTCATACAGTGAAATAAGAACATTTCAATTGATATAAAACTGAACTAACGACGCCGTTCACACAGTGAACATGAGAACATTTCCATTGATATAAAACTGAACTAACGACGCCGTTCACACAGTGAACATGAGAACATTTACATTGATATAAAACTGAACTAACGACGCCGTTCAAACAGTGAACATGAGAACATTTACATTGATACAAAACTGAACTTACGGCACCGTTCACACAGTGAACATGGGAACATTTCCATTGATATAAAACTGAACTTACGGCACCGTTCACACAGTGAACATGAGAACATTTCCATTTATATAAAACTGAACTAACGACGCCGTTCATACAGTGAAATGAGAACATTTCAATTGATATAAAACTGAACTAACGACGTTGTCCACACAGTGAACATGAGAACATTTCCATTGATATAAAACTGAACTAACGACGCCGTTCACACAGTGAACATGAGAACATTTACATTGATATAAAACTGAACTTACGGCACCGTTCACACAGTGAACATGAGAACATTTCCATTTATATAAAACTGAAGCCGTTCATACAGTGAAATGAGAACATTTCAATTGATATAAAACTGAACTAACGACGCCGTCCACACAGTGAACATGAGAACATTTCCATTGATATAAAACTGAACTAACGACGCCGTTCACACAGTGAACATGGGAACATTTCCATTGAGAACATGTTTTTGTATTAATTGAGATTCATAAATTGTTTAAACAACATAAAACCCCAACGTTAAGCATGGTCCGGTGGTAAAGCATCAGACCTAGAATAGGATGGTCTTGGGCTCGGCCCTCTTCACGAATATGTGTAGTGTCCATGAGCAGTGTTCGGCCCTCTTCACGAATATGTGTAGTGTCCATGAGCAGTGTTTGGGCCTCTTCACGGATATGTGTAGTGTCCTTGAGCAGTGTTCGGCCCTCTTCACGGATATGTGTAGTGTCTTTGAGCAGTGTTCGGCCCTCTTCACGGATATGTGTAGTGTCATTCAGCAATGTTCGGCCCTCTTAACAGATATGTGTAGTGTCCATGAGCGGTGTTCGGCCCTCTTCACGGATATGTGTAGTGTCCATGAGCAGTGCTCGGGCCACTTCACGGATATCTGTAGTGTCTTTGAGCAGTGTTCGGGTCTCTTCACAGATATGTGTAGTGTCCATGAGCAATGTTCGGCCCTCTTCTCGGATATGTGTAGTGTCATTGAGCAGTGTTCGGCACACTTCACGAATATGTGTATTGTCCATGAGCAGTGTGTGGGCCTCTTCATGGATATGTGTAGTGTCCTTGAGCAGTGTTCGGCCCTCTTCACGGATATGTGTAGTGTCTTTGAGCAGTGTTCGGCCCTCTTCACGGATATGTGTAGTGTCATTCAGCAATGTTCGGCCCTCTTAACAGATATGTGTAGTGTCCATGAGCGGTGTTCGGCCCTCTTCACGGATATGTGTAGTGTCCATGAGCAGTGTTCGGGCCACTTCACGGATATCTGTAGTGTCTTTGAGCAGTGTTCGGGTCTCTTCACAGATATGTGTAGTGTCCATGAGCAATGTTCGGCCCTCTTCTCGGATATGTGTAGTGTCATTGAGCAGTGTTCGGCACACTTCACGAATATGTGTAGTGTCCTTGAGCAGTGTTCGGCCCTCTTAACAGATATGTGTACTTGTCCTTGAGCAGGACACATTTCCCACAAAAGCTTAGTACTGGTTCTACCCAGGAAGACATCGGGTATGAATTGTCTGAGTTGTAATCAATTGTTTCACAATCAACATAAAACACTTAAGTTTTAAACAAAGTTAAGCAACAGAAGAACGACAAATGTGGGTTCAAAAATTGAAAGAAATTTTAGGGTTCTCCAAGACCGAGTGATCTAAAGCGCCGTCTCAAGGTCACTTACCTCTCACCACTTATGTCGTAGGTTGGAGTCCCACTCGCTCAAAAAAAACTTTATGAGAGGAAGTTTGCCAGTAACTTACGGGAGGACGATGAATCTACTCAGATTCTCCTATAAAAGTGGATATGCCATACATAACCTAAAATATGAGGGAAATGGCGTTAAATCCTAGTCCAAAAAAGAAATAAAGAGAAAAGAAATTCCAACTGCTAAATGTTTTAATTTGGTTCTAACATAGATATGTGTGAATCTGGACAACGTGTTCCAACTTGATGACTGCTTCCTATCCGTGAGCCCTACGTTAATACAACACCATTTTCGTTAAACTGTTCGACTCTCTTTCATGTCAAGAAAGAATCGAAAGAAAGATCACTTAATTTGAGCCTTTTGCAACGTACAACAGGCAGATTATTCCTATTTGCGTTTATGAAGTGACGACATATGTTTAACTAGACACACAATATATACAATCAGGTGCTTAAAACTTAACACGCACATGTTAAAGAATACTCTTTGAATTCATTGCACATTTTCAAATGAAAGTCTTAAAATATTTTTCACCCAGGAAAAATCAAAGAAGGAAACATTTGCCCATTTGTCAAATGTCTTTGAACACTGAATGTCGGGCTTCATTCTTGAAAATATTTTATGAACAATATGACTGCATATTCGGTATGTTCAGAATAAATTTTGATAAACGACATTTATCACATTGATGTTTCATATTGTTATCTTAATGAAATGCATCTAACAATTATATTTCTCTGTAATATTGAGCATAGAATTTAAAAAAATATAATACGTCACTCAAAATGAATCGCTAGAACTGATTTCTTACCGTCAAAAATATATATTTATATCTAATCTCGAATCGCTCGAGCATTCAAAACAGGGTCTTACAAACACTAGGACATAGGTACGATACAACGCTGAGGTCCATTATAGTACCATTAGTTAGTTTATACTCATTAAAGTTTGATATAATAGCGCATTATTGATTAGACTTCTCTGTATTAATATTACATAATATTTGTTTATTAGGACACTGTCGTTAAGTTTGTTTACCCTGGCAACTTTGGCATTTTGGCGAGCAGGAAATGATGATTATGTAGCCTTTGAAGGCCGGAGCTTGCCCAGGAGACGTCCGTCCTGCTCGACAGCCAAGCATGTTGTTTTTTTATTACGTTTGATCCTCTCAGTATAAACGGCGATGTTTGGACCAGAAAGTAGTTCCATAGGAAATTGACATTATCTGTTCAAGATTGTGTGAGTGTCAACGTACACTTCATATATAATCTTACGTAGAGAGTATATTTTCCCAGAGGCGCAAAATTGACTGAAATCCTAGCTAAAACAACCAGATGGAACTCCCGCTACAGACGGTAAGGGTGTTGCATAATAAGGCTGATTTGACACCTATTTTCATTTTATGCAAACTGGTGAAATTGGAAGTAATTAATGCCCATGTTATTATGCTGTTTTGGTATTCTGCTTGAACTGAATACAACTTCTGGAAGTGTCGTGCAGTTTGGACTTTCACGAGAAGTGCTACAGTGTATAGAGCTAACATTACGGCCCAAGTGAAAATCATAGTGGACCGGTTACTAACTGCAATGCCAATGTCGCACATACCTAGCACCAACCATTCCGAATCGTTTCCATTGCGACCACCTAACCACTCACGTTAAATAACAGTCAGATCATAGATCATGCCAAATTATAGCATGCCCTGTTAATATTCCAGTATGTCACTGTTATTATATGTTTTGTTTCTATTACTTTCTATTTACAATTCATGTTAATGTTATAAAGGTATAGAGACGGAAATAATATAAATGCAGACGTTTTTACATCAGAATCTAAACGCATATAGCCATTTATTATTATTACCACATTAAATGTTTCTTGAATGCCATCGTTTTAAACATATTTGATAGATATTGTGATTTCATAAAGAAATAGCTTTTATGAATTGAATTCAGAGCATGCGCACTGATACTAATGTATTGCTGCGCCGATATATTTACTACTAACCTATATCACATAAGTTTGCATATCAAATACAAGGCATGTGGCCGTAAACTAGGAACTTACATTCGACTTTTTTCTTTGATAAAAACTTTTCTAGTTTTAAGAAAAGGTTATAGATAGCTTAACTACAATTATCGTTTGGTGGATATTGGAAATGGCCATTCAATTATCTCAGGGCAATATAAACACTACTTTTCAATAGATGTAGGATTTATTATGTCTCTATTGCTTGTTTCCAGCTATAGAAGACTATACGAGGCCATATTCCCAAAGGCAATGGCACCAGTTTTATAGTAATTCGTTTAATCGCCGAACACTTGATATTAAAAAGAGTGCAATTGCAACAATAAAATGTTTCCCTTATATATTCTCTCTTATTAAATTTCAAGAAGATTGGATCAACTCAGTAAATATAACTATTTTCTTCTGCGGAAGTTTAAATGATTTAGGTAACTACAAAAGATAATTAAATTTCTTTTTCTTTTTCCTATAGTTACCAGTTACTAGCGGATGTGGGAGTACCCGAGTACTGATTAACCTTCCAGGATCTTCGGTGGTTAGAGTAACAGATCCATTGTTAGCATTGAGTGACATGGAACTGATGCTAACAATTCAAACAAGTATCGAAAAACAAAATATGCCGTTTTTATTAGTTCTGAAAACTATTTTGGAAGCCACAGGATTAGATGCTCGGATGAGAGACTTGGAGCCTACAGTTTATATCCTGCTTTTGTATTGATGACATGCTATTTATGTCCAGCAAGGTGATTAAGACACGTGTTCTACTGATGCTGTTTGTGTGATCTTTATTGTTTTATTTATGTAGCAGCCGTATTGAGCAGTAAAGCGAAATGAATTGTGCCTCACGGAGTTATAAAATGGTATTTAAGGGAAATAAATGGTAAAGAAGCCACCTCAAACGGCGAGACTGTCAAACTACATCCAGAACTGTGCTGGGACAAACATATAAACATGTTCAAGAAACGTTGAATTTTCCTCCCACTATCTTTTAGTTTTGACGCATTGTATAATAGAATTATTTATGCTAAAACGTTCTTGACTTTTTTATGTCTGGTTTTCTTTCAGTAACCGCTCCCGGAATACTCGTATAGTAATTTTATAACAACTTTTTGTAGTAAAACTATCATTAAGAATTACAGTAAACTAAATAATGCTCTTTTACGAATTAGGCGAAAAGTCCGCTTTACTTATGGAAGATGTTTTATACAAGTAATATAAATACTATTTAACGCCAGAACTGGTTTCATATGATATCAAGTGTGTGTTTAGAACACTCGCTTGAGCACAAGTCAATTACGTAACATTAATTACCATTAGTATGGCTACTTAGTACTTGAATTTGATTTGTAAATCAAAGCTTTAAAACCTATATATGTATCTATAGACTAACTACCAATAACCATTACTGATAAAATCGCGCTTGTCTCGTTCATTTTCTCACGTGCTACATTATTATTTATTTTACATGCTTGTGATTGTACTAGGCAAAATCTTCTATGACATCATTGGAAATGTGTGATGTGTGTAGTATTGAGTAATTACCAACTTTCAGAACGTTGTCTTCTCTGTTTTGATCTTATCTAATGTAATTGGGACTAGTTGTTGTTGTTGATCAAATGATAACTGAAATTGATATCAATCGATTGTGTTTAACCATTGAATACCGTTTTTAAAATCAGATCAATTTTTTTACATAATCGTCCAGGACACAAAACAGAAAAATGTCTATCTTAGCTAACATTTCAGTTTTTTCCTTTACTTGGCCCTGTTTTTCCGTAAGGCACAAAATAAACTAATAACATATCATGCATTTCCGTTGCAATGTGCAATAAAATGATTTTATATGGTGCTACCATCTTATAATATATAAAAATAGAAATATTTACAACTCCACGAATTTGAATAATATATCATATAATATTTCAATAATAATTTATTGAAATGATACCGTAAAACATCAAAATATAATTTTTCAATTTCACAAAATAAAATTTTGGTGAAACAACGCTATCTTCAGTACATCCGTTGTGAGTATTACGGCACCATAATTGCTTAATATGACCAAAATCTGATACTTGGAGTATCAGGTTATACATAGATCACAGGTCAATATACAGCAACTGCAGATCTTATAGTCAACTTTGTTTCCTGAAATGACTTTTGATGGACATTTGACACAGATATTTCTTGGTTAACACTTTAGTTAAACATGATTTATTACACATATAAACAATGAAATGGTGCCGGACCACAAGTTCTTCCAACATTAGTTACGCCCCACTTCAGTGCTAATTTTAACATGTAAACATAATTGACTAAGCATTAAATGAATGAAAACAAAATTATATAAGAAAAAAAAATATTGAGAGAATAATACAACAATAAATCAAGTTGAAAAGAAAACAACAACAACAAAAAAACAACACATTTGTGAAACATTTATAAGAGAATAGTCAACCTGCTAAACGATTTAGTGATAATTACCAGGAGAAAAAATAAGTGCCACGCTGATCAACACATTTCTATACCTGGATCATATTTACAGCCACAATAACAGTAAATGAGTATATATATATATATATTAGTCATTAGAATAACACAATACAATTATACTTGTGCTTCTAATTTGCAGCTGCGAATCATTTGAAGCTTTTGCATATTTTATAAAAGAATAACGGAATCAATTAATTCCTAATAACATCAAAATTTCAATTATAATTCAGTACTTAGGAGGTAAAAATCTGGTTTAATTAAACTAATTGAAACGTTGACCTGTATAATAACTACATTCAAAGAACTATTGTTCAGCATATTCAATTCGTGTGTACAATTAAGTAATAAGTGTGTTATTATAAGATATACAATTAAGTATTAAGTGTATTATTATAACATATACAATTAAGTATTAAGTGTGTCATTATTACATATACAATAAAGTATTAAGTGTGTTTATTTGTATATATAATTAAGTATTAAGTTTACTATTATCACATATACAATTAAGTACTGAGTGTATTAATATCACATATACAATTAAGTATTAGATGTATTATTATTACATATACAATTAAGCGTATTATTATTATTACGTATATAAATAAGCATTAAGTATGTTATTATTACATACACACTTAAGTATTTTACACACTTAATCATTATAACTTATACAATTAAGTATTGTGTGTTTAATTATTTCATATACAATAAACTATTAAGTGTATTAATATCACATATACAATTAAGTATTAAGTGTTTTATTAATACGTATACAATTAAGTATTAAGTGTATTAATATCACATATACAATTAAGTATTAAGTATTTTATTAGTACGTATACAGTTAAGTATTAAGTGTATTATTATTATTACATATACAATTAAGCGTATTATTATTACATATATAATTAAGTATTAAATGTGTTATTATTACATACACACTTAAGTATTATACACACTTAATCATTATAACATATACAATTAAGTATTATATGTGTTATTATTACATAAACAATTAAGTATTAAGAGATAGATGATAATCATTATTTAAAGTATTACTGTGACATTTATTTCTGAGTCTTGTGTAGTTTCTGTTTACAACGTAAGGCATACAGAAGTATTCTATTTATATCAATGTTTCATAAGTTTTGTTTAAGGAGGACAAATATGTTGCTGACCTTTCTGTTTTGGTCTTATTATATATACATGCAGAAGTTAATATACATAATTTATTCATAACTTATGTACTACAACAGGGTGCAATGAAAATTTCAGTATGTTTCTTCATGGATAATCTGTCCTTTCATTTACATGCGAAGGAAACAAATAAATGATATATGATGCCACCAAATTATTATAAATTTTGCACATTAAGTAGCATTCTTGACTAATTAAATACTATAAATGACCATGGACATTACATTAAAGAATTCGGGATCAAATTTTGTAAGTATGTGGCATAAACAATAAATATATGGTTACACAGTTTATTCAATATAGTTAGCTAACTAAATAATAACTTAATATACAAGTATAACAGTCTTATATCAGCGAGGCCGTTTCATCTCTTATTCAACCATGCACCTACAGCATGTCTCTTTGTGTATAACACACAGTCTCTCTCTTCACTAACTACAACCCTTATATCGTATATTCAAAATATCTATCGCCGATCAAACATGACCTATGCCTCTCTGGTTGCGTATAATCATAATATATATGACAGTTGGCAATAAACACATCTGAAATATTTTTAAAACAACGAACCTCATGCGTAGCAATTATATAAACTATAAAAAAGCCCAGTTTACAACACATGCTGCAATTTGAAATGCATTGGAGATTATTTATTGATAGTATTTAACCAATATACGATAAATATTCCTATAAGAATAGAATAATACTTCTATTTTATTGAAGTTGCCATTTTAATTTGCAACGGTTTACCGATGACGTCTTCTGTTCCGTGTACAATGTACTAACATCACAGACACATATCAATACATGGATCCCATCTGATGAATTAAGGTAAACGCTCCACGGAAACCAATCAACTTAGAACTCATAACACTTTTGCAGTCCATCAGGTTCTGACTGACTAATAAACAGCTAAAAGCAAGACAAAGGTATGACGAAAATAGCACTGAGGCTTGATACTGCCAGAAGAAAGTCATTACATGGAAGCAAGTGACCAGTATTAACGAGCGTACCTCCAAACATTGTACTGTCATGACAACTCGAACCAAACACATTGTTTACATCAAGGACAGGCACATACATTGTAACCCCGGAGACTTACTCTAAAGTACATATTTGCCATATTTTTCTATCGTTATATAGCATGGCATTAATGGATATTACATAAATTTGTTAAATATAAGCGCCGATATTGAAATTTAGAAAGACATATACAATCTCTGAAAAATCTCCTTGGATAGAAATTCCTTCTTTTAAGTAAATTGGAACATATTGTCGAGGACAGACTAATTGACAAACCGGTAAATAACAACCATTTTAAGAATATTGATTAAGGATCTCTGTAATGAGATTTGGAAAGTTTTATGTTGTAAGTTTGAGCGACCGACCAATTACCATATTACATCATATATATCTCGTGATATATTTACCCAGCATACTATGGCTTCACAGTATCTGTTTGTGTGTTTAACTTTTGAGTTTTCCGCTGTGATTGATTTAAGATGTCCTTCATAAGCCGAATGTGATAATAAATCGTTAAGATGTTCTGTCTAAAGATATAGTAGATGTGATTTACAGGACTTTCAAATCTCCGGAGATGCAACTTTCAACATGTCTTGGTCTGTCTTCATGAATATGTCATAAATCAATAACGTGGTCTCACTTTTAATCACCTCAAACAGTCTCAGATTTATTCTTAGTTTTATTTGTTACTGATAGCTATAAATATACAACTGTTAATCTTAAATAATTTAAAATGATCTACTGGATTCTAATACTATGATATGATTATTTCTTACATCTTATCATTGTAATGACGTGTTTTTTTTTATCTAACAATATTGTTTTGGAATTGATCATAAATATTCATAATGTGGCCTTGGTAAAATACAATCATCGATGTGACTTTACCAAATTGAAAATGACTGTGACAAAATAGAAGTTTGAGTCTGTTGTTTTATGCTTAATATAAGCAATGTAGCACTATAGGCAACGTATCCAAGTAAGTGATCGTTTGCACATTACTACAATGATGGTATTTGAATGTCGTTTTTTCCCAAATATTTGCATTAAAATAAGAGTTTACATTCAATAAAAGTGAAATATATTATGTGTACAAAATGTGAATGAGTATGCTTGTACGCTGGTTAATGGCGTCAAATAATCCGGTACTTTTTGTTTATATCAATAGTTCCACACCTTTCTCTGTCATCTATCTGAGTTTCGTGTCGTTTTACGGTTTTGGTAGTTTTTGCTTACAAATAACTTGTGTTCTAGCACAATATGGCTTCTTCATACTTAATATGACAGAACATAATTAGTCTCTGGGTGCAATAAGGTGCTTAGTGTATAGAAATAAGAATGCACTTGGTACCTTTTTGCACCAATGGGGCGATACATTAAATCACTCGTAGTAATGAATACGTCTATTGTCGAAACAAAGATACACAACAGGGTTATGTAACCAAGGGTATCGACTGAAGATATTAATTTGTTATCTTTGAAATTCTCATTTATGGATCCCCAATTATATGTGGACTTTACCTTTTTGAACACAAGAGTTTTTAATGGGGTTTAATGCAATTTTCAGTAAAAATTTGTGTTAAAGTAGATATTCGTAACATAAATTTGGGTTACATTACCGTATATCAAACTATACAATTACCTTTTTGTTTAATTAGTAGTTTTTCGAATTTCTTTGTTTGTGCTAATATGATCATTAAAAATTCAACCGAGCTTCGTTCAAACACAATTAATCAAACATAAACAATAGTTGAGACACAAGTACTACTGAAAACAACAACAACAACAACAACAACAACAACAACAACAAGCTTTCATTTTCGTAGAGTAGCATTTTTGTCCATCCATTTTCAATGATCGCTTGCGTTTGTCCAAAACAGATGTTCATTGCTGACAGTCGGTGACAGTCGGTGAAATTGCATACTCTATTTCATTATTGGTAGTAGAACAGGCATAAAAAGAAGACATGTCTTCGATATTCTCCAATAGCTGCTGCTATGTACTAAACTATATTTACTAAACATAATCTATTTCGTGTCAGGCATTATAAACGATTAAATTTCACACTTCATAGCACTATTAGTTTCCGCAACAGGTTTGATGGCTTCCATTTTACTTTTTGGTCAAACGAGTATGATAAAAGTTGTTATACATTTTCAATATGTCCAAAAGCGTAAAATTACCAGTATGTTTGAAAATAAATTTTAATAAAATAAACGTTCGCGATGGGATTTTAATGTTCCTAAATTTCTCAGCAAAATTTTAACAAAAAACGTTTAAGAAAAACAAAACATTTACACACAGTTTTAAGTATATTTTCATTACTCGATACAGCGTTTGGCGATATTAATTGTTCCAAGCATATATCCTAATTTAACATTAAAATAATGATTTCTTAATAAGCAACAAAATATATACCAACGGATGTACGAATCATTCAGGACACAGCTATCAACTTAGTATACACACACTTATTTATAATGATTATACTAATAATAATACTAATGAATATACTAATGATAATTGGGAACAAGGTTCATCGTCTCGAAACGGACAGCAGTAAAGGACGTTACTCGGAAGCCTAAAGCTGGTTAACAGTAGCCTCCAACCTCTCTCTTCCGCCGTCGTCACATCATAAGACAAATCAGTGTAAATAAAAGTATCCACGTAAGACAAATACGATAATACGAACATATGTATATAAATATTGTATGGCAGACATACACTGAAATGTGTTTACAGGATTATAATACAGATCATCGTGGATATGTTTAGTAAATAATGTTTTATAATTCAATGGTTTACAGAAAAAATGTCTGTATATCAAATATTATACGAATATAATACGAATTAGACATTTGGCCAATACTCTTGACCAACGATTAAGATTGTAATATTTCTATGTTTGACTTTACTTCATAGTGTCATGTACGTATAGTTAGATCTGGAATAATCATTTAATTTGATTTCTATAGCGGGTCTGGGGCGCGCCTTCCCAACTACTACCAAATCAAATATATGCTACCCCCACCCCGCTCCACCCACACACACCTGTAAAATTGTATATGCATTGTCCAAAAACACAATACATCCGTAATCAGCCCTTGTCTTGACATTTTGCTGCCACTGGTTTTATAAATATGTTAACAAATTCTAAAATGGGAGGCTTCACATAGTAATACTAAAAGATTACTATCGTCATTTGTACTTACGTATATTATTATAGAAGTAAAGACTTGTATGATGTGTCAACAATATTTCGATTGATGACATCATTTTGTATTTATTAATATTCATTGATGAGTAACAACGGCATACAATCACACAATGAAGAAGCTGAAGAGTGGCAATTGTGTATTAAAACAGAACACCGACTGATTAAATATTAAACTTGTTTGAATAATCCACTTCGATTGCATTTTTAAAGTATGCGAATAAATAATGCAAACTCGTTGATAACACCCATTCAAATGGAGATTTCCTCATTAATGATTGTTTGAAGGTAGTGTTGCTTTCATCAAATTTTACCATTGGCGATGTACTTTAAAGTCTGTCAGCGCCGTGCACTCAGCAAGGACGAAACTACATACAAGTATCATGACATATAAAGGCCATTGGGAAACACTAATAATATACGACTATACTTAATGAATTTCTAATTATAACAAAGAATAAATTAATTCCTAGAAAAACTATGAGCAAATACCTGCCATACAATTCATTCGCTTAGCAAATCTTATTTATCCAGGGACTCCTGATGTAACCATTCTTTGCTTTAATCGTTGGTATACATTACTTTTAATCTGATTTGGCGTGCTTTGAGCATAGAAAAAGGGCAACATTTATTTATTACATTCTAAACGTCGCAGTGGAATAAAATGAATTAGGTTTGTACAAAAAACCGACATTAGCGCCTCACTCGTCTGGGAAGACAATGCCGAGTTAATATAATAGAAATAAAGTCACATGGTATAATGAATGGCTGTACTTTTATTTGGATGGTATGATAATAACATTGTTCGAACAATCACGGGGATTTCAACTATATACTGTGTACATGATGATTAACTACGAGACAACAATGGCCTTATGTCTTATAGATCACTTTATTTCTCTAAAAAAAAAGAAATTGCTAAATCACAATTATCATTTAACGAATATTGGAAATGGCCATTCAATTATCTCAGGGCACTATAAACATTACTTTTCAATAGAAGTAGGATTTATTATGTCTCTATTGCTTGTTTCCGGCTGAAATTACTTCTTTCGTTGATTGAAGACTATACGAGGCCATATTCCCAATGGCACTGGTTATATGGTTAGATATTTTATCATCGTGTACGTGACATTTTAGGTGATTGGTTTAGCGAATTTATAAACTACCTTACTGTATTAAACGCGTTCTACTTTAAGAAATTACGAAAGCTTAAAGAGTGCAATTGCAATGATAAAACTGGTCATGTAAGTGAAACTGTTTTATATATGTAAGTATATGTAAAAGTTTTTTTTATCTCCTCTCAATTTCAAGACTTTTGTGTGTCGGATAAGATGTTGAATAAAAGGATTTTTTTGCTGTATAACTATTTAATTAGGTAAATAAAAAAAACTGCGTTACACTTAAATGAAGACATGAACCTCCCGAATTTTGAAATTATTTCTTCTTTTTTCGTCTTCTTCTTGCTGTTGTTGTTGTTGTTGTTGTTGGTAGTGGTGGTGGAATTTCTTTCTTTTATTTCTTTTTCATCTACTTTCTTCTCTACCTTAACCTTTCTTATAATTTTTCTCCTTCCTTTTACTACTTCTTATACTTATATTCAATAAACACTATTGGCTATATATTGTTTAGATACCAAAACAGAATATGCCTTTACTGCAAGTCCTGAAACAGTTCACTGCTGTTACTGGGATAAAAGATTAAGAACCATACAGTTTGTGTCCTGTTTCTTTATTTATGACATACATTTTATGTCTAGCAGAGCGACACGCGGTTAACTGATGTTGGTTGGTGTGATATTTATTGTATTATTTATGTAGCAGCCTTACTGATCAGGAATCTGAATTGTATTGTGCCTTGCGGAGTTATAAACTGGCAATAAACGTAATAAAAAGTAATGGAACCATCTCAAACGGTGAGACTGTCAAACGTGTCCAGATCTGGGATACAACTTTAAACATGCTATTCCTTCAATTCTCTTTTATTTTCTGTCATTAAATTGAATTATTTATACCCAAAATTGACATGTTTATGTTCTTACAATATATACTGTATCGAACAACATTTAAATGACCGAACTAGCCGAAGATTGTAATAAAACATTGTTTATAATAGTTTAAAGGGAATTTATCAGGATTTTTAAAATGTTCAAATAGACTAAAATATTTTTTTCCTATATATCATCGCTATATATACTCACTGAACCCGCATTGCCAAAATGAAATCTATTCGTCATGCCAAAATAAAATATTGAAAAGGGATTTCCTAACTTGAGCTACGTGCCTAGGTTAGACTAAAATAGATTTTCCGCTTAAAATTCAACAATTTTTATGACGTTTTTAATGAGTAATGAGTAATATGAGCATTTTCCCTGATATACTCCCTTTAAGCGTCCATAAAATAATTAACAATAGACATATGATGTTAAGGTCTCACTTGTGAAAGATATACAATACAAGCAAGGGGGCGCATTAATTGAAAAATCCAATATTGTGTCATTGCCAGGGGTTGGTTAAACACATTTGAACACGTGTCATTAATAGATTAGTTCAGATACAGTATATCTATTGGATTATATTTTGTAAATTAAAGCTTGGTTTTAAAACGCATTAAGTAGCATAGTTTTATTTCTCGTTTATTATCCTACAAGCCGTGCCCGACTCGCTCATAAGGTAATAATTTTGACTGTTAATGTAGAGATCGTGAGTTCGAATCTCCGGTCAGCGAAAGTCTGCAATGATTGGTCAATGTTCTACGGCTATGAGGTACCCGTGGGCAAATATTCACTGAGTTGCAGAAATAATTGTGTTAAGTACTGGTTAGCCGCTTGGTGGATCGCTAAAACGATGATTAGGTGTGTTTGAACGCCGTTAAAAAGCCACAAACATAAAACACCTCAACCGCTTTTTTTACTATTGCAAAAATCTATAATTGTACTCTTCTTTTGTAAAATATGTGATACTGTCATGTTATATTGAGTAATTACCAACGTTATTGTCGCTGCCTGCTTACGCTATAAGTTTTTATTGAGCAATACTTGCTTTATATTGTTAAAACCAAGACATTGACAAAGGACATAGGTCAGTGTGCTCCAGACTTTCCACATCTGACGTTTTGATGGATTGTTTACACAGATTTGCCTATAATCTGACAGAGCTTATTACTGATTTTCTGAGTATAAAGAATAGTATATGCGGTGACAATAAACTCCCTCAGACTATTCTTGTACAAATATGACAGAATGCACATGTTTATATAACAAATAGAGACCAGAGTATTACACAATACGTTCAGTTCGATATAAAGGCGAGAACTCCAGACATTGCGATGACAATACCATATTGCTACTGACATAAAAAAAACAAGAACAATTGTTGGGAGTTTTGGAATTAACACTATTGCGCAGGGAAGAAAAAATGGAAGAATGACAGGACAGTCGCATTAAGGCTAACTAACAAAAACAAACTTTGTAATTGTTATTTATAATACCACAGTGTTAGTATTTCCTGTGTTTCGTACACGATTCACAGCCAAAAAACTAGACCTAAAAAAACTTGGTGAGACTCCACTGATTACCCATTTTACAAGCTCTGTAAAACAAAACTCATCATTCACACTTACGGTCACTGTCTGACGGAATATGCAAATGAATGCACGATAACAATCTAACAGAAATGTACACTTAGTTGAAAAGATACTAAAAATGAAATGGTGATATGAGATGTTGGACAGTATTTAAGTTCTTTAATGGAATATGGATAGTGTTGTGGAATATCATCATAACGTTCAAAGAAATATTTTTCCACTTTATGATAGGACTGGTAGCTTTTGGGCAACGGTATATATGCTCTATTTCAATTTACTGCCATGTGTTAAAAATGACGTTAATCAACAATTAAATATAGATTAACATTTACCAAAAAATATGAAATGGAAGTTATGAAAATATATCAATATACGTGTACGAAACAGAAAATAATAAAATAATTACATAGTAATTTTTAGGAACTTTGTTAGAAACAAAATTGTATAAAATAATCAGTACAATCAATGTTTTATTCCTTCTTATCTGTAAATTGGAACATGATGCCAAAGACCGAGAGAGTTTCAATTCAATAAATAACAATCTTGTGAAGATAAATAAGTGGAAAATTGATTAAGGATCTCTGTAATGAAATTTGGGTTGTTGGAGCGAACATCCAATTACCATATGACATCAGATATATCTAGTGCTATATTTACCCTGTATTCTTACGGTTTCTCTTCGTCTAATTGCGTGATAACTGTTGATATTGTCAATGTGATTGATTTAAGATGCCTCACGTGTTAGTGAAGTGTAAGGAAGGACTGAAAATAGCTGATTTTAGATGTGCTTTACCATACTTTCACATCTCCGAGATAGAGTTTCAACATTCCTGGAACTTTGTTAATAGTATACGTTTCAATCATTAAAAACAACATTATAATGTCATTGTTAATGAAACAGCGTTTTGGTAGGATTTCATAGATTTCACAGGCACAATAGTTCTTGTACTTGAAATATAACGTTTTCTTAACATTTTGGCGTTTCAAAATAATCTTGAACAAAGGACCATGCAGTTGGAAGAAAAACCTGAAGTAATGTTCTTGTTTTACATATTTAACCCAAAATGCCTGCGAATGTTTTCAATTGATGGGAAATATTACATTATACAACATTAAAGTATATATTTATATTCCTGTGATAAATGCAATTTTGAAAAACAAAAGTCTTGCTTTAAATTGTTTTGTGAATGCCATTGTAACTTATGTATCCTTCTGTATGCAAACGTCCTTGACTCAGATACGTGAGTAGGAGTCGCAAGTGTCCTGTTTCTATATTTAATGATTTAATTAACGTGTTTTGTTAGAGTGGTAAAGCTGCGTTTATTGTAAGAGTGATAAAGCAAAGTGTACAGGTAATACTGGTGTGACCTCTGTCGTTTTATTTATTTACCAGCCTTATGGAGTAGTAAACTGTCGGTGTAAGCAACGAATTCATTAAACATCACATAGAGAAATAGTGATAAAATTTAATGGAATAATATAACACTTAAAGGTTGTCCTGTGAATCTTAGTCACGAATGATATGTGCATAGCATCTGTAACATTTCATAATACATTTAATAATCTTTTTTAGGCATATTTCATTGAGGTTCTTGCAAGTTTGTAAGCAATTGGACTAATAACTGAATGCCGATAATTCCACAACTTTGTATTTTAATGTTTTGATTTCACTGTTTCTTGCGCATAACAGATTCATATTTTCAACGCTTTTTCTCTCTCTTCTTTTATAGCGGGCTATATGCGAGCCTTGTCTTTATTGTGAAGGTTTATTCTCATACCATATAACGTAACATCGTCCGTAAAATATACGTAAATGTGTTGTTTGTCCTACGATGTGAAGCAATAACCAGCGATATCGGCACTGCATCTACTATGCGTATAGAGAAAACAGTTTGATATTGAGCAACGTTTAATCAGGGTAAGACCAGTTAATAAAGCGAGGTCAGTACACTCCAGAACTTCTCTGTCAACTTCTGATAGAACCTATTTTGCCGAGGTCGGTTAATAAAGCTGGGTCATCATACTCTGGAGTTGTTTCATTTCTAATATTGACCGAGTCCTTTATTGATGAGATGAGAAATATATAGGTCAGGATTCTGTAGTCACAAAATCTTGAAAATACATTTGTTTATATGTCTTACAAACTAATTTCATACGTTCGTGAATCACATCACTCAATAACAGGCTTAGTTTATGTTAAGAATATATAATACAATGAAAACAGTTTCCGTTTACCACAACTTAAACAATTGTTCAAAATAAAACAAGAAAAGTAACACTCTAAGGACAAATACTCTACAGCACTACAGGGGCATCATCAAAACATAGAAAAAGTATAAAAGACAACATGGATTACTGCCTTACATGACAGTGACCACATCGTTCAGATTCAAACACAGTTATAGTCTTTTCCGAAATTCCTTATAATATTAATGTATATTGAAAAAGCACGACTTCTTGTTAACTCAAATTTATAATGACTTATATGAACACTAAATGCCCTGTTGTTACATATTATATGTAATGCATTTAAAGCAGCAAAGCAAATATGATGAATTGTTTGGTTTACTGCTGTAATTGGTGTGATCTTGAATAATAGCATTAATATGGGGAAAATAAAGTAAAGTTTGTGCATCTCAGAGTTATAAAAATTATAAAAGGTAAAAAAAACCATCGCCAACATGACTCTAGGTATGAAATAGATATATTTAAGTTAAACATCCTGGACTCTACTTTCTATTTAAAGTTTTATTGTTTTTAGTCATCGTGTCATAATCGCATTGAAACGGCAACATAACAATGATAAATTAAGATTTTTGAATCGCGATAAATGAATTACATGACTTTGATTGAATGTTCAAAATAAAACGAACTTAATGATTAAGTTTTTTCAATGAATGACAAAATATAAATCCATAAATGCACAGATATAAGTAATAACTGTAGAATCACGATATACTAATTATATCTACTAATTTCATTTGTTTTGTAGCTTAGTTAATATTAATTAATTTAGCTCGATTGCGATGAAAGTTCAAAGCTTATTCTTACCGCTCCCGAGTCCGCTTCCTGGATAGAACCAGTACTGAGTGTTGTCCACTTCCTTGGTAGAACCAGTACTGAGTGTTGTCCACTTCCTTGGTAGAACCAGTACTGAGTGTTGTCCACTTCCTTGGTAGAACCAGTACTGAGTGTTGTCCACTTCCTGGGTAGATCAAGCACTGAGTGTTGTCCACTTCCTTGGTAGAACCAGCACTGAGTTGATTTTGAGAGGCATCGGCTCGAGCTTTGGATCGAACCGCAACCTCTGGCATGAGCGGTCAACACTCTAGCTATTACACTGCCATCCCCACTGTTTTGTAGCTTGTGAGATAGGCACAAAAACATTGATGATGGCGACTCATACCTCAAATTTCACACCATTTAATATAACAGCTTAGGACCTGGTACCTACGCTAAATCCGTACTGAAGAGATGTCCTTTTATGTTGCATCGCAAATATCGGAAATACTGAGCAATGTCTTTAGATCATTGTTTGGTAATAAGGGTAACCCTTGTATAGTAAAGTGCAAACTTAAATATAGGTAAGACTTGACATTTTTCTAGCGTTATTTTTATAGGCGACAAATTGATATGATATCATTTCAAAATTTTATTTGGAAGATCTCAACGTACACAGTTTAATGCATATATATATCCACACATAGCCTGTCACTTATGTTATGATATACACATTTTCTAGTACGTTACAGTAGTAATGCAGTAAACTAAGTAACTTAGATGAATATTTACAGACTTAGAATACGAAAATAAGACTGTGTATGTTCAACTTATGATATTTTTAACACGTGATGGGTTATAAATGGCACGTCCAGTTGTTTTGATTGAGGACGATATAAGAATGAATCTGAGTACATGTAGAACCGTCACCTTTGCTCAGGTAACTGTCACACGTTCTCACATAAAGTCTTTGGACCGAACTAGGCTCGAACATAGGACCACCTTAGCGGTAAGAGGTAAGTGATGTAGAGCCTTGTACCACTCGGTCACGGATGATCCCACATAGGTTGTAAAAGTACTATGTAATACTCTGACGTCTGCTCGTAACATAAACACGCGCATCCTACGGTATTTCTTGTGCAGATACGTTTATTTTCATTGTTTTAACTCTGTTTATTATACACAACAAATCAGGAATAAGATCTGTTAGATTATAACAAAACAATTGATACAAATAATAACACTTACAATATATACATACTGTAACATTATGGGATGCTAGTGAGATGTTAGAATTGAAGATACTTCATTTGACATAAATAAATACATTGAGAAACATTATATGTATAAGTAAAGAAATCTTGAATCTTGAATCTATGACAGTTTAATGAGATAGGATGACAGTTTACTTGAGATAAATGATAGCCTAGGGTTATCTTGATGTATTGTTGTCAAGTTAATGTGTGGGCTGGACTAACATCGGTAATTAGTTTACTGACCAATAGTAATGTAGAAATGATTTGTCCAATGATGGAATAGCTGTTTATTCATTCAGGGATTGGTTTTTGCATAGAGTGGACAGTCAGTTAGGTTTTAGCCACGGTCAGAGTAACATGAGTTAGACTTCTAGTCTAGGTTTAGTTTAAACGAGCAGTAGCGAGTTTAAAAATGTTAGCTTGTGACTATGAACTTATGAGAACTTTATAATTATGTGAATAAAATTTACTTATGATATACAAGAGTTGTTGAGTCGATTATGCAACATGTGTATATTAAATGGTGCCGTGACCAGGATGCTAATTATTATTGTTATTGTTCGGTAAGATAGTGTTACTTAGGTAGAGTTTATTAATTACAAGAATTAATTTTCCCGTTTTCAAGTTGATATTAAAGTAGAGAGTAGAATATGAAATAGAAGTTAAGATATATTCATCTATTAAATATTTTCTTATTTGAGATGGGCGTATAATATTTATATAAAAAATATCAGTTTTGATAGAACAGGTAGAAAATTATAATAGAAGAAACAATAAATTGTCACAAGTTTAGAATCTAATCAAAGTGATTTAAAGTTAAAACAATTGCAAATTCTTACTTCAGTGTAAATCTGTGTACATCTGTCTTAAACAATGAAGTGTTTTTGATAAGATCCAGAATTTGGAAAATATATATGCTAACTAGATAGCAAGAAATAATTACCATATCTTGATTAAAATCAAACCAGGAAATTCTAGAGTAATTAGAGATTTATCACTGATTAGCATATCCGCTGTTTGAGGCATATTCTATGTTTGACACCTCAGAGAGAAAGTAATTGTCGCTTAATTACTGCCAGTTACCATATTCAGGTCTGTGGCAGAACTGCGATAAGTGTATTAAAAAAATAATCTGACTACATTAGAGAAAAATATATTTAATTTAGTAAATATATGTTTTATCTTAAATATGGAAGGAATGTAACATTATTGGATAAATATATTGATACATGTATGTATTGAGAAACATTATATTTTTTATGTATAAGTAAAGAAATCTTGAATCTTAAATCTATGACAGTTTAATGAGATAGGATGACAGTTTACTTGAGATAAATGATAGCCTAGGTTTATCTTGATGTATTGTTGTCAAGTTAATGTGTGGATCGGTAATTAGTTTACTGACCAATAGTAATGTAGAAATGATTTGTCCAATGATAGAATAGCTGTTTGTTCATTCAGGGACTGGTTTTTGCAAAGAGTGGACAGTCAGTTAGGTTTTAGCCACGGCCAGAGTTACATGAGTTAGACTACTAGTCTAGGTTTAGTTTAAACGAGCAGTAGCGAGTTTAAAAATGTTAGCTTGTGACTTTGAACTTATGAGAACTTTATAATTATGTGAATAAAATTTACTTATGATATACAAGAGTTGTTGAGTCGATTATGCAACAATACATAATATGCTGAAATAGGGAACATCGCATTAGATCGGTCAAAACCGCCACTCGTTAGTTTAAACTCGCGCTTCTCAAAATTGTCACATGATACAACAGAATATTCTCTTTACTTACTTTAAAATATTTTATTGCTTTTTCATATACATGTGGTAGCAAAAGGGTTGGGCCACAAGTTATCCAACATTAAAATCGGCCCTTCCCAACAACATATTATTTACAAATAAGCAATCAAGATGGCAATAAAACATATACATACAGGAAGAAGGGGTAAAATAAGAAATAGGGTGTATTGCTTGAATATTCGTTTCCTATGCTGATCTTAAATGAGGGGCTCCACCATGAGGTAAATACTAAGATTTAATAGGATTTATTATTTATCAAAACGTTTAGTGTCTTTAATGTAAGTTTGGACATTGTTAAATATATTAATATTTTCATTGTCTGAGATAACATCACTCCCGTGTAATAAGGTTTTAACTTTAAGTGTTAATATTCTCTTTAAGATATGTTCAGGTAACAGAGCAGAAACAAAATAAATAATTAATGGTTCGACGAAACGGAGATATTTAGCTCATCCGTCGGTTTATTGTTTACGGAGAAACCCGGGATTCGCCAGCATTGTGTCGTCTGTTATTCCAACCGTCGCACAATCAAAGTGAAAAGCATGAACACCAACTGTAAAAGAACCATGCCGTACCCTGTTGAAAAGTAAGTGATGAATTTCGATACGCTTCTTGATATGTTTAATAAACAAGGATGTAAAGTGACAATGACCCAGTAGGTTCTGACTGTTAAACTTAAAACTCATTCAGGTAAAGTAGTGGTGTTAATTGTTTTAAAAGTCATTACATCGAGTATAATGTGTTATAGAAGTATAAGGCTTTTTTGTTATTATTGCTAGTAAAGTACTACATCGACTGTATAAAATCTACAAATACTATGATTTGAAAATTCTGATTATCATTAAAATCACGCCGAAAAAGTGTATATAAATCAGTATATACATTTTATAATAAACGAAATTTTATTTGAAAAGTTTGATTCAGTAATAACACATTGCGAGTAATAAAATCCACGCAGAGATAAATGTTCTAGCAAACGAAAAGAAATATATACCCCATATCATGTAACTAACTCATTAATTCCAACTTGTATACATTAATTATTATATATACACTATAAACCTATATTAATATTTGATGAGAGTGCATTATAGATGATCTTCAAACCTATTGCCTGACAATACTTTGATTTATATACCCAACTCAACACACAATATATCACATTGAACGCATCTGATACTGTTTAAGTTATATGGATTACTTACAAACAAGAAACAGCCATTGGAGAAAACAAATCAATACCCAAATAATCAACTGAAGTCTCGTTATCTCATTTAACTAGAACATATTAGTGCCAAGGACCGAGTTAATTACAATCTGATAACTATAACTCATGTCAAAATAAAATCAACTGGAAAATTGATTATGGATCTCGTTAATGAGATTTGAAGAGTTTTATGATGTTAATTTCGAATGAGCAACTAATTACCGTGCGGCATCAGGTATATCTCGTGCGATATTTACTCTAAATACGAGACATGTGTTTTTCTGTATCTGATTGCGTGTTAACCTGTAGATAATTCCGTTGTGATTGATCTAAGATGTTCCCCTATCAGTCATCCATGGTCATGTATCATCGCCAACACGAAGTATAAAAGAGCTTGAACGTAAGGTATTTTGATGTGATTTAACGGACTTTCTTTAAGCAGCTTTGAAGCGAAAATGGCAATAAAGCATTTACTTCACATATATAACTAAAATACAAATGAACTGAAAATTCAAATCCAACAAAACATAACAAAGCAATATTTTAATCAGAATATTTCAATTCAGCAATTTCCAACTATCTCAAATCAGGACTAGTATACTGAAAGGTCAAAACCTTTGTCTAGGATGACTGTAGCACACATAGTTTTGAAGTCTGACTATATAATTTATGACATCAGAGAAACAGTTTCCCTCAAACAGAAAAATGGTAGTCCAAATGTTGCAAAACTTAACATTAAATGTAATATATATTTATGCACATGATTTATTAAAGATGGTTTTAACTTGGTTAATAATAACAGCAAAGAGTTTTGTAAATTCTTCGAAATTGTATCCATGGTAATATCTAAACGATATTAGATTTCAGACAATTGTATTTGAATGTCATTCGTTAATAAAATTGGTTGACGTTGTATTAGTTTAGTTAATGCTTAATTTGACGAAATCAACTTAACTTTAGATTTTGTAGAATTCAGAATCATACTGTAGTTTTACACAGTGTGTCAAAGTCATTATTATCAGCTTTAAATGGTTTGACATGTCAACACTGGATTCAATGTTGAATAACCAGCCAATATATTATTATGCCTGTATATCTAAGACCTCTAAACAAATAGAACAACAATTGGACGGATAAAATATCGACATAATGTCGGTAGATTGAAACTAAGCAGACCAACCAGGAGGACCTATATAATGGTTTCGTCATTCTAATACATATAATAATGCAGGAAACATTGACATTTCGCAAGAAGAGCATAACAGTGTTTCGATGTGATATATCTATACATAGCTGACCTCTCATGGGAAAGTTGTCTCAATTATTATATTGTTGATCTCCGTGAGGAATTTCGGATTTAGTATTCACATGGACATACATGAAAAGACATAACCTACCGGCTGTAGGAAACTGCAGGCGCTATAGACACATCGCTTACATATTTCCTTACAGACATTGCAGAGTTATCATCGATCACGGATGCGTTACTGCATTAAAACAAACATAAAAGGCAATGGCTCATTGACAAGGTGACAGTTATTACTTGCACAGTATTGCCAATATAAGAACAACTATTTGTTTGTTGTTTTGGCCCATATACCAATTACTACTGGCTTGTCATTATTGCCAATATAAGAACAACTACTTGTTTGTTGTTTTTGCCCACGTGCCAATAACTACGTGCTTGTAATTATTGCCAACATAAGTACAACTTCTTGTTTGTTGTTTATGCCAAAGTACCATTTACTACCTGCTTGTCATTATTGCCAACATAAGAACAACTACTCGCTTGTCATTATTGCCAATTTAAGTACAATTACTTGTTTGTTGTTTATGCCAATGTACCAATAACTACTCGATTGTCATAATTGCCAATATAAGAACATGTACTTATTTGTTGCTTATGCTAGTGTACCAATATCTACATGTTTGTCAGTATTGCCAACAAAAGAACAACTACTTGTTTGTTGTTTATGCCAATGTGCTAATATCTACATGTTTGTCATTATTGCCAACATAAGAACAACTTCTTGTTTATTGTTTATGCCAATGTATTTATAACTACTCTATTGTCATGATTACCAACATAAGAACATCTACTTGTTTGTTGTTTATGCCAATGTACCAATAACTACTGGCTTGTCATTATTGCCAACATACGAACAACTACTTGTTTGTTGTTTATGCCAATGTACCAATAACTGCTTGCCTGTTAGTATTGCCAACATTCGAACAACTACTTGTTTGATGATTTTACCCCATTTTTGCCAATATAAGAACAACTACTTGTTTCTTATTTATAACAATGTACCAATAACTACTTCCTTGTCATTATTGCCAATATAAGAACAACTACTTGTTTGTTGTTTACACCAATGTACCTATAACAGCTTGCTTGTCAATATTGCCATTATAAAAACAACAACTTGTTTGTTGTTTATGCTAATATACAAATATCTTCTTCCTTGTCATTATTGCCAACATAAGTACAAATACTTGTTTGTTGCTTTTGCCATTGTACCAATAACTACATGTTTGTCATAAATGCCAACATAAGAACAACTACTTGTTTGTTGCTTATGCCATTGAACTAATTACTACTGGCTTGTCATTATTGCAATTATAAGAACAACTACTTGTTTGTTGTTTTTGTGAATAAACAAATAACTACTGGCTCGTAATTATTGCAAATATAAGAACAACTACTTGTTTGTTGTTGATGCCTATGTACTAATATCTACTTCCTTGTCATTTTTGCCAACATAAGTACAACTACTTGTTTATTTAATTTGCCAATATACCAATAACTACTGACTTGTCATTATTGCCATTACATAAAAAAACTACTTGCTTGTTGTTTTTGCCAATGTACCAATAACTACTTCCTTGTCATTATTACCATTATAAGAACAACTTATTGTTTGTTGTTTATGCCATTGTACCAATTACTACTGACTTGTCATTATTGCAATTATAAGAACACCTACTTGTTTGTTTGTTGATGCCTATGTACCAATATCTACTTCCTTGTCATTATTGCCAACATAAGTACAACTACTTGTTTGTTGTTAATGCCAATGTACCAGTAACTACTTCCTTGTCATCATTGCCATTATAAGAGTAACTACTTGCTTGTTATTGATGCCAATGTACAAGTAACTACTTCCTTGCCATTATTACCATTATAAGAACAACTATTTGTTTGTTGTTTTTGCCAATGAACCAATATCTATTTTCTTGTCATTATTGCCAACATAAGAACAATTACTTGTTTGTTGTTAACGCCAATGTACCAATAACTACTTCCTTGTCATAATTGCCAACATAAGTACAACTACTTGTTTGTTGTTGATACCAATGTACAAGCAACTACTTCCTTGCCATTATTACCGTTATAAGAACAACTATTTGTTTGTTGTTTTTGCTTATGAACCAATATCTATTTTCTTGTCATTATTGCCAACATAAGAACAATTACTTGCTTGTTGTTTATGCCAATGTACCAATAACTACTTCCTTGTCATAATTGCCATTATAAGAATAAATACTTGTTTGTTGTGTAGGTCAATGTACAAATAACTGCTTGCTTGTCATTATTGCCAACAAAAATCAAACTACTTGTTTTTTGTTTTGTTTTTGGTCAATTTACTAATAACAACGTGCTTTTCATTATTTCCAACACAAGTACCAATAAATTATTTGTTTGTTATTTGTGTCAATGTTCCAATAACTACGTGCTTGTCATTATTGCCAACATAAGGACAACTAATTGTTTGTTGTTTTTGCGAATGTACAAATAACTGCTTGCTTGTCATTATTGCCAGCCTAAGAACAACTACTTGTTGATTGCTTTTGTCACTATTCCAATAACTACGTGTTTGTCATTATTGCCAATTTAAGAACAACTACTTGTTTGTAGGTTTTGCCAATGTACCAATAACTCCTTGCTTGTCATTATTGCCAATATAAGAACAATTACTTGTTTGTTGTTTACGCCAATGTACCAGTTACTACTTCCTTGTCATAATTGCCAACATAAGTACAACTACTTGTTTGTTGTTTATGCCAATGAACCAATAACTACTTCCTTGTCACAATTGCCATTATAGGAACAACTACTTGTTTGTTGTTTATGCCAATGTACCAGTTACTACTTCCTTGTCATAATTGCCAACATAAGTACAACTACTTGTTTGTTGTTTATGCCAATGAACCAATAACTACTTCCTTGTCACAATTGCCATTATAGGAACAATTACTTGTTTGTTGTTTACGCCAATGTACCAGTTACTACTTCCTTGTCATAATTGCCAACATAAGTACAACTACTTGTTTGTTGTTTATGCCAATGAACCAATAACTACTTCCTTGTCACAATTGCCAGTATAGGAACAATAACTTGTTTGCTGTTTACGCTAATGTACCAGTTACTACTTCCTTGTCATAATTGTCAACATAAGTACAACTACTTGTTTGTTGTTTATGCCAATGTACCAATAACTATTTCCTTGTCACAATTGCCATTATAGGAACAACTACTTGTTTGTTGTTTATGCCAATGTACCAATAACTACTACCTTGTCATTGTCGTTATTATAAAAACAACTACTTGTTTCTTGTTTATGCCAATATACCAATTACTACACCCTTGTCATTATTACCATTATAAGAACAACTGCATGTTTGTTGTGTATGCCAATGTACCTCTTTGTCATTATTTCCATAATAAGAACAACTGCTTTTGTTGTTGTTTATGCTAATATACCAATATCTACTTCATTGTCATTTTTGCTAACATAAGAACAACTGCTTGTTTGTTGTTAATGCCAATGTACCAATATCTACTTCCGTGTCATTATTACCAACATAAGTACAACTACTTTATCGTTGTTTTTGCGAATGTTCAAATAACTGCAAATTTGGCATTATTGCCAGCATAAGAAAAACTACTTTTTGTTGTTAATGCCATTGTACCAATATCTACTTCCTTGTCATCTTTGCCAGCGTAAGAAAAAACAACTTGTTTATAGTTTTTGTCAATGTACCAATAACTACTTCCTTGTCATAATTGCCATCATAAGAACAATTACTTGTTTGTTGTTTATGCCAATGTACCAATATCTACTTCTTTGTCATTTTTGCCAACATTAGAACAACTACTTATTTGTTGTTTTTGTCAGTGAACTAATATCTACTTCCTTGTCATTATTTCCAGCATAAGAAAAACTACTTGTTTATTTGTTTCGTTAATGTACCAATTACAATGTGCTTGTCATTATTGCCATTATAAGAACAACTACTTGTTTGTTGTTAATGCCAGTGTACCAATTTCTACTTCCTTGTCATTATCGCCAGCATAAGAGAAACTACTTGTTTATTGTTTCTGTCAATGTACCAATTACAATGTGCTTGTCATTATTTCCAATATAAATACTACTACTTGTTTGTTGTTTTTGTCAATGTACCAGTATCTACTTTATTGTCATTTTAGATGACATAAGAACAACTACTTGTTTGTTGTTAATGCCAGTGTACCAATTTCTACTTCCTTGTCATTATCGCCAGCATAAGAAAAACTACTTGTTTATTGTTTCTGTCAATGTACCAGTTACAATGTGCTTGTCATTATTTCCAACATAAATACTACTACTTATTTGGTGTTTTTTGTCAATGTACCAATAACAACGTGCTTGTCATTATTGCCAACAAAAGTACAATTACTTGTCTGTTGTTTTGTCAATGTACCAATAACTACGTGCTTGCCATTATTACCGATATAAGAACAACTACTTGTTTGTTGTTCTAACCAATGTACCAAGAACTATTGGCTCGTCATAATTGCCATTATAAAAAACCTACTTTTTTGTTCTGTACCACTAACTACTTCCTTGTCATTATTGCCTTCATAAGAACAACTACTTTTTTGTTTGTTTTTGCCAATGTACCAATTACTACTGGCTTGTCATAATTGCCATTTAAAAAAACAGCAAAACTTCTTGTTTGTTTTGTTTGCCAATGTACCAATAACTACTTCCTTGTCATTATCGCCATTATAGGATCAACTACTTGTTTGTTGTTCATGCCAATGTATTAATATCTACTTCCTTATCATTTTTGACATTATAAGATCAACTACATATTTGTTGTTGATGCCAATGTAGCAGTAACTACTTGCTTGTCATTATTGCCAATATAAGAACAATTACTTGTTTGTTGTTCTGCCAGTGTACCAATAATATAATTTCAATATACGATTCGAGGTTATTTGTTAGTTATAGTATAACGTTGATAAAATTAATGACATGAAGCGAATAGTTTGTCAAAATAAAATATTTGTTTGTCACTAATAAAAGTATGCATAAAGAGAACAACACAAATTTAAATAAAGATAAAACGGCAGAGCTTATAATCAACAATATTTGTTCTTGAACATTATCTAGTATTTAAAATCTTTTTATCACCTTCCTATTTTCTTAAACACCAAACATCATATTGTCATCTTATCAATACAATAATCGCCGATGTTTGATTAGTTGACCGTACTTTGTGGGAAAGATTAAAAACATGATAGTTGGATTTTGTGGTGAGATTGTCTCGTCGTCTGATATAATATAAAAATGGCGCCGTTTCAGTGTTGTTTTGTTTTTCACAATCTTTATATTAAGATGTGTCCCTTCAGTCTTTATTAAAACACTTACAGCCTTTACGACGCATTCCTGGAAGCAAAGACAAATTCAATACTTTATTTTATACGTAATACAATAATGTTGCATTTTCATTCCGTATACTGTAATCAACTAAGTGCGCAGCAAGAAATAAAAAGACATACGGCCTTTACGAAGCTGTTGTCGATTAGATTGATCAAATAAATATCAAGACAACGGATGTAGTTTACAATTGCCGAGATTGAAGTATACAAACTTAACAAAACATTTATGCAATCTTATAGATAAACGTGTGACCATAGCACAAGAGATGATTTAGCAAATTGAACAAGACGCTACTCGTCTTTTAAGGGAAGTTATCATTGGAATTCCCAGGATGCATTGCTAAAATATTGCAGTAGCATTTCTTCTTGAAATTTCATTTATTGATTAAAATTACATTTTGTTTGGAAGCAACAAACGAAACACGGCAAAGTGACCGTCAGTACAAATATGTCCTCTCTTATCAGAAAAATGAAGTCACATGTCAACTTTTAACAATTTGAATGTTTACGAGGAAACAATTTGAATTGGCAGTACGGGACATAAGACGGTTTCATTACAATATTATGTGTGAACAGATACCGATGAATGTTACCATGCAAACTATACACTATAGTCAAGTTGTTGTGAGTTCGAATCTCTTACAGGGCAATAGCCTCTGAAATATATAATCGTAAACTTTGCTCTATGGCCAAGAATTTCATAACTTTTAATGACATGCAGTTGTTGTAAGTTCGAATACTAATCCGGCCACTATCTCTGAGATGTCTGGTCACTGGTCACTGGTTGCTTTATTGTCATGCATGCATATCGAGGGATGTCGCCAGTGACATGAAGTTGTTGTGACTTGGAATCCGCACCTGACTACAATCTCTGTGATATATGGTCTTGAACTGTATTTAAGTCGCCATTGACATGCAGAGGTAAACAATGTCTTGTACTGATTTACCGCCTAGCGGGTTTCAGGAACGGTGTAACATGCTAAAATACTGTTGAAACAGACGACGAAAGTCCATAATACAAACAAACATGTGAAATAAAGAGTATACAAATTTGATGAATAATAATATGATAACACCGACACACGGCTGGCAGTTAGATGCTCAACATTTATTGTCTAAAGTCATCCTGATTGAAAACACTCGCGTGTTAAATGGGGTATTCTGCATTGCATTTACTTTTATGATCGTTAAATGCTATTTAAACATAATTTTATCTTATTTAGAGCGCTAGACACTTAGAATTAATGTCATATGATCTACTATATATAGCGATTTGTTATAGACTGGTACGTAGGAGGACATAGCCATCATATCAATATGTATACAAACAATGCACTTACTAATCATAAAAGGGAAACTACAAACGGACAGAAGAAACAACAATAGGATTTACCTCTAACGGACAGTCAGTGACCAAAAGAAAGAAAGAACAAAAAGGCAAACAGTAGATATGACATTCAAAGGACACAGCAAAAACGCAATCAATACGTATAGTAAGTACAATACGTACGGACGCACACGCGAACGCACCACGCATGCACACACATACGGTAGCATGTACATGAGCATATTGTAAACACAGACACTTTAACTGGGGAACTTTTTCTGCAACGAGTCTGAGTATCCAAATGACATGCTCCAGATAAACAGTTGTTACTCCAGGGAAATAACAAAGTTGAATAGCCTTATTGTTGGAATGTTCATAGACAATCTAAACACATATACAGAAGTATATTGTGTATATGGAATAGCAATGAATACATATATAATCTTTGTATTATTTTTCACTCAGCGGAAATGTCAAATATCAATGTACAGCAAACATTTTATATGGGCTTATTTCGTAAATTTCATTTGTAATACAAAACAACAAGGATATACTTAACATAAAGATCTCCCTGCGTAGTGATGATCCCTGGTATCACTCTCACAGTTCAAGATACTTGGCTGGATAATGCATTGTTATACGTTAAGATTTGTACAGGTGAAGATTTGGGGAAACATATTGTTTGGTAGCTTGGACATCAGTCCGTATACATGGTTGGGTAAATATTTAACGAAGAAAAAGTAAGTGAATGTGATAGACACCTAAAATCAGCATTCATGTGTCTAATTTCTCGTATGTGGCCAAAATAGTATGGTTTTAAACATATATCTACCGTACAATTCAAACGTCCATCCACCAGTACGGAGCATTTCTAGTGGCGGTATTACCGTTGACCATTCCAAGACGCCCATGCATGTTGTCACTTCTGCAAATATCGACTTGATAACAATTAAACTATGCATGTTTTGCATATATTGTCCTTTTTTAATGACACACAAATTACACTGACTGTCAGCGAACAAATTGACATAGATGCACTTAAGCATTTAAACAAAACAAACATATTATGATAGACACATATGTCCGCCTTGATTGAACTACAAATGTACATATACACATTTCACCACACGGTGTCGCGTCTGTAAATGCTGCATTTGTAACTTCCATTACACTATATGTTGGAGTATCTGCTAGCTAAATAAATATAGGCATTGTTGCAAATGCTGATGAAGATACAAGTCCTGTAACCTTTGTTTTGTCCCATGGAAGCTCTACATCAATACAAACAAATTGTCTTTTGTTTTTAAATTAAGCATGTGTTTTCCATTACAAGTATTTTATGTCTAAACCGAAATATATAGAATCAATAAATGACTGGCAGTGTGCACTGTGTATTGACATTGTCACATATATTGAATGAACCAGCACACAAAATATTTGATTACATAAGTAGACTAATCGCCAGCAAGTCAGAAATATAATTTAAGTATGAAGGAATCATGCCATTATATATTTAAAAAACATATATATTTGTTTGTGACAATGTCAATACACAGTGTACACGGCCTGTCATTTATTGTTACTACATACATTGCACATACTTAACAGATTTTTTTTGCTAATTTCCCCAGAGGGTATTGTCATATACTGTCGCCCTGTCTTGTCAGTTGTATCAATACACATTTTTATCAAGATATATTTAAAGTTACATTTGCCGGGCCCGATTAACACCTTTGGTAGCGCGTCTGACTATCAATCCATGAGTCGTGAGTCCGAATTTTGTCAACATGCTTATGTACATGTTGCCGTATTTGTGTGCATGCATGGTGCGTTCGCGTGTGCGTCCATGCGTATTGTACTTACTATACGCAATAATAACGTTTATGCAGTCTTCTTTGAATGCTATATCTACTGTTAGTAATTTATTTGCTTTATTTTGTTCTCTGTATTCTGTAGTCTCATATTTGCCATTTAAAGTTTTTTTTCTTTTTTTTGATCACTGACTGTCCGTTACCTCTAACTTAGAGGTAACTCCTATTGTTATTTCTTATGTCCGTTTGTGGTTTCCTTTTTATAATTAGTGTGTGCATTGATTGTATATATATTGTTATGATGGCTGTGTCCTCCCACTTTCCAGTCTATAATTATTCAAATGTCTTGTTCGCTATATATAGAAAAGCATATGCCATTAATTCTAAGTGTTTAGCGCTCTAAATAAGATGAAATGATGTTTTGATAACATTTAACGATCATAAAAGTAAATGCAAGGCAGAATACCTTATCAAACACGCGAGCGTTTTCCATCAAGAAGATTTTAGACAATCAGATCTATCGGCTGGCCGTTTGTCGCTGTTATCATACTTATATTCATCAATATTGTATACTCTTTACGGCAAATGAGCTAGGATTGTATTGTGGTTTATCGTCGTCTATTTCAACAGTATTTCAGCACGTGATACCGTCGTCCCAGGGGCATGCTAGGCGGTAAAGCAGTACTCAACACACGTTACCCATGCAAATCATTGGCATATCAATGGCAACCTCATCAGATAGTTAAAGGTGTGAAATTCATGACCATTAAGTACAGTTCATGACCATATATCACAGAGAATGTGACCGGGAGGAGTTCGAAATCAGAACATCTGTAAGTCACTGACGACCTTTTCAGACAGTTATAGGTATAAGAATCATAGCTGTAGACCAAAGTTCATGACCATATATAATAGAGTTTTCGACCGGGTGGGGATTCGAGCTCACAACACCTGCATGTCACTGGCACCTCTCTACATATTTAAATATATGCAATGCATGGCCGTAGGGTAACAATCCTGACCATATATCACAGAGTTGTGAGATTGTGACTGGATGGGGATTTGAACTCTCAACTACAGCATGTCACTTGTGATCTCCCCAGATATTAAATGGTTTGACATTTATGGCCGTAGAGAAAAATTGATGACTATATGTCACAGAAATTCTGGACTGGTGGGGATTCGAACTCACAACAACTGCCTGTCACTGGCGACCTCTCACTATAGTTAAATGTGTGAAATCCATGGCCGTAAAGCAAAGTTCATGACTAAATATCTCAGAGATTGTGCTTGGCTTGGGATTCGAACTCACAACAACTACATTAACTGTCAGACGTGTTATCTAGTGAATTCATCGAACAAAACGTGAATTGGAGAAGTCGTGTATAGTTTACATGGTAGCAATAGAAGGTATTTCGAGGGGTTAGGGCTAGAACGAACGTCGTTAGTCCAATTTTGTCAAAAATGACATTTTGGTATAATATTATATATTTTTTTCTGCTCTATCTTGACTCCAATATGGAGTATGATGTCATTCAATTTAAGTAAATATTGCATGAAAACCATATGTAGTAACTGCTTATCATCTACTTTGTGTTATGCCAGAATGTTTTAAGTACATTTTGTATAATGCCAGAACGATGCAAATGTACTTACTGAAAAGTGTCTTTTTCTACTTTCGCCATATATTTTGTGACAGAATGTAGTAAGTACATTGGGTGCATTTTAAAAAAACACAGTTTCATGTTTTTCATGAAGTCATAATGAAGTAAGTACATTGCATATTTAAATCATTTTAAAATATACAGACATAGTTGATGTTTGTGGTATGTGCACTCAATTTGTTTTGAAAAAATAATAAAATTATTATTAATTTGTGAAAAAAAGTCGACGCAGATCTATTTAGAAAGTATATAAAACAGGTTGAAAACCTCAGAGGAGAAAGCAACTGGTCTTATGATCTTTTTAAACTTACTAAGCAAAGAATTGAAAATATATTTTAGTATTCGGTCACATCCTATCTATGAAATAAAACCAACAATTCAACATCACAATCAAGATATTAAAAGTGTTTTAAATGTAGCGTATTGCAAATACCTTACATTAAACATTATGATGTATGCTGCAAATTGTTACCAGCAGTGACTATTGAGCAAATCGATTTAGATCAAATCCAACCACAGCTAGATGGAACCGCCAACACAAAAACTCCTAGAAAACAAGCACAGTATACCAGCCAAAATAAGTTTGCTGGAAAGCATAAAAGGATAGTTCAGCCAGATAAAAGAGAAAAATACATGGAAGAAAAGGAGAACATTTGGTCTGGATTATATACATTCTTGTGGGAAGTAAGTGAGGGCTAATTGCTGGAAAGTAATTGTAAATGTAGATACAAATGCTATGAGCACTTTTCACATAAGACCAGAAAAATATTTTCAAATAATACTCGAGTCTTGGTTCATACAAACGCCAAAATATTTTATATGTGCCAATGTAATGGAAATCAAACTTGGAAATATAAGCTCCTTTTTAATAAAAAGAAGAGCTCGCTCTAGATCATGTTTCTTTGACCAAAAGCTATTCTTTCTCAAAGTGTAGTTTATATGGATGGCAAAAAGATACAGTAGATGAAAATTACATCGTTGCAATTCAAAAAATATGAACCAAACAATATATACTTTAAGTATGATTTTGACCAAATTGCCTTTCATTTTATGAAATCAAAGTCTCAAGAAAGAAGGTATCTGTGATAGCTACTTGCCACATTGTTGTAGTGAGAAATTAACCAAATCTACAGCAAGAAGAAATAACTTGGTGTTTCTTTGCAAGGACGGAATTATCCCATCTGAATTCCATGCATATTTCTATGGCATCGCAGCCTCCAAGAAGACACGAGATTGTCTTCCAGTTCCAGATATATTGGAAGAATACATAGACTCTAGAGCAGTATAAATGTTATAAAATAGTCGAAAAGCAATTTGATTTGATACCTATGTATATAATAACAACCACTATGTTTTGACCGTTATGAGTACAATTTGCATGAAAAATGTACCTTTTATGAATTTTTGTAGCAAGTGCAGCTACGATATTTATGACACTGACAATTACTATTGTGATGTAATGTCAGTACGTTGTAAGTTCACTAACATCATTTAAGAACAGATTTTAGTTCAATGTTTTAACATGCCAAAACGTAGTAATTACATATACGCCAATACAGTTCTAATGAAATACTAGTAGCTATTTTTAGTTATGCGAAAATGTAGTACGATTCTAACCCTAACTCCTCGATAAGTCATACAGTGACAAACATTAGTCTTATTTCTCGTAATGCTAATTCAATTTTTTCCTCATAAACATTGAAATTGACATGTGACTTCTTTATTCTGACAGCTTATCTGCTGTTTTTCGTATGTTGCTTTAAAACAAAATGTAATATGAATCAAATATATGTAACAGTCTAACTTAAAGAAGAAATGCTACCGCAATATTTTAGCAATGCATCCCGAAAATTCCACTGTTAACTTCCCTTAAAAGACGAGTAGCGTCTTGTTCAGTTTGCTAAATCATACCTTCAACTATTGCCACATGTTTATCTATAAGATTGCATAAATGTTTTGTCCTGACTTCCACAGTTTGTATACTTCAGTCTCGGCATTTGTAAACTATATCCGTTGTGTGGATGTACACTTGATTAATCTAATGGACAACATGTTTGTAAAGGTCATATGCCGTTTTCATTTGTCTCGCCACGACCTTGATGTACACTAAGTTGATTACTGTATAAGGAATGACATTGCAAAATAATTGTATTACGTTTCAAAAACAGTATGTAAATCGTTTTGCTTCCAGAAATATGCGGTAAAGGCTGTATGTGTTTTAATTAAGATTTAAAAGACAAATCTTAATATAAAGATTGTGTAAAAGACAACAACACTGAGGCGGCTCCATTTTATATTATCTCTGACGATGAGACAATCTTACTAGACAATCCGATTTTCAAAGTTTGAATCGTTCACACAAAGTATGGTTTACATAAAAAGCATTGGCGAAAATTAAATTGATACGATGAAACAAAGGCATTTGGTGTTCAAGGTAATGTGAAGGTTATTAGACGGGTTTAAATATTCGACCTTTTTCAAACAAATACAGTATGCTATTTAATTCTTGCTTTTTATATTTTAATCTGATTTTTAATGTCCATTTTATTTTATTAGTGACAAACAACTTTTTTACGTTGACAATCCGCCTCATTTCATCGATGTTAGTAACATAATTAAACCTCAAATCGTGTATTGAAACACTAAAAACAAGCATATAATTATTGGTTCATTGGCATAAATAACAAACAAATAATTCTTTTATAGTGGCATCACTATGCAAGTAGTTACAGTGACATTGGCAATGGGTCATTGCTTTTATAGTGGCATTACCATGCAAGTAGTAACCGTGACATTGACAATGAGCCATTGCTTTTATAGTGGTATTACTATGCAAGTAGTTACCGTGACATTGGCAATGAGCCATTGCTTTTATAGTGGCATTACTATGCAATTAGTTACCGTGACATTGGCAATGAGCCATTGCTTTTATAGTGGCATTACTATGCAAGTAGTTACCCTGACATTGGCAATGGGCCATTGCTTTTATAGTGGCATTACTATGCAAGTAGTTACCGTGACATTAGCAATGGGCCATTGCTTTTAAGTTAGTTTTAATGCAGTAACGTATCCATGATAGATGATACCTCTGCAATGCCTGTTATAAAATCGAAATGTCGAATATTCTCTCAAATAAAGAATATAAGCCTACCGATGCTGTCTATAGCGCCTACAGTTTAATACAGCTGGTAGGTTATGTCTATTCATGCATGTCCATGGGGATATCAAATTCCAGTGTGCTTCACGTAGATCAACAATATAATAATTGAGACAACTTTCCCCTGAGAAGAAAAGATATCACATCAAAAGACTGTTATGCTCTTTTTGCGAAATGTCAATGTTTCCTGCAATATCATATATACTGGGATGACGACACTGGTTATTTCGTTCTATTTCCAATCTACCGACAATATGTCGATATTATTCGTCCAATTGTTGTTCCATTTATATAAAATTATATAATTATAATCTCTTTGCTGATAATTTAACATTGAATACAGAAAATACATTGAATATTTAAATCATTTAAAGCTGATAATAATGTTTTTGACACACACTATGATTGTTAATGCTACAAAAACTAAAGGTATGTTCATTTCGTTCAAACAAGCATTAACTAAATTAGTGCAAGGACCACCAATTACATTAGCGAATGATGTTCAAATACAAAAGTCTTAAAATTAAAATAATTAAGGAACTATCATGGATAACATTTAAAAAAAATTGCTGTTTTCTTAAAGAAAATCAGACTATTTTTATCAAATCTTGTACATATATTCTTTTTAATGTTACATTTTGCATCATTAAATTGAAACATGATTATATATGGACAAGGCTGCGGATGACGGAAGGGAACTATTTTCTTTAAATATTGAAAGGACAGACTTTGCACATATGAACGGTTTACTATACTCATTCGTATTTCCAAGTTTTTATTTAATGTCAGTTTTGAATATAAGTCGTTGTTTGTACTGTTTGTGGTGTTTAGGGTCGTTTTCAGCCTTCAATCAATACAGTTTCTGCTAGAGACGGTTTTCTACCCTATAAAAATGTATCACGCTGCAGACACTTATCATGACACACCACCCAGTCACATTATACTGACACCAGGTCGATCAAATCTTGAATTATCCTCTAATTGCGTCAAGCGAGTAAGCTTCTAGTTCCAGTTTTCAGGTCTTTGGTATGAACCGCCCTCGGATTGAACACACGACCTTCCGCATGCGAGGCGGACGCTTTAAAATAAGGGTACAACGCTATTCAAAACAATAGTCAAGACTGTTGCGAGTGTAATTTCTTACTGTGGTCTCTATTGTCCGTTTTATGTTTGATCGTTCCATTGAAGCTGCGAATGATTTTGTCATGAGTTATGTAAGTACTTTATGTTTGTGTTTGTCTTCATCATAATAATTTCTATTAGTTTTTTGTATTAATGCTGTTGTGACCAAGTTTTCTCTTGGATATATATAATACAGTCTTACTTTTTAAACAATACACACAACTAAAACACCTTTAGTGATGAACTTTCAAGGAAATACAGCTCCTATTCATGTAGGAAAAATATATAAAATGTCATCGTTCCAAGTTGAACTTTAAGAATTACTTATCTTCACAAACTACAAATGGACACAACTACTTAGTAAATATACACGTCACCGCCTCTAATTGTACAATTGGATGAAAATGATTATTTACATTTGTGACGTAACTCCTTCAGCGGACCTATATAGAACCGTTTAATCATTTCCCAGAAACCCTTATCCGACGTCATATATAACGTCAAAAATCGTAAAATGAATTATGATATTTTTTTTGTGTTATGTACTTTATTAATATATATGTATATCGGAAACGAAACATGGTGGTGTTCATCTAGTGCATTAACTATATAAATATGATCAGTTATTCATTCTGGCTAAACATTCATGAGATGTGAACTTACATGTAGCAAGGTTTACTTACTTACTTTGGTATATGGTACATGTACATTCATATTTCATGAGCACTCAATAGATTCTTCACTGGTGTCTATTGAGAACACATACCAGTTGCTGTCTAAACTATTTATATGTCTTCGCTTATTAAGCATAACAAATGCAGTGAAATATCCCATCTACAGTCAAGACATAGCTTTACAATATCTAAATTCCAAGCTATTTCAGTGTGTATAATATAAAAATGAAAGGACCATTAACAAACACACGAATGCCCTTGGAATAACACATTCGTTGATATGATGCCATACTACAGAACTGCGATGATACTTTATATTAACAGGTCCAATAAACCCACCAAACTATCATTTCTTTGTCGATCGAAACATACTGTTAAGCGAATGCTGTATTTGACATTCAATTTCCACTCTCTGTCAGTGCATTGGATCGTTACATTGGAAATTTGTTTCCCGTGAAAACAAATCGGACGTAAATGCTGAATATATAATAGTATTTTGATAACGTGTGTGTTAGATACAGAAACATGTAAACTAGATAGCATACATGTAAGTGAGAGGGTAAGTAAGATCGACGTACGGCGTACGCTGCCTGTCATTTTTTTAGAATAGCGCTTAAATAAAATAGCCGGTGACAGTGGGCGTAAGGAGTGATGCATATTGTTATTTTCTTGTTTTTGGGGCGTGTTCTGTGCTTTCGAGGGGGTCCTATATACAGACCAACCACATTTGTTTAATTTTCTCAGAAGGTATTTGACATATACTGTTACCAATTAAAAGAACACATAATAAAATATACGTACAGCTTTATACAAATGCTAGTACATGATAAAATAAAACGGGTAACGTTCTTATAGTCACACGTGTTTAGATATTTGTTTTCCCAATAGTGAAAACGACGTAGTAAAGCAAACTAATTGTTCAACCATGAAAGATGAACTTTAAAAAGTAATAATGTACACCATTGCATATATACGGTCGGTAGCAAAACTGAGGTCTGAATCCCTGTTTTTGGGTGCATTCCTTTCTCTTCCCCGTCGTCTTATCATAAAAGGGTATGGTGTAAATAAAAGCAGCACTAACACATTAAATATAAATAAACATACGTTTGTATAGCGCAAAAATGTATCGTAAGCACAACACTCTGTTGCGCTTCACACGGTTGCATAACATTATATACACAGTCCTACAATAATAATGTACATACAAACTTCACAGTCATATAATTTAGTTATAAAACATATTAAACAAATGAGCCCTAAGATTTTGCCTAAATATACCCTCACTGGTTACACATTTGAGATCTTTTAAAAGTCCGTTCCACCACTTTGGGCCAACAACAGTAAATGATCTGTCTGCCATTTTCATTTTTTTTTTTAATTTCAATCACTGAAAAGTGATCCATTTAATCACCCCGTAATAGGTCTGTGAGGGTCGGGGTGGGCCATCCCTCAACACACCGTACAAATATATGTATCAGTCAAGTTGTAACATACATTTATATATATACACACTGAAAGCCATTTTCATTCTTGTTCTTGGCACTATACATTAATTTCATCAGATGATCTAAATCTGTATTTTCCCTGAACAAGACTAAGCAAATCCTTCAAATAAGATGGAGTTGCTCCCTGCACAATTCGAAAGACAAGAACCAGTATTTTGTACATGAGTCTTGCCCTAACAGGCAGCCAGTGAAGAGATTTAAGAATTTCACTACTAGGTTGGTCATACAGAACACCTGTGACAACCCTGACCGCACGATTTGGGATTTTTTTGAAGTCTCTCCATCTTATAGGTAGGTATATTAGTGAAAAGTCCATTGCAGAAGTCAATGTGTGAATGAATAAGTCCATGCGCTAAGATTTCTGTTGACTTTTGTGTAAGGTGTTTGCGAATACCTTTCAGATTTCTAAGCTGGACATGTGCAATCTGACGTTTCTTTCTAATATAAAAGTCAAAATTTAAAGTCCCATAGATCATGTGAGAGATCATGGAGTTAATATAGAGAATACTTTAAATTTTGACTCTTATATTAGAAAGAAACGTATGTGATGGAGGACACATTATCAATGGTCACTTTCATTGTTCTTTTAGTAAGATAGGATTCCACCCAGTTTAATGAAGTTCCTTTAATACCAAAGTCATCCTTAAATATTTGAAGTTACGAATATCGACTGTATCAAATGCCGCACTAAGGTCTATTATAACGACAACTGTTACACGGTTTTTGTCCATAGCATTCAATAGATCATTATACATTTTTATCATTGCAGTTTTGACACCGTGACTTTTTGGAATGATAGAAGAAGGTTATTTGCTTCAATATGATCATTAATTTGTTGCAAGGCAGATTTTTCCAAAATTTTTTATAAAAAGTTTGACACAGGCCGTTAGTTTTTCAGTTCTAGGGGATACATTTCTTCTTAAGTAAAGGTTTAACCAAAGCACTTTTCTACTCTTTTTAAAAACGCCAGATGATTGTGGTCTTTTCACAATTTCTGTTACAAATGGTATTAGATATTGAAGATATTCTTTCAAAATTGATGTTGGAATGATATCTAGTTCACATGTTGTTGACTTCGATTCTTGTACAAGTTTAATGACGTCATTTTCAGAAAGTGCTTTAAACTCAGTCAAGGCATTGTTAATTCAAGGTGAATGGGATGGTTCAGACTCAATATAGTGGGATGGATCTACGCTTATATTATCTAAGTCATCTCTCAACTTTGAAATGTTTTCACTAAAAAACTTCAACAAATCATTTGCAAGAGTCACCACATCGGTATGGGGTGGCAGTGGATTTACCTTCACGCGACCGAGCAGACATGGGGTTACTGTGTTATTGTCAGTCACTTCAATTAATTATTGTTTTCTGTTGTTAGTTTGATATTGTAAAATTTAAACCCAAAATATAATTATGTTAGATATTTCATGATTAAGATGAGATTACAAAATATGCAATGCAAAGCGGGAATACTTCAGAGGTCACTTATGATAAATTACCCTGTCACAAAATAATGTAACTTGACTAAAGTTAGTAATAGAAAATGCGGTTATGGGCATTTTTGAGGAAATAGAATATAATAATAGTAAGGAGATATATGCATCAAAATATGAGAGATTGACGAGCTGTCATAGTAACTAGCGGGTGCAAGCTGCAAAGTTTTAAAGAGTTAGTCAGTTATACTTGGGAAAGCAAGGTATACGGTCATGTAGGAATTTTAGGCAGTTTAATTTGAGAAGGCCAGGTGAACGGTCATGTAAAATTTCAGTCAGTTAACATTAAGTTGACCAGCTGTTAAGATGGGTTTTAGATGGTTGGGTATTGTAGAAATGCAAGTTGGGTTGCATGCTTGATTATGATAATGGTTGGTGTTTAAGTAGGAACTGAAACTAAAAATGGGAACGTATTTTGAATCGCATTTTGAACTATATTTTAGAAACTGCACATGTGTTTAATAGAATTTATTAAAGTTTAAAATGACTGTTGTAACAATATAAGAAATAAATGTATATAGAAAACCGTGCGTTATGTGTTATTAATGTGCGATGGTGAAACATTACCCCATAAAGTTTTTCACATTTCCCTCAGCCTGACCAACTTTAGACTGATAATATACACTCTTCGCTGTTGATACTGCGGCTGTGTAACAATTTTCTGACTTTTTTCTAGACATTTCCTATGAGGCCCTTTTTGTCATTCAAATATATTTTTTTCTATTGATCACTTATACTGCTTGAGTGAGTTCAAGTATTTAGAATACCAAGGAAAATTTGGTCGGCAGATAGTAGTTCTTTCTATAACTGGAGCATGATTGTTGATTAAATCTGTAATAGTTTTGCTAAAATCTGTCACAAGGTCGTTAACAATTGACGAACTTTCTATAAATAAATTTAACTTCGGAATGTCTTTCTGGAAAGTTTCTTTGGACACAGCTTTCTAGCTTCTATTTATGACAGATTTGACAGTGAGTGGTGGCCGACACTGTTCTACATAACAACAAACAGAGCAGTGATCAGAAATAAAGTAGTCACACTGGTTCTGTGACAGAAAATTGACAACTTTTTCTAGAAATGATTAAGTCCAGAATATGTCAACTGGTGTGAGTAGGATTCTTCACATTTTGTACAAAGCCAAATGATTGTAGATATTGCATAAGTTGTTTGGTGTAGCAATCTGATTTATTGTCTACGTGTAGATTAAAGTGACCCATCAATGCTATAGGCTCAGATCTCAGTGAAAGTTGATCTAATAATTCTGTAATTTCATTAAGAAACATTGCTTGTGTAACAGGATGTCTTTCAGAGAATGGCGGTCGATAAGTACCGATGACCAAGAAAACAAAGTTTTTGCTATTGATTTTCTACTCAGCTTATTCAAAAGACTGAAAAGTTTGGCAGTAATCTCGTGAAACTTTCACAAATTAGCTAGCACTAACACATTCTTAACTTAAATTTCGTAAGCACACGTATCTTTTCCCTTTATATCTTTTTAACTATGTTATGTTGGCATATGTATTATGTGTTATAGCAATGTTGAACTTTACATTACATTTTCAAGTGATACTTTATTACCTAGGGAAATAATTTGTTAATAATATCCAATTAAATGTTAGCAACCCCATTGTTTTATATTGATAACTTACGGAGTAATTCTGACAAAAGCATACGTTTACTGTAACGTGAAATGTGATATTTCCGCGAAGAAAGAATGCATTATTACAATAAGTGACCTTTATAATAAATCACTGCTACAATCCTCTATCTGGTTAATGTTCTCACATATCAACAATACACGCTGTATGCAGAATACGTGCTTAGATTATCCAGGATGATTGCAACAATAAGGCTATACAACTTTTTAATTTCCCTGGAGTAACAACTGTTTATCTTAAACATACTTTCCGAATAACCGACTTTGATGATAATAGTATAGTATCGCAGTGTATGTTGAAATGAAAAGCTGCGTGAAATACAGGGCGCCGTATATTGAGTATAAACCAGTCGTAAGGCAGAATGGCAATTTATATCTGTAAAATAAAAACCTTATGCACTGGCATATTGTTCTTACTTCAAAATCAAAATCGTACTAGTATGAATTATAAAGTTTAAAAATCAGATATTAAACTCCCCAGTTCGGTTCTGTAGTGTACACTATAAACATGTTTGTAAGAGAATAATCCATCGGGATACCTTTATTTTACTGCTTTGTGTTACACTACCTTTTATTGCACTACATTTTATTACACTGTATGTTATAACACTACCTTTTATTACACTGTATGTTATAACACTACCTTTTATTACACTGCCTTTTATCACACTGCCTCTTATTACATTACCTTTTATCACACTGCCTCTTATTACATTACCTTTTATCACACTACCTCTTATTACATTACCTTTTATCACACTACCTCTTATTACATTACCTTTTATTACACTGCCTCTTCGTATGATGAGCGACAGGAAAAGAGTGAGGTTTGACGTCTCTGTTAACAATGTTTATATTTCCAAAAGGTGTATTTTGCTACTGACTATTCCGAAATGATTACTTCTGTGATTACCATCTTGTATGTATGTATTTGTAATATTTTCAGTTATAAGATCCTGCTAAGACAAATATTTTATGAACGATTGATTGATTGTTTGAATATTTAGCGTCATTTTTATAATATCGAGGCTAACAGACAATCAGTTAACCTAACTACTGTTTCCTGGTATTAACCAGTACTCGAGCATACCCCATCTCTGCAAGTAACTGATAACTTTCTCACTTAAATCAGTGGTGACAGACGAACGATGATGAGACACAACGTCGTATATCGATCATCACGGAGACTGTGGCCGGGCGGATATTGGAGCTCACGATCACTGGATTTATGAATATATAAACGATATATAGCAGTAGCATACATACAGAACGAAACTACTATGATAAACATACGTTTAATTAATAAAAAATGTATACCTGCCACCTCACCATTTAATTTATTGTTTTACTTCCGCTGCCATACCTTTATTTAATGGCCGAGAACCATGCCGATTTGGTTCCGTTGTATTCTGAAGCACGATGCAACGTATCTGGATTGGACGGACAATTTACGTACATTATTCAATTTGTATCAATACAATAATAGGATGCTATTAATAAGATACAACTAAATATATTTCAAATAAGATATTGCAGCCTTTTTCAGTTTTCAACCCTGTGCGAGTGTGAGTTAATTAATTCAATGGAAGTGTACTTATGAAACATTTGAAATGGTTTACAGCCCATGTTGCTATATTTTTACTTTAGAATGTACACGTTGGCGCTCACCATTGTTAACAAATGACGTAGTAGTATATGGAACGCAAAAACGTGGTGATTTTTTGCAGATTTCAGTACACAGAAATATACAAATGATTTAATTTTATTTTTATGCTCATGTGTCTCTTTTCTATACACATGCATTTTCTATTCTGTTATCATCATAAAAACAATCATGTTGATATTGTCTTGACCCAATTATATCCATCTTTAACATAATGTCATCACTCACTAACAGCCGCGAAAAAAAATATTCAAGAAACAATAACAAGCAAGTAGTTAATGTATTGGCCATGAGTCATCGCCTTTAAATTAAGCCTTGATGCAGTAACATATACATGGTCGATAAACAATGTTGCAATGTCTGAAAGGAAATCTGAAAGCGAAATGTCGAATATCTTCTCAAACAAAGAATAAAAGCTTCCTAATGGTGCCTGGAGCACTTACAGTGCCATATAGCTGGTAGTGATGTCTTTCTGTGCATGTCCATGGGGATACGAAATCTGATTTGCTCCATGAAGAAGATTATTACATGGGAAACTGATAGAAATAAGTTCCCCCAGAGAGCAATGTTTCAATATATCACATCAGATGGTTATTATTCTACAATTAGAAAATGTCAATGTTTCCTGCATTCTAAGATCAACCGGAATGATGACGCAGTTTTATATGTCCTCCTGTTTTTTCTTGCATCTTGTTAAATCTATATCCGTAATGACTGATACTTTTATCCTTCAATCTGACAATTCACTAATTTATATTCCATTGTTGCTATTGTTTTTGTATGATATTTCAATAATTCTTCAGAAACATCATGACGGTGTCTATTGAAGACCGTATTCTGAGTGCTGCGACACTGGAATACCATGCCGCAGACAAATGGGCCTACCAGACCTAAAACTACCCTCTAAACGAGGAAGCATCTAGTACCAGTTTTCAATTTTTTTTGTATAACTCGGTAGGGATCAAACACACAGTATTTCGTATACGAGGCGGACGCTGTAGAATAAGACCACACCTGTTGTATTATTTATATTGTAACAAAATTTTAGTTCTAAGTATTCTTATCAAACTCCATTACTGCAAAGTGACATGTACACGTGGTTAGATTGCCAAATTTATATTCGTGTTCCGTATATCTAACTGATAACCATGATAGGAGGAGATTGAATGTGGTCTGTCCAAGATCTAGAAAAACTTCATGATTGTCCGTCAATAAATCAGTTTATGGAATTAAAAATTAGAGATAATTACATTTTGAAAAGATCACGTAAGCCGTCATTCCGTATAGCTAGCCTGCAATCGTCTTAATATCAGTATAAAGTTATATTTGTGGCTTGTCTTTTGGTGTCTAATTCATTGCGTCATTTTGAAGTAACATCACACAGATGATCACATGACAATGTGTCGCGTGCAACAACTTCGTTCGTAGCTCATAGACCAAGACCACACTTAGAAAAAGGGCCTATATATGGATATAGAAAGGTATGTTTATGTCCGGTCGGTTGCCCTGAACTATTGTAGGTATCTTTAAAATATCGTTTTTGTTGAGTGGTTTTGGACAATATTACCATGACGCTAAGGCATGTCGCGTGCATGACCCATACATATGAGGCAAATAACAGATCGCAAATTAAATATGTGTTGCACTTATTTAATACAATATTGGAAATTTGATGCATTTTAACCATTTAAAAGAGTTATTACGTTTTCCAAAATAGACACAAGTGTTGGATCAGCACACATGTTGTTTTCTACTGGCAAGAATAGGTATATCAAATTCCCCATCAGTTAAAATAAAATTGACTGCTTTCCGATATCACCAATTCCACCCTTCGTGTTAGCCAAATAGTTATCTCTCGGAACCTCACAACCATCAATTATTCCTATACACACACTCCAAAGGGAAATTAATTGGTAGACAAATTGTCACTCAATTCTTACTGTCTGGTCACACACGACACATGCAAATACATTTGTCTTATCAGTACTCCGTACCACAGTGATTCGTTTTATACTATAATACATACGTCTTTCCTCCAGACTAACTGCAGAAAGGATATAACAATTATTAGAATCGTGATAAATGATATTGAACTTCCATTACTGGAAGGTTCGCACATTGACCTGTGTTTACCGTATGTACACTGAAGATGTCGCTCTCTCCTCATCATTTATTTCTTCCTTTTTGTCTATCTGTTACACAATCTAACTATCTCTCAATCGGTTACTATGTAAACATTCACTGGCGTCACTCATTCTAAAATGTTCGTGCTCATGTTTTTGCAATTTTAAGACTATGATCTGGCAGGGCTACTATAACTGACACCTACAATTCCGTTTTCGTCACTTGACTATGGAGGGGAGGATTCAATTTCGTTGCTGACCGTAAAACTGCATTGGCCCCAATTGTCAATTTGTTTATATTGTAATTATTATGACTATAATTATTCAATTTGTTGATAATATAAGCGCTTTTTTTAATTAAGTCGCATTGAATTCAAATATGTCAATATCACTGCTAAAGTTTACAAATACCATATTGTGAAAATGAAAAGGTAATATCATACAATACGCTCCTTTTATGTTATTTTCTAATAACTTTAAGAGTTTAACATATGTTTCGAGAATGAAGGAATATTTTTGAATAAGGTTTGATGATCAAATCACACCACGATGATCACAAATAGCAGCTTGTCCCAGTGGATACCGATTTTAAATAACGTTACAGTGTATGGAAATTGGCAGCAGATTATACAGGCACGGATTATTCAAAATCGCCCTGCAGACGTCTCATTTTAAATAATCCTATTTGTAAAGTTTTGTAATTGAAAATCATGCAAGGGATTTAGCACCGATGCGAATTACTTTTCATTTATAATTACTCTCCCTCAACATACACATACTTGTAGAATCGATGTGGAAATCATTCTCTTTTCCCCAGAATTATTATTTTTACACTCAATACTCATATACACCAAGCTTTAAAGAATATTCTCATACAAGTGTCACGCGATATATTTATTTTCAAGTTCTTACACTCAACGATGACGACGTTATAGTTTAAAGTAGACTACAGAAATTTGGGTAAATTCCCTCCTTAAGGTCTCACTACACAGTTGAATAAAATAAGGTCTAGGATTTCCATGGTAAAAATAATTCAAAACAAAATTTGTTTTAAAGTATTTATTTTTCATAGCAATACTGTATACCCACATAAATGCACAATAACTGGTAGGTTGACCAGCTTGTTTTTTAAAAAAGGGTGCAATGACACCCTGAGATTTTTTAAAAAAGAAGTCCTCAAATGCTCATAAATACATGCATTATGTTGAAATCCTATAAAAGTCACTTTTTAACACCAGTGATGTCTTATTGCAGTATGTGCTATACCAACATTTGCTCTACTCATATGCAGCAAGAAATCACAACCACTATGAACCAAATTACATAGGCTTTTTTAAGCGTAAGAAAAAAGGAGCATAACTGCGTAGAGAGACGTTAATCTATTTCTGAATGTTCTACATGATACATTTATGAAATTAGAATACCAAATACACGTGCTGACACTTTATATTCATTATAGTTTGTAAAGGGATAAAGAATTATACTCACATTTTCAATGTTAGCGTGACTTTAAAATTTTTATTTAGATGTTATAAGAATTATATAATAAACATTATATAATAATTCATCTTGGAATTATAAACTTATTATACAAATGTCGCAACACATGGTTACCACTATTTAGCTTTCAACAGTCATATCAGCTTTAAATACTTGTCTGTCAACATCACACTCAAATCGATACATCCAGTAAGTGCAGTTGTATCACGTGACTGGCAATTACAAAGGAATATTCAATTAGCAACTTCAATTTACTTTAAAAACAACGTAAAGTGTATGATTTACAATATGCTCATGCTGTCAGATACTTTATTAAGCTGAAAGAAATATTTGAATATTAAGTGTCATCAAACGTCAAAAATCCCACTTGAGATAATTTTACTAACCTAAATAGGTCATCAAATTAAAAAAATGAAATAAACAATAAAATAACATTAAAAACATGCAGAACATAATCTCTTGAACGTTTTATCATACGATTTGTGATTACATGAAAAGTCCACGAGGAGATTGGTCCAACAAATGGAAATGTCATGTTATGCAAGCAAAACAGTAAACATCTCTCCACATGTTCATATAATTGTTCTCAAGCCTCATTTTGAATAACCAGCTTCTCGTATTTGACGCTCACGCTCGCCGATATATTTTTGGAAAAGCTGTCAAACTGCACATTTGTATATATCATATATCATGAATATTCTGTTCAATAACTTATGTTGTATTTTGTCTCTGTAGTGTGAATTTCTTTAATTTTGTTGACCAAATACTAAATCACGACCAGCGATACAGTCATTCAATGGCCAGTATTGGATTATGCTAAAACTTTGGCGAATAAAGCGGAAGATACCGACTTGTGTATTAACAAATTTCTCATAATACAAGATAAACTACAAGGACGGAATCAACCATTTTCTTCCAAGGTTCATTGAGCCTAATAGCGTAAAATCTGCATTGTACGATATAAAGTTGTTGATTTATAATTTGCACGAACTTCACTAAGGTATGTGAAGTGTTTTACAATATATATCTGACTGTATTATGGAAACGTTGTCCGGTCTAGCAGAGAACATCTTTCGGAATCGTTATTACGAAAAGATTCAGCATGTTACTGATCCATTACATAACGGCATATGGGTATGTGAATTTTATATTATATTGTATATGGTTGAGTTATTTAAATCTAGATATATTTTGACGTAATCAGATCTAACTAAAGTTGTATAAATAGTTCTTATCTATTCCGACGAGAATGTCTGTAATTTAATTTCATATCCGCGGTATTGAGAGTTGTTTTCTAAGAATATAGATCGAGGAATCTGAGAACGTATTTTAAGCTGTTGATATCGTGTTGAAGTGTTGAAATTCATCATGTTATAATTGAGTGATATGTGTAATTAAATTTTGTGGATGCTTATTCTGATATTCACAAAGAGAATAAATACAGCATTGGTCGGGAGGTGTTTATATTATAAATGAGAAATTATGTAGAGGTATAATTGCTACTTTGGAATTGACGGAAGTTCATATATGAGATGTTGTTTAAACTACCATGAAACTTCAGATGGCTAGAATTGAATGAACTGTTAACTCATATTGATAAATCTACCATGAAACTGTTAGATGGTAAGAATTGAATGCACTGTTATAATATGTTGAAAATCTACCATGAAACTGTTAGATGGTAAGAATTGAACTATTATCATATATTGATAAAAAATGCCATTAAATTGATAGATGGTAAGTAATAGACGCAATGTCATAACGTATTGAGTAACTAGTAAATCTGAGTTTTTATATATATATATATTGTAGCCGTTCGTAGACGTTCGCGAGGCATGTGACCGCTACGTTAACTACGTATAGACGTGACAGGAAGTCAGCTCGTGGTAATACCGTCGTAAGGACAGCAACCCAAATAATCGTTATATGGACGACTTGACGACCTGGCGTCGGAGTACAGTCGCAGATAGTCGGAACGAGGCGACGTAAAACCAGATAACTCAGTACTGAGTTTTAGGGAAGATAACCCTGTTTATATAGCCATCGCCACGAGGGACGATTGACGCTAAATCTACGATAATCCGGACTCGGTAGTAGAAGTATCTTAAATACAAATATTAGTGTATTTTAATAACAGTTATAACATTCATATAATGTAAGCAGTTTGTATCGTGATATAAATATACGGAACGTGTAGGAGAAAGAACTTGTGATTAAAAAAGTGTTAATTCAATCATAGAACATTTTTAAAACCCGCGGTATTTTTTTGTTGATGAGTAATTAGCTTTAATTTGTATATATTGTATAATTGTATATTCGTAGTTTCATTCATGTAAAAATAAAATTGTATTTAATAAAGTTGCCGGCCCTTGGTCATTTTGCTACATTCAGATTTTATAGATGATGCACCTTTAAGAAAACATCAACTTTAGTATCCGCTCAAGCTGAAATGTTCAATTTGCTTTCTTACAAAACTTACGAATAAATTTACATTTTAACTATTCTAAAGCTACGCTTGTGCATAATATTCCACATATCAATTAGCAATGACAAAGAAACTGCATTTACCAGTAAAGAAATGTTTTATGAATACAACTATGTATTGTATCACATACTTAAGTTGTCAACTAATTCTTCACCTTAGAGGACAGTATCTTGAACGCAACATGTGGCTATTCCAAAACGACTCAACGGGAAAGCTATTTTAAAAACACCTAACATATTACACACAGACCGACCAGACACAAATATATCTTTCTATGTTAAATAATGGGTTCCTTTTCTAAGTGTGACCGTGATCTATGAGCTAAGGACCTAGATCTTACACAGGACACATCGTCATGTCACGGTTATCATTAGTGCGATGTTATTTGATCCTCCAACGATCACATATTAGTAGACCAGATACGCATGTTACTTTCTCTATCCCAATATAAAGAAGATTGTAGGCCGGACCCCACTTCATCTATTGACGGACACACGGTTTAAGTATTTGTTATCGCTAATTTGGAAGTCCATAACCTGATTGATTGACAGACAATCTTGTGAGTTACCGTCCACATTGAATCTTCTTTTATTAAGTCTCACTTAAGAATTACTTTCCTAACATGACGGAAGCAAGATTCTTACGCCCAAGAACTGTGAAAATCGGCTGGCCATTATTTTTTTTGAAAATGCCTTAAATTGTCATATGTCTTTGTATATATGAGAAAATTGGATCATTTTCACGATTTCCTTCAAGTTTGGATGACATTAAGTACTATATCATGAAAGTATATAAAAATGCGAAGTGATACACCGCAACAAATGGGAAGAATTATCAAAAATGAAGAGGTGTCGTGTCATCAAAACAAAGAAATTTTGAAAAAGCAACCTTGTCAAATTGATCTTGATTTCTGCATAATTGACTATCTGCGGGAACAATGCTCTTTTTGAACCATTGATAATGTGTCCGGTGCTCCTGAAGTGCATTTCTCTTTATGTGCAAAACTAATTGTTGTGTGAGACGTTCAATGGCTATCAGTCAGATACAGGGAACACGAATATAAAGTTATCAATTTAACCACTTGTACACATCGTCATATATAATGGAAGTATAAAAAAAAACATTTTAAGATATACAGTAAATGAGCGAAATATCAGGAGGATAGATATAAAATTCAGTCAGTATGCCTTTAAATCTAACAATATGTAGTAAACAGGAGGACGTTTAAAAGTGGGTAGGCCGGATCGATTTCATCTACAGACAGACAAACGGTTTAAGTGTTTATTATCGCTAATTTGGAAGTCCATATCCTGATTTATTGACAGAATATCTTGTGGGTTACCGACCACATTGAATCTTCTCCTTTTATGTCTCACTCAAGAATTACTTCCCTCACATAACGGTAGCAAGATGGTTACAACCCAAAAATTAAAGCTGTGAAAATCGACCGGGATTTATTTTTGTTGAAAAAGCATAAAATTACGTCATCATTCCGGTTGATCTTAGAATTTAGGAAACATTGACATTTTCTAATTGTAGAATAATAGCCATCTGATGTGATATATTTATACGTTGCTCTCTGGGGGAACTTATTTCTATCAGTTTACTTTGTAATAATCTTCTTCGTGAAGCAAATCAGATTTCGTATCCCCATGGACATGCACAGAAAGACAGAACTACCAGCTATATGGCACTGTAAGTGCTCTAGGCACCATTAGGAAGCTTTTATTCTTTGTTTGAGAAGATATTCAACATTTGGCGTTCAGATTTCCTTTCAGACATTGCAGAATGTTCATCAATCATGGATGTGTTACTGCATCAAACTAAATTTAACGGCAAAAGCTCATTCTTACCATTAATTATGCTATATTTGGATAATATAAGATCAAGTATACTATACTTTTGAAATTTGCGACCTCACATAATATTTACAATTTCTTTATGATTTCGTGATTGTTTTGGACCCTTTTGCTTCGAGACAGAATTCTAAACTGTTATTTGATAAATGGTGTCAAAACGTCGATACAAGCATGCACCATCATCAAGTCCTGATCAAATTATGTTGTTTAAAAGATATTGGTTAGAATGTGCATTTTGACCCTGTTCACATTTCTAAACTGTTGTCAAAATTTAATTCTGTTAGTTTTCCTTTTCGTACAGAATCGCTTTCAGATTGACATTTGTAAGTGGCAGAATTAAACGTAATCCTTCGAAGAGTTGTTTATGCTGAAGTGAGAACTGCAGAAGGAAAGCTGTATGGATGGAAGATCTAGCTATAGTGGAATCCGTAATACGTTCATGGGCTAGTGAAATATTCAGGTACTATTAGTATACTGTAATTTTGAAAGTCTGAAATCATCACCGACCTATCGAAGCAGGTAACGCGTCTAAGTGTTAATCCAGTAATGATGATTTCGAACCTCTCACCCTGCCAGTCATTTTTATGCTTAGTCATAACCCTGTTCTACTCCCAGACTCCCTGCTCTGAATATGTAGGGAAGTAGTCAGTGAATTGCAGAGATAATGTTGGTACTAGTACTGGTCAACCGCAAAGCGCAACCCAGGAACGATGACTAGGTTCGCTGATCATCTTTAAACTAAACAACTGCTGAAAACGCGAAAGTAATTCATACAAAGAAAAAACATTTATGAGTTATAAATTTACTCTGGCAAACGGTTGTTAGTTATTCAACTTTGATTGTGTGAACTCTTCCTGGTGGAAAACAAACTCGTGTTTTATTGAGACATTTTTTACCGTATTAACGTTAATGTTATAAGTGAAACAATTAATTTGATTAAGAGTACCATACACTTAGAATTGGCGTGTGCTTTACCAGATAGTGCATATAGCCTTGCTTGTGAATTTCACAACGCCAATTTAAATACATTTCAAGTTGTATACGGCATATCCAATTTTGTTGTTAAAGGAAGACCTCACACTGAGTAAAACCACGGTCCTTCCGCAATTAACTGGCAATCTTTCTCATATAAAGTTTTTGGAATGAGCGGAACTCGAACCTATAACCTTAGCGGTGAGAGGTAAGTGATCTTTCTAGACCACTCGGCTACGGAGGACCATTGAAAATGTTAACGATAAATAGTTTTACTCCAGTGAAATTAAAAGTTGTATGGCCTTACTGTTGCAATCAGTATAGATAATTTAAGCACGTATTATATGTACAAAACACGCTTGAATAGAATATTTTCTTCGTAGAGAGCTCATCACTAAAGGTAACACGATTCCAATTAGTTTTTTGTAAATATTTAGATTATACCAATATTAATGAATTTCAAGTGTTTCTCTGTCACTCGACCATGTACTTTTAGATATTCTTCCTGAAAAATGTATGTCAATGTACACCAAAAGTGTAGTAAAACAGGACAAAACTGGTATATGGAAGACAAAAAATAATAATAAGCACACGCACAAGATAGAGTCTCTTCACTTTGTATTTTGATAAACCTTATACTCTCATTTTCAAGCGGTTGCCTTGCATGTAAAATGTCGTGTATTCATTCCCAAGTCGGGTCAAATACTTGAAAAATGGTACTAGAAGCTTCCTCGCTTGGCTTCCAGCATTTATACGATAGTTATAAATCTTGTCGGGACAGTGTCACTATAAATTGACTGGGTAGGGTATAATATCATGTCTGCGGTATGATATTCCAGTTTGGTAGTGCTATGAATACTGTCTCAAGTAGACATCATCGCGATTTAATTAGAAAGTTGTTGAAAGTGGTGCTAAACACCATACATCAACAACAATAACAGCAACAGCAATAGCAACAACTCATTTTCAAAACTAACGTGTGCACATTTCGTATAGTAACAATAAGTATGGCAACAATGAGGATGGTAACAATGAGGGTGGTAAAACATTCGTTGACTGTCAGAATGATTTCAAAAGAACCTTTCATCCCTTTAATATTTAAAACAAAGATTTCTCTTCTTTTATCTACACCTTTGTATATAACATAATCAGATTCGAATTTATATGCTTACAGATTACAATTCCTTGTGGGTGAAAATGTGGTTATCAATATGTGATGCATATGCATATTATATACAGATGTTGTGATAATTAATATCTTATTTAGCCATAATTTTCTTGTAAGAAGTATGATAAAAAAATATGTCCTTTATCGCTTCGAATGCAAATTTATATGTTTCAGATTGTTATCACAATTAAATTTTGTTGAAAATAACACCATTTCTGTTAAAGAGAGTTTTTGAAAAAAAAACTCAAGTCCCTATGAGATAATAAAATATACGCTGCAACAACTAAAAAAATACAGGATGATAATTGAGTAAATGTTGAAACCATGTTAAAGCCATGTTGAATCAATGTTTGCAGAAAATGAAGCTATGAATTGTCAACGGTACCGTTAAAGACACTGGGTTGTAAATCCAGCCAAATACTTGTGCATGATAACAGATTGTAATAATCAACAGAGGCAGCATTGGGTCAAAAGGAGGTTAATTTAGATTTCTAGAGTACCATGCTGTTATCATGGAATCATGAACAAAGAATATCTCATTAAAAGAAGAAAATTCACGCTCTGTACAACTGTTTAAAATTGACATTTTAGGCAAAATTTTTTCAAAAATACATGTTAAAGATCTAAACAAATGAACGAACAAAATAAGAATTCCAACAGAATATGTTATATCGAAGGACGCCACCTTTGGTGTGGTAGTCTAGTAAACAGAGTGATGGCCGCTCACACCAGGGATTGCGGTTTCGATTGCCAGCTCGACCCTATCAATTTCAAATAATAACACTAAATACTGGTTCCAAGTTTAAATAAATAAGTATAAACTAAGGACACATCCGGCATTACAACAACACTAACACAAACACTGTATTAAAAACAGCATGCATAAACAACACCAGGGGTAAGCGCTTTGTAGAGATTAAACCAGATTTACCTCTTACTACACGTTTGTAGTGAAGATAACACGATCCAAGCACTGAAAATGCTGGCAATAATATACTGCAATAAGATATAAATGGTGTTAAAAAGATGATTTTTATTGGATTTTGACAGATAGATGTATTTAAAAGCATTATAAGACTTGTTTGTTTTGTGACACTACACTATATTTAAACAATAGACAATTTAGGCAAACTGGCCAACCCACCAGTTGCGGCCCCTTTTTACGAGCAGATAAATTCATACTATAGACAATACTTTAACTACTTATTCATGTTGACTATAATGACCGTATGGAATAAAGAATACAGAGCAAAATTCAACTTTGTAGTGATATCACCCTACTCCACATATAATACAAAATGAGGCAACATATAATCAACAGGGGACGTAGAATTCAAAGGACAAAGTCGCCAAAGGAATTATTATTGAATGAGTTGGGCATACAATGAAGCGAATGGTTCGCTGCGTTTTCACTCCGAATTGTCAGGTTCGTCCTTCGGTACCACTAAATAATTTTCTCTTGAGACTAAATTTTCTTTCCGGACATCCCATGCATGATATATACTTTAAATACAGACTTGGAAAAATACTAATTGGTTGAAAAATATAACATATTTCTTACTGTCTGATCACATATTCATATAAAGTTGCATTATCTGTACCTCGCACGATGATTTGTCTTCTCTCCAGACTGATTGCAGACAATATATAGCAGTTATTAGAATGATGATAAACGATGTTGAGCCGCCATTACTCAAATGGTCGCACATTGGCCTGATAGAAAGGTTCCGCAGATGCGTATAATATAATTTACATGAAGTCCGTAACCGCACAACTGCTACAGTGTTGATAAAGTGTCTAGACAATCGCCGCGAGCCAAGAAGGATTCAGTTAAGGTAACGAACTCAGTTTTATGATCATGTTATCATTGTAGTTTGAACACTGTTGCGTGAACATTGCCTTATAACTTATAGATCAGCATTTTAGAGGTCCGAAACATGACCATCAAATGACGTTCCAACCGCCTCCGGGGAACAACGTCATCTCTCATAGTATTTTTATATACTTCTCTGTAATACCAACTACTGTGTTAGTCGTTCTGTCGTTGTCAATACTGGCTGAAATGAATGTAATTTTGTCTAGTGCCTATTGCATGCTTAATTTGCTAAATATGCCACAAGTGGGCGAGTATTGCTGGAGGGAGAAATCAAACTTTTCTCCAGGGAAATCCCAGATCATGTAATGTCCTTCTGATTGGATAGGTATGGTAAATAGCACAATAAAATAATGGCTATAGCGTGAGTTATAAATATTTTAAAGCATATATCATAGGACCATAACCACAATTAAATTGTTTGTAGAGTATAATTGGTATAATATGAAACTAAGGCTTAGCTTGCACTGGTTTCCGGGAGACCGGACGACTAATGCATGTTTTACAAAATAATCCAGTGCCTCTGTCCATTAATGGATTAAAGAAAAACTCAACCGAATTGATTTCACAGTTTTCAAGTCGTCATGCAACCGGAGAGGAAGGCGTGGAGGCCGATTGCATAAAGATCAACCATAAAACATGCAATACTCTTCACAATTGAATGACCAAAACTCATATATTTTGCCGTGTTATAATTGAAATTCATTAGAAGCCATTTATCTGGTCTGGATTGTTTTTTATTCAAAACCAATATGACAAAGAGAGCACATTTTCTATTTAAACAAGTGTGCAACATTTTGACATACGTACGTATTTCAATCAAATATTAAAGATAATTATTTTAAGATGTATAACCTCCACTTCTGTCGAAATCAATTAACGAGAAAAAACAGTTTCATGCGCGTAACCATCTATCAAATGCCACTCTAATTTGGAATTTGAATGGTTTAAAATTTTTTGCTGTATACCAAATACCAAGATGCCTGTTCACTCACATTTCAGTCAAAGTCTATTCATTGTTTTCGACGATACAATGCATGCTTGTATATGTTTAACGCAAGGAATTTTCAACATCTCGCCGGGAAATACAATCATTTCAAAGAGTTTTGTTTATGCACTATAACAATAAACGTTGATTAAAGTTAGACTTTTTGACTGTATTGATTATATATACATATAAAACTACAAAAATCATATTACAATAGTTATTTATTGTTTAAAGCATTACAATGTAGCATTCTATGGAGGTCCCTAAACGTTTTGTCGAAGTTGGGTTTGTGGGGTCATATTTTGAACGCCAAAGGAATCACGGTCTTACTTTTGGAAAATGTTGCTGACTCGGAGCACCCACATCCAATTTTATTATTAAATCTTCATCAAACTTGCTCAGAAGTTTTATCACTACAACATCTCGAACGGTTATCGAACCAGCCAGAAACGACCACAAAAGTATCCGCCACATTTGTTATTAGAACATTATAAATAAATTAAAAAAACAACATTTTTTTTTGAGAGTTCGAAGCATTGGGCTTATATATTTAACATGTAGCCTTGCATGGTGGTCCCATATTATTGTTTGTAGTCTGATCTCTTGGCTCAAATTTGGGTATGCTACACGTTAAACATTTCGTTTAGACGCGATAGTACCACAACATCTTAACCAAACTTGCACAGCAGTTATGTAACTACATAAACTTCGAGAAGATCTTGAACCAGTATGATTCAATCGGAAATGCTCCCACCATAGGGCTCATAAGCATATTTTAAGCAAAACTTAAAAAGCATTTTTTCATAAAAGGTCTTAACCTCATATATTCTAATGCAGTGTTTCATGGTAAACCTAAAAGATTTGATGAAGTGCAACTGTGTCTTTGAAAGCTACGTCTTTTGTTGTATTTTCTTATTTCGTCAGATCTTCTCTCTTAAACGTGAACGGAACGAAAAAAAGTAAATACATATGTCACATAAGTAAGAAATGGTTTTCGCAAACACATGTGTTGGCTGTGAGGCAGATATGGAATAGAAATACTTATGTTTGAAATACAAATGAAAATAAATTACATTGTCTTCTCTTTCGAAATGGCACATTCGATATCACGATAATGTCAATCTTCAATAAAATGTAAATCTTTGATAACTAAAACAATTGTTCACCACCGACTTGTTTGCCTAAATTGGCCGATAATATGTTATATGTAAAACTAAACGTAATAAGCAGATGTTGCAGTTCAAACACCTTCAAAGACAAAAACAATCATCTGACATTAATCAGATCTTAACATCTGCAGTGTATCTTTATTACTGAGGTGAGTACTTTTTAATTGTGAAAGAATGAATACGTAATGCTGATTTGTTTGTTTTGTATTTTGTCCCATACGATGAATAAAATAAATAAAACTAATATAAGGAAAATTAACAAAATGAAAATTAAAAAAAACCCTGAAGAATAAAAAAAAACCCAGAAAAAAGCTTACAATCATAAATAAATATACTCAGCAACACGATTGCACCGAAGATATGTCAATTGTAGATGAACTGAAAAAAAATAAGAAGGAACATTTATTAATTTAAGTGAAATCTCTGATTGTGTAACGAAAACCAAAGTTATACACAACTCTATATGACGCTGGTCCCTTTTTTGTCAATGGCAGTGTCACAGTGACTAAGATTTTAGGGTTGGTAAGAGTACCAATCTACTATCGCACGCCTATGTTAGACTGAAGGAACGGTTCCAACTCTCTGACTGTGGACTATTCAACGCCAGTGATTATTTGAATGCTGACTGATTAGCAACTTCAACAAACCGTGAATCCACGTGCCAATATGATACACGATACAGTGCGCTAAGAATTGTGCAAAAAAGCATCTTATTCCTTTTATCATTGAGGGTAATATACCTAAATCAGGATATGTTCGGTATTGGAATAGAGAATGTAACTATTTAAAAACTAATTATGTGATTTGATAACCAAAATTTACGTTCCAATAGTTGTATTCTATATGTTTATACTCGTATTGTCCTTATTTCAATTGCTGTATGTTTCTGCTGTTGTGATATATATCATATCATGTTATTTTATTTACGCCTTCTTAAAGGAAGTATATCAGTTCTTTTTCAAAATAGGTTAAATGTATATTTTCCCAATACATCGTGCCTATATATACTCAATGATCCCGAATTGCTATAAGGACACATATTCAAACAAAATGCAATAGGTTAGATTAAAATGGTAACGTATTTCATGACGTATCAAATGTGATCCGTCATTCTGGTTTTCATATTATAGAACTTGTTTCATCTTAGAAAAAATTCGAATGACGATGTTAAGGTCGTCAAGCAGTAGTCTACTTTATTTAGTTATTTACTTTATTTAGTTATATATCGTACAAATATCTTAGAAGTGATTCATTTGTAATTGCCGGATTGGTATTCATTTTGCACATCGCTTTCTATCTTTTGCAGTATGTTGTCTGATTTATAATTGATGTCCGTATTTCTAAAAAAAAGTTCGAGCACGTATATAATGATTGTATATTGTGCTTGTGCGGAAATGTTGAGGATATATGAGATATTTGTATTTCATTTGGAAAATCGACGAAAAATGTCTAAAGCTTCGTCACAAGCAATATGATAGCTACAAAGAAACAAGGCGAATTGCTTTTGTTCCGAGCATAAAACAATATGTTTGCAGACAACTATATATAGTTACATAATATGAGATGTTAGTAGAAACAAACACAATTATTCTTCGTAAACCATTGGCGGTTTTGTCACTGACATTTCCAAGGTCAATAACAATAAAGACAATTCAGATTTAAAAAAGAAGTCAAAACAGGGATAACCGCCATGAAATGAGCAGTCGGAAGTCTTATATGGCTTCCAGATATACACACAACCTTGCTCTTCTCAAATTAGTTATTACTGTGCTATTTGAAGAAATTCATAACAAAATATTATAATTATTACAATAAAGAAAATTAAATTTTAAATATAAATCCTTGGTACTCTTCCGTTTTAAAAGAATAGTTGATTTGTTTTAAATAAAAGAACACTATCAAATTATGTTTAAATAATAAATGTTAATAATCGAGAATATTAAGTATATAACCTTCCAAAGGAATACGCTAACTTAATACATTGAACGGTTAAAGATAAATAAAAAAATGTATTTAAGGTTATTCGGTTATTGTCCGGACGACTTTATTATTTGCAATAACTGATATTTATGATTGATATGGTTTCTCAATATTTTGTTTCTCAATATTGTTTGACTCGAATAACAAACATACAATATACGAAAATGAACACTTCTTAATTTTCGTTGAGCTTTGTGCTCGTATATTAGTTTTCTCTCAATTCTGATCCTTCTGTTTCATTAGCATTGGCGTTTTAAATGTCAATTTAAAGTTTTGATATGATATTGTAGATATGATCTGATCCAATAAAAGCCATCGCTAAATAAAATAATAACAAACTGATTTGTTTCTTAATTATTTTGTATTGCCTTTGAAAGTTCATACAGTAATAATATATAAAATTGCCAAATGACTTCTAGTGAAGAACCAATACTAAGCACATGTGCATGGAATAAAGTGTTTTGCTGAAGAACACTTGCACGCTTCACTTGTAGAAATTATAAACGTAACTTATGAAATAAATTTAATATTCGTAAACTGATTAGCCGATGTTAAACCGATGTTTCTAATGCTAACCATTTAATTGATTAAATTAAACATTTTTTGTGACAAAACCATACTTCACGCGTTCTGTTTGTTATAATTAAACTAGGACATGCGTGGGTGACGGCAAGTATCACTCACTACCCTCTGGGGAAATTAGAAAAATCTCTATATTTTGTCTGAGATATGTAGTAACAGTGATGGCGGCGGTGAATGCCAAATGTTTATCTGACATTGTGATCGGTATTGGCCTGTATCGCAACATCGATACATGGTAGATATCTGTTTGTTGTCGTCATTTCGTATTTTGCTGATACGTTCGTTTTAAACTCACAACCATACTAACCAACAGTAGATTATTCGCGGAACACGGAAATGTTAAAAAAATCAAGTTTACTCATATTCAAACGTTATATCAATCTGTACTCATGTTATCACACGTTATTAATATGTTCTCATGTTAACACACCTTATCAATCTGTACTCCTATGAACGTATAACTAGTGATGGGAATCGGTCAATATTTTCACGATTGATTTAGTTGAACAGAACGATAATCGGATATTCGGCCAATATGGGCTTTAGTGATTAAGGGACATTACTTATGCAATCAAAATAGAATAAGAGAGAGAGATCATATGAAATACTCTTTATGTCTATGAACTGTGTGATTTGAATAAGTTATTAATTCATTTACTTCACCTTTGTAAAAAAACATTTGGAGAGAATATGACAGAGAGGGAGACAAAGACAGTAATATATCGAAACAAATCATATAGGTATTGAAAATCATTTCGGACCCACATATTCCTGGTAAACTAACAGAATTTATCTGACAGTAAGGAACTAATTGAAAACGTCACTGTGGGGCGCCATTTTCAACTTAAACCTACCAAGTTATCGATAGTTTGAGATAATCGGAACACTACTGCATATAACCATATCGAAATGTTAAAAACCAATTATTACTCTATTTAAGAAAATATTTACAACTTTAATGAAGCTCGTGGTATCATGCTAGTTGAGATTATATAAGTAAACCTTGTTTGATATCACAGTCATTACTGTACTGGTTCTTGATGTCATTTGTTACACCTACTAAACCAATTCTAAAATTTGAGTGATGTATGCATATTTTTCAAAAATGGATTTGTTATGTACTGTTAAGAAAAGTTTAACTAGAACTGCCAAAGCTATTTGTAATTATTCTTTGTGGAAAAGTTCAGTTGAAATTGTTAAAAATACATATGTAATTCTATATTCACATGGATGTATGATTATATTTAAGTGCATTGTAATTTCAGCAGACAATTAAGCAATACAGATGTTATATAATAACGACTCTTACACATTTTCCCTGGAGAGAACAATTATTGTTGGGGCTTTATATAAATATTTTATTAAATGCCACATGATGAGGGAAGCAAATAATTAATTTGCCTTGATGGCCCTTTATTTTTATCAATAGAGATATAAAGCATGCATAAGAAATGAGCTGACAGTATCTATGTCGATGCTTATATTCTATAAACCATAAGAAAACGCATTAACAGTCACCACAGCACAATGAACATAATTGATATACGGACTTATATAATAACCAGTACCAGTACAAAAAAACACCGTTGGGGAGCCTTAACCTGATTAACTGGTGCATCAACGTCATCCTTCACCCAATCTTGTCATATCATAAGTCGAGACGGTGTAAATACATGCATCCCTGCCAGAGTATTCTATTGTACCAACGACAACATTCGCACATTTTTAAACGAATAAATGCTTCGGTAAATATATATATAAACGGGAGCAAGTGATACTTTACGCAAATGTACTCTATAACCTTACCGTGAACCAGACCAGCAAAAGAAAAATAATGAAGAGCAGGACACAAAAGGATTAAATACATATAATTTAGTTCATCCGTCGGTTCAACGCTTTAGGTGGTATTAATTGTAACACAGCATATGTATTTGTAGCAACAGAATACATTTGTGGAAAATGGGAATTAGGAATTAAATGCTTAATACAATATTAACAGACGTGGCATCATCAGGTTAAATGTGTGTACATGTTGCAGTTAAATGTGTGTAAATGTTGTAGTTAAATGTATGTAAATGTTGTAGTTAAATGTGTGTAAATGTTGTAGTTTTTCAAACAGGGCAAAATCGTGCTTCTCACAAATAGCAGATTTAATGAGTGCAATGTTTCTTTATTTTACCCAGTGATGTTCGAAAAAAATGCCATGGTAAATATATAAAGCATAAGTAGTTCTTTCAATGATGATTCTTTTATTAGTTTATTTAGATTTTATTCGTAATACTAGTTACTGTACTATTTATTCTGTGGTGCCATACGTTAAACTATTAAGCAAACGAAACAATTACCATAAATCGTTATAATAATTGTATTCAACTGTCAATTAATTTAAAAAATGTCCCTTTTATGGTAATTGCTTCATCCTAATTTTTTATTATATTTTAATCATTATTTCAAAGTTATTGGATACAGGGAAAAGTATTCAAAGTTTAGAATCACGGAACGCTTAGTAATATACTTTTTGCAATACTAATCTTGATATTTGTGAAATTAGTAACATAGTTTTACAAAATGGCTGGTGCTATTTATTGTTTGTCAAACTTTTACGTAAAGTACTGTATATTGTGATATGTCATCCTGAAATAATATACTTATGCAACTTAATAAGATATGTCGTGTTTACTATATGTTCTTCCGAGCACAATTAAGAACGTTTGTTTGGATTTTATATTTGAAAATAGTATTGCCTAGGAATAATTATAGCAACACAAACTACTGCAAATACAAAACCTTTCAAATGAAAGATAAGAGTTTAAATCAACATATTAAATACATTATCTATTAAATAAACCACAGTTGTAACTGATAAAGATAGGATTGAACAGAAGTTTTATCATGTAATCTAGTTGTCTGCGCACATACAGCGATTCAAATCGAATTGCAATGTCTGTTTTTGCGGTGTATTTCAAGACTGCATACATTAACCAACCAGACCGGTCACAGACAAGATAAAATAGTAATTATAATAATGATAAACGATGTGCAAGTTTCCATTATTCAATGGCTACAAATTGAACTGTGATTGTGATTCTCAGATAGGGGAATAACTGTTCGTATGCATCCTCATTTGTTGCTCCTCTCGACTAAAAATGTTACAACTGATATCGTGTGCCGCAATCGGAATTGGTTTAAATTTGTTTAAATATAGAAGAATTAAACCTAGTTGAGATTGCTTAGTTTTTGTTATAAATTTGGTAGAGTTTATAATATCAGTGATGCTTCAGCACATGGTGCTCAATGCAAATGAAACTGCATGGAAACTGTCGTGGAGATGGAAAACTCATGAGCATGTGTATCATATAAATATTTGATAAAAGGATTCCATGTAGGACATATTATATCTAGTCTGTTTACGAGGGCCTTATGACGTTTGCAATATATTTACAAATTACAATACTCAATATGAGATCATCTAGGAATAAATTCGATTGTTTCATTTTTAAGAATTTAACTTAGCTCCACCATTGTCTCATTTTTATTGATTTTTAAATACATAAAATAATTACTGAACTTGGCACATAAATATATCTAGGTAATGTTCATTACCTACCTACCTACCTACCTACCTACCTTCAAACATACATTTTAACGTTTGTTTATATCTTATAAACTTTCTGATTCGAAGTTTGTTAATATTCTACAATTCAATTCATAACTACATAGTAACCACTGATTCCAATACTTTTTGGAGTGAACGTGAGGAAATGAAACTGCAATAACTGTGTTGTAAATTACTTCAAAGTAAATATTGAGACTTCTTCTTAAATCTGAGTGACAGTTTTTGTAATCATTGCTGGTTAAGAAAAGGCGTTATATGGAAATGACAATTGTTAGTCAAGAAAAAGTACAATTTAGCTTTCTGTAGATCGATAACACTGATGATATATCACAAGTAATAAAAGCATAAAAGTGGCAATATAGCGTCTAGACAACCATATCCACTTTGTATCAACGGCAATATGTTTCAGGAGAGAAAACTTAATTTTCTTATAATCAATAAACTTTTAAACTCGTATTCATTTCATAATGAACGTCGATCCGTTGTCCTTTAAATTTCCAACATTTCAAAGCTCTCGAATAGCATCAACGAAAATGAATACTAACGCACTCAAGGAAGCAATGTCTGCGGATCTAATTAAATCTGTCATACATTATATTGTTTCCTTTAGAACCAAGTCGTTGGCGAATAATAGCCATTATGTGTTCAACGCCTATTTCATGCTTCATTGGTTAAAACATATCACAAATGGACGAGTATTGTTGGACAGCAATCAAATTCACTCCAGGGAAATCACATAATAAACATAACATAATAAACCTACATTTGGATAACTATAGCTTTTAGCATAAATATTGTGGGTTATACTTGTTTCCATACATGAATCATAATGACATAAGCATTATGATGGGATTATCAAAACTTATTATCAAACATTACTAATCTATCACATAAACATTACCTTGGTTGCCTCTAGAACAAGATGGACACGTTTTGTCCGTCGCTTGCCGATGAGGAATGAATGTGTTCTCCGATTTATATTATGTAAATAAAAGTGACCATCGTCCGTAACTAAATCCGTAACTAATAAACATTATCTATATCATAAATTAGATGTAATATATTAAATGGTTTAGTTGGTTGTATTCTTTCAATGCTATGTCTGCTATTGAAGAGAATAACGCGCATATCAAAACTTTTCAAGCGCTAATACAATCGAGTTGGGATCTGTATTTAAGATGTCGTAATTTGTCTCATACTTTTTTCTAGTTATAAGTTTAAAGGTTTTTCTTTGTTTTTTTTCTTGCTCTATTGTAGAGAACACAGTTCAATTCACTTTAATTGTCTGTTAAATGTCACTTTGACCTGAAATTAGATTTCGCTGCGCCAAAAACAGTTTAACGGAAGTCTTGGTTTCACCAGTGGCATTAACTTAATGTAACCAAAATGGCAACTGTCAAAATCAATCAGCAATTACGACCCGGTAACTGTTTCTAGAAGTGTTGCCAAGATGTTAACAACGGCAATCATTCAGCAATTACGATCCGGTAATTGTGTCTAGAACTATTAAGCATTGTACTAGATGTTCACAGCGATACAAATGTGATATTACGCTATTAGGTCTCTAACCAGTTCTTGCTTTAATGATTTACTAGTTATAAAACTTTGAACATGCCCTTTAAAAGTTTACAAGTTATTGGTTATGGACAATAATATCAGTCATGTTCCTCAAAATATCAAGAAAAAAATTCAACAGCGCCAGATTATATCATTTAGCCTTTTATGTAAGTTTTTCTTCAATCATTTGATGACACACCTTAAGACTCAGTCAATGTTACACAATAGCTAGTTTATGTGGCCTGAATTCTCAAGGTCGGCAAGTACAAAGTTATTTACATTGTACAGACCTGTATAGTTTCAGATAGTGCAGGGTAGACTTGTATAGTGTCGGATAGTGCAGATTTGTTAAACTTATCGCTAGGTAGATAGGGACAAAGTATTTAAATATATTTTACATATTTACGTTTGGGTTATTTTGTAATTTTTGTAAAAGTAATTTTGATGTTGTTTTTTTTTTCATAAATATCCTTTGAGTATCGGGCATTTCAGAAAAATTACTGGGTTTATTATTATAAAACTAACCATATTTTACATGTAGCCTTTGTGTACTGTTTGAATAGTACATTGTCTGGGGGACTGGTTAATTCATGTTTTGTTTGAAATTCACCTGAGATGTGTGGTTATGTTTGTATATATACACGTATAAATATCATAATCCTCTGTCAATGGGCAAAAGGCCATCATGAGGAGACGTTGTGACAGGACGGATTCAGCGTTAAAACTTGATCAAAACATACGGTATCTGAGTGAGTACTTGTTATGTTATGTTTCCTATTGATTAATATTTAAAGGTCCAATCGCTATAGTTCGACGTAATCAAATCTAAGTTTTTTTTGTATAAATTGTTGATATATATTCAAACTACAGTGTGGTCAATTTTTTTTCATATCCGCAATATTAAGAGTTTTTTATTAGGATAAAGGTCGAAGAATATGTGACTCTATTTTGAGCTATTTATAATGTGTTTATGATGAAGTATTGAAAACAAGCATAGAACTTTATGGTATGTGTAATTAAATTGTGTTAGTTTAATCGGTTATATACAAAGCGAATAGATACGTAATTTGTCCGTTTGTGTTTATACATTATTATAAAATGTGGAAATATGTAAAGATGTATTTGCTAAAACAAGATTGATTGACGGTGATAAATGCAAGTATTGTTATGATATGTTGATAAAACTACCATGAAACTGATAGATGGTAAAAAATGAATGTTTTGTTATTTTATATTGATAAAACTACCACGTAACCGATAGATGAAATAAATGAACGTAATGATTACAAATTGAGTTTATATATAAATCTGTAGCCGTCGTTTACGTTTGTGTGACGTAGGTCCCATAACGTTAACAAAGTAAGCATGAGTCAGCCGGTGGTTATACAGTCATAGGACGTACAACCCATATAATTGCCAAACGGACAACTTGACAACACTGACGTCAGAGTGAAGTCGGCACGAGGTGAAAGGCCATGGTAGCGCAGTATTACAAAAAAAACTTGGAAGATATCTCTAAATCCATCGCCATATGGGACGATTGGAGATTATATCTGCGAAAAATCCGGACGCGGAAGTAGTATTTGAATATATAAATATAATTGTATTTTAAATCAGTGTAAAACATTCATATTCAGTGTTTAAAGTTTAATTGCGACATCAGTAAATCATTCATATTAAGAATAGCAAGCTTGTATAGCGACATAATCACAACATTGTAAAAAATCTAAGGACATTATTAGACTGTTATTGTTGAGTTAACTCTATTAATTGGTATATATTGTATAATTTTATATTCATAGTTTTGTTCAAATCTGTATTAAACCCGATTGAGTTTTCGGCCCTTTGTCATTTATATATATATATAACCTTATTGTTATAATGCTACATCTCCTGTCGGTAAGTAGTAACACTTTATTTCAAATCCATTGGACTAAAAGTCCATAAGGTACATACACAAGTAAAGTTCATGACGAATAGTAAAATATAAAAATATTGATGCCGATTTCGCAGTACTATGTTTACTTTATTAAACAACTAAAGTGCAGAAATGAGATACATATAACAAACGTTGAAGATGCCTGTAGAACAAATGTTTTAATGTTCTATTATAGCAAATGTTCCAATTGTGAATTAAACAGTTGTGAATATATTAGCTCAAATAATTTATTTGATATTTATAGTAGTTATCACAATTTTTAATAAGAATATTGTTTGCCGAATGAATTCGAAACTTTTCTCAACTAGTTTGAACAACTGATTGTTCTAAAAAATAACGAAAATTGTCTTAAACCACGTCCTTTGACGTACAATCTCTAAATGATTGAGATTCCACTGCTGGTTTCAATCAGCTCGATACAAAAATGTATGGAGAAAAGTTGCCTGTTGCTTGTTGAAAGATGGTGTTTTCTACTTATATTCATGTGTACATATATATCTGAGGTGTTCCTCCACCAGTAAAACTTATTGTCATATATAAATGGTAATGTGTTGAAAGTGGCATAGAAGTGCAATGAAACAATCATTCATTGAAAGCATAAATAACAACCACAGGAGTGAAAGAAATTAACATCCTGTATCAGTAAAAATATGCAAATTTCTATAGATCTAAAAAAATATGAAATATTGGTGAAATGTTGAGGATAATTAAACATTTCTAAATGAACTTAATCGATTATAAAAAGATGTTTGTTTTGAAGTAACTGGCATACTTTGTAATAAAGCATTCGATTTAATGAGTTAAAACCCATAACGCGTTACATAAAAGCAGCTTAATAACTATACAAATCTTCATAATCTGTACCATTGAACTGAAATGAAAGATACTTTATGACGTTTGGAAGTTTCAGAAATAATTCAGTTGAAATAATAAAACAATGTTCGGTATTGAGCTTTGAATAATTTGCAAGCTGTATAATATTCCATAGACATAAACCATTGTAACATAATCAACATAAAATGATATAATTGAACCAGTTTATTATTTCTCTGGAACCTTTTATTTAATTTGTGTTATCTGTCATCGGTGAACACTTTAGTATTAAATCCTATATTATGCTTTTAACTGTGAAGAAATAGTAGACATGACCTGTCAATCAAACATGTATCAAAACGAGAAGTCTCGCCTTAAATGTCCAGGAGTGAACATCACCTTTAACTCTAAGCCTTGACCCCTGATGTCACTAACGTCCAGCTCGATATAAATTAAGAATATGGAGAAAGTTTGCAAGTTGCTTGCAGATGAATGGTGTTTCTACTTATATTCATGTCAAAGTGTATATCAGAGGTCTTCATCCACCAATTAAACTTATTGCCATAGATATTGTTATGTGTTGAAAGTTGCGCTAAACTCCAATAAAATAATATTTAAATAATATATAAACTATATAAAAACATCAATTATAACCTAATGAATAACAGAAATTAACAGCTTTTATCATTAAAAACATACAAAATTTCCATATATCTAAAAAAAGGGTAAACTATTGGTAAGTGTATTCCAGAACCTGATATCTCCCGAATCAGGTATATTAACTACTATGTCTGTCTCACAATTCATAGCAATTTAACACTAACTATGACGTCATTCAAACATTCCCTTAAGCAACTGACCAATCAGCGTGCTCGTAACAATTGCTATTAAACGGACCAAATCGAGAGAGCTGGGTCCGTTATACAGACTAAAATATTGATGAAATATTAAGGACAATCATTACATTTCTTAATTCAGTTTACAGATAATCGATGGTTTATCATAGAAAGAAGTTTCTTTGGAGATAATTGGCCTAATGTGCATTCAAGGATTTGATTAAATGATTTAAAACACATAATGTGTAACCTAAAATCAGTTCAATGACTATATATTTACCATAGATCTGTAAATAATTTCAAACCAATGAAGAGTCGTTAAATGTCCAGGAGTGAATACCTAATTAATGTCACGTCATTCAAATTCATCATAGTATATAATTATGTGTGCGGTGCATGTATGTCCGATTATAATGATAAGAAAGATAATTTGACCTTCTGGATCGATGTATTTCTATGTTGTAGGTGAGGCATTCCAGAAATTATAATCAATTTAAATAAATTGCTTACATAGTTAACTAGTACACATCGTAAGAATCAGATGGCCTTGTTTGGAATTTATTAATTTAAAACAATGCATATTTGTGTTATTTGTTTCAGAGAAAAGGCAGTAATATAAATATTGTCTAAATATGTGTATATCACTTGATTGATTGCTGATGATCGATGATTGTGCAATCTAAAACACACATACAGGTTACATTAAATATACATACTCGATAACAAATAAAAAAAAAGGTAGTTTATAACTATCAACAATATCATTTAAAAATTAATTAAGTTATTAAATATAAAGCATCACAGATTGCAATTTTAATACTACTGTTTTGTCAAAATCTAATATAAAAAAGTAAATGATTTATCACAGCAAAATATTCTATAGAAAATTATGGCAACTAAAATGAAATTAATGGCAAATCTCAAATACGTATTCAATTTATGTTATATTGGACATACATAATAGTGTAAGAACCTTGGATTGCCCATAAAACCCGAACGCTTGTTTCCAAATGAGGTCCTCGGTACTATACTTACTAAGAGTATGCATTACAAAATTGCAATTAAATTAATAAACACAGTATAAGATGAAGACCTTGGCATTTGGAAGTTACCACATATAATGTTTCCATAATATATTATTATTATCACAAATTTTGTATAAAGATATTACAATTAAAACATCTAGTGAACAAGTGCAATGAATAAAATTTGTTTTTCAAGCCCAGTTTAATAAACTTATAAGTTGTTAAACCGATCAAGTGACATGAGGATAACTGAAAACATTTCTTATGGTACAACTAAACCAAATTACTTTCTTTCCTCACCATATACTTGAAATATTCGTCTAACCACATAGCAATAATATATATAAAAAAAACGAACTACTTGATTAAATATATATTGTTATGACAAAAAAAAAACACAGCGCTGTAAACTATTTTTCAGTAGGTGATAAAACAAAAGTTGCTTTTCCTAATATTGCAAAACATTAATTTCATTTTTATTATGTTTTATATCTTTAACTGCATTGTTTATCGACAATACTAGATAAGTTGTATTTCAAATTACAGAAATTGCTTTTATCTTTATGTATATGTGCTTATTTGTCTGTGAGGCTTGTTTTATTGAATACAAACATGCGTAGGTGCTGGTGTATAGACCTGCCAAGTTGATAGTGAAAAGTGTCTTCCTTATCTAACAATGTCAATGGTAATTTTAACGTTCCGTTGAAATGATAGGATATTGTTAAAGCAAAAGGATTTAAAATGCGTCATCAACAGAGCCAATTGAATAGCAAAAATGTTGTGGAACAATAGTAAGTGTAATTGATTTCTGTATTTCAATATGGTCTGAATAAAACGTTTAAATTTGTTAAAAGTTTTACTTTCAGTATCGCTATCAACTTTTTGCATATTATATGAAGCAATTAAAAATTAAGTTCAAGTTCTGTACCGTGTCAGTTCGAACAAATGGGCTTTAGATACAAAAAGTTAAAAAATCACGTACGCAAATGACTTGAATGGACCGAAAAGAATAAATGAAAATTTGTATTGTGATAGGTATTTAGTTATGATTCAATAGTTTATGGAATTGTTCGTGATGGGCTCTCTAACGCTAATGGACACATGTCTGTTATATACTTTATTTAAATATATCTGCAAATTTACTGCAATTATGCTATAACCAACTATCCCCATCAATACCGTTATATAAATGGAACGATATAAAACAGTATCAAATATACAAAATACAAAATACACCAATGCACTAAGAATAATCCAGTTACATTCTTGAATACGCATCGAAATATTCTTTTTCAATCAAGATGTGTAGCTGTGTTTCCATATTACGTTTATAAAATATGAATCGAAATCATATTTGTTTAAATGAAGTAAAGTATATGTTCAACTGACATCTTTGTCTTTGTTTGCATTAACTTTCAAAGAGCATATTCATAACGACGTAGAAACGTGACGATACAACTATGATATGGTCCTACTACACGTACTTGGATTTTAAAGCTGGATGTCATCTTCGCATACACATTTCTGGAAGAGAATCTGACATGAATGCTTATTAATTATTAAATTTATTAAACAAGTTGACAAAAATGTATTATGCGATATATAAATGAGAACAAATGTTCGTTTTATCACATTACTCAGGAAAAGTTTACATGTATCATTTATTTAACAGATCACCTCTATAAGAAACGAGAAAAAATCGGGCATATTTGTTTCCGTGAATCATCATGTGACGTAACATCCCAAAATATTGTAATTTAACAGAATAAACGTTATTTATATATTCGGGCTAGTCGGAAAGCATTTCGGATATTAACGTACGAGAGCCAATTTATACAAAAAAAACCAAAAAAAACGCCAAAAACGCCAAGCTATGAATCGGAAGCTATGTAACACTGGGTTAATATTTGTGATTAATGAAATTAGAAATAAAAAATAAAAAGACGAATCCGTACAGCATTTACAAAAACAAATTGTTTTTTTAAAAACCAAAACAATTTCGCCCTAATTATGTACAATACATCTACATAGTTTGACAGCTGTTTGTTAACAAGTTAGTTAACAGATATGAGAACAAGCAAACAGAAATGTACTCGGTGATTGTTGAAGCCAGAGGTTCAAGGGAATAATTATCAAATGTTCAAGACAACGGAGACAGCAACACGTAATGTACGTAATTTCGTTCGTTTATTTGCCAACTCTGATGTTTCCTTTTTCCCAATAATCACACAAAAACGAGGAAATCGCCATAGACGATAAATAAAGTCTTAAGAGATATATAAAATGTTATCCTTTACTTAAATATAAATTGGATATGTTATCTGCTAGTTAGTCCCCTTGGAATCGTCTCGACCAGTTTTATGAAATTATTGCCATGACAAACTGCGCTGTAAAGGATACGTTTATTCATTGAATGGTTATAACGCTAAATATCGAATTATCTTCTGACTATTTATTGAGATGTAGATTGATGTACAACATATTAGCTGTAATCATCTCAAATACTGTTGTAAGTTTTCACCAAACACCTATAAGAAACTTTAGGTTGCATAATGAATAAATAATGAGATAACATCAACAAACACACAGTACATGTTTTACTAAAACTTGGCAGGTGTATCCTTTGAATGCTATGCATCATTTTTAGCTCGCCGGGACGAAGTCCAAGGAGAGCTATTGCCATGACCTCGGCGTCGTAGGCGTCGTCGGCGTCGTCGTCGGCGTCATCGTCGGCGTCGTCTATAGACACCCAGGTTAAACTTTTGCGTTTAAGTTTCAGTTATCTATGCAACCACTCATTGGATGTCAATGAAATTTTGTATGTGTGTTCACTAGCATCAATGGAATACACATAGACAAGAACTATAACTCTGGATTGTATTTTGGCAGAGCTATGGCCCTTTTTGGACTTAGACACCAGGTTAAACTTTGCATTTAGTTGCGCTTAAGTTTAAGATATCTATGCAACCACTCATTGGATGTGAATGAAACTTCACATGTGTGTTCACCATCATCAATTGAACACACAAAGACAAGAACCATAACTCTGGATTGCATTTTGGCATAGTTATGGCCCTTTTTGGACTTAGTCACCAAGGTTAAACTTTGAGTTTAGTTGCGTTTAAGTTTAAGTTTAAGATATATATGCAACCACTCATTGGATGTGAATGAACCTTCACATGTCTATTCACCATCATCAATGGAACACACACAGATAAGAACAATAACTCTGGGTTGGATTTTGGCACAGTTATGGCCCTTTTTCGACTTAATTTTTCAGGTTAAAGTTTTTTATCATGTAAGATATCTATGCAACCACTCATTGCATATGAATTAAATTTCGCATATGTGTTCACCATCACCAATGAAACACACACAGACAAGAACCATAACTCAGGGTTGCATTTTCGTTTGTACACGTTTGCGTTTACATGCGTTTAAGTTTTGGTGTTTGCCTCCAATCTCAATCTTTGCATTGGTGGTGAGTTTTATCCCATCGGCGAGCTCCGTTGTCCTATGACAACTCTTGTTGTGACATATTTTCTTTTTCTTTGACGAAAATAATCATTTAAGCAACTTTAAATATATGACAGTCCATACTTTGCCATTAAACACAATGAGGAAGTAAGGCAACTAAATACTATTAAAACATAACGATAATTCGAAGATTTTGCATTTACGTTGCTCCATCCTTTTGCATGCATATTGAAGACATATGTAAAGAAGATGAGATTTCCTCCATAGGCGTCTTCGAGCTCGTCTCAAGATCACTTGCATAATATGATGTATTGTAAATAGAACTGTCTTAAACATATCATGGTGGGCTTCTGTTCGAGATTGTAGTATAGTACAAACTGAAATAATTTTTAAATTACATATATGTATATGTTGCTACTGGGGGTTGGGAGGCTCCAAGATGGTAATTAAACCCTGCTGTCATTTGTTCTGTTTATTGTATTGTAGTATTATCAATTATATTTTATTATGTGTGTTGCTGTGCTGTGTTTTTTGAATGCCTGGTGTTCAATTGAAAAATGTCATATACTTTCGAAAGTTTTATTCCAGTTAAAATTTGAAACGAGAGCACGGAAGATTCATGTAACAATATTTCAATGCTTTCTTTTATGTACCATGGAAAGAGAAACATCAAACCAAAACATATGTACGCAATACCGTCATGGTTTCATAACTACACATAAAGGTGCAATATATCTGCTGTCCGTTCAAAGCTTTAGGTGGAATTAATTGTAACACGGACTATGCATTTGTAGCGACAAGTTGCATTAGTTGAAAATGGGAATTAAATGTGTAATACAATATTGACAAATGTACCATCATTAGGCTAAATGTGTGTAAATGTTACCGATATTTCAACTCGACAAACATGTGTTTCGAACCACCTATTTTAGAAGTGTCGTCGCATGGGTACAATGTTGTTCATTGAAATGCCGTGGTCAATTTCTTATGCATACTTTAGTAATGTTTGTTGTTTAAAATGATGTCGTTGATTTTGTACGCTACTTTGCACATATAACTGACCCTAAAATAAATGTGCATGAACGGCCGGAAGTATCTTGCTTCCGTCGAGGTGCCTAACAATGATATTTATTTATGGACACGCTATATAAAATGGTATAAATTAGGAAGAAGATTAATGTTTTAACGAACACAAGGCTTTATATAGATAGTGCGTGTATCATTGTATGAGCTTGTATGTTATGTTTGTATCGCAATTCCAGGACAACTTAATATAAAACACGTCCCCGTCACTTTGTATACAATAACAATGTGTGTGACATTTACCACTCGTACAGACAGATGTATCAGAGTATAAATTAAGTCGTATATACAATCTGTTCTACCTTGCACAGCTATGAACGTTTATTTGCTTTTTATCTATGAAGAAATAGTGCTATTAAGGAAGTATTGAAGCACAAACTGCTACAAATTCAGAAACCAGTTTAATGAAAATGCAGGTTTGAGTTTAATCAACATATCAAATACATTATACTTATATGAACTAACTGATAAGGATACGATTAGGACAGAACAAATGAGATATTATGTAATCTGGCTGTCTGCTCGCATACGGCAACTCAAATAAAATTGCATCGTTTGCAATTTACAGTGTGTTTCTATACTGCATACAGCAACCGGACTGGTCACAGACAATATAAAATAGGTATTAGAATAATGATACACGATGCGTAAATTTCAATTATTAAATGGTTTACAGATTGAACTGTTATCGTGTTTTTCATGTAGGAGTATGATGGAGAATATGCCTCCTCTTTCTCTCTCTTTAATTATAGATCAATCATTCCGAGTTCAATTTTGTTTTGATTTGATTGATTTGAATTTGGCAGAGTTTATAATTATCAGTGATGCTTCAGAACATGGTACTCAATGCGAATAAAACTGCATGAAAACAATATGAAGAAGGACAAGTCATGAATCCCAATATCTGCATAGAAATTTATGATAAAAAGTTGAATATTTGCATATAAAAGCATGATGAAAGGACGAAGATATGCATAGAAATATATGAATAAATATGTACACATAAATATATGATGAAAGGATAAATATATGCATATAATTGTGTGATAAGATGCTTTTGTTGAGGCACAAAACTAAACCAAGGAAAGAAAAAAAATCAGGCTTGTTTTAATTAACCTGTTTGTGAGAGAGCAATGACATTTGCAACACACTCACAAATACAAATACTTTATATAGGGAATATCTAGAAGGAGACTCGATTTATTCATTTTGAGAAATTTAAATTTACTCAGCCAATGTCTCACTGTAAATGCATATACATAAACCTTCCTGAATATTATATACTCGGGTACATTATTTACATTATCAATATATTGAATAATTATGATATGCACGCACGCACGCACTCACGCATGTTCATACATACACAAATACATACTTCATATATACATACACTATTTGGATTGGATGTGAAGAAATAAAAACTACAATCATTTACTTATATTACAATAGAAATTAAGACTTTTGAAATCTGCGTAACAGTTTATATAATTCTTGCGGCTAAGATAAGGCGTTATATGGAAATGGCTTTGTTAATTAAGAAGCAGTAAAATATAGCTTTCTGTAGATCAATAACGCTGATGATATATTTAAAGCAATAAAACAAAAAAGTGGCAATATAACGTCCAGACAACCTAATTTATGTGAACGACAATGTGTTTCAGAAAAGAAAAAATAATTTTCTTATAATCAATAAACTTTTAAGGTGTTTTCATTTCATCATTAACGGCGATTAGTTGACCATCATAACTTCCAATATTTCAAATGATTCACATGGTATCAACGAAAATAAATAGCAACGTATTCAAGGAAGCAATATCTACGGTTATGATATTTCTAAATAAATCTGTTATAAATTATATTGCTTCCTTTAGAATCCAGTCCTTGGCGACTGATTTTCATTACTCGTTACGTCTATTTCGTGCTTAATTTGTTAAAACATATCGCAAGTGGACGAGTTTTGTCGGGCAGCAATCAAGTTAGTCTCCAAGGAAATCACAAACCCATTACACTCGATGAGTGGGATAAGTGTTATTAGTAGCAAAATTAAAAGAATTGTAGGTTATACTTGTTTCTTGTTCCATGCATAAAACATACAACCATAATCATAATGCTTGGGTTATATTTTTTTCTATTAAACTAGCATTACTTGGTTGCCTAAAGAACAAGATGATGCCGTTTTGTTCATTGCTTGCCGATGAAGAATGAGTGCCGATTTATATAAATAAAAGTAGTCATTGTCTTTACTTAAATCCGACATTATTATACATAATCTATATCATAAAAAATAGTTAATACATTAAAAAAAATATTGGCTGTGTCCTTTGAATGTTATATCTTCTATTGAAGAAAACAACATGCATACCAAAACCTTTTAATGCAATCGAATTAAGATCTGTAATTAAATTAAATGTGGCTCATACTAAATTATAATCAATGTCTAGTTATACGTTTTATAACTTTTCCTTTCATTCCCCCTTTCAATGAATGTGTAGTTAACATTGGAATGCACTGTAATTGTCTTTTAAATGACACTTGGACCCGAAATTGGATTTCGCTGCAGCAATAACAGTTTAACGGAAGTCTTGGAAGTTTTCCCCAGTAGCATTAACGTAATGTTATCAAGATGGCAACACTCAAAATCAATCTGCAATTACGACCCGGTAACTGTTTCTAAAAGTGTTGTCAAGACATTAACAATGGTTGTCATTCAGCAATTACGATCCGTAACTGTTTCCAGAACTTTTAAACATTGTACCAAACAGTGTTACAAATGTGATATTACGCTACCAGGTCTTACTAACCAATTTAAGTTGTACTGATTTACAAGTTTAAAAAGAAATTCTCTTCTGGAGCATTTAAACATATCCATTAAAAGTTTAATTATTATTGGTTCTTGAAATTAATATCAGATACAGATAAACAGATACATGCGTTATTTATTCATTGTTTTATGAATATCCACGGGTTATCAAATGAAATAAGTTCTGATTACACCAACTCTACACATATAAACATAATGAAAACATAGCATGTTTTTTTTCTAACTTGTAGCTTACCATTTACATGCATTAGGTTTAAAATGACAAAGATAACAAAATAATAACTTAAATATATGGCTCGTTGTTAACATGTCGCGTTATTTAACTTCGCCTTCGTTTGTTCAACCTTACAATCCTCCAAACTTATTTCTAAATATCTTAACGTGTCATTACAATGTAAAGAGTCTTCTGCGACCTGCGAACAGACATCAATAAAATAGCTTGTAATGATCAAACATCTACCTCAACAATTAAAAAGCTTGTGATGAGCCGAATTTGAACAAAGAAACAATATTCGATCAAGGAGATATTTCTTGGTAACTGACAAAAATATTTTTGATATAGAATTATATAAATCGACATGTACATTGTATGCATTTCAAGTAACTGATAATGTTTCAATTATTAATTTCTTCAAAATAGTTTTTAAGCAACGATTGTGTAATAACCAACATTTATTTCGTGTTATATGTATTGATATGGTTTAATAAATAACCTGAACGTGTTATCTATATATTCATTATATTATACCGAAGTTGAAATAATAGTAGACATTATATAGAATTGATTTTATTTCTGTGTTTTTGGTGATTTGCTGTTATTGTCATCTCAAAAGTATATTATCATAAACATATGCGACCAAAGAACGCATACTTTTGGGTGTGGGTTTCCAACCAATTGAATATAATGATGAAAAACGTACAATTTTCTTTCAAATGGTGAACATTTATGTACATGTATTACAATCTCTCTATTAAACATTCATTCACTGGGAAAATAACACGAAGCTTTAAAAGCAAAAAGTGGTTTCAAGTTCGCACAGTCGTCTTATTTATCAAATTATTTTATTTATAACATAGATATGTATTTATATTAAAATTAGACTGAGTATAACATGCTGCTAAGCCACCCATTTGTATCGTTAGTTTTTTTTTAATGTAATTTAATAGTAGTTTTAATTTATCATTTGTCAGAACAAAATTTGCTGTAAAAGAGCCGTGACATTTTACCTTAATAGATCGCTAATGTAAAACTACATTTAATACTTCTTAATATCCATGGTCATGTATATTCGAGTCGCCGTTTAATCATCACGTATCAAGGGAATCTGATACATTCAAATATTGACACTGCCGAAAAAGATTCTGCGAGGATACCACAACAGTCGACGAATAACAAGAAAACAAATCAAAATTTTTTTGTTGATTAGAAATGGCTGAATGTTGTCTTTACTGTAGGTTTGGGGTACTGGGGTACTACTAAGGGACATTAGTGTTTGTGAAATTTGAACTTGGTAGTTGTTATTTCGCATTAAGTAAACCACATCAATTCATTAAATCCATATTTAATTTGCAAAAATTGCCAACATTAGGTGATGTGGTCTGCAGGTTTTGTACGAATCTGAGTCATTGCCAATTTTAAGAGGTATTTTCTAAACATATTAAGAAGTTCATCTAAACGGACGTTTATCCCCTGACTATACAAAATACTGCATGGTTGCTGATGACACTTATGTAGTTAAGCATCATTATGTCTTCTTTAAGTTTGTTTCTATCGGAAGAATTGGAGACTCCTTAATGATGAAGTATTCCAAATCATTTAACCAACAGAGGTTTGACATTTGTGTTTGCCTAAGGCGTTTCGATTTTCTTTGCTTCGGCAAAGTTCCTGCAATGTCAGCGAGTTCATCTACGTATATCAACTTATCTAAATTCAGCTGAATATATTTGCATTAACACAAAATGTAAGTAACTATGTACTTCTGTATTTGTGTAAAAGTATAGTTACATATTGTTTTATATTTTGTTTAAGAGTATAGTTATATATTGTTTCATGTTTTAGTTACATTTGGTTTTATTTTTAATTGTAAGAGTATAGTTACATTGGTTTGATTTTTATTGTATGAGTATAGTTACACATTGTTTTATGTTTTATTGTAAGAGTATAAGTACATAGTCTTTTGTGTTTTATTGTAAAAGTATAGTTACGCATTGTTTTATGTTTTATTGTAAGAGTATAATTACATATTGTTTTATGTTTTATTTGAAAAGTATAGTTACACATTGTTTTATGTTTTGTTTAAGAATATAGTTATATATTGTTTAATGTTTTATTGTAAGAGTATAGTAACATATGGTTTTGTGTTTAATTGTAAGAGTATAGTTACATATGGTTTTATTGTAAGATTATAGTTACATATGGTTTTATGTTTTATTGTAAGAGTATAGGTACAGAGTGTTTTGTGTTTCATTGTAAGATTATAGTTATACATTGTTTTTCTGTTTTATTGTAAGAGTATAGTTTCATATTGTTTTATGTTTTATTGTAAGAGTATAGTTACACGTTGTTTTATGTTTTATAGTAAGAGTTAAGTTACATATTGTTTTATGTTTTATTTGAAGAGTATAGTTACACATTGTTTTATGTTTTGTTTAAGAGAATAGTTACATATGGTTTTATGTTTTATTGTAAGAGTATAAGTACGTAGTGTTTTGTGTTTTATTGTAAGAGTATAGTTATACATTGTTTTTGTGTTTAATTGTAAGAGTATAGCTATTAAAGGTTTTATGTTTTATTGTAAGAGTATAGTAACATATGGTTTTATGTTTTATTGTAAGAGTGTAAGTACATAGAGTTTTGTGTTTTATTGTAAGATTATAGTTATACATTGTTTTTCTGTTTTATTGTAAGAGTATAGTTGCATATTGTTTTATGTTTTATTGTTAGAGTATACTTACCTATTGTTTTGATTTTTTATTGTAAGAGTATCGTTACATATTGTTTTAAGTTTTATTGTAAGAGTCTAGTGACATAATGTTTTATATTTTAGTGTAAGAGTATAGGTACATATTGTTGTATGTTGAATTGTTAGAGTATAGTTACATATTGTTGTATGTTTAATTGTTAGAGTATAGTTACATATTGTTGTATGTTTAATTGTAAGAGTATATTTGCATAGTGTTTAATGTTTTATTGTAAGAGTATAGTTACACATTGTTTTATGTTTTATTGTTCGAGTATAGTTGCATATTGTTTTATGTTTTATTGTTCGAGAATAGTTGCATATTATTGTACTTTTTATTGTAAGATTATAGTTGCATATTGTTTTATGTTTTATTATAAGAGTATATTTGCATATTGTTTTATGTTTTATTGTAAAAGTATAGTTGCATATTGTTTTATGTTTTATTGTGAGAGTATTGCTACATATTGTTTTATGTTTGATTTTATTAGTATAGTTACATAGTGTTTTATGTTTGATTGTAAGGGTATAGTTGCATATTGTTTTATGTTTAATTGTTAGAGTTAAGTTGCATATTGTTTTATGTTTTATTGTAAGAGAAAAGTTACATATTGTTTTATGTTTTATTGTAAGAGTATTGTTACGTATTGTTTTATGGTTTATTACAAGGGTATGGCTGCATATTGTTTTATGTTTTATTGTCAGAGTATAGTTAGATATTGTTTTATGTTTTATTGTAAGAGTATAGTTGCAAATTGTTTTCTTTGTAAGAGTATAGTTGCAAATTGTTTTGTTGTAAGAGTAAAGTTGCATATTATTTTATGTTTTATTGCAAGAGTATTGTTACATATTGTTTTATGTTTTATTGTAAGAGTATACTTACATATTGTTTTATGTTTTATTGTAAGAGTATAGTTGCAAATTGTTTTATTGTAAGAGTAAAGTTGCATAATATTTTATGTTTTATTGTAAAAAGTATTGTTACATATTGTTTTATGGTTTATTACAAGGGTATAGCTGGATATTGTTTTATGTTTTATTGTAAGAGTATTGTTAGATATTGTTTTATGTTTTATTGTAATAGTATAGTTACATATTGTTTTATGTTTTATTGTAAGAGTATTGTTACATATTGTTTTTAAGGTTTATTACAAGGGTATAACTGCATATTGTTTTATGTTTTATTGTTAGAGTATAGTTACGTATTGTTTTATGTTTTATTGTAAGAGTATTGTTAGATATTGTTTTATGTTTTATTGTAAGAGTATAGTTGCATATTGTTTTATGTTAAATGTGTTGTGATAGGGCGACGAGAGAGTTTCTATATTATTTATTTCGACTATATTTAATTGAATGTGTCCATGATGTACACTGTGTCTTTTGTACTCTTAATGTTATGCTCTATGTCTATTACAGCAACATATATCATTAACGATAATCAATAATTTAGAGTTGTTTTTTTCCTTTCACAAATCGAAAACTGTTTATTTTTTTCATGTCGGTATGCCATATGTTTCTATATGGATTATACAGTAAAAATGGTTGATTTAAATGGTTAGGAAAACTACTACTCTGGTTTGTGCTATGATTATTACGAACATTAGAAAAATCAAACAATCGGTGTTTGTTCAAACAGCAATTAATCATATAAACTATGTGTTAACTGGTACATTTGATGATAAAATATGTCATACATGCTAGTGTTTAAATATATCGCTCATTGTACCGCATATCTAACACGAGACGATGCCCAGAAATACCTCATCATTTTGTAGAAAATCTTTCAATTATATTTTATAATAACCCTCACAAACATCGATGCAACATATATATGTTGTTGTAATTTATGTACGAAATATTTCAATCCTCGAAATCAATATTTTTGCTTTTGAACGACGGTAAAATTCCGGATTACATATCTAGAGCGTTTTTTTGGGTCTATTTTAAGTTCTACATTTGTCTAGTTCACATCCTCGCATTTGGATTGCATATACAAACACGAAAATACCATCGATTTTTTTTTGTACCATCTCAAAAAAGTAAACGAGAAGTTGGATACACCCGTCCACTAGAACTAACCTTCCAAGTTTCTGACAGTATATAACTGACAGTTCTAATACGTTTATACCTGATATCATTAACGTATCTGTATAATATTATATTGTATTATTGTAATCATTGTTTATATTAATTGTGAATGTTACGTCTCCTTTTGTTTAAATATTTTTGTTATGTTGATTTCCCAATACCTATGTTTTACTTTAAACAACTGAAGTGCAGAAAAATGATATAAAATAAACAATGTACATAAAAATACGTCAACAATGCACTGATGCCTTATAACAATCGTGTTAATGCTCTGTTGTAACATACGTTCAGTTGTCAAATAAATATTTGTTGTAAATAAAGTAGCACACATATTTTATTTGATCTTTAAAATATTAGTCAAAGCATTTAATTAGAAAATTGCTTGCTATATTTATTCGTAACCTTTCTAAACTTAGTATTTTGGAACAATGTTTTAAAAAACAAGGGTAATTGTGTTCTGTAACCATGCTGTTTAACATACAATCTCTAAATTATTGATATTGCTAGGGTATTCAGTTCAAATCCAGCTCCATACAAATCAATTATGTGAGAAATTTTGCCTGTTGTTTGTGGAAGGATGTTTCTACTTATATTCATGTGAACGTTTAAATCTGAGGACCTCCTCGACCAATATAACTTGTTGCAATACATAAACGATACTATGTTGAAAATGGCGTTAAACTCATATACAACAATCACACATGAAAGCATGAATGATAACGGCAGGACAAATGGCATCCTTTATCATTTAAACATGCAAATGTCCATAAATCTTAAAAGATGATAAAAAATTGGTAAAATGTTGAGGGTTATTAAACCTTTTTAAATAAACCTTACAGATAATCGATAGTTAAGCACACTTTGTAATAAAGATTTTGATTTAAGGACTTAAAACGCATAACGGGTTACGTAAACGCATTTTAATTACTATATATAACTCAATATTCTACTACATTCAACTGAAACGAAAGGTAATTTATGACGTTTGGAAGTTTTAGAAATAACGCAATAATAAAATAAAGTTCGACATTTTGGCATTCTAATGAAATGCAAAATGTACAGAATGCCATCGACATAAATCATTGTAACAACACAGAATTATATAATTTAACAAGTTTATTATTTATCTGCAACCTTGAATTTAATGTGTGTCGTTTGCCATCAATAAGCTGTTGAGTATGAAATCCCATGTAATGCTTTAATATGCAACTATGAAGAAATGATAGACATGACCTGTCAATCAAACATATCAAACAAAGAAGTCTCGACTCAAATGTTCAGGAGTAAACATTGTATTAAAATTCGTCAAAGTATATGTGTGTGTGGTGTGTGTATGGCCGATCACAATGATAGGCAAATTACTGAGACATTTTGGATCAATGTGTTGAATAGAAACCAGAAATTTCCATTAATTTAAATATAATGCTTAACAGTTACATTTTAATTGCACTATAAGCATCAGATGGTTTTGTTTAAAAGTTATGAATGTAAAAATACACATTTGCGTTATATGTTTCAAACATAAAAAATAATACATAATTATCGTCCGAATTGTGTCCCACTTTTGAGTATGAAGTCGAACAACTGGCATGCTGTTAAAACATGACTCACACTTCAACTTCCAATCACGTTTTCTTGATTTTATTACTGCAGTTAGCATCTTCCATTTTAATTTGTAACCGAAAATATTTCTTGCATGTCCAGATAAATGTAAAAATACGACAATCCATATAGTAACAATACTTTTTAATAGACGAAATACTTAACGAAATGTATGTTTTTTATGACAAAAACAATAGCGTGTTTAACGCAAAAGAAACTTTTTAAGTATGTGATGAAATAACAATTGCCATTCCAAAACTACAAGACATTACATTTCATTTTTATTATGTTTTACATCTTTGACTGCTTTTTTATCGGCATTACTAGATAAGGTGTTATTTCAATTTACAAAAAAATACTTTTGTCTCTTTATATGTGTCCCAAATTGTCTGTGAGACACCTCTTATCATTAAATGTTTTATTGAATATAAACATACGCGAGAAATGGTGTATAGACCTGCCAAGTTGATAGTAAAAAATGACATCATTATATAACTATTGTTGACAGTTTAAAAGTTCTGTTGAGAGTAAAGGATATTGTTAAGTCAAAGGATTTCAAATGTGTCATCTACAGAGCCAATTGAATAGCAGACACTTTGTGGAACTCATTGTTTTTAAATAATGTCCTGATCTGTATTTAAATGTATCCTGTGTACAATTTTAAATTTGTTAAAAAAAATTATTTTCAGTACCGTTGTCAGTGCTTTGCATATGATTTAAAGCAATATGAATAATGTTTTAGTCCTATACAGCGTCAGTTCGAACAATTGGTTTAAGACATGAACAGCTAAAACTCACGTACGCAAATTATTTAAATGGACCGAAAGGAATACTTGAATTTTGTATTGTGATAGTTTTTCAGTTATAACTCAATAGTTTATTGGATGGTTTGTGATATTCCCGTTTATAATTATGCTTAAGGACAAATTTTTGTTGTTATTTAATTAAATATTAGCCGTATCCTACGACAATGACAGCAAGTAGTAAAATCATTTTTCTTGTTGTTTTGGGCGCATGTTTTAGCCAAAGATTTATTAACTCTATAAATATCATCAATCGGTTAATATGTTACTTAAACTGATCTGTCACGTAAAACATGTTTTAAAGCAAACCTGATTTTCAACATGAGAAAAAATCAATGCAAATTAATATTACAGTAACAGCAATCGATTTTTATTTTATCATTCACCGTTATTTAGGAATGTGTGTGAGTTTATTTACTGCAATTATAATACCCTCTCCCGATCCATGCTGTCATATATCAAACAGTAACAAATGTTCAGTTATACAAAACACATAAATGCACTCAGTGTAAAGAAGTTGCACTTCTTGAATATGCATCAAAATTATACTTTGTCAATAAAGATGTGTTGTTTTATTTCTGGTTTATGTTTCTTGAATACGTATTGGAATTTTATTTGCTCAATCAAAATGTGTATTTATATTTCCTTGTTACGTTTTTTAAATATGCAACTTATACTTTTTGAATCAGGTTGTGTAGCTATATTTCAGGATGACGTTTCTTAAATATGCATCGAAATTATACTTGTTGAATCAGGTTGTGTAATTATATTTCCATATAACGCTTCTTGAATACGCATTGAAATTATACTTTGTTCAATAAAGTTACGAATATGTCCAACCGACACCTTTACCTTTTTTTGCAATTCTTTCAACGACAGAGATAGATGAACATACAACTATGAAACTACAACACGTATTGTATTTGATAAGCTGGATGTAATCTTCGTGTCGGACTTCCATTTTTAAACAAACTACTCTTCTAGTTTAACGCAAGTGTAAGAGAACTGACATTTGTGGTTGTTTTTTTTTTTTAGAGAACGACACGTTTGACTGTTGACAATAGGATCACATCTTCAGCAAGAGGACACATAAGAATTTAAATCATAGATAAATTGCATGTTTTATTAGAATGGAATTAAAACTGTCACTAAAATGTGAATAGTAGTTTTGATTTGATAGCTGTTGAAAGCTGTCACAACAGGTATCTAAAATCAAATTTAAATATACTGGAAAGGAATTTAATATCACTCTCTGTTTCTATTAAATATGATCGGGCTATTACTTTCAACTTTACATTCACTACCCGGTTGTCGTGCCGATGCATCACTTGCACAGAAAAATTCTTATGGGTTAAATACAATTATTGTGACAATCTAAATATGGAACTGGCACCTGAACAAATGCTATGGACACAACACATACAAGTATTAAACGTTTTGATCATATTTGGGGAACCAAGAGTCTTGTTAATTTGGAAATTAACTGAACTGTTTTTCGATGAGTCTATAAGCAGATGAGACTGGGATTGGGTTGAGAGTGCCCGTTACTCAGGTTTGGACTCCCTTCCCCGTTGGCGAATTTGCTACTTGACGTTCAAATGCGGTAACCACTGTTGTAACTTCATCTGCTTGCATTAATTGCATTAATCATAATTATTTAACATATTGATTATATTTATGCTGGTGTTTTATTTATGTGTTTTGTTATGGAGGTATACTTATGCAACCGAACGATGTAATAAGATTATTACTGGTAAAGTGGTAACTCAACACGTTCTCTACGTAGTAATCAATGCAAACCATTTATACTATATTCATATATTTGTTCAGTGCACTTTTCGTATATACACAAATAAATCATACACAGAACACTTATTTAGCATTTAATGAGTACTTTGATGTCTTTCTTTGGTCCCAATGTTGTTATATCCTCTCTGTCACCATCGCCATGAACGAGATGTCTTGTATGAAATATTCAATTTTAGTTGAGGTCAAATAAATAAACTTTTAATCGTATGCCAAAGGAATTGCACTTGAAGACAACCATTTATGGTCGTATCTAAGCAAGCTGGTATAAACAGGTTGCATATTTATATTGCGTTTTGTAACAGCTTCCTCTTATGATTCTCAATAAAAAGGAACTATGTTATAGGGAAAAGAATCAACGAAGTGCACACCACATAACTTTCTTTGAACATCATTAATAACGTAAAGCTGTAGTTTAGATATTAAGCAATACTATATGTTTTATACCGTATACCATTTTATGCCGTATATACCTTTTATTGGAATACTTATATATGGCATAAATTGTCGACTTTGCGTCCCTTAAGCTGTTGACTAGGGATCGTTAAATGCTAAATCATTTGTTTTTGAGAAAAATAAAATGCAAGCAGGGTTTCCATGGGAAATGAGAGTAACAACAAATCAATATAAATGTTCAGCAAACCTGATAAATGTTGTAAAATAAAGAGAAATACTTGATATATAGGGAGATTTAAATCAATTCTCTACCAATGTAATTAAATAAACAGTGATATTTCAGAGGGGATTTAATGTTACACAATTAGAAGTAACAATAACGACTGAAACATTGCATTGATGTGATAATGGATGAATATTTCATAATGATTTGAGATGATAGTTCAATTAAACATTCCTATTACATTTAATTTAGTTTCAGGAATATAATCAATTACAACTGCACATTGCTTGGAAAACTTGTTTATTGCAAATTGATGCTTTACATTATACACATTTGCATGCTACTGTGTCAAAACACAAATTAAAGTTTACATACTATGTTTTTAAAAACAATGCTGTTAGGAGTTAAAGAATATGGAAAGAGGTTCTAGCTTATAAAAACAACAATTTTTAAATTTAATATTTATACTGATGTTAAGAAACTGAAAGAAAAACAGTTTCTAAAATTGTCAAATAAATATTTTCTTTTTCTATTGATATAGATAAAATAGACAACAACAGCAAAAAGGCAAACAAACTGATTTCCCGTACTATACTTTGTTTATTTCAAACACCTCAAATGTTGTTCGATAAAGTCCACATAATACGTGCCTGTTTTACGCCTACTTTAATATATTGTGGCTTTTCTATGTATTGATAATGTTTGTGATTTCATAGTGGCAAAGTCCATTAAAAACTACGTCCTCTGTTGATCACATATTTTTTTACTTTTTAAGCAGTATTGTCTTTGAATTGCCTTGTTCATTTGTTATGTAAGTGAAATAGTTTTGTTGATGTCTCATTTGTCCAGTTCATTTCATTAAAACTGTTTACGTGTCTTCCAAAATATAACAACAACAACAAAACAACAACACTTCAAGATATATTTTAGTCATCAACAGTAATTCCGTTCGACAGTTTGCTAAAAGACATTTTGCCCATTTAATGTATTTTTTTCTTGGGGGCAGTACTTTTGTCTGTAGCCGCAACATTCCTATTTGTCTTGAGTGCTTATACTTTGTATTCATCAATCACTTTATTACATTGCTCTGCAAATTACAACATTGCATGATTGAATCAAATACGTTAACTGACTCGTCTATTGCAGTTCGGTTTATTAACCTCTCTGTCCAATAGTACTATACAATATCTTTTACTATGTTGGTAGTGATGTTTGAAGGATTTTAAAAAAGAAAATATATCAAAACTCACGAAAAATCCAAACAAGTCGTAGCATTCAACATGTGATGTCAATCCTTAAATCAACGTATATAGAAATTTGGCCTCCGTGAATCTTCATTTATACCGCCAAGCATAGTTTTAGATAAAATCAACCTTATAGGCTATTTATTGTAATGCCCATAAACGTCACAAGGTTTGAGATGCCTTGAAGCAAGTAAAAGACGTAGCTTCGTCACGCTCATCAACATTAATGTTAGGATGCATTTCATGCATTATACGTTTTCGTTTTAATATATGTAACGAACAGAGAAATAAGATGTAAATATATCAAACAATTTTATACACAGAGATATAACATATGGAGTTTTGTATCTTTTCTTCAATCAACAAACTATAAAGAAATCATAAATTTTATTACATTTTTTCAGGAGCACTATATAAAATAAGTTCCATAGCAAACAACCAATAAGTGTTTATTCTCCTTTCATATAAAAACGTTATAAATAATATAGAACATGATAAATTCACATCATTTTTACTCGAAAAATGCAAATGAGAACTATGCAGATTTTGAACTTTTGTAATTGTTATAAACTTGTGTATTGATTTGTCACGTAAATATGTTGTGTATGCTGAGACACAATACTAGTTTGAATCAATTTTCCATGTATGTCTATGCCATATAATTTAAAATGTTAAACAGGACATGGAGATGTTAATTAACTGAATTAATAGTATACATACAAGAAATTAACTTTATCTGATGGAGCCAAGCATGATTTGCTCAGTCGATAGCGCGTCTGACTATCAATCCAGGGGTTGTGAGTCCGAATCCCCGACCGAAAACAGTCTCCGTGATGATTGATATACGACATTTTGTCTCATTCGTCTCTGAATAATGTTGGGAAGTTATCAGTAACTTGCGGAGATAGGGTGTGCTCCAATACTGGTTAACCTTCCAAGATCCCATGAAACAGTGGTTAGGTAAACTGATCGTATGTCAGCACTCGATGGTTAAATGATGCTAAATATCCAGTAAAATATGTTGATCATTCATGAGAGATGATTATACATGTAACGAGCAAAGCTTACGTGAGCCCTTTTGGGGTCGACGTTCGACATGTACGTTCATATACAATCTTTCAAAATAAATCCATTTTTTCTTGAAATACATACAGTATCTTATGAAGTTATTTTACAGTGTTTTTTGTACAATATGAAACGTAGGTGAAAAGTCCAGTAAGTTTTTCACCACTATTCGTACGAGTATAATATATTCACATGTTGTACAAAACACTGTAAAATGATATTTTTATTCTATATCCCAATCTAAAAGAATATATCAAAATCAGGATTAATAAACCGTTCGTTCACAGCCAGGAGAGCGGCAGGAAGTTGCAGATATTCGATTTTTCTCCACGTCTCGATCGTCATGTGGAACTTTTTATCGGTTGTTTGTTTTTTATCGTTGAAATTTCTATTAAATCTATTTAACTTTTTGTCAATCGCCATCTTGAATTTTGAACTGTACAAATATAAAAGTTATTGGATCCAATAACCTTTTACATATTGTACGGACACGTAGTAACATCTAGTAAAACTGATTGGAAATTCACTTACAGCTATAGATTAATACATATATAATCCACACTGATCCACACTGACAATGTAACCTGCATAATAAGTCGTATCAATATTACTTTAAGATTAGAATGTTAACTCAAACTTGTCCATGAAATAAGTATTTATCAATTCGCAATTAATGAACATTAAACTCTCAAAACTATGTGTGTATATGATTATTTAACACACAATAACAACAACATTTGTTAATTAATCAACAGGTCATTGTCCGTATTTTGGTTTGTAAAATATAGTTATGACACATATCCACACCTATAATGAATTTACATTTAAAGAAAACATATGCATATGCAATAAGAAATAATTTACTTTTGGAGTCAGAAATATGAGAAAGAGGACAAAATATAATCACTACGGCCTTGTTACTTGAAGCGATTTATTTGCTATTTAACTGTTTCTCACTATTGTCATTTTATAATTTTATTCTTCTCTTTATAAATCAATTCTAATACAATATGTAAAATAAAGATTTTGTATTAAACGATACGATTTCTTTTATTTGTTGATTTTACCAATAATATTTTTGAGTTAATTCAATTAATCAATAAAAAAATATAAGACAATGGTGACATAATATACTTGTACATACAATTCTTACCATCTAACAGTTTCATGATAGATTAATCAATATATGATAATAGTTCATTTCTTACTGTCTGCAGTTTCACGGTAGTTTAAACAACATCTCATATATGAACTTCTGTCAATCCCAAAGTAGCAATTATATATCTAGATAGTTCCCGTTTATGATATAAATTACCGACAAAATCTGTATCTATTCACTTTGTGAATATCAGAATAAGCATCCACAAAATTTAATTATACATATTAATAAATTCTAACTCTAACATGATGAAAATCAATATTTCATTGGTAACACGATATCAACAGCTCAAAATACGTTCTCAGATTCCCCAGCCTATATTCTAACTAAACAACTCTCAATACCGCGGATGTGAAATTAAATAACAGACATTCTCGTCGGAATGAATATGAACAATATATACAAGTTTATTAAGATCTGATTACATCAAAACATATCTATCAGACATTTAAATAACTCAACCATATAAAACATAATATAAAATTCACATACCTTACTGTCGTTATGTAATGGAACAGTAACATGATGAATCCTCGTCACAACGATTCCTTAGGATGTTCTCTGATAGACTGGACGAAGTTTCTATAATACAGTCAGATATATATATATATATATATTAAAACAACACTCCACATACCAGTGTGAATTTCATGCAAATTATGAATCAACAACTCTCAATAAATCGTCCGATGCGGATTTTACGCTATTAGGCTCAATGTAGATTTAAATCAGTTAAATAATAAATCCGTTTAAAGACGTTTCTTCGAGTAAGTTCTAGCGCGGAGATTTTTTTTTAAATTTTGCACACATGTAGTTTGAAGTAAGACAAGTTTACAACACTAAAAAAATTATAGGTCACCATGCTTGTTTTTTTGCTATGACTATTTTTAAACTACACCATTTTACATTTTTTAAAGAAAAAACAGCAAATGGGTGTAAGATATAAATCTTGTTTAATTTATTAACAATGTGATATATTTCAACAAAATATTTTTGTCACTCATGTAACAAAAGATAAAGTATGTAAAACAGAAAAAGTTATGATGCTTTTGTGAGTTTCACATTTCATACAGTGATTTTCATAAATTTCTACGAGTATAGAATTGGCCGTTAACGATGTACTTTTACACTAATTTAAAAAAAAAATTTTTAACGCGGAGAATTGTTTCATTCTTTCTACAAAGAAGCACCATAACAAACTATATCAGAAAATAAAATAAAAAATATATGTCCCCATGTTTGTTACTAAGTTACAGTGCTAAACGTTACCTCCCTTTTCATAAAATGGCCGTAAACGATGCATTTTGACACTAATTCAATAATAAAAAAAAGTTCTAATGCAGAGAATTGTTTCATTCTTTCTACAAAGAGGCATTATAACGAAGTTTATCGGAAAATAAAATAAAAAAACATATGTTGCCTTACTTGTTACTAAGTTACATTGCTAAATGTTACCTCCCTTTTTCATAAAATGGACGCAAACGATGCATTTTTACTATATTTCAATAATAAAAAAAGTTGTAATGCGGAGAATTGTTTCATTCTTTCTTCAAAGAGGCACTATAACAAACTGTATCAGAAAAAAATAGATGTCCCCATGCTTGTTACTAAGTTACAGAGCTAAATGTTGCCTCCCTTTTCATAAAATGGCCGTAAACGATGCATTTTGACACCAATTCAATAATTAAAAAAAGTTGTAACGCGGAGAATTGTTTCATTCTTTCTACAAAGAGACACTTTAATAAACTATATCAGAAAATAAAATAAATAATACAGGTCACCATGCTTGTTACAAAGTAACAGTGCTAAATGTTACCTCCCCTTTTCATAAAATGGCTTAAAATTGTCAAAATGGTGAAAATTATCTGTTGTAATTTTTATAAATGAAGTTTCTTTGCAGAGGTAACTTTCATATTTGTAAATGATGCACTAAATAGCCATTATAATATTTGTAATTTATAATGTAATTACTGTTATGTTGCTCTTATACATTTCATATTTACCGGGTAATTGATGAACATCAATATTAGTAATAGTTTGAAATGTTAGAGGCCTAGTGGTAAAACCATGTACTGTCAATCAAGGTTGGATCACCAGTGACCTGCTACTCAACATAATATCTTCAGAGTTTAATCTAGGAGTTCATTGAAGTCATTTTTTCTGGTTTTTATCTTGGCTATAGTAGTCGCACCGTCATCCATTATTATTACACAACTTGAAATTTTTATTCCTGTACTGGGCTACTTCCAACATTAATCTTTGAATTGTCATTCAAATTTTTGAACACTGCCTGGTGAACTGGTAGTGATTGTTCTTAATTTTTCATAATATGTGCATTTCATAGTCTTTTGAAAAAACATGTTTTTCGAATTCTTTTTCTTAACATGGTCCCAATTTCTGATTTACTGTCACAATCCATGCTTCTGGCAACACATATTGTAATAAATTGGCCTGGTCCTGGTGTACTACTTGACTGAATTCATCACTGAAAATTAAAGGAAGCTTATATGAGAAAAAGAAATAAATGACAATGTTTGTTTGTATGTAAGCTTAATTTACATCACCACCAGTTTCCCATTCGGGTGATGCACCCAGAAGAGTGAACAGTTTAGTCCTTTTAGGTTTGTGGGGGATAGAGCATGAAAAATATCATAGAAACCTAATCATATGTTTCACCTGGTTCTTTTGCTTGGTGTATAGCGCCATCATAAAGGTCCTCAGTTTAAAGTCCCATCTGAATGACTGTTAGCACTGTAAGTTAGCCAGCCTCAAGTATCAAACTCTCAACCCTGAGCTAGAAGTATCTTGCTCTACTGACTGAGCTCATCGGTCTGGATAAAAAACGATAATGTACTTTAATAAAACAGCACAATATATGAGTATAGTTTGATAACTCGAGGGCTATATCTGAGCAACAATTCCTGTTATGATATCTATGTTCAAACCATTAAACAAAATCTGATGGTTATAAACTTGCATGTATGTGGACATTTTTTACTGAATGAAACTGTTATGTTATGTAACAAGCAGTCAAGGGGTTGCAAGCTCAAATCCCCGCTTGGCCAGTCTCTGTGATGATTTAAATATATGCAAATTCCAGCATTGTGTCTCGTGTTCAATCATCTTTAATCACTGTTTCAAGTGGGAAAGTTGTCAGTTACTTGCACGGATATTGGGTGTGCCAAACAAGTAATCATAGGTTTGATCCCCCTGAGATCATCTGTTGTGCTCATGATTATTTTGTTGTATTCCATATTAGAAATAAGCTGAAACAGTTAAACTACATTAATAATTACCATTGGCCCCTTTTGATGATTGTCACTCTTTCATTTAGTGCTTCTGTACACGTTGTCTATGTCACGATATTGATTGTCTCTTCTTAGTTAATGAAACCACTACAGGTATTTAAAGCACCGGCATCTCAATCCATCTGTAACCTGAGCCTCTGTTTAGCATTCCTGAAATGTGTTGAATAGTTTCTTATTTTCATAATTCATGTAACAATTTTCTGTTAAACAGGAAACACAGAACGTGATCGTGTATAAATTAATTTTTAGTATTTACTCAATGTAAGATTACTGTTCGAATCCCCGCCCAGCAACAGTCTCCAGGATAATAGATATACAACATTATGTCTCTTAATCAATCGTCTCTTACCACTGATTCAAGTGGGAAAGCTATCAGTTACTTGTAGAGATGGGGTCTGCTCAAATACTAGTTAATTCCGGGAAACAGTGGTTAGGTTATCGTCTGTTAGCCCTCGATGGCATGAAAATGACGCTAATTATTCAACCAATTAATCACTTTTTATAGTTGTTCATCTCTAGAAATCATTAAGTAAGTTATCATTTTATGTGATACATCGATATTGATCAGTGAGTTATGATGAAGCATCAACTAACCTGATACACAATTGCTTTGTGTTGATGTCAAATGATATTGGACGTTTCCTGTTTAATCGATGTGTCTTGTTTGTTTCCACTGTTCTTATACTTCCACAAATACAGTTTATGTATAACATTGACCCATATAAGTGTCTTCCATAATGTCCTTCAATACCAAACTTTTAGATGCATCAGGTTAGAAAAATGTCAAAATTCAAGACTTATTCTTCCTTGTCTCTATCCCGATATGAATAATATTGTTTCTGGTAAATTCATTATGTATTCAGCGCTTTGGAACAAATTCACAAATGATTCATATCCGAAAATGAGTTATCCGAAATGGTTACCACTACGAGTATTGATTATATTTCATAGTTGTTTCTTCGACTTCGTTATGTACAAGCACTTCTTGTGGTTTAGAACGAAAAACAATTTACTCTTCCATGCTTTTCGATCGCTTCCTTGACAAAATTTATATTTCTGACATCTCGAAATGAAAATACTTCGCTTTGTAAATATCCTAATGCGAGTCGACTTTTAATTAACCATACGGCGAAATTAGACCACGAAACTGAAAGTAACAGAAATGAACTTTGCGCGTAGCGATGCGCAGTAACAACCCGCAGAAACGTCTTTAATTGTTCTAACTTTCTGAATATTTAATGGCTTTTCATGAAAAAACCGTCAAAATGATTTATTCTTTAATCAAAAGATGAATATGTTAAAAGATCTTAAAAGGTTATTCCTATCGAGCTATCGATACGTTTTAACAAACCACGCTACCTGCTCTAAATAAAGCCTATATCATTCCAATAGACACGTACTAGCTGACACTTCTAAATTAGGCCACAACAACCTCAATTTTGTTACAAATACTAATACTTTAATATGTCATTATAAAGGCAACATTTAAACATTACATTCTTAGAGCGGAGATGCATATCGTTATTTTTATTAAACGCCATCCCGTTTGTAAAGAAAATGAAGAATATATTTTCTGTTCACATATTCCCCCGATGGTTTTCTGCAAAATTAATTGTCAATAAATATTCCTAGTTATAAACTTTTCCCATTAAATAAATAAACTATTCTACGGGTTAATGACATTGTTGAATATAAGAATTGGTGATTTAATAGTTGTCTTATATATATACTCGCGCGTACGTATACAAGGTCTTGTTTATGTGTTATGTGTTGAGTTGTAATAATGTTTTATTAGATTGTGATGGTTGTACGCAAACTTGCAAGTCAAGTGCATCCACGTTACCATGGAAACGTATGTTACTCTTGGTTTTATAATTGTTTTTATCCTATTAGAACATATGATCAAAATATCATAGGATATAATCCGTGATTTCTATCATTACAACGGTTGAGTGCTTGTTCCAGTGGTAGAGCATCGGTTCTATGATCGGAGGGTCATGGGTTCAATCCTCCGCCACGGCTATTTGTGGTGTCCCACATATGCTTAGTACCGGTTTTACCCAGGAAGACATCGAATGTGATTTGTATAAGTTATAATAACTTGTTTCAAAAATCAAAGTAGATTTGACAAAATTTATCAGTTTAATCAAAAGTTTAACACTCTATTCATAAGACTACCGCCCCTTAAATGAATTGATTTAATATGGGATATATGCTTAATTGTTCCATTACTACATTAAAGAGTGAAACACGTAATTGATAATATGTGTTAATAGATTAAAAGCATCCTACAAAATAGTTGTTATAACTTGATTAATCTCGCGTTGATATGATGATGAACAAAATTATTTATGTCGTTAAAGGCGTTTAATGTACATGTGTAATAATGGCATTACGGTATATGACTATACCGAGTATATTGTGTATTCGTTTTACAGCATTCCATTTTTTTTCACATACAACATTATCATTTTCAGGCTATCAATCATTACTTATTTATTATTATAACTATTTTAAAGCTGATATCATTTTTATTACACTTTATTTTTTTTTTTTATTAATTTAATTATCGTTAATGAATAGTAAGACTTTTATTTATATGTATTTGTACTTATTTATCACGCTTATTTATTGCACTAATATACATTAGTTAATTATAGTATCCAAACTTTTTTTTAATACATTCATTAACACTAATTAATTATAGTACTCTAACTGTAAATAACAATCATCGCTTCATAAAAATAATATCGACTTTCGTTATCATCATAAATATCGGCACTCGTTTTGCACGCACATACGCTCGCACGCACGAACGCACGCACGCACGTACCACAAATTGAACTTTTAAATCCGACCGACTGTTCCTCAACTAGTTTTTAGTGAAGGGATCAATAAACCCCACTAATTTGCGTCTTTCATCCGTTTTACTTGAGAGTACAAATCTAATAACAGTGTAGTGGTGGACTGGAACACAGGAAGGAATTAAATTGTGAACTAGTTTTGGAACGAAACGACAAAAACATAATAAGTTTCGTATTAACAAACCAACATTATCAGTATAAGACGAAAAAAGGAACAAAATAATGAGCTTTCAAGAGGTTATTGAACTACAAGAAATAATACAAAACATCGTGACTGCTAGGTTATAAATGATATATTTCTCTATACGATGATGTGCGATGTTCGTTAATGAATTTTGTAATATGTGTATGAAATAAACGAGGCAAACTATATAACAGTGGAAGTACGCAACGTAAATCATTTGATACGACTGATGGACGATGTCATCAATGTAGATTGTGTGACTTGTTAGGATAGTTAGGAAACGTAGGACTGCTAACAACGCTTTCGGAGAACTAATGTTTGGGGCCCACAGGTGAGGAATGCTATGTCGTTATCCATGTAAGGTAACTGATACATTTACATTTGTTAACGATATACTGTATTGAATTGTCACAAACATGAACGAAATTTTGTTGAATCAAATTGATTCTCTAACGTGGATACTTCAATATATGATGAATATGAGAAGTAATTTTAAAATTGTAAATAGAGTGTATATCACATTATCTTTATATCAATATACAAGTCTCGTGATCAAATGATTAAACCAGTAAAATACCGAGTACCAAATTGTCTTAAGGATGAACACTTGAAAATGTATTTTTGTGTATGAGTAAGTTGATGTACATACTAAAATCCGATTTTGTATTAACGCTACGCAAATTGAAAGTTGTGTAATACATCAATTGACAATTTAGCTAAATAAATAGCAATACAATTTTTTTTCGAATTTTCGAGTCGGTACCCAATGACTTGGATTTGCTACTTGATTTATCTGTTGAACAGACCAAGCTTTACCGATTCGGTTTGTTACATAGCAATGAGATTAGAGCACGTTGATTGGTCAGTAGCGTCAGTTAAAGTTAAATGACGTCATATTTCGGAAAGCGTTGGATAGTTATGTCCCGTTGAACACGAATGAATTGGTGAATATGTCTGATTCAGGAGATATGAGAGAATGTGACAGACAAACGCTTGATTTATAAAATAGCATTTAATTATAAACACGATGCACTTTGTTAGTCACCATACATACTTGAAAGCACTGAACGTAAAAAGGAAAGTGCATTTCACACTATATTAACTCTTCTCAGTCTGTAGCATCGCGTATTTTTTGTGGAGGTACACGGAATAAGCTCCATGACTCCAATGATATAGTAATAATGACATTTAATGTGATCTAATTTTAACATATACTTGTTTCCTTAGCATGCCATCCATTACAATAAAGACGCAATAGTGGCACATCCCATTGATGCGTTCACATTATTTGTATGAATATTCAATGAAAAGTGTTTTAACATTTATTTCTATGGAATACATGTTATTACATCCTCTGTCTCACTACTGGTATAAATCACGTCTGATATAAAATATTCGGTTTGATTTTAGATTAAATAGATAAACTGAAATGTGTAAGGACATTTAAATCATAGATTCTGACAATATCTTATACCAGCAGCTACTGTTAATGTGAGTAGTGGGAGTTACACCAGCTACAACAATTGCAGCAACACAATACTTAGCCTTATAAATGAGGTAAAGGGAAACGTTTCATATACGTGGAGATTTTGATATAATTTTCCACTATTGTCAATGGATAAACAATGGCAGTAAGAGGGGTATAATGGTATACAAATAAACAACGACATTTAATAGCGGTATAATGGTATACAGAAAAACAAGGACAGTCAAGAGGGGGTATAATGGTATACAGATAAACAACGACAGTAAAGAGGGGGCATAATGGTATACAGATAAACAACAACAGTCAAGAGTGGGTATAATGTTATACAGATAAACAACAACAGTCAAGAGTGGGTATAATGTTATACTGATAAACAACAACAGTCAAGAGGGGGTATAATGGTATACAGATTAACAAGGACAGTCAAGAGACGTATAATGTTATACAAATAAACAACGATAGTTAAGAGAAAGTATAATGATATACAGATAAACAACAACAGTTAAGATGGTGTATAATGGTAAGAGTTAAATAAGGACAGTCAAGAGGCGGTATACTGGTATACAGATAAAAAACGACAGTCAAGAGGGTATATAATCTTATATAGATAAACAACGACGTTCAAGAAGGCTATAATGTTATGAGATAAACAAGGACAGTTAGAGGGGGTGTAATGTTATACAGATGAACAACGACAATTGAGATGGGGTATAATGTTACACTGATAAACAACGACAGTCAAAAGTAGGTATAATATTATACAGATAAACAACGACAGTCAAGAGGTGGTATAATGTCATACAGATAAATAAGAACAGTTACGAGGAGAAATAATGGTATACAGATGAACAACGACAGTCAAGATGGGGTCTAATGTTATTAGATACATAAGGACAGTCAAGAGGGGGTTAATGGTATACAGATAAACAACGACAATTAAGAGGGGTATAATGGTATACAGATAAACAAGGGCAGCCAAGAGGGGGTATAATATTATACAGATAAACAACGACAGTCAAGAGGGGGCATAATGGTATACAGATAAACAACGACAGTGAAGATGAGGTATAATGGTATACAGATTAACAAAGACAGTCAAGAGGGGGTGTAATGTTTTACAGATAATCAACAACAGCCAAGAGGGGGTATAATGTTTTACAGATAAACAAGGACAGTTAAGTGGGGTATAATGTTATACAAATAAACAACGACAGTAAAGAGGGGTATAATGTTATACAGATAAACAACGACGGTTAAGTTATACAGATAAACAACGACATTTAAGAAGGGGTATAATGTTATCAAATTAAACATCGACAGTCAAGTGGGGGTAAAATGTTATTACATATAAACAACGACAGTTAAGAAGGGGTATAATGTTATACATATAAACAACGACAGTCAATAGGAGTATAATGTTATACAGATAAACAACAACAGTTAAGAGGGTATTTAATGTTATACAGATAAACAACGACTGTCAAGAGGGGGTATAGTGTTATACATATAAACAACGACAGTTAAGAAGGATATATATATAATGTTATAAGATAAACAAGGACAGTCAAGAATGGGTATAATATTATACAGATAAACAACAACAGTCAAGAGGGGATATAATGTTATACAGATAAACAAAGACAGTCAAAATGGGGTATAATATTATACAGATAGACGAGGACAGTCAAAACAGGGTATAATGGTATACAGATAAACAAGGACAGTCAAAAAGGGGTATACTGTTATACAGAAAAACAAGGTCAGTCAAAAGGGGGTATAATGTTATACAGATAAACAACGAAAGTCAATAGGGGGTATATTGTTATACAGATAAACAACGGTAGTTAAGAGAGGGTACAATGTTATACAAATAAACAATAACAGTCAAGATTGTTTGTAATGTTATACAGATAAACAAGGACAGTAAGAGAGGGTATTCTGTTATACAGATAAACAACGACAATGAAAATGAGGTATAATGTTATACAGACAAACAACGACAGTGAAGATGAGGTATACTGTTATACAGATAAACAACGACAGTGAAGATGAGGTATAAAGTTATTCAGAAAAACAAAGAACAGTAAGAGGATGTATAATGTTATACAGATAAACAAAGACAGTCAAGAGGGGGTAAAGTGTTATACAGATAAACAAAGACAGTCAAGAGGGGGTTTAGTGTTATACAGATAAACAAAGACAATCAAGAGGGGGTATAGTGTTATACAGATAAACAAGGACAGTCAAGAGGGATATAATGTTATACAGATAGACAATGACAATCAAAAGGGGGTAAAATGTTATACAGAAAAACAAAGAAAGTCAAGATGCGGTATACTGTTATACAAATTAACAACGACAGTCAAGAGGGGGTATAAGGGTAAACAGATAAACAACGACAGTCAAGAGGGGGTATAATGTTATAGAGATAAACAACGACATTTAAGAGGGGGTATAATGGTATACAGATAAACAACAACTGTTAAGAGGGGGTATAATGTTATACAAATAAACAACGATAGTTAAGAGACGGTATAATGATATACAAATAAACTACTACAGTTAATATGGCGTATAATGGTATAAAGATAAACAAGGACAGTCAAGAGGCGGTTTACTGGTATACAGATAAACAACGACAGTCAATAGGGTAATAATGTTGTATAGATAAACAACGGCAGTTAAGAAGGCGTATAATGTTATACAGATAAACAACGTCAGTCAATAGGGGTATAATGTTGTACAGACAAACAACGACAGTCAATAGGGGTATAATGTTGTACAGATAAACAACGACAGTCAATAGGGGTATAATGTTATACAGATAAACAAGGACAGTCAATAGTGGTATAATGTTATAAAGATAAACAACGACAGTCAATAGGGGTATAATGTTGTACAGATAAACAACGGCAGTTAAGAAGGGGTATGATGTTATACAGATACACAACGACAGTCAATAGGGGTATAATGTTGTACAGATAAACAACGGCAGTTAAGAAGGGGTATAATGTTATACAGATAAACAACGACAGTAAAGAGGGAATATAATGTTATACCGATAAACAAGGACAGTACAGAGGGAATATAATGTTATACAGATAAACAAGGACAGTCAAGATGGGGTATAATGTTATACAAATAACAAGGACAGTCATGAGGAGGTATAATGTTATACAGATAAACAAGGACAGTCAAGAGTGGGTATAATGTTATACAGATAAACAACGGCAGTTAAGAAGGGATTTAATGTTACACAGATAAACAACGACAGTCAATATGGGTATTATGTTGTACAGATAAACAACGGCAGTAAAGAAGGGGTATAATGTTATACAGATAAACAACGACAGTCAATAGGGGTATAATGTTGTACAGATAAACAACGGCAGTTAAGAAGGGGTGTAATGTTATACAGATAAACAACGACAGTTAAGAGGGAATATAATTTATACAGATAAACAAGGACAGTACAGAGGGAATATAATGTTATACAGATAAACAAGGACAGTCAAGAGGGGGTATAATGTTATACAAATAACAAGGACAGTCATGAGGAGGTATAATGTTATACAGATAAACAAGGACAGTCAAGAGTGGGTATAATGTTATACAGATACACAACGACAGTCAAAAGGGGGTTAAATGTTATAATGATAAACAAGGACAGTTAAGAGGGAGTATAATGTGATACGGTTCGATTCTTTACTGTTTGATTTTGGTCTTTGTTCTATATCAAATGAGATCTAAGATTTCCACGATAAAAACATATATTTTTTCAAAGTATTTTTTTCATAGCAGGCATGTATTCTCACATTAAACGAACACTAACTGATATGTTTGCCAGCTTTTTTAAGACAATGCAGTGACACTCTAAGATTTTATTTTTCAAAATGGTGTCCTTAAATGCCCATAAATGCATTCATGTTAAACTCCCATAAAGTCACTGTTTAACACCAAACACCGGAACACCTAACACCGTTGGTTAACGTATTTTAGCAGCATATGCAATGCTAGATTTTGCTACACATACTTCCTACTGTGAGAGTCACATATGCGTATGGACCATTTTTAAAATACTTAAACCAATTTACGAGGGCTTTTTTCATCTTGACTACCGTGATTAAAAGGGGCGCGATTATGTAGTGAGACGTAAAGTGGCTCCTGAGCATATGTCTTATCATTTGGTTAAGATGATGTTACGTCACATGGCTGTTCGGTGGGATAATTTTAACATAGGTGGAAGCATACACTTCTTACTGAAACTTACAATCACGAGTGTTAAATTGATATAAATTAGCTCAATATATTATGTAGCCATATTGTTATCGAATTGCAAGTACGTTGTTGACAAATGACATAGAATAGGGTAATAGAAATAATATATGTGTGATAATATGAGATACCAATAGCTAGTAGAAGCTTCTACATAGAATAGTAATGGCATCCGGTAGAAAACCTGTTATTAAATGTTATGGAAATGACAATGTCATAATGTAAAATTCTGTCGAAAGGTATAAAACAGAAGTTTTATCAAAGCTTAAAACAAATGAAGTTTTATTTTGTTATATATATATAAACGTTTTAAATGAAGTAAGCCTTATACTTGAAAACACATTGAACATATTTAGAACATATAAGAAAGTATCGTACGCCTTTATATCAAGTGTTTCTCATGCTTATGCGTGTATGTTTAATGTTTAAGATTGTAAATCAATTTAACATGAACTTTAATCGACTGTTTTAATTAGAAAATAATCCCAAAACAAAAGAACAGACCTGTATTAGAAAATATCAACTATTATTTTATCGTATTTTTTATTTTGCGAATGACATTTAGTCACATTTGTTAAAACATACAACAATTGCACGTAATAGATACTAATAGAGCTCATCGTGCAGACATTCAAACGGAAATTATAGTCTCACAAGAGGATTGCAAGCTGAAGAAACGACAACAAAAACTAATTTCCCTCGCTGCAAGCTTCTGTTATTCACAAATCCGTTTTTTCTCCGCTTTTATTAAAATTTGTCTAAAAGTGAAAATGAATAATTAGGAACCTATATCGGATTCCTAAAAAAAATATTGGCCAATGTTTTTCTTTATATAAATATCTTTCTTCATTATTCCTTCACGAAATATATATTATATTACCCATGATCTTGGTTAAAGGAATGTGTGTAAACATTGTTGCTAATTTTCATCCAATTTTTGGATGTGAGAACGTATGAAGGAGCAATGTTGGATGGAGCCGTATACCAGGTTTAACTATGATGTGAGGACGTATGGAGGAGCGATGTTTGAGGCAGCCGTATACCAGGTTTAACTATGATGTGAGGACGTATGGAGGAGCGAGGTTGGAAGCAGCCGTATAACAGGTTTAACTATGATGGTAAGACGTATGGAGGAGCGAGGTTAGAAGCAGCCGTATACCAGGTTTAACTATGGTGGTAGGACGTATGGAGGAGCGATTTTTGAGGCAGCCGTATACCAGGTTTAACTATGATGGTATGACGTATGGAGGAGCGATGTTGGAGGCAGCCGTATACCAGGTTTAACTATGATGTGAGGACGTAAGAAGGAGCGAGGTTTGAGGCAGCCGTATACCAGGTTTAACTATGATGGTAGGACGTATGAAGGAGCGAGGTAGGAGGCAGCCGTAAACCAGGTTTAACTATGATGTAAGGACGTATGAAGGAGCGATGTTGGAGGCAGCCGTATACCAGGTTTAACTATGATGTGAGGACGTAAGAAGGAGCGATGTTTGAGGCAGCCGTATACCAGGTTTAACTATGGTGTAAGGACGTATGAAGGAGCGATGTTGGAGGCAGCCGTATACCAGGTTTAACTATGATGTGAGGACGTAAGAAGGAGCGAGGTTTGAGGCAGCCGTATACCAGGTTTAACTATGATGGTAGGACGTATGAAGGAGCGAGGTAGGAGGCAGCCGTAAACTAGGTTTAACTATGATGTTAGGACGTATGAAGGAGCGATGTTGGAGGCAGCCGTATACCAGGTTTAACTATGGTGTAAGGACGTATGAAGGAGCGATGTTGGAGGCAGCCGTATACCAGGTTTAACTATAATGTGAGGACGTAAGAAGGAGCGAGGTTTGAGGCAGCCGTATACCAGGTTTAACTATGATGGTAGGACGTATGAAGGAGCGCGGTAGAAGGCAGCCGTATAACAGGTTTAACTATGATGGTAGGACGTATGGAGGAGCGAGGTTGGAAGCAGCCGTATACCAGGTTTAACTATGGTGGTAGGACGTATGGAGGAGCGAGGTTGGAGGCAGCCGTATACCAGGTTTAACTATGATGGTAGGACGTATGGAGGAGCGATGTTGGAGGCAGCCGTATACCAGGTTTAACTATGATGTGAGGACGTTAGAAGGAGCGAGGTTTGAGGCAGCCGTATACCAGGTTTAACTAAGATGGTAGGACGTATGAAGGAGCGAGGTAGGAGGCAGCCGTAAACCAGGTTTAACTATGATGTAAGGACGTATGAAGGAGCAATGTTGGAGGCAGCCGTATACCAGGTTTAACTATGATGTGCGGACGTAAGAAGGAGCGAGGTTTGAGGCAGCCGTATACCAGGTTTAACTATGATGTGAGGACGTAAGAAAGAGCGAGGTTTGAGGCAGCTGTATACCAGGTTTAACTATGGTGTAAGGACGTATGAAGGAGCGATGTTGGAGGCAGCCGTATACCAGGTTTAACTATGATGTGAGGACGTAAAAAGGAGCGAGGTTTGAGGCAGCCGTATACCAGGTTTAACTATGATGGTAGGACGTATGAAGGAGCGATGTTGGAGGCAGCCGTATACCAGGTTTAACTATGATGTGAGGACGTAAGAAGGAGCGAGGTTTGAGGCAGCCGTATACCAGGTTTAACTATGATGTGAGGACGTAAGAAGGAGCGAGGTTTGAGGCAGCCGTATACCAGGTTTAACTATGGTGTAAGGACGTATGAAGGAGCGATGTTGGAGGCAGCCGTATACCAGGTTTAACTATGATGTGAGGACGTAAGAAAGAGCGAGGTTTGAGGCAGCCGTATACCAGGTTTAACTATGATGGTAGGACGTATGAAGGAGCGAGGTAGGAGGCAGCCGTAAACTAGGTTTAACTATGATGTTAGGACGTATGAAGGAGCGATGTTGGAGGCAGCCGTATACCAGGTTTAACTATCATGTGAGGACGTAAGAAGGAGCGAGGTTTGAGGCAGCCGTATACCAGGTTTAACTATGATGTGAGGACGTAAGAAGGAGCGAGGTTTGAGGCAGCCGTATACCAGGTTTAACTATGGTGTAAGGACGTATGAAGGAGCGATGTTGGAGGCAGCCGTATACCAGGTTTAACTATAATGTGAGGACGTAAGAAGGAGCGAGGTTTGAGGCAGCCGTATACCAGGTTTAACTATGATGGTAGGACGTATGAAGGAGCGCGGTAGAAGACAGCCGTATAACAGGTTTAACTATGATGGTAGGACGTATGGAGGAGCGAGGTTGGAAGCAGCCGTATACCAGGTTTAACTATGGTGGTAGGACGTATGGAGGAGCGAGGTTGGAGGCAGCCGTATACCAGGTTTAACTATGATGGTATGACGTATGGAGGAGCGATGTTGGAGGCAGCCGTATACCAGGTTTAACTATGATGTGAGGACGTTAGAAGGAGCGAGGTTTGAGGCAGCCGTATACCAGGTATAACTATGATGGTAGGACGTATGAAGGAGCGAGGTAGGAGGCAGCCGTAAACCAGGTTTAACTATGATGTAAGGACGTATGAAGGAGCGATGTTGGAGGCAGCCGTATACCAGGTTTAACTATGATGTGCGGACGTAAGAAGGAGCGAGGTTTGAGGCAGCCGTATACCAGGTTTAACTTTGATGTGAGGACGTAAGAAAGAGCGAGGTTTGAGGCAGCTGTATACCAGGTTTAACTATGGTGTAAGGACGTATGAAGGAGCGATGTTGGAGGCAGCCGTATACCAGGTTTAACTATGATGTGAGGACGTAAAAAGGAGCGAGGTTTGAGGCAGCCGTATACCAGGTTTAACTATGATGGTAGGACGTATGAAGGAGCGAGGTAGGAGGCAGCCGTAAACCAGGTTTAACTATGATGTGAGGACGTATAGAGGAGCTAGGTTCGATGCAGCCGTATACCAGGTTTGACTATGGTGTAAGGACGTATGAAGGAGCGATGTTCGAGGCAGCCGTATAGCAGGTTTAAAAATGATGGTAGGACGTATGGAGGATCGATGTTGGAGGCAGCCGTATACCAGGTTTAACTATGATGGTAGGACGTATGTAGGAGCGAGGTTGGAGTAGCCGTAAACCAGGTTTAACTATGATGGTAGGACGTATGGAGGAGCGATGTTAGAGGCAGCCGTATACCAGGTTTAACTATGATGGTAGGACGTATGAAGGAGCGAGGTTGGAGGCAGCCGTATACCAGGTTTAACTATGATGGAAGGACGTATGGAGGAGCGATGTTGGAGGCAGCCGTATACCAGGTTTAACTATGGTGGTAAGACGTATGGAGGAGCGATGTTGGAAGCAGCCGTACACCAGGTTTAACTATGATGTGAGGACGTATGGAGGACCGATGTTTGAGGCAGCCGTATACCAGGTTTAACTATGATGTGAGGACGTATGGAGGAGCGAGGTTGGAGGCAGCCGTATACCAGGTTTAACTATGATTTTATGACATATTGATGAGTTAGACTCGATGCAGCCGTAAACCAGGCTTAACTATGATGTGAGGACGTATGGAAGATCGAGGCTGGAGTCAGCTGTATACCAGGTTTAAATATGATGTGATGAAGAATGGAGGAGCTAGGCTCGATGCAGATGTTTACCTTGTTTAACTATAATGTTAGGACGTACGAACGAGCGAGGGGTTGGAGGCAGCCGTATACCAGGTTTAACTATGATGTGAGGACGTATGGAGTAGGATAGTTGGATGCAGCCGTATACCAGGTTTAACTATGATGTGAGGACGTATGGAGGAGCTAGGCTCGATGCAACCGTATATCAGGTTTAACTATGATGTGAGGACATTCTATCCGTCCCTTCGTCCCATAGGCCGCCCGCTCATTCATCCGCTCATTAATCCATCTTCCATCTTCCATCTACCCGACATTCCATTAATTTAGCCATCGATTTATCCGAAATTTGGAATATTTATATCGCGACACTGTATAGTGCTGTCTCGTTACAGTGGCAAATTAATCCATTAAAAATTCTTATAGTTTAAAAAAAGCTGTCACATACCTACTTACTAACCATATTGTGTTTTACCGGAAAACAAAAAACTAAGCACTTTCTTTATTCAATCTAAGTCGATATCCACAAATTGCAAAAAATCGCAAATTTCGTGTATGACATAAATAAAGGACGGTTACGATTTGCACTCTTTGTAGCCGCAATGTGATACGTGCAGGCTTTTAAACAGATTTCAGATGTGAATGTGATATTGGGGAAAGAAGATTACGTTTAATAATGATATTAGATAATTATAATCGAAAATCTACTATACACAATATCATTGTTATAAAATTTCAACAGAAATTGTATTTCTTTTAATAAACCATTTTTGTTGATCTTATGAAATTGAACGATTTAAGCCACAAACATATCCTTTTAAAAAAACTAAATATTTTTCTCAACCCCAAGAAATATAGCTGGGTAACTTTATAAATATTTTTCCGAAGAGAAAAGGTTGACCAAATGTGTGAAAATATGTATTCGACTATTTAAACTAAACCATAACATCTATTTTTTTTATTTCATCAACATAAACATTTTAATGTTATAACAAAAAAAAAAACGCGCTTTTTAGTATAAACTATTTCCCTAAAAGGTTTCTTTATAAATTCTGAAAGTGCTTGGACTGTAATTAAAGTATACTAAAAAGTTAAAACCTTAAAGTTATAATGTGTACGTATTTTGTTAATATACATAAAAAATGAGTGGGATATAACAAATGTTATTTTTCTAAAACAAGAATGTATAGAAATAAACTTCGTGAAGTTTTTCTACGACTTGTATTATGCATTACACTTTTTTATAATAATTGTCATTTTGTAAGACTAATTTCATATACAAAACAGAATGATCTTAATGACGTCATTTTTATTAAAAATTAATAAAACATTTTATTTGACTTAAGTATCTTATTAAGAATGTAACGTGGATAAACCATGCATAGGAACCTATGTTTTTTGTGATAATTTAATTTAACATTAACACGAATATGTTTTTTTTTACTTGAATAATATTCGAACTACTAACAAGCTCACATCCTTAAAATAATTTCAAAACAGTAAATATCTGCACGAAGCAATTAAGAAATTTAAATATTCCAGTGTGTGTGCAGAGTTTAATTTCGATTCTATCTTAGGAGGGTATAACTGTAACTGTTTTATATGATTTATAAGGATTATATTACGCATATTCTACATTACTAAAAGTGTAATAAATTGTTTATTTATATCAGTTTCTATCGATCTGATAGAAAACTTGCCATTGAAATATCAACCAAACGTTTATAATTTGTTTTACATTTATTTCAAATCTAGCGCCATTCACTTTTAAAAACACGTTCATTACTTCTTACGATGATCGAGATAGTACTACTTCGATGTTACTTTATTTATATTGAAATATAGTTTAAATGTTAGATGCGTGAACATAAATGCAGCTCCAGTTCTATAATACCGTATGTCCTTTAAATTGGATCGTCTGACGCAACGCGGTTTATTAGTCCCTCTTTGTTACGATAATATAAAAAGCAAAAGTGATGGTAACATTAGTGCTTGATTGAATATTTAGCGTCATTTTATGCCACTGAGGGCTAACGACGATCAATTAACCTAACCACTGTTTCCAGGGATTCTGGACGGTTAACCAGTACTCGAGCTCACCATTCATCTCAGCAAGTAACTGATAACTTTTCCACTTGAATCAGTGGTGAGAGACGGATGATGATGAGACACTATGTCATATATCAATCATCACAGAAACTGTTGCCGGGCGGGAATTTGAACACACGACCCATGGATTAATAGTTAGACGCGCTAACGACTGAGCTGATCAGCCCCGGCCCATTAGTGTTGAAGGTCTGGGAAATAAAAACCTGCACGATATGACGATCCTACTACAGTTCTGGTATAATCGCAAGACATGCATTTGGACGAACATTAGGCTTTTAGTTGTGCTGTCGTGGTCTCAAATTATTGTTTTATGTACACACTTAGTCGACTCAACATTACTAAAGACAGGAAAATACTCTTACATAGAATGATATGAATCGCAATTTGGTTTAGTTCAAACATATTGTATTCAAAATCATATTTCAAATTCCAAAGTACATTATAGTTTTACATTATTATATGTTGAATGACAATATTAAAATTCTTTTAAAAAACCTTTTCGATAAAGATAATCAATAAATATAGAGTTATATTCATAAAATCATTTAATTGTGAAAATAATAGCGGTTTATATATGACAAGCAACACGGGAATCGCAAGCAACGGTAATCATTCTGGGATATACTTCATCTAGAACACAATACGAGAACATTATTGTCAACAAATACTATAATAAATATGTTACCACTAAAAGCTTTAAACTGCAAAATTCATTCTTGTCCAACCCTCTTGAGTATTTATAATGTGAATTCAATAAAACAGGATTTATAAGGAAATTCAATAAATGACACAACTTTGAATTAGTAAACTTTCAGCTGCAAATGAGAATTTGTATAAATCCCGGTTTGCAGTTCTAAATATTTCATTTCAATACTTTACATGAATTCATACCAGCATAAATTCTGCCATTCCCGTACAGATTACACAATCGTTTAATTAACAATGGTATAGATTACATTACAAAAACCTAAATACTTTACAAATACTATGAAAATAGAGAGGAAGCAATATGTTATGGGAGAAAAATAAGAAATAGGGGAAACGATAAATGAAGATAGCATTGTTTCGGAAGGGGGGAAAGATTTAAGGAGAAAACATTGTTTCGGAAAGGGGAAAAGATATATGGAGAAAGCATGGTTTGATCACTATATTAAACATATTAAGGTTGGGATAAAATTAAGTTGAACCAACTATTGTTGTGTTAGACATTATTACCATGTCAAATAGCAGGAAAAACATGGCAAAACAGTCATATTTATAAATGAAATTGTTTGACGTTTTATAACAAACAAAAAGGACATAGAGTAGTGAGATGAAGAAAATAATACTATTGAATACTCTTAAATCCTATTACGTAGTTTATCCCACATTAACCATGAATACCAAGCACAGTTTTAAAATAACAATTCGAATTTTAAAACCTAATAAAAAGAATTATAAATATAACATTACAAAGTAATCCGTACATTTGATAGAAGAAGGCAAAGTAAATAAATAATAGTTTTGTTCTAGGGGACCTTTGTCGTCTAGTGGTCTTACGCATCGATTAAAAACCACTTACCTATCAACGCTGAGGTCGAGTTCATCTCGGTCCAAGAACATTTTGTAAAAAAGTTGATTAATTACCTGCGGAAGGTGCGTAACTATATTCAGGTTCATGTGTAAACACCTGGGCCCAGTTGTTTAAAGCTCTATTAGCTTAACCCTGGGTTAAGTGAACTTTTTCTTTTTTAATATTTTCTACACTTAATGATTTTATGGCAATTTAAATGCATTTTTAGAAACAAAATGGCACATTTTCATAATGTTCAATAGATAATAATCTAAAAAGTTGTAAATCTAAAATTATTGTAATTTGAAAACTTCACTTATCCCGAGGTTAAGCTAACCAAGCTTTGAACAATTGGGCCCAGGAATATTCCATCGCTACAAGTTAAACTGGATGTCATATCGAACCTGTAATAGGTTAAATATGGCGTTAACATCCCATTCACCTTAGTCTTACCTTTCAGCATAAAAGTAACATCTGTGGACGTAATTGTAATGTATCGTGAATATAACTTCTTCCTTTGTCTTTTATATGCGGCATCTGCTTAAGAAAGTTATATAAGCCCATACAGTTTATATTGCAAATAAAACATGTCTTAAAGAGATTATATTGGCATATTACCGTCAATTCCCTGCCCTTAATACACACGCCCAGCATAAAGATACACTTATAACTTAGAGATATGCGCGTCTGAAGTGTCTAATTGCATAACCTCTTTATTATAACCATCGGGGTTTCTGAAGCCACGTCTTTGTTTTTGTTTACATTTGCCATTTTTCAACGAACCGCTTTCGGGTTTTCCGATCAACCATCGGATAACATCTTGTTTTCGAGGCTTTGATCGGGAAGTTTACGGAGTTCAATGTAAACATTGTGTAATATTTTATTGCGGGACGTATTAAAGTTTTGGCAAATATTCAATTACTGTTTATTTGATAGCTTTCAAGTAAATAAAGGTTATACGTCAATACATAAGCATTATTTTGTGCACTCTGCATACAGGAAAATTCTGGATTAAAAACGTGTTTGTGTTACTTGCCAATATAATCCCTTTAACACAATGTACCAACGCAGTTTTTGAACTCGTTAATGTCGTCCGAAAAAGGACACAAGAATACAACATTTTGTTGTTAGTACTCCATGCATATCTAAAATAATTGTAATATACAAAAAATTCTATGTAAATAAAAATGGTATTATGATCTATGTTTATGCAGAAAAAGCAGCAACTTAACATTTGCGATCATAATTGAAGTAAATGTAAACGTTTAAAATTCACTAGTTCGGTTCGTTCAAATCAATTGGTTAAACTTGGTAGTAACAGTGTTACATTTAAGAGTATGTTGAAGTATCATACAATATCCAACATAATCTTGTTACGATCCTATTTTAGTGATGCACAAATTAATTAAATGTCGGTAAATTAATTTAAAAAACGTATTACCGATGAAAATCATCTGAAGAACAACACAGGAAACAACAAATGTTGTTTAATTTATTTTTTTATCAAAATATGATTTAATATTTAGTATTGTAATGACAAAAAACGAATTTATGGTGTATATATCGATTTACAACGTTCTTACACATATCATTGCATTTCACATACAACAACAACTACATGTACCAGCTACATTTATAGCTTTAGTTCTGTTTATCCTCGCAAATTCTATTTGCATCAAATTAACGGTGTGTTTTCATTCTTCTGCAGTGAATTATTTTGTTCGTGAAGGTATAAAAAGAGGTACAGGAGACATTAAAGGCAAAAAATACCGTGATGAGAAATACAAAATAACATGGTATAATTGGGAAAATAATCCAACTGAAAACTCACTTATGCCTTACAACAGCAGTACACGCGACCAAGTAACGTGTCAAGCTAGAATAATTTATCAAAGGAATCGCTTGTATCTCTAAATACTATTTATGCATTCTAATTATTTTCGTTTTAATGCTTAAGTTCTCTTTCTTCATGTCAAATGCTTTATTCTTTATGCCTAGTTAAATGTTTTCTTCCAAACAAATGACTCTTAAATGCCTCATTACTTTTCCTCATACCTTAGTCACGAAGAAAGAAAAGATAAATCGTGCAATCACACACCATGAAAAAACACTATCTAGTCATTCGCTAATTGAACGATGAACCTAACAAGCTACACAGAGTTTATATAGTCAAACCTGTATTAAACAGCCACCTGCCTTAAGTAAGTTTTTTTTCCTTTAGTGGTTGATTTAAACGATAATGCTAAAAGTCGTAAATACAAAATGTGGTGGTTAAAGACAAGTGGTTGCTTAAAAGAGGTGACCACTAAAACAGGTATGGCTGTATTTTTAAGTGGCAGGTGCAAGATATTTTTTTTCTGTAGCGAACAAATACCCAGCCTACTAAGTTGTTGGATATTAAACTTTAGTATGATTTTATATCAACATTTAAATCACAAGAGAAGATAGTAAGTAAGCAACACATCTGTGACACAGAAACAAACACACGATATAAACATATCCTAGCTAAAAGAAAACTAAATCGAAACAATCAAATATCCCATTGGTCTAACAACATATAAACGCTTGTGTTTCCAAAGACATGACTAACAAATGTCATTGAAACATCCCGCAAAATAAACGACAAGTTGAAATGTTAACACGGAATTTGTTCCATAATCAAATTCAAGCAAAGGGATCAATAAAACAGCTGGTTACGTTACTTGTTAAAAATCTTTAGAGTAAGACGCTGCAAATAGATAAGTGAAGGAATTGAACACAGGAAGCATATAAATGTTGTCAAATTGTTGGAATGAAAGGACGCCAAAAAACAACTTTCTTTTTAAAAGCTGATATTATTAATATAAGAGCAAAAAATGAATCAATATTCTTATCGCTCCAAATATAATGGAACTACGAGAAATAATACGAAAGACGAATACAAAGGTATAAATTTTATGTATTTCTGTACAAGATGATGTTCGCTGTTCGCTAATGGAATATGTTAGACATTGTGAAAATAACGAGACAAGTTATATGAAAAGTGATTTCATTTGATACGGCTGATGGGTGAGTCGCCATGTAGATATGAGTTCATGTGTCTTGTTAAAAAAGTGAAAGACGTATGACTGAAAACAAAACTATCGGAGAATTAATGTCGGAGTCGCAAACATATATAATGACATACTGTGATTCCGGAAAAGTCATCTAATATGTTATCTCTACTGGTTTTGCATTAGTATTTTGCAAAGTACATTTTCTGAACCGTTTGTCTTTAAAGAAGAAACAGAACTGTTTGTTATGTATTTGATACCATCGATTAAACTAATATTTATGCTAGCAGGAGCCGGCTTTTCAACGTGGAAGAATGCCATATCTAACATGTTTTGTGTTGACAGTCCTAGAAAAAACCCAGATCAAATGAATAATATTACTTCGGTAAAATAACATTATATTTTCAAACAAATATATATTGATTGATACTTAATCACTATTCAATTGTCTACATTCTTTGACACCAAAAACATGATTGTCTTATTACTGAATTGTAATTCTCTTCGCTATGGCATAATAAATATACTTCGCTATTAAAGTGGTGTTACGCGCGGAAGGTTGTACCATTGTTTGTTTAAATTTGCTCATGGTTGGTCATCTACCTAAATATGATTTTAAATATTTAATTTGTAAATCTCTATATTTCGGACATGCAAGCAGAAAGTGATATTCACTTTCAACGTCGTTCATGTTATAAAGCTATTTTCTATATTTTCTATTTGTTTTTGTGTACCCCCCAGTTTCGATCGCGAAGTTATATGCTGATGTTCTATATCATATTAAGGCTATTCGGTATTCATTTTCTGTTTTGCAATAAAACTATGCTTCTTACAGTAATCCATGTTTGTATTTACTGGTTGGTCGAAGTTTGGTCGGATTTGTGAAGTTTATATATATGTTTGCGCATATTCGTTAATGTATTAAATTTATAAGTTTTGCTGAATCAATAATGCAAAATGCCATGCTAATATCAATACATTAATGTTACAAGTATGATAATATATTCTAATATGTTATGTAACTTTAAACTAAAGCGGTTAACAGATAGCCGCAGAATGTAAGATGACATTTGAAATATGATATTTGATAGAACCTCTTTTAAATATAATTACAACAATTATCATATTTGTGTATTGTCTTTTGTTATATATACTGTAATATGTAATACTATATCAGTTACAGGTAAATCATCTCCTGACCCGGCCATCCAATGTGTATATCACCAGGTAAATTCACAGGCAATACTTCCAATACTACCATCATGAATGCCAAATATTGTGCAATATTCAAACTATATTTCTGTATACATCTCACATCGACACAAATAAATCATACATACGAGAACACCAATTTCGTTTGTATTTGAAGTTTCTCTATCTCAAATGTCTGAAATGAAATGTTACTTTAACCTGAGGTTAAATACTAGATAATCCTTGGAATCGTCAGTAGAAGACAACTATCCTTGGAAACTATGACGTTGTGAGCACATCAATCTTGAGAAGGATGGGACTATAATTAAGAAATGTGAAATGACCCACTGATCTGCGTATGTATAGTTTAGTTTAAACATATTCTATTGCTTTATATATTAGGATTTAGCGAAAGAGTCGGTCTGCAAGTACGAACAACATTAATAAAGGCACTTCCCGATAAAATTTGTGTATACAAATATTGATCAAGAGGAATTAAAATGCATTAAACATATTTGTAGTAATAAAATATATAACAATTATTTGATGAAAGTTATAAAAGAGAACGGACGGGTCTAAAGTCTGGCAAGTATCTATACATAATACGCTACGCATTACTTATCAAATCGTTAAGCGTCCTTAATAAAATTCTGAACATTATTGAAAAAAGTGATATCATCATGTTCTAAAAGCGTTTTTGCCAAATAAAACAGCATTAATATTAATAGGATGAAATGAACGCGAGGCACGAAAACATCTTTTCTTTCGTACTCACACGCTGAAAGTGATTTATGTAAAGGTCATAGTTGAAGTTACCACATTTGTTTCGTAAATGATAAACACACATTCTTGTTAATTAATAACAATGTACATTGAAGTTTAATAGCAAGTGTAACTTTCTACATACATGCGGTTGCTTCAAACAGCGTCAATGTAAAATCTGTGACAGTATTTAAATCTAACGTTATAATTTGCTGATTCCGAAATAATTGCTCTCTGGATGTTCTAAAGATGTAACTTTATGGTACATTCGGACAACAACCACAACAGTACACTCTGATGTGTTTGAGCACTAAATGCGATTACGCGTCTGAAATTTAATAAATGTCTAGCACAAAAAAACTCAAGACTATCTTTTCATGAAATATGTGATAAAATGACATTTGGAATCAAAACGCAAACAAGAAATAAAATCCCAGACTCGGTTATACTGAATCTGTTCATGTTGTGTTTTAAACTCCACTGCAACCCTTCCCGTCCACTTATGGTATTTTAGGGGTTTGAGCAGCACTGAAATTGTAACAGACAACGCTGAATTAAAGTACGTGAAGACTGTCCCAGTCCCTCATATATTCCGAATCAGGTCTGGTCAACCTTAATGAAAAAAACAGGGAATTCTTTACCTGTCCAACAATTCATACCCCGTTAGTGCTTACTAAAAACTGTGATGTAATTAAACTTTCGCTGAAACAACTGACCAATCAGCGTGCTCATATCTCGCTGCTAAGTAACGGAACCAAGCGGGGAGAACTGGGTACGTTTAACAGTCTACGACACGCAAGAACTACTGTTGCGAAAATGTCTGACTGTTTATCGTTTTTAACTAGATTAACTAAAACAGCGCTATAAAAAAACATAATATTATTATTTTATCAATCATTTTGACTGTGAGATTTTATTACAAGATTTGAAAAATTGACTTCAAGCGCATAAACTACAAAATAATAAATATGTTCGTGCACTGGAAAAGAGATAAAATACAAGAAAATTGCTAGTAAAATCAAATTATGCTGTATATATTTATTATAACGGAGACCTAATGTCACAGATTTTATAGAAAATTGTCTCGAAATAAAAATGAATATTGCGGAACTGTCAGATTTATACATAAGATATTACGAAAATATTTATAAACTTGTTTTATTGGTTCTCTATATTGTTTTATAAATATGTGTGCGTTTATTTTCTCCTTCACATACTATTTACTATCTTGTCCTTAAATTTGACTAGTGTTATTTGTGTTACTTTTGTTTACCACTTCATCAACATGAGTTATTTGTTTTCGTCTCATTGTATGATATGACGACTTGATAAAGAAGGAAGTCGCGTGCAACAGTAAACTAAATGTATGCTCCCTAGTGACGGCGTCGTTGGCGATTGCTTTAAGGCGTTAACTACTTATGTCATTTGTCTTATTACTGTTGTTATATTTATGTATTGGTTTCATTTTTGTAGTTTCTTGAGTAATGTACGTCTGGTAATGGATATATGTTTATATTCTTTTTAACACTTCTTAAGATAGAATTGATATTTTTGTTTAACCTTTTGACCATTAAATCTATATAAATATATTACTATTGACGTCTAAAAGGTCTGGAATGTTTCCTTAAATATTTTATTTGTTTTCACAAAAATAAATAACAAGCAACAACACTTTCAGATTTTATTTATTCATTTACGTTAAATGCTTTTGGCATGTTGCTGATAGCCATCTCGCACCTTTATATAATTTTGGCTATGGGAAATAATCAAAATAACAGAAGTACTTTTGTCTAAAACCTCAAAATTCCATTTGTCTGTCCACAGCATTCGCTTTATTAAATTGTTCTAATAGTCACGACATTGTTAGATTGAATCGAAATCGTTAACCGGTTATCAACGTTTCTGTCCAATTAAGTTCTATAACATAACAATCGATATTTGTGTTTAAAAGATAAAAAAAAACTCCTGAAAAAAACCGAAATAAATAAGAAAATATATGTTCAAATAAGACGTATCTTTGAAAATGTCTAATTTGGCGACCGCAGAAGGGATATTTTAACTTGTTTTACACTGTATTTAGTTTTCAAAAGTCATTTTACTAGATACAGAGATTATGTGAATACTTTGTTTTAATATGTTGTCTCAGTTATAACATTGCGGACCCTATTGTTTGTTTTATATAATACATTATTGAAAATGACACATACAAACAATTCACATTTCGGTTAAGTCTAAACATATTTTATCAACCATAAAACTCCCAAAACTATGTTGGGTGAGTTCAAAAGTAAACGGTTTACATATATTCAATATTTTGCATGTTTTACGTTGCATGACCATATTCTAATAAATAATGATGTTTTTTATAATTTAACAGCGATATATTCTTCGAAGATGGCAAAATATGGCAAGAAAGGTGTTTGTGGTTATCACAATACAACGAAGGTGATGTATTAGGTCAATTGATAGTTTAGATAACGATAATAAAGCAAATAATTCTGCACGTGAAGTCAACTGAATTATTCGGAATTTGATGACATGCAAGCAAACTAATCAAACGCACTAAGTGGTTTTATCTATGTTCATGGGTTTCTTTGTTCTCGATCAAAAGTTTATTTCACCAGAATTTATGTATGCTTATGTGTATGTGTGTGTGTGTGTGCGTGCGTGCGTGCGTGCATGTGTGCGTTTTCGTGTTTATGTATAAAAGTATGTGTGTCTCATTTTAAAACAGCCAGTTTTCAGGACGCATTTAGTCTAAAACAATATGGGCTCAAAGTAAAATAAAGCATGTGTTTGTCTGGCAATGGACTGCAGGTGGGCGAGGCCAAACAGACTAAAGTGTTATATTTCATAAAATAGTATGTTTTAGTGACATTTGAAAACTGCAGGGTGTCCAAGAAGTCCTCCTTATTATTTAATGGCACTTTTGATATCATTTATAAAAAAATAATCATCAGGTCTTTTAAAGGTCATGTGTTTTACTTGACCAGCATTTAGATGTTTTTTGTATGCCACCGAGTTCCTAAAATGTATATCTCACTTTAACTAAACGTGCTCCCAACGTGTAATCCCCTATGATTTAACTCTTCCAAACGCAGCATGCTGGCATAACACCCTAATAGATTATAACGTTAATCCTATAGACTACCATTCATAAGAGAATTAAAACATGACACATCATTAATATAGTTTACTCTCAGAACCTAAATGCAAATCGTTATTTATATAAAAAATTAATTTTGAATGCAGAAAATATATTCTGCTCAAATATTCATCCGACAGTTTCTGCAAGTTAACGTCAATATATGTTCCAACTAATAAACTGTTATACGGATCTGTGGTCTTTTATTGAAAATGAGCACAATAAGATAAACAGTATGTTTATATCAATAGGGGCAGTAATGTAGTGGATACATCTTTGGATGCTCACGTAAGATGTTCCAGGGTCGATCCAAAGCTCGGCCCGATGTCTAAAAACAAACGCTCAGTATGAAGACAATAGCGGTTCATATAAACTCTGAGCCCTTTTTCGCAGTCGAGCTTAATGCAAATAACTTATTAAGTTAAAATGTGCTGTTCCAATGGCAAATAAAAATAATCTAATATGTCCTTGAAATTGATCAGAAAAATGATTATCAATGTTATAAAGAAGTAATAATGTATTTTTTCTTTTTTTTTTTGTTATCATTTATTACTCTTTAAAGATCAATTTTGTCTCCTTTTTCAGTTCAAATCAATACAAAATGTTATAAATAAAGACTATACTAATCGGAATAGTGAAACAGAAACTTCAACGCGCACTGCTTGATTTAAACAAGTGTTCATAATACTTACAACATATGAGTATATATATAAGGACAATTTAGAATTGGAATGGATGCATAATGCGTATTGAGCTAATTTCCTTTGAAGTTTATTTCAAACATTGAAATGACAGACATGTATTATTACACTTTATTAGCTTTACTAATTGTGCAATTATTTCAGTCTGTACGGTTAAGATAATAAAAGTAACTATTTAGGATATAAAACAACGTAGCGAGAAAGATAAGAAATGTATATGACATTGTGTGGTATATCTAGGTAACAGATACGTCAAGACATTGTGTGGTGTATCTAGGTAACAGATACATCATGACATTGTGTGGTGTATCAAGATAACAGATACATCATGATATTGTGGGGTGTATCTAGATAACAGATACAGCATGACATTGTGGGGTGTATCTAGATAACAGATACAGCATGACATTGTGGGGTATATCTAGATAACAGATACATCATGACATTGTGTGGTGTATCTAGATAACTGATACATCATGACATTGTGTGGTATAACTTGATAACAGATACATCTTAAGTAGGCAGTAGGTGTAAATATAAATCAAAAGACAAGGCGTGGTATGGGGAAATGTCATTATTTGCTTCGGATTGCTCACTGCTGCTAATTGTTGAGCAGATACTACATACGTGCACAGCTTTAAAATTCGATAAAGTAAAAGGGATGCGTGTCCTCGATATTACACTAATGGCATAACTGAGATTCATTTAATTTAGAAACTGAAGCTACGATTTATTCTAAGTTGTGTATGGAGTATTTCCCCTTTCTGCTCAGTGTATAATACTATTTCGATATGAACACTATCTTTATTGTTTAAAAGACTAATATAGTAATGGACTTCATTCCCGAATATGAATTGAAACAATTGCTCGTGTTTAAGAGCAAATTGTTTGTAAACCATCATAATTTCTTTTCTTAAACTGTGTTGAGACTTTTGATAAACTCGACGCACTAGTGCTTAAATATATGGTGGTGACGTTTTATAAATCATTTTCACAAACAATATGCGTCTTTCAATTTCCTGTGTCTATCAGCGTATATCTGCGTACACATTGTGTAATAATATAAGTTTAGTTGTTCTCATTGTGAGTCTTGCTGCTTTATTTTTAATTTTATCAAGTTCAAGATATTTTTCATATTGAATACAGTTATTACAGATAACATCTGTATATTCTTTGCAAATCCATCGAGAACATCGGCGTATAATATTGCTTGCTTTATTTTTATCTAATTTCTTCCTGAGCATCACACCAGATACATGAATAGTATATAAATAGTGCATACCAAGCCGTCTTAAAAAGAGAAGGAATAGTCTGGCGGGAAAAGTCCTTATTAACACTGTCTCGTCCTGTGGTGTGATGGCAGGTGAAGGGCGATGTTGGTTGCAGCCGTTAACATTGTTTAACTTCCATTACAGTATTTTAGTTATATAACGGCGAGCAGTACTTGATCATAGTTCTGAGATCCGACATACTAAAACATTTGTGGGTACGGTTCAATATATATAAACATTAGCTAAGAATAAATATAAAACATATCTTTCGAGTTTTTTTGTCTATAAGGCAAGTAGTTAATATCAAGACGCTCAAATTTAATATATAATTACAATTTTATATAATAATACCATATTAAACCGACTCAAGTGCAGTCAAAATATATCACAGCCTTGAAGGCAGCATAGACAATGTTAGTTTGGGCTAACTGAATGGTGGAGTTAGAATTAATGACAATTCAAGTACGATCCCTTGGTGGTACTTCAAGCATTCAATAGATTTAGTATAAAATAATGAAATCTAGTCGTAAAATATGTCTATATGATTGATCTTATTCAACATTTGACGATGGGTTTGCAGTTGTCATGACGGAAAACATTCCATTCCGTTATTTACTTATGTTTGTTGCGTCCTTAACAGTTCCAGATGCATTACTTTTTACTTGTTGTGGCTTTTAAAGGCTACGCTTCCTGTATAACATCTATTTTTATGACTAACTCGAATACACATTTTATTTTGTATAAAAAATATCTCAGATATAGTCCATACTTTCTATCTGTATAAAGTAGTGTAAGCATTAACATCATACACATGGTAACCGGGATCAGATATAGTACATACTTTCTATCTGTATATAGTATTCTAAGCATTAACATCATACACATGGTAACCAGGATCAGATATAGTCCATACTTTCTATCTGTATATAGTATTCTAAGCATTAACATCATGCACATGATAACCAGGATCAGATATAGTCCATACATTCTATTTGTATATAGTAGTCTTAGCGTTAACATCATACACATGGTAACCAGGATCAGATATAGTCCATACTTTCTATCTGTATATAGTAGTCTAAGCATTAACATCATACACATGGTAACCAAGATCAGATATAGTCCATACTTTCTATCTGTATATAGTAGTCTAAGCATTAACATCATACACATGGTAACCAGGATCAGATATAGTCCATACTTTCTATCTGTATATAGTAGTCTAAGCATTAACATCATACACATGATAACCAGGATCAGATATAGGCCATACTTTCTATCTGTATAACCGCGATCAACGATCAAGTGTCGATGAACTATCAACACGTTTAGACACAATGTGATTTCCAGAAAAATATCGAGAGAATTGTGCAATAGTATGTTATTGAAAATTTTGTGTTGATGTTTTCCATCTGCTTTAGAAAAACACAACGTCTGCTAATGTATTCTGTCAGCGATATAAAACATGCGTGTGACACGAGATTGTGTGTAGCCTGAATGGATCCGCAGTAATAGATATACGCACATATTGGTTGGAGCATTAAGAGAGGAGCCCTGAATCTGATACTTGCTTCTGTGTTTGGCTCATAAAATAAACATAATTCTATGGATTCACATTTGTTTCACATTGATTTGTTTAGATTTAGATACTGTGTTCATGGAATGAATTTGTTAAAAAAAGGTAAGTTACGATTTCCATTTATTCTTTAAGATTGATAATTCATAATTTCTATGTTCTATTTTTTATTTGGTCTATGTTATATTCGAACAATGCATGCATTTGATGAACGATTTGTTATTATTGATGTTATAACATTTATTTTCTATTGAAGAATTTTCGTTGAAAACGAAAACATAGATCATGGAAATTATTAAACGGGAATTAGAACTACTAACATAAATTGGAAAGTTGTGCACACCATAAACATTTTATATCTATATTTATATGTAATACAAATTTCTGTGATTTCTGTGTGGTGAATGTTGAAACTAACAGTCATCTATTCTGGGAATGTCAATATTCTATACCCTTTTGGATACATTGAATTATATATTTTAACATATAATTAACAATTAAATTAAAGTATGTGGTAGTATATTTTGAATAAGCTTAATGGAGTAGTTATTCAAATCTGTTAAAGACTATATTGATTTATGCTAAATATTTCATTTACAAAAAGAAATATACAAGAACTATTCCCATGTAAATAACATAATATATGTAAAACATATTGAAAAGATAAAAAACAAATAACAATGGCAAAAACAATTAAAGACAATTAACGCCAAATGGGAAAAAATACAAATGTTTTAAAGACAACATCTTGCTGATTGTAGATTTGAGTGCCAAGTACTCCTCCTCTTTATCACTGTAACGTCTTTCTTTATGCTATCCTTTCTCTACTCTCTTCATACACACATTCATTTCTTATATTGTACATTACAGGCATTTCATATTTATTTTACACATTATGACAACACTTAGTTATACATAGTTAACTTATGAGTTGTATAAGTAACAAACACATAATTTGATTATTATCATATGCTACTTTTATTGTTAACGGCTTTAATATATATTATTAGAATATATAAACATAGTATGAAAGTACTTATTAATGTAAAAATGTACATCTTGACAAGTTGCTGATCATAAGAAGATTGTGTTATGAACAATGTGTTGCTATTTACATGTAGATTTAATAGTTAATAAAACATTAATAAACAATATATATATTCAGCATTCAAATCACTTAAACATAATTAAAATCTGTTAATAAATAAAGTAATTATATGCACCGCAAGCTACCATTTCAAAATAACAATACCGCATTTCCCATAATCTACATCACTTCTACGTGTTACACTGCATAAAGTAGCCAGTCTTCATATTTTTCTGAATAAACCCGTCCAGTGGGGTTTACTCTACTGTTTATTCAGTCACGGTTAAGATACGCAGAATGGTCACTGTTATTATAGTCGCGCAGTTAAGTTGATAATGGTTCATTAAGGTAAACGTCTTTTAAGTTAAGTAGTATGTGGTATATTATGCTGTGTACTCACGATATTAAGCTTTTAATGCGGTTCAGATGGATCCGAGAGTTTAACTATTTTTCACCGCGCATTCATTTTAACAGAGGAGTACTTCGCACTTTTGGGATGACAGCCAGCCAAAAAATGGAGACCAGGAATCCACCATTGGTACTATAGCCTTTGGGGCAACCGCCAAATATGAAAGTAATGCAAACTATACACATGTATAACACAAGCATACATCGCTAACAATATTGATTATCTTTTACTATCATTTAACATATTGGTGTTGCTCGTTGGATTCTGATGTCACACTGAATCGTGATCCATTTCACCCAGCTGTTCACGGATCGGAAAAAGACAGTTTTATACTTCAGTTTAAGATAAGGTTTGCCTTAGTTTGTACTAAATAAAATATGTAAGCTTTTTTGATACTCTCTCTCTCTCTCTCTCTCTCTCTCTCTCTCTCTCTCTCTTATTCTCCATCACATTTATATACAATCTCTCTGAATTCAATTTGGTGGGATCTAATGAGAAGCAAAGAACAAAAGCAAAATAAATGCAATAAATGGTGTTACAGCTAATGTTCACAAAGATAATAAATGGAAAACTGTTATTTGGTTTGATAACAAATGCATTTCGGTCAGCTTCGTAATCTAAGTCCCATCAGTTAGAGAAATACTAATTGATATTTTGACGTCTTTCTAAAGTGCAAGATCGTCTGATATAATTGAGCGGCCTTTGCCAACCATTTAATTATATAGTGACAGAAATGTTTTGAATTTGGAAAATGGAAAATTAATTGATATGTTTTCTTAGGAGAAGCTGTGAATTCTTAGAATTCAAAGACTGTTATCAGATATATATCTTCTTATTTTTTTTTTTACAGTAGTCTGTAGAACAGACCAGGCTCTCCCGATTGGGTCCGTTAAATAGGGTTGTTTGGAAAGCCAAATTTGAGCATGTTGATTGGTTAGCCACAGTTAAATAAGCGTTCAATTGCTATGTATTGTGGAACAGGCATAGAACTTTTTCATTGGGGGTTAATAGACCTGATTCGGAATATCAGGTTCTGGGATAGATTTTATTGTCAGTGTGACAAATTACCAAAATTGGATACTATTTACATAATTATACAAAATGGTTACCATGACAACTGGTCAACGTTGAGAAGCAAACATCTAAATGGCTACTACTTGGAAAACAATATTTACTGCCTTATAACCTATGTTCAATAATAATATTAGGAATATTCACTGTGATAAGCTATCAATGCTGAATACATTAAGATTTATTTTGTGATTAAATTAGGTATGATTGTTTTACCATAGACAATGTTGTTCGCCCTATGATGTTACGTGTATGTCAGTTGAAGTGCACGTGTACCGATTAGGCTGAAAAGTCCGTGCAAAATGTTAAAAAATAAACGTGTTGTTAATAACCTGCTACAAGCATAAAAGTTAAAATTTGAAATGACTTGTTAAATGTTCACGAACGAAATCATCACGTGACTTCATAAATGCGTCAGATTATTAACTTCTTGTCTATGTGAACATTTTGTACAGATTTGTTCAACCTAATCGGAGCACATGCACTTGATGCAGAAACAAAACTTGTCAAACATAATGGCACTTTTGTAACCGTCAAGGAATGGAAACACTTGCTAATTACCAGTAAACCGTCCACTAGTTAATAATTGGCCGATATCATTTCCTTCCATAGACTTGGTATATTTCTGGTCCGGGTAGTCATTCATTTCCTTCCATAGACTAGGTTTATTTTTAGGTCCTGGTAGTCATACATTTCCTCCCATACACTAGGTATACTTCAGGTCCGGGTAGTCATTCATTTCCTTCCATAGACTAGGTTTATTTTCAGGTCCTGGTAGTCATACATTTCCTCCCATACACTAGGTATATTTCAGGTCCGGGTAGTCATACATTTCCTTCCATACACTAGGTATATTTCAGGTCCCGGTAGTCATACATTTCCTTCCATACACTAGGTATATTTCCGATCCGGGTAGCAATATATTTCCTTCCATACACTAGGTATAGTTCAGATCCGGGTAGTCATACATTTCCTTCCATAGACTAGGTGTATTTCAGGTCCGGGTAGTCATACATTTCCTTCCATAGACCAGGTCTATTTCAGGTCCGGGTAGTCATACATTTCCTTCCATAGACTAGGTGTATTTCAGGTCTGGGCAGTCTGGGTAGTCATACTTAATTTCCCATAGACTAGGTATATTTCAGGTCAGGGTAGTCATGCATTCCTTCCATACACTAGGTATATTTCAGGTCCGGGTAGTCATTCATTCCCTTCCATACACTAGGTGTATTTCAGGTCCGGGTAGTCCGGGTAGTCATACATTTCCTCCCATACACTAGGTATATTTCAGGTCCGGGTAGCCATACATTTCCTTCCATACACTAGGTATATTTCAGGTCCAGGTTGTCATACATTTCCTTCCATACAATAGGTATATTTCAGGTCCGGGTAGCCATACATTTCCTTCAATACACTATGTATATTTCAGATCCGGGTAGTCATACATTTCCTTTCCATACACAAGGTATATTTCAGGTCGGGGTATTCATACATTTTCTTCCATAGATTAGGTCTATTTCAGATCCGGGTAGTCATACATTTCCTTCCATAGACTAGGTGTATTTCAGGTCCGGGTAGTCATACATTTCCTTCCATAGACCAGGTCTATTTCAGGTCCGGGTAGTCATACATTTCCTTCCATAGACTAGGTGTATTTCAGGTCTGGGCAGTCTGGGTAGTCATACTTAATTTCCCATAGACTAGGTATATTTCAGGTCCGGGTAGTCATGCATTCCTTACATACACTAGGTATATTTCAGGTCCGGGTAGTCATTCATTCCCTTCCATACACTAGGTGTATTTCAGGTCCGGGTAGTCCGGGTAGTCATACATTTCCTCCCATACACTAGGTATATTTCAGGTCCGGGTAGTCATACATTTCCTTCCATACACTAGGTATATTTCAGGTCCCGGTAGTCATACATTTCCTTCCATACAATAGGTATATTTCAGGTCCGGGTAGCCATACATTTCCTTCAATACACTATGTATATTTCAGATCCGGGTAGTCATACATTTCCTTTCCATACACAAGGTATATTTCAGGTCCGGGTAGTCATACATTTCCTTCCATAGATTAGGTCTATTTCAGATCCGGGTAGTCATACATTTCCTTCCATAGACTAGGTATATTTCAGGTCCGGGTAGTCATACATTTCCTTCCATAGACTAGGTATATTTCAGGTTCGAGTAGTCATTCATTTCCTTCCATAGACTAGGTATATTTCAGATCCGGATAGTCATACATTTCCTTCCATAGACTAGGTATATTTCAGATCCGAGTAGTCAAACATTTCCTTCCATAGACTAGGTATATTTCAGGTCCGGGTAGTCATACATTTCCTTCCATAGACTAGGTATATTTCCGGTCCGAGTAGTCATACATTTCCTTCCATAGATTAGGTATATTTCAGATCCGGGTAGTCATACATTTCCTTCCATAGACTAGGTATATTTCAGGTCCGGGTTGTCATAAATTTCCTTCCATAGACTAGGTATATTTCCGGTCCGAATAGTCATACATTTCCTTCCATAGACAAGGTATATTTCAGATACGGGTAGTCATACATTTCTTTCCATACACTAGGTATATTTCAGGTCCGGGTAGTCATACATTTCCTTCCATAGACTAGGTATATTTCAAGTCCGGGTAGTCATATATTTCCTTTCATACACTAGGTATATTTCAGGTCCTGGTAATCATGCATTCCCTTCCATAGACTAAGTATATTTAAGCTCCGGGTAGTTCGGGTAGTCATACATTTCCTTCCAGAGACTAGGTATATTTCAGGTCCGGGTATTCATACATTTCCTTCCATAAACTAGGTGTATTTCAGGTCCAGGTAGTCATACTTTTCCTTCCAAAGAATAGGTGTATTTCAGGTCCGGGTAGTCATACATTTCCTTCCATAGACCAGGTGTATTTCAGGTCCGGGTAGTCATACATTTCCTTCAATAGCCTAGATATATTTCAGGCCCGGGTATTCATACATTTCTTTCAATAGACTAGATATATTTCAGGTCCAGGTAATCATACATTTCATTCCATAGACTAGGTATATTTCAATCCGGTTAGTCATACATTTCCTTCCATAGACTAGGTATATTTCAGGTCTGGGTAGTCATACATTTCCTTCCATACACTAAGTATATTTCAGGTCCGGGTAGTCATATATTTCCTTCCATAGATTAATAGATTAGGTATATTTCAGGTTCGACTAGTCATACATTCTCTTCCATAGACTAGGTATATTCCAGGTCCGGGTAGTCATGCATTCCTTCCATACACTAGGTATATTTCAGGTCCGGGTAGTCATTCATTCCCTTCCATACACTAGGTGTATTTCAGGTCCGGGTAGTCCGGGTAATCATACATTTCCTCCCATACACTAGGTATATTTCAGGTCCGGGTAGTCATACATTTCCTTCCATACACTAGGTATATTTCAGGTCCAGGTTGTCATACATTTCCTTCCATACAATAGGTATATTTCAGGTCCGGGTAGCCATACATTTCCTTCAATACACTATGTATATTTCAGATCCGGGTAGTCATACATTTCCTTTCCATACACAAGGTATATTTCAGATCCGGGTAGTCATACATTTCCTTCCATAGACTAGGTATATTTCAGGTCCGGGTAGTCATACATTTCCTTCCATAGACTAGGTATATTTCAGGTTCGAGTAGTCATTCATTTCCTTCCATAGACTAGGTATATTTCAGATCCGGATAGTCATACATTTCCTTCCATAGACTAGGTATATTTCAGATCCGAGTAGTCATACATTTCCTTCCATAGACTAGGTATATTTCAGGTCCGGGTAGTCATACATTTCCTTCCATAGACTAGGTATATTTCCGGTCCGAGTAGTCATACTTTTCCTTCCATAGACTAGGTATATTTCAGATCCGGGTAGTCATACATTTCCTTCCATAGACTAGGTATATTTCAGGTCCGGGTTGTCATAAATTTCCTTCCATAGACTAGGTATATTTCCGGTCCGAATAGTCATACATTTCCTTCCATAGACAAGGTATATTTCAGATACGGGTAGTCATACATTTCTTTCCATACACTAGGTATATTTCAGATCCGGGTAGTCATACATTTCCTTCCATAGACTAGGTATATTTCAAGTCCGGGTAGTCATATATTTCCTTTCATACACTAGGTATATTTCAGGTCCGGGTAATCATGCATTCCCTTCCATAGACTAAGTATATTTAAGCTCCGGGTAGTTCTGGTAGTCATACATTTCCTTCCAGAGACTAGGTATATTTCAGGTCCGGGTATTCATACATTTCCTTCCATAAACTAGGTGTATTTCAGGTCCAGGTAGTCATACTTTTCCTTCCAAAGAATAGGTGTATTTCAGGTCCGGGTAGTCATACATTTCCTTCCATAGACCAGGTGTATTTCAGGTCCGGGTAGTCATACATTTCCTTCAATAGCCTAGATATATTTCAGGCCCGGGTATTCATACATTTCTTTCAATAGACTAGGTATATTTCAGGTCCAGGTAATCATACATTTCATTCCATAGACTAGGTATATTTCAATCCGGTTAGTCATACATTTCCTTCCATAGACTAGGTATATTTCAGGTCTGGGTAGTCATACATTTCCTTCCATACACTAAGTATATTTCAGGTCCGGGTAGTCATATATTTCCTTCCATAGATTAATAGATTAGGTATATTTCAGGTTCGACTAGTCATACATTCTCTTCCATAGACTAGGTATATTCCAGGTCCGGATAGTCATACATTTCCTTCCATAGACTAGGTATATTCCAGGTCCGGGTAGTCATACATTTCCTTCCATAAACTAGGTCTATTTCAGGTCCGGGTAATCATACATTTCCTTCCATAGACTAGGTCTATTTCAGGTCCGGGTAGTCATACATTTCTTTCAATAGACTAGGTATATTTCAGGTCCAAGTAGTCATACATTTCATGCCATAGACTAGGTAAATTTCAGGTCCGAGTAGTCATACATTTCCTTCCATACACCATGTATATTTCAGGTCCGGGTAGTCATACATTTTCTTCCATAGACTAGGTATATTTCAGGTCCGGGTAGTCATACATTTCCTTCCATAAACTAGGTGTATTTCAGGTCCGGGTAGTCATACATTTCCTTCCATAGACTAGGTGTATTTCAGGTCCGGGCAGTCATACATTTCCTTCCATAAACTAGGTGTATTTCAGGTCCGGGTAGTCATACATTTCCTTCCATAGACAAGGTATATTTCAGGTCCGGGTAAACATACATTTCCTTCCATAGATTAATAGATTAGGTATATTTCAGGTTCGACTAGTCATACATTCTCTTCCATAGACTAGGTATATTTCAGGTCCGGGTAGTCATACATTTCCTTCCATAGACTAGGTATATTTCCGGTCCGAGTAGTCATACATTTCCTTCCATAGACTAGGTATATTTCAGATCCGGGTAGTCATACATTTCCTTCCATAGACTAGGTATATTTTAGGTCCGGGTAGTCATACTTTTCCTTCCAGAGACTAGGTATATTTCAGGTCCGGGTAGTCATACATTTCCTTCCATAGACTAGGTGTATTTCAGGTCCAGGTAGTCATACATTTCCTTCAACAAACTACGTGTATTTCAGGTCCGGGTAGGCATACATTTCCTTCCATAGACCAGGTGTATTTCAGGTCCGGTTAGTCATACATTATCTTCTTATTAAATATTTTCTTACAATTCCCTAATATACTAAATGTTCTTTAAATTTAGACATAAATAAGAAATGTTAGATACATACTGATGAGACTACTTGTTTAATAATGACTGGGGAAGAGCGAGGATGGATGGCCCGGTAACAATGTTTAACCAGACCTAATGGCGTATCATTCTGCTGACCATTCAAAGGCGGTGACCTATGTTGTTATATTTAATGTATGTATTTTACTGATTTTAAGTATTCCTTATATTAACATGACTTTGAATGTGACGTCTGTTCTTGTTTGTATGTTTTATTATTGTTTAAAATAAACAAGCATAGACTCTATGTTGATATCGATACGGAAATTCTGCTCATACTATAAACGCTTATGCGGTTTCTGTTTCCAGCGTACGTTGACTTCATTTTTGGGAATATTTGCAATAGGAATTCTTTAAAGTGATTGTTACTAGACATACTGACAAGTTAATTTTATTATTACATTAACATGTCCAAACTTCTAAATAATTAATCGTAAAGTCTCCAAAGAATTACGATGTCCCCATAGGGCCATTGTAGCATATATATTAGATTAAATGAAATTAAAACAGCGAAACAACAAAACTAAGACGGTAAAAAGAAGAAAAAATGAAACAACGCTGTTGAAAAATCAAAACTACGATGTTGAAAGTCATAGTTTGGCGTTTTGTTTTCGCCATCGGTAGTTCGACTTTTCACCATTATAGTTTTTATCAACATCGTAGGAGCAACTTTTCACCATCGTTGTTTCGACTTTTCACCATCGTATTTTTGCGTTTTCACCATCGTAGGTTTGACTTTTCACCATCGTAGTTTTATCACCATCGTAGGTTCAACTTTTCACCATCGTTGTTTCGACTTTTCACCATCGTATTTTTGCGTTTTCACTATCGTAGGTTTGACTTTTTACCGTCGTAGTTTTGCGTTTTCGCAATCGTAAGTTCAATTTTTCATCATCTTAGGTTTGACTTTTCACCATCATAGTTTCGCCTTTTCGCCATCGTAAGTTTAATTTTCACCGTCGTCATTTCGACTTTTTGCCATCGTAGTTTCAACTTTTCACCATCGTTATCTCTGCGTTTTTACCATCGTAGGTTCTATCGACTTTTCACCATCGTAGTTTTATATTTTCACCATCGTAAGTTCGACTTTTAACCCTCATAGTTTCGACTTTTCACTATCGTAGTTTTACGTTTTCAACAGCGTAGGTTCAACTTTTCACCGTCGTAGTTACGACTTTTCACCATCGTAATTACGACTTTTCACCATCGTAGTTTTGCGTTTTAACCATTGTAGGTTTGACTTTTCACCATTGTAGGTTTAACTTTTCACCATCGTAGTTTCGCGTTTTCACCGTTGTTTGTTCGACTCTTCATCATTGTAGTTTTGACTTTTCACAATCATAGTTTTGCGATTTCACCGTCGTAGGTTCTACTTTTCACTATTGTAGTTTCGACTTGTCACCATCATAGTTTTGCGTTTTCACCATCGTAGGTTCTACTTTTCACTATTGTGGTTTCGACTTTTCACCATCATAGTTTTGCGATTTCACCATCGTAGGTATTACTTTTTACCATCGTAGTTTCGACTTTTCACCATCTTAGGTTTGACTTTCAACTTCGTCGTTTCGCGTTTTCACCATCGTATTTTTGGCTTTTCATCATCGTAGTTTCGACTTTTCACCATCTTAGGTTTGACTTTCAACTTCGTCGTTTCGCGTTTTCACCATCGTATTTTTGGCTTTTCATCATCGTAGTCTCGACTTTTCACCATCATAGTTTTGCGATTTCACCATCGTAGGTTCTACTTTTCACCATCGTAGTTTCGATTTTTCGCCTTCGTAGGTTCGGCTTTCAACATCGTATTTTTGCGTTTTCACCATCGTATGTTCGACTTTTCACCATCGTAGGTTTTACTTTTCAACATCGCATTTTCGACTTTTCACCATCATAGGTTTGATTTTCAACATCATAGTTTCGCGTTTTTACCATCGTATTTTTTGGCTTTTCACCATCGTAGTTTCGACATTTCACCATCGTAGGTTCTACTTTTCACCATTGTAGTTTCGACTTTTCACCATCATAGTTTTGCGATTTCACTATTGTAGGTTCTACTTTTCACCATCGTAGTTTCGACTTTTCATCATCGTAGGTTCGGCTTTCAACATCGAAGTTTTGCGTTTTCGCCATCGTATGTTCGACTTTTCACCATCGTAGTTTCGACTTTTCACCATCATAGTTTTGCGATTTCACGATCGTAGGTTTGACTTTTCACTATCGTAGTTTCGACATTTCACCATCATAGTTTTGCGTTTTCACCATTTTAGGCTCGACTTTTTAACATCGTAGTTTTGTGTTATCACCATCGTTTCGCCTTCCTGTTGCTCATTGCTCATCACGGTAGTGTTGTTGTTTCGTTGTTTCGACTTGACTTAATTTTAAAAATATGCCGCGATAACCCCCAAAAAATGTATATTGCGGCTAAAATTGTGATAGAAACGCAATTGCAATTTAATTATACTAAACTATACTAAATGAGTGTTTGCACATATAGTTAATTAAAAGTTCATGTTGTTTCTTGTCCAGCATCTATATGTGTTGTGTTTGCAACTGATTTCCGAAAATGCACATCTATTATTCGTGCTTCCAGCGTGTGATCTCCTATTATACACTATGGATAGTTAACTTTTCTAAACGCAGCATGATGGCACAACATTTCTGTGTATTATAACTTTAATACTCTAGTTCACCAATTACAAGAGAGAGAAGTAAAAACAAGACACACACCATTAATATAGTTAACTCCCAAACCGTAATGCAAATTGTTATTTATATAAAAAATAATTTTAAATGCAGAAAATATCTTCTGCTCAAATATTCCCCAGATGTTTTCTGCAAGTTAATGTTAATATATGTTCCCATTAATAAACTGATATACGGGTCTGTGGTTTTGGTGAATATTAACTATGAGGATAATGAGATTCTAAAGAACATGTGCATATCAATTGGGGCAGTAATGTAGTGGATAGAGTGTTGGACGTTCACGCCAGAGGTTCCAGGGTCGCTCCAAAGCTCGGCCCGATGTTTCTAGAAAACAAACACTCATTTTAAAAGGCAACACTGTCAAAGTTTATATAGAAATTATAAGGTATTTTGTTATCATTTATTACTAAAAATCGATGTTGTCTCTTTTTTTATCAATTCAATCAATCCAAAATTATAAAATAAATGCTGTTTTAATCGAAATAGTAAAATATAAACTAATTTAAACGCAAACTGCTTTATTCATACACGTATTCATAATATATACAACATATGAATTTATAAACAATGACCACACAAATTAGAATTGGAATGGAGGCATAATGCGTATTGAGCTTATTTCCTTTGAAGTTTAAATGACAGACAGGTAATATTACACTTTATTAGCTTTACTTTTTGAGAAATTATTTCAGTCTGTACTAGTGATAGAATAAAACTAATAATTTAGGATATAAAACATCGTAGCGAGAAAGATAAGAAATGTATATGACATTGTGTGGTGTACCTAGGTAACAGATACATCATGACAATATGTGGTGTATCTAGGTAACAGATACATCATGACATTATGTGGTGTAACTAGATAACAGATACATCATGACAATATGTGGTGTATCTAGGTAACAGATACATCATGACAATATGTGGTGTATCTAGGTAACAGATACATCATGACATTGTGTTGTGTATCTAGATAACAGATACATCATGGCATCATGTGGTGTAACTAGATAACAGATACATTGTGATATTGTGTGGTGTAACTAAATAACAGATCCATCTTAAGAAAGCAGTAGGTGTAATTAGAAACCAATGACAAGGCGGTAACATATGGCACGAAGAAATGTCAAATTTGCTTCGGATTGCTCACTGCTGCTAATTGTTAAGTCAGATATATAGTACGTGTACAGCTATAAAATTCGATAAAGCGATTTCGTAACTGGTGTCTCATATAAAAGAATTTCTACATAAACGGTACATAAGGAAGAAAGTGTATTTAAAATTCTAATCGTATGGTGTGATAAGCTGGACAGGTAAAGAACGTACAGTATCGTGTGTCCTCGATACTACCACAGTTGCATAATGGAGATTCAGTCATATATTTCAGGAACCTAAATAATTGCGTATTCTTTGCAAGCCATCGAATATATCATCTCATCGAGTATAGCATCACTCGTGTCATTTGCATCACACAATATACATGTATAGTATATAAGTAGTGCATACCATGTCGTCCTAAAAAGAGAAGGAATAGTCTGGCGGGAAAAGTCCTTATTTACACTGTCTCGTCCTGTGGTGTGATGGCAGGTGAAGGGCGATGTTGGCTGCAGCCGTTAACAGTGTTTAACTTCCATTAAAGTATCTTAATTATATAACGGCGAGCAGTACACTTGGTCGTAGTTCTGGGATCCAGTATACACAAATATTGGTCGGAATGTTTCGAAGTCATTTTAGGCAAACTGAATGCTGGAGTTGGAGTCAATTCAAGTACCACCACTAGGTTGTACTTCACGTATTCCATAAATTTAGCAAATAACAATGTACTCAACATTTGACATTTGTAGTTGTCATGACAGGAAACATTTTCATTCCTTATTTATGTATGTTTTGTGCATCTTTGACAGTTTCGGATGTATTGCTTATTACTGGTTGCTGCGTTTCCTGTAATACATCTTTATTTTTGTACTTACTCGAATGTATATGCTGTAACTTTTTTATTTTAGATGAATAATATCTGTTAGATAATGCCAATAATTTCTATCTGTGTATAATGGTCTAAGCATTAAAATCGTACACATAGAAACCTCGATAAACAATGAATTGTTGATAAACTATCGACACGTTAATAAGAAAAATATCGAGAGAATTGTGCAGTAGTATGTTTATGAAAATGTTGTATAAAAATGCGTGTGACACGAGATTGTATGTAGCCTGAATAGATCAGCGCATAGATAAAGATATACGCACATATTGGATGGAGCATTAAGAGGGGAGCCCGAGTCACTATTTCCATTTATTTTTTAAGATGGATAAGTCATATTTTTTCCAGCTTTTTATTTGGGTTATGTTCTATTGGAACAATGCATTTGATGCTAGATTTGTTATAATTGATGTTATTGTATTTATTTTCAATCTAAGGATTTTCGTTAATAACGAAAGCATAGATCATGCATTTCATGTTATATATTTTCTGGATATATTTTTGTAGTGACAACATATTTATCGAATGTCGATTCTGTAAGCATTTTAATTAGCTATTGTTTATACAATGGTAATGGGGTACGTTTTTTCTGATAGATAGTTACATCATTTTCTTGCAAATATTTATTTACAATCAATGACATGTAAATAAAAATATACGTAATTTTAGAAGCTGATGTAAATGCAAATTGTATATAACAATCAGTATTAAACATATGCAGATAACGTGTCTTCTTTAAGGATACTCCGATCATCGGTCCGATGCTCTACCACTGGACCACACGCTCATTAAACCAACTAGTCATGTGATCGGATAAAGGCTGTTGTTATACTATCGGTATTTAATTAAGTTTGGCTTAGTTTGTACCGTATAAGCTATATTGATGCAGTCAATTATGAACATAGTTCAAACAAGCAAAAGTAGTGATTACAACGGAACAACTAGAAACAAATCTAGTTTAGGTGTGCATTGAACCTCTCTCTCTCTCTCTCTCTCTCTCTCTCTCTCTCTCTCTCTCTCTGTCTCTCTCATTCGCCGTCACATTTATTAACATTCTCTCTGAATTCAATTTGATTGTATCTCAATTTGGAGAAGCAGAGAGCAAAAACAAAATAAATGAAATATGAAATGTTACAGCTAATGTTCACAAAGACAATCAATTTCACGATTACTTAAATACAAATGGAAAACTGTTATTTGGTTTGATAACAAATGCCTTTCAGTCAGTTTCGTAATCTAAGGGCCATCAGTTATAGAAGTACTAACTGATTTTTTGACGTCTTTCTAAAGTGCAAGATTGTCTGATATAATTGAGCGTTCTTGGTTAACAATTTAATTATAGATACACAGAAATGTTTTGAATTTGGAAAATGGAAATTAAAAGGAAATGTTTTTTTAGCATATGATGTAAATTCTTAGAATTCCAGGACTATTATTGGACATATATCTTCTTACTTTTAGAAAAGTTACATAACATATATATATAAGTGTAGCGTAGCCGTATAAATGATAGCTGATAAAACGAATGCTAACCAAAAGACGAAATTAGCAGACTGATTTTATTGAAAGCTCATTAGAGGTAATAGAACCTACAAAACCCGTTATTCCCGCTAGCGTCAGCTAAAGCAGTACTCTATTCTACGGCAACTCTGAATGTATGTGTGTCGCCGTATCGTGCTCACACGTCTCCTTTAACCCATTTTTTAAATCATTGACAGTAGTAAACAGAACCAGCTCCCCTGACTGGGATAAATGGCAATGTTTGGAAAGCCACATTTGTGCACATTGACTTATTAGTTGCTTAAACTGAAATTTGAATGAAGTCACAGTTTAGTAAGCGTTCAATTGCTATGAATTTTGGGGCAAACATAGATTTCACTGTTTTTGATTTGGGGGTTAATAGACCTGATTCGGAATATCAGGTTCTGGGATAAATTATACTGACAGGGTGAAAAATTACCAAATTTGGATATTAATAACATTATTATACAAAATGGTCACCATGACATCTGGTCAACGGAGGTATCAAATATCTAAATGGTTACTACTGTGACAAAAACATTCACTGCCAAATAACCTATGTTTGATAATAATATAAGGAATAATCACTGTGATAAATTATCAATGCTGAATACATTAAGATTAAGTATTTTTTTACCATAAACATAATCCGAGACTTCTCTAACCCTAATAGTTTTTTTTTAAAAATGAAACGTCAAAAATCGTAAAAAAGGCTGTGTAAGGGTCAGAGAAGGCTCGGACTACCATAAACAGTGTGATTCGCCTCGTGATGTTACGTGTATGTCAGTTTAAGTGCACGTGTAGCGATTTGGCTGAAAAGTCCGTGCAAAATATTTTACATGGACGCGTTGTTAACGGGTCCTACTAAATGCCACTAAGGACCACTAAGGACTACTAAAGAGCCACTAAGGACCACTAAGGAGCTCAAAGGGGGCACTAAGGACCACTAAGGGGTTCAAAGGGGTTTCATATTAAGATTAAGATTGTCAGTTAGCTACAATGGACACATTTTTAGTGGTTTTAATGGTGACTCGGCATTAATCACCTGGATACAAATAAAAATCCATCATAAGTTTTTTCTAGTTCTAGTATTAGCATTCTTGGTGTATAGTACCATCACATGGGCCCTTGGTTTAAAGTCCCATATGGACGATTGTTAGTATATTTAGTTGGCCAGCCCTGGGAGTCAAACCCGCAACCCCGAGACTAGAAGTCTCATGCTCTATAGACTGAACTAATGTGACTGTTCCTATTACAGACAAAAAAGGCACTAGGTACTGCAATGGGGTCACGAATTGATTAAAAGGGGGCACTAAGGGCTACTAAAGGGTTCAAAGGAGTCACTAAGGAGTCTCTAAGGGGTTAAAAGGAGACACTAAGGACTACTAAGGAGTTTAAAGGGGTTAAAAGCGGGCACTATGGAGTCTGTAAGGGGTTAAAAGGGGGCACTAAGGACTACTTAGGGGTTCAAAGAGGCCACTATGGACTACTAAAGGGTCTCTTAGGGGTTAAAAGGGGGCACTAAGGACTTCTAAGGAGTTGGAAGGGGGCACTAAGGACCACTAAGAAGTTCAAAAGGAGCACTATCACATGGGCCCTTTGTTAAAAAAAAATAAAAACGATTGTTAAGACCCCGATTGTTAGTATATTTAGTTGGCCAGCCCTTGGAGTCAAACCCGCAACCCCGAGTTTTGACATCTCATACTCTATAGACTTGGCTGATGGGACGGTTCCTATTACACACAGCAAAAAGGCACTAGGTACTGCAAAGGGGTTACTAAGGAGTCTGTAAGGGGTTAAAAGGGGCACTAAGGACTATTAAGGATTTTCTAAGGGGGCACTAAGGAATCTGTAAGGGGTTAAAAGGGGCATTTAGGACTACTAAGGGTTTCAAAGAAAGAGACCACTAAGGACTACTAAGGAGTCTCTAATGGTTAAAAGGGGGCACTAAGGAGTCTCAAAGGGGTTAAAAGGGGGCACTAAGGAGTTGGAAGTGGGAACTAAGGAATTCAAAAGGAGCACTATCACATGGGCCCTTGGTTTAAAATCCCATCCATTCGATTGTAATTTTTTTAGATGGTTAGCCCCAGAAGTCAAACCCACAACCCCGAGACTAGAAGTCTCATGCTCTATAGACTGGGCTGATGGGACTGTTCCTAAGGACTACTAAGGGATTCAAAGAGGTCACTTAGGGCTACTAAGGAGTCTCTAAGGCGTTAAAAGTGGGCACTAAGGACTACTTAGGAGTCTCTAAGGGGGCACTTAGGAGTCTGTAAGGGGTTAAAAGGGGGCACTAAGGACTACTAAGGCGTTCAAAGAGGCCACTAAGGACTACAATCATAAAAGTTAAAAATTTCGAATGACTTTCGCGAACGAAATCAAAACGTAATTTTATGATTATTTCAGATTTTTACTAGGTATATTTCAGGTCCGGGTAGGCATGCATTTCCTTCCATAGACAAGGTGTATTTCAGGTCCGGGTAGTCATACATTTCCTTCCATAGACTAGGTCTCTTCCAGGTCTGGGAAGTCATACATTTCCTTCCAAAGACAAGGTGTATTTCAGGTCCGGGTAGTCATACATTTCCTTCCATAGACTAGGTATATTTCAGGTCCGGGTAGTCATACATTTCCTTCCATACACTAAGTGTATTTCAGGTCCGGGCAGTCATACATTTTCTACCAAAGACTAGGTGTATTTAAGGTCCAGGTAGTCATACATTTCCTTCCATAGACTAGGTCTATTTCAGGTCCAGGTAGTCATACATTTCCTTCCACAGACTAGGTATATTTCAGGTCCGGGTAGTCATACATTTCCTTCCAAACACTAGGTCTATTTCAGGTCCGGGTAGTCATGCATTTCCTTCCATAGACTAGGTCAATTTCAGGTCCGATTAGTCATGCATTTCCTCTCAAAGACTAGGTATATTTCAGGTCCAGGTAGTCAAACATTTCCTTCCAAAGACTAGGTGTATTTCAGGTCCGGGAAGTCATACATTTTCTTCCATAGACTAGGTGTATTTCAGGTTCAGGTAGTCATACATTTCCTTCCAAAGACTAGGTGTATTTCAGGTCCGGGTAGTCATACATTTCTTTCGATAGACTAGGTCTATTTCAGATCCGGGAAGTCATACATTTCCTTCCAAAGACTAGGTGTATTTCAGGTCCGGATATTCATACATTTCCTTCCAGAGACTAGGTCTATTTCAGGTCCGGGTAGTCATACATTTCCTTCCAAAGACTATGTGTATTTCAAGTCCGGGTAGTCATGCATTTCCTTCCATAGACTAGGTATATTTCAGGTACGGGTAGTCATACATTTCCTTCAATAGACTAGGTATATTTCATGTCCGGGTAGTCATACATTTCCTTCCATAGACTAGGTATATTTCAGGTCCGGGTAGTCATACATTTCCTTCCATAGACTAGGCATATTTCAGGTTCGGGTAGTCATACATTTCCTTCCATAGACTAGGTCTATTTCAGGTCCGGGTAGTCATGCATTTCCTTCCATAGACTCGGTATATTTCAGGTCCGGGTAGTCATAGATTTCCTTCCATAGACTAGGTCTATTTCAGGTCCGGGTAGTCATACATTTCCTTCCATAGACTAGGTGTATTCCAAGTCTGGGTAGTCATACATTTCTTTCCATAGACTAGGTGTATTTCAGGTCCGGGTAGTCATACATTTCCTTCCATACACTAGGTGTATTCCAGGTCCGGGTAGTCATTCATACATTTCCTTCCATAGACTAGGTTTATTTTAGGTTCAGGTAGTCATGCATTTCCTTCCAAAGACTAGGTGTATTTCAGGTCCGGGTAGTCATGCATTTCCTTCCATAGACTAGGTATATTTCAGGTTCGGGTAGTTATACATTTCCTTCCATAGACTCGGTTTATTTCAGGTCCGGGTAGTCATTCATTTCCTTCTATAGACTAGGTGTATTTCAGGTCCGGATAGTCATACATTTCCTTCCATAGACTCGGTTAATATCAGGTCCGGGTAGTCATACATTTCCTTCCATAGACTAGATCTATTTTAGGTCCGGGTAGTCATACATTTCCTTCCATAGACTAGGTGTATTTCAGGTCCGGGTAGTCATGCATTTCCTTCCATACACTAGGTCTCTTTCAGGTCCGGGTAGTCATACATTTCCATCCATAGACAATGTGTATTTCAGGTCCCGGTAGTCATACATTTCCTTCCATAGACTAGGTCTCTTTCAGGTACGGGTAGTCATACATTTCCTTCCATAGACTAGGTATATTTCAGGTCCGGGTAGTCATGCATTTCTTTCCATAGACTAGGTCTATTTCAGGTTCGGGTAGTCATACATTTCTTTCCATAGACTCGGTTTATTTCAGGTCCGGGTAGTCATACATTTCCTTCTATAGACTAGGTGTATTTCAGGTCCGGGTAGTCATACGTTTCCTTCCATAGACTAGGTGTATTCCAGGTCCGGGTAGTCATTCATACATTATCTTCCATAGACTAGATCTATTTTAGGTCCGGGTAGTCATACATTTCCTTCCATAGACTAGGTATATTCAGGTCTAGGTAGTCATACATTTCCTTCCATAGACTAGGTGTATTTCAGGTCCGGGTAGTCATACATTTCCTTCCATAGACTAGGTATATTTAAGGTCCAGGTAGTCATACATTTCCTTCCATAGACTATGTATATTTCAGGTCCGGGTAGTCATACATTTCCTTCCATAGACTAGGTATATTTCAGGTCCGGGTAGTCATACATTTCCTTCCATAGACTAGGTTTATTTCAGGTCCGGGTAGTCATATATTTCCTTCCATAGACTAGGTGTATTTCAGGTCCGGGTAGTCATACATTTTCTTCCATAGACTAAGTATATTTCAGGTCCAGGGAGTCATACATTTCCTTCCATAGACTAGGTGTATTCCAGGTCCGTGCAGTCATACATTTCCTTCCATAGACTAGGTATATTTCAGGTTCGGGTAGTCATACATTTCCTTCCATAGACTAGGTATATTTCAGGTCCAGGTAGTCATACATTTCATTCCATAGACTTGGTGTATTCCAGGTCCGGGTAGTCATTCATACATTATCTTCCATAGACTATGTCTATTTTAGGTCCGGGTAGTCATACATTTCCTTCCATAGGCTAGGTATATTCAGGTCCAGTTAGTCATACATTTCCTTCCATAGTCTAGGTGTATTTTAGGTCCGGGTAGTCATACATTTCCTTCCATAGACTACGTATATTCAGGTCCAGGTAGTCATACATTTCCTTCTATAGTCTAGGTGTATTTCAGGTCCGGGTAGTCATACATTTCCTTCCATAGACTAGGTATATTTCAGGTCCAGGTAGTCATACATTTCCTTCCATGGACTAGGTGTATTTCAGGTCCGGTTAGGCATACATTTTCTTCCATAGACTAGGTATATTTCAATTCCGGGTAGTCATATATTATCTTCTTATTAGTTGTTTAGTGGCAAAGACTATTTTCTCAACTTGGAAAGCATTCCGTATATTTTCACTACAATAAAGTATCCAATTCCATAATATACTAAATGTTCTTTAAATTTAAAGATAAATAAGAAATGTAAGTTACATACTGTTGAGACTACTTGTTTAATAATTACTGGGGCGAGGCTGGATGGCCCGGTGACAATGTTGAACCAGAACTAATGGCGTATCATGCTGCTGACCATCCCAAGGCGGTGACCTCGGCTGTTACATTTTATTTATGTATGTATGAATTGTACTGATTAAATATTCCTTAAGCGAAAGTGAAAGCGAAAAGTGCTTCTTAATTTATAATGCACTTAAACCCTTTTCCCATTCACTTCTCGTTATATGCATATGACTTGAATGTGACGTCTATTCTTGTTATTTTATTCTGTTATTGTTTACAGTAAACAAGCACAGAAAAATATCTAAGTGCTTCTTTATTCATATGCTCTTAGACATTTTTTGCATTCACCCCTCGATATATTCATATGACTTTGAATGTGACGTCTATTCTTGTTTGTATATTTTATTATTGTTTACAGTAAACAAGCACTGATTCTATGTTGATATCCATATGGAAATTTTTCTCATATTATAAAAACAAACGGTTGTGATGCAACATACGTTCACTTCTTTCTTGAAAATATTTGCAATATCAATTCTTTAAAGTGGTTATTACTAGACAAACTGACAAGTTAATCTTATTATTACAGTTAAATGTCTAAACTTCTAAATAATTAATCGCAAAATGTCCAAGAAATATATCGCAGCTAAAAGTGTGACTGAAACGCAATGGCAATTCAATTATACCAGGCGATTAATTAGGAGATACATCACCCGCATCGTGTGACAATGAACTATTAAATAGTAATTTAAAAACAAACAAAGAAATGAATGTTTGTTAAATAACGAAAGAAAACATTAAAATTATAGAAGTTTTTTAATGTTTGGAACAAAACTAATTCAATTCCATTACTATCGTACGATGATTAAATATTTATATTATGTAGGTTATATATGTGTTATTGTTCATTGTTCAAAAGTCTACTAAGACAAATATACAACCAATCAATATTCAAGTTAACCTACATAATGCAGCCGCTTAAGTTAAAATAACAAACGTGACATAGAATAACCCCGAAGTTATTAATAGAATTAAATGCATTATTGAGACCGAATACTTGTTATGTGTCAATATAAAATAGATTTGCTTTAAAAATACTGTCGACACTTTCAGTGCAAATGAGAGATATCTTGTTAGGTGTCAACTTTTTTAACCTAATCTTTGAATGCTCTCACCTTCGCCTCATTGACTGATTTGCTCGCACTTTTCGTCTTAAAGCTAAATAAGTGTAGCACATAATGACAATTAAATAAAAATAATATTATTGTTTCAAACTTATTTATTTTACCTCGATTGTGAAACAAGTTCTCACAACTTAGATGAATCACGCTTGAGGTCCTCCTTGGTAGACCCAGTACTAAGCATATGCGGAAAAGTGTCTTGCTCAAGGACACCACACGTAGCCATGGCGGAGGATCGAACCCATGATCCTCCTATTTGTTGCTCTATCACTGGATATGATCCTCCTATTTGATGCTCTATCTCTGGACATGATCCGCCTATTTGATGCTCTATCACTGGACATGATCCTTCTATTTGATGTTCTATCACAGGACATGATCCTCCTATTTGATGCTCTATCACTGGACATGATCCTCCTATTTGATGCTCTGTCACTGGACATAATCATCCTACTTGATGCTCTATTACTGGACATGATCCTCCTGTTTGATGCTCTGTCACTGGACATGATCCTCCTATTTGATGCTCTGTCACTGGACATAATCCTCCTATTTGATGCTCTGTCACTGGACATGATCCTCCTATTTGATGCTCTATCACTGGATATGATCCTCCTATTTGATGCTCTGTCACTGGACATAATCCTCCTATTTGATGCTCTGTCACTGGACATGATCCTTCTATTTGATGCTCTATCACTGGACATGATCCTCCTATTTGATGCTCTGTCACTGGACATGATCCTCCTATTTGATGCTCTGTCACTAGACATAATCCTCCTACTTGATGCTCTATCACTGGACATGATCCTCCTATTTGATGCTCCTATTTGATGCTCTGTCACTGGACATGATCCTCCTATTTGATGCTCTATCACTGGACATGATCCTTCTATTTGATGTTCTATCACTGGATATGATCCTCCTATTTGATGCTCTATCACTGGACATGATCCTCCTATTTGATGCTCTATCACTGGACATGATCCTTCTATTTGATGTTCTATCACAGGACATGATCCTCCTATTTGATGCTCTGTCACTGGACATAATCCTCCTACTTGATGCTCTATTACTGGACATGATCCTCCTATTTGATGCTCTATCACAGGACATGATCCTCCGATTTGATGCTCTATCACTGGACATGATCCTCCTGTTTGATGCTCCTGTTTGATGCTCTGTCACTGGACATGATCCTCCTATTTGATGCTCTATCACTGGACATGCTCCTCCTATTTGATGCTCTATCACTGGACATGATCATCCTATTTGAAGCTCTATCACTGGACATGATCCTCCTATTTGAAGCTCTATCACTGGACATGATACTCCTATTTGATGCTCTATCACTGGACCTGATTAGTGTCTATTAACGTTGAATTTGAATCGACATTAAATATAATCTATGAAAACAACAAACAAGTAAAATTCCGACATGATGCAACTCCAGAATACGTCCAAAATGTAATGCGGAGGGAGGAAATTGTTCGATAAATACACATTTTAGATACTTAATGCAAGACTTTAGTGAATCTTCATGGATATTGTTTGTATTAGTTAATTTTCTGACAGCTATGCAATTTGAGTGACTGTTTTAACAATATCAATATATCTCACAGAAAGCTGTGCCATATAAACGGGCAGTAGCTGCTCAACGAGAATGTAGAAACGAAACCATAGTTTTAAATGATTCCCTCGGCATTGACATATATATTGTAAAACAAATCGTATGCCATTTATATTGTAAAAATATCCATATAATAAAACTTGCTATACTTAGTCGGTATAGATTTACTGTTCGTGTAGATTTGCATCTCCGAGTCAACGATTTCAGTTCATAGTATTATTTGAATATCAACTGATATTAACTGCATTGCATCTCATATAATTCCATCCATATGCAATTCGTTGTACTTGTTTGATTTTCTGTTGTTGTTTTTTAAATACACATGTGTATGCTGCCGTATTTGTATGAGGATATGGAGTTATAACCCGTTTCGATCACACCAGAATTCGATCACTTCCGAAAATAACGAATATCTCGCAGGTGTATTTCAACTTCCTGCACAAATGTCAATATTTACAAACAGAAGTCATTGAATGCAATGAAAAAAATGTTAAAAACAATGCTTCCGATATAAGTACATGTAAGAAAGACGTTTAATGATACGGGCCTAAGAAATGTATTTCTCACTATGTCCATTTTTCAGTTTACATAAAACTTTGACTTTTGTTTATAAATATCAATTCCAAACACGCCCCAAGGTAAAAAATCACTGACTGCGCATGTCAGAAATTATAGATGTTCCAAGAGTAACGTTCTTATAGAAATTTGTTTAAAACATCGGATTGAAATCATATGATCACAGGTTAAATGTAGAATGAAAAGAAGCAAATAATTTAATATTTTGTAAAAGAAGTGGATAAGAAGAGGTGGATATATTAAGATGTATTCATAAAGTTTATATTAAAGTATCTATTTTTAAATCAGTGTTTTATATGATAACTAGTGTTTTTAATAATATTAGACAAAAACAAACAACCTCATGCTGTTCAGTGAAATGAGTGTTATGGAACAAATCCATCAAAAATATTTACTCATGTGCAAGGTAAGTTCAATTTTGTCTACATTCATTTCTTTGCACTTCTACAGCCGAATGTCATTTTAGCTTGACACATACCGTCATCTAGTTGGAAGAATATTTATGTCAATTTGATCTAACGTGAATAGTCAAAGCAATGGGCGTGTATTTGTTTCCTTTTAGGTAGAAAATAGTTATTTTATCGTTATTTACACGTTATATACAATCATTTAGTGCCAACAACCGTCTTGCATTGACATATTTAACGGCGATTCTTAAGTGATCGAAACCGGTTACACCATCATACTACTGGTCCGGCTTGGATACTTTTATCTGTAATGTAAAACGACGGGAATCGCGAGGATGGATTCATCCGTTAACTAGGACTGTTCAACAGTGGCGTATTTTGCTATAGCGGTGATCCGTGGTGTCACTTCGTGGACATATGTGTAATGTAGTGCGTATACCGCATATAAAGGTGTTCTTGTGCGACTTTGTGACTGTGACCTTGGAGTACTGCGTCGTCAGCTGGAAATATATTTCTTGGGTTTGTCAAAAAATGTCTGGCACTACATTGACTTTTGAACACTGAAATTTCAAAACTTGAACAATGTGTAGTACTCTATAAAATTGAACTTATCCAAACGTGTTTGTCTCGAACCTTAAGGTGAATAAGCCAGCCAGAACTATATACAAGTACTGTTGTATCTATCCCGTACATCGTACATTTTTGACATTTCCATTATACCATGTCGATAGTAATAGAGGAGACTATAAACCATTACAAAATTCCAAAAACTGTAGTTGACAGCTAATAAGTGTGTGCTTATTTCGTCTATTATTTAGTGCATTAAAGTGTTGCCGATGTTTGTGTCTTGGATTTGATATTGCTTTTTATGTTGTTTTTCTTGTTCGTTATAATCATACACTTCTTTTCCCTGAAAATAATTCAAAGTAGTTTGTTTGAGATATTACTTTACATTCATTTATATACACTATTTGATCTGAAATCTTTAGATCATTTATATACACTGATCTAAATTCTTTGGATCATTTATATCAGATAGATGATGCCTTAGAAGCAAAAAACAAATCCAAGAAATAAAGACAGCAAACTTGGTTTTATTGAATCAGTTCTTGGGCTGATGGAATAAGCAACACGTAACACATACCATTGCACCGCCTTTTGTAATATTGAGAAAACAATATGAACGAAACATGTGATTCAAAGGAATGAGAAATAATAATAACCCAGAGCCAAGGTACGGGGCAACATTTAACGGCCGCTGCTTCACATCATTTAACACTGATGTGGTAATGGTAGCATATACATTGAAATAAAAGACCCTTACTTTGTTTTAATGTGTTACCTTAGTTGACATATTAAACTTATGTATACATCTTTATTCTGTATGTATGGCAGTAACACTATTTTCTGTCTTCCCACAAAACATGCTACATATGTTGTGTTTATTTTCACGTAAGTAATTTGTATATATATGTAATTGATGTTATCATAGTATTTGCTGAAACGATTAAGCTTCTTAAAAAGTCTGAAAATAAATAACAGAAAAAAACGAACATTCATTTCATAATACTAAAATCTATTCCGAGCAAATACCTTGATACTTGGTACTCATTTACGAACCAACATGTTGTAATAATCTTAATATAGAATAAATAATTGTATTTCAATAATATAAGCTTATGTGTAAAAGTGAATGTATAACCAATAATCTTGTTTAAAACCGATATAATCACAGTTTCTAATCATACGCCATACAAATGGCTGTAGTCAGACGCCGGGACTTTGTATCACAAAGAAATTTGCGAAGACATAGAATCGTATCTTATTGATGTCAGAAATGAAGGCGATTCACAGTGAATAAAATAATAGATAAATGTTCCGATAATGGACAATAATGTTCGTGATGGTCAAGCATTTCTCCACGCCTAGCCAAACCATTGTGTGACGTACCAACATCATCATTACTTCTTAAGAAATCGAAAATTTGATAAAATCCTAAAGATAAAATGAGGAGGCAGAATTGTCTTGATTGGAGATTTCAAAATCAGAGTAGAAACAGACATTATTCAAATAATGATCAACAAACTTGCAATAGTAATTGTCCGGACATATTTGAGTCGTAAATATGTTTCATGTTAATGTTGTTACGGTGACTTTGCCATTTGAATACTACAGTACTCCTGGTTTATATATGTGTGTTGAAGCAACTGACCAATCGATGTGCTCGTATATTACTGCTTTTTATCAGCAGGAAGAGCTAAGAGCGTTTCTACAGTCTAGGAATCTCAGGTTCTCTAAACCAACAAAAGGTTATCGAAGTTCTGATTGTCGGTAATTATTGAAGCAGCGTCATTTCTTATTCATGATATTTGAAGTGCATTTAGACATTTTTGGCGGCAACGCTAATGTAATATGCATAGTCAGCCATTTTCTCTAGTGGTTAATGGCAACAATCCCCAAAAGAGCTTACGTTCAATAAATCGTACAATTTGGACGACATTATCGTAATATTTCACCACATATCTGTCTGCTTTTCCATTAGCAATTGGAGGATTTATGACTATAGAGGTGACACTGAACAACGTTACGAACTAGTCACAGTATTGTTTGGACGACCTTGTTGTATATTTGGAAATTGTTGCATCTCTCAATTCATTTGCATACATATTAAATGAATTTTATACGTTATTTAAATGCATATTTGATAGGAACGTTTTATAACCATTGGATTCAATTAATATATTCTAACTATTGTCGCCGGCATAATGTATTTGAGTTATGTTTTGGAATGTATTTATGCAAAGTGAATTACTGCATGCGTTGTTGTATCATCTTGTCGCTGGATATGCTTTATGTAATATATTCACAAAGGTTTTACCACTCACGTCACGTGTTAGGTAAGTTGTCATCTCCTAATGCCGAAATGGTAAAAGGCTGTTAGTGCATGTGTGTTGTTGCACTTTTACTGCAATCGTATTCTATAGTAATGCGAGAAAACTAGCGTTCGAACAATTGATTAACATATAGCATGGTAACAATTCAATGATATCTAGTTTTACTACTAACTGTTAAAGTAACTTATAACGACAAACTTCTTATACAATGTAACAGTTTGTACTACCATACATTCATTCCATATACAATATAACAGTTTCCTTTTACATACTGAGACAATCTCTATACAGTGTAATTGTTTCCTTTTACATACTGAGACAATCTCTATACAGTGTAATTTTTCCTTTAACATACTGAGACAATCTCTATACAGTGTAATTGTTTCCTTTAACATACTGAGACAATCTCTATACAGTGTAATTGTTTCCTTTTACATACTGAGACAATCTCTTTACAGTGTAATTGTTTCCTTTTACATACTGAAACAATCTCTTTACAGTGTAATTGTTTCCTTTAACATACTGAAACAAGTCCTTATACAGAGTAACTGTTTATCTAACCAAACTAAGAAAAAAATCCCTATACAATAGAACTGTTTCTTTTAACACTCTTACAAAATTCGCTGATTTTACTGAAAAAATCCTAATATAAAATACCTGTTTCTTTTAACACACTAAAAAGTATCTTTACAGTCTTACTTACCATGCTGAGAAAATTCCCCTAGAATGTAACTGTTTCCTTACAAACTGAGAAATTCCCATAGAATGTAACTGTTGTTTTTTTTTTACAAAACTGAGAAAATTCCCATAGAATGTAACTGTTTCTCTTACCATACTGAGAAGAATAGCCTTTTGCAATTCATTGTTTGTCATACTGTGAAAATTCTTGTACAATGTTACTGTTTTCCTTACCATACTTTGAAAAAATGCGTATACAGTGTAACCGTTTCCCTTATCTAACTGAGAATAGCCTGTGACAGTGTTACAGTTCTCTAAAACATTACTATACAATACAATTGTTTCTCTTACCGTACTGAGACAATTCTATACCATATAACTGTTTTCCTTACCGTACCGAGAAAGTACAATAGAACTGTTTCAAGAAAATCCCTGTACAGTGTAATTGCTTCTCTTTTCATACTGAGAAAATCTTTCTTTTTTAATACAGCCATTTCTCTTACCATATTGAGAAAATTCTTTCCGATATAACTGTTTCTCAATATAACGGTTTCTCTGATCATGTTGAAAAAATCCTTTTATGATATAGCCGTTTCTCTAACCATATTGGGAAAATCCGTTTCCAGTATTACTGGTTCTCTTACCATATTGAGAAAATTCCTTTTTAATATAACTGTTTCTCTTACAATTGTATGCTAATATCTATACAATGTATCTGTTTCTCATGTATTGCTGGAAAAAATCCTTATAAAATGTAACTGTTTCTCTGTCTAGCTTATACAGACTTATCAGTTACTAAATGGCTTCTAAATTAGTCCATATGGTTTCTATAACTAAATCAACTATGTGAACAGAGCTGCTATGAGTGAATATAAAGGAGATGTTGCTGACATATTAATATTGAAAAAAAAATGGAAATACTGGGAACGTGAAACATATTTCAAGATAATTAGAATGCAGATCCATTACTGTGAGTACGTGCCGTTACAGAGTCTTCCTTCTGATAAAATAACATATTGATGTTCGGCATTAATGTTCTGATGACTTATTGCATTTGTTTTGGGTAAACATGAGAAAAATTACGTCAAGTACCTGTTTCATTGAATGACAAAAGCTAGATGAATAACAGTAAAGAACGCGTTACTTTGCCAATATATATATATAAAGGATACATCTCCAAGTTTGCTTAATATCCTGGACTTAAAAACTGTTCTTATGAACTTTATATGCATACGTCGGAAACTCATATGTTACATGTCCCTTGTTTTTTATTTGTATAAAATTGCATATGTTTTGATAGAACATCTCGGTGGACATGTGTATATACATTTCAATATGTTTTTATAAGACATTAGAAAATGTGCAATTTAATTAGTGCGTCATTTAATTTGTTCTTTTGTTCCTCTCTGATTATATGCTCACATATTTCATAGTATGTCTTAGTTGAACACCTGACATAAAATATTTGCATAGGTGTATTTCTCGTTAAAATTCTGAATATAGGTGTTTTGTATTTAAAGCGTCCACAGGACACGGATGTCCCTGCTATAGTAGTAAAGTTTATAGAAGAAAAAGTTCGAAAGAACCCCGGTTAACTATGATTGACGTTATTAAATGTTTATGGTAATGCAGAATGGTATTTAAATACATAGAACCTTTCAAAATGTATTGATTAGAAACCATTTCTATACCAACTGTAAAAGTTGAGTGACGTTTACAAATATTGAACCTGACCTGTATTTTGTAATTATACAGCTACACATGAAATATTAATTAAATACATGATTTTCCTAGTTATTGACCAGAAACAAATTTTACATCGGATGAACGAACGAAAAGACGGACCGACGGAAGAGCGATAGGACGGATGGGTAAGAAGATTGACAGACAGGCGGACAGAAGGAAGGATATGGGTAACACTTCATGCCTCATCCAGCATTCTTCGAATAGCGGCGGTATAAATACGTCAACAAAACTGTTATTTTCAAAGTGCAAATAAAAACGTGCATGAATTGTTGAGTGCAAACCATTGATTATTGGTAAAGTCATTTTGTGACAATGGCGGTTTTATGATTTTTCTGATATGCTTTGAAGACGTTTACCGAACTTAGATTATCTAGTAATGATTTTCATAAAGGTCATTAACACGCTTGTTAAAAAGTGTCCCTTGTGGATTGAAACGTTAAAACGAAAATAATTTATTAATGAAAACAAATTCACAATTAAGCTTTACCAATGGTACCTTTAACGTGCGGAACGATTGATTTGATGAACTGACTCGAGTGCACTTTTGTAATAATTCCATGAAAGATTTTGTTTCTCTGTATAAATATAAAAAAATATTGATGTTTTGTTTTACATGTTCGTATTTGTAGACGCATTATGTAAGCTTTATTATACAGAGTTGAACAGATTTGTACAATTTTGTTATTAACTAGGTACACATTGAAATATAACACTCTAAAATCTCAATTCAGCTATTACATACCGTTAAATGTATAGCTCTTTTTTAGTGTATACGATTGATATGTTACGCCAAAGTTCAAAATGATATTGTAGTCATTATACACTATTTATTTTGAGTGAACGTGAGCGAAAGAAAATTTGAATTCTGCTGTATAATTTCAAAGATTTGTCGTATTGTCTTTTACAACGCAGTACATGTTCATACGAGTATGTTCAATATCAGTTTGACCAAAATTAATGAACCATTCATTTGTTTCGAGTAAAATTTTAACCGTGTATTCATATGCCTCATATCATGTAATCAGTAACAAGGACCGCAATGGAAATAAGAGATGAAGTGGTTCACATTTTGTGTTATTGATATTGATATACACGTACATGTTATGATATAATTGCTCCTGAAAGTATATTTATTCATTTATGCAGTATGTGTTTTATTCATGTATGTACATATATTCCCTGTACGAATACGTATCGTCAGATGGGATTTAAATTATATAACGTATTAATATTTAAAAACACCTTAGTTATCTCTTTGCCGTTAACCTTGTTGATACAGTTAATTTATCTAGTATTATAATAAACATAATAATAATGATGATGATGATGATGATGATAATGATGGTGGTGGTGGTGATGATGATGATGATGATAATAGTAATAACAATAATAAAGAGTGTTGTTACCGAGAGAAATACCATTTCTGTGAGGTACTCAATATTTTTACAAAGTACAACATCAATTTAACGTATTAACATGAAGTAAATAAACAGACAAGATAAACAAAGTATATTGATGAAAGTTATACATTGTTTTAAATATGCTTATACATTTACCCAATCATAAATATAAAACGTTTGATAAAAATTTCATTTTTGATATATGACAGAATAGAGTTTCATAAACAATAGCTTGTATAAGCAATGCATTGCGAGTAATTTCAGTATATTGATTGGGAGAGTATAACTATAGATAAAAGGATGAACGTATCACACGCGTATGAACATTAGCTGTTAGAACATATACAATTGCAAGATATGCAAGGAAGAGCCTGGTCATTTAAATAATTCATACAGAAGAACTGATTGGCCATTAAATAATTCATACAGAAGTACTTCCTGGCCATTAAATAATTTATACAAAAGTACTGCTTGGCCATTAAATAATTCATACAAAAGTACTGCTTGGCCATTAAATAATTCATACAAAAGTACTGCTTGGCAATTAAATAATTCATACAGAAGTACTTCCTTGTCATTAAATAATTCATACAGAAGTACTGCTTGGCCATTAAATAATTCATACAGAAGTACTTCCTGGCCATTAAATAATTCATACAAAAGTACTGCTTGGCCATTAAATAATTCATACAGAAGTACTTCCTGGCCATTAAATAATTCATACAAAAATACTGCTTGGCCATTAAAAATTCATACAAAAGTACTGCTTGGCAATTAAATAATTCATACAAAAGTACTGCTTGGCAATTAAATAATTCATACAGAAGTACTTCCTTGTCATTAAATAATTCATACAGAAGTACTGCTTGGCCATTAAATAATTCATACAAAAGTACTGCTTGGCCATTAAATAATTCATACAGAAGTACTTCCTGGCCATTAGATAATTCATACAGAAGTACTTCCTGGCCATTAAATAATTTATACAAAAGTTCTGCTAGGCCATTAAATAATTCATACAGAATTACTGGAAGGCCATTAAATAATTAATACAGAAGTACTTCCTGGCCATTAAATAATTCATACAAAAGTACTGCTTGACCATTAAATAATTCATACAGAAGTACTTACTGGCCATTAAATAATTCATACAGAAATACTGCTAGGCCATTAAATAATTAATTCAAAAGTACTGCTAGGTCATTAAATAATTCATACAAAAGTACTGCTTGGCCATTAAATAATTCATAAAGAAGTACTTCCTGGCCATTAAATAATTCATACAGAATTACTGCTTGGCCATTAAATAATTCATACAAACGTACTGCTTGGCCATTAAATAATGCATGCAGAAGTACTCGGCCATTAAATAATTCATACAAAAGTACTGCTAGGTCATTAAATAATTCATACAGAAGTACTTCCTGGACATTAAATAATTTATACAGAAGTACTGCTAGGCCATTAAATAATTCATACAGAAGTACTGCTAGGTCATTAAATAATTCATACAGAAATGCTTCCTGGCCATTAAATAACCCATACAGAAGCACTGTTAGGCCATTAAATGATTCATACAAAAGTACTGCTAGGCCATTAAATAATTCGTACAGAAGTACTTCCTGGCCATTAAATAATTCATACAAAAGTACTGCTAGGCCATTAAATAATTCATACAAAAGTACTGCCTGGCCATTAAATAATTCATACAGAAGTACTGCCTGGCCATTCAATAATTCATACAAAACTACTGCTTGGTCATTAAATAATTCATACAGAAGTGTTGTCTGGCCATTAAATAATTCATACAGATGTACTGCCTGGCCATTTAATAAATCATACAAAAGTACTGCCTGTCCATTAAATAACTTGTTGGTCATTAAATAGTTCGTACATAATTGCTGCCAGGCCATTAAATAATTAATACAAAAGTACTGTTTGGCCATTAAATAATTCATACAGAAGTACTGCCTGACCATTTAATAATTCATACAGAAATAATGCTTGGTCATTAAAAGTTCATACAGAAGTACTGCCTGGTCATACAATAATTCATACAGAAGTACTGCCTTACCATTAAATAATTCATACAGAAATACTGCCTGGTCATTCAATAATTCATACAGAAGTACTGCCTGGTCATTCAATAATTCATACAGATGTGCTGCCTGGCCATTAAATAATTCATACAAAAGTACTGCCTGTCCATTAAATAACTTCTTGGTCATTAAATAATTCATACATAATTGCTGCCAGGCCATTAAATAATTAATACAAAAGTACTGCTTGGCCATTAAATAATTCATACAGAAGTACTGCCTGACCATTTAATAATTCATACAGAAATAATGCCTGGTCATTAAAAGTTCATACAGAAGTACTGCCTGGTCATACAATAATTCATACAGAAATACTGCCTTACCATTAAATAATTCATACAGAAATACTGCCTGGTCATTCAATAATTCATACAGAAGTACTGCCTGGTCATTCAATAATTCATACAGAAGTGCTGCCTGGCCATTAAATAATTCATTCAGAAGTACTGCCTGACCATTTAATAATTCATACAGAGAAATAATGCCTGGTCTTTAAAAACTCATACAGAAGTACTGCCTGGTCATTCAATAATTCATACAGAAGTGCTGCCTGGCCATTAAATAATTATTACAAAAGTACTGCTTGGCCATTAAATAATTCATACAGAAGTACTGCCTGACCATTTAATGATTCATACAGAAATAATGCCTGGTCATTTAATATTCATACAGAAGTACTGCCTGGTCATTCAATAATTCATACAGAAGTACTGTCTTACCATTAAATAATTCATACAGAAATAATGCCTGGTCATTCAATAATTCATACAGAAGTACTGCCTGGTCATTCAATAATTCATACAGAAGTGATGCCTGGCCGTCAAATAATCCATACAGAAGTATTTCCTGGCCATTAAATAATCCATACAAAAGTACTGCTTGGTCATTAAATAATTCATACAGAAATGCTGCTTGGTCATTAAATAATTCATACAAAAGTACTGCTTGGCTATTAAATAATTCATACAGAAATATTGCCTTGCCATTAAATTGTTCATACAGAAGTACTGCCTGACAATTAAATAATCCATACAGAAGTACTGCCTGACCATTAAATAGTTCATACAGAAGTACTGCCTGACCATTAAATAATTCATACAGAAGTGCTGCCTGGCCGTTAAATAATTCATACAAAAGTACTGCTTTGCCATTAAATAATTCATACAGAAGTACTTCCTGGTCATTAAATAATTCATACAGAAGTACTGCTTGGCCATTAAATAATTCATACAAAAGTACTGCTTGGCCATTAAATAAATCATACATAAGTACTTCCTGGTCATACAATAATTCATACAGAATTACTGCTAGGCCATTAAATAATTCATACAAAAGTACTGCCTGACCATTTAATAATTTATACAGAAGTACTGCCTGGCAATTAAATAACTCATACAGAAGTACTGCCTGACTATTTAATAATTCATACAGAAATAATGCCTGGTCATTAAAAATTCATACAGAAGTACTGCCTGGTCATTCAATAATTCATACAGAAGTACTGCTTTACCATTAAATAATCCATACAGAAGTACTGCCTGGTCATTCAATAATTCATACAGAAGTACTGCCTGGCAAATAAATAATTCATACAGAAGTACTGCCTGACTATTAAATAATTCATACAGAAATAATGCCTGGTCATTAAAAATTCATACAGAAGTGCTGCCTGGTCATTCAATAATTCATACAGAAGTACTGCTTTACCATTAAATAATCCATACAGAAGTACTACCTGGTCATTCAATAATTCATACAGAAGTACTGCCTGGTCATTAAATAGTTTAATCAGAAGTACTGCCTGGCCATTAAATAATTCATACAGAAGTACAGTAACTGCTTTTTGAAATTTAACCATTGCAGGAAACGTCAAAGTTCATCGAATAATTTTGTCGAAGAATTACTGTAATTTTATTGAAAATGAATTCAGTAGCTTTCTTTTGGATTTTAAAATTTTAATTTGAAGTCAATCAATTTAATTTCCACAGATAACACAACAGTAAATAGGATAAACTGTAAACATTAAGAAGTTATATATTGGTACAAAAAGAATTAATTTTTACGAGGGATACATGTAGACGATGAAGTAATTAATTTTTTTTCTCAGGCATACGTAGTTATTCGCGTTATCTTTGAAATCAGTCGATTGTTGCTACATATACGGCTAATCCTACTTGTAGAAGAAATATAAGTTTCTTTAGATTTCACTGCAGTGATTGCTAAACGATTTGCTACACTCCAAGTATCAGCATCATTAAGCTCCGCTGTAAAGCATATTACAACATTTGTTAGTGAATTGTTTGAAACTGAGAGCTTAATCGTCAACAAATATCATCGATAGTTTTTTGTACAGACCAATGCTAAGTCATTAATGAATATGTTAACAATAGTAGATACGCCATGTTTTACTATGCTGAACTCTGAAGAACTTGCAAAGACTTGAGTATACATGGTTTTATCGTCTAACTGTGAAGAAAACCATTTCATATATCGTATAACTGTTGATCTCGTACAATTTCAACTGTTTAACAGGTATGTAATGGTCAATTAAGTCGAAGGCCTTGAGCAAATCAATACATAACACACCAACGACTCCATTGCTGTCTATAAGCCAGACATCCATTATTTTTGCGAGAGCCGTTTGACATACTGTTTGCCCTAAAACCAGGTTGAAGACATAAAAACTGTTAATTCATTTCCATACAATTTCTGGTATGTATGTTAACGTGACTTTCCAATATGAATTATACAATTTGAAGAACAGATAAACTATTAGGTTTATAATATGATTTATCATTTTTCGGTTCCTTTTTATGAATTTGAACAATATTTGCCCTTTTAAAATTATTGGGGATATGTATTTATGTGTAAACTGCATTCAAATATCTTTGCTAATAAAAGAGCCATAATAGAGGCTGGCATTGCAAGAAAAAAATGGCACTTAGTCTGTCAGATCCTGGAGATTTTGCTATTCTAGGATGGAGTCTTAGTTGGTTTTATAACAAGGCGATATCACCGGAATTGCTAAAAGTGATCAAGTTTTCAGAATTTATATTTGTCAGAGGATCCGTCCCGCAACAGATTCCGAGATGATTGATATACGACAATGTGTCTCATTATCATTCGTCTCTCACCACTGATTCAAATGGGAAAATTATCAGTTACTTGCGGAGATGGAGTGTGTTCGTGTACTGGAAAACCTTTCAGGATCCAAGGAAACATTGGTTATGTCTGTTAGCCCTCGATGGCATAAAATGAAGTTAAATATTCAATCAATCAATCATTTTTAGAGGAGGATTGTTTAAACATTAGACAGGTAGATTATAAAGATTGTTTCCGTTAAAAATAGTTTCGTAATAAGTTTGTGAGTTTGAAATGTAAGAGTCTTTAAAATTTTAGATTGTTAGTTTTGTTTGCTTAAAAACTGTTTCCCTTTCTGATACTGAAATATTTTTTTTTGTATTGGTGTTGTCTTTTTGTTTGTTACTCTATGTGCTTTATATATGCGTTTTGTTGCGGTGAACGTTTCATGTGAACACTATTGCCAATGTTTGACAATACTTTCGCACGTTTTATATGCACATTTTCGAACAATGTTCTTTAGCATGTTTTAAAATGCCAGTCAAGAGACGGAGCAAAGGTAAATTTTTTAAACAGGTTGGTGCATAATTTAGGTCAATTTGCTCTGAGTTTATAGAAATGGGAAGCAGTAACAATGGCTGCTCAAAACAAATGACTGTTCAGTTTAGGTAACAGTTTACACAGGTTGACTGTATTCAATCAAATTCTAATAGGAAACGCGTAACATCTTGCGTATAAGGTTAAGTTGAAGTATTTTATTGATGACGTCATTCTCTGATTGACAAAGTGCATATTTTTTTCTGGTTTGAATTTTTGATATTTACATAACTTAAATGGTTAAGTTTTTTATTAATGCCGTCAGCACTCTTGATGGGAGGATTTTTGGGAAAATAATAAATGAATTTGTTTTTATTTATGAGTAAACAAATGAACAATTTACCATCAACCTGAGTGCTTCCAAGTGTTGAACATAAAACTATTGATTTAACTGCCACTAATGTACGTTTGTGGCGGTTCCATCAGTGGAAGTGTACAATGTTGCCATGTGTAAATAAAACGGGTTCTATAGAAATAGTGTATAGGACATATAGGTTTTACTGTCATATCAAAATAATTGTTAATTGTATTTAGTTTGGATACGAGCATGGGATTGTTTTCATGATAATTAAAAATGATAGAAATTCGGTTCATTCAAAAGTTGCCACTAACCGTACGGCATTTCGGTAAGTTTTGTTATATGTTCATTTTTCCATTTTTTACATATTGATAGTTTGTGCCGGGCCGGTTGAATGCTGTGCCAAATCTTGACGTCATTGACGCCATCGGACTACTCCGGGTAGCCATTGTTTGTTTTTTCTAGCGCTTTTGCTATAGAATAAATAATATATTTGCCAGTTGCATAGAGGAAATATCACTTATAGCAATATAATTTGTATTCATGTTTCATATTGAATATTTTGGAAACACCTTGTATTACCGAACCAGTCTGTAGCAAAAATATAATTGCACCTGAACATAGTACTGACTGAACCTAGGAAGCCGTTAAACGTCAACCAGTATAAACTCCTCATTGGTATATTTTGTCTACTGGCCATTCCAATGTGTTGACCGCTGTTGTCACCCCTTCCGAATGTATATATTGAACTCATTATAATTATTTTTAATATTTTTATCTTTATGCTGCTTTGGTGAATACGCCCAATGAATATTGTTGGTCACATGTTTTTCTTTATTTTTATGTGATTTTATTTTCAATTTACCGCAAAATATAACAGAAAATACATTCAAAACAACAATAACGTTTTATTTGTGGCGGATAGCAATAAAAACACTTTAAAAAACATAGACGATTATTTAATTAAAATGTGATTCTAGACGCAAACGGTATTGCGCTGTTGTTTACCGAGCGTACACGTCGCATTCGATCAGTAACCCCAGTTCAATCTAAACTGTTGTCTTTATTCCAATAACAAAGGTTATAAGAACCAGAATGGAAATGTCGTCTGCAAATGCTGTCGTCTGCTAACGTGCACATATCGTCTGGATGAGAGATGATATCAAGAAGCAAAGAAACCCGTTACAAGTCTATGAACTATTCATGTTACAATTGAATCAATGAAGCACAAATATTGCGTACAATTTCATTTACTATTTTAGCATTGAAGTACTATGTAGAATAACTAATCGTCAATCAGCAAACACATGTTTCCTGATTCGCTTAATTTATCGCATAATGTATACTAAATTCAAACCAATAACCGCATTTATTGAAATTAATGTTTATCTGAGATGCCGTATATGCTAATGTTGCGTATTGTAGATTCTAAAACCAGATACATATAAGCGACGTTTCTAAATACGAAACTAACGGCTTAAAAATAGCTGTCTACCTAACATGATAGGTTTTCAGTAAAAATGTGTTGACAGCGTATTATTTAGAACATGCTTCAGTAATAAGATACACATGTTAACATTAATAAAGCGTTGCTATGTGGCTTCATAGCGGGCTTTTTATTGTTTCTTTTAACAAATAAATGTCAGTTTTTAATTGTTTATCACAGGGAACGTATCCAATGCAACCATATACGGTTATACGTATTAATCATGATGGTTCCAGATATAAAAAACTGTATGTAGATCATGCACTTTATTAAATAATGGCATAGGGGGCAGTCTGATATCCTTTGATAATGCGGCTATTGCTTTGACTTATTGATAATAGACGCCTACATGTAATCACTTGACGATGATGGCCGTATGCGTGCTGCCAACGTATTCCTCATAGATTATTCTCGCATTATCATTAATTATGTCGGCTGTCACTAAAATAATATTTTCTTTATTGTCAGATTGATCCGGCATTTCAAAACGGAGGCTGAAGGTGACAAGACTGCAGGTGGCAAACTAATTAGAAGCTTTTTTCGATTGAAAAAAGACACGATCGCTTCAAGCGCCCTCCTTACTTTCCGCGGTAATTGGTAAAATGGTAAAATGGTGAGCGGATACGTTATGTGAAAAAATCAGATATAACACGCTGATGACCAGTTTGACGACAACAGTTTTTTTACGCCTCAAGTGACGAATTTCGCTTATTAATGGCTATGTAGTGTAACACTTCCGCGAGCATTTTTTTTTGCATTATGGGATTGAATCTCATAATTCTGTTTTGAAGAATGATGTATTAATTAAATACCATTTTTAAATGAGAGTTACAGGCATCTTAACATTTCCGGTATCAACCTACAAAGAGTTGCAAAGAAGGAGAACGAGTTAACAGATGAATTGATTCTTATTTAAGGTTTGATATAATGCAGGCAAACATAAGGACGAATAAAGAAAATGCAACACTAGTCTCCATTATAGGAACGTCAACAATAGACTAAAAAACTATAGCAGTTTATATAATCTCTTACGCAACAACTGATTCTACTTTTCACGCCACAGATGGATGGATGGGTGACGAATAAGATACCTACGTTTCTCACAAACACTTGAACACGCGTCATCTCCTATAGTTGCGATATGCTTTGTTAAGAATCGAACTCTCCGATAACATCCAGAGACGAAGATTTAGATAAATCGATGCTTTTATTACCATTAGGTGGTGATTCCAAACGCTATCTGTACATTATCTCTGATACGAAGTAATGGATCCCAAGATTATAAATGATAATATTAGTACTTAATGCGTGGTAGCAGCTGCCCATACAAGTTAAATGAAACGAACTTCTGATGGTATGATGCTGCTGTACGCATACTATAGCCAGCCTTTGACTTTTCCAATATGTTACCGTTGAACCACAATCAACGGATAATACAGTGTCGTGAATCCATTGTCTAATAACGTATGGATTAAAGAATAGACGAACAAACGAGTCGATGATCAGAGAGAATAAATGATTCACAGCGGATAAGGCTCAATGTGGATAGATATCTGTTGTTTATGTCTTTATTTTCCACAAGGAAAAATAGTACAATACTTTTAAAAGTTTAATGCTAGTTATTTCCGAAGGGATTTGGAATGATTGTTCGCTTTACTATTGGGATAATATTTCTAATTTATTTTGAGTTATTGAATGAACAATACTGGATAGATCACCGCTTTTCGACCGTGTCGCCATAACATATATAGACTGACAATGCTCCATACATACCGTGACCGGAACATATCGGGAACGATGCAATCGATACATTTAAAATCTCCACGGGCTAGAATAATTATACATATGATGTTGTTATAGAAAATAAGAGAACAAAGTGACAGTATTTGGTTTTGTTCTATGAAGATTTTGTTGATGACATAGGACACAATGAGAACAATGTGATATTGTCGAGAAGTGATTTCATAATGCAATATTGTGACAAAGGCGACTGATTGCAATCTGTGATGATTGGTTGTTAATTTGAGATAGTTAAATACGGGCATGGAATATATCAATACTAGATACTGCACGAGTACAGACCTGATAAAGGAATGGAATTTAGAAATGCTATAATTGTGCTTAGCGTGAGCGTATTCAACATACACTCTGATAATAAACTATGAAACTACCATTGTCATAAAAGATATAAAAATATAGTTACTTTGGATGTAAAATTTGACGCTTAATGTGGAAATATTGGAATCTGTTACTAAAATGATATTACTAATTATCGGAATATGTAACATAGATAGAACAGCGCCTGTGTTCAGTGATAGTGTTCTTTAACAGAAATTCTTGTATTTATTTACAAAATATAGATAACTCGACAAAAATGTCGACAATAATTGAAAATCCAGAGATACCACTTGTCGGCTTAAATGGTCGAAATAAACTTTATTCAGATAGCAATATGAGTTCAACAAGTGAAATAGACATGCCAGCCCGACGGTACAGGTTTGAAACCGTCGGTAAAATGTTGGCTAAACGGAAGGAGTTATTCTTAAAACGGAAACGAAACTGTGATGCGTCATTGTGTTTAGCGTTCGTTGGATTGGGAATAATGGTGGTTGAGACAGAGCTCACCGCCGCAGGCATAGTCTCCAGGACGTCTCTTATGTCCTGCTTTTTGAAAATGTTTATCACCGCATCAACGGTAGCTTTACTTATATTTCTAGGCATATACCACTACCTAGACGTTCAGCTATTCACTGTAGATAACGGTGTGGATGACGCAAGATTGGCACTATCTTTAGATAGGGTTGTAAAAATTGTGGTCGAATTTATTGTATGCAGCATTCATCCGATTCCTGGCGCTTTTACAATCACGTGGCCGGGGACAGTAGCAGAGGGACAGAGCTCACGTAGGATGCTTGTTCCACTGGACGTAGTTCTCTCACTGCCCATGTTTCTCAGATTCTACCTCATTTGTCGAGCAATAATGTTACATAGTCGTCTGTACCAGGACGCTTCCTCGCAAGGTTTAGGCGCACTGAATAGAATACACTTTAACTTCCGGTTTGTATTCAAATCTCTGATGACACTTTATCCAGAGTATGTGTTGTCTATAATAATGTTAGTGTCACTTTTATCTTCAAGTTGGGCCCTGCGTCTATGTGAAATGTATGGCGTCGATGGCAAACAGGACCTCGTGCATGCTAGTTTTTTAAATTGTATGTGGTTAATTGCTGTTACATTTCTATCTGTCGGTTATGGAGATATTGTGCCAAGTTCATATTGTGGGCGGAGCATAGCAGTTTTGACAGGCATGATGGGTGCCGGATGTACCGCTCTCGTTGTTGCAGTGCTCGCTCGCCGTTTAGAACTTTCAAGAGCTGAAAAATACGTTCATGATTTCGTAATAGATGCAGACCTGGGCAAACGTCTTCGTGCGGAAGCTGCTAATGTTATGAAAGCCGGCTGGTTTGTTTATAAATATAAAAAGTTGAATGCTAAAGGATCGCGAGTAGTGTTTCATCACCGGAAGTTGTTACAAGCTGTTTACAATATACGAGAGATCAAAGCTGCCCAACGTCGACTCCTCGATCACTCTGTAACTATTGTGGAGATGGGTAAATCCCAAGCTGAAACAAATAACGCCATGCACATGATAAAATACAGACAGCTGACACTAGAAGAGAAGGTTGAAGGTATAGACGGAAAGATATCTCTTATATTAGACAAAGTTGTAGCAATAAATCGGGCTTTACATCAACCTCATTCTAAAGACGAGTAACACTGAATGGCACTGTGAATTACATTGACTATCAACTGAATTTTATTACATGATAAGCGATTGAATTACAATTTATGTATGTAGTGTTAATCACACGAATGTAGTTAATCTATAATTAACAAGCAACCTATCGAATTATTCGTTTAATAACTGTTTGGTAGAATTTCAACAAAAACAATTTCAACAAAAATAAAAATAATTATTTTATGATTTTTATTGTAGCCTACATATTAAATATACTAAAACTTGTGTCTTGCAATAGTTAGACAGTGTTTATACCTTGTACATTTTAATATAACTGTCTCCGGAATGCATATTCTTAATATTATTTCCATTTTATGAGAACGCCTGCAGTTTAAAAATTTAGCAACTGTAAAAAAATGGAATGTATAAGCGAAACTGAAAGACGAAAACATTCATTTCAATTATCATATACACTCGATTTGAATTTTTAAATAATTTACTGAAACAAGATATTCAATAAATGTCCCGAAGTTCAACTGATGATATATCACATGTAAACAGTGTTGTTCTATCCAATTGTGAAGGGTAGTTTACAAATATTACCGAATGTGACAAAACTGAATAATTCTTGTAATTTCATAACTACTCATATTAATACATATATATCATCTATTTGTAATGTCGTGGTAAAGATCAACTACAACAATCCGATTGATAAACACGAATCAATAAAATCTGACAAAAATATTCCCTTGGTAGCACAGACCACAGTAACCGGTAGAAACTAGCAGACTCGGATTTATTGAGACTGTTCATGGCGGGTAATGAAACATGCAACAACTCGTACACCCTCTGGCACCGTCTTCAGCGATATTATATTCTCAAGAAAAAATTTAATGAGTTAAGTGATTCCAAGGAATCAGAAATAACACTGTGTCATTGTACGGGGATGTTTTTATCATGTGTTTGTTATTATTTGATCTTGGCTGAAGTCAAAAGCGTACATTTATTCAAACTAAACTGAGACTTCTCTAACATTTCTGTATTCCACAAGCTAGTATGCATCATCAAGAGCGTATCATTCAGAAATAATTAAATTAATTAATTTGTTGAATTATTATATCAGTCAGATATCGATGTGAACATTTATGCTTGCCGATCTAATTATCTAAATATGGATTAACCACAAATAAACAATGTCTGGTTATTAGAGTTGCAATACGCATATAATAGATCAAGTTATACCATAAACATAAAGTATAATTGGCGTCATTATGTATGTTTGCACTAAAACGGCTGCATAAAAAACGAAATTTGCAACCTATACCTAAACAACCCGGTTCGTGGTTAAAAATACCAATATATGACCCAACAAAATTAATTGTTGATTTGAAAACATTTTGTTAATTATTTAGTATGTATTGTAAAGGTGACGTCCGTAGCAGAATAAGTGAAGGCACTGTCTAAAGAACTACACGTAACTTTCAACTTTCGGTCATGGGCTCAAGCCCCCTTCGGTTCAAATTCTAACAATTAAGAAAAAGATAGCAACGCATCGTGTGCCTTTTATGAGTCAACTTTGTTAACTTTAATTTGTCATCATTTATGAAAGCAGGGGTTACTTTGTTGTTAATGGAAGCGTGATATTTAGGAAGCATTCCCCTGTTAATAGATTTGATTGTTTTCATATTTTACTAACAAATTTATTCTCGTTCAAATTTTACCGATTCGTAAATTCGTAATTAATAAATGTAATCGAAACAATTGTAACTAAACTTCATGCATTATTCACTATCATCAAATGTTGTTTGTTACTTTAGATTAAAATAAATACCCGAAGTAATTTAATCAGTGGTAGCATGAATATATTACCACACGACAAGCATTCAATATTATGCCGCAAAACCCATATAATATAAGTATACAACACTGAAACTGAAAACAATTTTCTCTCTAATTGTATATACAATATGATTTTATAAGCGTTGTACTTAAACTACCATTTAGCAAAACTAGTCTTATATTACAATTTAACTAGTTACTCCATCAATACAGTCTGTTATCAATTATTGTTTTTTGAATGGGATTTAACGACATAATCAACACAAGGTATTATATGTATGTCATATCTATTATATTAGCGGAGAGAGACCTCAGCTAACCACCTTCCGCAAGTAAATGACAGACTTTATCAACTAAAGCAAAGCTAAAACTCATTGGCGAATATATTACAATTTAACTAGTTACTACATCAATACAGTCTGTTGCCAATTATCGTTTTCTGAATGGGGTTTAATGACATAATCAACACAAGTTATTTTATGTACGATAAATCTAGCTTGTGGGAGGAAGACCTCAGAATGACTGAGTAAAACCACACCGTCCTTACGCTAATAACTTTCAAAACTAATATACTAATGATTTTTAGACGACCGAGCCATATGTCATTTTTTATTTATGTTGTTTTTGCATGGTTCCCATTCCATAACATGTCACTCAAACAAAAACATTTAAGATATAAAAATATAATAGCTACTTGAACTGATACACATTTGCAATTTGCAAACGAAAAACGGTACAAATTTAGACAAAATTGTCTGGCCACAAGTTAGATACGACCATTTATATTATTAATGCTCTCGCTTAACATCACCATGTCCATTTCCATATGTATCTAACACTGATATACATGTTAAGTATATGCTGTATCCCCGAAGTTAAAGATGATGACGGAAGGGTAAAGATTACGGCTTCTTTTACTCGATGCTTCATGACGTCGGAAACCGTGAATTATTTTGATGTCGTTTATGCTGTCACCAATCGCAAATATTGAACAAGATCGATTTTACCAAAAAGTATGCTCGAAGTTAAATATAATGGCTTGTGTTTATCAAGAAATGAACGTCTAAATACCGTGAAGGTTCATATGTAACTTACGTAAATATACAACTATATTATTTAATTTTTGATAACGACACTCGCAAGACCGTATGCCGCAACTTAAAGGTTATGGAACGGAAGTACTCTATTTAAGTTTCAATTTCACATGTTTCTGTAAAACAAACGCATCTATCAGCTAAGCTATTGACATTTTGCTGAGTAACTCACTGTCAGTGAATGGTTGTTTTGTATTTTGTTTGCTATTTCTTATTAACAACACTATATAAACGGCTAGTTTCTAATCGTATATACAATTTCCTGAGAAATCCTTAAGAAATAGTTTAGTATGTTTGTATGTTTTCACATTTGCACTGATACACATATCAGTGATAACAAATACCAATGTTATAGATCTTACTACTTGGAGAAAAAAAAACAACTAAACAGTGCGCGTGTGTACATGTGTTTTATATCCGCTTGAAGCCTTTTGTCCGCTTAATTTTTGTCCACAGGAAAAAAAAATAGAAATACGTCGACTTTTGTCCATATGACGCCTTTTGTTCGCATAAAATTGAGGTAAATGAAGACTTTTGTCCGCATGTGTTTAAAATTGACGTATTATTTTTTTTCTGTGGAGAAAAGCGACACATGCGACACATGCGACACACGCCACATGCATGCATTGACTGGGCCATATTGTACTCAATAATCATCATGCAATATATACTTAGAAGACATTCAAGTGACATAGCAGTGCTGTAAAATGCATCACCAGAATATGTCTTGGGAAGGCTTAATCAGTGGTATTGCTACCTAAACATTTGTTGTAAGTAAGTAGCATTCTCTAACTGACTTGTAATTTACTTCCTAATGTATTTTAGTTTTGCTCAAAGGTGTGCCATGTAGAACACATATAAAAGTATACATTAAGGGAGAAATATTGTATTTAAAAAGTGAAAAACGAATAAATTGAGTGTAAATGATTCATTAAGACAGATGAAACAACTCGAATTGCAGCTACAACATGTTATGAATACAAATGGATAGAACGGATTCCTCAATAAAATGTAAGCTATTTTAAAAGCTATCGCCGTTTTTAGAGATTTCCAAATGTCACGATTCCCAAACAGCTGTCTGTTACCATGGATAATAATGTTGTTTCCAAAACAAGGACCCGCTTTACTGACGTTTGTAAGTTTACCAGCTTATTAGTGTAAATTTGAAATAACGAAACAATTGGAAATTAATTTACGTCTTTTTACGAACGTTGTTAATAGAATTCTTTTTAAATTTTTCAAAATTATTGCGCAGATGAAACATACCTAGGTATCACAATGTGTTCGTACAAAAGTTATAAAATATTTGAAGCTTAGTGAAACGGACCTCTGTGCTTTCACAATAGGAAACTAAATAGTTTTAATAAACTTCTTACAACCGTCGGTCACACGGTCTGAAAACAATCAACACACAGCTGTTTCAATACAAATAGACCATTTACAAATATCCTGTTCCCGATCAATGTTCCGTCCCTCATCAGTTGTAATGTAGCACCGTTTTAATGCATATCGACCGTCCGCCCCCGAGATCCATTATGCCACCAGGGCATTGCTTACTTCGTGTCATTGAATCGATTTATTAGAATGTTTGCTATGTGAGAAAAATAAGCATAAACTGATTTAAATTAATTGGCAATATTGGAATTGTAAAAACTTATGGGTACAATATCAATCAAAAACACTTTGAGCACAACTCCGGTAAAATTCTAGCGTGGATCGATGATTTATCGTTTTATCATTGCAACGCTAAAATCATTCACTGATAAATATTGGCAGTGTATTTAAAGACAATATAACTATATAAAAGTATTTTGTTTGTCTGCCGTGATTTCACATGATTTAACGTACAAACTGTATTCTTTGGAGATAACGCAAACCAGTGCAGAATTTCTAATGCATCTTTACGTCTTGTCAGTAATCTGGCAAAATGTCAAACTGAAACTGGTTGAATGTTCTTGCATGACGCTCAGTTCCATACTTGCAATATCATATTACTCCAACACAAATATCTATGGTAGATAATCGTTATATGTATCATTAACGCAGTACATACAGTACTATATCAAATAAATTTTAAAGGACGTGTCGTTTTTATTTAGTTTGTACTAATTTATTATAGCTCGATTGCGATGAAAGCTTAGAGCTGATATGAACCGCTGTCGAGTCCGCTTCCTGGGTAAAACCAGTACTGAGTACTGTTTTATGGGAGGCACCGGGTCGAGCTGGGGATGGAACCCGCAACCTATGGCGTGAGCGGCAAACACTCTATCCATTAGACTACCGCCCCGCTTAGTTGTTTTGCATAACTCTCAATGCCATATTTCCACTTATATGTGCAATATAATAAATGGTGTAGCCGTTATTTTCGCTGTTTTTACTAAAGAAGTACCGCTAGTAAATCTAATTTTAAACTATAGTCTTTGATTGGCTCTGCATAACGCACAAGTTCATATTTCCAATAACATGTAACACCAATTGCGTCCTTCAGTCCAGCTTTACAAATGCCCATCAAGTTGTAATTGCCGTCAAATCATTCTGACTCGGTAAATATACAAGAAATCTTCACTTGTGAAATTGCAATTTATTCTCTTATATGGGCTTTTTGATTTGCTAGAATGTATTTTATATTAAACGATATATAATCATGTTAAGCAAACATTTAGAGAGAAAATTGCTTTCAGTGTTATAAACCAATGTTTCAGATCAATTAAGCAAACCTTTTAATGAGTGTCATGTAGGCGAAATATAAAAGTTACCATTAATTAAAATATGTCGAGTATTTAATTCAAACTTAAACAAAAACATTTTGTTGATTGTTAATAATTCATTAAGAATTGTAAGAATTGTTTAAAATTATATGTATTAGCAAAACCTGTTTGGAACTGAAGATTGCATTGAATGACTTTTTGAACAAGTTCTCAGTAAAATTGTGTCGTTTTATTTTCAAATATTTTACCAGGCGAATGATTTCCACATATCACGTTCCCAAAAACAAAAATACGCTCTGAAAAAAATGAAAATTCACCCCGACGTCATTAAGTTTAGATTTATTGTGAAAAGAGCATCTGCTGGAAGCTTGTTAATGGTGAAGTGCGGGGTAATAAATCTCATTCTCTTGTGCAAAAATGACACAATAATTTTACGAAATTTTACAAAATCTTCTCATGCAAAACAAACGCTTTTTTTTATCTTAATTGTCTAACAATGTGTCCTTTATACAACATTTTCTCAATAAGATAAAATATCTTGATTGTTTAGAAATTCTACACAATGGTAAATGTCAGCGCCATCATACAACTAATAAAGACAATTACGCGACTACTGAAGAGAAATTGACAGAGTTTATTGCTATTTCCGCGTAATAAAATGTAGCGCTAGAGATTCACCCTTGCTATGTTTATGATAAACAACATACGGGGTATGCCATATAGTCCAAAGTTCGTACTATGACTCCAATAACTTCGAGTTATAAGACTATCTGACAGCAACATTTATCTTAAAATATAAGATAAAATATATAAACCTGTACTATACAACCTGCGACCGTGAAAAGTCGGACATACTGAAGTTAGTTGGATATTTGTCTTTCGACATTCGATATTCAGCATATATCTTACGCTAACCCTTGACCTAACCTCCAATTTGAAGAATTGCGCCTTTAAAAATCAAAAGACAAAAAACGAATATCAAACTTCAAACTGCTGAAAAGTCGCCGAATTGTAGCCCGTTTACTACATCCATTGTAAACTTACTGCGTAGCAATACATAGAAAGTGTTGAATTTAACGAGAGTACATGCCGCTTTTAATATCCGCAAGTGTGTCAACCAATGATTTGACAGATAGGTTCGATTTCGTATATACTGCGGTTGGTTCTTACTTGCTTTTACTTCAAGTTTAAGGAGACTGTGTCCTTCAATATCTAAATGTTTTGCTTAATTTTAACCCTTCATATTGCTTTTAACATTTTTTGTTATATTCTTACGTTAATCCGTATTAACATTTATTCCAATATATATCTTTAAACAAACAAATGTGACATACGGTTTTGTATGAGAACTGGGAACACGTCAAGTAACACCAGAAATGATGCCATTGCTCATCTTGTTGTTGAAGTCCTTTTCGTCTAATGTATTATAATTTGACTGTCTTCAGTGCATTCGGGTATACTAGTATTATATTAAGGACATCCGTTTGTCATGTATAAATCCGTGTATGAACCCAATGGTAATTTTAACCATAAGCTCGGTGCTATAAATAATTCACAGCATAGTTATTAGACTGATTAATGTGTATTTGGTCTATAAACTAGTGTAATGTATTAAATTAATTACGCTTATAAAGCACTGAGCTTAATTCCGCATATTGCGTCTGCGATCAGCTCCCATTGTGACGAACGTGCAACTATTTCTTGTTACTGCTTTTACCGCCTTTCACCGAACTCGTTCTCACTACGTTCTGAATAATGTAGCCGAACGGGCTAAAACTGTGTGCAAACGGGAGTGGATGTAGTAGCAGCGTTTTAAGGTCTGATTACGAACTTTATGGACGAGCTCGGACGGGTTTGAACGGGAATGGTGTTCCAGAACTTTAAGCCTGTTCAAAATTTCCGAGCGACCATCCCGTTTTGTAATTAGACGGAGTGATAACGTACTTAAAACGGGATGGACGTACTACGAACGGAATTGCCGTACTTGGATCGTACTAGGAACGTGCTATGACGTGATTGGATCGGGCGTCAATCGGTAGTACGTGTGCACACCGACCGGGTTCGTTTGTAGCTCGTTCATCCCGTTCACAGACTCAATTCGACCGCATTACGTCCTCAGTGCGTTGTTATTCCGTCTAAATATATAAAAACAAAAAAACAAGTTCTAAACAAGTTTGCACATATTTCCACAAAGTTCTAAAAGTTCTCAGTAGGTTCTCAGTACGCTCTACTCGTTTTGAGTACGTTTATTGCGTTCTTACGCAGTTTTTACAACGTCCACCCCTTTTGCAGTACACTCAGACAAGGTATGGTATAAATACGGGCCGTTTTCTCACTGGTTCATCATTTGGGCGCACACTATTTTATGCCTTGAACCATGGATAATCTTGCAGCTGTTAACATTTTGAATGTTGGCTTCGTACATTTTTTGTTGGAAGCAGAGCAACAATACAATGAGTTGGTCGGGCGAGAGAGAAGAAGAAGAAGACCAAGAACTTGTTGGGTGAGGAACTGGTTAAAACCGGAGAGAAGATTAGCCATAGGACATTATCATCAGCTGATGGAGGAGCTCCGCCTGGATGATCAGGTGTCCTTCTACAACTTTTTGAGAATCACCCCACCAATGTTTGACGAACTTCTTCAAAGCATCATCCGCTTTATAGCAAAAGATGACACCAACTACAGAAAGTCTTTGGAACCAGGAATGAATATCTAGAACGAGACGTGTGCTCGAAAATGCCTTTGGCATTATGGCACAAAGATGGAGAGTCCTCTTGTCAGCAATGCAGCAGATGCCAGTGACCGTACAGATTATCGTTGAAGCTTGTTTGTGCCTTCACAACTTCATCCGTCTCCGAAACCCAGCCATTCAGAACATTCAACTAGATGACGAAAATGGTGCACACAACCTCGTTCCTGGTGCCTGGAGACAAGATGTCAACCTCCCAGACTTGGACGTGCCACAGGGAGGAAACAGAGACCTGGTTGTGGCCAAAAGACAAAGGGACTATTTGAGAAACTATTTCAACAGTCCAGCAGGACGTGTGCCGTGGCAGGACAGAATGCTTGATATGTAAGTGCCATGCTATGAGAGGACGATAGGAGGAAACTGTTTGATTTGTAATTCAGTTGTGAGCTTAGCTTTCTGGTCGTTCAGCGTCTCATCAGGATCCAAACTTTAGGCAAAGATTTTTGCGTATTTGTGTTTGCGTTTGCTCTGCTAAAAGTTATAACTGTTTGCCGATTCAAGAAGTCACGGATTATGCAAATGTCTCAATTTAAGTTTAATGGAAAATGTTATAGGCCCGAATTTCAAAGGTGAATTACGGAAGTTACGTTGAAGTATCCTTTAGAGTTGTATAGAGATAGTTACATAGAGTACTTTTAATGTTCATCGAAGGGCTGTAATTCCGTATAAAACTCTATACGCATATGATATCTTCACCAAAGCAACTGTAATTCACATTTGGATTTCCGACCAAGAACCTTAATTCTATATCATTCTATTATGGTTTACCTATCTAACCTGATTGGATAATAGAGATTTGCTGGTTGGGTTACAACGATTCTCAAGTAAACAAAAATATAGTATGTCCTTGAGAGACATATTCTGTTTTTTTACATTAATTGCAAGAGATGGGCAAGAAAATGCAAAGTTACTGTAAAACCATTCATATTTGTAAGACATTCATTTTCGTGGATTACGAGAGTAAAGCAATTCACCAATTCAAATGATTCAGAATTCATTTCTTTATTTGAAAGTTTGATGAATACGAATATTAATTTAATGTCCCTCAAATGTATTTAACACTTATTCCACGAAATATCATGTCCTCGAATTTAAATGTGTTTACAGTATTTATGTGCGCCATGGTCATGATTGTATTAGGCGATTGCTTGTAACATTGTATTTGAAATAAATAAAACACGTAACAGTGATTTTAGTAACATTGTTGTATGTATTTATTTTTTCAAATTTCTATTGTTTATTATAGACCAACAAGTCAAGTGATTACTTATCATACTAAATATAAGACAATCATAAAGCATAATTATTACCATATGCATTATTATCATTTTAACCAGTAGAAACACAAGTTATAAAATTAAGTAAAACCTTCATATAGCGGCCACCCAAAGGACGGCTCATATTGGGGCTTTAAGACAGGTAGCTTAATGCAAGTGGAAAGTAATGCAGAAAGCTCACGCATAATCTATGTATTGTCATGCATAATCTATGTATTGTCAATGAGCAGCCGCTGTAAAGGTTTTATTCACCACTTACATGTATTTTCATGCTGTACTTCAGCTTATAAAAAAAATATCGAAATACCGTCTTGAACGGAATATGAAACAATAATAAAACATATCACCATATGCATTGTCATATTTTTATCAATACTAAACACAAATTATAAAAATTACAGTAAACCTTTCACATAGCGGGCACCCAAAGGACGACTCATAGTATAGCACTAGTCACAATCAATCTATTTCTGATCGTCAGTCTCCTTATTACAGGGGGTCCTCTGTTCATCATCCTGCTGCTGACCTTGCTGTTGATCTAGCGAGGGTACAACCAGTAGCGAGCTAAGCCCAGAGAAGCTGCTGTCCGGTGTGGAGTCCATAGGGGTGAACTGGGGTGTGTTAAGTAGAGGCGTGTCTTGTTGTTTGTCCGGTGGTCGATGCTGCTGCATCGAGGAAGTTGGCTGCTGTGGCTGGAAGACGTTCTGTGGTTGCTGCTGCTGCGGCTTGAACAATTGCTGTGACTGTTGTTGCTGGGAGAATTGCTGGTGCTGAGGAAACTGTTGATTCACCCAGGTAGACTCTGTGGACTCATAAACACTTACTGGGTTCTGCACAGTAGATGGTCACATATGAGGAGCTGGTTGCCAACTAGTTGTAGCTGTACGCTGCTGTTGGCCTCTTTTCAGCTCATTATCTCTGTCTTTATACATCAGCACAGTCTTCATGATGTCTCTATGCATCTCTTCCCATAAGTGTGGGTGGATTTCGTAGACAGACTCTCTAATGTAATCAACGAAGACCTCCTTCATCCGGTCTGTGTTTGGTCTGACCATCTGGTGCATGAGACGATTCTGCATCTCCATGAACTGGTCCATCTTGCCGCTGATGGCCGAGCTGAAGAGGTCACTTTGTTTTGGTGTGGAGGACCTAGAGTTGTTGGTGGAAGATGTTGTGGTGTTTGAGCTCAGCTGTTGTTGATTGCCAGATTTCTGACTTGTCATCTGTGGCGCGGGTGAGGGTGTGTCTTCTTCATGTACGGGGTCGGGAGTTGTAGCTGTAGCTGTTGGTGGAGGTAACTTGGACTTGAGCTGCAACAATAAGAATAAATCGTATGTATAGCATAGTAAGTACTAGTTGCTAATACAGTCAAGTTTTACACTTACCAAAAACATTAGTACAGAGTATCTTACTACAAGCTATTATCTGAAAAAAAATAATGCAAGGTACATAGCATGGTTATCACATAACGGCTTCTGAATTCAAGTTAATGTAGCAATTACATTATTTCCTTATATTGCACACGTGTAATATAAGCTGTGACGTCATGACGTCGTTAAAGGGGGCAGTGGCGTTTTGGTCCAGCGAAACCATACACATAGACCTGTCAAAATGTGATAAATTTAGAGCAATTACTATAATTTACAATCGTAATAAGGGCAGGATAGCGTGTAAAATGTTAACGTATTTTATAACGACATTATGGGATTGCTCGGTAACGGATTAGCACTACTTATCACAACGTCTCTAATGCCAATCGGCTTAATTTATATAAATCACCTCAAATTGATATCGCCGATTGATTTAGTGGAGACGTAATTGCCGCCGGCCGAATTTGATGATAAGGCTTTGACGAGATTCTGTTTCCCATTTCTTATAAAATGACGATACATTGCGGGATTCATGACGGCAGTGAACTGTGTAAGATCGTTAAAGGGAGACACGATTATTAACGGTTGTTAATTTTTCAGTTATCACTTTTTCTCAAAAGTAGGGTCATACCGTATACAAAGAATTATAATATCCCAGTATGTGTGTAGACTTGTTTTCATTTCGAAAAGGAGTGCGAAGCTATAACATCACTAGTTTTGAAATTTAATATATTAATGATTAAGATATGACTTTTTAATTACTTAATTATATCCATATGATTATTAAATATCCATAGGGTGTAGATATTGGTATGACTCGAGAACATGAGTAGATTTTAGTTCGACATTGCAGTTATAAATATACCACAAGTACTGGATCGATTTTATTTTGTAGTTTTTGCTTTAAATGGTATCGCCAATACAACATTTGTCTAAGACCCTTTATTTAAAGGGAAATACACGAAATACGGATACCCCTCCTACCCATGCATACCCCTTAAGACAACAATAACAACGAATAAAATAGAATAATAACACAATTAAAACCAATAAATAACATCATTACGGATGACTGTTGCCTCCAACTTACCACAATTGTAAAATGCACGTTAGTTACTACAACTTGTATCGACTACCTTTAACCTACGCTGTGAGAGAAAATATTTGCAATTTGATTACAGAAGGACATTCAATCAATAAATATATATCAATTGTGTTGTGTTATGTGTAAACTATACCTAGATTTATAATTATCTTAAACTAACAGTTTGTACCGGATACATCAGTTCAATATAACCTCATAATAAGGTTTCTATAAATGCATGTATCATTTACTGTGATGCATGAGTCCATACCGGCACATTAACGTACGTTCCTTCGTGGTCCGTTGTCATGGATACTAATGCTTCTTCCTTTGAAGGAAACTCAGCAGTTTTAATGTATTTCTTACAACCAATGATCACATAGCTTGATACCAATTAACATACAGCTATTCGAATACAAATAGAACATTTGCAAATATCCTGTTTCAAGACCCTTGTCAGAAATTTACAATTGTATATAATACATATCGATCGTTCACCCCCCGAGATTCATTATGTCGTCGCAAAGGTACTGATAAAATAATTAATTTGACAGAACAAAGGTTATCTTGTGAAAAACAAACACGAAATGAACACATTTAAGTTGATTGGCAAAATTAAAATGGTTAAAATTGTGATGTACACATTTGGTCTAAATCGCCATTATCGGTGACCCGATAACATTAATTATACCATGTAAACATGATTATCGTATCATCTTTTCTCAACGTATAACACGTTGCACTGATAAATATACAGAGTCTAAACACGTTTGGGTTGTTAAAAATAAGGTATGTAAACACGACCAAAATGATAAAGAGCATCAATAAAAACTAAAGCGTTACATGAATAATTTATCGGTTTTTTCATTGCATCGCTAAACTTACGGTGTACTGATAAAAATTGCTGGAGGATCGAATGAGCTATCAAAAATGTTTCTGATTCAGTATTGCTGCCTTAATGCACTTTATCGATATGATTCAGAATTCATTTTTGTTAGAACAAAAATATTGCAGTCTTAAGTTGAACTGTTACCGTCAAAGCAGCACAGACGTTAAAATCTCATTTCTGATCAATTAAAGCTTTCCATTGATAATTCATCGTTTTGTCTTTGCATCGATAAAATTACGATGTAATTATAAAGCATTGCTGGAGGATCGAATCTACTATTAAAGTTATAGAAACTATTTTTTTCTACTTGAATTCTGCTAAAAAGATATTATGTTGCACTGTAACCACCGAAGCAGAAACGATGGTAAAATCCCCCACATCTAATTATTGTGGCTTAGTTTGTAACTGGTTTAGCATTATCTAGTAACCCCTTTACACGTGTGCTTATTTGTTGTTAGTTTATTAATTGCATTCGTCTACGAGGGCGAACAAAAATACCTGGACTTTCATTACAAATTCATTACTATAAACATTACATGGAGTTATACAGCGGGAAATATGCGTCTGTCCCCGCAGTTTTAGTAACATTCAGAAATTTATAAAACCAAAAATGAGGTAATGCTACTATGTATTACTTATGACACATTTTATCGATAAACAGTAGTGTAAAATATCAAATCTGATTTCAAATTATAGCAATTCCACTGTTTGTTTATTACTTAAAGTTATCTAATTTTTATTTGAGAATCTTTCGAATTTAATTCAAATAAGCACGACAAGAGGCAAAGAAACTAATGTCAAAACTAGTTATAGATATGTATGATATAGATATGTATGACATAGATATGCATGACATAGATATGTATGGTATAGATATGTATGATATAGATATGTATGATATAGATATGTATGGTATAGATATGTATGATATTGTATGATATAGATATGCATGACATAGATATGTATGGTATAGATATGTATGGTATAGATGTGTATGATATAGATATGTATGATATAGATATGTATGGTATAGATATGTATGATATAGATATGTATGATATTGTATGATATAGATATGCATGACATAGATATGTATGGTATAGATATGTATGGTATAGATATGTATGATATAGATATGTATGACATAGATATGTATGGTATAGATATGTATGACATAGATATGTATGACATAGATATGTATGACATAGATATGTATGACATAGATATGTATGGTATAGATATGTATGACATAGATATGTATGATATAGATATGTATGACATAGATATGTATGACATAGATATGTATGGTATAAATATGTATGACATAGATATGTATGATATAGATATGTATGACATAGATATGTATGACATAAATATGTATGGTATAGATATGTATGACATTGATATGTATGATATAGATATGTATGATATTGTATGATATATATATGTATGACATAGATATGTATGGTATAGATATGTATGGTATAGATATGTATGGTATAGATATGTATGATATAGATATGTATGACATAGATATGTATGGCATAGATATGTATGACATAGATATGTATGGTATAGATATGTATGGTATAGATATGTATGACATAGATATGTATGGTATAGATATGTATGACATAGATATGTATGATATAGATATGTATGTTATAGATATGCATGACATAGATATGCATGACATAGATATGTATGACATAGATATGCATGACATAGATATGCATGATATAGATATGCATGACATAGATATGCATGACATAGATATGTATGGCATAGATATGCATGACATAGATATGTATGACATAGATATGCATGACATAGATATGTATGATATAGATATGCATGACATAGATATGTATGGTATAGATATGTATGGTATAGACATGTATGATATAGATATGTATGACATAAATATGTATGGTATAGATATGTATGATATAGATATGTATGTTATATGTATGTAATAGATATGTATGACATAGATATGTATGATATAGATATGTATGACATAGATATGCATGACATAGATATGTATCATATAGATATGCATGACATAGATATGCATGACATAGATATGTATGGCATAGATATGTATGACATAGATATGTATGACATAGATATGCATGACATAGATATGTATGATATAGATATGCATGACATAAATATGTATGGTATAGATATGTATGATATAGATATGTATGACATAGATATGTATGACATAGATATGTATGGTATAGATATGTATGATATAGATATGTATGACATAGATATGTACGATATAGATTTGTATGACATAGATATATATGACATGGATATGTATGACATAGATATGTATGACATAGATATGTATGACATAGATATTTATGACATAGATATGTATGATATAGATTTGTATGACATAGATATATATGACATAGATATTTATGATATAGATATGTTTGATATTGTATGACATAGATATGTATGATATAGATATGTTTGATATTGTATGACATAGATATGTATGACATAGATATGTATGATATCGATATATATGATATAGATATGTATGATATAGATATGTATGACATATATATGTATGACATAGATATGTATGACATAGATATGTTTGATATAGAAATGTATAATATAGATATGTATGATATAGACATGTTTAATACAGAAATAAAATTGGTAAGTTTAAATAAAAAGTAGAATTGCTTTATCAATTAAAGTTATCAATCAATATATCATCCAAGAAATGGCATTTTCGATTATTAAAGTATTTTAGTTATAAATGGTCGTAATATCTACATGGTCGTATAAACAGCAACAGAGGACCAAGAGGGAGTGATACGTCACCAAGGCACATAATGAAACAAATTTCTGCATTTCCATGTACATATCAAGTAGTACAAAGTCAATATCTTACTGTTACACATGATATAAAAGTTAGTATTTATGATAAACGAGACATGTAAACTTGTCAATTTGGTACAAACATCGAATATACTTTTTTTCGCATCTGAACTATTAGACAAACTTTATATTCTGATTGATGCGTCTCCTTTTCTGGACATCTACTTTCTTTCTGTTTTGTTGTTTGTCAAATCTTACAGAGATGTTTTCCTGTAAAGTAACTATTTTCAAATATAGATGTATACTAGTGTTGTCTAGTCACTCCGGCTTTTACCGTAGCGCAAATCATTATGTAATTGTCTTAGTCGAAGTTTAATCAAATTTCCTAATCAAATGATGGTAAAATAAACAAAGAAGACGCTAATATTGCTAATATTGTTAAGTCTTAAGATATTCAACTCGTGTTTCTCTTTGGAGTTGAACTTGAAACGCTTAGCTTCCGACCAAGGGTAACACAGATTTCATCCTGGATCAATCTTTTAGGAATAATATACCCCGATCACGCGTATTTTCCTTTGATATTTCCAAAAAGGACAAGTTTAACCTTCGGTACTAATGCTAGTTTTAACAACCTAATAAATAGTAAAAACGTAAAAAATATATACAATAATCATTTGAAACAGCAATGAAACCGGTTGAGTGTATTTACATTTTGGCTGTACACTACTTACATTCCTTCAACTACCTTTTCCAAAAATATATCATATATATATATATATAGAAGAAACGATAGCAAGGACCGACGCTGTGAAACGGGCAGTAGCAAAACTGCCACGTGGGAATGGGGATGTGTTCACGTGAGTGGGTGGGGGATCTAGTTTCATGTAACATCCTGTCTCGCCTTTCAAAATATTAACCAAACGTTGATATAGTTGTAATTGTTATCCAGACATGCTGATACAGTGTTTGCAAGTAGCATTCACTGTCAGTTGTAATATCTCCTCAAACATGATATGGGTTTGAATTGCTAAAAGGTAAACGGTATAAACCAATATTTCCGTCCAATGAAGCAAAACTTTCAATAGTTGTCATATGGTGGAAACGTTAATGTATAAATGAATCAAGTTATTTACCCAGTAACAACATTGTGTATGGTTAGAATTGTTGAATTGTTACAAATCTAACTTTTATCAACGCCTGTTAGAAAATGACGATTTGACAGAGTGTCTTGCCCATTAGTAAAAAAATATTTTCAAATCTTTTATCAGGAGAATGAATTTCAAATGTCATGATTCCAAACAGAACAAAAATAATAGAGACAATCAGAAGTTTACGTCTTAAAAGCATAAAAAATTCACCGCGAGGTTATTTAGAAAAATAAATAATGGTGAACAGAGCATCTGTTAGAATCGTGTTAATGGTGAATAGCAGAGTAATAAATCTCCGTTTACTGTGCAATATTGACTGAATAATTCCGCGATATTTTACAAAATATTCTCATAAAAGGCACATGCACAAACTGTGTGTAAAAACTACTTATTCACGAATAACATTTGACGAGGAAATTACGCGAGCATTGTTCAAGACAAAAATTTCCAAGCATTAAAAAACATATTCCAATTCCTCATTGTTTTAAACTTATTCATTTTACCTCGATTAAGAAACCCGTTTTTAAATAGTCCCGCTTGATGTCTTCCTTGGTAGTTTAAACAATATTTTATTCACATAAGTACATATATTTAGCATACATTTAACAATAAACCATGAAGTCATATGTTTAACAAAGTATGTGGAAAGGATACAGAAAAAAAGCTTTCAAAGCTTGTGTAAATCTGGTTCCATAACAGTTATTTTACATTTCATATATACTTTTATCATATTGTTCCGTAGTAATTTCAATTAAGCCAAATGTGCAAAAAAATGAAATAATGATTTATTCAGAATATTTCAAATGAAAAAAATAGTATTATTTGAAAGGAATGAAGGAAAGAGACTTCACTGATTTTATCTTCTTTTATCGGTTCATTCCGATACAGGGGATAGGTGTTTTGCAAGTTTATGTTTATTAATTCAATTTATTCCGTATTTATTGTTTCTTACTATCTAAGATCAAATATAGACGTGTTGTATAATTATGAAAGTAAATGTAGCATCGAATATGGTAAGTCATTATTTAGCTGTGTACGATACTCAAAACGTTTGGTTTTTATAATATTATTTTGAACTGCTATAAAAATCGAGTTGTTGTCAGTTAGTGTAAGAGTTTCATTGCCATAAATAAGGTCATTCAAGGAGGAATATCCAGTACTAAGCATATAATGTGTCTGGCTTACGGAAACAACACATATCTGTTACGGAGGATCAAACTCAAAACCCTCCAATTATGTGTTTGATTACCTACCATAATATAGTATGGCCGCGTGTTTACACCAGAGATTTTTCTTTACTTTATATGCAGCTATATATTAACAAAGACACCAAAGAATTTAATTTACAATTCCGGCTCCAACTTGATAATTTAAACAGTCTGACAGCAACAAACTGCAGTGTGGTGTCTTTAAACAAATTGCGATATTTAAAAAAAAAACATAGGCGTTCTCAAACGTTAAAGTTGCAACTTGTAAACTACATTTGTTTTCTGCCAGAGAGTCTTAAATCTTTACCAGTTGGAGTAGTGGTCTATAATATTAATGGTCGCGGTGTTTCAAAGGTTGGTATCGAGGGTAGAGTAGGCACAAAAAATACGACTGTTTATATACGTCTTATATTTTTACTAAAATATTGCTGAAAAGGGGTCTAAAGAATTTAACAAGTATGAATTCGAGATTTTAATGGTCGTGATAATTTTAATGGCGACACCAAGGTTTGTATTGTTAGAAAATTGAAATTTATGATGGGTGTGACTTTGAAATATTTCTATTAAAGAATCATTGAATTTTTTAAGAGTATTATAAAAAAATATAATTGATTCATTGTTTTTAATGTGAATCACTAATTTATATATATAAACGTTTTACCAAACGTTACCTGATCATGTTTTTCTTATAATGTGTTCTCTTTAAAGCTGTATTTATATTCGATCTCATGTGTATTAAAGTCGTGACATGATACCATATACGTCGTTAAGCGTTATTTTTGCCATTAATGACATGTTGCAATTGATGTTTTTAATAGTAGAATGGCTTATAAGAGCATCACTATTCCGTGGTGTATTCAAACAAGATATCTGCAGCACAGCTCCTTTGAAAAAATGGTATAGATAATTACTTGTCACTGCCATCAATAACCAATTTCAAACGAACATTTGCTCATTGTGTAAAGATTTAATACAAAAATACTTTTTATGTAAAGTTGTAATTAATAAATTGCCGTGTGTTGAAAATGGCGTTAACACGAATTAGATATGCTTATATAAGAGTTTGTTTAATACAAAGGTGACTTCTCATTGTAACGAACTTGCAACTATTTCTTGCCACCGGTTAACACCGGTTAATATGTTATCCAAGACGCATAACTTGAAACGTCTTACAAGTATAAGCATTTCCCAAAAATGCGGATACATCACCGTTTGACTGGTGGGAATGTAAGGACTATGAGGGCCATCGAAATTTAATAGCCTAAAAAAGGTTGATTCAAACTGACCAATATCGCTGTTATATGCGGATCAAGGAAATAAATCAAATGTCAAACGAGAATAAAATAAGTTTTAATCTTTGAGCTGGCTATGCCAAAGCTAATATATCAATGGACCTTAGCTACTTTAAACGTTGTTTAAATCACGAGGGGAAGAAGAATGAGTTCCAGTATACATTATTTCATGAATCTCAGGGGCTGCGTGTTGTCTGGATCCGCAAGTGGATACCGATGCACATTAAATGTCAAGTTAAGCCATTATCAAACTCCAAATACTGCGTTAATTGATCCACTTTAGCTGTCTACTGTAGAGATTTTATATAGGAGTAAAATAGGTATGTGCCCATATCCTTGTAAGTTGATTTATGTTTACGTCTAGCGTGGATTCCCGTGACGTTAGTTATTCTGACTATTTATATTAAATTTTCTTTTCTAAGAAACAACCAGGACAAACGGAGTATTTTTTCTTAATTTTTTGCTGAAACTCTAGTAAAATAGTCAGACTTGTATATGTTACAAAATACTCAGAGTAAAATGTTTGAAAACACTATGATACCAGCAAATACTATTTAGAATCGTCATAAGTTTAAAGATGTTAGCGTTTTTTATAACGACATGATGAGACTGCAAGGTAACAGACTAATTCTATTTATTCCAACGTCTCTGATACTAATCGGCCTCATATACATAAATTACATCAAATTGATATCGCTGATTGATTTAGCGGATACGTAATTGCCGTCGATCGTACGTGACAATAAAGCTTTGATGATATTCTGTTTTCTATTTCGTATAAGTGGAATTCATGACAGTAGTGAAATGCGTAATTTTTAAAAGGAGACACGACAAAAATAAATAATTTTACCTATCACTATCAAAAAAAATCAATAAACAATAACAAAGAAAAAAAACGAAATATAGAAAATATCATTAAAATATCATGATAACGGATGACCAGGAACTGTAAAAATTGTAAATACGTTTCTTTATCTGAAGAGATGTGTGTCCAATTGTGTAAACTATCCAACGTAATTTTCAATCAATAGAATAGACTGTGATATTGTATCTCTAATGCGTAAACGACAACTTTTTTATAAACGAAACCGATCCAATTCATAAATCAGTTTTATATCGGCATAAAATAGAAACATTAACAAAGAAAAAAAAACAGGAAAAAAAACAAGTAAAATAACCAAAATATATTCACGGGTGACAAATGTCGCCAACTTGTTAGAACTGTAAAATTGTAAATAAGTTTCTTTATCTGAATTATATAAATATCATTCATATCATATTCAATCTGTAAATATATCGTAACCTGTAATACGTGAACGATAAAATTCTATCTATATAAACAAACGGTTCTAAATCCATGTGTCAGTTCTATATCAACTCATTGAATGCATATCAAATTTGCTTTGACATGATATCCATACCGGCACATTATAAGTCATGCATGGGCTGTCCATTGCCATGGATATTAATACTGCTTCCACTGCAGAAAACTAAATATATTTAATGAATTTTTTACAATCAGCTATCACGTGACTTGATAAAAATCAGCATACATTTGTTCCAATACAAATACAGCATTTATAAATATCATGTTTCACGATCAATCAATCGTCCCTTGTTAGTTGTAACTAAGTATGTTGTGATACATTACGAACATCAACCCCGACGCTAAAGTACTGATTTCAGAGCAAATTACATATTGTTATATTACTGATATGACCAAATATATGCTTTAGTGAAACAATAAGCATACGAATAATCTAATTTTAATCAAACTTTTGAATTGTTGAAATTGTGGTGTATAAGACTTGCCACAAGCATCATTATCGATAAAATAATAGTTAGGATCAATTATTATTATTTTAGAAAAATGTCGCAAAACTGACATACGTTGCATTGATGAACACCATGGACTGAGGAATTGTTGAAAGTAAGGTATATAAACTTGCCGATAACTGTGCACCGATAAAAAATACGTTGCATCAGTATTTTACTTTTTAACATTGCATCGATGTATTGATAAAAATTGACGACGGATCAAATTAAATATACAAATTATAATAAAGTTTTGCCTCTGATTGAATTTTACTACCGTGATGCACTTCATCGATATATCTTATGACTAATTTCTATTAAAATCTTCAGTTTTGAAAACTTTTTGTTACTATTTATTTCAATATTCAGACCACCTATAATAAGCCGAAAATATGTCAATCTGCAAGTCTTTAATTGTTTGTATTTCATATTTCTAATAACATCCAACAGAAATATGTGGGTAAATTGTTGTTGCTATATGAACTTCCGGGGGGAGGCCATTGACCTGAAAATGGGTACATATGTGCTCTATGAACTTCAAAACATAAGCTCTACATTGCAGTCTAAAAGTTGGTGGTCAAACCTCTACATTTTAACAAGTATAGGGGTCGAAGCTCTACATTTAAACAAATCATAATACGGGTTAAAACTCTAAATTTAATCTAAATAAAATTTGCCTAAAAATAAGCGCTTGGATTTCATTAAGAATTAAGTGTATGTGTATTTTGAACAAAATATTTTTTACTGAATTAAATGATTAAAAAATGGGTCAAAAGTCTACATTATGTGTCCAGAAATGAGGGTCAAAGCTTTACGTAACTTTATGCAAAAGAAATAGGGGTCAAACTTCTACATCAAATGTCAAGCAAGAGGACTCAAAATGGTGGCACATACGTACTAATCAGGATATAGGGAGTGCCTCCAAGCCACCAACCCCAACCCCAATATTCACTTATACATGTATCGTCAACGCAGTATCGACGGTTAAATCATTAATCTGATTTCATTGAATTGAATGTATTTGTTTTAAACTATCTACATAAAAATATCTCAAGATCACTTATTTCTCACTACTGAGGTTGTAGGTTCGATTCCCGCTCGGTCCGAATACTTTATCTGAGAACGTGTGTCAGTTAGTAACGGAAGGACGATGGTTCTTCATGTATTTATTCTGAGGTCGTCCTCCATCAATAAATCTACATATGCCATATATAACCTGAAATGTGTTGAAAATGGTGCAACATCATTCGAATATGTTATTTAGAAAGTTTAAACAGAGTCATTTGATTGTGGGTAACTCATCAAATGTGGTTAGAATTGTTGAAACATTTCAATTTATGATTATTTTTACGATATGTCAGAGACTGACGATTTGCAAGAGCGACTTATTGTCAAAGTCCTCAGTAAAATGTGAAAAAAATGTTAATAGTTCATTTAGAAGGCAGTCGGAGACCTTCCTCCTGAAAACTTGAACATTTTCTGGAGGATTGTAAAAAGAGCATCTGTTATGGTTAAATTGTGCAGTAATATATCACAGTTTACTTTTCAATAATGAGACAAAAATTTCTGGAAATGTCGCATATTGTCTCATGAAAAAGGCACATTAAACATTGTTAGAACTTAATGGCAACGTGTAATATATATGATACGTTCTCAGTAATAAAATTATAACTGGTTTGAAAATCCTATGCAATGGTGAAAGTCGGCAAGACATATAACCAATAATTCATAATCACGTATAGATGTTGAAAGGTTGCTGAATTTTGTTATATCTAACTGTCGCCACGTGTCTAAAGAAAACACGCACGCACGCACGCACGCACGCACGCACGCACGCACGCACGCACGCACGCATATATATATATATAAATATATATTTATTATGCAAAAACTTATTGACATATGCTTTATTTATTTGTAATAGAATTTTAACAAATTAAATCAGTCAGGGTCTCGGACCAAACATTTCCAAAGACTCTTAGCATTGTTTTATGCGAGAAATGATACTTAACTTCGTTTAATAACATCATTCATGCCTGGCAATAATATTTACATCTGATATGTTAAACTTACCCGGCTTACTTATTGACATTGTGTGCAAATACCTCCTGCCAAATACACATAACGATCTATAAATCAGTTCAATCAAACTTGCCTTTATGCGATTGCGTGATGCACTATATAAAGAGTTTAGATCTATAAAACGTTACCCTTTCATTTTCGTTTCAACGATTTCTGTTTAAAGTTGTTATTATTTTCGATCTCAGATATTCCAAATCCGTTTCCTGGTACCGTATGTTGGGCATTCCACTTTGGTTTTATTGACATTTGGGATTTTATGATTTAATAAGTAAAACGGCTTATAAGTGAACCATTATTTCGTTCTATATATAAACATGAAATAATGAAACGGTTGTAAGTATGCGGATAGCAGAATCAATAGTTATATTCTACCACAACCGATTACTTGACCATTAATATTTCCTATATTGTGCACGCAAGCAGCTATTGAACGCCTCGAGTTTACTCGACCCAATTCATGTGTTTTTGTATTGCATCCCTTAAATAAACTAAGTTTTTCCCAATATCCTTATGTGATAAACTTCTAGTATAGAATCACAAGACAATGATTCTTCTCACTTTTTTCACCAGATAGACTCATTGGCAGTGATCTTCTCACAATAAAAGCTACAATGTGGTGGGTTGGGATAAGAATAAAATATTTCCCTTTAAATGTCTTGTGGCTTGGGCTCAAGTGTAAGGAAAATGCAAACTAATGGCTAATGTACTAAAGTACCAGCATCAGTCAATTCTAGAACAAAATTAAAGATTAAATTTTAGAAATGTCCAACAGCTACTTTTATGATGTACACAATACTCTAGCATTTGTACATTTGCATCTTTTGTAATACCCTTTGTCAGTATGTAGAGAGACGACCAGATTGGTTCCCATACTTTTTCCCAATCTGTTTTTTTGGCTTTGAATGGCAATAGAAAAATATCTACAAAGCTGTTCGTTTGGTGCGTTATAGCTGAGCTGTCGATATTAAGGTTGGTCGTTTTTATATGTTAACAATTCCTTTAAGGACTCATTTACATTTGATGAAGTACTTATCGGGACGAATAGAAATCACTTATGGGGCGCGTGGTTCAGTGGTAGAGCACTGAACCCATGGTTGCAGGGCCGTGGGCTTGGTCTTCCACCACAACCATGTTAGGTAACCTTGAGCAAGACACCTTTTTCGGATATGCTTAGTATTGGTTCTACACAGGAAGACATCGAACGTTATTTGTATAAGAACTTGTTTCACAATCGAAGTAAAATAAAAAAAGTGTAAACTAAACTTAAACTATAAGTCACTCTATAATTGATATTATACCTTTATGGATTCTTTACAGCAAAAAGTGAATATTGTTTCTTGTTTCCCCTACTATAGTTTTCCTTTCCCACTAAATAATGATGAAGTTTGGTCACACATCGTGAATGAATGAAATTGAAGAAGTGATAACAGGAATCACCGCCTCGTCCTTCAAAATAATTATTCAAGCGTTCATTAAGTTGTAGACACAGATGTGTGTATTCTGGTAACATTCACTTGTGGATTACAATTCACTATCATATATAGGTTTCTAATTGGTATAAATGCTTTGTATACGGAAAGATATAAAATCACGTAAAGCATACATTAGAGAGAAGTGGATTTTGGTATTTTAAACCAAACATTTAGTCAAATGAATCAACCGTTTAATAGTTGCCATGTAAGCAATGTATAAATGCTACCAAAATTGCATTATTTCCAATATGTTATTTTAACAGTAACAAACAAAATTTTGTCGATTGTTAATATTTCAATTTGTGTGGTAAGAATTGTGAAATTTATTCTGACCTGTTAGAAATTGACGATTGGATAGATGTTTTGTCAAACAGGCTCATCAGTAAAATGAGATTACTTTTTCAAATATTTTTTTCTGGAGAGTGAATGTCAAATGTCATGATTCCCAAAATAATAAAAATAACAAAAGGCAGTCTGAGGTTTCAGTCTCAATAATATGACAAGTGTGGAGTAATAAATCTCCGTTTGCCGTGCAATAATAGAGGAATAATTTGACGACGTTTTACAAAATATTCTCATGAAAGCACATGCAAATCAATGTGTAAAAAACAACTATTTCATGAATAACATTGGATAAGGATATTCTGTGTAAATTGTCAAACTAAAAAAACAGCACTAAGCACTAGTGTTATCTCTCCCCATATAACGCCAATGTATGACCGCGTGTCAACGCTACACATTTGCATTTACAATTGAATAGATAGCTGTGTTTAACAATAAAGCAGGATGCAAAGGAATCAAACGGTTTAGTAAATAAACTCGTACTCCATCATGCTCAAGATTTAACACTCTGTTTTCTGGCAGAAACATTTAAGTAAAACTATATGATTAAAAACGTATACTGTAATATGACATCTTCGAACAATTTGCGAGCTTTCATACATTTTTTATACCCTAAATCAGTATTTAACTCAAAATATTCCACAGACTCGCTGAATAGTAGCCCTACTAAACGGCTACTGTTGGCGTTTTTACAGTGAAGTAATACATAGAAAGTTGGTGATTTTACCGACCGTCACGGTATATGATATATATATATATGAAGAGATAAAGCATACAATACATAAATAAATTTCGCCGCAAAGACTTCGCTTCGCTCAATGTTTTTCTCTTACAGTAGAACCGGAATATAACATGTCTTGTGTTAAAAATGGCATTAAACCACATTAAAAAATCAATTTTCTATCACAGAGCGCTTTATCCTATATAACAATCAGGACAATCAAAGTACATTTTCTTTAACTATTTGTTTGCTGAAATTCAAGTTAAATAGTCAAGCTGATATATGTTACAATATGCTCAGAATAAAAACGTTGGAAACGTTATGAGGCCAGTGAATACTGTTTCAAATCGTATAAAGTGTAATGATGGGGGTGCTGGGTAACAGCTTAATACTATTTATTCCAACGTCTCTGATGCTAATCGACTTTATAGATATAAATCACCTCAAATTGATATCGCCGATTGATTTAGCGGACACGTAATTGCCGTCGATCGTACTTGACAATAAAGCTTTGATGACATGCTGTTTTCTATTTCGTATAAGCGGAATTCATGACAGTAGTGAAATGCTTATTTTTTCAAAGGAGACACGATAAAAATAAATAATTTTATCTATCACTATCAAAAAAAAAAAAAAAAAAAAAAAAAAAACAATAACAAAGAAAAAAAAATATAGAAAATATTATTAAAATATCATGATTACGGATGACTAATGTCATCAACTTGCCAAGAACTGTAAAATTGTAAATTAATTTCTTTAGCTGATGAGATGTGTTATCAATTTAATAAACTACCCCAAGTAATTTTCAATCAATAGAATAGGTCTTGTTGATAAAGAAAAAAAGAGTAAAACATCCTTACGAATGGCTTATATTACTTGTCAGAATTGTAAATTAGTTTTTTTATCTGAAAATGATGTTTTGCCAATTTTATATATACTAATATTCAATCAATTTAATATATCGTGTCCTATTTTCTGTAGTGCGTAAACGATAAAGTTCTTCTTTATAACAAATGGTTTCAAGTTCCCACGTCAGACCTATATAAACCCATTAAATGCATGTCAAAATTGCTTTGACAAAAATTCAACCAGCATTCACCAGTCCATACCGGCACATTATTGTCCGTTGCCATGGAGATGCTGCTTCCGCTGTAGGAAACTAAATTGTTTTAATGAATTTCTAACAATCAGCTTTCACGTGACTTGATAATAATCAGAATACAGCTGTTCTAATACAAATAAAGCATTTACAAATATCATGTTTCAATAAATCGTCCCTTGTCAGTTGTAATGATGTATGTTGTGATACATAACGAACGTCCACTCCCGAGATTCATTATGCCTCTTTTTAAAGTACTGGTGACAGAACAAATGACCTCGTGTTATATAACTGATGTAACAAAATCCACGGTATACGAATAAACTAATTTTTTATTGGCAACTTTTAAACTGTCAAAAGCTCGGACATATGCACCATTATCGGTGACCCGGTAAAATAAAAGCGTGTATCAATTATCCATTATAGCTTTTAATATCGTTGCAATACGTTAGATTGATAAATTCTATGGACTGAGTCAATTACATTAAGGAATTGTTGTAGGTAAGGCATACACACAAGGCCGATAACTCTGCACCGATAAAGATAAAAACGATGCATCGATACTTTATTTTTTAACATTGCATCGATGTCTTAATAAAACTTGCCGGTGGATCAAATCAAATATTCGTATTATTGTAGAGTATTGTTTCTGATTGAGCAGTACCGAGATGCATTTCACCGATAAGACTTATAACTCATTTCTGAGGGGCGGTAGAATAATGGATAGAGTGTTGACCGCACACGCCAGAGGTTGCGGGTTGGATCCCCAACTTGTCCCAATGCCTGTCATCAAACAACACCAGTTCTACCCAGGAAGCGCATATACGCTCTGAGCTTTCATCGCAATTGAACTAACTTCTGTTTGAAATGTTTCGTCTTTAAAAAAAAATCTCTATTACTATTTATTTCAATGTTTAGGCCTATGATAGACCGAAAACATGTCAAACTGGATGTCTGATTATTCTTCCATGTCTCTCAATTTCATCATATTTCTAATAACATCCAACACAAATATGTAGATATAATGCCGTCATATGCGGTGTTACATATATCATCAACGCAGTACGGACGGTAAAATATCTAATCTGATATCGGAGGCATTGCTTTCAATGTTTTAAACAAATATAGTCTAGTGATGAATGGTTTTCACTCGTTGACGTGAAGATGAAATATGCTACCACTGATTAAATTACTCCGAATAAGTTATTTAGAAAGATAAAATGATTGATTGTGAATAGCTCCTAAAGGGTTGTAAGACTCATTGAAACATTTCAAATTATGATTATTCATTACGGTCTGTTAGAAATTAACGATGGGATAGAATGTCTTATTGAAAAAGTTTTCAGTAAAATATGAAAAATGTTCATAGTTACCCCCAGGCGAATGAATGACTTTCAAGTGTCAAGATTCAATAATAGCATAAATAGAAGGCAATCGGAACATTCCGTCCAAAAATCTTGATACATAACAGCAAGGTTATTTAGCCAAAGATTTTAATTGTGAAAGGAGCATCAGTTAGAACCGAGTTATGGATGAATTGTACAGTAATGAAACGTAAAATGTATATAATACGTTCTCAGCAATAACAAATATTTGTAAAGTTTGTTTGAAATTTCTACGCAATGGTAGAAGTCGGTGACGTCTTATAACTAAAAAAACGTAATCACGAAGATTTTTTGAAAGGTTGATTGTTTTTATTATTATATAGATATGTATATTTAAACTGGCTGACCCTTGCTATATTTATTTGAAGCAGTATTTTAACAAGGTAAATCATTTTAACAGTCAGTGTCAATGACTACAAAATTAATTGTCAAAGTCTCTATTTTAGCAAAATTAAAGTAAAAATGTGTTATTTGGATATTTTTCATCCATTTTTATTCGGTTTTGTTAAACTGCTTCTACTGCAAATTACAAATTTAAAAGTTCTTAAAAATATCTGAGATTTACACTTAAATATTTGACGAGTTTCGTGTTCTCCCGCGGCGACGTACGCGCATTTACAGTTTGTTTTCTTTCTATTCAGTTAGTTCTGATGCCAATACAGTATATCAAAGGAGCATGTGGTTAGACTTAATATTCGAAATAGGTTTTGTATTACTATGTATATCTAATTTTCTTAACAACGCTGAATCACGATGTCCAGCTTAAATGATTACTCAATTCGTTTGCTAACAGCTTGCATGTCCGGCAACTTTATTTACATAGGATAAGTTAAACTTACCCGGCTTACTTATTGACATTGCGTGCACATATCTCCTGCCAAATACACATAACGAGCTATAAATCAGTTCTATCAAACTTGCCTTTATGCGGTTGCGTGATACAATATATAAAGAGATTACCAAACGTCGCCCATTCATTTTCCTTTCAACGTTTTTTGTATGAAGTTGTAATTATATTCTACGCCCGTGTCCTGGTACCATATGTTGGGCATTATACTTTGTTTTTATTGGCATGTTGGATTGTATGATAATGTCTCATGAGTGCACCATTATTTCGTTGAAATAGCGAAACGAATTAAAGAATGCGGACAGCAGAATCAATATTTCTATTCTACCACAGCCAATTTGCGGTGCACTCTGCCATCCCTTAGTGTAACAAAACCATTTTTTGTTACACTAGGGGTCATAACCGCAACCCTTATTGTAAAAACATATTTTGTTACACTTGGGTTGGGGGCAATATGAAAAATAGAAATCATCTACTTATCATATCTCTGCATATTATGACAAATTACACATTTAATACAATGCATTTGTTTACTACTGTTACGTGTTGTTTATGCTACCGCCTTGAAATGGGTAGATGGGTTGGTGTATTGCTACCCATGTCTGCTAGTCTGTTTTTCCATACGTCACGATTTTCAGGTCAAGGTTAATGTCACCGTTACTAAAAATAGAGCATCGGTATCACTGCTCTGTCGTCATTATTTTCCATCCAATTTTGATATAACTTTGTGCAGGTGTTCGGAACCAAGATACAAGGTCACCCCAAGATGTTCTACATATATTCCAACTCGATGGATAGGATGAAGTGGGCCACGTTTCTAAACAATATACACATGGACAACACAAGAGCACGATCATCCATGTACTGGAACTGAACACAAGTACCATACCCGAGTCCTCATTCAGAGTTATTGAAACGTGACCGTGTGCCGCTCATCAAAATCCCAGGGTCTACTGTCGATACATTCAAAGAGCATAAAAACAAAATAATATTTCCGGAAGCATAATTATGTTAGACGGAGAGGTCATGTGGGTATATCCAGAATCTAGAACTATCCGGTTACCCTAACGGATAATACTTGTACTTTAGTCACGTGACAGAGAAACGTTCTTTGACATTTGATGATTCTTCTTTCAATTAAAAAAGTGTGTCGTGTCCCTGTAAATGCTATAAAATGTAACGTGAACTGTATAATGCCAATATATACTTGATATTGCAAGATAATGTAAGATAATAGAGAAAGTATAGATAAATCATATGTGTTAGCATATACATTTTTGATGCTGTGTCCCAAACAGTTAGTTACATTTGATAAAAACGCGGTGTTTTGAGAATACTGAAATTCAGTACCCGGTAAACTATCCGGATGACTAAGATTCAAAAACTGAAATATATCCTATTCTTAAATTTTCTTTGTATTTCTTTCAACTTTTGTTCTATGTTTTATATTTATATATACTCAAAGTTTGAGTATTTTTTTTACAATTTATTCGCAGCTTAGGGGCTAGAAAAATACATTTGTTATTAATTTAAAACACAAGAAATTGCCTATGTAATTTATCGATTTTTGGTAAGAATAAACTGCTGTTACACATGAGCACAAAATGTGTAAAACAACGCGACAACAGTGTTTATGCATAGTTCTTATTTTGATGAAAGTGATGTTGATTTCCTGCTCCCTAAACCCCAATTTACATCACCCAATAATATGAGTATTCCTTTTCTGACAATTAGAACTCAAGATATCGCTATTATTCTATTAGTGTAGGAACAATCTCGACCTATATATAAAATGCAGTATGAAAAGAATTCATCAACATTTGTTCTTCCCTATTTTGATATCATTTAGATAAAATGTGTGTAGATTCGATATGTCACCTGACTATCGGGGCACTACACAACATAACAGACAGACGGACGAACATGGGTAACACTATATGCACTCATTACATAGCAGGGACAAATCAATACATGTACAAAATATACCATTAGTGACACGATTGTTAAAGTTTACGGTTGCGACCCTAAGTGTATCAAAACCTATTTTTGATACACTAAAGGTTACGGTTATGACCCCTTATGTAAGAAAAATTGATTTTGTTACATTAAGGGTTTATGTTACACTAATGGTTGCCACAGTGCAGGCATGTGTAGTTGAGCGATTATAAAAACCCAAAGTTTGCATTAATACATGTTTTTTGTATTACATCCTTTACATCAACTACGTTTTTACCTATACCCCTATTTGATTAACGTCTAGTACAGAATCACAAGACAAAATGGCTTTTCTCATCTTAATCACCAGAGAGGCACATTGACAGTGATCTTCTCACAGTCAAAGCTGCAATGTGGTGGGTTGGGAGTAGAATCAAATATATCCCTTTATACGCCTTGCGGCATGTGTTTAAATGTAAGAAAGCATACATGACAGCCATTGTTATTGAAATTGAAACACCACATTTCAAATGAAATGAAGTATTATGTAACTGTTATTTAGAAAGTTAGAAAAAAAATCTGTGCAATTTTATAGTTTGACTTATATATAAAAACAGGGTTTGTATAATAAGTCTAATGGATATATGATATGGTCTTTTAGGCAGTTGGATGCTTTGAAAACATTCTGCAAAACATATTTCTACATGTTTTTAAACTGAGTGAACATCTAATCGCTATTTTGCCAAAATTTGAATTAGTTTGAATGTCAGATATTACAAAATTGTTCATTAAAGATCAAATAGAATTCAAAATAATTAAAATAAAAATTGATTGACCCGGTCTTGAGAAAAAAATGTTTTGTTATTTTTGCTGACCATAATGTTGCTACAATAGTCTCAACGTACGCAGTGAATCACGTATATGCTATAATCACAGGCCCTATGCTAATATAGATTTTGGATAGCTATATATCCAAAAGCTATAGTGAGATAGGGCCTATGGCTATAATATGTTCAGAGCAAACGATCCAGGGATAAACGAAGTTCAATGAATCCAATAAATACCATTTAGAATCGTAATAAGTAAGGACATGCGTGTAAAGATGTGTACGTAATTTATAATAACCTGATTGGGCTGCTAGGTTACGCATTAATATCATTTATCTTAACTTTCCCCTTATCCTCATGAGCTTTATTGATATAAATTACATAAAGTTGACGTCGCCGATTGATTTAGCAGGAACGAAATTGCCATCAGTCGTACTTGGCTATAATACTTTGATGAGATACTGTTTTCCATTTAGCGTTATTAGGGGCAATACATGACGTGAACTTGAATAAGTTGCTGATCCCAGTGAGCATGTTTTTATAGTGTTTTATATATTCTTTTATTTCCTCAGTGACACATTATATTGTTATATAGATATTGTTGTTTCGTTCCAGTATAAAATTATAGAGATATCAATAATTGTTTTGGTTGATATTTGTTTCAATAGTTGATGTAAAATATTACACTTTTTTTGGTAACCTATGGTACCGGGTAAATTGCTGAAAAAAAAATAACAATCCATCTTCCACTCAGACAAACTTTATATATGTATTATATGTAAAGATTATGTAAACGGTGGACTAAAAATGACGGCAGTAAAAGCAACAAGGCTTAGGAGACTTCTTTTAGAAAAAAAAGCATTTAAGCTAGCATAGTTAAAAACATTTTAGATTTAACAAAAGTATCTGTCTGTGAAAGTATGTATGTAAAAGAACCAAGTTTCAAGCCAGAGCACCCCTCCCTTATCCCTTTTTCAGTTATCTCCCAGATACACTAGTGTATAACGGATGATTAAATTACAAAATTTACTTGGTTTAATTATCAGTTTAAACAGTGCATGAAAGCAATGTGTGAAATATAGAATGAAAGTGAGTACATATACGATTTCAATAATAGAATATTATTTCTCTTTTATATGTGCACTTATTGTAAGCTTGAAGAAGGGATATACATCCTTGACACCTCATACAGCATGAGACGGGGAGAATAAATTGGACTCCATTTTGGAGTCTGAAACTGAAGAAAAAAAAAGCAACAAAAAAAACAATTTTTATTTATGTATCCAATATCTAAATTGTCACAGTTGTAAAATAGTTACACTAGTTAAAGGGGTGTTTTACCAAATATGTAAACTCAGATGTATTTGTTCTCTACTCACACTCTGAGTGAGATGTTTTGTAATTTGCTTATGGAAGGACGGTGCATCATTCTTCAAGTTCATCTCAAGTAACTTACAATGAGTAAAATAGGTTGCACAATTGTGCGATAAAGATGCTTATACTTGCTATTATAACAGAACAGTTTTAGCAGCATATTTCAATTCTCCATAAACCCGTTATCAGGATACATTGAATAGTGTATTTTTTACTCTAATTCATTTTAAGTCCGCATGAGTCCATACCGGCATATAATATGTCATGCCTGTGCTGTCTGTTACCACGGATATTAATGATACTTCCTCTACAGGTTACTATAACGATTTAATGAATTTCTTACAACCAGCGGCTGCATGGTTTGATACCAATCAGCTTACAGCTGTTCCAATACAAATAGAACATTATCAAATATCCTGTTTCAATGTTCTTACCCTCGTCAGTTGTAGTTCATCACCTTTTTAATGTATATCGATTGCCCACTCCGAGATCCATTGTAGTGGTAACGTATTTTGATCATCTCGTGTTTTTTCAACCAATCTGAAAGAACAGAAGAAACAGAACAACATAGCTCCTCTTCATATACATACATATATACACTTCATATACACGTCATATACACACATATACACTTCATATACACTTCATATACACACACATATACACGTCATATACACACATTTACACGTCATATACACACATATACACCTATATACACGTCACACACACACACACACACACACACACACACACACACACACATAATATACACACATATACGAGTACACGTCATATACACATATACACACATATACACGTCATATACACACATATACATGTACACGTCACATATACACATATACACGTCATATACACGTCATATGCACACATATACACGTCATATACACACATATACACGTCATTTACACGTTATATACACACATATACACGTCATATACACATATACACGTCATATACACACATATACATGTCATATACACAAATATATACACATATACACGTCATTGCACACATATACACGTCATATACACACATATACAACGCATGCAATGTGATGTTTACAACCTACATGGGTTTAAATTCATATATTGAGAGAAAATATTGTATTTAACAAATTGTAACATATTGTAAAGGCTAAAAGTAATGATGTATATTATGCTGGTTATAGCGAAAACATAACATAATAAATGATTAAAGGTGGACCAAATCAACAGTTAAAACTAAGGAGAACAAACATTTGTTGTAATCTTTTTTGTCGTTGCTATGATTTGTTGATCTTGTGTCGTATTCAGAGGGAAGGTACATTTTATTTATTTTATTTATAACAGTGTTTTGGAAAAGTAACTACATGTCTCATTATGAAATTAGATACGCTTATCAAACCTTAAACGTTCTATATGCATCAGTTTATTCCAAATGAATTTCCGCTAATCTCCGCCAAATTAGTGTTGACCGACATTGCAACTCCTATACTTTGGTGTCGATGGTGTTTTCTGGATCTTGATTTGATTGTTCATGTTGTTGATGGTTTCTGTAATGTTTCTAAAGACTTCGAGTTTGTATAATTACATACACCAAAAAAATAACCATTTTGTGATAAACCTGTACTTAGACGTTTTTATATCGTAATTGAACACGCAGTTACTTCGAAAAACGCTGTTTGCCGTCTATCTGATTGCCTGATGTCTATTATACTCTGTTAAGCATGGCATTGTCTGTCTGTCCCTCAGAGCATAGCAGTCTGCATTCATTCTCCACTAATAGAAGCCAATTGCAATTTTTTATGTCCCTGGAGTTTCTAGAGAAAGTTTTTTAACATTGCGTGGTATTTTCAGTGTTATTTCATGCATTATGATGAGTCTGCACAAACTGAAATAACCCAGCCAGTGTAACGTGTACATGTTTCTCAAAATTCACTTTGTACTGTTGAACATTTGGCCAGTTTACTGTGTCCATAGGTGAAGTGTCCATTTACCATGTCTCATAGTTACAAGCACAACTTCTATTTGATCACATTTATTGTTTATTTATATTAACGGAGTGTCCAGTCATACAAATAAAGACTTTTGAAATACATTTCTTCCAATTTCTTTTCATAATACTGGAAATTCAGATGTCCCTGAGTTACTGAACAGATACGTTACCAACATTTCAATGGACCTGAGACCATAGTTATGTTCATATTAAATAAACACTTATTACTTTGGCATACTATGTAGTGGGTACGAACATAATAATAAAACATTTAATGACCAGTTATCATGTTTCTTCATAATAATGCAGTCACACAACTGAAGCTGGAATAGTTACTTTCAAATAGGAACAGATACGTTAACATATTTGTCTAACTGTACTCCAAGTATTAAATATTTTACCAGTTCTAACTATTGAACCATGCAGTAGGCTCTTTCTAGTCATTGGAAAATCACATTTGAAGTGATCATTTATAAACCCATATAAACTTGCAATGATAATAACTATTGTGCAATAGATACGTTACTCACAGACACGATACCAAGATATTAATTTGAATTTATACACCACGTTACGGTACACATTCTCTCATTAAATTGCTATATTTGAGAAATCATGTGTTCGGGACATTATATTTGTCTTCGTGGATGTAAAAGAAAAACGTCTGAAGCACAAAATTGTACGACTACAACCCTCTGTCAAGAGGTTGAATATATCTTGTAGTTTTTCTCTTAAATCCAGCTTAGTATACTGCATATATTGATCATTCTCATTTCAATGCCCTGTGCAATCTTTATATACTACTTTGTTCATGTTACTGTTGTGAAATATTCGTGTATTTCTCTGTACCTGGCATCAGCAAAGGTAACGTATCTGTTTTAAATTGTAGCGTATCTGTGCCAAGAATGTCTATAAGAACAAGGTAGGACATTGTCATCTATGTAGACTATTGAATGATAATCGGCATGTTTTATATTGACCTTTTATCAGGTAAACACATTATTATTATTGCCAAGCTGTGTATTTAGTTTGAAAGATATATTGAAGATGCAAAGTAAGGTAACGAATCTGAACGAAATGGTAACGTATCTGTGTAAATGATCGAATATTATGCAACATGTAAGTATTGATTGAATTTTTAACAACAACAACAACAACAAAACAACATCATCAACAACAACAATAGCAACAACGCAGCAACAGCGACATCAACATCAACAGCAGCAGCAGCAATAACAACAACATGTAAACACACATTTTCAACACTAAACAAAATAAAACTACATGTATATATCAAAGTATACACATTTTGGAGGAACATGGCTAAGTTTAGAGCTGAAATACAGATATCCTACAGAAACGGCAAAAGAAGAAAGTAACCATGTTCCTTTACAGGGAAAGAAAGTAAGCTGCGACGAATAGAGATAGGAAATCAGATACCCTTTGTGACAATTGAAAGGGGCACAAAGTTACTCGTGCAAAGCAAGCGCCACTGATGATCTGGTCAATATTGAAGGCACATTGTCGGATCAGTCCGCCGTCACAGAACAGTTTGAAACAATTCAGTCCAAGTCCGAACCCATAAAAACCACCAGTCAACTCTTACGTCACAGTGCATTATGACAAATACTGATTTGTTGATGAGGGCATGTCTCTTGTCAAAGCGCAATGCTAAGGACCAAATTCGGTTTCGGTGGCTGCAAGAAGTATTTGGGTTTCATGTACAACTATAATTTGTAAGGCGTCCGAACCACTATCAGTTGGTAGATCTGCTAGATTTTACAGGGTAACAGTGTTCTGCTGAAAATTGATTCCACAGTTCTCTCTAAGACATTTCGATTGAAACAGATACGTGATATTCTTTTAAGCAAGCTGTCTTTCAAGATAGAACCTCAAATTGTTTTAGATTTTACAGTTGCATTATATATCTGCAGGATTTATTAGGCACAATATACTTTGCAGTAAGATTTCGTTATACTATGTATTTATATATTCCACACAAGTTCGAATTTCCCCCAAAAATCGATAGTTTATATAATCAACTTTGTGCGACGGAAATATGTGGTACAATTACACTAATGGAAGTATATTTTTGTGTTGTTAATGAAGACTTGCCATTTTTTAGTTATTAAAACGTTGTATTCACATGTATAAACAGTTTTTGTAATATTTATTGAATTAGTTATGGACAGATACGTTCCTTCTTGCAGCGCATTCAATTAGTTGCTTTGGTTAAGCAATTATGGAGAAAATCCATCCGTTATCATTTCTATCCTTTATATCATGCTTGGAGTTTCAAATTAAAACACAATTTTATAAACACTAGATAAATCATAACATTACAAAAGGGAAATCACAAATGTACTTGAACTTCAAAATTTAAACTGCAAATTGAATGTTTTGTTCAAATAGCGCAATAAAAACTAGAAATCGTAATATCCACCAAAACCTGTTGCGATGTAACCTCTGGTGTTTGCATTATCAAAATACCATAGCAATGAAAATGCCATTCTTGCAGTTTCAACCTAATCACTTGAACCTTGTTCTGATAACAGGTAACGTATCTGTACGTGGTAAAACTGGGTTCATCATATCTGTGAAACACGACTTATTTAAGATCAACCATTATTGTGAGGTGTTTCAACTAAGCTGAAGCCTCTGGAAGTAACTGACCAATCAGCGTGTTCGTAATTCACTGCTATGTAACGGTCCCTTGTGGGGTAAGCTAGCACATTTCTATAGCCAAAGTTTGTCGAGATTACGACAACCTATATGAGTTGTTTTATCAATAATATTGTAAGTAAAAATATGTTCATGATATTTATACGTATTTACCGTAAGCCAATTACGTACAAAGAACGCTCGTTTATGCGTTCGTATTCCGCCGATATGTGCCACTGTATAACTAGATTACGTTTCAAAGTCACTCATTAATTATTGTTTTAGTTCAGTTACTTAATATTGGAACCATTATAATAAATTATAAACTTTCGATGAACGCAACGTGGAAAAATACGCAATTTTCAAGTTCACACAACGTCCATACTACGTCCCTGCCAGGTTCTCGCTGCGTTTAATACGTCCCACTAATTTCTTACCACGCGAATGATCACGGGCGCACCACGCCCAATGCGTTCTTACTACGTCCTTACTACGTCCTTACTACGTTCTTACTACGGCCAATCAGATCTCAACACGCGCTTACCACACTTACAACCAAGTGACATGCCATTTATAACATGTAATCATTTGTACACAATTTCATAAAACGACTAACCACTTAGCCGCCAAGGTCAGAAAAGACCGTATTTCAATAATCATAGTAACATTTTACATTGCCGGTGTTTTGGTGCACTTACTGTTTTGTACTCCAGATGGAGCGTTATCACGACGCCTTCTTCTATATTGATTACGTCACTGGCATTTTTTTCTTTTTTCAACACGGGACTTTGTAAACACACCTGCAAAAATCGGGAAAAAACTATGGCATATTTTGACGCCATGGAACAGCGGACGATTATAAAATAGTGTGTTTTTTCTTGGGAAACGTCAAAAGACGATATAAAGCGGAAGGTTGTCAATGGCGCACTCACGATTTTGAAGTATGTTCTCGCCTTGCTAAATACTCCGAATACAGCGACACGAAGGACGGCATGATCTTACCACCATACTGTAAAAGTATTCGAAAGTGATTGGTGCGACCCGTTATTTTGTAAATAAGTCAGCAGGCATGAGATAAACGTTCACTAACGTGTCACTTTGAGAAACTTTAAGATGTACCGAGAGGTTACGCCGAGACGTCATAGGGGCTCTGCGACCCGGGCCGCTGGGTGGTTAGTCGTTATCAACATATTTATCAGCCTAATAACGGTCTTTGTTTTTAAACAAATATGTCCACGAACGTTTTGTGCACACCCCGTATACCAAAGCGTTCAGATAGCCCTTGGTTGCAGATTCAAAAACGTATAATTATTATAATATAGATCAAAATACTTACCCTGTATCGGTTAAATGGCCTCAATTTATAATTTTGCCCAATCAATTTGTAGCCAGTTTCCGGTGTACTCGGTGAATTATAAAGTCTTTGCTTTATGCGAATATATAATACTACCGAAATGCCAGTATCGATTGCACATAATCTGTGAAATATATTTTAAGGAATGCGTTTTGAACTGAAAAGATCGTAGATGTTTGGTTGTTTTGCTTGGCTATTTGTACGTTGTTCATTAATTGTTGACTTTCCTTTTACTGTTTTTTTTTAATTAAAATTATCAAATCGGTTAATAAATGGACATTGTTTGATCAGTGACGTAATATATATGTCCCTGGTTTAATGAATGCCTCACTTACTGATGTTTTAATGTAAATATTGGCATTGTTGGTACTTTAACATTTATTACGAATGGATAAATACACTATATGAATGCAACGCCCTTACTGTACATTAAACGTGTAATGTTTTCAATATGCTTTAAAATGTATTTCCGAATTTACAGACGAAACTGTTAATATAACAAAAGCAATCCATCAATTTTGAAGCCGTCAGCAGCTACTGCATCATAACGCACATGCATTACTCGGCAATGCGACTGTCGCCATTCATGATGGTATATATATGTACACACTTCATAAAATACGCTATTTGTCAGTTGATGTAGGAAACAACAATTAAATAATACAAATTTAACGAAAACGGACATGGAAAGTAAATACTGTCAGATGCTATTCTGTTTTCTTCATGAAATAAATTATTTATTTCATTAAATCTAAATCCCGACTAGTTCCGGTTGTAATATTTTCTCATTAATCAACACATGTATCGGGAATAAAAGTCGCTTCTAAACAATTCAAGATGTTACTCAATTACCAGAACAATGCAGTTAAGTCACTGCTTTTACATCATTTCTGACTTTAAATGGAGATAGAGGATTTATGACAGGAAATGTATCTGAGCTCACGATACACTGTGGAACGGTGCCAGCTCTCTCCCGCTATATCGGTTCTAGAATAAATTTAGCGCTATTCTTATGTCATCGCGGGCTTGCATAACAACGCTTTTATGGGATCCTGGAAGTTTAACCAGTACTGGAGCACACCCATTTCTGCAAGTAACTGATTCCAACTTGAATCAAAGTTGAGAGACGTAATATCGTATATCAATTATCACGAAGATTGTGGCCGGGCAGGTAATCAAACGCATGACCCCTGGTTTGATAGTCAAGACGCGCTGCCGGCTGAACATTGTTAATTACCGGACACAATCATAATAGTTAAAACTTGAAATGGCGCACGAAATCAAGTCTTTTGACAGGTTATTAACGTAGACACTTGTGCACATGCACTCCATGCAGAAACAATGTGTCACTGTTAAGGAATGGATATACTTGCTTTTTATTAGGATGCCGTCCTATGTAGTAAATAATTGGTCGATATTATTTCTCTCCATGGACTTGGTATGGCTTTATGAACCTTAGAAATAGTTTTGTTGTAAGTCATTGACATATTATAGAAAATGGTAAAGATACAACACAAATACATGACAAGATTATTTTTGTTTATTTTATCTATTTCAAACTATCAGGATTTCGGATCATTTGACACAACCACACATGATATAGTATAGTAGTAACAGCAAGGATTTATACAGAAGGATGGGAAACCTGCATCTCGTGATTGAATATATCACACAGAAAATTAAAATATTTGACAAATAAATCGTTCAGAGTTTCCAGGCAACTGCTTTCTTGTATATTAAATGTACGTTGTAGGTAATTTTAGATGTTTTAATATGTTCCGATCACCAAAATAATCTTGAATTAAAGACATAAAAGTTTGAAGCAAAATTTCTCCTAGTTTTGTTGTTAAATCAGCTGCAGTATACACATTTTGTAATCTGAAGAACTTCAGCAATTTTAAACACAACTTGCTGGGAATGGTATTGTATGATGAAAGTTTAATTCTGCAAAAGTGAGAATATTTGATTTGTGTTCCTGAGATGAATGTTAAGATAACTGAAAACGAGATATTGCGAGATTTATGGTGAATACGTAAGCTTTCACATGTATCTCAATCAGTCGCCTTTCCTTCTCTATGTAATTCCTTGGTAACAGTATTAATACTTCTATTCAATGTTAAATGTGTATTGAAACATGTATTAGTAGTTATTTAGTAATGTATTAAACACCAAAATACCTGTCCAATGATGTCATATTGTTTTTATTTAAATAGAATTTAAACAATCACATGGCAATGTTAACATATTTTCTATTCATTCTATTTCGCACATTTGCGGTCATGTAAAATATTTATCCGTTTTTACCATAGATATAAACAATGTTTCGGAAATATCAATATTTGTATTTTTTAGAATTTTTTAACTCATATTTCCAAAATGTGTGCGACAACACCAGATTTTGAAACAAATGTTTATAATTCATTAAATATAAAGAAGTTTCAGACTATAAAAATACTTTTAGATTGATCTTGGTACCGTATACACTTACAGAAGTACAGATTAAATAGGTAAAAATTAGTGAAACTAGTTTCCACATTGTTGTGTGTCTCTTTAATGCTATTTTCATAACTACATACTATAAATGACAGCCAGGTTTACAGATGGAGGAATCACAATTTTATTTTAGTATAAACTGACTTATTTTACTTTAACAGTGAAACAAGTTATTACAACTTATTCAAATCACTATCAAAGTATTTCTGGGCAGAACTAGAACTAAGCATATATGCAGATAAAAAGTCCTGCTCAATGACACCACAAATAGCCATGGGGGAGGATCCAAACCAATCCAATAAATACAATGCTTAATATTTTATTTAATAAAAAAAGGATTCAAGTCAAACAAGTTCTTATGTTAACAATGCCTTTCTGGGTGAGGCCAGGCTTATATTCATAAAGCTTCTTAGTTAAGTCTTGATTTAAGTCAATACTTACCTAACAATTCAAATCAATTTCTAGGAGGCCATCACACTTCAAATTAAATCTTAAGATGATGATTGACACATTTAGATCTCATCTTATTATTCAATGAAACTATAACTTTGTAGTCCATCAGAATGGTTTTACAATAAAACAGAAAATCATATGAAAACCTTCAATCATGTCACAAATGAAGTTTTGGAATCAAATTTATGATTATTGAGTACTATTGAGTGATTCTGCTGAACTCAAAACGTACGTTTCGATAGGGGACTGAACCACAATACCAACAGGTTCTGTACCTACCATTCTATCACTAGACCATAATGTCCTACTACATTTTTAAGTATAATGAACGCATTAAATGTACTTTAATAAAAAATAAACTGGCAGTTATTTCACATATTTAAAATCTGTGCATACTACATAATATTACTGGTGCATTCCAAAAACTTGTTAACAATTGCGAGGTTTTTTGTTTCATAAACCTCGCATATGAGCAGTTCATATCTTACGGATATTCACATTTGGTTGATACATCTGTTCAGTGAGCATTGAGGTATGGAATAACGATTATCATCTTCCATTTACTGGCATAAAATTTAAACATCAGATTGCAGATTCAACTTAATTGAATTAGCTACTGGAAAATACAGAAACGGACAGAGCAGACAAGGTGAAATTCAATTATCATATTAATATATGGAAATACTTTTTTATATGTCTTAATTGGATATGAACAAACAAGTAACAGTTTTAGAATTCTACATTGAAACAGACAAATGAATACTACCAAGTTTGTGAGACTAGATTAGCTTATTGGTGAAAATAATACAGATGTACAATAATTGAAAAGACTAGGCAATTAATCAAAACTAAATTCATGATACCAAACTACTGAAATAAAAGTAAGCTATGTGGAAATATTGAGATATGGAACTTTTTTTTTGTTGAAACTCTTGTGCTTTTATTTTTAAAGTAACTTGTATAAATCATATAAAATAACTGGTTAGTGATATGTAAAACTCTTAAACAAATCACAAAATTATCAAAAACTCTTAAATGATCTGTTTTAAGTAGCAAGAAAAGACAATATTTTAACCATAGTTCAAATTGAAATCCTTTCGTCTTATCATATCAGTAACCTTGCCCCCTAGCTACCGAGTGTATATGAATATACACATTAAGCAGGGCTGTAACGTTTGTCTGGCAAAATATTCTGACTTTTGAGACAAATGATGAAGAGATGCAGCATGCTCCTTAATTCTCTCCAGTCCCAAGGTACACTAACTTTAGATAATATAAAACTACATTCAACATGAACTTTAATAAATTTTATAACAATTTTTACTTTTACAAATCTTATAATAATTTTGAGACAGCATAAAACTTTGTAGTATTTCTTAATTTAAAAAGTATAAGAGGGTCACATTGGCCCCAACTCACTCACCTGTGACATCTTACAGTTTTCAATGTAAGAATGCATTATAGGATATATATTTAGCTATGCATTTCAGTATAAGTTATAACTGGACGAGATATTGCTTGTATGTTATAAATTATAACGTGCAAGCAATGTCTCATCCAGTAACTCTCACATTATGCAAAACCATGCTGCTGTGTCAAATTATCAAAATATTTTCCTCAGAACAATCAAGATAATAATAAACCAGTTATGGTTTATAACAGTGTCAAAGCTCCAAGCAATCAAATTACGATCATGATCATATTCATTGCATATAGTTATATTACAATTAGCCACTAGAGTATCAACCATTTTTTCCCCCAATATGATTTCATAAAACTTTGGTATAAGGTTGTAAGTCAGTGCTTTATGCAAAATTTCAAAACTGTAAGCAATATGATGATGAAGCTTAAACTTGTTTTACAACTATTTGGCACTGGAACAGAATTTACCCACCAAGGGTCAAGGTTTGTATTACTTATAAACTAGTGACTAGTAAAGTTGCAGAAAATATTTTAGTTTAGTTTAAATAATGATTTTTGAAGTGTGTGTCGGTACCTTTTTACACCCTTTGGCCACTGTTAGAGATTGAGGTGAAAATTACAAGTTTTAGAGGAGTTGTAACTGTTGACTGACGGACAACAAACAAGTGATCACAAATGCTCACCATGAGCTTTACTCAGGTGAGCTAAAAATAATTTTAACAACATTTGGATGGAATAACAATCACTTTAAAACTTAATATAAATCATATCTAACAAATATTATCGTATAACAGAAGTGAATGCAGTAAAGCCCTTTTATCTATACTTTCTGGTCATAGCATTGAAAGAAAATCTAAATTTTCTTCTCATCTTAGTCGACTTCCACATAAAAACTATACAAATAACAACATTAAAGAACCACAAAACATATCTAGCTAAAAAGGTTACATATGAAAATGGGTAAATATATTTATTCTGGAAACAAACAGAGGGTCGCTCTGTGCAAAGTTTACAGCAGTCAAAGATCAAGGTCAAACTTTTAAAATCTTCACAATCAACCTTTCCTGCTTCTTCATGTGCTATTGGATATTCTACAATTATATTTCCAATGCAGGAAGGAGAAAAAGAGAAGCTATCAGTTTTGCCCTTGACATTTGTTGAGTAACTATGGCAACAGATTGATTGACCTCTGTTGACACACCCCTAGATGATGGGTCGGGTGAAATAGGTGTAGGTCAGATTGTAGTTCTTGAATGTGCAGAACTGATGGTCAACACGATTGTAGTGGGTGTCATCCACAAACTTGTCCAGCTCCTTGTGACTGTCCTTGGCAGTTGACACCTGAAACACAATGGTCAGTTTCTTGAAAACTGGCTGAAATAAATTCTGTGTTTTTTTTTAATTATAATAATCATTAAGTTTTTATTTCAACAAGGGTTTATTGTCACTTTTAACATATATGTCAAATTTGCAATCAGGCACATTGGTGGATGTGCATACAGTTAATTTGGATGAACATTAACCATCAACCTCCCGAAAGTAACTGGCAAGTTTTCTGACTTTCATTAATTGGAATTACCGGTAAGTCAAGTTTAAAACATTAACATGTTAAATTTGGCATCCGGTTATGACCTAAATATGGAATCCGGTTATATTGGTGGAAGAACTTCCTCAGAATGAATCTGAGTACAACCACTGTCCTTCCACAATTAACTGGCTGAGTGTTTAGATGAAGCTGGACTCAAACCCACAACCTCCGTGGTGAGAGGTCAGTTTGAGATCATATTCTTTAAAAAATGTCAGCATTAACTTGATTTATGCCACATGCAACATGCAAGGCTTTAATTCAGAAGATATAGACCTGTATGCCATAAGATTCAATCATACACAAAGTTGTTATTCTACAAGATGGCTACAGTGACCTTAATACACTCATCTAAGTTATACCAACATGACAGACCATGTTTACTGAAAGAATACATAAAACCTAACTTAACCCTTTACTTCATATAGATGCCTTTGGACACCTCTAATACAGACGCCTTTGGACACCTCTAATATAGACACCTTACGACACCTCTAATACAGACGCCTTTGGACACCTCTAATATAGACACCTTACGACACCTCTAATATAGACGTCTTTGGACACCTCTAATAAAGACACCTTTGAAAGAGAGTGGAAAACAGTGCAGGAAGTGTTCAGATTGCTCATTACGTGCAATCTGAACTCTTCCTACACTGTTTTTTTAAAGGCCTTCTGTGATTGGTGCGGGAAAATGCGTATCTATGAAGTAAAGGGTTAACTAGAACACAGATGCCTCCACTATATGTAAGTAAACTTTACCAAAAATTAAAATAAAAGGGGGCAATAACTCCTGTTAAACTAGACCAATGTTGACAAACCTTAACCTTTATTTAAGTAAAAGGCTATACACCAAATATTAATCACAAACATACTGGTCACCCCTTTCAGAAGTTATTAATTGGAAACCCAACTTCTTTTATAAAAAAATAAACTAAACTACGGACTATAACTTGTCTAAAATTTTAAACTTGGCCTGTATTTTATAATTTTACAGCTACACGCAAAATATCATATAAATACCAAAACCCTTTCAGAAGTTATTCAACAGAAACCGTTTAAAAGACAAGCAGACGGACTGAGGAATGGACAGACTTGATTAAGCACAGACAGTCTATTATTCATTAAACATTTCACAATTTAACAAGAACTATCCAAACAGATCAACAAGTGGTGATGACAGAATCAAATTGTGCAAAAATTGTTAATTCAAGGACCATAACAGTTTTCTGCGACATTAAAATTCTGATTAAGCATGCTCATTCCAGTGTTAATGTTTTAAGGAATTCCGACCCAAAGGGTAACAGTTATGGTGGGACTGAAGCCAAGTTATCACGAAAAAACAATTATCCCGTCAAGGGACGAAATTTTCTATTGGAATGAAAAAAGCGATGAATGATTCTTTTCCTTTCATAGCAAACACATTGAATTACTATTTTAATTATTGTCATTCTCCATTATCTGTTTTACCATATTCAGATAATTACTTTAATAGTTCCAACATCACAGCAAGAGAGTAAGTTTCAACCTTAGGGGTAGACAGAAATATCTCATACCAGTAAACCAACAGATATATCCACATCTGGTGTTCAAGAAAAAATATATCAGTTGAAAAATGAATGTACTACTATGAATTGAAACCTTTTTTGCTAAATCAACGATCACAACTGAAAAAAGATAATCTGATCTGACTAGTTCAAATTCTTGTCTAGAATCATATGGTTACATGATTGTATAACTGCTCATTTCAGTCAAGATCCAATGGACAATGTGGATGACAATGTACTCAACAAAACACTTTTTAACAAAATGATGTTGTTTCTTGATTTCAAGGCAGATATTATTTTTCAGACAGATGGGATTGAATAAAAAATAAATCCTGAATTTAGGCACATTTATGATTTCAAAAAGGATTATAAACATTGGATGACAGACAAAGGTTGTGATGCCAATCAAATTGTACACAGTTGAGCATAGGTTGAATATTAAATCCAAGGGTTGTGAGTTTGAATCCCATCCTGGCGGGTTTCCTTATACGAAATTGTGTCTAATTGTAATTCGTCTTTCAATGCTGATTTAAGTGGTGAAGTTATCAGTTACTTGCTGAGATGGGTGTGCTGGAGTATAGGTCAACATTCCAGGATCCCAGGAAAGTGTGGTTAGGCATTCCAGGATCCCAGAAAAGTGTGGTTAGGCATTCCAGGATCCCAGGAAAGTGTGGTTAGGCATTCCAAGATCCCAAGAAAGTGTGGTTAGGCAATTTATTAGCCTTTAAGGGGATAAAAAAGACACTAAATATTCAAACTAATCAAATTGTACAATTTCTAACAAGTTAGCGGCCACGACTAAAACAGTCAATATCTGATTTTATCAGTTTCAACAAGGACTTGCATTGAAGGATAGGAAACTAACATCTCCTGGCTAAATTTTGATAAAATAGCACCAAAGGATCAATTATTTGGAACATACATCATTCAGACTGATTTTCTAGACATAAATTTAAAGTTGTATGTAACTTTAGATGTTATATAATGTTTTAATCATGCAAAATGAATATTGCAAACATTGCAGTTTGAAGTTATTCTGTTGCAGTATACAAATTTTGTAATCAAATTTACTAGTCCAACAATTTTTAACACAATTTGCTGGGAATCATTTTGTAAAGAATTTCATTGTGCAAAGTAAAAGTAATAAATTTGATTTGTATTCCGAGATGAATGAAAGTCAAGATAACTGATAATGAGACTTTGTGAGATTTTGCCTGAATACTCAGTTGCTCTTCCCTCTCTATATAATTTGTTGGTTCCAAGAATTTGTCTGAAATCTACTGTTTTAATTTGGTGAAAAAACCTACCTTGTTGGCAAAGATAGTCATCTGAAATTTTCCAGGATTAAAGATGTCCAAGACCCTGTTGATCAGTCCATTGTAAGACTCCTACAGTAAATTAAACAGTTACCGGTACACAAACGTTTACTTTTTATGACAAAATGGAACGCAAATTGGTATATCGAGCATTGCAGTTATAAAGAACAGATTGTGTGAAGTTAAATTGATATGACAAGCTCCAGCTTGATTAGGGCTACTTTATTAAAACACATCAGAATGGAGAGTATGTTTTAGACTTGCAAATAAACATTACCGGACTTAACTGTTTCTCTCTTTCTCAAACTTTCTTTCATTTGTGTTGGAATTTGCTTATCCTGAATCAAAAACTCATTATTGCTTATATTGTATTACTATTCATTTATGTTTTGTTGACTGAAAATAAATGTAATTGTATTTTAACAATAAATTATTTGAACAATATACGCTACAATAAATAACGAGTTGCAAAAGACTCACTAGTGGCACATTGCTTTCAAAGCTTACGTAGGAACAATGGGGTTCTGGAGTAACATGGATCGTGATGTACTGACCCTGAAAATATAGTAATCTTCTTTACAATGTATGCATCGGTACATGACAATTAAAAATGAAATTTTACCTCACCCATGAAGCGTTTTGACTTTTTTGATATTTTGTTGTTAAATATATTCAGAGATCCCAGAAGACATTATGACTGGTTTTATATTCAGAGATTCCAGAAGACGTTAAGACTGGTTTTATATTCAGAGATTTGAAAAGATAATATTCAGAGATTCCAGAAGACAATACGATTGGTTTTTATATTCAGAGATCCCAGAAGACATTATGAATGGTTTAATATTCAGAGATTCCAGAAGACATTATGACTGGTTTTATATTCAGAGATTCCAGAAAACAATATGACTGGTTTTATAATCAGAGATTCCAGAAGACACGACTTGTTTTATATTAAAAGATTCCAGAAGACATAATGACTGGTTTTATATTCAGAGATTCCAGAACACATTATGACTGTTTTTTTATTCAGTGATTCTGGAGACACTATGACTGGTTTTACATTCAAATATTCCAGAAAACAATATGACTGGTTTTATATTCAGAGATTCCAGAAGACATGACTGGTTTTATATTCAGAGATTCCAGAAGACATTATGACTGGTTTTATATTCAGAGATCCCAGAAGACATTATGACTGGTTTTATATTCAGAGATTCCAGAAGACATTATGACTGGTTTTATATTCAGAGATTCCAGAAGATAATATGACTGGTTTTATATTCAGAGATTCCAGAAGACATTATGACTGGTTTTATATTTAGAGATTCCAGAAGACAATATGACTGGTTTTATATTTAGAGATTCCAGAAAACATTATGACTGGTTTTATATTCAGAGATTTGAGAAGACATTATGACTGGTTTTATATTCAGAGATTCCAGAAGATATTATGACTGGTTTTATATTAAGAGATCCCAGAAAACATTATGACTGGTTTTACATTCAGAGATCCCAAAAGACATTATGACTGGTTTTATATTCAGAGATCCCAGATGACATTATGACTTGTATTATATTCAGAGATTCCAGAAGACATTATGACTGGTTTTATATTCAGAGATCCCAGAAGATATTATGACTGGTTTTATTTTAAGAGATCCCAGAAGACATTATGACTGGTTTATATTCAGAGATCCCAGATGACATTATGACTTGTTTTATATTCAGAGATCCAAACGACATTATGACTGGTTTTATATTCAGAGAAGCCAGAAGAAATTATGACTGGTTTTATATTCAGAGATTCCAAAAGACAATATGACTGGTTTTATATTCAAAGATTCCAGAAGATATTATGATTGGTTTTATATTTAGAGATTCCAGAAGACATGACTGGTTTTATATTCAGAGATTCAAGAAGAAACTATGACTGGTTTTATATTCAGAGATCACAGACAACATTACGATTTGTTTTATATCAGAGATTCCAGAAGACATTATGACTGGTTTTATAAATCCGAGATTCCAGAAGACATTATGACTGGTTTTACATTCAGAGATTCCAGAAAACATTATGACTGGTTTTATATTCGGAGATTCCAGAAGACATTTTAGATGGTTTTATTTTCAGAGATTCCAGAAGACATTATGACTAGTTCTATATTCAGAGATTCCAGAAGACATTATGACTGTTTTTTTTATTCAGAGATTCCAGAAGACATGACTTGTTTTATATTCAGAGAGTCCAGAAGATATTATAACTGGTTTTATATTCAGAGATTCCAGAAGACATTATGACTGGTTTTATATTCAGAGATCTCACAAGACATTATGACTGATTTTAAATTCAGAGATCCCAGACGACATAATGACTGGTTTTATATTCAGAGATCCCAGAAGACATTATGACTGGTGTTATATTCAGTCCTGCTAAGTGCAGACGAGACAAATTCACAAATCAAGGTCTCGATATCACTCCCAATGCTTTTTACTGCTACACACAAAGTATGGCACAGATTGTAATTAGAAAGCATATGCAGGCATATCTGGTGATTAACCAGACATTTCAATGAATTATTTAAGACCAATTATTTTAAATATTCCTGTGGAACAAACAAACAATATACGAGGGGGGATAAAAAAGTTTGTAGATTTTTGCCATAACTTTTTTATTTATCATTGTATTCTAATAATTTTCAGGGAGCATGTGCCGCTATATATTTGCAGTAATTTTTCATCATTAGTTTATATTCTATAGTAATTATGGAAATGTCGATTTACGTAGTCGGGGCAGTTTTTGCTTTTTTCCTACCGCTACTATTCAAACAAGCGTAGCGTTGCCAAAACACGTTTTATCTTTAAATAAAAAATATCAATGTGTGCTGTATTGTATGCTTGTTTACATCCTTTTAAAAAAATGACACCAATTATGCGCATCTCAAAATGACAACAATATTATGATGTTATTGTATGCCATTTTTGTTTGAAACAAAATGACGTCGGGGCACTTGAAAATGGATAATGACGCGAAATACTGCTGTTCCATAAAGTTCTGCTCCATGTTAGGTAATACACCTGCTCATAGAGAGAACAAAAGTATATACGGTGAATCTAATGTTTCAAGGTCTCTAGTGTTTAAATGTCACAAAATTAATGTTTTTGAGATGGCCAGGAATTAGTCATTAAAAAAGAGCAAATGGGAACTTGATATGAAGATATATTTGAATCAAAGCATGTTTGACAGAATTTTGTGTCCAGTATACCATCTTCTGATTTTGTTAACATGTTCACTGAGTGGTGTAAATGGTGGCAAAAACGTATAGACCATGGAGGAGAGTATTTTGAGAAGAAGTGGCTCAGTAAATTTGATACAAAAGCACCTGTTTAAAATATTGACATCATTTTTGTTAAATACAACGTCATCAATTTGCCCCGACATATCTAACTGTTATGCTTTGAATAGTGCCTTATTTTCTTAATAGTTGACGTACCATGCTAAAATTTTCAAAATATGTCCCATATATATTTATTTCAAATACAATAACACTATTGTGCATTGTATAATTGACATCAATAAGTTATGGCAAAAGTCTACAAACTTTCTGATCCCCCCTCGTACATTCCTTAACAGTCACGTGATTCCAAGTTCATTACAACTTGAATAATAAACTTCCATGCATGGACTAGTATTGAAACTTCAGATCACAGGATTGTAAAAATTTATTCTTCCATTTCATCATTATGAAATTGAACATTGCTGGTGGATTTGTTTTTGTTAATAGGAGCAGCCTTTTATTTTAGAGTTTTTTTTATGAGCTGAAACAATGCATATTTTTTTCCGTTATTGTCTTTTTTATTGTTATTATTGAATGTAATTTTTTTCACATGTTTAAAACTTAAACAATAGATTTTAGTAGGGCTTTATGCACTCTAACCTTGCTTGTGTTGTCCTGATCAAGCTTTGCAATGTTGATCACAGTCAAGATGATCATGCATGACAGGGACCATGTTTTATTCCTTGAAATTTATTTTTTCATGTTTTTGATGTAAGCAGGCAGAAACAAATCAAACAATTAACATATATTGTGGACAATGTATTATGTCATTTTATTTTTTTTTACATAAAATAAACACTTTAATAATATCAATCAAATTAAAAGGTGAATGAATGTTACTTGAAGACTAGCAGCTGTCAGTACAGTGAAACTTCTCTAAACCCAAAAAAATTTTGACTGAACAAAATGGTTGGTTTCGGCAGGTTTTCATGTTATCTCCATTTCTTAACGAATGGTATGCCATTCGAACTTCAAACAATAGCCAGTATGTGTAAATATAAACACAATTATGAGGGATAGGAAATTAAAAAAAAACAATGCATCGTATTTTATATCTTATTCAAACAACTTTAAACTATGCATAAATATAACTAAAAATACGGTTAACAGAATGTCCAGTTTACAGAGGTTACACTGTACTTATTGGGAATGAGAAGGTTAAGAATCAGCCTATGTTCATTATTTTTCAAATTGATGCACACTAGTACTGTCTTCAATAAAGCCTTTGATGTAAAGTTGGGAATTAAGCTAGTTCAGTAGATGTGTTCTAATTCACACATACTAACATGTATATGTATAATTGTATACATGTAAATACTAGCAGATATGTACATGTCAGTCACTTTTAAGTGGGGGCAGTGGTCTAATGGATAGAGTGCCAGAGGTTGTGTGTTCAATCCCCAACTCAACCCAATGTCACTCCTAAAACAACACTCAGTACTGGTTCTAGCCAGGAAGCAGACTCGAGAGCAGTTCATATAAGCTCTGAGCTTTCATGGCAATCGAGCTAAAATAAATTAGTATAAAATGATCAAAACTTTTATGAAAGATGTGTGTGTACATGTTTTTTGTCGATGAATGCACAATCTTAGTTTTATACAATTAATATGGAGAGATTTATGGAATTCAAGTTGTGAAACTGCATGGTTAACTATGTTGTTACCTTTGGAAGAAGGCCATTCATGGAGTAGCCACATGGCTCAAACAGGAAGTCATCAATAACAGCTCCAGGTATGATGGTATCAATACCAGATTTCTGAAAACAAAAACATGTAAATTTAAAAACACTATAAAAAATACCCCTCATTTTTATATAGATACCAATACCACATACCTGTACATAAAAACACAAACATTCCAATATTATAAGTTTTCTTTCTTTTTTTAACACCCCAACCAGATTTTTTAAATTCACCTTTATTACGATTTTGATGTATAATATTTTTTTTACTATTTAGAGCCATTTTATACCATCGAGGACTTACAGACGATCAGTTATCCTAACCACTCCTTCCTTGGATTCAGGATGGTTTACCAGTATTTAAGCACACCAAACTCCACAACTGATAACTTTTCCACTCAATTCAGTAGGCAGAGATTCAAAATGACCTCCACTCAATTGATAGTCAGACATGCTATTGACAGAGCTGACAGCTAAACAGGCCTGGGTGTACATCAGTCAATACAGGTAATCTTTTTCCATGTAGAAAGTTGTAAACAGCTCTAGTTTAGATGCTTTTCTAGACAATAAAGACATATTTAACACAAGCGACATGGCATTTCTCTCTGTTAATATCATCACGGTTTTGTCATTTCATAGCAACAACATTGATAACATCCTCAATCTGCAAGATAATTTATCTAATTTTATATTCTAGCTTAAAATGAAACATGGAAACATTGATTTTTACTTTTATTGTGAGAATTGTAAGTGAAAAGTTAAACAATAGGTCCATGGGCCTTTACGGTCACCTGATTATCCTTTATGACATTAAGCTATATGAATCTATTTTCCAACTTTTGTCAATAAAACATAAGCATTTACTATCATGTCAGCAACAACAAATCACACCAAAAACCATTCAAATGAGTCTATTCATTTATCAGAAATGACCTTTTTCTCTTATAAAATATTTAGTAAAGTAGGCCCCTACCCGAGGACCAAACCCTGAGACCAAGGGACATGCAATTCACAATTTTTATAAAGGAACCCATATGCATCCATAATCATCTCACCACTGGTTTACCAGTGGTGATCATAGTAAGAAGATTTTCAAAGTTTACCTTAAATTTGACTGTTTTGGCACCAGCCCCAAGGGGACCATGCATTTCACAATTCTGATTCATCCTTAGGTACCTAAGCTGCATACAACATTTCATTACAATTGAGCTTACAGTTTTTGAGAAGAAGTTGAAAATGTCAATTGTTTATGGAAAGATAACTGACAACGATGGACAAAATGCGACCGCAAAAGGTGACCTAAAAAAGTGTCATTCATAAATAAACATAAACTCTTCCTTCAGAAGATTTCAAATACACAACTTAAGCAATAATGATCATTATTACCTCACTACAACAGAAAAAAATCACGATTACATGTGCTTCTCAATGCGGTTATATAAACAAGCTACACAGCTTGTACAAATCATTCGCAATTTGCAATGCAGAAATGAGAATTTAATCAAAAATAACTTTGTTAGAAACAAGTGCCATGACTGTGATGATTGGAAAACAGGTGTTTTATAGTTAATATAGATGAAGGCAACAATAATTACCATTGAAGAAACACTGATATACATGTAGCATATAACAATGTTCTCAAAGTCAATAAAATGTTTAGGTAGCTACAATGTGAATTTGAGTGGGTAGGTTCAATGTAGAAGCACGTCCAACAAACACTTTTTAAGAATGGCCTGATGGTACTTTATTGAGTATAGACAAACCTGGGTTGCTTCCTTGCCATCAGCGCTGACCTCCATGGTGAAAATATTCATCTTCTCTGGACACAGGTCCCACATCAGCAGGTGATAAAGGTCAAGGACAACAAGATCATAATCTCACATGCCAGTCCCAGTGATTATAATATTTACAGACAAAATAAAATATCAAGATGCATTTAAAAACAATAGGATAATAAACTCTCAGGAAACACAAACAGTCTTAAAAAGGTAAATTTATAAGTAAGTAACTTTCATATTAAGGACTACTATTGTATGTTCAACTTTATTCACTCACTATTGAGTTCAAGGGTTTGGGACTAGGGTGTAAATTTGTCAATATTTTGAGTATGAGATTCGGACTCGAACATTTAAGATAGAAATATCATTAATTATACAAGAAAATTACAACTTTAATGTTTATCTGCAGAAACAAGCAATTTCAATGTATATTTAACAAAATATCGCATCTCTCACCACTAACTTCATGTTTCAAGGTTTGCAAAAATGTCAGGTTTAAAAGTGATTCTCCGATTATATGTACTGATGAGGTTGGTTTAGACCATAGTGATGGGCAAGGATGCCAGTAAATTGCTGAAGGGCAGTAGTGCTACTTCGGTATCAGATTACAAATTTAATTTTATCAGTGGAGGAATACCTCAGAATGAGTCTTCTGCAAGTCAGTGATCTACTTGCGTTTCTTCTGAGGTCTGCCTCCACCTATATTATTGGCTGCCATATTATATATCGAGTACTGTGTGCAATGCATAGTCAAACCCCATTCCTTAACTTATACAGATGTTAATCAATTTATTTCTTATAATTGGATATAATTCTCAAATTCGGTTCACATTTATGGTAAAAACAATGTCTTTACCAGAAATGTGAACTGTACAAGAAAATTATATCAATAATACAAACAAATATTGATTATCTATATACAGTCAGACCTGTATAAGCGATCACCGTTATTGAGCACCCACTTGCAATAAGCAGTCACATTTGCTATTTCTCATTTCTACACTTCCACAGCTTAAAATGCCACTTTTGACATAAATCCTAAATCTGACAAAAGGGAAATAAATCTCACTAGGAATTATCACTATTATTATCTCCTCAGTAGGTTTTCTATCATTTCTTTTACAATATATATTTTAAAACGACTATGGAGGAACTACACAACACTATATAGCGAGCATGTGTCTGAGAGACACTCTTCTATGGTTTGCCAGTCTGGAAGATGGACAATTACAGGTGATTCTTATAGACAGAAACATTAACCATGTCAAGGATATTTCAACAGTCTGGTCTGGCTGTGTGACACCAACATCATCCATTGTGTACAGGTACCAGCAGTCACGATTAATACGACCCAGTGTATAGGCAGCACCCTCTGCAATCAATGGACAAATGAATGAATGAATGAATGAATGAATGAATTGAATTGAACGAACGAACGAACGAACGAACGAACGAACAAACGAACGAATGAGAATTTAATGATGTACATGTACCAAAACAAAAAGGTTATATAATCTCAGAACAAGAATATGGTTGTTCAAATAATATTACCCACTGGCATAGCTAGAAAACTACTCGAGTTTAATGAACATATCTACAACTGGAGTAACCAATCTGTGGTGTATTTACAACTGGAGTCACCGATCTGTGGTGTATCTACAACTGGAGTCACCAATAGGTTGTGTATCTACAACTGGAATTACCAATCTGTGGTGTATTTACAACTGGAGTTACCAATCTGTGGTGTATTTACAACTGGAGTAACCAATCAGTGGTGTATTTACAACTGGAGTGACCAATCTTTGGTGTATTTACAACTGGAGTTACCAATCTGTGGTGTATATCTGTGGTGTATTTACTACTTGAGTTACCATCTGTGGTGTATTTACAATTAGAGTAACTGATCTGTGGTGTATTTACAACTGGAGTTACCAGTATGTGGTGTTTCTACAACTGGAGTTACCAATCTGTGGTGTATCTATAACTGGAGCTACCAATCTGTGGTGCATTTACAACTGGAGTTACCAATCATCTGTGGTGTATTTACAACTAGAGTTACCAATCTATGGTGTATATATGTGGTGTATTTACAAATGGAGTTACCAATCTGTGGTGTATTTACAACTGGAGTAACAAATCTGTGGTGTATCTACAACTGGAGTTATCAATCTGTGGTGTATTTACAACTGGAGTTACCAGTATGTTGTGTTTTTACACTGGAGTTACTAATCTGTGGTGTATCTATAACTGGAGTTACCAATCTGTGGTGCATTTACAACTGGAGTAACCAATCATCTGTGGTGTATTTACAACTAGAGTTACCAATCTATGGTGTATATATGTGGTGTATTTACAAATGGAGTTACCAATCTGTGGTGTATCTACAACTGGAGTTACCAATCTGTGGTGCATTTACAACTGGAGTTACCAATCTGTGGTCTATTTACAACTAGAGTTACCAATCTATGGTGAATATCTGTGGTGTATTTACAACAGGAGTTACCAATCTGTGGTGTATTTACAACTGGAGTTACCAATCTATGGTGAATATCTGTGGTATATTTACAACAGGAGTTTCCAATCTGTGTTGTATCTACAACTGGAGTTACCAATCTGTGTTGTATCTACAACTGGAGTTACCAATCTGTGGTGTATTAACAACTGGAGTTACCAATCTGTAGTGTTTTTATATACATTGTAAATGTTATTAAAAAATATAAGACAGAGCATTTTCTTTGAAATTGGAAAGAGGCCCAAGCCGTCGCGATTATGAAAAATACAGCGTGACTGAGCAGAAATAGAGAAAAAAAATTAAGGCTTTAGCGTATTACAGTAATACTTAATATCCAGTGGATGTTGTTTTCACCTTTAATTTTGAACATTTTATTTGCCTCAATTGGGAACACCTCATGATTTTTCAATTTATAGGAAATAGCCAAATTTTGGCCTTTGTTTGATCAAGTTTAACAAAAGCCCTGTAAGATTTCATAGTAAATAAACAAACATAATATTTATTATGTATTTATGTATAATAAATTATGCAAATTGTAAAGCTTTTTTTTTACATGGAGATTTTTAGAGCTGATTATTTTAAATAAATTTATAAGCAATACTAGAATAACTTTGGCTTCACATGGACAGACACATTTACTATCTTTATTCGAGACCTCATCGACTAATAAAACTATAAATGTGTCCATTAGTCATTGATGCCCCCACCATACGATTGTATATTTTACCAAAAATTAGTAATAGTGACCGACGTTGGCAATATCAAACATGACCTACATTTTGTAACTATCCATTTTGTATCTATACAGCAACACACCAAATATCAAATAACGCCCCTCCCAGAAGTTATTCATTTGAAACCAATTTCACAGGCAGAGGTAAAAACTGACAGACCAACAGAGGTAACACTAAATGCCCCTTCATAAGGTGGGTTTAAAAAAATAACTTTTAATTTCGCAAAAATTTGGTTATACAAAAATATTCAAGCAACAGTAGCTCATCCTTACAGTTTTAACTTTAAAACATATGCTGCAGTCTTGGTATAGGAGTAGAGTATCCACCTCAAATGTGGAAGGTCATGGGTTCGATCCAAACCTGTCATATTAACAACTTGAACAAGAGTTGTCAGAAGACAACAAAGCTCGCCGATGGGATAAAACACACATGATATATTAAACTTAAACCAACTAAACGCAAAAGTTTAACATGGGTGTCTTAGTCCAAAAAGGGCCATAACTGTGCCAAAATACAATAAAGAGTTATGGTTCTTGTCTCTGTGTGTTCCGTTGATGATGGTGAACACATATGCAAAGTTACATTAATAACTAATGAGTGGTTGCATGGATATCTTAAGCTTAAATGCAAAACCTGAGTGTCTACAGACGCTGCCGACGCCAGGGTAATGGCATTAGCTCTCCTTAGACTTCATCCCGGCGAGCTAAAAAATGGTATTAGAAGCTTCCTCACTTGGTACTCAGCATTATGAGGATAGTTCTAGGTCTGGTCAACCCCATGTCAGTATAATATGACTGGGAGGGGTATCATACCATGTGTCTGCTGCATTGATATTTCAATGCGGTATCACTCAAATACTGTCTTAAGTAGACACCATCTCGATATAAAGAGCAGTTAAAAAATTGTTGAAAGTGAAGATTACCAGCATACAACAACAACCTTTAAAACAGGACATAGACTCCGTTGGCCGAATCTCTGGACGGTTCAACTTGCATCTCAAAGGGAATGATTTTATTAGATTTAAATATATGATATATACTTAAAACCACCTGTCACATAATTTATACACTCGTAACAATATGATCAAATACAACTATTAAAGACATGAATCAATATAAGTAGCTGATGCAACACTTAATTTTCACTGTGTATGAAGTTTTCTTGATCATAAAGGGAAATAGGAAAATATACAACGTAATTGGATAGTCATGAATCTCATAAAAAAAAAAACACATAAATATAACAAAATAAAAGCCAACTGTTATATGATTAATCAACTGCAACCAAACCAGTTTATTCTGATATCATTTGCCATGAAATCCATAACACGACAGCAGATTTTACATTTGTTTATAAGTTTGTAGTGCTACCAGTCTCAGTATATTTTAATACCGGAACATATTCATCTCTTATGATATAAACTTGGCCAAGATGAACTATACTAGGTCAATATGAACCAATCTGAGCCAATATGATACAAACTACGCCAATATAAACCAAATTTTTATTTAACTTATTTATTTTACCTGGATTGTGAAACAAGTTCTTACAGTTTAGACAAATCCAAATCACGCTCCAAGTCTTTCTGGGTAGAACCAGTACTAAATATATGCATATTAAGTGTCTTGACCAAGGACACCACACAAAGCCATGGTAGAGAAATGAATCTATGACCCTCCAACCAATATGAGCCAATATGATACAAACTGGACCAATATGAACCAATCTGAACCAAACTGAACAAATATGAACCAATTTTAGCTAATATAACCATGTTTAAGTTGTAACCTTTTACCCTGGACCAATATTACCTGTACTTACTTTTAAACAGCTGATCAAGATGGTCGACCTCTGACTCAAAGTACCTGTGGATCCTGTGTTGCTTGTCAGGCTGCATAAAGTTCTTCCGCGAGTAGAAGATGTCCTGTTTATAAACAATTAACCTTACATGTAGTACATCCATAACCCTATTATCACTTATAATCGATCAAAGGTCAACAAAAGCAAATGTATTGCAAACATTGTAATTTTTTGGTGAAATTCAAAAAATATTCTTATCAAATTTTAATAACAAAGGAAAATGATCAGACTCGAATATCATAACTACAGCCAAACGACTGTAACATTCTAATCACACACCAAGTTTCTTTTAGTAAGCAACAAATTTTAAACTATAACATTCTGTAACTGGTTTTCCCTCTATAAATGAAGTTAGTTTAGTTTATACTAATTTATTTTAACTCGACTGCAATGAAAGCTCAAAGTTTATATGAACCAATCTCGAGTCCGCTTCCTAGATAGAATCAGTACTGAGAGTTGTTATATGAGAAGCATCCGGTCGAGCTTGGGATCAAACCCGCAACCTCTGGCATGAGCTGCCAACACTCATGCCATTACACTACCGCCCGCACTTACATATGAGGTTTTATATTGGTATATATAAACAATACCAATGGCATACAATTTCTATTACAACCAGGGTCCTCCGTCATTGGTCAAAGGCACTATCTCAATATCACTTATCTTCCACCACTAAGGATTCGAGGCCAGTTAAATCTAATCATCTTTATTAAGAAGTTTGCAGGTTAGCTGTGAAAAGAATGCTCCTAAGTTTATCATCTTCCTCCACCAAACCAACTGGATGCCATAATAATAAAACTTATATTGAAAAAGGCATAAAACCAAAATTAAAAAATATATCTTACTGGTTGCATAAATTGAGTACATGTTTTTGTCTTATAATGAAAACCAAAACCTACTGCGACAGTATCAAATCCACACTGTTCCTTGACCAGCTGCAGTAACGGCTCTATAGCCAGCAGGAGAGTCGTAGTTCCGCAGGTCTTCAGTATGAATCTCTGCTCTGTCACAAACATGCTGCTCTCACTGAAATGAAGGGTTCACAGCTACAGACCAGAAATGAATCTTCTTTTCCATCATCCAAATGAAGGATTTGGGGTAATAGCTGCCTCATCAGACAGTGATTGTATTTTAATTGTTTATGGGTTGTTAATTAAACAAGCAAGACAGATCACAATGCCATTACTCTAGAAAATGAAAAAAACAATAACTATAATTATGCATGACATGGACGAATAGACCAATCTTTTCTGACAGTAATTATTTTTATTCAATATACATACTTTTATAGGCCTTACCTCAGAACGTATGCGTCCATATCCTCACATTTCTTGGAGCTAATAACTTCACATTTCACCAGCTTCAAGAGGTCATCCCATAGCTTCCTGATGAACAAACAACAGAAAATTAAAACATACTGTACAAATCAATGGTTCAACACAACACTGCTCTATTTCCTTATTTGTTTATATGTAGGTACATGTAGAACAGCATTGTGCCAAGGCACAAGTGAGCAGATCATTTTCAATTCTGCATTCATTAGTGATTATTATTTTATTAAAACCGATAATCTATAATATATATATATATATATATATAGATACAAAACATGTTTTCAGCTTATGATTATAAACAGTGAAATTATCATTTATAATTTCTCTATTTTAACACTAGTTTATCAAATATGACTCACAGAAATTCTTATAATTAGATTTTTTTCAGGGACAAACTATATCTCCCCGTCATACAATTGTTATAATTCTTAAAATGCTCAACGTTCAAAACTCACATGATAAGGCTGCAAGAAAAACTGCAAAGGCACCAAAAAGCAAAGTGGATATGCACACCAACATTTTTCATCAATTATTTGCAGCAAGTTTTGTCATAACATGGTATTTCATCGTGGAGAGGCGAACCCAATCAAACCTTCTAGGTCCTGGAGGCAGTATGTTAACCACAAGGCCACTGTGGCAACTAATTTTAAAGGTGACGAAGAAGATGTGATCATTATTGCATAGTCTAGTTTTAATACAGAAATGCCAATTCCAATTTCATTTCCATCTATTATTTCAAACCAATGTTCATGATTATTTAGTATCGAACGGACTAAAATTTTGTGACAAGCTGTTTATATATAAAATCAATCATATGCCTAACCTTCTGTACACTTCAGAACTGCTAAATAAAGCAATGAATTTGAAATCACGACTAGACCTTGCAAGAACAACATTGAATTTCTGATTTCTATATTTGACTTGGTTTGCTACGGATTTCCTATAAATGTAGAATACAATTTACTCCAACCACAAATTTAGGTAGAAAGTAGCCAAATGTGAACAGAATTTGAATTGAATTTTTACCTAAACTAACTAGCAGTTTTTTTATAACAATGAATGTTAAAAGCATTCTACTATTTATTTCAACGACTATATTTGGTAGATGAATCATATCTTGTTGCAATCTTTGATAGCCAATAAATGTACCCAAAAAACAGAAAAACTTCTAAAAGTGAACAGCATCTGCATAACTCAATTACTAGGCTAGGTATTATTTATTACTGTGACAGAAGTACAGGGTCAAAGGTAGGAATATTATTTCTGAGCATACTTATGCAAGCGGTTAGTTTTCAGCTACTGTGCTATCTGCTGTATATATGCTTCAATGATCTATATGTATGTAACTTGATCATTTCTTATTATCAGAATGATTGATTATGCATGTAACAGGATAAGAGCAATATGCAACCAGTCTGGGACTCCAACCCGGGAGCTTTTGCTGACAGGGCAATTGCTCTACCGGCTGAGTTAGTAGGATTGCTTATATAATCTCTCTATTAATAAATTATGTACACACTGTGACATATTCTCATAAATTTGGAATTCATCCTCAAGTTTCCGTTGAGATCAGAGAATCATGTGAATATTTCTCGCAATATATAGAAGTTAGTTGGAGGCCAATGAAACAGGATAAAGAAGGATGGGAAACTTGCATGTCCTGACTATTTATTGATAAAACTATGTGTGAAGAATTAACTATTTGGTAAATTAACCATTCAGAACTCACAGGCAGCCGCTTTCTTGTACATGCATATATTTAAAACATTACAGTAATCGTGAGGGAAAATATTAAGTAATTTGTTAATATATAGCAACTGTTTAGAATACAAATTTTTTAATTCAAATTGTTGGGAATGGTCTCACTTTGTGGAAATGTCATTTTGCAAAGAAACAGATTTTAATTTGTATTCTTTAGTTGAAAGGAAGTTACGATAATTAAAGCGACAAAGGTCACCCATATAAGTACAACTTTAGATACAATTGGTGCACTAAGTTGTTATAAAAGTTAGCTCAACAGCAAGACTGTTGTAAATGACTCATCTGCATCTATCAACATATTACTCCCAACAATCAATTTCTGATTATTACTTGGAGGCGCTGTCGGGGAACAGCATAAGAAATAGTACAAAATGAAATATAGTAAAAAAAAAAAAAAAATATATATATTTTCATTTAAAAATAACAACAATTCTAGTATTAAAAATAGAGACATGTTTAGCATGTTACTGTGGCCGGCCAGACCAGCGTAAAAACTGATTTAGGCTGGTACTGGCTTTAACATTACTTGGTAGGCTATTCAAATTTTTTATTGTCCTATTAAGGGAAGAATGAGTTCTGATGATATAGGGTCCGAGAAAAATGTACATAAGAATTTAGATTTTTTAGATTTTGGATTTGATGGTGGTGATTTACAGCAACTAGGTTGTTTTTTTATTTTACAAAGTAAGATTAGTGATGAGTTTATTCTTCTTTGATGGAGGGTCTGCCAGTTTAAAATTTGATACATTTGAATGACTGCTTGTAAAGTGGTAATCATTAAGGACATATCTAGCTGCTGCCCTCTGTATTCTTTCTGGTATGTTTGTGTCTTTGCCAGGGATGCCAAATGTACAAGTAGTATTCTATTTGTGGTCTAACATAACTGGTGTATGTGTTTTTTTTTATCTTTTTATTATTTGTTTGTATATTACGTTTAATGAATTTCAGGGTGTTGTTTGCTTTTGATGTTATGTTGTCTATATGGGTTGAAAAATTAAAATCGTGGCTGAGTGTGATGCCGAAGTATTTTGCATTTTTTGTTGTTTTAAGTTCTGTATTGTGTAATTTATTGATGAATACAATGGTATATTCTTTTTTGTTATTCTTATGAATTCACATTTATCTGCATTGAATTCCATAGACCATTTTTTTTCCTAATTTTCTAGGGTATTAAGATCATTTTGGAGAATTTAGGGATCAGACATTGTATTTATTATTAGGTACACTATGGTGTCATCTGTAAAGATCATGTCTACTCAACTTTTGTGCGAGTCTGGCAAGTCATTTATATAAGCAAAAAGAGGCAAGGGTCAATGCCCAAACTTTGGTGTACACTGTACATGACTGGGGCGGACTCTTGACATGTGACCCTCTACAACTACAGGTTGAGTTCTATTCTGTGAAAATGAACTTATCCATGTGACTGATTTAGTGTTAATTCCTAGATTAAAAAGTTTGTAAGTTAAGAGATTAAATTCAACTTTATCAAATACTTTACTTAAGTCAATTACTATGAGATCTGTTTGATTTCCAAACTCTAAATCAAAGATTTCTTTTGTTAAAGCCTTTTTGTTGACCTCTGAACTTTCATTACAATCTACCCCTCTGTTTGCTTGGCACCAACCGCACAGCCTATACATAGCCTCCAGCAGTTTTCAACCATATGCCATTTGATTTCAAGAAAAGTGAGATTTGTGCAGATGCAAGTTCAGGGTTACTTCTGACAGCATTAAAGTGACAATGGTCCCTGCAATTCTGATAGAGTTCAACCATGTCGCTAAAAAAAGCCAGCTCAGCAGTGAGTCAGCTGTATGTGAATTACATACTCTCACTCCACTATATAACCTTTTGGGCTCCCACCCAACTGCACAGCCTGTAGCTTCTCACAGTTCCTGGCCATATTACACCCTTATCCAAGGAAAGAATGATTTGTGCAGGCACAGATTAGAATGTTATTTCTGACAACATTAAAGTGACAATGAATTACCCATCCCAGTATTAACCCTCTGTTGCTTGTAACAGTCTATGAGTGTTTTCATCCTTACATTTTACATTGAAAATAAAAGAAGTAACAAACCAAAAGTAAGAGAATATGAAATATTTATTTCTTTTTTGTGGAATGATTAAATATATTTCAGTAAGTATATTTTGAAGATGTTACTTATTAAAATTCCAATTAATTAGTTATAGTAATTTCTTTATTTGACTTTTAAATGTCCAAGATGTCAAGTGGTCAGTATAGAAGTATATATCTATAAATAGTATTTAAGGCAATGAATAACCTCAAGGTAGTAAAATGTATCAAAGTGTATGAATACTAGTTAAGCTGTATAATTATCAATAGTGAATATTCAATTTAGATTTATAAAGATTGCAGAACTCTATTTCTATAATTAACTAAGAGTCATTCCTGCTACAGCTCAAATCCCGATAAGAGGCACAGATCGACATGGTCATTCTTGACTTTTCCAAGCATTTGACACAGTCCCCCACAGGCTACTTCATAAGATGGAACTATATGGAGTAGATGGACACATCAATGTCTAGCTGACAGACTTCCTTATTAACAGGACAATGCAGGTTGTGGTCTATGTGTAACAAGGTTGTTGTGGCCTAATTTAGTAGTGTCAGCTAGTATGTGTCCATTGTAGGGATATAGGCTATATTTAGGTCAGGTAGCGTGGAATTGTTAAAACGTATTGAAATCTCGATCGGAGCAACATTTTTAAGATATTTTTACATTTTCATTCTTTGATTAAAAAATAAATCATTTTGAAGTTTAGTTCATCAAATTCCAGTAAGTATTAGGAAAGTTGGAATAATTAAATGGGTTTATTTGTCATTAAACTAGTTTAGGTTTACATTGGCCTAATAGCGTAAAATCCACATCATACGATGTTTGAGGGTTTGTTGTTTCATGATTTACACGAAATTCACTAAGGTATGTGGACGGTTTTGCTATAAATGCTGACTCTGTTATGGAAACAATGTCCAGTTAGCAAAATCATTGGGTGTGGTTGTGACGAGAAAGACTGAGCATGTAACTGTTCCAGTACATAATGGCATATGGGTATGTGAATTTCATATTATGTTGTATTTAAATGTCTGATATATATATTTTTTACATAATCAGATCTAAGTAAAGTTGTATAAATTGTTCATATCCAGGCCGAAGGTAATGTATGTAATTTAATACACATCTACGGTATTGAGAAGCGTTTTGTTAGAATACAGGCCGAGGAATCTGTGAACGTATTTTGACCTGTTGATATTGTGTTTAAGATGAAGTATTGAGATTCACCATGTTAGAATTGATTGATATTAGTAATTAAATTTTGTTGGTGCCTATTCTGATATTCACAAAGTGAATAGATATAGAATTGGTCTGTAATTGTTAATATTATAATGAGAAGTTATGTAGAGATATAATTACTATGAGATGTTGTTTAAACTACCATGAAACTGCAGATAGTAAGAAATGAACTATTTTCATATACTGATAAATCTACCATAAAACTGTTAGATGGTAAAATTGAATGAACTGTTATAATATGTTGATAAATCTACCATGAAATCTGAGTTTATATATATATATTGTAGCCGTTTTAAGACCTATGCGAGGAATGTGTCTACTACGTTAACGATGTATAGACGTGACAGGAAGTCAGCTGGTGACAGAACAGTCATATGACAGCAACCCACATATTCGTCATATGGACAACTTGACGTTCCTGACGTCGGAATACGATCGATAGTCGGTACGGGGGGACGTAAAGCCATATACTCAGTATAGAGTTTTAGGGGAGACAACCCAGTTATATAGCCACCGCCGCAAGGGACGAGTGATGCTAAATTTATGATATCCGGACACAGGAAGTATCTAGTGCATTTTTATAAACGTTCAAATGATAAAAGCAGTTTGGATGGCTATGTAGGTTACGTAGGTGTAGGAGATAGAACTGTGTGAAAAAAAAGTGATCATACCACCACAGGACTTTTTTTTAAACCAGCTCTGTTTTTTTTGTGTTGAGTAATTATCTTTAATTTGTATATATTGTATTGTATACTTGTATATTCGTAATTCTATTCATGTAAAATTAAAATTGTATTCTACCCTTGTGTGTTGTCGGCCCTTGGTCATTTTGCTACACTATGGTGAAACATCAGAAGCAGTATCCATGGACTCGGGAGTACCCCAGGGCACAGTATTTGGACCCTTGCTGTTCTTATGCCATATAAATGACCTCCGAGATGCAGTACAGTCATCAGTTTATCTTTTTACCAACGACTGCCTATTCTACCGAGTCATCAAAAGCCCAGAAGATCACACCACCCTCCAACAGGACTTACAACAACTAGAGACATGGGCAGATACATTGGGGAATGCGTTTTAATGCAAAGAAATGCTACTTAGTTTATACTAAATTTTTTTAGCTTGATTGCAATGAAAGCTCAGAGCTTATATGAACCGCTCTCGAGTCCGCTTCTTGGGTAGAACCAGTACTGAGTATTGTTTTATGAGAGGCATCGGGTTGAGCTATGGATCGAACCCGCAACCTCTTGCGTGAACGGCCATCTACAAATGCTACTTGATGAGCATGAACAGAAAATCGTCACATTTCTATGAACTTGACAAAACCTTACTACAAAAAGTACCAGAAAACCCCTATCTTGGAGTTACAATATCTGAAGTCCTTAAGTGGAGCGCCCACATCACCAAGATCTCCAAAAAAGCAAATTTGACCTTGACTTCCTTAGAAGGAACCTGAAACACTGTTCACCATCATGTAGGAAAATGGCATACCTGTCACTAGTTAAATCAACCCTAGAAAACTGTTCCATTGTCTGGGATCCTTACTAACAAAAGGACATCTTTACACTAGAGACAATACAGCGCCAAGCTGTCCATTTCATCACAGGAGACTACAAGTCACGGGACCTAGGTAGTGTCACACGTATGATGAACGACTTACAGTTACCACGCCTTCAAGACCAAAGGAAAGCACAGAGGTTATCCTTTGTTTATAAGGTGGCCGAGGGGCTGGTGCCAGCTATGCAATGTCTCGACTATTTAACCCCTGTCCACAGCATGTTAAAGCTTGGACATTCATAGACTGCAAATCAGACAATATTATTGAAAAACATTCATTAAATAACAGCAAATGCTTCAAATTAGTGCAATGCAAAAGCATCTCATTCCATAACTCTTACTTTCCAAAAACTACTACAGACTGGAACCAACTGGAACACAGTGTTCTGTGCACAAATACAGCCGTCTTTCATTGGGACTAATCAGTGTTTGCCAGACCTTCTTTCCTTTGTGCATAGAGAGGCTCTACAACATACTTATCCATATCCATATCTACAGTGTTTTCCACAGTGTTCTCCTTCCATATCCATATACTCGGTTCACTTTAACCGCTACCTCAACTTTGTACACATAACTTGTAGCAAGTGACCTATATATCATAAATGCACATTGTCCACACTGTTGACAACAGAGTTTGTGTTTTCCCAAGTCATGAATGAGTTGCATTTTCTGTTCTATGCCCTTAGTTGCAACTTGTATATATCTACTGTATGGAAGATACAAATTATGTTTAAATGACAGCCAGCTGCGAAAACCAATAACATATTACAAAACTTTTTTTTAAAACAATGAACACATTACTGTACCTATCAATTGTTCGTAAGTCATTTGTCCCTTCTCCAGTGGAAGAAGTAAACCAGACCTCTAGTAATTTCTCTGTTCCTTCGAAAAAATTCTCGCTGCCAACACCAGCCATTCTGCCTGAATAGCTGTAAATTTCCACAAGTCTAAAACCTTGATATATTTTCCTTGAAACTGGCTCAACCTCATATTAGCACGTAGTACGCGTTAATTATAGGGAACCAGGCATTAAACGTGTTTGCTGTTTTTAACGTAGCCTGGTTCTCGGACCCAAAATGCTCTCGGCGTTGCCTTCGCATTCTATGGCCCTCTTATATTATATGAGACCGGAGACCAGTCTATGTTTAACGGTGCTGAACGCAGCCCGGGTATGACTAAACACCGGAAAGGGCCCTTTTCCGAAAGGGCTTTTCTACACGGAAAGGGCCTACAAAACACACATTTCTCGTTCAAAGCATATGGAATCGACTTTTAATCGTTTAGAAACATGTTTAAGGATAAATCTAGGAGTTTTATAAATTTAATTTGTATTTTAAAGATTTTATAGCAATAAAACTAATCATGACTCCAAACGGCTCTCTGCGGAAAGGGCCTTTTCTACACGGAAAGGAGCTATAAAACATTCATATCTGAGAATGTTATCACTTTAAATTGAATTTAATCGATTAAATGATAATATTGGTGCATATTACACATAAATATTATTTACGAGTGTTTAGAGCTCTACAGATGGATAAATATGAATGCCATTTATATATAATCATATTCATATGTTTCTCTTATATGTATCCATCTGTATATCATTATTGTATTTTCATATCATTGTATATTTACAAGCTGTTCGCCACAAGATGATTTTGTAGGTCCGATTTTGTACATAGAGACAACAGCCAGCGTGTACTACACTAGGTTGTGATCAAAATATATAATCTATTTTACTAGTGTATGCGATAAAATATATTACAAGTAACGAAGTTCTAACTTTCAGAAGACATAAGCGTATTTTTTTTTTTTAAAAAAATATTTTATATATTGTTCATGCGATTAACACGTGCTGACATTTCTGATGGAAATTGAATTGAATTGTTATTGTGAATAAGCCAAAGGCACGTGATTTTGTGTATATCAATTTAGCTTCTAAGAAAACGTAGAAACCCTCCTTCGTTTCTATGTACGCTTTTGTTAAATCAATTTAAATTTAATTGAATTGAGCTGCAAGTCAGTCGTACGTGTTTTTTTTATGATGAACAGTTAAACTGACTTACTAAATGTTATATACGCTCCGGGCTTTGTTAATTTAGCAAACTGACTAAAAATAATCAGTTATATACTCTTCTGAAATATTGCGGATTTTAATATAAATACAGGCACTGGTCACAAACACATTTTTAGTATTTATGGTCATATAGTATATTGTAGTACAATATAGATATTATATGACCATATATATTCATATTTATTATTGTACTGTCATGATAGCCATACATATGGCAATGAACATGTATATGTTTATGCTAATAAAATTTTTACTTGACTTGTCTAAAAAAAAGTTTGTGACCAGTGCCTGTGGTTAATTTCATGCCGATTAACCAGGTGCGATAATCCAATAAACTATAAAAAGAAGAGGATAAGGATAAAACACAAGGTGTGAAAACGACTTGGTATTTTAAAGGAACCGGGGATGTATTTATATATTGTCTCAACCAATCATTAGGATACAGAGAGTGAATCGCTCTCGGTACTTTAATAATCAACAAACACCATTATATAGTAAGTGAATGAACTTTACGTAGCATAAATGAAACAATATATTGATTTATTATAATATTAATTTATTTACAAAATATTAAATATTTTTTGGTTTACACACTTACGGATGATAACAAACATATTCTACAACGTCGCTATGTCTAGTGTAGTGTGTTTTATAGACCCTTTCCGTGAAGAAAAAAAGCTCATTTTTGTATAGCCGAGTAATAATTAGTTTTAATGCTACAAAATCTTAAAAATTTGAATTTATAAAACTCTTAGATATATCTTAAAACATTTTTTTCAAGATTTGAGTCGATTATATATGATTTTCACGAAAAAGGGTATGTTTTATAGGCCCTTTCCGTGTAGAAACGCCTTTTCCGCAGAGCCGTTAAGAGTCATAATTATTTTTATTGCTGAAAGATCTTTAAAATATAACTTAAATTTATAAAACTCCCAGATATATCCTAAAACAAGTTTCTTAAAGCTCAAAAGTCCATTTTATGTGATTTGCACGAAAAATGTGTGTTTTATAAGCACTTACCGTGTTGAAAATGCCCTTTCCGCAGAGAGCCGTATTGAGTCATAATTAGTTTTATTGCTACAAAAACCTTTACATTCAAATTAAAATTATATAACTCCCAGATATATCATATAACATGTTTTTAAACGATTAAAAGTCGATTTTATGTGATTGGCACAAAAATGTGTCGTGGTTTTGTAGGCCCTTTTCGTGTTGAAAAAGCCCTTTCCGCAGAGAGCCGTTTTGAGTCATAATTAGTTTTATTGCTACAAAATCCTTAAAATTCAAATAAAATTTATAAAACTCACAGATATATCCTAAAACATGTTTCTAAACGATTAAAAGTCACTCATGTGCTTTGCACGAAAAATGTGTGTTAAGAAGGCCCTTTACGTGTAGAAAAGCCCTTTCCGCGGAAAGGGGCCCTTTCCGGTGTTTAATCATACCGACTAAGGGTAAAACCCGGCCAGATTCCGGATGATACGGTCACTTTTCCGGCTGTAGGGAAATTGCAAATGCGGCGTGTATACTAGTGATTGTGATGTTAAACTGCCCTAATCCCAATAATTATGTACTGCTCTTGACATATATATTAAGAAAACATATATAAAAAAAATAAAATAATACCTTAAATTTGGTCTTGAAGTTTACCTTTTTATGACGATTTTTCGCCGTTTTTTTACTAATTCCGGCTGAGTTTGAATGGTAATTTAAAGTATATTTTCTGTAAATAACCATGGTTTTAATCAATTCTTTCAAAGTTTAAGATATGCTGAATCTATAACAATGAAAATAACAACAAAACCAATAACATATAATTGGTTATTTTGCTCGATACAGAGGACATATATTTTCTTTAAAGGCATAGTACCACCATTGCAAAAAGGAAGTGCTTCCGTGGGGTAGTTTCATAATGGCGGTTTTAAATAATCCTCATTTCTTCTTCTTTAAAAATGCATTTTTCCTATTTTAATGCTCATTTTTTTATTTGAATGGCATTATTGATGTATTTTGAACACTTTGACAGCAATGTCATGTTTGAATTGTGAATTTAGAAAAAAAATTGATGCTTGGAAATTGGGGTATGAATACATGATTTCGGAAGTCTATTTTCACTTTGTCACCAGTGTACACACTGAGCAGAAAAAAAATCTCTTATATGACACATGACCCCAACTTTTACAATATATTTTCATATTTTCTCCTAAACTGTCGATATAATAAACAAAGTCTCTGTCGGAAGACGTTTTAAAACTCATCGACTAATGATTAGATCCGTTAAAGTGAATTTGGCGTCTAAAAGTTTTCTGAATATTCCATTTGTTTTTCTTATCTAAAAAAATGGGGTATCTCTTGTAAACTATTGACATTAGGAAATTACATTTTTAAAATGACATCAACCGCCGACATATCTTTATCGTTTAACCTTTTACATTTTGATATGTCATGTTTATCCGTTAATTTAAGATCATAAAGTTTTAACCACCAGTAAAACTACTGTCAATTGTAACGATCTCATCATCTAAAACTTTTGGTGACAGGGTTGGTAAGATTAATTTTACACGCTTACTATCTGTAGAATTATAATTTGACGGTGATTGCTTACGTTTACTACAACTTTTTATAGGTGAAGTATGATCGTTGATAACAGATAAAGCTGGCTTATCTTTATATTTTTTAATACTTGAAATAGGAAGACTTCTTTTAGGTGTTTTATTGTAGTTATATGAGTTTTCCAATAGGTGTGTATGGTATTATTGGTATATCTTTGTTTGATATATAATTATTTGTTTTAATTGGCGTACCTTCATACGTATTTTCAAGATTTAACGAATTTTCCTCTAAAATTATAGCCAGTTAAGAATCTGGTGCAGGAGCAATCTCGTAATCAGAAGGTTTTGGTTTCTTTTGACCGATACTTTTTTGGGAGTGGAGTCTATTTTTGTTACGCATTAAACTTGATAATCTATTCTGTATTTGTTCTGTAACAGACAGACAGACAGACAGACAGACATACAGACAGACAGACAGACAGACAGACTGCTTTATTCGTCTTCGTGTGAGAGAGTGATAGATAAGAAATTGGGTCGCTAGGTATAGAAGGAAGTATTATAGAATAGCCACAAAAACAAAATGTCAATATGTTACAGTTGACAAAGTGTGCTGCGTATGGCCGCACGAGCTAAGATCGAATATTTTATTTTATTGGATGTGTTTTCAATGTTATTTATTTTGTTTATATTCATATAAGTAGCAAACTTGTACTATTTTGTTTTCTATTTTGGTATAGATTTGCCAAAGAAAAACATTGATGAATAAGTGAATAATGAGCAATTATTTTTCAGATACGGGTTTTATCTGTGACTGGAAAAACCGAAAGACACCTAGATCTAGCTATTTAAGGCATAAATGATCATGTTTCTATTATTTTATGTATCAGATGTGAATTTGAAATTGTTTTTTGCCAAACAAAATAAAAAAAATAAAAATGTACGATTTTATGCGTTTTTACACAAATGTGTCTTTCGGTTATTACGAGTTATTTCCCTTGATTTCGATTACAATTGAATTACACTTATTCATATAAAATTAACGTATGCTTCTTTCTTTTAATATCAGTAATGGTTGACGAAATGTATTATTAGTATAAATCTAGAATTGATTGGGTTATGTAAATGTATATATTTATTCTGAGGCTGATAGGTATAATTCAAGTATATTTCGGTATTCCCAGAGTTGTCTTTTCTACCGTAAAGCACAGGTTCATTTAATAAATAAATATAGAAACAATATATACCAAACAATAATATATCCGGTAATAAGATTATTTAATAAATAAAGATGAATGTTATATTCTTCACTGTGTTTAAATATTATTAATAACAAAACTGATAAATATAGCAACAGAATTGTAATTGATGTTGAGAAATTTACCTTCAAAGTTAATCCATACGAATTAATGTAGATAATATAACTAATTATATGTTTGAAACAGTGATCAGTGGTAATCATTAATATGAAAACATATAAATAAATATAAATAAATAAAATTATTCATTTATATGATTAGTACAATTATTTTGTTTAAGTATGTATGAAATAAATTATCAAAAATGCACATATCTTATTTTTTTTCTTCAACCAAAATAAAGTATACATCTTTCTAATATATGAAGTAATTTAAATTGCAAGTGCATAAAACAAGTGGTAACGGAAATAAGAACACAAACAATTAAATGTTAATTGATCTTTATTACGACACAAATATATATGGTAGAGTGTAATTTTACGGTTTTAAATATTTTAACGTACTAGCACATAAGCATGGTGGAATAGAGATGTGATGTGACGATGGCAGAAGAAATTACACTCTTTGTACCATATACATGTATCCGTACAGATAAGTATTCATTTTGTACAATGTGTTTACTACGCAAATGATGACAGCAATGCTAGAATCTTGTATATGTCACATATGTTAATGTATCGGTTAATGATTAGTAAAAATATGACTATGATATTACATAATGCATTATTAGTATTAGGCCTTCTATATCTTAATTATGATTGAATAAGTTGAATAATATCATTGAAATGGAAAATAATGTTTAATATAAAGCATGAAATTTAGTAATCTGTGATATTATAAATATGATTTTAGTATGTGTTTTATATGTTTTGAAAGCTGTATTTGTATATTTCAGAGATGTTTGTTTCTGTTATTTACCACCTAATCATTGGAATAAACAGTGTACATAGAGAGCAGTGTTTTTATTTATTGACAACCCTTGTTATGGGGTGTAGGTTAACAGCTAGCCGTGATCACCATATAATATATGAAATTTTACAATACGTAAATAATGTATAGATAATATAGAAGTACTATTACAAATAATATATAAATGAGATATTGATGATAAATAAAGATACAGGTGGTAAACGTTATCACAGTCAAAATTGATCATCTTAAATAATTATCCAGTTAAAAAACATGAATATAATGTAGATCGAATGTAAATGTATGTAAACCACTCTAAATGGATTGATAACAGTATTATAAATGATAATAAATATATAATGTAAAAGTTCGTCCCTATAGTACAATAATGTACCATGTGTATACGAAATAAGAAGACACTTGATACCTTGGGGCGAAATAATGGTACATGTTGTAAACTTTATCACAGTCAAACTTTAAGTATCAAGTTAAGAAGACCTGAATATCAGTGTATTACCACCCATCGCTGATCTACATATTGGTATTACGAAGATGAAAAACAGACGTGTTCTATCAGACCATCATGAAAACGGCAGAAAGTCTCACAAAAAATAACAAGATGGATCTGGAAAAATAATCGTACAAGGAGCCAATTAACGAACTTTTCATGCCAGCGAGACAAGAGGAAGCCGAATCTGAAGGGGAAGATACTAAAGCAGAATCTGAAGAAGAAATTTATTTTGTTTTCTATTTTGGTATAGATTTGCCAAAGAAAAATATCTATGAATAAGTGAATAATGAGCATTTTTTTTTCAGATACTGGTTTTTGTCTGTGACTGGAAAAACCGAAAGACACCGAAAGACACCTAGATTTAGCTATTTAAGGCATAAATGATCATGTTTCTATTATATAATTTTATGTATCAGATACGGATTTGTATACATTTAATCGCCAATTAGACCGTATCAACACGCATGGCGTCCGTGTCGAAAGTTTTCATTTAGTAGAGTAAGATCCTTGAATAGAGACGGTGTGTTTATGAGGATGTAAAATGATTGTTATTTTATTCAGTCACTTTTCTTTTTACTTCACGACTCTACCATATCCCGGCATATATGACTTGGTAAATATACATGTACTAAAAGTTCAATATCCGTTGTTGTGCAAATATCACAATCAATGGTGTTTTTAATTTGCTCATTCGTCTTCAATAAATAACGCCTGTCTCGCCCATAATCGACCCAACAAGACGTGTCATTATGCTTCATTGTGATTAGTAGTCACTGTCTTAGTATGTGAACTAGAAGTCACGTGATTGAAATCCCAATTCTAAGCAAATTGAGAAAATTCCTGTGAGCTGTAACATGTGTCATTATCAAAGATCAGTGTTTCACAGACCAAATCCGCTGTGAGAGAGAATACTCGTTATGCAATTAAGTTGAACTTTTTATATTTGAGAGTTCTTGGACCTCGATATACCGGTTGTAGAAATCTAATGCGAGACGATAACTTTTGTCGTCCCAAGTGAACAGATCAGTGCATTAGGAATGTTTTTGCCATCCTGTATCATGCCTGCACCTACTTGGCTACTTGGTCTTTTTCTTCATTAAAGAAGGATGCCTCACTGAAATGATCTTCCTTTTTTTTTTCAATACCCATGCATGTCATCCACAATTGCAACCCCACTAAGAGTTGAAAATCTCTCGTCGACTTTGCGATTCCATCACCAGAGCATGCTAGAACAAACGGTAGTCTTTGTCTTGAACCGATATCCCTACGAGCTACATCATCTTTTTATGGTCGCACCTTGGTATGAGTTATTGACTGGACCTTCTTATCACACTTCTTGCTTTTGGTTGACTGGGCTGCATAGTACGTAATTGCTCCTGAGCGTACTCAAATTATTGACACATTTGAATAGCTCTTACATTTAGTTTATCCCAGAACCAGATTATAAGGTCTATTAACCACCAACGAAAAAGCAGGGAATCATATGCCTGTCCCATAATTCATAGCAATTAACACCTTTTGTAATGTCATCAAACTTTCGGTTGAAACAACTGACCAATCAACGTGCTCAGTTGTGCCTTTCTTAAAATTACTACTTGACTGACCCAATCTTATAAAACACAATGCGACCTCTTATCATTCCATCTCCGTAGTCACCACAAAAACACAGTCTAAGGCTAGGGAATTAAGTTTTGTTGTTAATATTAATTTATAATGGTCCTTTTGTAGTCCATGGAGGTCATACTAGTATTCATTAATACACATGGGCTTATTGTGTAATCATAATTGCGAAATGTATATCACTGTTAGGAAATTGATTTATGCACATGGTTATTGACAAGATGTCGTACATACTATGAATATATGCAGCCAGAAACGAGCAACTCATAATTATTTACAAATACAATGACCTAGTTTAGAGAAGGGATTTTTGTGTATACCGTCGCTCCCACCATTGCGTTTTCAACATACTTACATTATAACTTTTGACCTTATTTTTACTGTTTCTATTTTAAGTTTAGTATTTATGATTAAAATATTTGTATACTGCCACTAAAACACCACCTTACTTAAATTTTTATATCAAACTCTGATGTTTTTTATTTAAAATCAGTTCGCATGATCAAAACATCACAAAACACTTAAGATAACATACATATTACATTTTAAGAAAACAGTTGCCTATAAATGCTGAATGACTAATTTGCCAAATAATTAATCATCTGCGTGCTATTTTACCATCATTTAATCAGGAGATGCAAATTTCCTACCCTTATCTCCAAAGTCGTCATACACTTAATTAACCAATTTCTTAAGAACTTACACAAATAAGGATACGAGTCTTCTAGCTCGTGGCTTAATGTTCATAAAATCGAAAAGGACTAATATTTTGGCAAATTAACCATTCAAAAATACGTTAATTCCATTGTGTGTGGAGTACAATCTGGCTATTTTGGCTATTTGTTTACTTGAGTTTACCTTGAGCTCAAAACAACAAAATGGATATTATATAGCTTATAATGAATGTTACTTTCTAATTTTCTGTAGTCTGATTGATTACTGGTGATATTTGCGACTATTGAATACACCTACATTGCCATAAATTTGTTAAGAACGCCCTACAATACGCAAATATAAGTATTATGTTTTTCATTGGATATAGCCATAACAAACAATGTGTTTCAACGCACCATGGATAATCACAATGTTTTCAGAAGAGGTATCCACCAATTCAAGGATCGCGTTATTTTTGCATGTCATATTTCACACATTTTTCATAAAAGTTTTTTTCTCACCTATTAAAAGGAGTACATCAGGATAAACGCTATAAATGTCTTAAAATATATAATTATTATTAAAATGGATAAAAAAACGTCTCATTATCATTAATAAATAAAATCCGATTGGTTTGATATGTCAAATCCACCAAAACGTGACAAAATTGATATTTAAATTGAAGGGATAAATTTTAAACGAAATTACCATTCTAAAAAAATAGACAGCACTTAAATATAGTTTGGCGACAAACGCATCGTCATTCAAACTCTTTCTAAAATGAAACAAGTGCTACTACGCAAACCTTTAAAACGGATTAAATTTAAAAATCAAAATGAAATCGCATGACTTATTTAATATGTTACAAAATATGTTCCAATTTTAAGCGGGAAATCAGTAAGTAAATATAGGCATTATATATTGGGTAAACATGTTTCTAACCGTTTTTAATACTTATTTTAATATTATTTTGAAAATTCCTGACATATTCCTTTTAATACCCAATTATATGTTGTCTTTGTTGCTGAATTTGGTACTTAAAGATATACTCCGAAATATGTATTATGTGAGTAACATATGTATTATTACGGCGATAATAACTTCACATAACGAAGAATTAGTGAGATACTTATACGTACACTTCTATCAATTACTCATAACATATGGCCAATATAATATGGCCAAATCATTTTTTTAACTGTCCTTCAATAATGATGTTATATTTTTTAAGTTTATTAAGTTATTTAATCGTCCGATAAACATTTTTACGAAATGTTCCATACTAATTCTTTCTCATGCTTTAAATTCATTTTGATATACATGTATTTTAATACTTTTTTGACGTATTCATTTTGCTAAATGATAAGGCATTTTGTTACTTAATGTATCATGTTGCTATCAAAATATCAATTTTAATTCATTTAAAAAGTATCGTTTTGACTGCATGTTCTGACCGATGGCCTTTTAGTATCTTCCAATTCTAGTTGCCACACTATCACTTTGTGTAATACATTTAAAGATAAAAAGTCAAAGCACATGTTTGGCCAATGTCACTTTGGTATTTGCAAATATAAATCATTAAAATATCACTTTGTTTAATATATTAAACAAATAATCATTAATGGCATATGTTTGGTCAATGACATTTTTCTTTATATCAAATTACATACAATCAAATAATATTTCGAAACATATACATATCTTTGATGTATTTGCTATTTTTTGTTTTAGTCCAAAACTAGTGTCCCTGTATAGATTTTGCATTTAATACAATACACGATAGTCACATGTAATATTTTAGCAAGATTCCATCGATAAAGTAGACATACTTCTTAAAAAGTACAGAATGTAAGTTGGTAATTAAGTTACATATGTCTTTTGTCAGTGTCGTATATACATGTTTTGTTACAAGTACACATTCATAAATAATTATAACATTTTAAACAGCGATCCAGTCTAATTTAATTACAATTAGTCAGTCAGTCACTTTAATAACTAAATTTGATTTTTAACAAAATGTACGACAATTCGACATAGTAAATATTTAAACATATATACATATATTGATATATAAGAGGGGATTTCGTTAAAAGTTGGACTACGTTATCATCATTGGGTCATTTCAAGTATTTATATCTTCTTGCTGTGTTGCATTTCGGTATCGAAACCTTTACAATATATGTCAATGACATAAAACAGTATCCTTTGAAATGTTAATGAGGGTATGACGTCTCATTCACAAGTCACAATCATCGTACCGCGACTGTTTGACACCCCTAGTATATATCATATATAAAGTGCAATTGTAATGTTTTAGAATATGACACTACAAAATCCGTATTACAGTGCTCTGCTGCAGGTTTACAACCATCTTGTGTATGAACACCCAGTTGTCATATACATACTACTTAATTTAACAAACAGTTGATTTATACAGTATACATGTTGTCCATCAAATTGAATATCTATATCAAAAATACAGTAATTCACGATGGATCTGCTCCCTCAAGACAGAATATCTCTTCTTCTGTGAGATGGTCTTTCAACAATACCATCGTTTTCAGCCAAAGTTCTTCTTGAAAAGTTTCATTTCTGAATGATATAAAAAGAAAGCCATAACTATCTAAAGGTAAATTAAAACGCCTGTAAGTGTGTAATGTGCATTGTTGGTTTAGTATAGGGAAGATAGCTAAATGCACATTCTATCTATAATTGTTGTTTAACCATAGTCAATAATATCTGACAAAGGGACCCATAGAGCCCAGTGACTCGAAGAAAGAATAGCGGACTTGGTTTTATTGAGTCTGTTAATGATTTGTTTTAAACATGCAACATTCCCCTAACCTGTTAGCACCAAGGAATCGCAAATAATACCATGAATAAGCCGAGGTACAATGCGACATTTAACAGTATGTTGTTTTGTTTAATAGTGTTATAACATATGATAAAATACTATCGGAATCACAACACGCGCCATAGTATACTCGGTATTATCGAGTATGTTCATTAGGGGCGGGTCACATTATTTTCTTAAATAGTGAGAAAAGTGCATATTTTTTATAATTCATGGTCACATTAAACGATGAATTATTTAAACAGGTGCATCATAAATATTTCCATAGACACGTATTCTTTTAATACCAGATATATGAACAGGGTATCGGTATTTCCAGTATGTAGTTGTTTATAAACGTTCTGATATAACTTTGTAATACATTTTGCCTTTAAACTGAGGTATTACCACACAGTTGTTGTCACGGTAGCAATATTCTTACACTTAAAATATTCCTATGTAATTTGGTTTCAAATATTTTTTATTATGGTTCATGTTGGTTGTGATGTATTGCTGCATATTGTGTAAAGCAAAAACTAACATTACATAAACTGCAATAAGACAACACTGGTGTTAAAAAAGTAGTTGTTATAGGAGTTTAAGATATGCATGTATGTAGAGCATTTGTTAGGAAGTCACAGCACTGTCTTTTAAAAAAACAAGCTGGTCAGCCTACCAGTAATTGTGCATGCATGGATATTTTCTGCTATTAAAAAGTTTATGTGGAAATGTGTTGTACCGTGGAAATCGTAGATCTTATTTTATATAGAGCAAAGAACAAAATTCAACTGTGTAGGGAGACCTGAAGGCGTACCGTGCTGTGGTCGTTGTATATCCCTCCTTACAGTCTTTGTAGTACTTTCCACTCACTCCTTTCAACCAAGGATTCGTTGCACAGTTAACAATGCTACTAGCCCCCTCCTCCGGTGTCTTCATCAATCCTAAAACAAAACAGTACATGTATTCTTCGGGTCATCGGGCCGAGCTGGTGATCGGACCGACAACCTGTATCGTAAGCGACTCTTACATTACCACTCCTCTTGCTATCAACCTAGATACAAAGCATCTCGTAATCACGAGTACGAATGTTTAAGTGATTCAAATCCGACAAGACGACACGAAACAGATTAATCAAAATGATGCAAATGAAGCGAAATCTCTATTCTAAAATGATTAGCACGAACTACAGCTTCACGACCCTCATCATTCGGATTCTTTCTACGATGGAACAAAATGCTATCGTCGATGGTAGCGAACTATTAAAGCAACAATTATTATCATGTGCCTCAATCGATCACTTGACATTTGTTCCTAAATTGTATCGGATTCTTAATAAAAGAGTGAAGCTTTCAGTAAGCAAATAACATTTCGCAAATAAATTTTGCCTGGCATACTGGTCTTTCATAGTATATAAGTACATTTATGTTATTTTATTTCTGACATACCGATGAATCTGTTCATACTCAAAAATATTTGATAAGCTTTAAGGTCGAAGAATTCTTTGCCGATCTGAGTTTCAACCGTTCCCGGGTGTGCCGACGTGACTGATATGTTAGTGTTCAGTAACCTTCTGTGTAAACAATGCATTTGCATAATCTGAAAAAAAGTTTACATTATCTTATCTGATAATACATGTGTTTATATATTATCTGAATCATATCAGTTTAATTATGTGATCTGAAATAAAATTTGAATGAACAGATGTACATTTTGTATTAACTGAAATACATTAGTGTATATGTATCCTCCACGAACGCACTCAGAACACAGCATGTAGATATTTCATTTGTGCATGTATATGACTGCACAAACATCTACGTAACACTTTATGTGATTTTTATAAAACGGATTATATGCATGTAACATATACATGTATATGGGCTCTGTATACATGTTTAATACAAACACTATTAACAGAATAATATTTTGACCATTACCCAAAATAGTAACTACGAAAATAGAAATACACGTTTATTTACTCAAGTTTTCTAATGTTTATATTAATTTTGTATAAAATTCAGCACCCTATAACTTTTAGCTTATTGGCAAAATAACGAAGATTCGTAAATTATTTGTTCAATATAGATAGAAATAAAAGCGCACCTGATATAGTTTTGATCGTCCGTAATAGTCCAAGTATGGAAATTTTTCCGTGTCTCCAGAGTAGTTGATTTCGGCTAAATTATATTTGCACATTCTGAAATTAACAACAGTATGCATTTAATGAAAAAGTACATATCTACTTCAATTCAACAAAACATCACCGGTTAATTCAGTATTTTCAAATACTTTGACTCACCCAAGGCAAAATTAATGCCTTAACTCATTCTCATATATCACCATCCGGGGCTCTACTTTAATTCAACAATAAGCTCTATTCTATTTCATTAATGTTTATTGCGGTTTTTTCAGTTGTTAGAACACATGGATATAATGGTGGAATAACGCAGGATTAGCATCGCATCAGCAGATTATATAAATGTAACTATGGAACGACGTTTCATCTTGTCAACAAGATTTTTTATATCTTGTCAACAGGGAATCTTGCTAACAAGACGTTATATGTAACCGCACGATATTAGCTCGACCCTTCGATCTCTGGGGAACCCTATATATATATATATTTTGGTATTGGCTTAATAAACCAACATTTACATCTATCAAAGTTCTTGAATTTCTGAGAAAGCACGGAACTTTACAGAGAAACTGATTTTTACTCAATATGATTTGCTAAAATATGAAATGTATATTTTCTCAAGGATTTTGGTTTCATAAATTTAAATCATTATTGCGAATGAATCCAATAGTTGAAAATAGATTTTGATTGTCATCTGTATATAAATACAATGTATAATATAAACATAAATAATTCCTTGTTAACGTTATCATTTCTGTTTGTTAAGCATGCGCTATCAAACATATACATAAAGTATGATGACACCACCAGTATTATTACCACTAATACTGCATTGTGTAACATTTATCTTTATGTTGAATATATCATGATTAAAGTTATTAAATATGTCAATAGGAATGAAGCATATTGTCTTAAACAGATATTGTGTATAGGCCTGTCAATAGAACATGTGTTCTTCAAATGTTTGGATGTTCAAGGACATGATTTGCCGTATACAACAATACTAAAATAGATAATATAAGTGGTTTTATGCCTCATAAACATTTGTTTTGTTCATGTATAACTTGATTGTGAAACCATATATACACTGATAATGTTTAAATCACGATCGGCGCAAACAGAAATGAACCCACCTGTGGGCATCACTTGATACCATCACAATGCGAGTATCAGTTGTGGTTCTTTTCAGCATTGGAAGTAGCTTCCCAATCAGGAGAAAGTGACTCAGGTAGTTTATCTGTGATATAAGAGTAATCTTACAGACAGAAATGACAATACTAATAAAAAACAATGTAATAAATAATCAATAATAACATTTGTAATATTACCATAATTGATTATATACACTTTTGAGAAATGCAGATGATATTGCATGTACATGTTTATAGAAAATCAAATTAATCAGGCAACATACATGTTTTCATTTAAAGAAGTATCGTTTCGTCTTTTTTTTGAGTACATTTTGAAATTCCAACGAATCGTTTTATTTGATATCAATTGACTACCACAACAGTAGTCGAACGTGCCGTGTGTCGGCCGTGGAAAGTAGCCATGCATTTTTACTCAGAATTGTTTTTTCTGGTGGTAGGGGCGGGACCGGTATTATTATTACCGAATATAAACAGACATGGATAAATACAACCGAATTTTTCATGGTAACATTCTGTGCCACAACGTGATAGTTTTCTCAGATAGTAATTGTGTTATTTGCAAAATTTAAAATTGAAATATTGTGTAAGATGTATTCCAACAGATAAGATATAAACAGATACATGCTGGTGCTTATATACATATACGTATATACGGATATATTGTATATGGAATACGCATATATATAAGAATAAATATGTATGTGAATAAAAAACAGTCACGCATATTAATAAAATAATCATGACAAAAGCCCGTCTGAAACACCCCTCGTATAATATCTGTTTCTAGAAATAATGATTTGTTTGTCTAGTATAAACTAGGATGCAATGCTAAGAATTAAAATTGTATTGGGCTTAAGTATTCAACTTTATGTAATATTGATTCCGCATCTAGAACTAATCTGCTGCAGCTAACACACTTTCCAATAGTTTATTAATAATAATATACATATTGTAAGTTATAGAACCAACTGTAGTATTCTGAACTTTCTTCTAAACATGTTAATTAGTAACTAATGACATAAGTTATTTCGTGCTGATACTGAACCTGTAGCATGAACTCGAAGCCATCTTCTGTAAACTCTGTAAATGAATAAAGAAAACTACAACTTACATTTCGCATGATATATACTGTTGGAAATAAATGTCAATGAAGAACAATACAATAGGTGATGTAAGCACTTTAAGATATTTTGGTAAACTCCAAAACAATTTTTTTTTATTTTGAGTCGGTTGTATTGAACAAATAAACCGACAACCCGTCATGATATGAACATTAAATGGACTTTTCATGCTGATAAATGTACCGGTCACTGATCACTGTTCTAATTATATCAAAGGAAGGTAGCAAATGCAGATATTGCAATTAGCGAGGTGTTCCGAATGATCTATTCTAATTATAACTTTTATTCTTATTTTAACGAAGCGAAAATTAATGTTGACGTGTACCTGGTTTTGCCTTGCTCACTCCAGCATTGCATATTAAAACGTCGAGTTGCCTGCCAGAGTCTTTGTATGCTTCCACAAAATCATTCGTTGATTGAAACGATGCCAGATCAAGCTTCATAAACACTAACGATAACTCTTCTACATCTGCCAACCCCGGGGTTCCCTTCTGCTTTTCTTCTTTGTAGTCTTTGTCCATTTGTCGCATTGCCTGTGACAAACATGGAAGATATGTATTACCTGTGACATACATAAAATATGTGTATTGCCTATGACATACATGAAATACATGCTTTGTCTGTTAAATACATGGAAGGTATGCATTGCCTGTGACATACATGGAAGATTTACATTGCCTGTGACATACATGGAATATATGCATTTCAAGTACCTTTCAAATCCATCGAAAATATGTATTGCCTATGACATATATGGAACATATGTATTGCCTGTGACATACATTGAAGATATGCATTGTCTGTTACATACATGAAATATATGAATTGCCTGTGACATACATGGAAGGTATGCATTGCCTGTGACATACATGGAAGGTATGCATTGCCTGTGACACACATAGATGATATGCATTGCCTGTGACATACATGGAAGATATGCATTGTCTGTGACATACATGGAAGATATGCATTGTCTGTGACATACATGGAAGATATGCATTACAAGTACATCTGAAATACATCGAAAATAGGTATTGCCTATGACATACATGGAACATTTGCATTGCCTGTGACATACATGGAAGATATGCATTGTCTATGACATACATGGAAGATACACATTGCCTTTGACATACATGGAAGAATGCATTGCCTGTGACATACATAGAAGATATGCATTGCCTGTGACATACATTGAAGATATGCATTATCTGTGACATACATAGAAGATATGCATTGCCTTCGATATACATGGAAGAATGCATTGCCTTTGACATACATGGAAGAATGCATTGCCTATGACATACATAGAAGATATACATTGCCTGTGACATACATGGAAGATATACATTGCCTTTGACATACATGGAAGATATACATTGTCTGTGGCATACATGGAAATATGCATTGCCTTTGACATACATGGAAGATATACATTGTCTTTGACATACATGGAAGAATGCATTGCCTGTGACATGCATAGAAGATATACATTGCCTGTGATATACATAGAAGATATACATTGTCTTTGACATACATGGAAGATATACATTGCCTTTGACATACATGGAAGATATACATTGTCTGTGACATACATGGAAGGTATACATTGTCTGTGACATACATGGAAGTATGCATTGCCTGTGACATATATGGAAGATATACATTGTCTGTGACATACATGGAAGTATGCATTGCCTGTGACATATATGGAAGATATGCATTGCCTGTGACATACATTGAAGATATGCATTGTCTGTGACATATATGGAAGATATACATTGCCTATGAAATACATAGAAGATATACATTGCATCATCATCGTTACGGTATCTGCTGCTATATATCGTAGTTAAAACAAGTATCCCATGTAAAATATTTATGTTTTATTCGTGCTTCTTAGCGAACATGTTCATGATATCATGGCATCAGCTATCTATCGTAGTTAGATAAAGTTCAATAATTACTGTAAACCCAGTGTATAATTTCTAACGATATTGTTTGTAACATGTACATTCATATTTGCCTCTGTTATCATAATCATAGATAGCAACTTAATGTACATATGCGTAACGATTATTATATGTAAGCCACAATATATATATATATAGTAATAGTACAGATTAATTGAATTGACCATTATTTAAAAAACAATTTGTTGTATAAAGACTACCAGAGCACAGTCTGAGAATATTTATTACTTTAATGCGTATTTCCATACATTTACTAGTATATATGTGTATAGTATAAGTCAATATTATAGACAGTACGGCTTACATATCATAATATCACATACTTATCATATACTTACCATACTATATTGCGAATGTCGAATGGATTTGAATATGTTAATTAAGATTATTTGAAGAAGAAGAAGAAGAAGAAGAAGAAGAAGAAAGGAATGAGAATCAAACCTTCATTGTGTCATCCTCTGAGCGACAAGCCATGACCACCGTTCCGCCCATCATCGCTATCCATTTTGTTACCTCGTATCCGATCCCTGCAATAATTTGATAATATTTTACTCCGTATCATATTCATGCACTAATGTTACAAGATATTGTCTCGTATTCGATTCCTTCAATTATGTAATATGATGTTTTAATTACATTTCAGCTAATATAAATCGTCTAACATAAATCAGCAGAAATATGTTGTTGTTCTTTTGTTATCCTTATTGCCGTGCGTTCGAGTAGGACAAATATTCGAACAACATAAAGTTGTGGTTCTCCTTAACTTGATTGGCTAGTTTATGTATATTAAACGTGTTTCTTTTTTTTTTACATATTTTAGTCTTGAATCTTGAAAAAAAAACACACCTTTATTTGATCTGTTTCTTTTAAATAAATTTAATAAGTAAATCATGGGATCAATGCATTTCAATTTTCTACTCTTTATAACAACATATTACTAAATTACAGATTTTAACTTAGTTTACTGTGCATACCAAACTTATAATACTCGTCTGCTGGTCCAAAAATTACATCAAATGAATAAATGCAAAGATAAAAAAAAATTAAACAATATAATCACCTCTGTTTGCCCCAGTCACAACAAAAACTCGTTCTTTCGGAATCTCATCTCTGGGAAACGATAGTTTACCTCCCATAGTTCTATTTTCATACAATCGTTATTTTGAAAAACAATAAAAAAAATCCAGAGAACCCACAAACTGTGGTGTCATTAATTAATCAAGCCAAGTCTATGTGGACCACAATGTCGTCTCAATTTTACACTTTAAATTTAGTTGAATTGCGTTTATTCATCGTTATATATTATATTTTTAAACAAAGTACTATGTTTGATTTGTAGCAATTGATATGTGTAAAGTAAAGTGATACAACCATTGGTGTCACTAGTCTACAACAGTATCTGTCACAGTCTTGATAACCTTAAATTAGAACAAATACTTGCATATATGTATGGAGGGAACGTCAAGAAGTAACTGGAAAATATTCACTATTATATATTAATATAATATATAAAACAATGTATTCCAAATTGTATACTGGGATACAATAACTATTTCCTGCTTATGTATCAATTTCTTCAGTTCTGTCAGCAAATGTTCTTATCAGCATCGTTGAGACATATAAACTGAACGGAACAGCTAACTCGATAAAAAAAAAATAAAAGCATTGCGAAATATCATTTTTAGCCGGGCTTTATACCAAAAGCCATTCTTATAACGTTGTAATAATACGCGACAGGGACTACTTTCTATTCGTCTAATTTCGTGTTTTGTGTCCTTAAGATAAGCAGTTACAAAAAAAAGAGAAATCTATATTGAGGTCATTGTATTATGTAACTTCTAAAATATGTTGCATAAAATAAATGAAACACTACAATAATGTCAATCAAATTAGGAAGGAGCATGAATATTTATTAAGTGCTTTCGAGAACTTTGATGATTCTCTCACTCATTCTTATTTTTATTCCTTAAAAGTTAAAAGAAATAAACAGAATTCCTATCGTATACGGTTAAAGATACGTATCCTCGCCACTTTTTGACAAACCCTCGTTTGGCGTTCACTGTATTATCTACTTTCGATAAAGATAACACTGAATATATCTTTAATATCGCTGAACATTAGTTCGACAAGTAATATCTATAAAACTACCGAAATAGTATCTAGATAATTATATTGTATACTACTGATAAAAACGCAACTTTAAACATTTTATGGATATAAATTCAATTCAATTCAATTCAACTGTCAGCAAACATATGCCTTTGGCCATTTTCAACATTTTAAATCATATGGCAAAGACATGACAAACACATATTTCAATCAATACATTTTTAATAGTTTATTTGTCATAGTATAATTTATACAACATAGATGAAAAACAGTATCAAATGTCACTCACATAAAAGCGCATATAGTCATCGTTATCACACTTTTAAGCAATGAATTGATTTATTGATTTATTTACTGAATATTTTGCGTCATTTTATGCCATCGAGGGCTAACAGACGATCATTTAACTTAACCATTCTTTCCCTGGACCTTAGAAGCTTAAGCAGTACTCGAGCACATCTCATCTCCGCACATAACTGATACTTTTCTCACTTGAATCAGCGAAATGAGACGAAGGATAATGACACACAATTTTGTTAATCAATCATCACGTAGACTGTTGTCGGCGGGTATTCGAACTCATGAGCTCTGGGTTGATAGTCAGACGCGCTTATGACTGAGCTTATTAAACCCGGCTTAAGCAATGGAAGATATAGATAAATTATTATTCATCAGTACTCGTGCATGCTGACAATAGACTATGAACATAATTATTCTATAGAAAACATAGCATACACACAAATCGCCTTGTGTTGTTGAAGTTACGACGGCCGTGAGTTAATCAAAAATACCCAACAGGTCATGCAGCATTCATAGAATACAGTAACCTCGACTTCACAAATGCAATCGATACATTAATGATACCTACAAAGAGGAAACAAACATTGAAAGCTTTACCATCTCAAAACAGTATAACAAATCGTGTTATAGGCAACACTCCAAGCGTGCACTCTCTTCGTCTTTGAGCTACCCCGAAGCATTTTGCGAGTCAGCAACTAAATATTTAAAGACGATGTTAAAATACTTTGTATTTAAGAAATGTTCATGAACCCACGTGATGTTTCAGTATCGTACAAGGCTTTAATAACGTTTTTGATATCAAGCAGATTGTGACAGAACAATGTGCATACTCCCTAAAAATACTCATATACACGGCATTGATAGACATCCAGATATATCAGTACATTTCCGAAACACTTCAATCAATTTGATTTCAGGTATATATATGAACGACGCCATAAAAAATCAGAGATGAAACGGTTGATCGAAGTATTTGAGAAAAATAGCAATCTATCTAAACAATGATACATGCCGCGGACAGCACTCAAGTTGTAGAGCTATTTGCACGTTGTTTTATTAAAATCTTAAACTTAATTCTTTCTTTTAATAAAAAACAAACAAAACTTCTTTAATCTCCGAAACTAAAACACCTGCAGTCATATCATTTTTATGTATACTGATATTTCTGCGGCATCCCATGACCCTAGGATCAAAATCGATGATAATATATTAGTGTCTTATTTGTATCTGTGTATCGAAGAACATTAATCCTTATATTCCTTATATCTTTTTCATGCATGTTGGCCATTTCGAATGTTTCAGCCGTTTTAACAGTTTCATGTTTCCATTTGATGTGTATTGCGGGAAAACTAGCCGGGGTAAGTCGGGGGAAAATGTATTTGTTACTCTATCTATGTGAACATTTATTTTACATACAATCACGAATTTTTCGCACGTCACGAAAATATTCCTTCTTTTGATAGTTTCAATTTAACGACTTTATACTTATATAACTGGTTGTTTCACAGAATGTGTTTACAAATTACTAACTGAAATGTACCACTTTGTCCCAGCGCTGGGATAAGTTGGAACAAGAATTAGGAACATAATTGTTTTGTAGTAAAAATAAAGTGTATTTATAACCAAACTGAATAAAACTCATGACAATATTAAATAGCATACTGTGCACAAAAAATTAGAAGATTGACATCATTGTAGTACATATAAATGAAGCGGAATTTATTTTATTTTATCTGAGAGAGAGAGAGAGAGAGAGAGAGAGAGGGGGTGGAAACGTGTGAGGGGCTTGCGGCAGTGACCTGACATTGGGGAGGGGAGCCACACTTGGTAGATACGTTCCCTGATATTGTAATGCGTATAACAATTGACGAACTTAGAAAATAGTATTCAACATTACCGCCCCGTTAACTACAATAATACATTTTCCTGTGTGTATTGTTTTAACATACATGTATACTGATTCAATTCAACTCAAGAAGCTTGACCGCGTTATTGATGTTGGTAAAGGGATTCCAGACTGAGTTATAGGATTAAATTATTGGTGACGAAACAATAACATCACAAATTTGAAGATATACAAGATGTCCCCTTTTCTTATATATAAAAAAATCTCGGAGGGAGTGTAAAACTGGGTATCAAAAGATAAACAACTCTAACTATTTTAGACCCATTGTTACTTTTGTTACTGCCCTTTATCTATATCCGTGTAATTGACTCTGCATAGAAAATTTTGTCTCAGTATCGATAATTTTATCTTCTTGTGCAAAAGAGATATTTCTATTAATTTTAAATAATGATATTGACATTAAAGAGCTATTATTGGAATTCAGGAGAAATGCCACATTTTACTTCTATAGGTCCCTGATAAACGTGAGTATATGCATACAGATATATACAGATTGGTAAAGTTTTCCCTGACGAAAATAAATGTATCAAAAGATAAACAACTCTTACTACTTGTAGACCCACTATTACTTAAGTTACTGCCCTTTATTTATATTCCGTTATTCAACATTTGCGATGGACCTGTGTTGATGAAAAGTAAATATTAATGTCGTAATTTTAAATTACGGAATTGGCATCAAAGAACTATTTTTGGAACTCGGCAGAAATACCGCATTTTCTTTAATAAACATTAGTATACAGGCGGGCGGAGGACGAAACATAATTGTACCAGAAAATTTGCTTTACTCAGTGTCTTAATTACATGTTTCTGCTATACTTCAAGACTCCATCAGCAAATAACGCGAGTGGCTCAAGTCGACCCAGCCTAAGTTTAAATGCATGGTTGAAATAGTTTACTCATATTGACGACTACAATCAATATTTATACCATGTATAAAAACATTTACTTAACCAAGATAATTATAGATGTAGACATAAAAAAAACATTTTCAAGTTTGAACTCATTAGAAAGTTTTACAGTTTGAATTGGCTACATTTTGGTAAAAAAACAAAACCAATGTAATTTTTATAAATGACAAATTAAATTATGTTTGGTTATGTTTTACTTAGAAATTAAACGAATTATATATAAAAATAAAATTGTTTTTAATATGTTTTATAATGTATCATGTGACATTTTGTTTGTTAATAACTTACTTTAGATAAAAAAAAAATGTATAGTAACGTCTCAATAAAAAATTATGTTTACCAGTCCGTTTCAAGGCAAAATGGAGATATCAATCCCCAAGTTTTGCTATCTGAAACTTTAAAAAAATATTAACAAATTTATATAGCTAGAGGTGTCACTCTAGATGGAGTAGATAGATAACAAACTGGGACAAAGTTTAATGAACTATTTGGTTCATCAAGATCTGTCCAGTCCTGGTCGGACAGAAGATTGTTTTGAAAACTAGTCATATCCATTTTTTGTTTAAACCGTTCAATATGCACCACCCGCAAGACAAATACAACAATACATATACATTTGTTTTCAACAACAGCATGCATTCAGACTTTTATCAACCTGTCCTTGTGTAGGGTTACAAAGTTTTGAATAATTTATTGCTAGTATTTCAGTACTTTAGGAACTTTGCTTAACTCTTAGTAGTGTATAGCGAGTTAATTACAACATGGACTGGGAATATACTAAACATTTGTTGGAGGAGCAGACTCTGGTTAAACAAGAAGCCCAAGAGGATATGAATCGCTCTACTTGCAACACATGAACAGATGAACAGATGAACATCACTTTTCAGAGGAAATGTTTTTTGCAAGTTCCCCTTAAATTGTGCTTACATGCCACTGGCGGTGACCCGTGTGACGGCCGTAGATTCGACCCTAGGGAGCCGGCTTCCAAAAACCTTTCATATGTCAACCGGGTAATACTACGAATAGATGTAGGGTTTTAAACTTTCAGAGAACGTAACTTTTTTTAAGTTTCTCTTAAAATGGGCATATCAGTCATGAAGCAATTGGGAGAATTTATGGTAAAATATGGCTGGTACAAGCGCTTGGCTGAGACCTTGTTTTTATAAATTTGCTATGCAAATTTGGTTAAGATTCAATATGAAGTCTATCAGGTCTTCACGATAATATTATTACCCCCCATACAATTCTATTCACTATTGTGACCACTGTGGCGGTCTCAGAATTAAACTCAGGGACCTGACTTTAACAAATCTTTTGGGGACCGTCATGCAATACTAAATGTGAAATATTTAAGGTCTTGATATAAAATTTTCAGAGATTTCTTTTTAAATTTTGCTTTAAATGTACCCAAAGGTCATGATTGGAGCATTCATTTAGTGGTCAAATCAAACCGATTCAAAATATGTCCAAATCAAACAGATTCATTTGTCCGAGATCTTGTTAGCAATTTTGATAAAGATACAACGAAAAATAAGCGTGCTATTGCGTCTATAACATTTGCTTAAATTAATCTATATAAAATAGTAACCCCTGTAGAGGCCCCAAATTTAAACTCGGGAATCCGAATTCAACAAGCGTCAGTGTTCACACCTTCAGATTTCACACCTTGTTAACAAAAAGGTCATACATGTGATCGAGAGCACGAGAATTTTTCGTGATTTGGACTGGTTTCCTACTTTCATTTAATACTTCGTCAAGTTTCAAGTTATCACGATTACGATAGGGTACCAGTGGCAGACATCTTGATTAGAAAAAAAATATAATGATGGCGACCCAGACTTGAAATTAAAAGCCTCACAGGTCTTTATGGTGAGTTTCTTTACATCTATATATATACATAAATGATGTAGATATCTTATTGCAACCATGCATATACGGCAGTCTACAAAGAAACCTAATTTGCACAGGTCAAAGTGTCGTACCTGGGATTCCTATCCCGCCCACCCAAAACATGTAATTGTCGTGGGTGTAGGAGCGTTTCAATTATTGGGTGGGTCAACCTGAGGAGAGAGTGCCTGTGGATGTATGAGAAAGTATATGCTGGCCTCCACCAACCTGAACATTGGGGAATCCGGGACGGTCAGTGTTATAAGTATTAATTTTTCTACATTCACTCACTCACTCAATCATTTAAAGCCCGTGTGGTTACAGCTAAAAATAGAATCACTGTTGATCTCTGCAGAGGGCTAGGAATCCTCCGAACGGGTGTCCTGTTCATTATATATATTTTTTGTCATGTTCACTATTATGGGTAAATTACCAACCCCTGTGAGGGTCCATGGAACCATATGAGTGATGGCAAGATGGCAAGAATAGGTTCACTATGGCTCACTGTGCATGTCGTTCGTGGGCAGTAACAGTTTGAGTAATATGACAATTTGCTGAAGCTCGGCAGTTCTGCAGGTAATGGTATGAAGGTTCTAGGTTCATTTTGCATATTCATTTGTTTGTGTATTTTTTTTGTGCGCTCCCCCAAATTTTTGGGATGGCATATAGTAATCGCAGTGTCTGCCTGTCTGTCCTTCCTTCCGTCCGGTATTTCGTGTCCGGCCAACACCTTGCACAAACACACATATCCAACTCAAGTGACAAAAAAACACTATCCACTGATGACAGAAATTGCAGATAAATATCAAATAAAAAATCTTTGCCTTTGTCACTTGCAACATTGACATAAAAATCATTGAGCATTTCTGAAACATCTTTATTTTCTCAAATAGTGGTATCATCTTCATTTATAATAATTCTTTTTTTGCATAAATGGTTTGATTGTTTTCCAAAATTCAGTACATTTATCGTGGCCTATGCATCTTTCTTGAAAATATTTTTTCTTTAGGTTATTTAAAAAAAAAAAATTTTTTTTCTGTATTCATCCTTTGTTTTTCAGCTATTATTTTTCATATATTTTGTATAGAATTTTTTTTTATTGTAAATTGCTTTATCAAGTTCATATTCCCTGTGTAAAGATAAGGGACAGTTCATGAATTAATGCATAAACTGAATTCATTTATTATTCATGAAATTATATGAATGACATATGAGACTTCATGAATCAAGAGTTCTTGAAGCAGTTCAAGAACTTGTTCATGAACACCAAATACATGTTTATGTCCATTCATGCACAACAAGTTCTGTGTTCACAAAGCAGTTCAAGAACAAGAACTGGTTCATTGATGTTTATGTCCATTCACGAACTAACAAGTTCAAGAACTGGTTCATGGACATCAAATGGATGTTTATGTCGATTCGCAAACTAACAAGTTCAAGAACTGTTCATGAACTGGCTAGTCCATTCATGAATGGACACAAATTATTTCATGACTGCAAAACAACAGAACGGGCATTTTATTTTCTTCTCAGAACTTTCTGCAAGTTTTCGATGTTTTAAACAAACATTTCATGATTATACAAGACCCTATACAAGATTTTCTAGTTGTAGTAACTAAGTGGCTAAAAATCTTTGGTTATATCTGTGTGATGTGGTGTTACCTCTGGTAATATTGCATCTTATTGTCATTTATCTCTCAACGCTGATTTACGAAGCACATTTCTCTTTCAATCCGCCACTAGCTGAATTCAACATTCCTGTACATTTTAACATGCAGGGCATGATAGAGGTTCAGGGTTTGAAATCCAGTTCTTAATACATCTGATAGTGAATATTGAAGTAAATAACAAAAATTCCCCAAAAATTAACTATAGTAGATCATTTGGTTTGTAGAATATCAAAAATTTCCAGGAACATACTCCTGAATCAGCAGAGAACACCACACCCTCTCAGTGTTCACAGCGCATGACGTAATGGGTTTAAAACTCAGTGGAAGTTCACTTTATATTATACATGTTATAGTTTATTAAATATTCGGGAGTAAAAACAATCTTTTTTCTCTAAAACTTGTAAAAATATGCATTAGAGTATAAAGATCACAAAGTTTCCAGTTACCTCAGCCAGCAGGGGACAACCCCTCCAAGACCAAATTGCAGTAAATGACAACCAAATCTTTTATCATGGAAACTCACTAAAATTTGGTATATTGTCTTACATTTTCTTCTTGGGTAGGACCCCGGAGCCCACCAACAGGGGATACCCCTCCCACACTGGTGTAATTAACAACCATTTGTTTCCCAGCTAAAAGGTACCAGAATGCAATATTTTCATATTAGGATAATCAAAATTCTCTGGGAGAGGTCCCCGTACCCCCACAAGCAGAACATCCCCATAATTATATTTTTCAGTTTCTGATCTAAATTCTGATGTGTTTAATACCATTCGAGTATAAAATGGAAGGACTGACAGGACCTAAAATATGCACTAAAGAGCATGATTTTGCACTTAGAAAACCAAATTTCCTAGAGGAGACCCTACCTGACGGGAAGAGAGACCCCTCCGGTATTCTTACCCTCCTCGCAAGCTGCATGCATTTCCATGGCCACTACCAAATGGTTTCCTCGATATGAATTCCTTTCTGGCTACGTCCCTGCTTTTTTCCTATACAAAAACTTACAAGAATGTCAAAATATTAAACTTTTTCTTGAGAGACAGGACCCCTGTACAGGGAACTCACCCACCCATATCTCCCCCCCCCCCCACATCTTGCTCCCATTGCATGAGCTACTGGGTCTAAAACCTGTTGTAAGTTTGTTTTTTAATACATATTATATTTTTATTTCACAAAATTTGGTCCTGGGAGTAAATGACAACAATATTTTATCATAAATCTCCTTATAATGCAGCATTGGATATTTGAAATATCAAAATGTTCCAGGGACCCCACCTACCACCACTGGAAGGGGATACGAATACGATTCTCATACACTCTCTATCATGTTGCCCCCCTTGCTCACCCAATAATTGAAACGCTCTTACGCCTATTTATACTGAATTATACGTTGAATTTTCCAGCTGATTATCATTCTGTGATGTTGACATCAGCAGTACATCTCTCTAATTCAGATATTATTATTATTATTATTATGCACCCCCCCCCCCCCCCCCCCCCCCCCCCACACACACACACACACACTCCCAAATCTTTTGGGTGGCATATAGAAATTGCAGCGTCCGTCTGTCATTTTGTCCTGTATTTCGTGTTCATTCTTTGTCATCCATAGATGGATTTTGTTAATATTCTCTTCAAATGTTCAACATAACATGATGACAGGTCACACATTACACCCGACTCCCACTTCAAAGGTCAAGGTCATTATTTAACTTTGTTTGATGACACTTTCAGTCTGATTGTGATTTCGTGTCTGATCTGTAACTTTATCACCTATAGATGAATTTCAGAAACACTTGGCTCAATTAATCAACATGACATGACGATATGCCACTTTAAGACCCAGATACTTACCTCAAGGTCACACTTTCAGTTTGTTTGATATTTCATGTCTGGTCTGTAACTTTGTCTTACATTGAGGGATTTTAAAATATCTTGACACAAGTGATCAACATGTCATGATAGTGTGTCACCTGCATTTACCTGTAGAAATACCCAGACCATTTCATAAGATGTCAAAGTTATACAAAGGTCAAGGTCATGCTTTAATGTAAAAAAACATGAAATTGCATGTCTAGTCTGAAACGTCAGTCCATTACTCTTGATATTCATGGATACATCGCTACCTATTATAACATATATTGTTATTTTCACAGACCATTTGGGGGTGCGCGACACTAACCAGTGACATTTCTTGTTTTTGTTATGTTTTCAAATTCATATTAGTTTAAGAGAAGCCAAATAATTGTGAATATAATTATCTATTATGCAAAAATACTGCTGCAAGATACTGTGTTTTATATATATTTTATGAAGGAATATGATCCCTTCTTGTTGAAATTCTGGATCTGTCCATGCATTGCCCAAAAGTGTTTAGTTATGTAATATTTATATATATTTGGTGTCCATCAAATCATGCAGTAATAATTATACAGTTACACAAGTCAATGTTTACTGGTGAGGTACCAAAAGGGACAAGATTAACTTACAATAACACCTTATTGGTAATTGACACTATTGGTATCACCTGTGACAAGTATTCACTATAATACATGCAGGTGTGAAAACAGGGGATAGAACCTGCTGGTACTATCCAAGGTAAGTTATAGATGTGTTGTACTTCAAAATTCTAAGATTTTATGGTTGTCTACTTTTCTTGGTATATATGTATTTCATACACTATTATTTAATTTTTTTCATCAATTTGTAATCACCATTAAAAAGGATGCTTTCTGGTAAGTGTTTAGGATGTATGTGTTGGGTCTCCCCTGCCCAACCCCCACCTCTCCTCTGGGATCTGCCCATCAGTTCTTGCTGATATTTTATATTTTGTGTTAATTTTTTTCAGGAGCTGCTTACGAATGTATACTAAGGAAGAAAAACCATTGATGACAGGATTCGAAATGACTGGTTGAAACTAAGGTAAGAATGTTTTAGGCTCATTATGATTTATTTTTCTTTTTTATATTAAATAAATGTAGAGGCAAATTAATTAAAAGATTAAATTTATTTATAGTCTGTATCATCCAGCATTCCTTTTTAGGTCACTTGAGACTTTCTCAAGGAACCTTTTGCAATTGCCTTTTGTCCATCGTGCCTCCAACGTGCATACAGGCCGTTACATTTAATTTATTTTTTTATTTAACTTGTTCATGGTGAGTAGGATAAGTATTTCTGATGTCTGCTAACCCTGACCAAAAACAGCTTGACCTTACTTTAATCTAGAATTTATGGTACTAGTACTATAAAATAATGAAAAACTAAATAAACTGTTTTATTAAAGATATGCTGTGTTTAATTAATTTTTCTTAATTTTCACTTGTCTACTCGGGCTAGAAGATTGATGTTTCACTTGCCCATACCCATGATTCATTTGTCCAGAACAGTCTGCGAATATTTATATTTATAAAGCCCTGCCATAAACAATAGACATTTTCAACTTCTTCTCAAAGCCGTAAGCTCAATTGTAATGAATTGTTGTACACAGCTTTGGTACCTGAGGGTAAATCAAAATTGTGAATTACATGGTCCCCACCCCACTGGGGCCTTGGGGGCGGTGCCAAAAACAGTGTAATTCAAGGTTAACTTTGAAAATCTTCTTCTTATGATAGAAAGTTCTGGGAAACAAAAGGTGAGAATGATAATGGACCCAAATGGGTCCTTTTATAAAATTTGTAATTGCAGGTCACTGGGTCATGCGGTTTGGACCTGGGAGTGGGGCCTTAAAAAAGCTAGTGCATTTGTAAACAATTTACATTTTCAACTTCTTCACAAAAACTATAAGCTCACTCATAATAAAATGTTGTATGCAGCTTTGGTACCTAAGGATGAATGGAAATTATGAAGTGAATGATTCTCACAACTCTGGGTCCTTGGGGGTGGGGCCAAAACAGTCAAATATAAGGTAAACTTTAAAAATCTTCTAATTATTAAAGAAAATTGTGATCATGAATGGCTCATTTATAAAAAATGTTAATTTCATGCTCATATTTCTCATGGTTTGGCTCTGGGGTTGGAGCCTACTTAACCCTTTACTTCATATAGACGCCTTTGGACACCTCTAATATTGAAAGCATTAATTCACCAAGTATCAGCAATGGATGAATTATGTTTATATTAACTGACAGAGTGGAAAACAGTGCAGGAAGTGATCAGATTGCTTGTAACGAGCAATCTGAGCTCGTCCTGCACTGTTTTCAAAGGCCTTAAGTGATTGGTGTGGGAAAATGCGTAACTAAATGGAGTAAAGGGTTAACTAAATCTATACAAGAGAAAATGACGAAAGCATCATTTCTGATGACTGAATAGACTCATTTGAATAGTTTTTTGTGTGATTTGTTGTTGCTGACATGACGGCTAATGCTTATGAGTGCCCCCACCCCAGACTGTAACCTTGGACCTGGGCCAAAACAGTCAAATTTAAGGAAAACTTTTAAAAATTTATTATTGTTACAGAAAGCATCTGGAAACAAACTGTTAGCATAATGAGGCCTATAGGTCTGTTGTAAAAAAAAAGTGAATTTCATGCCTCTGGGTCTCAAGGGTGCATCCTTGGGGTGGGTACTACTTGACTAAATCCATATAAGAGAAAATAAGGTGATTTGATTGTTCAATATTCATGTTTGGATTTTGCCACTTCCCAAAGGACAAAAGTTGGAAAAAATATTTGTTAAACTTTATGTCATCGAAGATAATCAGGTGACCATTAAGGCTCATGGGCCTCTTGTTTTTATACAGTTTTACTTGTTCATTCTTTTGATTTTTACCCCTGATAGTGAAAAGTGAATCTGGAATAATATTTTTGTTATTACATCACCTCATAAAAATTGTAATGTAATTTAATAGATCATTGAGTTCAAATATAAAAAAATAAAATATGCAAATATCATCTAGATGTAGTAGACTATCATCCAGATATAAAAAACTATCATCCCAATATAATAGACTGTCATTCCGATATAATAGACTATCATCCCGATATAATAGACTGTCATCCAGATATAATAGACTATCATCCCAATATAATAGACTGTCATCCAGATATAATAGACTGTCATCCCGATATAATAGACTATCATCCAGATATAATAGACTATCATCCCGATATAATAGACTATCATCCAGATATAAAAGACTATTGCACAGATATAATAGACTATCATCCAGATATAATAGACTATCATCCCAATATAATAGACTGTCATCCAGATATAATAGACTATTGCCTTGATATATTAGACTATCATCCATATATAATAGACTATCGCACAGATATAATAGACTATCATCCAGATATAATAGACTATCATCCCGATATAATAGACTGTCATCCAGATATAATAGACTATCGCCTGGATTTAGTAGACTATCATCCAGATATAATAGACTATCGCACAGATATAATAGACTATCATCCAGATATAATAGACTATCATCCAGATATAATAGACTGTCATCCCGATAAAATAGACTGTCAACCAGATATAATAGACTGTCATCCCAATAAAATAGACTATCAACCAGATATAATAGACTGTCATCCCAATAAAATAGACTATCATCCCGATATAATAGACTATAATCCAGATATAATAGACTATCATTCGGATCTAATAGACTGTCATCCAGATATAATACACTTTCATCCCGATATAATAGACTATCATCCAGATATAAAAGACTATTGCACAGATATAAAAGACTATTATCCAGATATAATAGACTATCATCCCAATATAATAGACTGTCATCCAGATATAATAGACTATCACCTGGATATATTAGACTATCATCCAGATATAATAGATTATCGCCCAGATATAATAGACTATCATCCAGATACAATAGACTATCATCCAGATATAATAGACTATTGCCTGGATATATTAGACTATCCTCCAGATATGATAGACTGTCACCCAGATATAATAGACTATCATCCCGATATAATAAACTATCATCCAGATATAATAGACTATCGCCCAGATATAAAAGACTACTGTCCAGTTATAACAGACTATCGTCCAGGTATAATTGACTATTGCCCAGATATAATGGACTATCGTCCCGATATAATGGACTGTCGCCCAGATATAATACATTGTCACCCAGATGTAATAGACTATCGTCCAGTTCTAATTGACTATCATCCCAATATAATAAACTATCGTCCCAGATATAAAAGACTATCGCCCAGATATAATAGACTATCGCCCAGATATAATAGACTTTCACCCAGATATAATAGACTATCATCAAGATTTAATAGACTATCATTCAGATTTAACAGACTATCGCCCAGATATAATAGACTATCGCCCAGATATAATAGACTATCATCCAGATATTATAGACTATAGCCCAGATATAATAAACTATCATCCAGGTATAACAGATTATTGTTCAGGTATAATAGACTATTGTCCAGGTATATTAGACAATCTTCCAGGTATAATAGACTACCGTCCAGGTATAACAGACTACTGTCCAGGTATAATAGACTTTTGTCCAGGTATAATAAACTAGCGTCAAGGTATAATAGACAATCGTCCAGGTATAATAAACTACCATCCAGGTATAATAGACAATCATCCAGGTATAATAGACTATCATCCAGATATAATAGACAATCATCCGTTATAATAAACTATCACCCAGATATAATAGAATATATATTAGCCAAGATATAATAGACTATCGTCAAGATAAAATAGGCTTTCGCCCAGATATTATAGACTATCATCCAGATTTAATAGACTATCATTCAGATTTAATAGACAATTGTCCAGATATAATAGACTATCATCCAGATATAATAGACTATCGTCCAGATATTATAGACTATAGCCCAGATATAATAGAATATCGTCCAGGTATAATAGACTTTCGTCCAGGTATAATAGACTATTGTCCAGGTATAATAGACTACCATCCAGGTATAATAGACTATCGTCCAGGTATAATAGACAATCGTCAAGGTATAGAAGACTACCATCTAGGTATAATAGACTAGCGTCCAGGTATAATAGACAATCGTCCATGAATAATAAACTACCATCCAGGTATAAAAGACAATCATCCAGGCATAATAGACTACCATCCAGGTATAACAGACTAGCGTCCAGGTATAATAGACTACCATCCAGGTATAAAAGACTATCATCCAGATATAATAGACTATCTCCCAGATATAATAGACTATTGCACAGATATAATAGACTATCATCCAGATATAATATACTGTTGCCCAGATATAATAGACTATCATCCAGATATAATAGACAATCATCCGTTATAATAGACTATCACCCAGATATAATAGATTATCGCCTAGATATAATAGACTATCATCCAGATATAATAGACTTTCACCCAGATATAATAGACTATCATCCAGATTTAATAGACTATCATTCAGATTTAATAGACTATCATCCAGATATAATAGACTACCATCCAGGTTTAATAGACTAGCGTCCAGGTATAATAGACAATCATCCAGGTATTATAAACTACCATCCAGGTATAATAAACAATCTTCCAGGTATAATAGACAACCATCCAGGTATAATAGACTATCGTCCAGATATAATAGACTATCTCCCAGATATAAGACTATTGCCGAGATATAATAGACTATCATCCAGTTATAATAGACAATTGTCCAGGTATAATAGACTATCATCCAGATATAATAGACAATTGTCCAGGTATAATAGACTTTCGTCCAGATATAATAGACAATCATTCAGGTATGATATACAATCGTCCAGTTATAATAGACTATCATCCCGATATAATAGACTATTGCCCAGATATAATAGACTATCATCCAGTTATTATAGACAATCATCCAGGTATAATAGACTATCATCCAGATATAATAGACAATCATCCGTTATAATAGACTATCGTCCAGATATTGTAGACTATCGCCCAGATATAATAGACTATTGCCCAGATATAATAGACTATTGCCCAGATATAATAGACTATCATCCAGTTATAATAGACAATCATCCAGGTATAATAGACTAGCACCCAGATATAATAGACTATCATCCAGTTATAATAGACAATCATCCAGGTATAATAGACTAGCACCCGGATATAACAGATTATCTTCCAGATATAATAGACAATCATCAAGTTATAATAGACAATCATCCGGTTAAAATAGACTATTGTCCAGATATAATAGACTATCTCCCAGATATAATAGACTATCTTCCAGATATAATAGACAATCATCCAGTTATAATAGACAATCATCCAGTTATAATAGACAATCATCCGTTATAATAGACTATCATCCAGATACGATAAACTATCTTCCAGATATAATAGACATCATCAAGATATAATAGATTACCTTAATGTTTTTTCTTCATATTTTTATATATGCCAAGCCTGGTTAGTATGTAGTGCATCTGACTATCAATCCAAGGGTCATGAGTTTAAATCCCCGCACAGCCACAGTCTCTGTGATGATTTGACCTTGCATCTCATCATCATACCCCCAGATACAAAGTATATGGGGGCTATATAGGTGTCGCGCTTGTCCGTCGGTCTGTCTATGAACAATTTTTATGAACACTATTTCTCAGCAACCATTGGCCCCGGAGAATTCAATGAAACTTCACCAGGATGACTGGTACCAAGTCTAGTTGTTTATATCTTTGGCAAGTTGTGCGCAAATAATTTTTCAATGAGTTATGGCCCTTTGTATCTTTCATACATATTTGTGGTCGCTATTTCTCGGCAACCATTGGCTGGAATTCAATGAATTTCACAAGAGTGATTGGAACCTAGTGTAGTTGTGTATATTTTTGGCATGTTGCATGCGAATAATATTTCAATGAGTAATGGCCCTTTGAATTTTTCAGACCTTTTTTAGTGGTCGCTACTTCTCGGCAACTATTGGCTGGAATTCAGTGACACTTCACAGAAATGATTTGCACCAAGCCTAGTTTTGCATATCGTCGGCATGTTGTGTGCGAATAATATTTAATGAGTTATGGCCCTTTGAATTTTTCACATTTTTTTGTGGTTGCTACTTCTCGGCAACTATTGGCAGGAATTTATTGACACTTCACATAAGTGATTTGTACTTAGCCTAGTTTTGCATGTCGTTGGCATGTTGCGTGTGAATAATATTTCAATGAGTTATGGCCCTTTGATTTTTTCAGATATTTTTTGTGGTCGCTACTTCTCGGCAACTATTGGCTAGAATTCAATGACACTTCACAAAAGTGATTTGTACCAAGCCTAGTTTTGCATATTGTCAGAATGTTGCACCTGAATAATTTTTCAATGAGTTATATCCCTTTGAATTTTCGGACATTTTTTTTTTTTTTCGCTGTTTCTCAATCATTGGCCATTGAATTCAATGACACTTCACAAAAGTGATTGGTTACACTAATTGGTTCACTGTTTCAAAGCAGGCAACAAAAGGGTGCATAATAGCCATGTCAGGGCATCAACTGGGGGTGTTTATCACCTTCAGTGATATTTCTAGTTTATCTATCACAGCTGCTTTAAGTCAGAAAGTTATCAGTTACTTACAGAGATGGATATACTCTGTGTACTGGTAAACCTTCCAGGATCCAAGGATTAACCTTTTGATGGCAAAAAAATTATGTTATGTGTTGATCTTTCAGGTGCTTTGAGCCATTTGTGATGAGAGTCATGACACTGAGTTATAAAACACTAGACGACTATAAAAGCAAATGATGACATTAGCTATCATGTGAAAATAAGGTAAGAATGTTCTAGGCTCATTCTGTTTTTGTTTTTTTATAATTTGAATATCTGCATCCAATATAATCATTTTTATATTTTTACAATTTTATACTTTATAAGAATTTGTTTTTTTTTCTACATTTATATTTAAGCGAAAAAAATGAGCCTGGAATAATCTTGTATGTCATTTGATTTAGTGTTATCAGTTAGCTTTGTTTGTTTGTATTTGCTATTCTAGAAAAAGAAACATATTGAGTCAAGGGCATTTAAAGGGAATATATCAGGATTTTTTATAAACATAACAAAATAATACTGTATATTCCATTATTAATGCCCCCCCCCCCCCCCCCCCCCACCCTCTAATAAACGCCCCCACCTATTTTTCTGGAAAATTAAAAAATAACCTTTCTAAATAAAAATTCCTTTAAAGCAACACATCCACGTTTGAACTTTTTAAAATTTAAGGACATATATTAAGGAAATGCACTGTGTAACTGTCAAAAGTGAAAAGTGCTTCTTTTTCATATGCAAGTTAAGTGCGTATTCGCCCATCTTTCCCAGATCGAATATTTTGTTACACAGACAACAATTAGCAGAGTGTTATCACCTAACCCATTGTTTATATCTTTGATCACTGTACCACTTTCAGTTGAATATACACTTCCCCATATTTGCCGTTTAAAACTAGTAAAGATGCCGTCTGTCAATTAAAACATAACAAAATGTTGGAAAATGCGGTTAGTCTGTGTACGCTGAAAGCTCATTGTTTTACTTTGATAAGAGCAAGCGACCAAGTGATTTAAAGTGAAGAGTACACTGACCATAAATTCAGATATTCCAGTACTCGGATTAGTAGTTTCATACAGATTTTCAGCTTTTTTTCATCCTATGTTGATTATTTCATTCACTCTCATGTTTAATCAAGATACTTAAAAAGCACAAACTCACATAAAAATCTAATGTTAGTTATACCAATTAAACACTAAACATACATTTTAGTTCTATGCACTGTTGTTAAATTTGCTTTTTTTATCTTTAATAATCACCCCCACCTTGTAATATGTAATGCCCCCAGGGCCCAGAGAATTAATAAGGGAATATACGGTATGTTGAAAAAGGATTTCCTAACATGGGCTATGTGCCTAGGTTAGACTAAATTGATTTCCCGCTGAAAATTGTAACATTTTGTGACAAATTAAAAGAGTCGCATGATTTTGTTTTGATTTCATTTTGTTATACAGATTTACATGTAACAAAAATTGATTATTTTGGAAAGAATCCTAAACATGATGTGAAGGTCATCAAGCAGTATTTAAGTGTCTATTTTTAGAATGGTGATTTCGTATCAAGTTTACCTCTCCAGTTTAAATAACAATTTACATGTTTTAATGGATTTGACATTACAAACCATTCTGATTTTATTTATTAATGATAATGAGATGCTTTTTATCCATTTTATATAAAAATAAATATATCTTTTTTAAAACCTTTAAAGCATTTTTTGTCCTGATATATTCCCTTTAATATTCTAGGATTTCCATGTAAAAAAAGAAATTTCACATAGAATTTTTTCTCAATAGCAGGAATGTATGCTAAAAACAAAAAGAACAATAACAGGTAGGTTAACCAGCTTGTTGTTTTTTTTAAAGACAGTGCATTATGACACTCCTATTTTTTTCAAACAAAGAAGTTCTCAAATGTTCATAAATACATCAATCTGTTAAAACTTCTATGAAAGTCACCTTTTTAACACCAGTGATGTCTTATTGCAGTATATGCTATGCCAGCTTTTGTTCTACCCATCTGCAACAAGAAAACACAGCCCCCATGAACCATTTTGAAAATATGACGAACCAAATTACGTAGGACTTTTTTTTTAAGTGCAATAATCATGTTACGGTGGCAAAAAAGGAAGGCAAATGTGTAGTGAGATGGTAAAGATCCCTGAAAACAATGTTTATTAATTAAAACTCAGTCCAGTAAAGGATGATACTTAAAATGTATCTTGTTCCAATCAAGTCTTAATTTAATTTATTGTCTTGTACTAGAAGCCTTTCAGTATGGTTTATCACATAGATCTACCAAAGGAAGAAATCTATCTTTGAGCATAAGAATTACCATAATATTAATTTATTTGTCACTAAAACTGGGTACTGTTCTCAGAAAACAAAAATCTACAATGCTTAAATTTATTTCTTTGGTAGACTTAAAGTGACAATATGCCCATCTTACAGCGTTCTATGTGTTTACTGGTGAATGTCATAATAAGAGCTAGTTTTGCTCTGGTCAGTTGCTGTGCAGTTAAAACAGTTATTGTCATATAATAATAATTAAAATGTATAAGAAAAAGAGATACATGTATACAAATAAAATAAAAATGTTCAGGAAATTGCGTTTTCAAAATAACTCTTTTGTCAACAATTCTCACACATGACATCTGTAAAACTTTTTAGTCACTAAAAGTGACAATATTCTTTGTGAAATTGTGTAATATTAAAATATAAATGAAAAACAATGTGAAATGAGTAAGTATCCAGCGTATAATGCCATGATGATGTGTAGCGTGATTCACAGAATGGGCAAAAAACATTTTCAGTTCATATTGACAATTGAACCTTTATTTTTCTTATTTCACTAGGTCAGTCAAATAAGTTAAATGATATTTGGAAAGATTCATTATTTTAAGCTTGTAGCAGGTACAGTTGGAAATAGTGGGTTGTTAGCCATTATTTATCACAACCTTTAGATCTATATGAGGAACTTTACATGGATTTACATGCTTCATTCATTCCTTTTACATGAAACACAGGAGAAAAAAAACATCAATGAATTAAAATAAGCAGATTTTAGATATGAAGATGGGCTACTTTGAATTTCTAAAAGTACCAAAAAAGAAACACCTCACCATAAAAAAACTCTCATAATATCCAATAAAAAATATTGTTATCTTAGTATTAATGTTATATTACTCATTTAAATAACAACAGAAATTTTTATTGGTTGCATATTAATCTTCAAAATTAAAAAAAAATAAGGTAAACATCTGTTATTTTAAACAGTACAGCCACCACAACAGCATAAATAGTATACTGAGATCCAAAAGTTAAGTCGGTACTTTCATGCAAATTTAACTATAGTACAAAATAAGATTTCAATATCTTTTCAATTTAACTGTATTTGTCGAAGCATGTAGATAAATATCAACAGATGTTTGGATTTATAATATAGTCTGGCTGAAAGTTATTGCCCCTGTATGTAAAACAGTATTTTGTCAAATAAAAGCTCTATTTATATAGTTGAACAACTGAAATTGTATAAATGATGAGATATTACATCACAGAATGTAAAATTTGTAAAACAGATCATAACATGTCATCACTGTACATGCATTCCCTCTTGAAAGTCAGTAAATTACCTCCCTTGCATTGAAATAAGAATGAATTAGGTTGTTGGATATCACCAGATTGAAAGTTAATATACATTATTTAATTACGGATTATATTTGTTACAAACTCAAATTTGATTTCAGTCTTTGTCTTCAAAATATCAATATTTCAATATCCAGGCACACATCGGGCTATACATGTACCGTATGTGATTTCTCATATATTTTAAATGACATATTTTTGTTTTTCAGTAAACGCTGAAACCACTAGACATATATGTATATATGGGCTACTGTGATATATAAGTACATTCATATATTTAACATGAGGCATAATAGCATTGATAGGCCACATTGTCATGACAATGATAAATATATATATATAACAACTTTGAAACAAATAGAATCATAGTCTATGTAGGCTACTTTCATATTTAAAATAAATGTTCAATGGAATATCATTCCAAGTGTACAGCCACATGCACTGCAGCATACAGATAACATACAAAAAAAATGACCTATGTGGACTATTGTCATTATAAGTCACCTATGTCCAAATTAAGTGTGGGACGCATGGTCCAGTGGTAGAGCATCAGGTCCTTGATCAGAGGGTCATGGGTTGGATCCTCTGCCACATATGTGTGTGGTTTCCTTGAGCAAGTCACTTTTTCTATATAATAATAATAATAATAATAATAATAATAATAATAATAATAATAATAATAATAATAATAATAAAAAAAAGGTCTTTAGAGAGAGTAAACACATTATATGCTTAGTACTGGTCCTTCCCAGGGTGACTTGGAGAGTGGTTTGTCAAAGTTGTAATAACTTGTTTCACAATCAAAGTAAAATAAATAAGTTTAAACTAGTCAATGGAATAAAAATTAGCTCCAAACTGGTCAAACTATATTTTATAGTAGTGTCACGGCTGTTTAATATACGTTTTATCTGTATATCGTATATGTTCCCTGGATTCTCTTATGGGATTACAGGATGGTCTGTAAAGTACAGAAGTTATGAAACTAGAAAATAGCTGGAGCTAATAAAAACATGACTGCTCTCCGCATTTCAACGTGTTTCTAATGTGTGCATGCGTGAAAAAGATTTAGGGGGAAGAAACACTCTTAGGCCTGACTAAAGTTGTTAGTAATAACGTTTTAGAGTATTATAGTTGGGCAACATAACTACATGAATGACATGAATACTTTAGACATGGAATGAATGATGAAAAGTAAATGATGATATATTATAAATAAATAAGAGAAACAAATACACGATATATATATTGAAGACAACACTGACATATTACATTAAACATATACAATATTAAACAAACATATAAACTATTAAGCATGGTGAGCTGACCCACGACAGCAAAAATATAATTATTTAAGAGTGAAAGGGTGGCAAGTTTCAGGAAATAAAGTTGGTTGACCAGTTCAGAGGATTTGTAAACTTACTGTAGTTGTTTACTGGAAGCAACATGTCTACTTAAATCAAAAATAAAATGCATTTGAGCCTATTTAGAAGGAAAATCTACAACAATTGTTAGGTATCAGCACATCATTGTAAAAATACGGATTATCTACAAACTGATGTGGGTTTTTGAAAGTAGAAAGTTGCAAAGGTTACATTTGTATAAAGATATTTAAATAATGCTTTATAAAACATACATCATCTCTAGCGCACTATTTTATCAAGGGTATAAAATAATGGCTATACTATTAAAGCACAACCTGGTAAAATACAATGTTTTTTTGTTTTTTTTTCAAACTGATTTGTGACATACAATATGTTACTGGTTATCATATATGTGAAATGATAACATTTGGTTACAATTAAGTAAATGAGAGGAAAATTGTTATTATTGCTCATAATGTTTTTGTTCTCACTTCTTATTATTAAATAGCTATGTGTGCATTATTGATACATAACTAAAGAAAGAATGTGAAGTTATCTAATTGGCAGATAAATGGTTTATAACAGTAACAAGGATATGGATAGATTCAAAGGGTGCTGTGTATTTGATTGATTCCTTTCAATGTGTTGATTTCAAGATTATCAAAAATAACAGAAACAAACAGAGTTCTTACACATTATGCCCTCTATTGCTTTTAATGATTATTCAGATTCCCTTAGAACTGTTGAAAATATGAGGGGTGTTTGAAATGTATTGTGTATTTAGGTCACGCAGAATTCAGTGAAATTTGACATTGGTATTCATTTGCATGGATAGCTCTTTTCAATACCTACACAAAAGTATATACATGTTCTGAAACACTGGATTCAAGAGTTATAGTCATTTCAATATAGGCAGTCATTGACCACTGTTGTTTGGAATAAAATAGCAAATAATGAGGAAATTTGGATATCAACGCTCTTACTAAGATTGGTTGTTCTCTAAAAGATATTTTTCATGGAATCACATGGGTTTATGAAAGTGTCTAATAAGACTATTAGATTGAATAAAAAAAGATTTTGGTTTAGTTAAAATGCAGCAAAATTTGGTAGGCCAAAGACAGCAACATTTAAGAAAGTCATGTCTAAAATTAGAACAGCCATTTTTCTTAAGCAGCCATATTTGCTATTTCCCAAGCTTTCAGAGCAAATTAACCTGTATAAAGCAACAATCTGTCTTAAAAGGCCACTTTTGCTCCTTCCCTGGCTGCTCAAGACAGGTTTGACTGTAATATTCGTATAATTTATGTTAGCTAAATATAAATCAACATTTTAGTCAGCTCAAATTGCAAGTAACATAAAATCTGTTACTTGGAAATTTTATCTCACAGTTCTTGGTAAAACTAGTATAGTTGATCATGCATATTCGGGACGTAAATCCAGTTAAAATGAGAATTATTTAGAAGATTGTCTTAACTAAAAATAATAAAATATAATGGCCGATGTTCAACAGAAGACATTGCAGAATTTGAAGGACATGCCGTCACCATTGTGGCAATTAAAAGCAATTTAAAATAGGATAATGTTAGGTACTTAGCAACTGATTATATATGAAATACTTAAAATGTTGAAGAAAATAACGTTTAATAATGAATCCTGTTCTGATGTTACTGGATAGGGGAGTTACAAAAAGTTATAGGTTATCAGTTGGATCTCCCCCATCCAGAGCTTTTGTGTACCTCAATTATAAAATTTATGGAACCTTAAACTGTCCAACTTCTTATTCAATTGATAATATTAATGGCATCAAAGGACAAAAGGGACATAGTTTACAGGTCTACTGGTTGAAGACCAGACTGGTTTATGGGAAGTGATTCAGTGTTGGAGTCTCCTAGCACTCCTGTCATAATGTTCATCTCAACTTGACACCAGCCGGCACCCAGGGCCCCATTGTCTTGCCTGATGTCCAATGTTTATAGAGATGCCTATTCAATGCATGCATTTTGCCATTTTTTCACCTGAACTCCATTCCCACTCCCATCACTGTTCTCCGTCCCCCCACTCCTTATCCTGCTTCATCCTGCTAAGTTTCATCATTTCTTTTAACTTATACTGTATATATTATGTTCTTATTGTATATGTAGTTTACTTCTTTATAATTTATGTAAAATATTTTACAATTATCCATTTTGATTTCATCCTATATTGTTGGACAGAAATAGACATGATCAAGTTAATGTTGCACTTCATCTGATTACAGTTACTATAAGTAAAGATGTTATATCTGGGCAATAAACGTGGATATCAGAAAAAAATGCAATACTAAATAGATCAAGCATGTATGTCTATTCACCAATAAATTTACTTAATATATTTCTTTCTATCCATATTGTATTGTACTGTTCTGTATTATATTGTACTGTACTGTACTGTTTTGTATCATATCATATCTTATTGTTTTGTGTCCTATCCTATCTTCCTATCTTATCCTTTTGTATCTTATCATAATCATATCGTTTTGTATAATATTGTATCCTACCTATCAAATCATATCATATCATATCTTATTCTATCATATTGTATCCCATTATATTATATTACAACTTCCCATCTGTGTATTCTACCTTTTCATCAACATTCATGGAAATCACATACTTGTAACAGCCCCATATCCAATGTTATTGTATGTGTGTGTATGTGTGTATATGCATGAGCATGTGTGTGTGTGTGTGTGTGTGTGTGTGTGTGTGTGTGTGTGTTTGTGTGTGTGTGTGTGTCACACACAATATATATACATATATATATTTTATATATTTATATATATCCAGAATGTATTGTCTTACAGCAATACGGATATAAATATTGGAAAAAAAGAAGTTGAAGGAATTCCTTCAACTTCTTTTTTCCTGATATATATAATAATATAAGCATTAAAACACAGGGATGGAAGGAACATTCCAAGAGAATGTATGGACATGGCTACTGGGTAGTTTGAGTTTTTGGTAGTTCAAGGAGATGAACAAGGCAGGGAAAAGATGCTTGGACTGACACTGACACTGAAACACAGATCCCATAAACTAATCAAGTCTTCGGTTGGTAGACCTGTTATGGTTTGTCCTTACCTTTGTATTGCCAGATTTTTGTTATCATTGTATTTAAATGTTTGACAATTTAAGGAAAAATTCATTTTCAAACAACCATCCTTTCGCGAGTACCTGTCCTAAACTTTCTCACTGAGTGGGATTCAAACTGTTGACCTTGAGTGTGTGAGAGGTATGGATCTTGAGACAGCACCCTAGACACTTGATTGATTTTCAAATTTTCAAAAATAACACAGTAAGCGTGAAGTCTTAGTGTTATTCCTGTGAATAGTCAATTTTTATATATTTTAATGAGATTGTAAATTGTTTTATTCATGGTTGAGTTTGTCATATTTAAAACACGCTAAAATATGATGGAGAAATCAGGTTCTTGAATTTCTGAATTTGACATTCAACTATGGTATGTCACTGCATTTTGTTATGACCTATGATAAAACAGCAGAAAATATAAATATTTAAAAGAGGTTCATGGTATACTATATACCTGGTAGTAATAATTAAATGCTATGCACATGTGGTGTTATTCAGACACTATCAAATGCCCTATCACTATTCTTTGAAATAAATGTCCAAATAAATAGAATAAAAATCAGGCTAATTTGTTACTGTAGCAAAGTTCACAAAGTATCACAAAATAATGTTTATTGATCTTATAAACTTATGTGAACTAGGTCATATCTATAGCAATATGTGAGCTAGACCATTGAAACAAATAATATGTGAGCAAGTTCATACCAATATGTGAGTTAGATCATACCAATATGTGAGCTAGGTCATATCAATATGTGGGCTAGGTCTTACCAATATTTGAGTTAGGTCATACCAATATGTGGCTAGTTTATACTAATATGCGCGCTAGGTCATACCAGTATGTAAGCTAGGTCATACCAACATGTGGACTAGGTCTTACCAATATGTGGGCTAGGTCATACCAATATGTGAGCTAGGTCATACCAATATGTGCGCTAGGTCATACCAATATGTGGCTAGATCAAACCAATATGTGGGCTCTGTCATGCCAATATGTGAGCTAGGTCATATCAGTATGTGGGTTAGGCCATAACAATATTTGGGCTAGATCATACCAAAATGTCAGCTAAGGCATACCTATATGTGGTCTAGATCATACCAATATGTGAGCTAGGTCATACCAATATGTGGGCTAGGTCATACCAATATATGAGCTAGGTCATACCAATATGTTGCTATATCATACCAATATGCATGCTAGGTCATACCAATATGTAAGCTAGGTCATACCAACATGTGTGCTAGGTCTTACCAATATTTGGGCTAGGTCACAACAATATGTGAGCTAGGTCATACCAATATGTGGGCTAGGTCATACCAATATGTAAGCTAGGTCATACCAACATGTGGGCTAAGTCTAACCAATATGTGGTCTTAATCATACCAATATCTGGGTTAGGTTATACCAATATGTGGGCTAAGTCATACCAATATGTGGTATATGTCATACCAATATGTGGGCTAGGTCATACCAATATGTGGGCTAGATCATACCAATATGTGGGCTAGGTCATACAAAAATGTGGGCTAAGGTCATATTAATATGTGAGCTAGATCATACCAATATGTGAGCTAGGTCATACCAATATTTGGCTAGGTCTTACAAGTATGTGGGCTAGGTCATACCAATATGTGGGCTAGGTCAAACTAGTATGTAAACTAGGTATTACCAATATGTGGGCTAGGTTATCAAAATATATGGGCTAGGTCATACCAATATGTGGACTAGGTCATACCAATATGTGGCTAGGTCATACCAATATGCGTGCTAGGTCATACTAATATGTAAGCTAGGTCATACCAATATGTAAGCTAGATCATATCACTTTTGAGGTAGGTCATACCAATATGTGAGCTAGATCACACCAAAGTGTGAGCTATGTCATACCAATATGTGGGCTAGGTCATACCAATATGTGGGTTATGTCATACCAATATGTGGGCTAGGTCATACCAAAATGTGGACTAGGTCATGTCCAAGAGCCCAAGTCATGTCCAATATGTTTGCTAGGTCATACCAATATGTGGTCTAGTTCATACCAATATGTTGTCTAGATCATACCAATATATGAGCTAGATCATATCGATATGTGGACTAGATCATACCAATATTTGGGCTAGGTCATACTAATATGTGGTCTAGATCATACCAATACACGGGCTAGATTGTACAAATATGTGAGCTAGGTTGTACCAATATGTAGGCTATATTATACCAATATTTGGGCTAGATCATACCAATAGGTGGGCTAGGTCATATTAATATGTGAGCTAGATCATACCAAATATGTGAGCTTAACGATACCAATATGTGGGTGAGATCATACCAATTGTGAGCTGGGTCATACCAATGTGTAAGCTATGTCATACCAATATGTGGGCTAGGTCATGTCCAATATGTGTGCTAGGTCATACCAATATGTTGGCCAGATCATACCCATATGTGGGCTAGATCATATCAATATGTGGGCTAGGTCTGTCCAAAATGTGGTCTAGATCATACCAATTGTGAGCTAAGTCATACCAATATGTTGACTTGATCATACCAATTGTGAGCTAGGTCATACCAATATGTGGGCTAGATCAGACCAATATGTGAGCTAGCTCATACCACTATATGTGTTAGGTCATACAAGTATGTGTGGTAGGTCATACCAATATGTTGGCTAGGTCATATAAATATATGGGCTAAGTCATACCAATATGTGAGTTAGATCATACCAATATGTGGGCTAGTTCAAACCAATATGTGGGCTAGGTCATGTGCAGTATGTGAGTTAGATCATACCAATATGTTGACTAGGTCATACCAATGTGTGGGCTTGGTCATATCAATATGTGGGCAAGGTCATACCAATATGTGAGCTAAGCCATACCAATATGTGGGTCAGCTCATAACACTATATGTGTTAGGTCATACAAGTATGTTGGCTAGGTCATACCAATGTTAGCGATGTCATAAAAATATATGGTCGTAGTCATACAAATATGTTGTCTAGATCATACCAATATGTTCGCTAGATCATACCAATATGTTGGCTAGGTCATACCAATATGTGGGTTAGGTCATTTGCAATATGTGAGCTAGATCATACCAATATGAGGGCTAGATCATACCAATGTGTTGACTAGGTCATACCAATATGTGGGCTAAATCATACCAATATGTTGGCTAGGTCATACCAATATGTGGGCTAGGTCATACCAATATGTGAGCTAAGTCATACCAATATGTGGGCTAGGTCATACCAGTATGTGAGCTAGATCATACCAGTATGTGGGTTTGATCTTACCAATATGTGGGCTAGATATCAATATGTGGACTAGGTCATACTAATATATCGGCTAGGTCATACCAATATGTCGACTAGATAATATCAATATGTGGGCTAGGTCATACTAATATATCGGCTAGGTCATACCAATATGTCGACTAGGTCATACCAATATGTGGGCTAGGTCATACCAATATGTGAGCTAGATCATACCAGTATGTGGGTTAGATCTTACCAATATGTAGGTTAGATCATATCAATATGTGAGCTAGATCATACCAATATGTGGGTTAGATCTTACCAATATGTGGGTTAGATCATATCAATATGTGAGCTAGATCATACCAATATGTGGGTTAGATCATACCAGTATATAGGCCAGATCATACCAATATGTTGACTAGATCATACCAGTATGTAGGCTAGATCATACCAACATACCAATATGTGAGCTAGATCATACAAATATGTGAGCTAAGTCATACCAATATGTGGGCTAGATCATACCAATATGTTGACTAGGTCATACCAATATGTGGGCTAGGTCATACCAATATGTAGGCTAGATCATACCAATAAGTTGACTATGTCATACCAATATGTGAGCTAAGTAATAGCAGTATGTGGGCTAGATCATACCAATATGTGGGCTAGATCATACCAATATATGGGCTAAGTCATACCAGTATTTGGGCTAGATCATACCAGTATGTAGGCTAGATCATACCAGTATGTGGGCTAGATCATACCAATATGTGGGCTTAGTCATACCAATATGTGGGCTAGGTCATATAAATATGTGATCTTAGTCATACCAATATGTGAGCTAGATCATACCAGTATGTAGGCTAGATCATACCAGTATGTGGGCTAGATCATACCAGTATGTGGTTTAGATCATACCAATATGTAGGCTAGATCATACCAATATGTGGGCTAGGTCATATAAATATGTGGGCTAGATCATACCAATATGTAGGCTAGATCATACCAGTATGTGGGCTAGATCATACCAGTATGTGGGCTAGATCATACCAATATGTAGGCTAGATCATACCAGTATGTGGGTTAGATCATACCAATATGTGGGCTAGATCATACCAATATGTAGGCTAGATCATACCAGTATGTGGGCTAGATCATACCAATATGTAGGCTAGATCATACCAGTATGTGGGCTAGATCATACCAATATGTAGGCTAAATCATACCAGTATGTGGGCTAGATCATACCAGTATGTGAGATAGATCATACCATTATGTAGGCTAGATCATACCATTATGTGGGCTAGATCATACCAGTATGTGGGTTAGATCATACCAATATGTTGACTAGGTCATACCAATATGTGGGCTAGGTCATATAAATATGTGAGCTTAGTCATACCAATATGTGAGCTAGATCATACCAGTATGTAGGCTAGATCATACCAGTATGTGGGTTAGATCATACCAATATGTTGGCTAGATCATACCAATATGTAGGCTATATCATACCAATATGTGAGCTAGATCATACCAATATGTAGGCTAGATCATACCAATATGTGGGCTAGATCATACCAATATGTGGACTCGAAAAATCTCAGCTTACTTTGCATTCGCACTTATAACTTAATAGTACCAGTTACTTATTACTTTAAAGTGGGACTAGTTGCAGCCTGACTTGACAATCGATTTTTGAGGATAGTTTGAATTCTATGTGGAGAGCACATACATACAATAGAATAACAAATTACAATATAAAGAAAGAAAGAAATAATATATATAATACAAGGCAAAATGAGTAACACATTTTACACAATATAATGTTATAAATGTTATGAGCAAAATAAATTTTATGCTAAATTATAAATAATACTTCATTAAACATATCAAATGTATTTAATGATGACATGATAACTTGTTGAAATGAAATTGAAAAGATATTAGAAGGAAATCAGTTCTACACGCAAAATGTCAGTATTTATAAAAGCATACTTGGCTACACTGCACTCCACAATCAAATTAGTGCAGTGCATGAACAACCTTTACATGACAATTATGTTTTTTTATATTATTAGTGACAATAGGCCTTAAGCCATTAATCAGTGCAGTTATTTGCATCTCAGGATTAAGAGCTACATATGCGTTGAATGGCACAGGGCAGTTTATTGTATATTTTGATTTCCAGAGACTTTCTCTAACAGTTCATACATACCAACACAATTGACCAAGAATTGACATTTTCTTTTATCAGTAAAATTTTCTAAAGTCTGTTACCTATAATTAAACTGAAACACACGTCGGTTCTAGTATATAAACACACATCGGTTCTGGTATATACACTAGTTGTACAGATTGCATAATTTTTACACGAAATTGATGGGATTTTTGTAATGTTAAAATATCATTTTTTGATATTTTGTTTAACAATACACATCCATATAAAGCCTTAGGCAAAACAATAGAATTATAAATTTTCATTGAAGTTATAGGATGTCCAAGACCATTTTCATGAATACCAAAGTTTTGCAGCCCTATAAATATACCTCTATGTTTAGAGCACATGCCCTTAATGCATTGTTCATCAAACATATATTTATTGCAGATCACACCTAGATGCTTATATTCTGTTGTCTCGACATAATTATTCATTACCTAATTTCCATTTACGTTCGGTATAATTTGTTACATGTATACTGCGTTTTGGTTTTATTAAAACAATAACTGAACATTTATTGGCATTATACAAGTATCTCCATTTGGATGAGTATGTATTACATATTATGTCCATCATTTTGTCCAGTCTGAATTTAGAAAATGATATTAAAGGCATGTCGTCGGCAATGCAGAGACAATTACAACTGAAATTGGATAAACATAAGCCGTACTCAAAACATTGTTTTTCGTCAATAACACAATAAGTGGATTACTGATCCCTCTTGTCTTGTTTCTTGGCGTATATCTACCCAATTCATCAAACAGTTTGTACTAATGTTAATAGGTCAGTGATGGAAAAATGTTAAAAGTTTTAGACATTTCAATAACCTCTCCCATCTTAAATTTTATAATCATTAGTGAAAAGTAAGAAACCTTAAAATGTCCAACTTTTGATTCATTTGATAAAATTAATGGTATCAAAGGATAAGAGGGACATAGTTTACAGGTCTACTGGTTGAAGACCAGACTGGTTTATGGGAAGTGATTCAGTGTTGGGGTCCAGCACTCCTGTCATAATGTTCTTCTCAACTTGACACCAGCCGGCACCTGTGGCCCCTTTGTCTTGCCTGATGTCCAATGTTTATAGAGATGCCTATTCAATGCATGCATTTTGCCATTTTTTCACCTGAACTCCATTCCCACTCCCATCACTGTTCTCCGTCCCCCCACTCCTTATCCTGCTTCATCCTGCTAAGTTTCATCATTTCTGTTAACTTATACTGTATATATAATGTTCTTATTGTATATGTAGTTTACTTCTTTATAATTCATGTCAAATATTTTATAATTATCCATTTTGATTTAACCCCATATTGGTGGACAGAAATAGACATGAAAAATTCAATGTTGCACTTCATCTGATTACAGTTACTATAAGTAAACCTGTTATATATGGGCAATATCACATCTTTATAAACATGGATATCAGAAAAAAGTTGCAATACTAAATAGATAAAAGTATGTATGTCTATACACCAACAAACTTACTTAATATATTTCTTTCTATCCATACTGTACTGTACTGTACTGTACAGTACTGTACTGTACTGTACTGTACTGTACTGTACTGTACTGTACTGTACTGTACTGTACTGTACTGTACTCTGTACTGTACTGTACTGTACTGTACTTGTACTGTACTGTTATATACTATACTGTACTGTACTGAACTGTACTGTACTGTTCTGTACTTGTACTGTACTGTTATATACTGTACTGTACTGTACTGTACTGTACTGTACTGTACTGTACTGTACTGTACTGTACTGTACTGTACTGTACTGTACTGTACTTGTACTGTACTGTTATATACTGTTCTGTACTGTACTGTACTGTACTGTACTGTACTGTACTGTACTGTACTCTGTACTGTACTGTACTCTGCACTGTACTGTACTGTACTGTACTGTACTGTACTGTACTGTACTGTACTGTACTGTACTGTACTGTACTGTACTGTACTGTACTGAACTGTACTGTTATATACTGTTCTGTACTGTACTCTGAAGTGTACTGTACTGTACTGTTTTGTGTCCGATCCCATCTTCCTATCCTATCCTATCCTTTTGTGTCATGTCTTATCATAATCATATCGTTTTGTATAATATTGTATCCTACCTATCAAATCATATCATATCTTATTCTATCATATTGTATCCCATTGTATAATATTACAACTTCCCACCTGTGTGTTCTACCTTTTCATCAACCTTCATGGAAATCACCCATTTGTAATAGCCACATATCCAATGTTATTGTATGTGTGTGTATGTGTGTATATACATGTTTATGTGTGAACATGTGTCCCATGTGTTTGGGTTCTGTGAGTCACCTGTCTTATGTGTGTGAAATATGTATGTCTGTCAGTTCATGTGTGAGTCATCTGTTTCATATATGGGAAGTATGTATGTCTATCTGTTCATGTGTGTGTCAGTCTGTTTGCTTTTTTCTGATGTATGTGATATATCTGTTTTTCATCTTTCTCATGTGCGTCTGTGTGCCTTTTTGTGTTTGTATATGATTCTGTTTGTATGCCTGTTTCTGCTTGTGTGGTATGCACACCTTTGTGTGTGTGTGTGTGTGTGTGTGTGTGTGTGTGTGTGTGTGTCTTTTTTCCTGATATATATAATAATATAGGCATTAAAACACAGGGATGGAAGGAACATTCCAAGAGAATGTATGGACATGGCTACTGGGTAGTGTGAGTTTTTGGTAGTTCAAGGAGATGAACAAGGCAGGGAAAAGATGCTTGGACTGACACTGACACTGAAACACAGATCTCATAAACTAATCTAGTCTTCGGTTGGTAGACCTGTTATGGTTTGTCCTTCCCTTTGTATTGCCACATTTTTGTTATCATTGTATTTAAAAGTTGGACAATTAAAGGTAATAATACATTTTCAAACAACCATCCTTTCACAAGTAACTGGCAAGCCTTCTCACTGAGTGTGATTCAAACTGTTGACCTTGGCTGTGAGAGGAATTGATCTTGAGACAGCACCCTAGACCACTTGATTGATTTTCAAATTTTCAAAAAAAACACAGTTAGCATGATTATGAAGTCTTATTGTTATTCCGGTGAATAGTCTTTTTTTATATAATTTTTATGTGATTGTAAAAAAAAATTATTCATGGTTGAGTTTGTCTTTCATTTAAAACATGCTAAAATTGATAGAGAAATCAGGTTCCTGAATTCATGAATTTGACATTCACCTATGGTATGTCACTGCAAAATGTTATGACCAATGAGATTACAGCAGAAAATATAAATAATTAAACAAGGTGCATGGTTTTCTATATACCTTACCTGGTAGTAATAATTAAATGCTATGCACATGTGGTGTATTCAGTGTTACACAAGGGCTGATAATTAAAAAGTTAGTATAAATTGAAACAATTCATACATAGAATTAACAAGAGAACCTCAGTGGGTACAGGTGCTATTTTTCGCTCTACTGGCTAATTAAAAAAGGGATCATAACTCCTGTAAAATATGACAAATATTGCCATTGGCATGCACTTCAAAGTTTTACAGCTACACACTAAATATTGATATAATACATTATATATAGGACCCTTCAAAAGTAATTGATTGAAACAAATTATTTCCCTAAGTTGCATGAACAAACAGACAAACAAACAGACACTATCAAATGCTCTATCACTATTCTTTGAAATAAATGTCCAAATAAATAGAGTACAAATCAGGCTAACTTGTTACTGTAGTAAAGTTCACAAAGTATCACAAAATAATGTTTATTGACTTTGTAAACTTATTTGAACTAGGTCATAGCTATAGCAATATGTGAGCTAGATCACTGATACAGATATGTGAGCTTGGTCATACCAATATGTGGGCTAGATCATACCAATATGTGGGCTAAGATCATATCAATATGTGGGCTAGATCATACCAATATGTGGAATATGTCATACCAATATGTTGGCTAGGTCATGTCAAATATGTTGGCTAGGTCATACCAATATATATGGTCTAGATCATACCAATATGTGGGCTAGATCATACCAATATGTGGGCTAGGTCATACCAATATGTGGGCTAGATCATACCAATATGTGGAATATGTCATACCAATATGTGGGCTAGGTCATGTCAATATATATGGTCTAGATCAAACCAATATGTGGTCTAGATCATACCAATATGTGGACTAGATCAAACTAATATGTGGGCTAGGTCATACCAATATGTGGACTAGATCAAACTAATATGTGGGCTAGGTCATACCAATATGTGGACTAGATCAAACTAATATGTGGGCTAGGTCATACCAATAGGTGGTCTAGGTCGTACCAATATGAAGGCTAGATTATACAAATATGTGGGCTAGGTCATACTTATATGTGAGCTAAGTCATACCAATATATGAGCTAGATCATACCAATATGTTGACTAAGTCATACCAATATGTGGGCTAGGTCATACAAGTATGTGTGGTAGGTCATACCAATATGTTGGCTAGGTCATACCAATATGTTGGCTAGGTCATATAAATATATGGGCTAAGTCATACCAATATGTGAGTTAGATCATACCAATATGTGAGCTAGTTCAAACCAATGTGTGGGCTAGGTCACATCAATATGCGGGCTAGGTCATACCATTATGTGGGCTAGGCCATACCTATATGTTGATTAAGTCATACCAATATGTGGGCTAAATCATACCAATATGTTGACTAGGTCATACCAATATGTGAGTTAGGTCATACTAATATGTGAGCTAAGTCATACCAATATGTGGACTAGATCATACCAATATGTGAGCTAAGTCATACCAATATATGGGCTAGATCATACCAATATGTGGCCTAGGTCATACCAATATGTGGGCTAGATCATACCAATATGTGGGCTAGATCATACCAATATGTGAGCTAAGTCATACGAATATGTGGGCTAGATCATACCAGTATGTGGGCTAGGTCATACCAATATGTGGGCTAGATCATACTAATATGTGGGCTAGGTCATACCAATATGTGAGCAAAGTCATACCAATATGTGGGCTAGATCATACCAATATGTGGGCTAGGTCATACCAATATGTGGGCTAGATCATACCAATATGTTGGCTAGGTTATACCAATATGTGGGCTAGGTCATACCAATATGTGGGCTAGGTCATACCAATATGTGGGCTAGATCATACCAATATGTGGGCTAGATCATACAAATGTGTCGGCTAGGTCATACCAGTATGTGGGCTTGGTCATACAAATATGTGGGCTAGGTCATACCAATATGTTGACTTGGTCATACCAATATGTGGGTAGGTCATACCAATATGTGAGCTAAGTCATATCAATATGTGGGCTAGGTCATACCAATATGTTGACTTGGTCATACCAATATGTGGGCTAGGTCATACCAATATGTGAGCTAAGTCATACCAATATGTGAGCTAGATCATACCAATATGTGGGCTAGGTCATACCAATATGTGGGCTAGGTCATACCAATATGTGGGCTAGATCATACCAATATGTGGGCTAGGTCATACCAATATGTGGGATAGATCAAACCAGTATGTGGGCTAGATCATACCAGTATGTGGGCTAAGTCATACCAATATGTGGGCTAGATCATACCAGTATGTAGGCTAGATCATACCAGTATGTAGGGTAGATCATACCAGTATGCGGGTTAGATCATACCAATATGTGGGCTAGATCATACCAGTATGTGGGCTAGAACATACCAGTATGTGGGCTAGATCATACCAATATGTGGGCTAGATCATACCAGTATGTGAGCTAAATCATACCAATATGTAGGCTCGAAAAATCTCAGCTTACTTTGCATTCACACTTATAACTTAATAATACCAGTGACTAATTACTTTAAAGTGGGACTAGTTGCAGCCTGACTTGACAATCGATTTTTTGAGGATAGTTTGAATTCTATTTGGAGAGCACATACATACAATAGAATAACAAATTACAATATAAAGAAAGAAAGAAATAATGTATATAATACAAGGCAAAATGAGTAACACATTTTACACAATATAATGTAATAAATGTTATGAGCAAAATAAATTTTATGCTGAAAAATAAATAATACTTCATTAAACATATCAAATGTATCTAATGATGACATGATAACTGAACAACCTATCTCGTTGAAATGAAATACAAGATATTAAAAGGAATTCAGTTCTACATGCAAAATGTTAGTATACTTAGCTACACTGCACTTCGCATTTAATCTGTTTAAGATCAAATTAGGTGCAGTGCACGAACAACCCTTATAAGACAACTATGTTTTTTTTATATTATTAGTGACAATAGGCCTTAAGCCATTAATCAGTGCAATTATTTGCATCTAAGGATTAAGAGCTACAAATGCGTTGAATGGCACAGGGCAGTTTATCATATATTTTAATTTCCAGAGACTTTCTCTAACAGTTCCAGATTTGTAACAAATATACTGACACAACTGACCAAGAAATGACAATTTTCCTTTTATCAATTAAACTTTCTAATGTCTGACCCAATTAAACTTAAACACACTTGGTTCTGGTATATAAACTCACATCGGTTCTGGTATATACATGAGTTGTACAGATTGCATTATTTTAACACAAAATCGATGGGATTTTTGTAATGTTAACATATCACTTTTTGATATTTGGTTTAACAATACACATCCATATAAAGCCTTAGGCAAATCAACCGAATCATAGATTTTCATCGAAGTTATAGGATGTCCAAGACCATTTTCATGAATTTTCATGAATACCAAAATTTTGCAGGCCTAGAAATATACCTCTATGTTTAGAGCATATGCCCTTAATGCATTGTTCATCAAACATATATTTATTGCAGATCACACCTAGATGCTTATATTCTGTTGTCTCTTCGACATAATGATTCATAACCTTATTTCCATTAAGGTTTGGTATTGTTACATGTATACTGTGTTTTGGTTTCATTAAAGACAATAACTGAACATTTATTGGCATTATACAAGTATCTCCATTTTGATAAGTATATATTACATATTATGTCCATCATTTTGTCCAGTCTGAATTTAGAAAATGATATTAAAGGCATGTTTTCCTCAATGGTGAGACAATTACAACTGATGTTGGATAAACATAAGCCGTACCCAGAACATTCTTTTTCGTCAATAACATAATATAGAGAAATGGACTACTGATCCTCCCTTGTCTTGTTCCTTGGTATATATCTACCCAATTCGACAAACAGTTTCCGTAACGAACACGACATTTTACATTCGTGTACATATTAACAATAGCTTTATATACAGTAGTAGAATGTTTTCTCATGTTTTTTTGAAATTCCTTGATAATGTTTTAAAGGCAATTAATCATGATAGCTAGGAACTGACCAATTCATGATAATGAAAAATAATATAATAAATACCAAATATGCTGAATTATTAAATATTAAGTATTTGGATACTTACACAGAGTGTGAAAATATGTGTGACAATATATGTATATAAAATATATGTATCCTACTTTATTCCGGGGCTTACAATAAATTAATATTTATTTAAGATAAAAAAGAACCAGACTCCAGCAATGAGCACAAAATTTACCATGAATAATGGTTTTGATTCGATACCATTCTTGTACTAATGTTAATAGGTCAGTGATGGAAGAATGTTAAAAGTTTCGGACATTTCAATAACCTCTCCCATCTTAAATTTTATTTCAGAGTTTTATAATTATTAGCGAAAATTAAGAAACCTTAAAATGTCCAACTTTTGATTCAATCGATAAAATTAATGGCATCAAAGGATAAGAGGGACATAGTTTACATGTCTACTGGTTGAAGACCAGAATGGTTTATGGGAAGTGTATCAGTGTTGGGGTCCAGCACTCCTGTCATAATGTTCTTCTCAACTTGACACCAGCCGGCACCCGTGGCCCCATTGTCTTGCCTGATGTCCAATGTTGATAGATGCTTATTCAATGCATGCATTTTGCCATTTTTTCACCTGAACTCTGTTTCCACTCCCATCACCATTCTCCATTACCCCCCACCCTCCCACTATCCTGCTCAATCCTGCTATAGTTTCATTATTTCTATTAACTTATATATACATGTATTATGTTTTTTTAGATCTCTCTTATTGTATTTGTAGTTTATTTCTTTATAATTCATGTAAAATATTTTAAAATTATCCATTTTGATTTCATCCTATATTGGTGGACAGAAACAGACATGATCAATTTAATGTTGCACTTCATCTGATTACAGTTACTATAAGTAAAGATGTTATATCTGGGCAATATCACATCTTTTAAAACATGGATATCAGAAAAAAGTTGCAATACTAAATAGATAAAAATATGTATGTCTATTCACCAATAAACTTCTTTGATATTTCTTTCTGTCCGTATTGTATTGTATGATTGTATTGTTGTGTTGTGTTGTGTTGTATTGGTTTTGTATTGTATTGTATTGTATTGTTTTATATTGTATTGATGATTGGATTGGGTTGAAATGTATTGTATTGTATTACATTGCATTGATATGTATTGTATATAAACCTATTATATTGTATCGTATCATATTGTATCTTATTGTATTACAACTTCCCACCTGTGTGTTCTACCTTTTCGTCAACCTTCATGGAAATCACCCACTTGTAACAGCCCCCTTATCCAATGTTATTGTATGTGTGTGTTTCCCTTTGTATGCCTGTTTGTATTTGTGTGGCATGTGTGTGTTTCCCTTTGTATGCCTGTTTGTATTTGTGTGGCATGTGTGTGTTTCTTTTTTATGCCTGTTTGTATTTGTGTGGCATGTGTGTGTTTCTCTTTGTATGCCTGTTTGTATTTGTGTGGCATGTGTGTGTTTCTCTTTGTATTCCTGTTTGTGTTTCTCTGTGTGTGAGTGTGTGTGTGTGTATGAGTTGGTTTACCTAACCTTGCGAGGTATTTTTAGGGGTGCGAAAATGGGTGACAATTTTTTGGTTTATGGTTAGGGTCCAAATTAGGATTATTTAGGGTAAGGGTAAGGATTCATTCCGTTTTGGGTTCGGGTTAGGGTTGGGGTTTGGATTGGGTTTTGGTTAGGGTTAGGATTAGGTTTGTCAGTGTTTTAACAGGGTTTGATTCTCATACGGAGGTATACCTCGGTAATTTTGTAGGTGTTACTGCATACAAAGTGAGGGATAGTTTATACAGGAAAACCTCGGTAAGATAGGTAAACCAGACTCTGTGTGTGTGTGTGTGTGTGTGTGTGTGTGTGTGTGTGTGTGTGTGTGTGATATCACACACATAAACACACAATATATATACATATATATAAATATATATCCAGAATGTATTGTTTCACAGCAGTACGGATATATATATTGGAAAAAAAGAAGATGTTTAACTTCTTTTTTCCAAATATTATAAAGGCAGAAAGCATGGGACAGAAGGAACATTCCAAGTGAATGTATGGGCAGGGCTACTGGGTAGTGTGAGTTTTTGGTAGTTCAAGGAGATGAACAAGGCAGGGAAAAGATGCTTGGACTGACACTGACGCTGAAACACAGATCCCATAAACTAATCTAGTCTTCGGTTGGTAGACCTGTTATGGTTTGTCCTTCCCTTTGTTTTGCCAGATTTTTGTTATCATTGTATTTAAATGTTTGACAATTTAAGGGAATAATTCATTTTCAAACCACTGTCCTTTCGCAAGTAACTGGCTAGCTTTCTCACATGAAGTTTTTTAACCGACCCATGTCTGTGACAGGTATTGATCTTGAGACACCACCTTAGACCATTCAATCATGGAGGACCCCTTACATGTGTGTACAATTATAGCAATAATGATCTTCATTATATTGATTACCATAAACAGTATGGGGCTGTTGGTTAATGAAGCCATATTGTAAAATATAACATGAACATTATCAAAACAGTCAGAAGTACATGTAATGCTATTTTATTTGATACATCAGTAGTATTTACCTAATAATTATATATAATTTTATGTGAATATATATAATGTTCCTGTGAATCCGTGTAAATTTAATTTATATAATGATTCAGGTTCACTTTAATATGATATAAGTTATAAATATGTGCTCTTGTGCACAGCCTATTCTGCTTTACAAAGTGTACAAAGTTTCATGGAATTCTGCATGTTTAAAGTTTTGCTCCGGACAAGCATAGTAAAGAAAAATACAAAAAGGGAAGTAATTATGTCAGAAAGATACTCATAGTTATGCCCTTGTGCACTACACATCACCTAACAAAATAGGATAGAAAAAGTAAAGTAAAAAGTGGCAGCTACCCTCTGAATTGTTCAGGAAGCATAATGTAGCATAATACAGAAATAAATATAATTAATGAAATATATTTGTATTATGAAGTGACAACAAGGGTCACAGAATTGGTCGGTAAAATATGCCACTGGGGACCTTAAACCATAATTATCATGTACATACAGTATTACTAAGTTGGTGAAGTTGATGTGAGTGGGTGGGAGGGGGGATTTTATCACATTTTTATGTATATTTAGATATGTTTATTGGCTTTTATTTTCATTAATCTTTGTATTCTTCGTATGTTCTATGTAAGTATTGCGGGCTACTCATTTAACTATAGCTTGCTTGTCACAATGATACCATTGGCAAAAATCTGACAAGGGTGTACATTGTTTGACTCAATCATGCAATGGTTCATATACATGAATGGAAGAGTCCATTGTAAAAATTTGAATTATAAAAGTTAAAGGTTTATTAAGTAAGTCAGTGTTTTTTTGTTTTTTTTAAAATATGAAGTTGTCATTCATGAAGTTATAAGCTTTCTTATCCTTTACAATCATTAACATATTTCAATCACAATGAACATATTGTATCAATCTTATTTCATTTACATTGTACATATTGTTTCGTTGTTATTTTAATCACAATGAACATATTGTTTCAATGTTATTTCATTGATAGTGTACACATTGTATTGATGCTTTTTCAGTTACAATGTACATATTGTATCAATGTTATTTCAATAACAATGTACATATTGTATACATGTTATTTCAATAACAATGTACACATTGTATCAATGCTATTTCAATAACAATTTACATATTGTATCATTGTTATTTCAATTACAATGTACACATTTAATCAGTGCTATTTCAATTACAATGTACACATTGTATCAATGCTATTTCAATAACAATGTACACATTGTATCAATGTTATTTCAATAACAATGTACACATTGTATAAATGTTATTTCAACTACAATGTACACATTGTATCAATGCTATTTCAATTACAATGTACACATTGTATCAATGTTATTTTAATAACAATGTACACATTGTATCAATGTTATTTCAATTACAATGTACACATTGTATCAATGCTATTTCAATAACAATGTACACATTGTATCAATGTTATTTCAATAACAATGTACACATTGTATAAATGTTATTTCAGTTACAATGTACATATTGTATAAATGTTATTTCAATAACAATGTACATATTGTATAAATGTTAATTCAGTTACAATGTACATATTGTATCAATGTTATTTCAGAACAATATTAATATTAATGTACAAGTATATCACATTTCATTTACTATATATTACATAATGTACAATTTTATTATCATATTTTATATCACAATGTATATATCATATTATATTTCTATTACAGTATACTGTTTCCATATAATATATTTCAACAACACTGTACAAAATTAATGTATATATTGTATTGTATTTAAATTACACTGTATGTAATTATATGGTGAAAGACTAAGGGTGCAAGTTTAAGCTAATATGAGCAGAAGGATCACAAATAAATAAACGTAGGTGAACACTTAGTCCAAATAAGTTTGCAAAAGGGGTCTTTATTTGGGCCCAAGAAATTAGATATAAAATTAATGAAATGTGTGTAAATGCAATTAAGTAATATGTCAGCAAAGAGGCATTCCTTTTTTGAGTTTTACAACATTTTGGTACCAAAGTTTGGAACTGAAATGTCAAATCAAATTATGTTCACTGAGGGGTGTGTGCTATAGTAAATGAGCATCAGACCCAGGGTTGGTTAGTTCTGGGTTTAGTTTTCCACCAAGACCATGAGTTGCATCCTTCAGCAAATCTCATATTCCGCATCTTATTGGTACTTGGTTTTTCCTTGAAGACCATGAGTTGCATCCTTCAGCAAATCTCATATTCAATTCTGTTTGGTACTTGTTTTTTCCTTGAAGACCATGAGTTGCATCCTTCAGCAAATCTCATATTCTGCATCTGCTTGATATTTAGTTTTTCCTTGAAGACCATGAGTTGCATCCTTCAGCAAATCTTGTATTTTGCACCTGCTTGGTACTTTGTTTTTCCTTGAAGACCATGAGTTGTATCCTTCAGCAAATCTCATATTCTGCATCTGCTTGGAACTTGGTTTTTCCTTGAAGACCATGAGTTGCATCCTTCAGCAAATCTTGTATTTTTCATCTGCTTGGTACTTGGTTTTTCCTTGAATACCATGAATTGCATCCTTCAGCAAATCTCATATTCCGCATCTGCTTGGTACTTGGTTTTTCCTTGAAGACCATGAGTTGCATCCTTCAGCAAATCTCATATTCCACATCTGCTTGATACTTGTTTTTTCCTTGAAGACCATGGGTTGCATCCTTCAGCAAATCTCATATTCCACATCTGCTTGGTACTTGTTTTTTCCTTGAAGACCATGAGTTGCATCCTTCAGCAAATCTCATATTCCGCATCTTCTTGGTACTTGGTTTTCCCTTGAAGACCATGAGTTGTATCCTTCAGCAAATCTCATATTCCGCATCTTCTTGGTACTTGGTTTTTCCTTGAAAACCATGAGTTGTATCTTTCAGCACATCTCATATTCCACATCTGCTTGGTACTTGTTTTTTCCTTGAAGACTATGAGTTGTATCCATGAGCAAATCCCATATGCTGCATCTGCTTGAAACTTGTTTTTTCCATGAAGACCATGAGTTGCATCCCTCAGCAAATCTCATATTTTGCATCTGCTTGGTACTTGGTTTTTCCTTGAAGACCATGAGTTGCATCCTTCAGCAAATCTTGTATTTTGCATCTGCTTGGTACTTGGTTTTTCCTTGAAGACCATGAGTTGTATCCTTCAGCAAATCTCATGTTCCGCATCTGCTTGGTACTTGGTTTTTCTTTGAAGACCATGAGTTGCATCTTTCAGCAAATCTCATATTCCACATCTGCTCGGTACTTGGTTTTTCCTTGAAGACCATGAGTTGTTTCCCTTAGCAAATCTCATATTCTGCATCTGCTTGAGACTTGGTTTTTCCTTGAAGACCATGAGTTGCATCCTTCAGCAAATCTCATATTCTGTATCTGCTTGGTACTTGGTTTTTCCATGAAGACCATGAGTTGTATCCTTCAGTAAATCTCATATTCTGCATCTGCTTGGTACTTGGTTTTTCCTTGAAGACCATGAGTTGCATCCTTCAGCAAATCTTGTATTTTTCATCTGCTTGGTACTTGGTTTTTCCTTGAATACTCTGAATTGCATCCTTCAGCAAATCTCATATTCCGCATCTGCTTGGTACTTGGTTTTTCAGTGAAGACCATGAGTTGCATCCTTCAGGAAATCTTGTATTTTGCATCTTCTTGGTAGTTGATTTTTCCTTGAAGACCATGAATTGCATCCTTCAGCAAATCTCATAATCTGCATCTGCTTGGTACTTGTTTTTTCTTTGAAGACCATGAGTTGTATCCTTCAGCAAATCCCATATGTTGCATCTTCTTGGTTCTTGGTTTTTCCTTAAAGACCATGAGTTGTTTCCTTGAACAAATCTCATATTTCACATCTGCTTGGTACTTGTTTTTTCCTTGAAGACCATGGGTTGCATCCTTCAGCAAATTTCATATTCCACATCTGCTTGGTACTTGTTTTTTCCTTGAAGACCATGAGTTGCATCCTTCAGCAAATCTCATATTCCACATCTTCTTGGTACTTTGTTTTTTCTTGAAGACCATGAGTTGTTTCCCTCAGCAAATCTCATTTTCTGCATCTGCTTGGTACTTGTTTTTCCTTGAAGACCATGAGTTGTTTCTCTCAGCAAATCTCATATGCCGCATCTGCTTGGTACTTGGTGTTTCCTTGAAGACCATGAGTTGAATCCCTCAGCAAATCTCATATTCCGCATCTGCTTGGTACTTGGTTTTTCCTTGAAGACCATGAGTTGCATCCCTCAGCAAATATCATATCCCGCATCTGCTTGGTACTTGGTTTGTACTTGAAGACATTGAGAATGATAATGTATAATTTGTAAGAACTTATTTCACAATGGATGTAAAATAAATACCATATAATATGTAATTAGAAACAAGATACTGCCTAATATACAAAAATTCATACAGGAAGTACAGATGCACTCACATACGCTTGGATGGTTAAGTTACAAAGCATTTCTTTTGTTTAATGTTTTAAAATAATGATACACACTATAACTATATACACTGTCTGTCTGTCTGTCTGTCTGTCTGTCTGTCTGTCTGTCTGTCTGTCTGTCTGTCTCTGTCTGTCTGTCTGTCTGTCTGTCTGTCTGTCTGTCTGTCTGTCTGTCTGTCTGTCTGTCTGTCTGTCTGTCTGTCTGTCTGTCTGTCTGTCTGTCTGTCTGTCTGTCTGTCTGTCTGTCTATGTCTGTCTGTCTGTCTGTCTGTCTGTCTGTCTGTCTGTCTGTCTGTCTGTCTGTCTGTCTGTCTGTCTGTCTGTCTGTCTGTCTGTCTGTCTGTCTGTCTGTCTGTCTGTCTGTCTGTCTGTCTGTCTGTCTGTCTGTCTGTCTGTCTGTTTTTAAGATATCAGGCTTTAAGCTGTTGTGTATTTCTAGCTTTAACATGTTATGGATCATAAGTAACAAGGCTCTGCTGCATTACCACCAAAACAGTTATCCTGAGGGAGAGAATTTTCCACCAACACCGAAAACTCCATGTTAGATATTTTTTTCTTGTAAACTACCCTAACTGTGGGATTCTTTAAGATTTTCATTCCGATTCATTTTTTATAGTAGCGCAATGATGAATATGTCATAGCCCAAGGAATTTGTCATAGCATGTGGGTTTTATAAATGGTGTAACATTATAGGTCAGGGAGGGTACGATAAGTGTGTGCAGGGGGTGTACAATGAAAAATCTGTTCCCGATGAAAATATGCAGAAATTTTTTCTAGTTATATATTCTGCTTTTATCCTGTTACTTGTTCCCATCCACCAAGCTCTCACATTTGAAATAGTAACTAGATATACAAAGTATAATTCATGATAATGGTCTCATTTTACAATGCCAAGTCAGTAGAACAACAGCTTATAGCTTATTGTAGAACTATATAGTATGAAAAGTTCTTAAAATCACAAGTTGAATACAATAATGATGCATCAGAACAATTTGTACAACAGTGTGATTAGGCTTCTCCATGTCTGAGTGGTCTTACATCTTAAAGGTCTTGAGTTTGAGTCCATCTCTGTCCAAACCCTCCAAGTGAGAAAGTTTGCCAGCATTGTCAGATAATAGCTCTTGGTTGGATTCTGTGAAAGTTCTTCTTCCTTCCTAAGTAATACTGGATGTCACATTCATTCTGTAATTTGTTGAAAATGATGATCAGTTAACCTAGCCACTCATTCCTGGTATCCTGGAAGGTTAACCAGTATTCGTGGTTATCTTTATAAGTAACTGACAACTTTCCCAGTTGAATCAGTTGTTTAAAACAAATGAAAATGAGACACAATGTTGTATATAACTCATCATTGAAACTGTGGCCCAGTAGGGATTCAAACTTACAACCCCTGAATTAATAGTCAGAAGCCCTACCAGCTGAGTAGCTATAATTGTTCCAATGATTTCTGACTTTCAACTTTAATTATTACTTTTACTTACAGAAAAGTACTTAGTAACTCTGGCACATGTATGCACCTTAGATCTTTCGTTAATAACAACTTGATGTAATATTCATTCCTTGGCCAATGAAACTTGGCATCATATATAACCTATGTGGTGTAATTGTAAACCAGTCTATAATATATACATATGAGGTCATCCATCAGTATCAATCATAGCCTGGAATGTGTTGAAATTGGTAATAAGTACAATGAATCAGTCAGTATCCAAATGTTTGATTTGTGTTGTGATTTTGGTCTACCATATAATTTCCATGACAACTGTAAATATGGTCCTTCACCTCAGGCAATCTGCTACCCTGTGATTAGCAAGGTGCAAATAGAAACTGTATATCTCTGATAAACAAAACAAAAATACTGTAAAACCTTTACCTGTATTCGATATAAGTCATAACTGAACAAAATACAGTTCCAGTGAAACAGTTGTGATTGTTTGTTCGAATATTTAGCATGATTTTATGACATCGAGGGCTAACAGATGATCAATTTAACCTAACAACTCTTTCCTAGGATCTTGGAAAGTTAACCAGTACTCAAACATACCCACCTCCCTGTATGTAACTGGTTGGGGGGATGATTGAGAATGAGATGCAATTTCTTATATCAGTCATCACAGAGAATGTGGCTGGGCAGGAATTCCAACTCATGTCTCCTGGATTGATAGTGAGATGTACTACTGACTGATCTAACCGATCCTGACCCATGAATCAGAATAAGTCAAACCTGTGTAAGTAGTCACCTCTATTGAACAGCCACTCAGCCACTTGTATTAAGCAGCGACATTTACTATTTCCCATTTCTATGTGTTCACAGCAAATAAACCTATATTAAGCAATAACCTGTCATGAAAGACAAATTTTGCTCATTCCTTTGACTGGCTGCTTCAGACAGGTTTGACTGTAATATCACTTTATTTTGCTTATGGCAGGATTGTGTTTTTTATTCCTGTTTTGTCTGTCTTTTTTTAGCTTGACTATTTGGAGAATAAAGAGAGCTATTGCGCTCACCCAAGCCTTGGCGTCAGCGTCACATCTTGGTTAAAGTTTTGCATGCAAGTCCATATCTCAGTAACCATTGAATGTATTGACTTGAAGCTTTATACAAGCTTTCCAAGTCATCAACCCTACTACAATAACTAAGTTAGATAACTCTTGCATGAATATAATGCAAATTATTACCCTTGTTTGACCTAGAAATTCTGGTTAACGTTTTGCGTACAAGTATCATCAAGTCCATATCTCACTAACCACTCAATGTATTTAATAGGAACTTAACACAAGTCTTCCTAGTCATCAACCCTACTACAATAACTAAGTAAGATAACTCTTGCTTAAATATAATGCAAATTATTGCCCTTGTTTGACTTAGAAAATCTAGTTAAAGTTTTTCATGTAAGTACCATCAAGTTTGTATCCCAGTAACCATTGCATGTATTGACTTGAAACTTTGCACAAGCCTTCCCAGTCATCAGCCCTACTACAATAACTAAGTAAGATTACTAATGCAAATTATTGCCCTTGTTTGACTTAGGAATTCTTGTTAAAGTTTTGTGTGCAAGTATCATCAAGTTAATATTTCAGTAACCATTACATGTATTGGCTTCAAACTTTACACAAGCCTTCCCAGCCATAAACACAACTACAATACCTATGTTAGATAATTCTTGCATGCAAATTATTGCCCTTGTTTGACTAAGAAATTTTGGTAACAGTTTTGTGTGCAAGTACTATAATGTCTTTATCTCACCAAGCACTCAATGTAATTGATTGACAAGTCTTCCTCCTCATCCACTCTACTATAATAACTAAATTAGATAACTCTTGCATGAATATAATGCAAATAATTGCCCTTCTTTGACTTAAAATTTTTGGTTTAAGTTTTGCGTGTAAGTATCATCAAGTCAGTATTACACCAACCACTCAATGTATTTAATTGAAACTTCATCTTGATATCTTCTATTTGATATTTTAATAATCAGGTTACAACATACATATACATACATATCGCAGTTATTGACCCCTTCTGCTGGCTATTTTTTCTAATCAATATCTCTACCTATGATTTTTTTTAAGAATTTTCCCTCTTGTTAATTTACCATTTACTATCCGTCAGTTAGAATTTTAATATTCATAATATTGTACCTTTATAAAAGTGATTGATCATTTTCATTTTGCCCTTTTAATTGAAATTTGCCTTGTATTTTGCCCTCTTAATTTCAATTAACTTTGCATTTTGCCCTTTTAATTGACATTTGCCTTGTATTTTGCCCTCTTAATTGACAGTTGACTTGCATTTTTGCCCTCTTAATTGACGTTTGTTTTGCATTTTGCCCTTTTATTAATAGACATTTACCATGCATTTTGCCCTCCAAATTGATATTGCTTTGCATTTTGCCCTCCAAATTGACGTTTGCCTTGCATTTTGCCCTCTTAATTGACATTTGCCTTGTATTTAGCCCTCTTAATTGACATTTGCCATCTTGATGAAAGACTTAGTAGTTCTTTAACACCTATTTGGTATAAACTGTATGATGAAGGTCCTGAAGACAAAGGTGATATAGATAAGGTGATAAAGATGAAGGTCATACTGAGGAAAGTCATAAAGTTGAAGGTGATAAAGATACTAACTTACATGTTGATTCAGATATTAGAATAAATCTGAAATAGTACCAAGAACCTCATGTTTGTATTAAAAAAGAAATGGCGAATTCTATGGCAAAATATCATTGTTGATAGTTTTTCAAACTTGTTTAAAAAGATATTTATTCTATATTTCAAAAAGAGCTATTAAACAGCATGCAAAATAATAACGCCATAATAAACATAGTAACAATTATTGTTAAAAGAAACTTTTATTGAAATTTTGTGAAATAAGTGCATTAGTAGATCTGAGACTTTTGTAAATTGCATTTCTCTTTCGATGCCGGATTTAAAGTCATTTACTTAAAGACCAATTAGGCTGTTGATTATTCATATAATTGCAGTCACAGATTATACTAGAAGGTCAACCATGTATTATTTAAAATTAAAATCATGCTGTAGAGTTTGACTAAATTGCATTTACTGTCTTTGATACTGAATTTCAGGTCACTGGGTCAAAGGCCAATGTCACTTTTTTGTTTTATTAAATAGTTAAGCTAATAACAACAATAATTGTATTGAAACTCAATCTACTAAACTAACTCCAGAGAACCACAATGTACCCTATAATGAATTGAAATATTAAAGTACTTTTTAGCTCGCCGGGACAAAGTCCAATGACAGCTATTGCCATGACCCCGGCGTCGGCGGCATCATCTGTAGACACCCAGGTTAAACTTTTGCGCTTAAGATCGCTATGCAACCACTCATTGGATGCGAATGAAACTATTCATGTGTGTTCACCATCATCAATGGAACACACACAGACAAGAACCATAACTCTGGATTGCATTTTGGCACAGTTATGGTCCTTTTTGAACTTATACACCCAGGGGCGAGCTTTTTTGTCTTCTGAAACTCTTGTTTAATCTTTTAATTATATCATAATATATAAGGTATAATAGTGCATTGTTTTATTAAAAAATGTTTAAAAGTTGTTAATAATTATGTTGAACTGTTTATAAATATGATTTTTTTTTTAAGAATCCACAATAGTACACAACTTTATAGGTACTGAATCGTCCCAGAAGTTTTAAGACCAAATAATATTTATGTTGTATAAAAAAAAAAAATTTAAAAAAAAAAAAAAAAAAAAAAATGAAATATGTAAATCCTCTACCAGTTTACATTTTGTTATCACTCAATCACTCCTGTCTATCTATCTACTGTGAATATTTGGCAATATTGACCAATGTCAAATAGAAAAATAAAATTTAAAAATAATTCTTTCATTGAAAATGGCAGACTGATGACCATTTTTATTTCATCTTGGCTTTAGATATGTTATGCCATTAATGATGTGACTTTGGACCACTAAGTTCCAAATAACTGTTGGAAGTTTTTCTTTCATCTAATCAAATATGGCTGACTGAAGGCCATTTTGTTTTCTTTCATGAAGCAAGTTCAATATATCACTAAGGCTGCTCCTATTAATATGATGGTTTCCTTAGAGCAATGATGCTCTTTTTACCACAAAAAAAAGAAAGATGAAATATGACTCACTGGAGGCCATATTTGTTTTCTTTTTTGACAAATGATTGTACTTTGATACAAATCAAATACAGTAAGTGAAATTGTGTCAATATACTGAAATAGGGAGTCTCTGTGGCCAAGTGGTCAAAGATAATTCTCAAGCTCACTAATCTCTCATTGCTGAGGTAGAGATTCGGGCCCAGCTCAGTCCCAAATAGTTTATATGAGAAACTAAACAGTGTTTCTACTCAGATTCATTCTGAGATTTACTTCCACCAATAAAACTGGACGCCATATATATATTTAGATATATATTTATTGGTATCTTGCTGTATGTTGATATTGTCATTAATATAAACTCATTCTTCCCTCCGCCACTCCCAGTATAACTGAAAGCATATTATATACAGTTACATATGTAACTAGCTTGAAACTGGTAGGGGATATGTATTGTTTTGTAATATTTCTGTACCATGTTTGCTATACAATATTTCTGTACTATGTTTGTTATATAATATTTCTGTACCATGTTTGCTATGTAATATTTCTGTACCATGTTTGCTATACAATATTTCTGTACTATGTTTGCTATGTAATATTTCTGTACCATGTTTGCTATGTAATATTTCTGTACCATGTTTGCTATACAATATTTCTGTACTATGTTTGTTTATTGATGTATTGACTTGATCTGGGCTCAGGAAACTCCATAATGTTGTATGTATATTTTAATTTTATTCCAATAATGTTTAAATATTACTTCAGACCCCTTCTAAATCACATACCTTCTGAATCAGGTAATTTTAAATACCTGATAGATGGGGTCTGTGAATTTTCCAGCCAATCTTTTAATAAAAACCAGCCATGCATAATTTATGGAAGTGATTTCTTTAGCCCTGGTTTTGTTTGTTTTCTTCTTGCATTTGTTAAAAGATGAAAATAATATTTTTTGTTTGATATATATATATATACTTTAAAATGTATTTTTTTTTATTTTATTTTTTTGAAACACTCACATACTCACAACCACACACAATTATAAAGACAAAAAAAGTTTGCACAAAGTCTTTAATTGACAGCTACAAGAGAGATACCTCAGACAATATAAGGAAGATGCTGAGAAATGATGTAGAAATAAGTTGAGATATTGAAAGTAATCGCCATACAAGAATGTGATCTCATACAAGAAAGTCATGTCATACAAGGACAAAGAACGTCTCTGAAACAGGAGAAAGTGACTTGAATCCTCTGCTGATGATGAAGGACACAGAATTGATACAAAGGTATGTAGTATGCACTTCTGTTTAACTGAACTGACTGAAGGCTACAATGCACAGGTTCTATTGGTGTACATGAATTTTGTATCAATGTTGATTTACAGGTTGACCAAGGCTTAATCAATACTGTCACATAGATTGTTATGTACTTGGAATCAGTGCTGAGTTACATGAAGAAATACAGACTGCAGATTTAATTACTTTGTCACATAGATTCCTGTACATGGTACAAGTGCTGACTTACATAAGGAAGTACAGAATGCTTCCTATGTTTCAGTAAATCTGCAGGACCATATTAAGACTTTCAAAGAATTCTTACAGAGTGTAATGTGTCATACCTCAGTATGGCAGCTGTAATATACAAACTGATGTAGTAAAATATTACAGATTACAGATTGTAATTTGTCATACCTCAGTATGGCAGCTATAATATACAAACTGATGTAGTAAAATATTACAGATTACAGGCTGTAATGTGTCATACCTCAGTATGGCAGCTGTAATATACAAACTGATGTAGTAAAATATTACAGATTACAGGCTGTAATGTGTCATACCTCAGTATGGTATCTGTAATATAAAAACTGATGTAGTAAAATATTACAGATTACAGATTGTAATTTGTCATACCTCAGTATGGCAGCTATAATATACAAACTGATGTAGTAAAATATTACAGATTACAGGCTGTAATGTGTCATACCTCAGTATGGCAGCTGTAATATACAAACTGATGTAGTAAAATATTACAGACTACAGGCTGTAATGTGTCATACCTCAGTATGGCAGCTGTAATATACAAACTGATGTAGTAAAATATTACAGATAACAGGCTGTAATGTGTCATACCTCAGTATGGCAGCCTGATGTAGTAAAATAAAATATATAGTTTTTGCTCTGAAATTGAAGCTACATGGCTGTTATTCAAGTTAAATTATATTGAACAGTCTGATAAAAATGTCACAATTTTGAGTACAATTTTATTTTATTTTTGCAGAATGACAATTTCTGTCACAGTCCAGGAACATAATCACTACAACAGCTTATAATAAAAAAGTAAGAAAATTACAACCATTGCCTTATTGTATAAATGCACCAGAGAAGTGACTTTGGTTATTTATGATTGTCTAATAATATTTTTTTGAAATGCTAGTATCTTAAAATGAACTTTAAATACTGTTGGGCAACTCTTACTTTTGTAAGTGATCTTTTAAATCAATTATATATTCCCATAATTATTTTATAACTTTTGAAGAACAAAACACATGAAACTTGCAAGAATTACTTGTTGTTGTAAAGCAATCAGGCAAGACTTAATTAGTGTTATAGAGCAATTGGGGGGAAGACTGAATAATTGTGTAATAGAGCAAGTAGGCAAGACTAAATAAGTATTAAAGAGCAATCGTGTAAGGATGAATCATTTTAATAGAGCAATCGGGGAAGACTAAATAAGTGTTAAAGAGCAATCAGGGAATACTGAATAAGTGTTATACACCAATTGGACAAGACTGAATTAGTGTTAATGAGCAATCAGGCAAGACTAAGTTAGTGTTATAGAGCAATGGGGTAAGGATGAATCAGTGTTATAGAGCAATCGGGGAAGACTGAATTAGTGTAATAGGGCAATCAGGCAAGACTAAATCAGTGTTATAGAGCAATCGGGGGAAGACTGAATAAGTGTTAAAGAGCAATTGGGCAAGACTGAATAAGTATTATAGATCAATTGAGCAAGACTGAATTAGTATTATAGAGCAATCAGGCAAGACTTAATTAGTGTTATAGAGCAATATGACGAACCATACCCAATTTTACACATATATTTTTTATTTTATGTTATGTTTTCTGATACTATCTTTTATTATAGCTAGCTAATAAATTGCTTTTTATTTTTCAGGCTATCTATCAGGCTCCAGCTCAATAACTTGTAAAAGTATAATATGGGTAGAGGAGTCGATATGAAATATCAGCTATATATTACATGAAGGAGACAAATATGTATTAGAAATAAAATTGTATGAGAACAACATTATACAACATCTACAATGTATGACAACAACATTGTATGAAATCTACATAATATGACATCAGCTTGTATGAGACCAACAGTATATGAGATCAACAATATTCAACAACATGGTATGAGACTGGCATTTTATGAGATCGACATTACACAACAACATTATATGAGATCTACATTATACAAAATCAACATTATATGAGATCAACATCTTAGAGATCAACATTAAACAACAAAACTATTTGAGCACAACAATGATATGAGACTTACACATCAAAACGGTGAAAGAATAAACTGTTGAATCATTAAACAGCTGTCAATCTGGACATCACAAGAGGATTTTTTTTTGACACACACATACACATAAATACACAAAAACATACATATGCTCATGCACGCACGCACGCATATGCGCATACACGCACGCACACACGCATGCACGCGCACACACACACACACACACACACACACACACACACACACAATACATACTAACAAGCACATACAAATATACAAAAAGAGGGTAATTGTTCTTGTAGCATGTTTTTGAAAAAAAAAAAAAAAAAGAAAAAGCAGAAAAAAAAATATATAAAAAAATATAAGAGCAGAAAAAGTATAAGAGCAGAAAAAATAAGAATAAAAGCTCTAAAGAAAAAAAAAACAGCTAAAAAAAAAAAAGAAGCTCATAATTTTTGTTATTTATTTGTATGTTATTATGTTATTGTATAATTGTATAAAAAAGTTTTATAAACTTCTGGGACGACCCTCGAAAGTATTGATAAGATAATATCATAAAAAATAATAAATATTGTCTATTTCATTGTAATTATTTTGTATTTAGGTAAAGCTTAACTATTTTGTAATCATAGTTTCGTAAATTTATTTGTGGATACTGGATATTCTATTTTTTTATTGACTATAAATGATTTTTCTGTTATTCTCTGGAATTATAAAATAAGTGAAGTTTCTTTTCTGTTGATATAATAAGTTTCTGATTATGAGGTAATTAGGGTGGTTTTAAGTTAATTGCCTATGATGATCCCACAAAACATCACATCATCAGTTATTTTCATTACAGTTTAAGAAATCCAGTTATAGTAGATTATTTAAACAAACAATCATTGTATCACTACAGCGATTAGGTCATTACAGATGGCAAATGTAAATCTTTTTTTATATTAAAAGTCATATTATGAAAAGACAATTAATAACATGTATATTTGATCTATATTACCAACTTTTAAAATCTACTACAAATGTGTGTTTTACCATAAAACAGTCTTGGTTTCTTTACATTAAATTTTGTGTCTTCAACAATACCTTCCATCAGGGATCCAGCAAATAGTCTGCTACAAAACTCCCCGACATTCCCCCGCCCAACTAGTTGAAAATGTTATCCTAAAAGCAATATGTGATATGTTTTGTGCTTCTGGACAAAATACTGACCTGAATAAAGTTCAGTAGAACATACAAAACATTTCAGTATTTTTATGCAGCATACATTTTAGTTGCTACCCGATGTCTAAGTTTGTTGCTTTTATATTCACTAGAACTCTGAATTTGAACAAAGACATTGCTGATGTGATAGTCAACAGTTAATCTCAGATCCAAAAATTTAAAATTTCTCTGACATTCTGCTGTTTTTTACAAGTTTTCTAAAAGTTGCCGGTGACACTGTCAATTATTTTTATTCCCCCCCTCCCCCCTCTTACTTTCTCCAGTTAATACCAACCATGCAGTCTTACATTTAGTAAGCACAGTAAGCGTTGTTCTAAGCTTCAGTGCTACATACCATTTGTATACCAAACATATTGACAAACATGTTGTCATTTTTATATCATCCCTTACCCGTTTTAAACTCAGTATAACCCCTAGCAATATGTAAATTTGAAACGAGTACCCATACATAAGAATGCAGGTTGTTAAACTGTGATATGTATTTCTTTTATAGAATGATTTCCACTGTTTAAATAAATTTTCTTAAATATATCATTCATTTATTTTTAAATATTACACAGAACTGTTTTGCTTTATTTTTACTCAATTTATTTCTCCCTCTTGCCCAAATAAGGCACTGTGGGAATGCTTTTGAAAAAAAAAACGAACTAAACCCCACCAGGAATTGAACCAGGGATCTTGAGATCTTGGAGCAAGCATGCTCACCACCAGACCACCGCAACTCATAATCATAATCAGACAATAGTGCGTGCCTATCAACCTAGGGGTTGTGAGGTGGGTTTTTTTTAATCCCCTCCCGGTCACAGTCCCCATTATAACTGATATACGACATTGCATCACATTGCCATACAGCTTTCACCACTGATTCAAATGGGAAAGTTATCAGCTACTTGAGGACGTGCTTGGGTACTAGTTAACCTTCCAGGATCCAAGGAAAAAAAGCTTTAGTTAACTGATCATCTATTAGCCGTTGGTGGTTAAAAAATGATGATAGATATTCAAACGAATATCTCTGGCTGCAAAGGCCTTATATAATAGAAAATATACAGTTCCTGGGTTTGGGTCTAGCTTGGCCCAAATACTTAAGTGAGAAATTTACCAAATACTTTTTAAAGTGCTGAGATTAATGTTTATCTTCAATAAATAAATTCAGTTGTCTGTAGATTGTTTAAAGTAATGAAAAAACCCATTTCCCCAAATCTGCAATTTTTTTCAGTTCAAAGTTGTAAGTTATAAAGCTGTAATTTGTAGTTTAAGATGTCCATCTAGCATACTAGGTTTTACAGACAGGCATTAAGAGTAATGCACCTTGCTTTGTTGTGTGAAAACATATTCTTGAAGTAGAATGTCCTCAATCTGAATAATAGTTTCTATAGGTTTGTTACTTACCAATATAATGATTGTGTTTACTCCATTACTCCAGATGGCCATGTGTGCGGTGTTTTCAGTGGCAGAGTTATCTAAGGCATTATTTCAAAATTACTAACTTCTCACCTCGAGGTCATGGGTTTAAGCCATTACCTCCCTCTCTCTAAATTTCAATCCAGGGGTCATAGGTTTGAATCCCCGCCTGTCGCCACAGTCTTTGTGATGATTAATTTATTGTCATTCACCTCACTGCTGATTCAAGTGGGAAAATTATCAGTTATTTGTGGAGATGGGTATGTTTGAGTTCTGGTTAATCTGCCAGGATCCCAGGAAAAAAGTGGTTAGGTTAACTGATAATCTGTTAGCCATTGATGGCATGAAAATGATGGTATATATTCAATCCGCCAATCAATCAATCTACAACTAGGTCAAAGCTAAATGAGCAGACTTATAATGATGAAAACATCGTTTTAGTAACCATGACAGAATTGACATTTACAAATTTGTTCATTTTTTTATTTAAATTTTGCATATGAATGGACTTACGTTGGTATTATATTGCTAAATTAATGTTGTTTCTCTCTGATAACTTTCTCAATGCTTACAAATAAACTCAATAAACTGACTGACTCAATAAACTGACTGACTGCAGCTGCTGTAAATTATATTTTATTCAATGAGGTTTTCTTTAAATAGGCAAATTACAACCAATCATCAGTCATGTGGCAGACCGCGGCGTGGTCTAGTGGTAGAGCGTCCGTCTCGCATGCGGAAGGTCGTTGGTTCTGTCCCCTGCCGGGTCATACCAAAGACTTTAAAAATGGTACTAGAAGCTTCTTCGCTTGACGCTCAGCATTTATAGGAGAATTCTAGGTCTGGTCGGCCTGATGTCAGTATAATGTGACTGGGTGAGGTATCATACCATGTGTCTGCAGCATGCTACTGCAGTTTGACAGCACTCAGAGTACTGTCTACAGTAGACACTGTCGCGATATGACTGAAAAATTGTTGAAAGCAACGCTTAACACCATACAACAACAACAACAGTCATGTGGCATCCTTTTATTGGCCTTTTTCCATGCTATTTTTAATGGGGTGAGGTATCATTTCCAAACCATCGCAGAATGAATTGGGAATCCAGTATTATTAACTGATAATCTGTTATCCCTGATTGATGACATTAAAATGATGCTAAATATTCAAATAAATTAAATTATAATATGGCCACTAAAGGGATTCTACACATCAAGCTTATAAGCACTTCCTGTAAATTTTGAAACTGAAATTCTGGATTACCGGGTGTAAACTTCATTTCAGCTTTGCTTTATTTCTAAAAATTAGGTCAGTCGTTAGCGTGTCTGATTATCAGTCCGAGGGTTGTTAGGTTGAATCCCGGCCCAGCCACAATCTCCATGATGGTTGATATATGACATTGCATCTCATTATCATTCGTCTTTCACTGCTGATTCAAGCGAGAAAGTTATCAGTTCCATGCGACGATTGGTTGTGCTCAAGTACTGGTTAACCTTTCAGGATCCCAGGAAACAGTGGTTAGGTTAACTGATCGACTGTTAGCCCTCGAAGGCATAAAATGATGCTTAATATTCAATCAGTCAATCATTTTTAAAAAATAAAAATCTGCTGTTTTAATAAATATGCTTAACATTTCAAATGCTTTGTGTGTGAAGATATTATCAACATTGAGCTTGATGGTTGATCCACCATGACGTCAATGTGTGCTTGGTGGATTTTGTCAAGAACCTTCATTGAAATTGAAGTTGACATATGTCTATATCATCCGATCAGGATCTACATTGTCTGACTCCTGGTCAGTTACTAGATGAACCATTCTAAGTAAGGATGGAAGAGTCTTATATCTTGCATACTGGACAAGGATTTCCACATATTTTTACTGGGAAAGGATATTTCATCCTACACTTCCTCCATGTGCTATGAAGTAATGCAATATGACATACCGTATTATTCATAAATACTATAGTATCCTTGCGCTACCATAAAATTAGTGTTGTATGCAAGAAAAAGTATCTAACATGGGTTTTTTGATGTGGTTGGAAAATTCCATCTCTCCAGATAAATGTTTTGGCCGCAACTCTGTTGTGTATTTTCTTGTTTTATCATATCAAGGATGTTTGGTTTAAACCTTTTATGGATTTTCTGTTTGATAAGCTGTTAAGGATGATATTGTGATTTCCTTGTTAAACTCATCAGTAAAATTTCAGTAACAGCTAATGTAATTTGTTACAGAAATTGACAGATATCCTTTTATTTCTATTTTCTTCCATATCATTACAACATTAACAGTTACATCCACACCACTTAGAGTGACTTATACTGAATAAGCAACTGTATTTTTTGTATTCAATATAAAGGCAAACGTTTATATTTAATGTCAGCACATGAAATCTGTGTTACCAGCTATTCAGTATTTTCCCCAAACATTGCACCTGTAAGACAAATAACCAACTATAAGTGGTTTTAGCCCTATATAGGAAGCATGGTAAAAAGTATTGAGGACCAACAACTATTCCATTTTTGTGATGGATAATAAATGTTCACTCATTCGTAATCAGCTGAATTGCTTTTGAACATCTCTCTTGTACATGTATGTCAGCATTTTCTTAATTAGCATCCCATTGTTAACAAAAAACATCAACCAAATAAGACATGTATTGTTACAATAATACACACCAAAGACGAACAATTTAAGTGTGATATATTTCATGTAGCATGGGTTAAAATGATGAAGACAATTACAAACACTTGGATCTCCAAGGAAGTTCTCATTGATGGTGTACATGTATTCACACATACACAGCATGCACACATTCAGTAGAACTTCATTGACTTGAACACGGATGGCTGGAACACTACATAAAGCTCAAACTACTTATCTGGTCACAGTCAAATTTGAGGTATATACATGTACATGAATGGTTTGATCTTGAGCACTACTTAGCTCAAATATCGTTAACTCAAACTATTTTGTCCAGTCCCATCAGGTTCAGAGCTATCGAGGTTGTACTGTACATACAGAGAGAGAGCAATCAAGAGAATTATATAACCCTGCAAGTCATAGATTTTAATTATTATAAATCAGCAAGATGTACCTTTGACTTATATAACCCTACAAGTCTTAAATTTGAATTATATAAATCAGCAAGATGTACCTTTGACTTATATAACCCTTCAAATTGTAAGTTTGTGTACCTTTGACTTATATTATCCTACAAGTCTTAGAGTTGAATTATATAACTCAGCAAGATGTACATTTGATTTATATAACCCTAAAAGTCGTAGATTTGAATTATATAACTCAGCAAGATGTACCTTTGACTTATATAACCCTGAAAGTCGTAGATTTGAATTATATAACTCAGCAAGATGTACCTTTGACTTACATAACCCTACAAGTCATAGATTTGAATTATATAATTCAGCAAGATGTACCTTTGTCTTATATAACACTACAAGTCGTAGATTTAGTTATATAAATCAGCAAGATGTAACTTTGACTTATATAACCCTACAAGTCATGGATTTAGTTATATAACTCAGCAAGATGTACCTTTGACTTATATAACCCTGAAAGTCGTAGATTTGAATTATATAACTCAGCAAGATGTACCTTTGACTTACATAACCCTACAAGTCATAGATTTGAATTATATAACTCAGCAAGATGTAACTTTGACTTACATAACCCTACAAGTCATATATTTGAATTATATAACTCAGCAAGATGTAACTTTGACTTACATAACCCTACAAGTCATAGATTTGAATTATATAACTCAGCAAGATGTACCTTTGACTTATATAACCCTACAAGTCATAGATTTGAATTATATAACTCAGCAAGATGTACTATTGACTTATATAACCCTACAAGTTGTAGATTTGTGTACCTTTGACTTATATTACCCTACAAGTCATAGATTTAAATTATATAACTCAGCAAGATGTACTATTGGCCAATATAACCCTACAAATTGTAGATTTGAATTATATAACTCAACAAGATTTAACTTTGTCTTATATAACCCTACAAGTCGTAGATTTGAATTATATCAATCAGCAAGATTTAACTTTGTCTTATACAACCCTACAAGTCATAGATTTAGTTATATAATTCAGCAAGATGTACCTTTGTCTTATATAACACTACAAGTCTTAGATTTAGTTATATAAATCAGCAAGATGTAACTTTGACTTATATAACCCTACAAGTCATGGATTTAGTTATATAACTCAGCAAGATGTAACTATGACTTACATAACCCTACAAGTCATAGATTTGAATTATATAACGCAGCAAGATGTACCTTTGTCTTATATAACACTACAAGTCGTAGATTTAGTTATATAAATCAGCAAGATGTAACTTTGACTTATATAACCCTACAAGTCATAGATTTAATTATATAAATCAGCAAGATGTACCTTTGACTTATATAACCCTATAAGTTGAAGATTTAATTATGTACCTTTGACTTATATAACCCTACAAGTCGTAGATTAAATTATATAATTCAGCTGGATGTACCTTTGACTTATATAACCCTAATAGTTAGAGATTTAATTATATAAATCAGCAAGATGTACATTTGACTTATATAACCCTACAAGTTGTAGATTTGAAATATATAACTCAGCAAGTCACAGATTTGATTTGAATTACATAACACTACAAGTTGGTAGATCAGGATGTGTGCAGCTGTTAGGATAGAGACTTAATCCGCCCAATGTAATGGAAATTAAAAAACACAATCCAATCCCAAAATGCACCTGTCAAATACACTACTTATATTCTGCAAATATGGTACTGATCAAAGGGGTGTTTATTTTTACCAATGATTCATTATAAATCACAATTTATTAAAGGGACACACAACAAGTACTTTGTTATTTTATTTGGATTGTATTGTATTGTATTTAAAATATTCAATTGAGCACAATCTGTTCATCCTGTTTCTTTGCATCCAAATGCTTTAGTGTAATTACAAAACTGCTGAAGGTAATTTCACGAAACTTTGTACACATGTCAACCCTGCAGTTTAGTACTGCTATTTGCTACTTAGAAGTATTTTTATTCAATATTTTTTCTATTACCTTGAAAACAAGTGCCAATTTTTTTTAAATAAATTTGCTACTTCTTGAGCAGAACTCAATGTCATTTAAGGTACCTTCAGGAAACTTTGTTGGTATGTCAACTTAATGGTGTGGTACTGCCTTTTGCTATGATGGATTTTTTAACTTCAATTTTTTTTTTCTGTCATTAGAAACGAGAAGCTTAAATTACGAATTCACCATTACTGGAGCACTCAAAAACTATTCTTAGTAACGTCACAAAATTTTGTACACATGTCAACCTAGTGATCTAGTAGTACCTTTTGATGTGAGGGATTGTTCATTTTCAGTTTTATTTCTGTTACCATGGAAACAAATAGCCAAAATTACAAAATTTCTATTTTTGGATCATAATTCCAAAACTGTTCATGGTAATCTCACTAAACTTTGTACACATGTCAACAGGCCAAGTAGTGTCTTTTGGTATAAGGGAGTTTCCTTTTTCACTATAATTTTTCTGTTACCATGAAAAACAAATAGCCAAAAATACGAAATCTCATAATTTCAAAACTGTTGAAGATAATTTTATGAAACGTAGTACACTTTTCAACCTAATAGTCAAGTAGTGCCTCTTTCTATGAGGAAGTTTTCACTTACAAGGTTTGTTCTGTTTTCATGAAAACAATTAGCCAAAGTTACTAAATTGGCTGTTTCCAGTGCACAACTCCAATTAAAATCTTTTGGTCTATTAGTGTTTTTCATGTGAAGGAACATGTTACATCCAAGTAAAATACGCCATTGTAGGGAATATTGATGACTACTAGTATGTCTTCTTGTATTAGATTAATTTATATGTGTGCAAAGTATTGAAGTAGGCTTTTCTTTAAGTCACATTTATGTATATTATTCACCTCATAAAATATACTGTATATATAATGTGGACTAAATTTGTTTTGCTGGCCTTGCCAAAATTGTTGACAATACATCTTCTGTGTATAAGTTTATGTCAAATCCTTTAGAGAAAAAACATTGTGTACATGTTTGGATATACACAACTCTGCAACATGGGTCATATCAGAACAGTAGGGAGCGGTAGAACAATGGATAGAGTTTGGCTGCTCATGCCAGAAGTTGCGGGTTTGATCCTCAGCTCGACCTGATGCCTCTCATAAACAACAACTCAGTACTGGTTCTATCCAGGAAGCAGACTCGAGAGTGGTTCATAATTATCAGCTCTGAGCTTTCATCACAATCGAGTTAAAAAGAAAAGTATAAACTAAAACTAGATTAAAACTAACTAACTACTAATACCACAAAATCCACCGTGAACCCTGGTTACTTCACTGGCCTGGACTATTGTGATGAACTTCCAAGAAGTATCACCTTACTGAACAATCTGCGACATGTCCGGAACACAGCAGCTGCCATTATAACAAGGACTTTCCACCATAGTCATATCTGACAGTACATAACCAGTGATGCCATGAAATCGCCACTGAACTGCCTGGTTACTACACTAACCTAGACTATTGTGATAAACTTCCTATTGGTATCACGTTACTGAACAATCTGCGACATGTCCAGAACACAGCAGCTCCCATTATAATAAGGACTTCCCACCATAGTCATAACCCAAGTGCTTAAGGAACTGCGAAATATGGAATAGAGTATGAAATTCTAACCTGTGCTTCAAGATCAATCTCCTGGCAACTTCATACAGACTGGGTAGGAACTTCAGATCGCAAGATTCCTTGACATTTGTTGTGCCTTACAGTGATGATAATGTGCGGCAATCGAAGCCTCATATTTGCTGCAACCAACTAATGAAATTGCTCTTCCTGGCAACATCAGGAATGCCAGTACAATGGCTGTATTTAAAAGATTGTTAAAAAACATTTCTTAATACTGAACTGTTTGAACTGATTGAGTAATTTTACTTTTAAATATGTATATTGTTACTGATGTCTGTTTTAATCAGATTTATAGGCAATATATTTATTAAATTACAAATCTTACAATGTTTTATATTGTAATCATTTGTATTATTTTGCATGTACATTTGTTTTGTTGATAGTTTAAGTAAATTAGCATCATTTGATCCCAGGTCTGTACTTGTTTTATGAATCGTTTATCAGATTGCGTGTATATGTTATTCTTTAAAGCACTCTTGAACGTGTATGCAGGAAAAGAGTGCTATGTAAATTTGGTATAGTAATAAGGCCATCCTTTAAAAAATATTTGTTTGCTGTCCTCAGGCCCAGTATTTTTCATGTGGGTTGGTAGCTAAAAATTGGTTTTGCCAAATTTTGTTTTGTATAGCCATTTTAAAGAAAAAAATGGACATAAATCATGAAAAAAAATTAAATGCTTTGAAAGTCAATAAAAAAGTTTGGGTAGTGGCAATTTTGAGTGAGTAGGTAGGAGCATGGCAAACAATTCATTTTTTTTAAGGATGGCCTTATAATAATAATATTTTGTCATGGTAACATGATTCTTGCGCTTAAAAAATAGACGTATGTGATTTGGTTCAAAATATTTTCAAAATGGCTCATAGGGACTGTGATTTCTTGCTGCAGATGAGTTGCGCAAAAGCTGGCATAGCATAAACTGCAATAGGACATTCCTGGTGTTTTAAAAGTGACTTTTATAGGATTTAACAGATAGATGTATTGATGAGCATTTGAGGACTTCTTTTTAAAAAAGAATAGGGGTGTTGCAGCACTGTTTTTTTTTTAAAAAGCAAGCTGAACAACCCATCAATTATTGTGTATTTTTATATGTGGATACATTCCTTTAATTCTTGTGGAGCACATGGCCCAGTGGTAGAGCACACAACCAAGGATCAGAGGGTCCAGGGTTCGATCCTCAATCCTGCTGCTATGTGTGGTGTCCTTGCACAAGACATTTTTTCCATATAATTATGCTAAGGATGATTTCGAACATGATTAAAAAAAAATTGTAAGTTGTAGTAACTTGTTTTGTAATCAGAGTAAAATAAATAAGTTTAAACTAATTTCTTATGTGGAAAAAAATACTTTAAAAGTATTCTATGTTGATTTTTTTTTGTATTGTGGAAATCCTAGATCTTATTTTATATAGGACAAAGAATGCAATTCAACTGTGTAATGAAACCTGTATAACCATTTGTATGTAGTTTCTATTTTAGTGTTCAAGATCCTTTACATAACACAACAACCAGCTTCAGAGATATATATAGGCCTGTTGCAGCATTGCAAAACAGCTTCCTACATATTGGTTATCATCATTCAACATGGGTAAATTGTAAAGAAGGTACAGAGATGTTGCTGAAAAACACATCATTCAACATAGATAGATGTGAGAGCTGACACAGTAGTGAAGAGATGATGCTGAAAACTACTCTTTTCAGATGGGTTACGGTTGGAGACACACAGTGGTACAATCATAAAAAGTAAATATATATTATGCAAATTTTATAAAGAATACTATTTACAAGACTAAAGGAAGTTTGTAAAATGATTTAATCAAAACACTAAACTTAAACTTAAAAGACCGGTTATTGCTTAATACAGGTTAATTTGCTCTCTTAGCATGGAAATGGGAAATATCAAATATAACTGCTAAAGACAGGTGGCTGCTCAATAGAGGTTGTCACTTACACAGGTTTGACTGTTTATATACTTCTGGGCCCAGTTGTTCAAAGCTTGGTTAGCTTAACCGTTGGTTAAGCGAAATTTTCAAATCACAATATTTTTAGATTTACAACACTTTTTAGATTATTATTTTATTGAACATTATGAAAATATGCCATATTGTTTCTAAAAATGCATTTAAATTGCCATACAATCATTAAGTATAGAAAATATTGAAGTTACAAAATTTCACTTAACCCCGGGTTAAGCTAACCAAGCTTTGAGCAACTGTGCCCCACATGCTATTGCAGTAGTGTTGCTTTATATGTAGAGAAGTTGAGATTATAAACATCATTTAACTGAGACCATTGTCTCCATTTTTATAAATACTGGCAAATCTGATCATCAATTCTGTTTATTCAGGGACCCATCAGAAAGAAGTTTCCTAGTCATTACATGAAGGAAGTCATTGGACAGTATGCTGTACTATGATGTCAGGTAAACATATATAACCTCCTCATATTTTAATACTAATTATTAGCTCACCCAAGTCGAAGGCTCACAGGTGAGCTTTTGTGATTGCCTGGTGTTTGTCGTCCATCGTCTTGTCGTCCGTCATTAACTTTTAGCTTCTAACAACTTCTCCTCTGAAACCACTGGGCACATTTTAATATAACTTCAGGGAAATGTTCCTTGGGTGTCCCTCTACCAAGTTTGTTCAAGCCATCTTGATTTGTCAAAAAACATGCCACCAGAGAGCGGGGCAAGCTTAATTAGTAAAAAACTTAAAAAATCTTCTTGTCAGAAACTACTGGCTCGATTTTAAAATATTTTCACAGAAATAATCCTTGGAGGACCCTTCACCAAATTTGTTCAAACCATAGTGATTTGTCAAAAAACATGGCAGCCAGGGAGTGGGGTTAGTTTACTATATTATATAAGCTATTGTAAACCTTAAAAAATCTTCTTGTCAGAAACCACTGGATCGATTTTAAAACAATTTCGCAGAATGTACCTTGGGTGACCCTTTACCAAGTTTGTTCAAACAGTAGTGATTCGTCATAAACCATGGCGGCCAGGGGGTGGGGGTAGTTTACTATATAAGCTATAGTAAACCTTAAAAAATCTACTTGTCAGAAACCACTGGATCGATTTTAAAACAATTTCGCGGAATGTTCCTTGGGTGACCCTTTACCAAGTTTGTTCAAGATGTTGTGATTTGTTAAAAAACATGACTGCCACAGTGAGGTACATGTTTACTATATAGGCAGCTATAGTTAAAACTTCAAAAGCCTTCTTGTCAGAATCTTCTGACCTGATTTTGATGTAATTTCACTGACATTTACCATTGGTGACCCTTTACCAAGTTTGAACTGACTTCTACACATCTGTTACATCTTCAAAACAAATCAAAATTCTAACTACTCGCCCATCTTGTTTTTGAGTGTACATGTATTATATAATCTACTTAAGTTGGGTGACTCAAGGTCAGTCAGGTGAGCGATATAGAGCCATCTTGGCCCTCTTGTTTAATGTTAACATAAAGGGCAAAAAAATGTATATCTGGTACAAAACACATTTGAAATCTACCTGGGTAGAAACAGTACTGCTGATAATGGAGGTTGTTCAACGACAATATGTGATCCTGGCGGGGATCAAACCCAATTTGAAATTTGCCTGTTGTTAGAACCAACACTGCTGGTAATGGAAGTTGTGCAATGACAACAGTGTAATCCTGTCGTGGGATCAAATCCCAGTTTGAGATATGCCTGGGTAGAATCAGTACGTCTGACAATGGAAGTTGTGCGATGACAGCAATGTAACCCTGGTGGGGAATCTAACTCAATTTGATTGATTGATTGAATATTAAGCATCAGTTTTATACCATTGAGGGCTAAAAGATGATCAGTTAACCTAACCACTGTTTCCTGGGATCCTGAAAGGTTAACTGATAACTTCCTGACTTGAATTAGTTGAATTTGAAATCTGCAGGGGTAGAATCAGTACTAACGACTACATAATGTGATCCTGGCACCTGGGATCAAACCCAATTTGAAATCTGCCTGGGTAAAATCAGTACCGCTGATAATAGAAATTGTCCAATAACAACAATGTGACCCTGGTGGGAATCAAACCCAATTTGAAATCTGCCTGGGTAAAATCAGTACGTCTGATAATAGAAGTTGTCCAATGACAACAATGTGACCCTCAGGTGGGGATCATCAAACCCAATTTATAATCTGCCTGGGTAGAATCAGTACTGTTGATAATAGAAGTTGTCCAATGACAACAATGTGACCATGATGGGGATCAAACCCAATTTGAAGTCTGCCTGGGTAGAATCAGTAATGTTGATAATAGTAGTTGTGCAATGACAACAATGTGACCCTGGTGGGGATCAAACCCAGTTTATAATCTGCCTGGGTAGAATCAGTAGATCTGATAATAGAAGTTGTGCAATGACAACAATGTGACGTTGGTCAGGATCAAACCCATTTTGAAAACTGCCTGGGCAGAATAAGTAATGTTGATAATAGAAGTTGTCCAATGACAACAATGTGACCGTGGTTGGGATCAAACCCAATTTTTGAAATTTGCCTGGGTAGAATCAGTAATATTGATAATAGAAGTTGTGCAATGACAACAATGTGACCCTGGTGGGGATCAAACCCAATTTATAATCTGCCTGGGTAGAATCAGTGCTGTTGATAATAGAAGTTGTCCAATAACAACAATGTGACTGTGGTTGGGATCAAACCCAATTTGAAATTTGCCTGGGTAGAATCAGTAATGTTGATAATAGTAGTTGTGCAATGACAACAATTAGACCGTGGTGGGGATCAAACCCAGTTTATAATCTGCCTGGGTAGAATCAGTAGATCTGATAATAGAAGTTGTGCACTCACAACAATGTGACGCTGGTGGGGATCGAACCCAATTTGAAATCTGCCTTGGCAGAATTAGTAATGTTGATAATAGAAGTTGTCCAATGACAACAATGTGACGCTGGTGGGGATCAAACCCAATTTGAAATCTGCCTGGGTAGAATCAGTGCTGTTGATAATAGAAGTTGTCCAATGGCAACAATGTGACCCTGGTGGGGATCAAACCCAATTTGAAATCTGCCTGGGCAGAATCAGTAATGTTGATAATAGAAGTTGTGCAATGACAACAATGTGACGCTGGTGGGGATCAAACCCAATTTGAAATCTGCCTGGGCAGAATTAGTAATGTTGATAATAGAAGTTGTGCAATGACAACAATGTGACCCTGGTGGGGATCAAACCCAATTTATAATCTGCCTGGGTAGAATCAGTGCTGTTGATAATAGAAGTTGTCCAATGACAACAATGTGACTCTGGTGGGGATCAAACCCAATTTATAATCTGCCTGGGTAGAATCAATAGATCTGATAATAGAAGTTGTGCAATGACAACAATGTGACCCTGGTGGGGATCAAGCCCAATTTGAAATCTGCCTGGGCAGAATTAGTAATGTTGATAATAGAAGTCAAACCCAATTTTTGAAATTTGCTTTGGTAGAATCAGTATTGTTGATAATAGAAGTTGTCCAATTACAACAATGTGACCCTGGTTGGGTTCAAATCCAATTTGAAATTTACCTTATAGTACTGCCATAGTAGATAATTGATTGGCATTACTACAACTAGGACAGATCAGAGTGGTGATCTAGTGATGGAGTGTCCACCTCGCATATGGAAGGTTGTTGGTTCAATCCCTGGTCAGATCATACCAAAGATTTGAAATGGAACTAGAAGTTTCCTCACTTGGCTCTCAGCATTGAGAGGATAGTTCTAGGTCTGTTCGGCCTGGTGTCAGTATAATGTGACTGGATGGCTGGGTGGGTATCATATTACCATGTGTCCACAACACTGTCTCAAATAGACACCCTCTCGATAAAACTGAAAACTTGTTGAAAGTGACGATAAACTTCAAACAACAATAACAATTATTATGTAAAATGATGATGTTGGTATCACAATGCATTGCAAAATTGATGAGAGTTTTCTGATTTCATGATGAGGTGAAATCAACCAGTGATGTTTTATTGATCATTTTATATCATCACATCTTGAGAATTTATGGATACCCATTTGTTTTTGATACAAAGGGTCAGTTATTAGTATTCAATCACTGAACAGTTGATTTGTTTACATGAAAACTTTTATGCACCCTTCCTAATGGACAGAAAATGAAATGTAAAGAACAAAACATGGCAAGGTTCAATTTATGAGAATTTAAGAGTTTGCCTCTGAAATTAAACCTACATGCTGGCTCTGATAGCATCTGTCATGTACTATAGGTCATAGTGCTTAATTCATAGTAAAATTCTGAATCTCTCACCAATTTTACAATGCATGATAGCTAAAAAAAATATATATCTAATATTTATCAATATTAATTGATTCATTGAATAATTATTTAGCATCATTGTTATGCCATCGAGGGCTCACAGATAATCAGTAAACAAAACCAGTGTTTCCTGGGATCCTGAAAGAATAACCAGTACTCGATCACACCGCGCAAGTAACTGGTAACTTTCCCACTTGAAACAGGGGTGAGAGATAAATGATAATGAGACACAATGTCATATATCAGTCATCAGTTGATTTGAACACACGACCCCTGGGTTGATAGTCAGACATGTTACTGATTGAGCTAATCGGGTTTGGCTTATCAATATTAAAAATTAACAAGTGATGTTTCACACATTTTTAACTGATTTACCATCTTTTGTACAGTGTTGTTCATGGAATGATCTAGTGAGCCACAATGTCCCAGAGTACCAGGTTTCATTTCTGAGAGATACAAAGATGACGTCTAACAATATCTGGTATGTATAATAGTCTGAAAGGTAATTGGTTTATTTTATATGTACAGAATGTTGATCCCTCTAAATTACATATAATATAATTATAAAAATACTAAAATGAGTATCATGGAAAAATAATTTTTCTCTTTAATCCTCATGAGTAAAGAAAACAAGAATGTATGAAGCACAAGTATAAACATGGACATTGTGCAGCCTGAATAAAAGGTCCATATCAGTAAAATGCCACCTTCCAGTTAAACTTGATTTTGTCTGAAAATTGTTTGAATACTTACTACAGAGAAGATGGCATTGCAGTTTATAATATGTATACCATGTAATTATATACACAAATTCACATGCAAGCATGCATGCACATGCACACACAATCGCATAAAGAGTTATGCAGCCAACAGCTAAGGATACTATCATCATTTTTAGCTCATTTTTAGCTCTACTGGCCACAGACCAGCAGTTATATAACTGTAAGATCTCAGAGAAGTTCTTGAATCAGCATGATTCTACCAGAAATGCCCCTGCCACAGGGCTTATTAGCACATTTTAAACAACACTTCAAAAACCATTTTTTCTGAAATTTTAAGACCTAGTCCAAAGATATTTGCATGTATCATTGCATGGAGGGTCCCTAAAAAATTAGTTGAGGCCAGGTCCCTTGGGTCAAATGTGGGGCCGCTACAGGGGTCACTGTTTTACATAGAGTTATAAAGGGAAAATGTTGTAGACACAATTACCTCCATTTGTATTGAATCTTAACCAAACTTGCACACCGTTATGTAAGCACAAGATCACAGACAAGTTGATCACATGATTTGATCACAAATTCCCCCAATACAAGGCTTATAAGCACATTTTAAGCAAAACTTTAAAAAACATTTTCTCTAAAACTTCAAGATCTAGACGTTAGATATTTTATGTATATCATTGCATGATGGTCTCCTAAAGGATTTGTTGAAGATTTACAGAAATTCCTCCGAAATGTTTAACTGTCCATTTGTTGCCAGTAGAGTGACTCAGGCCCAAAACGTCCTCTTGTTTTGTTAAACGAAAAGCTATTGTAATGATCTTAGCATCAGCTATGTTTAGCTCAGCATTTTCTCTGTTTCTCTGCAGACTACTTATGTAATAGTGATTAAACTTCATAAGCACGGTCATCTTAATATGTCACACAATGTATGTAGTTAAGTTGCCTCAATTCTCATATTTTGGGCTCTAAAACCTTAGGTTAAAGTTTTTTGTATAGTTAGTGTTATTTAGCAATGTGAAATTGTAAGTCTCACTACCTCATAGGGTTATATTTTATATATACCAGCAGTTCATGTAACAATACATCTTCTGTTGCAGAATACACAGGGGAGGGAACTCACCCACAGTGATCTTGGAGTAGAAGACAAAATCTGTTCCAAATTTGATGTCCCAAGAAAAATATGACTAGATGCATGCTCAAATATTGACACTGTCATGGAACTTAGTGATTACCTTAATGATTAATGTATAAAATATACAACTTCAAAATATACAACTTTAAAATATATACAACTTTATGAAAGACAAATGTTAATTATAAAAGTAAGGACAGTTTTCAATATTGTGTATGAAAATAAATAATATTGCATACTTATTTAGTAAGAAATCAGCATGACGACGATGCTTGGATACAACTAATCTTTGACTGAGTTGTAAATTGTTGTTGTATGGTGTTTAGCATTGCTTTTATGATTTATTGCAGTTTTATCATGATGGTGTCTACTTGAGACAGTATTCTAAGCGTTGCCACACTAGCATATCATAACGCTGGCACATGGTATGAAATATTGGCCAAGTCTGACACATGATACCAATGCTGCATCTGACATAATTATGAAATATAGGCAGAATCTGACAAATTATATTAATGCTTAGTCTGACATATGTTGGCAAGATTGAGTCTAGCATGTCTAACCTTTGGTATATATAGACAGTTATGTCATATGAAATATAGACCAAATCTGACACATGATACCAATGCTGCATCTGACATATGAAATATAGGCAGAGTCAGACAAATGACATTAATGCTGAGTCTGACATATGTAATCAAGACTGAGTCTAACATGTCTAACATTTGGTATATATAGACAGTTATGTCATATGAAATATAGACCAAATCTGACACATGATACCAATGCTGCATCTGACATATGAAATATAGGCAGAGTCAGACAAATGACATTAATGCTGAGTCTGACATATGTAATCAAGACTGAGTCTAACATGTCTAACATTTGGTATGTATAGACAAGTCTCACACATGAAATATAGACTAAGTCTGACACTTGATATCAATGCTGAGTCTGACATGTTTTCTCGGTTGAGATTGATATGTGTTGTCAAGGCTGAGTCTGACATATCTAACATGTGGTATATATAGACTGAGTCTGACATATGAAATATAGGAATAGTCTTACACATGATATCAATGCTGCATTTGACATATGAAATATAGACAGAGTCTGACACATCATGTCTAACATGTGTTATATAATGACAAGTCTGACAAATAATACAAATGCTGAGTCAGACACATAATTTCAGTACTGAATCTGACATATGTTATCAAGGCTGAGTCTTACATGTCTAACCTTTTGTATATATAGACTGAGTCTGACATATGAAATATAGACTAAGTCTGACACATGATATAAATGCTGAGTCTAACATATGTTATCAAGGTTGAGTGACACATCTAACATGTGATATATATATATATATATAGGCTAGTCTGACAGGAAATATAGGCTAAGTCTGACATGTCTAACATGTGGTATATTTAGACTAGTCTGACATACAAAATAAAGGCTGAGTCTGACAAATGATAGCAATACTGAGTCTGACATATATTATAAATGCTAAAACTAACATGTCTAACATGGTGTATATATAGACGAGTCTGAAATATGAAACATAGGCAGAGACTGACACATGATAGCAATACTGAGTCAGACATATATTATAAATGCTAAAACTAACATGTCTAACATGTGGTATATATAGACAAGTCTGAAATATGAAACATAGGCAGAGACTGACACATGATAGCAATACTGAGTCTGACATATGTTATAAAGGCTGAGTCTGACATATCTTACATGTGGTATATATAGATGAAGTCTGTCATAAGAAATTTAGGCTAAGTCTGACATATGATATCAGTACTGAGTCTGATACATGCTATAAAGGTAGAGTTTGACATGTCTAACATGTGGTATTTATAGATGAGTCTGACATATGAAATAAAGGCAACATGTAAGTCTGACACATGATTCAAGTAATAACTCTGACATATGTTATAAAGGTTGCGTCTGACATGTCAAACATGTGGTATATATAGATGAGTCTGAAATATGAAATATAGACCAAGTCTGACAAATGATACCAATGCTGAGTCAGACACATATTTTCTATACTGAGTCTGATATATGTTATCATGGCTGAGTCTTACATATCTTACATTTTGTATAATATATAGACAGAGTTTGACATGAAATATAGGTGGAGTCTGACAAACTGTGTAAAGGCTGAATCTGACATATGTTATCAAGGCTGAGAATGACACATAGTACAATTGATATATAAAAAGTAGCTGACATATGAAATATAGGCTAAGTCAGATATATGATATCAATACTGAGGCTGACATATAGTACAAAGGCTGTGTCTGACGAGTCTCACATGCAGTATATATTGACAAGTCTGACATATGAAATATAGACTAAGTCTGACACATGATATCAATGCTACATCTGACATATGAAATATAGGCAGAGTCTTACACATGATATAAATGCTGAGTCTGACATATGTTACAAAGTCTGAGTGGGACATGTCTAACATGTGTCACATATATACGAGTCTGACATGTAAAATATAGACCAAGTCTGACAAATGATACCAATGCTGAGTAAGACACATATTTTCTGTACTGAGTCTGACATATATTATCAAGGCTGGGTGTTACATATCTTATATGTGGTATATATTAACAGAGTCTGACATATGAAATAAAGGCTATGTCTGACATATGATATCAATACTGAGTCAGACATATATTATAAATGCTGAGTCTGACATATCTAACAAGTGGTATATATAGACATATCAGACATATGAAATATAGGCCAAGTCTGACACATGGGTCAATACTGAGTCTGACATATCTAACTAGTGGTATATAAAGACATATCTGACATGATATGAAATCTGAGTCTGACATATGATATTAAATCTGACATGTTATAAAGGTGTGTCTGACATATCTAACATGTGGTATATATGGATGAGTCTGACATATGAAATATAGGCCCAATCTGACAAATGATGTCAATGCTGAGTCTGACATATGAAATATATGCTAAGTCTGACACATGGTATCAATACTGATTCTGACGTATGCTATCATGGCTTAGTCTGACATGTCTAACAGTTGGTATATATAGACCGAGTCTGACATATCTACCATAATGTGTATATATAGACTTTGTCTGACATGTAAAATGTAGACCAAGTCTGACAAATGTTATCAATGTCAAGTCTGACATATATAATAAAGGCTAAGTCTGACATGTCTTACATGTGGTAAATATAGAGTCTGACATATGAAACATAAACCAAGTCTAAACTTGTTATCAATGCTGAATCTGATATGTCTTCTAGGTTGATATTAACAAGTATTGTCAAGGCCGAGTCTGACATATCTAACATGTGGTGTATATATAGATCAAAGTCTGACATGTTTTATAGGCATAGTCTATCACATGATATCAATGTTGAGTCTGACATATATTATCAAGACTGAGTTGAAAATGTCTATCATTTGGTTAATATAGACTGTATCTGACATATGAAATATAAGTCCAGTCTGACGCATGCTATCAATGCTGATTCTGACATATGAAATATAAGCAGAGGCTGACACATGATATAAAGTCTGAGTCTGACATATGCTATCGAGACTGAGTCTGACATATGATATAAAGTCTGAGTCTGACATATACTATCAAGGCTGAGTGTGACACATGATATAAAGTCTGAGTCTGACATATGCTATCAAGGCTGAGTCTGACATATGATATCAAGGCTGAGTCTGACACATGATATAAAGTCTGAGTCTGACATATGTTATAAAGGCTGAGTCTGACACATGATATAAAGTCTGAGTCTGACATATGCTATCAAGGCTGAGTCTGACACATGATATAAAGTCTGAGTCTGACACATGATATAAAGTCTGAGTCTGACATATTTTATCAAGGCTGAGTCTGACACATGATATAAAGTCTGAGTGTGACAAATGCTATCAAGGCTGAGTCTGACACATGATATAAAGTCTAAGTGTGACATATATTATAAAGGCTGAGTCTGAAATGTCTATCATGTAGTATATATAGATGAGTCTGACATATGAAATATAGGCCCGTTCTGACAAATGATGTCAATGCTGATTCTGACATATGAAATACAGGCCCTGTCTGACAAATGGTATCAATACTGATTCTGACATGAAAGATAGGCAGAGGTTGACACATAATATAATGTCTGAATATGACATATGTTATAAAGGCCGAGTCTAACAGGTGGTATATATAGACGAGTCTGACATACCTACTGACAAGTGATGTCAATGCTGCATCTGACATATGAAATATAGGCATAGTCTATCACATGATTTCAATGTTGAGTCTGACATATATTATCAAGACTGAGTTGAAAATGTCTATCATTTGGTTAATATAGACTGAATCTGACATATGAAATATAAGTCCAGTCTGACGCATGCTATCAATGCTGATTCTGACATATGAAATATAAGCAGAGGCTGACACATGATATAAAGTCTGAGTCTGACATATGCTATCAAGGCTGAGTCTGACACATGATATAAAGTCTGAGTCTGACATATACTATCAAGGCTGAGTCTGACACATGATATAAAGTCTGAGTCTGACATATGTTATAAAGGCTGAGTCTGACACATGATATAAAGTCTGAGTCTGACATATGCTATCAAGGCTGAGTCTGACACATGATATAAAGTCTGAGTCTGACACATAATATAAAGTCTGAGTCTGACATATGCTATCAAGGCTGAGTCTGACACATGATATAAAGTCAGAGTCTGACATATGCTATCAAGGCTGAGTCTGACACATGATATAAAGTCTGAGTGTGATATATGCTATCAAGGCTGAGTCTGACACATGATATAAAGTCTGAGTGTGACATATGTTATAAAGGTTGAGTCTGAAATGCCTAACATGTAGTATATATAGACGAGTCTGACATATGAAATAAAGGCATGCTTTATAGGCATAGTCTATCACATGATTTCAATGTTGAGTCTGACATATATTATCAAGACTGAGTTGAAAATGTCTATCATTTGGTTAATATAGACTGAATCTGACATATGAAATATAAGTCCAGTCTGACACATGCTATCAATGCTGATTCTGACATATGAAATATAAGCAGAGGCTGACACATGATATAAAGTCTGAGTCTGACATATGCTATCAAGGCTGAGTCTGACATATGATATAAAGTCTGAGTCTGACATATGATATCAAGGCTGAGTCTGACACATGATATAAAGTCTGAGTGTGACATATGGTATCAAGGCTGAGTCTGACACATGATATAAAGTCTGAGTCTGACATGCTATCAAGGCTGAGTCTGACACATGATATAAAGTCTGAGTCTGACACATGATATAAAGTCTGAGTCTGACATATGCTATCAAGGCTGAGTCTGACACATGATATAAAGTCTGAGCCTGACATATGCTATCAAGGCTGAGTCTGACACATGATATAAAGTCTGAGTGTGACATATGCTATCAAGGCTGAGTCTGACACATGATATAAAGTCTGAGTGTGACATATGTTATAAAGGCTGAGTCTGAAATGTCTAACATGTAGTATATATAGACGAGTCTGACATGAAATATAGGCCCATTCTGACAAATGATGTCAATGCTGATTCTGACATATGAAATACAGGCCCTGTCTGACAAATGGTATCAATACTGATTCTGACATGAAAGATAGGCAGAGGTTGACACATAATATAATGTCTGAATGTGACATATGTTATAAAGGCTGAGTCTAACAGGTGGTATATATAGACGAGTCTGACATACCTAATATAGGCCCAGTCTGACAAATGATGTCAATGCTGCATCTGACATATGAAATATAGGCAGAATCTAAAAATGATATCAATGCTGATTCTGACATATAAAATATATAGGCAGAGGTTGACACATGGTATAAAGTCTGAGTGTGACATATGTTATAAGTCTGAATCTGACATGTTTAACATGTGGCATATATGGACGATTCAGACATATGAAATTAAGGCTAAATATCACACATGATATCAACACTGAGTCTGTCATATATTATAAAGGCTGAGTCTGACATACATAACATGTGGTGTATATATAGACTGAGTCTGAAATATAAAACATAGGTCGAGTCTGACACATGATGTAAAGGCTGAATCTCACATGTCTAATATATGGTATATATATGTAAATCTGACATATGAAATATAGGCTAAGTCTGACACATGATATAAATAATGAATCTAACACATGTTATAAAGGCTGAGTCTGAAATATTTAAAATATAGTATATATAGGCTGTCTGACATATGAAATATAGGCTGAGTCTGACACATGATTGAAGCTGATTCTGACATATGTTATCAAGGCTGAGTTTGACATGTCTTACATGTGGTATATAAAGACAATTCTGACATTATCAAATATAGGCTAAGTCTGACACATGATATCAATATTGAGTCTTGACATATGTTATCAGGCTTAGTCTGACATGTATAATATTTGATATATATAAACAAGTTTAACTTACGAAATATAGGCAGAGTCTGATACACGATATTAATGCAGCATCTGACAAATGAAATATAAACAGGGTCTAACACATGATATGAAGTCTGAGTCTGACATATGAAATTAAGACAGAATCTGATACACCATATTAAGTCTTAGTCTAGCAGGTCTAACATCTGGTATATAGCCAGTCTGACATATGAAATATAGACCAATTCAGAAACTTGATATCATTGCTCAGTCTGACATGTGTTGTCAAGGCTGAGTCTGACATATCTAACATGTGGTATATAAAGATCTAGTCTGAGGTATGGAATATAGACCCAGTCTGACAAATGATATCAATGATGAGTCTGGCATGTCTTATTAATGCTGAGTCTTACATGTCTAACCTAGGGTATATATTCACAGAGTCTGACATATATTATATGTGGTTTATATTCTGAATCTGACATGTTAAATTTAGGCAGAGTCTGCCACATGATATCAAGGCCCAGTCTAACATGTGTTTTAAAGGCTGAGTCTGATGTGTGTTCTAGGTTTAGATTGACTTGTATTTGCAAGGCTTACATGAATTACTTGTAGTATATATAGACTTAGTCTGACATTCAAAATATAGACTGAGTCTGACACATTATATAAATGCCAAGTCTGACATGAAATATAGACCGAATCTGACACATGATATCAATGCTGAGTCTGATATGTTATAAAAGCTGAGTCTGACATATCTAACATGTGGTATATGTAGATGAATCTGACATATGTAATATAACACCAGTCTGACATATGATATCAATGCTTAGTCTGACACATGGTTTCAATGATGAGTCTAACATATGTTATTAAGTCCGATTCTGACATGTTTAACATGTGGTATATATAGACTGACATAAAATATAGGTCTAGTCTGATACATGATAGCAATGCTGATTCTGACACATGATATCAAGGCTGAGTCTAACATGTCTAACATTTGGTATATATAGAAAGTGTGACATATGAAATATAGACCAAGTCTGACAAATGATATCAATAATGAGACTGACACATGATATCAGTGCTGACTGTGGTATTTCTCTTAACATGTGGTATAAATATGGACTTAGTTTGACATATGAAATATAAGCAAAGTCTGACAAATTATCTCAATGTTGAATCTAACCCATGTTATAAGTGCTGAGTCTGACATATGTTATAAAGGCTGAGTCTGACATATGAAATACAGGCCAAGCCTGACACATGGTATCAAGACTAAGTCTGACACATGCTATCAAAGCTGAGTCTGACATATCACCCTGGCTGAGTCTGACATGTGTAACATAGGTCAAGTCTTTCACATGATATCAAGGACAAGGCTGGCATATGGTATCAAGGCCAAGACTCGCATATGGTATCGAGGCTGAGTCTGACTTATCCTATGAAGGATGAGTCTCGACATATTGAGCATGTGGTATATATAGACTGAGTCTGACATATGAAATATAGGCAGAGTCTGGCACATTATATCAAAACTTAGTTTGACATGTAGTATAAAGACTGAGTCAGATATATGGTGTCAAGTCTTAGTCTGACATATGACATAAAGACTGACTCTGATATCAAGACTGAATCTGATTCATGGTAACAATGCTAAGTCTGATATATGGTATCAAGGCTAAGTCTGATATATGGTAACAAGGCTAAGTCTGATATATGGTATCAAGGCTAAGTCTGATATATGGTAACAAGGCTAAGTCTGATATATGGTAACAAGGCTAAGTCTGATATATGGTAACAAGGCTAAGTCTGATATATGGTATCAAGGCTAAGTCTGATATATGGTAACAAGGCTAAGTCTGATATATGGTAACAAGGCTAAGTCTGATATATGGTATCAAGGCTAAGTCTGATATATGGTATCAAGGCTAAGTCTGATATATGGTATCAAGGCTAAGTCTGATATATGGTATCAAGGCTAAGTCTGATATATGGTATCAAGGCTAAGTCTGATATATGGTATCAAGGCTAAGTCTGATATCCAATCTAAAGGCTGAATCTGAAATTTGATATCAATGCTGAGTCTGGCATGTGGTATAAAGAGTGAGTCTGACATACGGTATCAATGCTGTGTCTGACATATAGTATAAATGTTGAATCTGGCTTGGTTTCAAGGCTGAATTTGACATAAGTATGAATACTGAGTCTGATATATATGCTACCAATGCTAAGTCAGATATATGCTATCAAAGTAAGACAGATGTTTTAAAGACTGAGACTAAAATGGTGTCAATGCTTAGTATGACACATGGTATCAAACTTGAGTCAGACCTATGCTAGTCTGACATATGCTATCAAAGTTTAATCTGATATATGGTATCAATGCTAAGTTTGATATATGGCATGAAGGCTGAGTCTGACTTGGTATCAAGGCTGAATCTGAAATATGGTAGCAATGCTTAGTCTGGTATATGGTATCAAATGCTACAACTAATATATGGTAACAAGGTTGAGTCTGACATATGACATGAAGACTGACTCCCGGATCAAGGCTGAATCTGAAATGTGGTAGCATTGCTATGTCTTATATATGATATCAGTGCTAAGTCTAATAGATGTTATCAAGTCTGAATCTGACATGTGGCATGAAGACTGATATAATTACGGTATCACTGCTTAGTCTGATATATGGTATCAAGGCTGAATCTGATATGTGGTATAAATACTCAGTCTTATATATGGTATATAGTGTGTGTCTGACATGTGATATCAACGCTTAAACTAAAAAAAATATATGGTGTGAAGGCTGAGTCTGATATCTGTTACAAGGCTTAGTTTGACATAATTATGGCATAAAGACTGAGGTTGGCTTGGTATCAAGGTTAAATCTGAAACATGGTATAAACGCTGTGTCTTGACATACGGTATCAAAATTAAATATGATATATGATATCAATGCTAAGTCTGACATATGGCATGAAGACTTACTCTGGTATCAAGGCTGAATCTGATATATGGCATGAAGACTGAGTCTCACATGTAGTATAAAGACTGAGTCTGATATGTCATAAAGGCTGAGTCTGACATGTGTATAAAGACTGAGTCATATATATGGTATCATGGCTTAGTCTGACATATGGCACAAAGACTGACTCTGGTATCAAGGCTGAATCCGATATATGGCATGGAGGTTGAGTCTGACATATAGCATAAATACTGATTCTGACCTGGTATCAAGGCTGAATCTGAAATATGGTAGTAATGCTTTGTCTGATATATGATATCAAGGGTGAATCTGATATTTAATGTAATGAGTAAGATATAAAGCATCAAGTCCGGCATAAAAAAAGTCTGGCATATGGCACAAAAACTGACTCTGACCTGGTATTATGGTTGAACCTGAAATATGGTAGCAATGCTTTGTCTGATATTTGATATCAAGGGTGAATCTGATATTTAATGTAAATAGTCAGATATATGGCATCAAGTATGGTATAAAAAAAAGTCTGGCATATGGCATAAAAACTGACTCTGACCTGGTATCAAGGGTTAATGTGATATTTAATATAAAGAGTCAGATATATGGCATCAAGTCTGGCATATATCAGAAAGACTGACTCTCACTTGTTATAAATGCGGAGTCTGACATATGATACCACTACTAATTCTAATATATGTTATCAAGGCTGAGTCTTGCATGGTATATAGACTGTGTCTGACATGTAGTGTAAAGACGAAGTCTGATATATGGTATCTAGACAGAGTCTTGCATGAAGTATAAAGACAGAGTCTGATATATGGTATCTCGACTGTGTCTGAAATGTAGTGTAAAGACTGAGTCTGATATATGGTATCTACACTGTGTCTGACATGTAGTGTAAAGACTGAGTCTGATATATGGTATCTAGACAGAGTCTGACATGAAGTGTAAAGACAGAGTCTGATATATAGTATCTAGACAGTGTCTGACATGTAGTATTAAGACTGAGTCTGCTATATGGTATCTAGACAGTGTCTGACATGTAGTGTAAAGACTGAGTCTGATATATGGTATCTAGACTGTGTCTGACATGTAGTGTAAATACTGAGTCTGATATATGGTATCTAGACAGTGTCTGACATGTAGTATAAAGACAGAGTCGTCTGATATATTGTATCTAGACAGTGTCTGACATGTAGTAATAAGACTGAGTCTGATATATGGTATCTAGACTGTGTCTGACATGTAGTGTAAATACTGAGTCTGATATATGGTATCTAGACAGTGTCTGACATGTAGTATTAAGAATGAGTCTGATATATGGTATCTAGACAGTGTCTGACATGTAGTGTAAATACTGAGTCTGATATATGGTATCTAGACAGAGTCTGACATAAAGTGTAAAGACTGAGTCTGATATATGGTATCTAGACTGTGTCTGACATGTAGTGTAAAGACTGAGTCTGATATATGATATCTAGACAGTGTCTGACATGTAGTATAAAGACTGAGTCTGATATATTGTATCTAGACAGTGTCTGACATATAGTATTAAGACTGAGTCTGATATATGGTATCTAGACAGTGTCTGACATGTAGTATTAAGACTGAGTCTGATATATGGTATCTAAACTGTGTCTGACATGAAGTGTAAAGACTGAGTCTGATATATGGTATCTAGACTGTGTCTGACATGTAGTTTAAAGACTGAGTCTGATATATGGTATCTAGACAGAGTCTGACATGTAGTGTAAAGACAGATTCTGATATATAGTATCTAGACAGTGTCTGACATGTAGTATTAAGACTGAGTCTGATATATGGTATCTAGACAGTGTCTGACATGTAGTGTAAAGACTTAGTCTGATATATGGTATCTAGACAGAGTCTTGACATGTAGTGTAAAGACTGAGTCTGATATATGGTATCTCGACAGAGTCTGACCTGTAGTGTAAAGATTGAGTCTGATATATGGTATCTAGACTGTGTCTGACATGAAGTGTAAAAACTGAGTCTGATATATGGTATCTAGACAGTGTCTGACATGTAGTGTAAAGACTGAGTCTGACATATAGTATCTAGACTGTGTCTGAAATGTAGTGTAAAGACTAAGTCTGGTATATGGTATCTAGACTGTGTCTGACATGAAGTATAATGACTGAGTCAGTTATATAATATCTAGGCTGTGTCTGACATGAGGTATAAAGACATAGTCTGATTTATGGTATATAAATAGTTTCTGACATGCAGTGTAAAGACCGTCTGATATATAGTATCAAACTAGAGTCTGACGTGTAGTATAATGACTGAGTCAGATATGTAATATCTAGGCTGTGTCTGATATAAAGTATAAAGACTGAGTCTGATATATGGTATATAAACAGTTTCTGACATGTAGTGTAAAGACCGTTTGATATATAGTATCAAAACAGTGTATGACATGTAGTATAATGACTGAGTCAGATATATAAAATCTAGACTGTGTCTGACATGAAGTATAAAGACTAAGTCTGATAAATGGCATCTAGACAGTTTCTGACATGTAGTATAAAGACTGAGCCTGATATATGGTATCTAGACAGTGTCTGACATGTTGTATAATGACTGAGTCAGATATATAAAATCTAGACAGTTTCTGACATGTAGTATAAAGACTAAGTCTGATAAATGGTATCTAGACAGTTTCTGACATGTAGTATAAAGACTGAGCCTGATATATGGTATCTAGACAGTGTCTGACATGTTGTATAATGACTGAGTCAGATATATAAAATCTAGACTGTGTCTGACATGAAGTATAACGACTAAGTCTGATAAATGGTATCTAGACAGTTTCTGACATGTAGTATAAAGACTGAGCCTGATATATGGTATCTAGACAGTGTCTGACATGTAGTATAATAACTGAGTCAGATATATAAAATCTAGACAGTTTCTGACATGTAGTATAAAGACTAAGTCTGATAAATGGTATCTAGACAGTTTCTGACATGTAGTATAAAGACTGAGCCTGATATATGGTATCTAGACAGTGTCTGACATGTAGTATAATGACTGAGTCAGATATATAAAATCTAGACAGTTTCTGACATGAAGTATAAAGACTAAGTCTGATAAATGGTATCTAGACAGTTTCTGACATGAAGTATAAAGACTGAGCCTGATATATGGTATCTAGACAGTGTCTGACATGTAGTATAATGACTGAGTCAGATATATAAAATCTAAACAGTGTCTGACATGAAGTATAAAGACTAAGTCTGATAAATGGTATCTAGACAGTTTCTGACATGTAGTATAAAGACTGAGCCTGATATATGGTATCTAGACAGTGTCTGACATGTAGTATAATGACTGAGTCAGATATATAAAATCTAGACAGTTTCTGACATGTAGTATAAAGACTAAGTCTGATAAATGGTATCTAGACAGTTTCTGACATGTAATATAAAGACTGAGTCTGATATAAGGTATCTAGACAGTGTCTGACATGTAGTATAATGACTGAGTCAGATATATAAAATCTAGACTGTGTCTGACATGAAGTATAAAGACTAAGTCTGATAAATGGTATCTAGACAGTTTCTGACATGTAGTATAAAGACTGAGCCTGATATATGGTATCTAGACAGTGTCGGACATGTAGTATAATGACTGAGTCAGATATATAAAATCTAGACAGTTTCTGACATATAGTATAAAGACTAAGTCTGATAAATGGTATCTAGACAGTTTCTGACATGTAGTATAAAGACTGAGCCTGATATATGGTATCTAGACAGTGTCTGACATGTAGTATAATGACTGAGTCAGATATATAAAATCTAGACTGTGTCTGACATGAAGTATAAAGACTAAGTCTGATAAATGGTATCTAGACAGTTTCTGACATGTAGTATAAAGACTGAGCCTGATATATGGTATCTAGACAGTGTCTGACATGTAGTATAAAGACTAAGTCTGATAAATGGTATCTAGACAGTTTCTGACATGTTGTATAAAGACTGAGCCTGATATATGGTATCTAGACAGTGTCTGACATGTAGTATAAAGACTGAGTCTGATATATGGTATCTATACTGTGTCTGACATGAAGTATAAAGACTAAGTCTGATATATGGTATCTAGACAATGTCTGACATGTAGTATAATGACTGAGTCAGATATATAAAATCTAGACAGTTTCTGACATGAAGTATAAAGACTAAGTCTGATAAATGGTATCTAGACAGTTTCTGACATGAAGTATAAAGACTGAGCCTGATATATGGTATCTAGACAGTGTCTGACATGTAGTATAATGACTGAGTCAGATATATAAAATCTAAACAGTGTCTGACATGAAGTATAAAGACTAAGTCTGATAAATGGTATCTAGACAGTTTCTGACATGTAGTATAAAGACTGAGCCTGATATATGGTATCTAGACAGTGTCTGACATGTAGTATAATGACTGAGTCAGATATATAAAATCTAACCAGTTTCTGACATGTAGTATAAAGACTAAGTCTGATAAATGGTATCTAGACAGTTTCTGACATGTAATATAAAGACTGAGTCTGATATAAGGTATCTAGACAGTGTCTGACATGTAGTATAATGACTGAGTCAGATATATAAAATCTAGACTGTGTCTGACATGAAGTATAAAGACTAAGTCTGATAAATGGTATCTAGACAGTTTCTGACATGTAGTATAAAGACTGAGCCTGATATATGGTATCTAGACAGTGTCGGACATGTAGTATAATGACTGAGTCAGATATATAAAATCTAGACAGTTTCTGACATATAGTATAAAGACTAAGTCTGATAAATGGTATCTAGACAGTTTCTGACATGTAGTATAAAGACTGAGCCTGATATATGGTATCTAGACAGTGTCTGACATGTAGTATAATGACTGAGTCAGATATATAAAATCTAGACTGTGTCTGACATGAAGTATAAAGACTAAGTCTGATAAATGGTATCTAGACAGTTTCTGACATGTAGTATAAACACTGAGCCTGATATATGGTATCTAGACAGTGTCTGACATGTAGTATAAAGACTAAGTCTGATAAATGGTATCTAGACAGTTTCTGACATGTTGTATAAAGACTGAGCCTGATATGTGGTATCTAGACAGTGTCTGACATGTAGTATAAAGACTGAGTCTGATATATGGTATCTATACTGTGTCTGACATGAAGTATAAAGACTAAGTCTGATCAATGGTATCTAGACAGTTTCTGACATGTAGTATAAAGACTGAGCCTGATATATGGTATCTAGACAGTGTCTGACATGTAGTATAAAGAATGAGTCTGATATATGGTATCTAGACTGTGTCTAACATGAAGTATAAAGACTAAGTCTGATAAATGGTATCTAGACAGTTTCTGACATGTTGTATAAAGACTGAGCCTGATAAATGGTATCTATACAGTTTCTGACATGTAGTATAAAGACTGAGTCTGATATATGGTATCTAGACAGTGTCTGACATGTTGTATAAAGACTGAGTCTGATATATGGTATATAGACAGTGTCTGACATGTTGTATAAAGACTGAGTCTGTTATATGGTATCTAGACAGTGTCTGACATGTTGTATAAAGACTGAGCCTGATATATGATATCTAGACAGTGTCTGACATGTTGTATAATGACTGAGTCAGATATTAAAAATCTAGACTGTGTCTGACATGAAGTATAAAGACTAAGTCTGATAAATGGTATCTAGACAGTTTCTGACATGTAGTATAAAGACTGAGCCTGATATATGGTATCTAGACAGTGTCTGACATGTAGTATAAAGACTGAGTCTGATATATGGTATCTATACTGTGTCTGACATGAAGTATAAAGACTAAGTCTGATCAATGGTATCTAGACAGTTTCTGACATGTAGTATAAAGACTGAGCCTGATATATGGTATCTAGACAGTGTCTGACATGTAGTATAAAGAATGAGTCTGATATATGGTATCTAGACTGTGTCTGACATGAAGTATAAAGACTAAGTCTGATAAATGGTATCTAGACAGTTTCTGACATGTAGTATAAAGACTGAGCCTGATATATGGTATCTAGACAGTGTCTGACATGTAGTATAAAGACTGAGTCTGATATATGATATCTAGACAGTGTGTGACATGAAGTATAAAGACTGAGTCTGATAAATGGTATCTAGACAGTTTCTGACATGTAGTATAAAGACTGGGCCTGATATATGGTATCTAGACAGTGTCTGACATGTAGTATAAAGACTGAGTCTGATATATGGTATCTAGACAGTGTCTGACATGTTGTATAAAGACTGAGTCTGATATATGGTATCTAGACAGTGTCTGACATGTTGTATAAAGACTGAGCCTGATATATGGTATCTAGACATTGTCTGACATGTAGTATAATGACTGAGTCTGATATATGGTATCTAGACAGTGTCTGGCATATTGTATAATGACTGAGTCAGATATATAAAATCTAGACTGTGGCTGACATGTAGTATAAAGACTAAGTCTGATAAATGGTATCTAGACAGTTTCTGACATGTAGTATAAAGACTGAGCCTGATATATGGTATCTAGACAGTGTCTGACATGTAGTATAAAGACTGAGTCTGATATATGGTATCTAGACTTTGTCTGACATGAAGTATAAAGACTAAGTCTGATAAATGGTATCTAGACAGTTTCTGACATGTAGTATAAAGACTGAGCCTGATATATGGTATCTAGACAGTGTCTGACATGTAGTATAATGACTGAGTCAGATATATAAAATCTAGACAGTTTCTGACATGAAGTATAAAGACTAAGTCTGATAAATGGTATCTAGACAGTTTCTGACATGAAGTATAAGGACTGAGCCTGATATATGGTATCTAGACAGTGTCTGACATGTAGTATAAAGACTGAGTCTGATATATGGTATCTAGACTGTGTCTGACATGAAGTATAAAGACTAAGTCTGATAAATGGTATCTAGACAGTTTCTGACATGTAGTATAAAGACTGAGCCTGATATATGGTATCTAGACAGTGTCTGACATGTAGTATAAAGACTGAGTCTGATATATGGTATCTAGACAGTGTCTGACATGTTGTATAAAGACTGAGCCTGATATATGGTATCTAGACAGTGTCTGACATGTTGTATAATGACTGAGTCAGATATATAAAATCTAGACAGTTTCTGACATGTAGTATAAAGACTGAGACTGATATATGGTATCTAGACAGTGTCTGACATGTTGTATAAAGACTGAGTCAGATATATAAAATCTAGACAGTTTCTGACATGTAGTATAAAGACTGAGCCTGATATATGGTATCTAGACAGTGTCTGACATGTTGTATAAAGACTGAGTCAGATATATAAAATCGAGACAGTTTCTGACATGTAGTATAAAGACTGAGCCTGATATATGGTATCTAGACAGTGTCTGACATGTTGTATAAAGACTGAGTCAGATATATAAAATCTAGACAGTTACTGACATGTAGTATAAAGACTTAGTCTGATATATGGTATCTAGACAGTGTCTGACATGTTGTATAAAGACTGAGCCTGATATATGGTATCTAGACAGTGTCTGACATGTTGTATAAAGACTGAGTCAGATATATAAAATCTAGACTGTGTCTGACATGTAGTATAAAGACTGAGTCTGATATATGGTATCTAGACAGTTTCTGACATGTAGTATAAAGACTGAGCCTGATATATGGTATCTAGACAGTGTCTGACATGTTGTATAAAGACGGAGTCAGATATATAAAATCTAGACAGTGTCTGACATGTAGTATAAAGACTGAGTCTGATATATGGTATCTAGACAGTGTCTGACATGTTGTATAAAGACTGAGCCTGATATATGGTATCTAGACAGTGTCTGACATGTTGTTTAAAGACTGAGTCAGATATATAAAATCTAGACTGTGTCTGACATGTAGTATAAAGACTGAGTCTGATAAATGGTATCTAGACAGTGTCCCACATGTTGTATAAAGACTGAGTCTGATATATGGTATCTATACTGTGTCTGACATGAAGTATAAAGACTAAGTCTGATCAATGGTATCTAGACAGTTTCTGACATGTAGTATAAAGACTGAGCCTGATATATGGTATCTAGACAGTGTCTGACATGTAGTATAAAGACTGAGTCTGATATATAAAATCTAGACAGTTTCTGACATGTAGTATAAAGACTGAGCCTGCTATATGGTATCTAGACAGTGTCTGACATGTAGTATAAAGACTGAGTCAGATATATAAAATCTAGACAGTGTCTGACATGTAGTATAAAGACTGAGTCTGATATATGGTATCTAGAGAGTGTCTGACATTTTGTATAAAGACTGAACCTGATATATGGTATCTAGACAGTGTCTGACATGTAGTATAAAGACTGAGTCTGATATGTGGTATCTAGACAGTGTCTGACATGTTGTATATAGACTGAGTCTGATATATGATATCTAGACTGTGTCTGACATGTAGTATAAAGACTAAGTCTGATAAATGGCATCTAGACAGTGTCTGACATGTTGTATAAAGACTGAGCCTGATATATGGTATCTAGACAGTGACTGACATGTAGTATAAAGACTGAGTCTGATATATAAAATCTAGACAGTTTCTGACATGTAGTATAAAGACTGAGCCTGATATATGGTATCTAGACAGTGTCTGACATGTTGTATAATGACTGAGTCAGAAATATAAAATCTAGACAGTTTCTGACATGTAGTATAAAGACTGAGTCTGATATATGGTATCTAGACAGTGTCTGACATGTTGTATAATGAAGGAGTCAGATATATAAAATCTAGACAGTTTCTGACATATAGTACAAAGACTGAGCCTGACATATGGTATCTAGACAGTGTCTGACATGTTGTATAAAGACTGAGTCAGATATATAAAATCTAGACAGTTTCTGACATGTAGTATAAAGACTGAGCCTGATATATGGTACCTAGACAGTGTCTGACATGTTGTATAAAGACTGAGTCAGATATATAAAATCTAGACAGTGTCTGACATGTAGTATAAAGACTGAGTCTGATATATGGTATCTAGACAGTTTCTGACATGTAGTGTAAAGACTGAGCCTGATATATGGTATCTAGACAGTGTCTGACATGTTGTATAATGACTGAGTCTGATATATGGTATCTAGACAGTGTCTGGCATATTGTATAATGACTGAGTCAGATATATAAAATCTAGACTGTGGCTGACATGTAGTATAAAGACTGAGTCTGATAAATGGTATCTAGACAGTTTCTGACATGTAGTATAAAGACTGAGCCTGATATATGGTATCTAGACAGTGTCTGACATGTAGTATAAAGACTGAGTCTGATATATGGTATCTAGACTTTGTCTGACATGAAGTATAAAGACTAAGTCTGATAAATGGTATCTAGACAGTTTCTGACATGTAGTATAAAGACTGAGCCTGATATATGGTATCTAAACAGTGTCTGACATGTAGTATAAAGACTGTGTCAGATATATGGTATCTAGACAGTGTCTGACATGTTGTATAAAGACTGAGTCTGATATATGGTATCTAGACAGTGTCTGACATGTTGTATAAAGACTGAGCCTGATATAAGGTATCTAGACAGTGTCTGACATGTTGTATAATGACTGAGTCAGATATATAAAATCTAGACTGTGTCTGAAATGTAGTATAAAGACTGAGCCTGATATATGGTATCTAGACAGTGTCTGACATGTAGTATAAAGACTGAGTCTGATATATGGTATCTAGACTGTGTCTGACATGAAGTATAAAGACTAAGTCTGATAAATGGTATCTAGACAGTTTCTGACATGTAGTATAAACACTGAGCCTGATATATGGTATCTAGACAGTGTCTGACATGTAGTATAAAGACTGAGTCTGATATATGGTATCTAGACAGTGTCTGACATGTTGTATAAAGACTGAGCCTGATATATGGTATCTAGACAGTTTCTGACATGTTGTATAATGACTGAGTCAGATATATAAAATCTAGACAGTTTCTGACATGTAGTATAAAGACTGAGCCTGATATATGGTATCTAGACAGTGTCTGACATGTTGTATAAAGACTGAGTCAGATATATAAAATCTAGACAGTTTCTGACATGTAGTATAAAGACTGAGCCTGATATATGGTATCTAGACAGTGTCTGACATGTTGTATAAAGACTGAGTCAGATATATAAAATCTAGACAGTTTCTGACATGTTGTATAAAGACTGAGTCTGATATATGGTATCTAGACTGTGTCTGACATGTTGTATAAAGACTGAGTCAGATATATAAAATCTATACAGTGTCTGACATGTAGTATAAAGACTGAGTCTGATATATGGTATCTAGACAGTTTCTGACATGTAGTATAAAGACTGAGCCTGATATATGGTATCTAGACAGTTTCTGACATGTTGTATAAAGACTGAGTCTGATATATGGTATCTAGACTGTGTCTGACATGAAGTATAAAGACTAAGTCTGATAAATGGTATCTAGACAGTTTCTGACATGTAGTATAAAGACTGAGCCTGATATATGGTATCTAGACAGTGTCTGACATGTAGTATAATGACTGAGTCAGATATATAAAATCTAGACATTTTCTGACATGTAGTATAAAGACTGAGCCTGATAAATGGTATCTAGACAGTGTCTGACATGTTGTATAAAGGCTGAGCCTGATATATGGTATCTAGACAGTGTCTGACATGTTGTATAAAGACTGAGCCTGATATATGGTATCTAGACATTGTCTGACATGTTGTATAATGACTGAGTCAGATATATAAAATCTAGACTGTGTCTGACATGAAGAATAAAGACTAAGTCTGATAAATGGTATCTAGACAGTTTCTGACATGTAGTATAAAGACTGAGCCTGATCATTGGTATCTAGACAGTGTCTGACATGTAGTATAATGACTGAGTCTGATATATGGTATCTAGACTGTGTCTGACATGAAGTATAAAGACTGAGTCTGATATATGGTATCTAGACAGTTTCTGACATGTAGTATAATGACTGAGTCAGATATATGGTATCTAGACAGTGTCTGACATGTAGTATAAAGACTGAGCCTGATATATGGTATCTAGACATTGTCTGACATGTTGTATAATGACTGAGTCAGATATATGGTATCTAGACAGTGTCTGACATGTAGTATAAAGACTGAGCCTGATATATGGTATCTAGACAGTGTCTGACATGTTGTATAATGACTGAGTCAGATATATGGTATCTAGACAGTGTCTGACATGTTGTATAATGCCTGAGTCAGATATATGGTATCTAGACAGTTTCTGACATGTAGTATAAAGACTGAGCCTGATATATGGTATCTAGACAGTTTCTGACATGTTGTATAATGACTGAGCCTGATATATGGTATCTAGACTGTGTCTGACATGTTGTATAATGACTGAGTCAGATATATGGTATCTAGACAGTTTCTGACATGTTGTATAATGACTGAGCCTGATATATGGTATCTAGACTGTGTCTGACATGTTGTATAATGACTGAGTCAGATATATGGTATCTAGATAGTGTCTGACATGTTGTATAATGACTGAGTCGATATATGGTATCTAGACAGTTTCTGACATGTAGTATAAAGACTGAACCTGATATATGGTATCTAGACAGTTTCTGACATGTTGTATAATGACTGAGCCTGATAAATGGTATCTAGACTGTGTCTGACATGAAGTATAAAGACTAAGTCTGATAAATGGTATCTAGACAGTGTCTGACATGTTGTATAATGACTGAGCCTGATATATGGTATCTAGACAGTTTCTGACATGTTGTATAATGACTGAGTCAGATATATAAAATCTAGACTGTGTCTGACATGAAGTATAAAGACTAAGTCTGATAAATGGTATCTAGAGAGTTTCTGACATGTAGTATAAAGACTGAGCCTGATATATGGTATCTAGACAGTGTCTGACATGTAGTATAAAGACTAAGCCTGATATTTGGTATCTAGACAGTGTCTGACATGTTGTATAATGGCTGAGTCAAATATATAAAATCTAGACTGTGTCTGACATGTAGTATAAAGACTAAGTCTGATAAATGGTATCTAGACAGTTTCTGACATGTAGTATAAAGACTAAGTCTGATAAATGGTATCTAGACAGTTTCTGACATGTAGTATAAAGACTGAGCCTGATATATGGTATCTAGACAGTTTCTGACATGTTGTATAATGACTGAGTCAGATATATAAAATCGAGACTGTGTCTGACATGAAGTATAAAGACTAAGTCTGATAAATGGTATCAAGACAGTTTCTGACATGTAGTATAAAGACTAAGTCTGATCAATGGTATCTAGACAGTTTCTGACATGTAGTATAAATACTAAGTCTGATAAATGGTATCTAGACAGTGTCTGACATGTAGTATAAAGACTGAGCCTGATATATGGTATCTAGACAGTGTCTGACATGTTGTATAAAGACTGAGTAAGATATATAAAATCTAGACTGTGTCTGACATGAAGTATAAAGACTAAGTCTGATAAATGGTATCTAGACAGTTTCTGACATGTAGTATAAAGACTGAGCCTGATATATGGTATCTAGACAGTTTCTGACATGTTGTATAATGACTGAGTCAGATATATAAAATCTAGACTGTGTCTGACATGAAGTATAAAGACTGAGTCTGATAAATGGTATCTAGACAGTTTCTGACATGTAGTATAAAGACTGAGTCTGATATATGGTATCTAGACAGTTTCTGACATGATGTATAATGACTGAATCAGATATATAAAATCAAGACTTTGTCTAACATGAAGTATAAAGACTAAGTCTGATAAATGGTATCTAGACAGTTTCTGACATGTAGTATAAAGACTGAGCCTGATATATGGTATCTAGACTGTGTCTGACATGAAGTATAAAGACTAAGTCTGATAAATGGTATCTAGACAGTTTCTGACATGTAGTATAAAGACTGAGTCTGATATATGGTATCTAGACAGTTTCTGACATGTTGTATAATGACTGAGTCAGATATATAAAATCTAGACTGTGTCTGACATGAAGTATAAAGACTTAGTCTGATAAATGGTATCTATACAGTTTCTGACATGTAGTATAAAGACTGAGCCTGATATATGGTATCTAGACAGTTTCTGACATGTAGTATAAAGACTGAGCCTGATATATGGTATCTAGACAGTGTCTGACATGTTGTATAATGACTGAGTCAGATATATAAAATCTAGACTGTGTCTGACATGAAGTATAAAGACTAAGTCTGATAAATGGTATCTAGACCGTTTCTGCATGTAGTATAAAGACTGAGCCTGATATATGGTATCTAGACAGTGTCTGACATGTTGTATAAAGACTGTGTCAGATATATAAAATCTAGACTGTGTCTGACATGAAGTATAAAGACTAAGTCTGATAAATGGTATCTAGACAGTTTCTGACATGTAGTTTAAAGACTGAGCCTGATATATGGTATCTAGACAGTGTCTGACATGTTGTATAAAGACTGAGTCTGATATATGGTATCTAGACAGTTTCTGACATGTTGTATAATGACTGAGTCAGATATATAAAATCTAGACTGTGTCTGACATGAAGTATAAAGACTAAGTCTGATAAATGGTATCTAGACAGTTTCTGACATGTAGTATAAAGACTGAGTCTGATATATGGTATCTAGACAGTGTCTGACATGTTGTATAAAGACTGAGTCTGATATATGGTATCTAGACAGTTTCTGACATGTTGTATAAGACTGAGTCTGATATATGGTATCTAGCCAGTTTCTGACATGTTGTATAAAGACTGAGCCTGATATATGGTATCTAGACAGTGTCTGACATGTAGTATAAAGACTGAGTCTGATATATGGTATCTAGACAGTTTTTGACATGTAGTATAAAGACTGAGCCTGATATATGGTATCTAGACAGTGTCTGACATGTTGTATAAAGACTGAGCCTGATATTTGGTATCTAGACAGTGTCTGACATGTTGTATAATGACTGAGTCAGATATATAAAATCTAGACTGTGTCTGACATGAAGTATAAAGACTAAGTCTGATAAATGGTATCTAGTCAGTGTCTGACATGTAGTATAAAGACTGAGCCTGATATATGGTATCTAGACAGTGTCTGACATGTAGTATAATGACTGACACAGATATATGGTATCTAGACTGTGTCTGACATGTTGTATAATGACTGAGTCAGATATATAAAATCTAGACTGTGTCTGACATGAAGTATAAAGACTAAGTCTGATAAATGGTATCTAGACAGTTTCTGACATGTAGTATAAAGACTGAGCCTGATATATGATATCTAGACAGTGTCTGACATGTAGTATAATGACTGAGTCAGATATATGGTATCTAGACTGTTTCTGACATGTTGTATAATGACTGAGTCAGATATATAAAATCTAGACTGTGTCTGACATGAAGTATAAAGACTAACTCTGATAAATGGTATCTAGACAGTTTCTGACATGTAGTATAAAGACTGAGTCTGATATATGGTATCTAGACAGTGTCTGACATGTTGTATAAAGTCTGATTCTGATATATGGTATCTAGACAGTTTCTGACATGTAGTATAAAGACTAAGTCTGATAAATGGTATCTAGACAGTTTCTGACATGTTGTATAAAGACTGAGCCTGATATATGGTATATAGACAGTGTCTGACATGTTGTATAAAGACTGAGTCTGATATATGGTATCTAGACAGTGTCTGACATGTTGTATAAAGACTGAGTCTGATATATGGTATCTAGACAGTTTCTGACATGTTGTATAAAGACTGAGTCTGATATATGGTATCTAGACAGTTTCTGACATGTAGTATAAAGACTAACTCTGATAAATGGTATCTAGACAGTTTCTGACATGTTGTATAAAGACTGAGTCTGATATATGGTACCTAGACAGTGTCTGACATGTTGTATAAAGACTGAGTCTGATATATGGTATCTAGACAGTGTCTGACATGTAGTATAGAGACAAACCTGATATTATAGTATCTAGATAGTGTCTGACATGTAATATAAAGACAGAGTTTGATATTATAGTATGTAGACAGTGTCTGACATGTAGTATAAAAATCAAGTCTGATATATGATATCTAGACTGTGTCAAATATTTAGTATAAAGACTGAGTCTGATATATGGTATCTAGACAGTTTTTGACATGTAGTATAAAGACTGAGCCTGATATATGGTATCTAGACAGTGTCTGACATGTTGTATAAAGACTGAGCCTGATATTTGGTATCTAGACAGTGTCTGACATGTTGTATAATGACTGAGTCAGATATATAAAATCTAGACTGTGTCTGACATGAAGTATAAAGACTAAGTCTGATAAATGGTATCTAGTCAGTTTCTGACATGTAGTATAAAGACTGAGCCTGATATATGGTATCTAGACAGTGTCTGACATGTAGTATAATGACTGACACAGATATATGGTATCTAGACTGTGTCTGACATGTTGTATAATGACTGAGTCAGATATATAAAATCTAGACTGTGTCTGACATGAAGTATAAAGACTAAGTCTGATAAATGGTATCTAGACAGTTTCTGACATGTAGTATAAAGACTGAGCCTGATATATGATATCTAGACAGTGTCTGACATGTAGTATAATGACTGAGTCAGATATATGGTATCTAGACTGTTTCTGACATGTTGTATAATGACTGAGTCAGATATATAAAATCTAGACTGTGTCTGACATGAAGTATAAAGACTAACTCTGATAAATGGTATCTAGACAGTTTCTGACATGTAGTATAAAGACTGAGTCTGATATATGGTATCTAGACAGTGTCTGACATGTTGTATAAAGTCTGATTCTGATATATGGTATCTAGACAGTTTCTGACATGTAGTATAAAGACTAAGTCTGATAAATGGTATCTAGACAGTTTCTGACATGTAGTATAAAGACTGAGCCTGATATATGGTATATAGACAGTGTCTGACATGTTGTATAAAGACTGAGTCTGATATATGGTATCTAGACAGTGTCTGACATGTTGTATAAAGACTGAGTCTGATATATGGTATCTAGACAGTTTCTGACATGTTGTATAAAGACTGAGTCTGATATATGGTATCTAGACAGTTTCTGACATGTAGTATAAAGACTAACTCTGATAAATGGTATCTAGACAGTTTCTGACATGTTGTATAAAGACTGAGTCTGATATATGGTACCTAGACAGTGTCTGACATGTTGTATAAAGACTGAGTCTGATATATGGTATCTAGACAGTGTCTGACATGTAGTATAAAGACAAACCTGATATTATAGTATCTAGATAGTGTCTGACATGTAATATAAAGACAGAGTTTGATATTATAGTATGTAGACAGTGTCTGACATGTAGTATAAAAATCAAGTCTGATATATGATATCTAGACTGTGTCAAATATTTAGTATAAAGACTGAGTCTGATATATTAGACAGTGTCTGACAATTAGTATAAAGACTGAGTCTGATATATGGTATATAGACTGTGTCTGTTATGTAATATAAAGACTGGGTCTGATATATAGTATCTTGGCTGTGTCTGATATGTAGTGTAAAGACTGAGACTGAAATATAGTATCTAGGCTGTGGCTGACATGTAGTTTAAAGACTGAGTCACATATATAGTATCTTGGCTGTGTCTGACATGTAGTATAAAGACTGAGTCTGATATATAGTATAAAGGCTGTGTCTGACATGTAGTATAAAGACTGAGTCTGTTATATAGTATCTAGTCTGTGTCTGACATGTAGTATAAAGACCGAGTCTGATATATAGTATCTAGGCTGTGGCTGACATGTAGTTAAAAGACCGAGTCTGATATATAGTATCTTGGCTGTGTCTGACATGTCGTATAAAGACTGAGTCTGTTATATAGTATATAGGCTGTGTCTGACATGTAGTATAAAGACCGAGTCTGATATATAGTATCTAGGCTGTGGCTGACATGTAGTATAAAGACTGAATCTAGTATAAAGACTGTATCTGACTTGTAGCCGGGCCCGATAAGCTCAGTTCGTTACGCTTCTGACTATCAATCCAGGGGTCGTGAGTTTGAATCCCCCACTCGCCAACAGTCTCCGTCATGATTGATATACGACATTGTGTCTCATTATCATTCGTCTCTCACCACTAATTCAAGTTGGAAAGTTATCAGTTACTTGCGGAGACGGGGTGTGCTCGAGTACAGGTTAATCCCAGGAATCAGTGGTTAGGTTAACTGATTATCTGTTAGCCCTCAATGGCATAAAAATGACGCTAAATATTCAATCAATCAATCAATCATAGTATCTGACATGTAGTATAAAGACTGAGTCTGATATATAGTATCTAGACTGTGTCTGACATGTACATGTAGTATAAAGACTGAGTCTGATATATAGAATAAGGCTGTGTCTGACATGTAGTATAAAGAATGAGTCTGATATATAGTATATAGGCTGTGTCTGGCATGTAGTATAAAGACTGAGTCTGATATGTAGTATATAGGCTGTGTCTGACATGTAGTATAAAGACTGAGTCTGGTTTATAATATTGATGCTGTTTTTGACATGTAGTATAAAGACTGAGTCTGATATATAGTATATAGGCTGTGTTTGGCATGTAGTATAAAGACTGAGTCTGATATATAGTATATAGGCTGTGTCTGACATGTAGTATAAAGACTGAGTCTAATATATAGACTGTATCTGACATGTAGTATAAAGACTGAGTCTAGTATATAGGCTGTGTCTGACACTTAGTATCAAGACTGAGTCTGATATATGGTATATAGACTGTGTCTGGCATGTAGTATAAAGACTGAGTATGATATAGAGTATATAGGATGTGTCTGACATTTGGTGTAAAGTCTGAGTCAGATATATACAGTATCTAGACTGTGCCTGACATGTAGTATAAAGACTTAGTTGGATATATAGTATCTAGGCTATGTCTGACATTTAGTTTAAAGACTGAGTCTGATATATAGTATCAAGGCTGTGTCTGACATTTGGTGTAAAGACTGAGCCTGATATATAGTTTCAAGGCTGTGTCTGGCATGTATTATAAAGACTGAGTCTTATATATAGTATCTAGACTGTGTCTGACATTTGGTGTAAAGACTGAGTCTGATATATAGTTTCAAGGCTGTGTCTGGCATGTAGTTTAAAGACTGAGTCAGATATATGGCATCAAGTCTGGCATATATCAGAAAGACTGACTCTCACTTGTTATAAATGTGGAGTCTGACATATGATACCACTACTAATTCTAATATATGTTATCAAGGCTGAGTCTTGCATGGTATATAGACTGTGTCTGACATGTAGTGTAAAGACGAAGTCTGATATATGGTATCTTAACAGAGTCTGACATGAAGTATAAAGACAGAGTCTGATATATGGTATCTAGACTGTGTCTGACATGTAGTGTAAAGACTGAGTCTGATATGGTATCTAGACAGAGTCTTACATGTTGTGTAAAGACTGAGTCTGATATATAGTATCTAGACAGTGTCTGACATGTAGTATTAAGACTGAGTCTGATATATGGTATCTAGACAGAGTCTGACATGTAGTGTAAATACTGAGTCTGATATATGGTATCTAGACAGTGTCTGACATGTAGTGTAAAGACTGAGTCTGATATATAGTATTTAGACAGTGTCTGACATGTAGTATTAAGACTGAGTCTGATATATGGTATCTAGACTGTGTCTGACATGTAGTGTAAAGACTGAGTCTGATATATGGTATCTAGACAGAGTCTTGACATGTAGTGTAAAGACTGAGTCTGATATATAGTATCTAGACAGTGTCTGACATGTAGTATAAAGACTGAGTCTGATATATGGTATCTAGACAGTGTCTGACATGAAGTATTAAGACTGAGTCTGATATATGGTATCTAGACTGTGTCTGACATGTAGTGTAAAGACTGAGTCTGATATATAGTATCTAGACAGAGACTGACATGTAGTGTAAAGACTGAGTCTGATATATAGTATTTAGACAGTGTCTGACATGTAGTATAAAGACTGAGTGTGATATATGGTATCTAGACAGTGTCTGACATGAAGTATTAAGACTGAGTCTGATATATGGTATCTAGACAGTGTCTGACATGAAGTATTAAGACTGAGTCTGATATATGGTATCTAGACAGTGTCTGACATGTAGTATTAAGACTGAGTCTGATATATGGTATCTAGACAGTGTCTGACATGTAGTGTAAAGACGAAGTCTGTTATATGGTATCTAGACTGTGTCTGACATGTAGATTAAAGACTGAGTGTGATATATGGTATCTAGACAGTGTCTGACATGTAGTATTAAGACTGAGTCAAATATATTTATAGTATATAGACTGTCTCCAACATGTAGTGTAAAGATTAAGTCTGATATATTGTATTTAAACAGTGTCTGACATGTAGTATAAAGACCAGTCTGATATAATACATGTAGTATCTAGACAGTGTCTAACATGTAGTATAAAAATTGAGTCCGATATATATGGTATCTAGACTGTGTCTAACATGTATATAAAGACTGAGTCTGATATATGAAATTAAGACTGTGTCTGACATGTAGTATAAAAATCAAGTAATAGGGTTTGTCTGACATTTAATCTCAAGACTGAGTCTGATATATGGTATATAGGTTGTGTCTGACATGTAGTATAAAAACTGAGTCAGATTTTTTTAGTATCTAGACTGTGCCTGACATGAAGTGTAAAGACTGGGTCTGATATATGGTATATAAACTGTGGTTGACATGTAATATAAAGAGTAAGTCTGATCTATATGGTATATAATTTGTGTTTGACATGTAGTATAAAGACTGATACTGATGTATGGTATATAGACTGTGTCTGGCATGTAGTATAAAAATCGAGTCCGATATATATGGTATCTAGACTGTGTCTAACATGTAGCATAAAGATTGTGTCTGATATATGAAATCAAGACTGTGTCTGACATGTAATATGAAAACAGAGTCTGAAATTATGGTATCTAGACTGTGCCTGACATGAAGTGTAAAGACTGGGTCTGATATATGGTATATAATTTGTGTTTGACATGTAGTATAAAGACTGAATCTGATATATAGTATCTAGGCTATGTCTGACATGTTGTATAAAGACTAAGTCTGATATAGAGTATCTAGAATGTGTCTGACATGCTGTATAAAGACTGAGTCTGATATATGGTATATAGACTGTGTCTGGCATGTAGTATAAAGACTGAGTCTGATATATAGTATATAGGCTGTGTCTGACATTGTAGTATACAGACTGAGTCTGATATATGGTATATAGACTGTGTCTGGCATGTAGTATAAAGACTGAGTCTGATATATAGTATATAGGCTGTGTCTGACATTGTAGTATACAGACTGAGTCTGATATATGGTATATAGACTGTGTCTGGCATGTAGTATAAATACTAAGTCTGATATATAGTATATAGGCTGTGTCTGACATGTAGTATAAAGACTGAATCTGATATATACAGTGTCTAACCTGTCTAGCATGTAGTATCAAGATTGAGTATTATATATAGTATATAGGCTGTGTCTGACATGTAGTGTAAAGACTGAGGTTGATACATAGTATCTAGACTGTGTCTGACATGTAGTATATAAGACTGAGTCTGATAAATAGTATATAGGCTGTGTCTGACATGTAGTATAATGACTAAGTCTGATATATATAGTATCTAGATTGTGTCTGGCATGTAGTATAAAGACTGAGTCTGGTAAATAGTATATAGACTGTGTCTGACATGCAGTGTTAAGACTGAGTTTGATATATAGTATCTAGACATTGTCTGGCATGTAGTATTAAGACTGAGTCTGATATATAGTATTTAGACTGTGTTTGACATGTAGTAAAAAGACTGAATCAGATATATAGGATATAGGCTGTTTCTGACATTGTAGTATAACGACTGAGTCTGATATATAGTATATAGGCTGTGTCTGACATGTAGTATAAAGACTGAGTCTGATATATAGTATCTAGACTGTATCTGACATGTAGTATAAAGACTGAATCTGATATATATTATATTGGCTGTGTTAGACATTGTAGTATAAAGATTGTGTCTGATATATAGTATATAGGCTGTGTCTGACATGTAGTATAAAGACTGAGCCTTATATATAGTATATAGGCTGTGTCTGACATTGTAGTATAAAGATTGAGTCTGATATATACAGTGTCTAAACTGTGTCTGGCATGTAGTATAAAGACTGAGACTGATATATAGTATATAGGCTGTTTCTGACATGTAGTATAAAAACTGAGTCTGATATATAGTATCTAGGCTGTGTCTGACAAGTAGTATAAAGAATGAGTCTGATTTATAGTATATAGGCTGTGTCTGACATTGTAGTATAAAAAATGAGTCTGATATATAGTATCTAGGCTGTGTCTGACATGTAGTATACAGACTGAATCTGATATATATAGAATCAAGATTGTGTCTGGCATGTAGTATAAAGACTGAGTCTGATTTATATTATATTGTCTGTGTCTGACATGCAGTGTTAAGATTGAATCTAATATATATAGAATCTAGATTGTGTCTGGCATGTAGTATTAAGACTGAGTTTGATATATAGTATGTAGTCTGTGTCTGACATTATAGTATAAATACTGAGTCTGATATATAGTATATAGGCTGTGTCTGACATTGTAGTATAAAGACTGAGTCTGATATATACTATATAGATAAAGACTAGTCTGATATATAGTATATAGGCTGTGTCTGACATTGTAATGTAAGGCTGAGTCTGATATATAGTATATAGACTGTGTCTGCCATGTAGTATAAAGACTGAATCTGATATATAGTATATAGGCTGTGTCTGACATTGTAGTATAAAGACTGAGTCTGATATATAGTATATAGGCTGTGCCTGACATGTAGTATAAAGAATGAGCCTTATATATAGTATATAGGCTGTGTCTGACATTGTAGTATAAAGACTGAGTCTGATATATAGTATCTAGACTGTGTCTGACATGTAGTAAAAAGACTGAATCTGATATATAGTATATAGTCTGTTTCTGACATTGTAGTATAAATACTAAGTCTGATATATAGTATATAAGCTGTGTCTGACATTGTAGTATAAAGACTGAGTCTGATATATAGTATATAGGCTGTGCCTGACATGTAGTATAAAGACTGAGACTTATATATAGTATTTAGACTGTGTCTGCCATGTAGTAAAAAGACTGAATCTGATATATAGTATCTAGACTGTCTCTGCCATGTAGTAAAAAGACTGAATCTGATATATAGTATATATTCTGTTTCTGACATTGTAGTATAAATACTAAGTCTGATATATAATATATAGGCTGTGCCTGACATGTAGTATAAAGAATGAACCTTATATATGATATATTGGCTGTGTCTGCCATGTAGTATAAAGACTGAGTCTGATATATAGTATATAGATAAAGACTGAGTCTGATATATACAGTGTCTAAACTGTGACTGGCATGTAGTATAAAGACTGAGTCTGATATATAGTATCAAGGCTGTGTCTGACAAGTAGTATAAAGACTGAGTCTGATATATAGTATATATTCTGTTTCTGACATTGTAGTATAAATACTAAGTCTGATATATAGTATATAGGCTGTGTCTGACATTGTAGTATAAAGACTGAGTCTGATATATAGTATCTAGATTGTGTCTGACATGTAGTAAAAAGACTGAATCTGATATATAGTATATATTCTGTTTCTGACATTGTAGTATAAATACTAAGTCTGATATATAGTATATAGGCTGTGCCTGACATGTAGTATAAAGACTGAGACTTATATATAGTATCTAGACTGTGTCTGCCATGTAGTAAAAAGACTGAATCTGATATATAGTATCTAGACTGTGTCTGCCATGTAGTAAAAAGACTGAATCTGATATATAGTATATATTCTGTTTCTGACATTGTAGTATAAATACTAAGTCTGATATATAGTATATAGGCTGTGTCTGACATTGTAGTATAAAGACTGAGTCTGATATATAATATATAGGCTGTGCCTGACATGTAGTATAAAGAATGAACCTTATATATGATATATTGGCTGTGTCTGCCATGTAGTATAAAGACTGAGTCTGATATATAGTATATAGATAAAGACTGAGTCTGATATATACAGTGTCTAAACTGTGACTGGCATGTAGTATAAAGACTGAGTCTGATATATAGTATCAAGGCTGTGTCTGACAAGTAGTATAAAGACTGAGTCTGATTTATAGTATATAGGCTGTATCTGACATTGTAGTATAAAGACTGATTCTGATATATACAGTATGTACACCGTGTCTGACAAGTAGTATAAAGACTGAGTCTGATATATAGTATATAGGCTGTGTCTGACATTGTAGTATAAAACTGAGTCTGATATATAGTATCTAGACTGTGTCTGACATGAAGTATAAAGACTGAGTCTGGTATATAGTATCTAGAATGTGTCTGACATGTAGTATATAAGACTGAGTCTGTTATACAGTATATAGGCTGTGTCCGGCAAGTAGTATAAAGACTGAGTCTAATATATAGTATATAGGCTGTGTCTGACATTATACTAAGTCTGATATATAGTATATAGGTTGTGTCTAACATGTTGTATAAAGACTGAGTATCCAGACTGTGTCTGGCATGTAGTATAAAGACTGAGTCTAATTTATACAGTGTCTAGACTGTGTCTGGCATGTAGTATAAAGACTGATTCTGATATATAGTATATCTGACATGTAATATAAAGACTGATTCTGATATATAGTATCTAGACTTTGTCTGTCATGTAGTTTAAAGACTGAGTCTGATATATAGTATATAGACTGTGTCTGACATGTAGAATAAAGACTGAGTCTGATATATGGTATATAAATTGTTTCTGACATGTTGTATAAAGACTGAGTCAGATATATTGTATCAAGGCTTAGTCTGACATATGGCATAAATATTGACACCCGGATCAAGGCTGAATCTGAAATGTGGTAACAATGCTATGTCTTATATATGATATCAGTGCTAAGTCTAATAGATGTTGTTATCAAGTCTGAATCTGACATGTGGCATGAAGACTGATATAATTACGGTATCACTGCTTAGTCTGATATATGGTATCAAAGCTGAATATGATATGTAATATAAATGCTCAGTCTGATATATGGTATTTAGTCTGTGTCTGACATGTGATATCAATGCTTAAACTGAAAAAATATATGGTGTGAAGGCTGAGTCTGATATCTGTTACAAGGCTTAGTTTGACATAATTATGGCATAAAGACTGAGTTTGGCTTGGTATCAAGGTTAAATCTGAAACATGGTATAAATGCTGTTTCTGACATATGGTATCAAAATTAAATATGGTATATGGTATCAATGCTTAGTCTGACATATGGCATGAAGACTGACTCTGGTATCTAGGCTGAATCTGATATATGGTATAAAAGCTGAGTCTGACATGAAGGACTCACACCACTATTATCTCCCTTGAGTACTCCGGACCTACAGATGAAGGAGGTAGAAATAAAACTTTAGTTCTCTTTTTCTTCTTTTTTCAGGGCTTTGTACTGCAATGTTTTGTTTTTTGCTAGCATGAGTTAAATGGTCAGTATTTTAGAAATCACCACTGAAAATTTGATGCTGATACCAGCTTTCTGGACAATTCTGTGTCATTTCAGAATTGTTGGTTCGAACCGCATCTAAGGCGAATAGTTGACATATCATTACTCTGGAAATTGATAGGTCTCACAAAAGCATTGAATTTAAAAAAAAAACAACTGTGAATTTTAAGCTGATTTTTACATTAATTTATTACCCCACCCACTTATTTCTGCATACAAAAATAGAATTGTTTGCAAAATGAAATAAATTGCATATTTTCAGTGGACTGGGAGTTTGTACTAATTTTTATTGTTTAATTATGAAAAGGCAGTAGTTGCAATCTTGCCGAGAGGCCAGTTTACGGTTAACTTTGGTTGTTTTCGGTTGTCGTCGCATTAAATTCTGCGTCGAATCAATGAATTTCGTGAAGTTTTTGCTTGTACTCCATTTTTATAGAAAATGCTATAGATATGCAGAATGTTATGTATGCATTATCTATTGAGCCTGTGTTGCCCTTCTTATATATTTGAATTGATGTGTAGACAGGGTAATGGAGTATTTTAGCATGAAAATAGCTTGAATTGTTTGCTTGTGTTGCTGCCATATCATTCTGATATTGAAATTTTATCTAAAATATGTTATATTTAATAAGTTTTGTTCCACAATATCATTTTTTTTGTAATTAAAATGTCTGTTTTGCTTCCCATTTTCAGACACCTTTTCATTTTACCATGTAGTTGTGAAGGTTTCAGACCTTTTTAGACACAAATGGTCAAGTTATCATGAAAGTTAGACTGAGGGTTGTGAATTCTTGCTTTTTTACAAGAAATAGCAGCATTTTGACTGAAACCATGTGTCACTAAAACTTATTTTATTGCAGAACTAGTTCAGATATGGGGATGCATTTAGCTTTATTGAACTTGTATTGAGTATTGTTACATAATATGTAAATTAAGAATCTTAAATTTAAAAAAAAAGTCCTCTTCAGGACTCACACCACTATTATCTCCCTTGAGTACTCTGGACCTACAGATGAAGGAGGTAGAAATAAAACTTTAGTTCTCTTTTTCTTCTTTTTTCAGGGCTTTGTACAGCAATGTTTTGTTTTTTGCTAGCATGAGTTAAATGGTCAGTATTTTAGAAATCACCACTGAAACTTTGATGCTGATACCAGCTTTCTGGACAATTCTGTGTCATTTCAGAATTGTTGGTTCGAACCGCATCTAAGGCGAATAGTTGACATATCATTACTCTGGAAGTTGATAGGTCTCACAAAAGCATTGAATTTAAAAAAAAACAACATGGTCAAAGTATACTTTTTTTTTCTTTATAATTGCATATCTTGAACCAGTGAAGAATTTGAGCCCAGACACATGCTGCAGAATTTAATTTTTCACTCTGTTTTGGATATAAATGTTACAATGGAGCCCTATGGGAAATGTAATAGTGGTGTGAGACGTGAAGTATAAAGTCTGAGTCTGATATATGGCATAATGGCTGAGTCTGACATGTGTATAAAGACTGAGTCCGATATATGGTATCAAGGCTTAGTCTGACATATGGCACAAGGACTGACTCTGATTTCAAGGCTGAATCTGATATATGGCATGAAGGCTGAGTCTGACATATAGCATAAAGACTGACTCTGACCTGGTATCAAGGCTGAATCTGAAATATGGTAGCAATGCTTTGTTTGATATTTGATATCAAGGGTGAATCTGATATTTAATATAAAGAGTCAGATATATGGCATCAAGTCTGGCATAAAAAAGACTTGCATATATCAGAAAGACTGACTCTGACTTGGTATAAATGCAGAGTCTGACATATGGTATCAATGCTAATTCTAATATATGTTATCAAGGCTAAGTCTGATATATGGTATACAGACTGTGTCTGACATGTAGTATAAAGACTAAGTCTGATATATGGCATCTAGACTGTGACTGCCATGTATTGTAAAGACAGAGTCATATATATTTAGTATCTAGACTGTGTCTGACATGTAGTATAAAGACTTGGTCTGATATATGGTATATAAACTGTGTTTGACATGTAGTATAAAGACTGACTCTAGTATATAGACTGTATCTGACATGCAGTATAAAGACTGAGTCTAGTATATAGGCTGTGTCTGACACTTAGTATAAAGACTGAGTCTGATATATAGTATATAAGCTGTGTCTGACATTTGGTGTAAAGACTGAGTCTGTTATATATAATATATAGGCTGTGTCTGACATTTGGTGTAAAGACCGAGTCTTATATATATATAGTATCTAGACTGTATCTGACATGCAGTATAAAGACTGAATCTGATATATACAGTATCTAGACTGTGTCTGACATGTAGTATAAAGACTGAGTCTGATATATGGTATATAGACAGTGTCTGACAATGTAGTATAAAGACTGAGTCTAATATATAGTATATAGACAGTGCCTGACAATGTAGTATAAAGACTGAGTCTGATATATAGTGTATAGGCTGTGTCTGACAATGTAGTATAAAGACTGAGTCTGATATATAGTGTATAGGCTGTGTCGGACATGGAGTATATAGACTGAGTCGTATATATAGTATATAGATAAAGACTGAGTCTGATAAATACAGTGTCTAGACTGTGTCTGGCATGTAGTATAAAGACTGAGTCTGATAAATACAGTGTCTAGACTGTGTCTGACATGTAGTATAAAGATGAATCTGATATATAGTATCTAGGCTGTGCCTGACATGTAGTATTAAGACTGAATCTGATATATAGTATCTAGACTGTATCTGACATGTAGTATAAAGACTAAGTTGGATATATATAGTATTTAGAGTGTGTCTGGCATGTAGTATAAAGACTGAATCTGATATATAATATATAGATTATATAGTATCTAGACTGTGTCTTGCATGTAGTATAAAGACTGAATCTGATATAAAGTATCTAGGCTGTGTCTGACATGTAGTATTAAGACTGAGTCTGATATATATAGTATCTAGACTGTTTCTGGCATGTAGTATAAAGACTAATTCTGATATATAGTATCTAGACTGTGTCTGACATGTAGTATAAAGATGAATCTGATATATAGTATCTAGGCTGTGTCTGACATGTAGTATTAAGACTGAATCTGATATATAGTATCTAGACTATAACGATGATAAAAACATGTAAGTATGAAAAAATCACAATAAAAAAATTAATAGAATTGAAACAACCTTCACAAATTGTGGTATGAAAAAATCACAATAAAAAATTAATAGAATTGTAACAACCTTCACAAATTATGATGTGCGCCTTTAGGCTTATACTTAAAAATATAGAGCAAATTTTGAAAATTTTACGGAAAATAGCGTGTTTTCAGTGAAATACGACGGTAAAATTCAAACTGTGCTGCGTAAAATGTGATACGCAAAGTTCAAAGAAATAGTCTCTCTCACACAATGTCGTGTACTCTTTAGCGCCATGATGTCACAAGTATTTACACGGCGACATTTATTTTAAACTTAAAACATACAACTGATTTTTTAAAAAGATTGTGTCGTATACACCAGTAAGAGAAATGAAGTACAGTTTTATTGGAACATGTTTATATATATATTTAGCAGAAATAGTCCATTTCATATATATTGTATCCAAAATGACTAGAATTTTTTAATATATCTAAATAAGTGAGCAAACAATAAATTATACAAGGTCATGTGTTTCTTATCGTTGGGAGCGGAAGTTGAAGTTGGTGTTTCGTTAGGGCCATTTACAAATTGAAGTAGAGTATGGCTACATTATTTTAAAAAAAAAGAACCTTACCACATATATTTGCATTGTAACTTACTCAACTGAAGCGGTGCATGGTGTGTATGGTTAAAATGTATGATGACACACTTATGCCATCTCATTTTGTCATTCTGGTGGAGCGACAAAAACATGACAAAACAACAAATAACACCTTTACCTTGATGGATGGACATTAAAAAGATCTTGTGAAACATTGCACTTTTGTTATTTTGTTGCTTTACAGCAAACACTTTAGTATCACAGTCGTTCAATCTGAATACAGCACTGTATGTAATGGCGGCAGACACGATGAAGAAAACAAACAGACACCTACGGGAGGCGGCAAGATGACAAATGTATCATTTATGTTTTCCTGGTGCCCTCATCGTGAAAGAATACCATGACAGATTACATACAGTACACGTTAACTACCAGACAAACTTGACATTTTTTAGAAACTTGTGCATAATTAAGTGCACAAAAGCTACAATTCTTTAAACTAAAAATTACAGTTATAAATGTATGCATAAAATCCCAACAAACTAATGTATTTACGGGAAAAAAACATACAGAAAATATCATACTGCAACGTGACAATGTTGTTCTCTAGTTAGTTATACTTTCATTGGTTCTGAATATTCACGTAATACTGATTATGAAATAGAAGTATTGTGAAGGTCATACTTGCAAACAACATGACTTTCAGTGTTTACATAAACAAATTACAAAACAGTAAACTGTTTAGTTGATCTGGATGAGACGAAGTATCACTAAACTATTCATAAAACCAAGTTTTGATGAATTGCAGATAACTTGCAAATACCAATCATATGAATATAAATGACTCTGCTGTTGAAAGAGCAAAATATCATTCTGAAATTGAAAGAAGCTGCATGTACTCAGGTGGACTTTTTAACATGGATTAGAAGAATAACAGACATTCAACACCATGGCTCCTGTCTGCTTCCACAAATATGAACCATGGTATGCAAGAGTTTACTGGCATCTCAAACATACCAAGTGTAAATCCAGTGAATCACACAGAATCAGAGATCTCAATAATATGAAGTAATTACTGCATTTCTGACATTAGAAACTTAATTAGTGATGACCCATCTCTTTATAATATTTTCATGGATGTAGCTGTGGAAGCTGTGGAAGAAAACTTGAATATTAGTTAAACAAAACAAGTACATTGTGAAATTATGGAGTCATTAAATAAGATTGAAAATGAATTTTCACTCAAGAATGAAGGATCAAACAGAAACATTCGATACTATAGAGACATGGACAATTGGTAAGGAGTCAGTATAACCTCTTTGTCAGACATTAATTTTTCCAGCAAGAAAAAGGTTACCGTTTGAATAATTGCATTCCTCGTTTAATTGTTTGGTTTTATAAACATTTAATGACACTCCACATCAACATCAAGAGAGGCATATAAGAATATTTTTGGATGAAGCTATCCAGATGTATACTGCAACCCTATCTGTTTCCGGAGATCACCGAATGAGCCGTGATTCCGAGGCACCAGAAATAATACCATCACTGGGTTAAAGTATAGGGCGACTTTTTGTGGCCGCCACACAGCAAACTTTATCAAAGACTGCAAACTTAATTTGAGACATGACTGAGAATATGAAGAAATTATATTTTGTTGCAAACACAACAAACAGGCAGCATTTATTTAATTTACTAGAGCTAAACTTATAGGAAAATTAAATAAAAAGTGCAAATCGCCCGGGAATACAGATATTTTCATAAATTCAACAGCTGCGAGTCATCAATAAATGAGCACCTGTGATTGGAGGTGAAAACACAGACTTGCTGGTGTTATTGTTAACCAAGTTACAGAAACTGCATGAAGCCAGAGATGACACATACCATGAAGAAACAAATAATAACTTTATCAACAAATGAACTCATTTGAATAAATTTAATCTTCCACGAAGACCCTCCAAAATAGACTTATATATATACAATATTTACATAATATACATTACGTACATACAATGTTTACATAATACATTACAATTACAGTTATAATATATAAACATGGCAAATCTTCGGGGAATAAACATACGGCGCAATTTAAAGCTAAAAGTTATTTGATAAAAATGTATATGTTTGTACATACGAAAGCATATAACATCCACACACACACGCACGCACGCACGCACGCACGCACACACGCACGCACGCACACACACACACACACACACACACATTATGGGTTGTTATATTACTAGTTGGAGATAAAAACTGAAAGAAAACATGAAGCAAAAGTCGACAATAAGAAAATGCTAAGAATCTTATTGTCTGACGTCATAATTTATTATATATGAGGTAAACTGATCGACACGCCTTGAACGATATTTTATGACAGTGGCATTGAAGAACAACTGCTCACTCAGAATCCACTAATCACAATGCAACATCTCCGGTACGTATTAAACCAAAACCCACATGCGCGTATGCAAATCTGTGCATATTAGATTGTATGCATGATCTGGGATAGCATGTGTACGTAAGCATATGTGACATAAGTTAATAATAAAAGCAATACAAAAAAATTGAAACCAGAGGATAAATCAGTAAACACTAAAATAAAGCATGCTAAAAATAAAAGTTTTAACATAAAGCGCAGAAAAACAGTTGGCTAAGGCAGTGTTGTCAAATACAGAGGACATTTATAAAAATCTAAAGTATACTAAAGCAAAGTCTAGAGTATAAAGTACATGCAATATTCAACATGAGTGTACATTGCAATGGTAGGGGGCACATCTATGAACATATAACATTTACAGACTGGGCAGGTCGAGGTCCGGATCAGTCTTCCAAACTCCTTGAAATGTTTGGACTTCTTGATGTTATTTGGGAGGTTGTTCCAAACCTGAGCTGCCTCGAACCCATACGAGCTCTTACCATTCATAGACGTTTTAACAGATGGATTTTTGAGCACAGTTTTCATACCTGAAAAAAACTATTTAGAATTTTCTTAACTTTACAATGTTATGCAAATATGGCGGAGAGTTTATATAGACATTTAAATTTCTCTAACGCACTGCTTCTGATTCTACTTCAGTGCAGGATTGGCATATTGTCTCTACATAAAAGCGTATCGCAACTCGAAGAAAAATCATTGAATTTTGTCCTGAGGGCTAGATGGTGAAGTTTTCTATCCACAGCTATGGCTTGAAACTTATCAGGTTTGGTCTGTATTTGGTTGATATTACTCTCAGAATCTAGAACGGGTTTTAAACTTGAATGGATTTTATGGGAAAAATATGTTGACATCTGCACAGTTGTAAAGTGAAGATTTGTTGACGAGTAAGAATATGTCATAATAAAGATGTTAAAAATTAGTGGCCCTAGGGTGAAACCCTGAAGGGCCCCTTGATAGTTTTCAGCCATGTGCAGTGGGTTTGTCTAACTGTTTCCTTTCAGACAGGTAACTATTTAGAAGTTTACATTCATTTTCTCACATCCCGTATGCTCTCACTTTGAGAATGCGGCAGACAATCAAATGCCTTTGATAAGTTCATAAGGATAGCTGCAACATGATCTCCCCTGTCGAGTAAAGTTTCCGATCCTCAGTCAGGCTCATAAGAATTGTCTGACATCCATATTTTGGTCGGAATTCAACTAAGTAGTTGTCAAAATGGGGTGATTTTGGACATTGTTTGCAAGTTGCACACGGATCTAGTATTCTTTTAAACAAGAGGGTCATCTATTTTAAACATGTGTTACAGATTGATTGATTTAATAGTTTACGTCATGTTTATGCTTTCGAGGGCTAACATACGATCAATTAACCTAACCACTGTTTCCTGGGATCCTGAGCACTCGAGGACACCCCCATCTCCGCAAGTAATTGATAACTTTCCCACTTGAATCAGCAGTGATAGACGAATGACAATGAAATACAATGGGGGGGGGGGGGGGGGGGCACTCGTTTGCATTTTTAGCATCAAGTTTTGTTTATAAAGATGTAATATCTTTCGGGACTGCTTGTTTAAAATCTAAATGTAAGTCGGCCTCCAGTTTTTTAGCGACACTTGGATGTTGGGTGTCGACCGGGAGGTCATTAGAAATAACAATGTTTTAACAATGTTTACACAAAAATCATTTAAAATATGGTCACCCTTTAAATCAAATTTAAGTACTGAACACACTCAACCCCAAAACTTTGCCGGACATAGGTACTTGTCTGTTATTAACAACTGTATATTAATATGTAGAATACAGTGGTTTGAAACAGAAATAGCACAGTAACAATGTACATAAGTGAAATATTCACTTTGTTTACTTTTAAATAGTTAAAACAGCAGAGGGGTTTGGCTTGGGGTGGGAGTAAAATCTGCGAAATTTTATCGCTGTGCATTCTTTTTAAATATTGTTTTCGTTTTTTAGCCTCTTTCCGATAAATACACAAATGGTGGTCGCACCCACAAGAGCTAGTTGAAAAAATAACATTTGTGACGAAATAACACTTATGTTCAAAATATACGAACTTGAATGTTTTTGTATTGTAAAATATGTTTTATCTATGAATAATCAAAAAGTATCATTTTAATTTGGTTGAGTTAAAATATTAGTTTAGTTTAAACTTATTTAGTTTACCTCGGTTGTGGAACAAGTTCTTTAAACGAAATCACGTTCGAGGTCTTCCTGGGTAAAACCAGTACTAATAAAGTGGGGCGGTAGTGTAATGGATTTGATTCCCCGGTTGACTCGATGCCTCTCATAAAACAACACTCAGTACTGGTATAAACTACTAGGCTTATTCAGGTAAAGTGTCCTACTCAAGGACACAACACATAGTCGTGACGAGGGATCGAACCCACGACCCTCCGATCCTGGGTTCGATGCTCTACAATATAAAATATTATATATACATACCAGTAGTACTCAAGCTGAATATGAAGACATCTCTGGTCAAATGGATATGGCTATACATAGCTAGTGTTTATTGTGTTATGTCTCATGTCGACTATGAATACCATTTTGTATCTTGTATAGCCATATGGTATTCAATTCATTGTTTCTTGGCGTTTTAGTGATACATCTAATCAAGCACAAACCAACACATGTAATTTTACATAAAACATTTGCACATGCAGCAAAATGATTCATACACATTATTGTATTTTGTATTTTTCAAATTTACGTGAAAGAGTTAGACTATGTATGATATTGTTCCTTAGCTGATAATCAGATTATAAATAGCATGTTTTCGAGTGCCTGACTGGTTAGTGGCAAGTGCGTTAACAGGGCCGAGACAACCGAGTTTAAATCTGGAATAGGGCATTTCTTTCATAATCTCATTTTTATTTCTTCCATTTCTGTTTGTATTGCTTATGCTTGATTGTTGTTGTTTTTTAAAAAAAACATTTCGTCTTGCATAGATTGATTGCAATTATTGAATCAAGACATATCTAGCAGTTCCATCAATGTCCTTGGAAAGACTTACCATCGTGCTTGCCGATCAAACCGCAAATGTTTTCACTCAGGCTCCGCTTGGGATAAAAAAGCGTCGCTGAATTTTTTAAAGTTTGCTGCACGGCGTCTTTAGTGTAGTTAAAACAAAAGCAGTCAATGAAGTGTGGTAGCACAAAATTATTGCAAGTTGTCGAAAGTTTAGTCTTGCCCAAAACCTACATGTGCTCTAACTATTGTATTTACTACAAGATGTATATCGTAAGATAGTCTGTCCAAGATTGACCAGCAGTGGTATCAGTGAATTGACTGACGTGAAGAAGGCGGAGCTACCATACTGTTACATCTCCCTTCTTTTCAAAATAAACTACCAACTAAACATCTTGTCGATGAATTCCCAGATAGGATTACACTTTAACCAATGGGATTTATTATTTATGTAAGCTTAATGGTAAAATAAACACATTTCATTTAAACTGACAACTATAAATTTAATCTAACTGCAGCAACTGGCAGCTGTAGTAGCTGTATGACACACGGTTTGGTCAAAGATTAAGTTCATGGCAGGGTTAATTCATCTTCCCCATGGTTTTATGTTTACAAGTAAAGTTATTCAATGGTTAGTGTTGTCTATATTAAATGACACATGTTACAATTTATAGTTATATTATTAAAGTCATCTGCTGGTCACGGTATGTTAATGAGATATAACAAGTATCATAATGAATTAACAATGACCTGTGTTTTACAATAAACAAACATTATTATTGCAACCAGAAATGTTGCTAAGAAATTGTATTGTAAGTAGTGCAACTATGTACTACTTAAATGTTGTTTACATAAGCATTTCCTATATTGTTTGTAATAAACCAATGCTATTTTGACACATATGATTGCATCCAGTCTTCATTTTACACCCTATTGTCATTTTACATTGATTCAATCATTTTTTCTTTTTACAAGTCACCCATATCTCGACACATATTGTTTGGTGGGAGAAAGTTCATCCTGTTGTGGTAATGGCGATGTATCTCCAGAGATAGGTGGTGGGATCGATTCTTTGTGTAGCGACTGAAAGGCAAACTTTTCAATATTCGTTGGTGTGCAAATCAGAATCATGGGTGTTAGTGATATGATGAGGCTCATTTGTCTTCAATAAATGACCTGCCTATCATAAAAAAAATATTCCCCCCTTGCTTGTGTGAGATCATTTTTTGCTTAATGCTGTCTGGAGAGATAAATGTTGGAATGAGGTTTTCCTTTGAAGCAGGTAAAATTGATCTTAATTGTCTGCCCATATATAGTTGTGATGGGGAGAACCCAATGTCGAGGGTCTGTATGCAAGAAATGCTAACAATTGGTCTGATTTGGCTGACTTAGCTTTTGTGAGAATTCTTTTACATATTTGCATATATTTTTCAGCAAGCCCGTTTGACTGTGGATAATGTGGACTAGAAGTCACATGATTGAAATCCCATTCCTTAGCAAATTGAGAAAATTCCTGTGAGCTGTAGCATGGGCCATTGTCAGAGATAAGGGTTTCACAGACACCCCCCACCCCCCACCCAAATGAGAAAGAATGCCCTCCATTCGATTAATCACAGTCACACTTTTCATATTAGGGAGTTTTTTTTACATCGAAGTATCTGCTGTAGTAATCAACTAATCAACTACAAGAAGATAACTTTCATTGTCCCAGGTGAACAGATCAGTGGCTGTCGTTTGCCACGGATAATCGGAGAACTATATTGTACACACCGGTTCTTTCTGATTAGAGTTACGATGCTGTACACAAATAGTGCAGTTAAGCACTGGACTGGTTATGTCATTTGAAATTTCTGGCCAGTACATGACCTCACGTGCCCTTTTCAGACATTTATCAGTACCTGAGTTCCCGAGATGAATTATATCAAGCATGTTTGATTGAAGGGATTTTGGTATCACAATCTTATGTCCTTTCATCACAATTCCATCAACTAGGGTTAATTCATCTCGTAAAGTCCAGAACAGAACTATAGCAGGTTGACATTGATTTCTAGAGTTTGGCCAGTCTTGTATGATAACTGTTTCAAGCTTACACAGTTGCATATCGTGATCTGTGTGTAGTATTGCATTTTTCTGTCACTTACAGGCCTGCTTTTCATGACCATGTTGGCATACATACCTTTTGATAGGTCTGGACAAGTGTCGCTTAGAAATTTCCTACTGATGGTGTCTGCGATAGAGATTTGCTTTGAGAAGAAATGCTTAAGTTCAAGGTCATATCTATGTAACCGTAACAACATACGTTGTAGGCAAGCGGGAGCGGCGTAGAGCAGTTTTTTGAAAATTGATACCAACGGCAGGTGGTTGGTTTCGACATGCACCTTGCGCCCATAAACAAATTTGTGGAATCGATCGCACCCGAATTCAATGGCGTACATCTCCTTTTCTATGTGAGCATAGTTAGTTTCGGATGGTGTGAGGGTTTTCGATGCGTAAGCAATTGGTTTGCCATCCTGCATTATGGCTTCACCTAGACCAAACTTGCTTACATCGACTTGAAGTGTTGATGATTTCTTAGGGTCATAATATGACAAGATACTACCCGATTGTGTTTTAACATGTTTAACCTTATTAAAAGCTTCTACCTAAGGTTTGTCTCATGAAAATTCAACATTCTTTGATAACACCTGTCTTAAAGGACTTGTTATTTCGGCCAGATTTGGGGCATATCTCGACAGATATGTAACCATCCCTAATATGGTCTCTACCTCAGCTTTGTTTGTTTGAGGGGGCTTTTCTTTAATAACCTTGACCTTGTCTGGGTCGGCTTTAAGACCCTCAGATGTTAGCAAATGTCCGAAGCACTGTTCTTCCGTGACACCTACTTGGAGATTCTCTTCATTAAAGCGGATGCCTCTCTCAAATGATCGGTCTTATACTGCCCTTAGATACAGGTCATGTTCTTCTCGTGTTTTCCCATACACAAGAATGTCATCGACAATTGCAACTACCCCACTGAGACCCTCAAAGCTTTCGTCGACTTTGCGGATGAATTCGTCACCAGAAGATACAAGACCAAATGGTAGTCTTAGATAACGATATCTGTCAAATATGGTGTTAAAAATAGTCTGATAGGAGAACTTTGAAGCTAGTTTGATGGCCCAGTAACCGGATCGTGCATCTAATTTGGTGAAATACTTTGCACCAGTGAGCTTGGTCAAAATATATCTAAAGTTCTCATAGGGTTATGTGGTCGGAAAATATTTGAGTTCAATTCTTTGGCACCAATACATATTCTGAGTTTGCCAGAACCTTTCTCTGCTACGACCATTGAATTGACCCAGTCAGTAGGCTCGTTTACTTTGATCCCATCACTCTCCATTCTAGAGATTTCTTCCCTAAGCCTATCATGTAATGCTACCGGGACTTTTTGGGGAGGATAAGCCACAGGAATAGCTTGGGGGTCTAGCCGTATGTTGCATTACCCAGGAAACAGACCGATACCCTGAAATACTTTTGCATGTGTTTCTAACACGGCCGATTTTGTGAGGGGTGTTACCTGGCCGTTCCCTCCAACAGAGTATGTTAATTTAATAAGTCTGAAATCGATACATGACTGGAGACCAAACAAGGGTTTTGACTTAGTGTCAACAACATGAAATGTTACAGGACCCGTGTGATCTGTCGCCGGATGACTGCACTGTAGTGTGACACAACCCTTAACCTTAAGCCGACTACCGTCATATGCAGACAGAGTAGACAGAGGCTTATCTAACTTATTCTCTAGACCTAGATTCTGATACACATCCAACGGTATGATATTTACCTGAGCCCCAGTGTCCAGCTTGAATTTAATTCTTTATTTTGGTGGTCCTACGTCTATCTCTGAAAATACCTGGCCATTCACCACTTTGAACTCGACACTATCAACAAAAATTCTCTGAGTTATCTGAGTGTCCATTTCTGACCTCGTGAACCTTGACGGACTTGCACACTGACATAAATTGGTTCCATTTTGAACATTTGTGGCACTGTTGCTTTGTTTTTTGCTGTGAGCCACAACAGTTATAACACTTATGTTTGTTGTGTCCATTCTGTGGTCTTAAACTAACAGCGCCCTCTCGATTGTTGGTCGTACCCGGGTATAAATTCCTGGCTGGACCTCCCTTGTACCCCCTCGCTTTGTTCGCGGTCTGTTGATTGTGGTAACGTTATCAGATGGCTGACAGAGCTGCATGGAACGTAACTTCTCTTGAGCACACTCGAACGATTGGCATATCGGAGTAGCTCTTTCAATGGTTAGTTTTTCGCCCTCCGTCAATAACTTTTCCCGAATGTGTTTGACTTCGTCTATATAATCGATCCCTAAAGCACAGTCCAAAGCAGGAGACTTGAGTTTTGTTATGAACTGTTCTATTGTGTTTGTTCCTTGGGTTTTGTTGTTAAATTTAAATATCGCAAACACGGGATTTGATTTAGGTTGCACGTGTGCCTGGAATGCATTAAATGTTAATTCTACTTACTTTTTCTGTTTATCTGACAAGACGAGAGTGTTATATATATTTCTCTACCTGTCTCTCCAAGCAAGAGAAGTAGATATGTCACTTTCACCTCTTCGGCTTGCTTTACCAGGGCTCACGCAACAAATAGTTCTGAATGATGTCGAAATTTCTTGAATTACTCTGAAAGATTCCCACTTTCTTAATTCCTTGATGGCATCGGCACACCAGCTAATTCCATTTTGTGCGGATGAGTAAATATATTCAATATTCCAAATAATTATTTATGAAATTCCGTCACTTCACTAAGAATGTCCACTTATAGGCCCTAATGTCCAGGAATTATTGAAATCCGTAACTTCTGACGCCATGTAATGGTAAGAGGTGCTTTGGGTTATAAATAAGAACGATAAGTATGTTCTCTAACTAATGTATTTACTACGAGAGAGTCTGTCCAAGATTGACCAGCATTGGTATCAGAGAGGCTTATCAGTGAATTGGCTGACATGAAGTAGGTGGAGCTACAGTATTGTTACAACCGAAAGTTTAGCCTCGCCCAAACCGACAATAACTCTGTTTTTCAATAACTAGGGTAAGAAAAAACTCCAATCGTGAAACATCGGATATTTCCGTATCCTCCATATAATTGCGTAGCATAAAGGCCGAGGTGATCAGATTGAGAAAAAAAACTCCTGTAGTTTGTTCAATGAATGTCTTATCATTAAGGAAAAAAACAGGTTTTAATATTCAAATAAAAACGATAGCTGTCATTTTCCTTGGATATTCAATAATCGAAATAAATATATTAGAATATAGAGCTTACGCGCGCGCGCGCGCGCGTGCGTGTGTTTCAAATTTACGCAACGTTATTTTAGGTGACAATGGAGAACTCTTATGCAAATAATCCTTCACTTTGTTTAGTATACTTTAAATATATTTTATTGCCAATATATTTACAAATATAAATATTACAAGAATAAAAGACACATGGAAAGTATTACGACAGAAGAGTCCGGTCACAAGTGCTCAATATATGATATATAAATATTTATGTAATTTATGTCCAGTCTCAAAAGTACCGTGGCAAACGTTGTTTTTAGTTAACAGTAATTTAATTGACAGAAAAACAGTATCTGGCATTTTGTGTGTAATAAATGGATAATAGATGGATGCTGTGTATTTAATGTCGATTGAAAAGCCGCCCGGTTTGCAGGTTCAAGGACTCTCTATATAATTCCTTGCCAGGATACTGCAGTATATGTTACTTATTGCAACATGCGACATCGTTTTGCTTATATTTAACAAACCGTTAAAAAGTGATAACAATAAAAGTCTGATAACAATTTAACACTGATCAGTTTTCAGCGACGTGGTAAATCAGAATTTAATGATGAAATGTGATCCGGGTCAATTTTCAGCATATCCCCTTGAGGTAATTTTTCAACGGGGTCAAAATTTAATGTCACACCGGCGCATAGAATGACAACAACAACACTGTGCTTGTCACGTGACATTTGAAGTGAGCCTGTCAGAGAAGTGTGTCAATCTGATCGCCTCGGCCTTTATGCTACGCAATAGACCTCTGACATAATAAGGCGCCATCTTGGAAATACTTTCAGTCACATGATAAAATAAAATGGCGGCCCCCTTATGCCACCTGTTTATATACATGTACGTTGAAAATATAAACGTTTGTTAATCAAGACTGATATTTTAAATTTCCCTATAAATATGACCCATGTCGAGTGTATAAATAAAAAAATCGATATAACAACGCCATATATAATCAACTTAATGACGGATACATTATTTGTTACTTTCACGCGAATGAACACAGACTTGTAACACAGGCGATTCGCGTTGGTGTATTCTAGAGCTATACACGAGGTGTATTCTACGGAGGATACGGAAATACCCGATGTTTCACGATTGAGAAGTGTGTATATTATTATTAAATATAACACGGATATAAATGAATGGCGTTGCATTGGATACTACTAAAGAATTTTTTACTATCAGGTAAACTGTTTTAAGTGGACAGTTGCTGGCAAGCATGTATTGTAGATATAATGTTTCGCAACATACTGAATAGTTTCGCTAGTATAACGTTAGATATATCTTTAAAAAAAGGGGTAAATGTTTCGTACCACTAGAACTTCGTACCGGGTGGTTTCGTACCACTTAAGGAAGTTTCGTATATATATATATGTATAAGTATATATATATATATATATATATGAAATATAAAGTGTTTATAATTTACTTTGTTTAATACATGTGTCCATTGTAAAAATCATTTCCTGTACATGTATAGAAATCAGATCATATTTCTGATATATATGATGAAAATAACTGAAAATTAGCATGCACAATTATAAACAGTCTGCTCAATTAGTAGGTATTGTAATGATCAAGATGGCTCTCTAGTCCACATTTATGAGTTTTTTAATGCAATTATTGTCAACAACTACAATATTTCACTGTTATAAAACCAGTGCTAACATAAATGAATGACTAGTTGCGCAAGAGTTTTGACTGATATTTTTTTTATTTCAATATTATTATTAACTGTATTTCACATAGTTGATAAAATCAGTGACATACAGTGAATGTGCCAATAGCGGTTCACTAGTGAAACCATGGCTGCATACACTAATCTAACCTTATAAACTATTTTATAAAAAATGTATACTGAAACAAAAATATTCTCTCTGAACACACTACCAAACTTTTCCTTGAACTAGTTCACCATTATATGAGTATCTGCATTTTACAAGAGGCTGTGTTAGCACCAATAACGGATCAACTACGCCATTATCGGATCACTTGATATAAGCGCTTTCTCCATCCTGTGGGGGGTGGGGGGGGAATATCTCCAAACATCGAATTGACTTGTCCATGGGCACTGACAGACAGTTACAATTTATACGAGGCTGGGTCATTCTTTAAAAAGTTTGCCATGCTCCTACCAAACGTTTTTATTGACTTTCATGATTTCTGTCCATTTTTGTTTAAAAAATCAAAATTAGGCTAATGAAAAAAATAGCTAGCTTCCTACCTGCATGAAAAAAACTGGGTCGCAGCACAGTTTTTAGGGTGAACTTGAGTAAATAGACCAGAGGTTATCTATACGCTGAACATTATGCAGGGTATGAGTAAATTATTACCTCAGTGTATTATGACGAACAATATTCATCAAATTCCATCAACCACGTCAAGCTGGTGATCATTTCAAATCTCATATGATTATATGTTAAAATTAGGAAAATCATTTGACTATGTTGTCTTCAAACACTACAAGTCCAACACCAGGAACTTGGAAAGCTGTGATTGCACATAACAAACATTGTGTGTAATCAAGCAGTGACTATGTGGAAATAATGCTTTAAAGCATTTTTTTTTAACATCTTAAAATATCGAGAAGGCAGTTGCCTCTTCCTGCCTCGGTGTGTCTACGTCGCTGATAAATGGTAAATGCTACCTTCACAAATATTGGGACACATGTTCAACCCTTGGAAATGTATAAAAAAAATTGCTCTATTTTACACATATATATAGAAATATAATGTAAAATAAAGTAACATTGTTTTTTTTTATTCTTCCTCTTTCCCCAAGAACTGGCCCCTGTTTCATCAACAAATACTTAAAATCTTAAATCTAAGAAAAGCAGTCAGGTGATCATGATTTCAGATTGGTTCCAATAAAACTGCATACAATTTCATTGATGTTTATTATGTGAATAGATAAATAACCAGTTAAAAGTTAGTTAAATTTTTAAGTATTTAAGTATAATGTTGGTGAAACAGAAGCCTGGAAATGTTAATAGTGTGATATATTGTATGTCTCAGACGAGCCTAAGTTTGACATTTTTTTGTGTGTGTCTCTTGGGTAATGGACTGCACATCGATTATTTAGATAAATTCTCTTATCAAACGTAGAGCAATGTTAACAGGCTATACATAGTGAACGTGTGGACAAGTCGGAATATCCTCAACAATATATAAACAGGATGTACTTTTAAGTATATTTTGTACATGTATGTTTAGGATAGGCTATATTAAAGGGATTATATTTGCATATTATCATCAATTCCCTGCCCTAAACACACACGTCCAGCATGAAGATACACTTACAACTTAGAGATATACGCGTCTAAAGTGTCTAATTGCATAACCTCTTTATTACAAACATTGGGTTTCTGAAGTCACATTTTTGTTTTTGTTTACATATGCCATTTTCAATGAACCGCTTTAGGGTTTCCGATCAATCATCGGATAACATCGTGAAGACTCGTTCCTGATCTCTTTTTCGAGGCTTTGTTCAGGAAGTTTATGGAGTTCAATGTAAACATTGCGCAATACTTTTTTTGGCCAATATTCAATTACTGTTAATTTGATAACTTTCAAGTAAATAAAGGTTGTACGTCAATACATAGGCATTATTTTGTGTACGCTGCATACAGAAAAAGTCTGGATAAAGGGCGTGTTTGTGTTACTTGACAATATAATCCCTTTAAGTGAATCTAAATAAACAGATATAGAGAATATAATTTAACTGACTTGTCTCATACCGTTGTATTTATCAAATAAAAGTGAAGTCAGACTTGGGAGAAATACGCAATAAGGAAGCACTAGACATGAAACAATGATCGGATGTGTTCCTGTGACTCATTAGGTATTCTATTAATTTATCCAATAATTAGATATGAATCATCAATAATTTTTCTAAAATCCATCTTTAAATGGAGGGTATCAGGTTACAATGCTATAAATGCCTTAAAAAATAACATTAAAGCAACCTTCTATCATTAATAAATGTAAACCAAATGGTTTAGTATATCAAATCTGCCAAAATGTGACAAAATCATTGTGTAAATTGGAGTGGTAACTAAAACAAAATCCGTATTCTAAAAATAGACAAAATAGAAATATTTAATGAAATCCTGCGACTCATTTAATATCGAATATGTCACAAAATATGTTGCCATTTTAAGCAGGAAATCTGTTTTAATCTAATCTAGGTGTGTAGCCCAAGTTAGAAAAGCTGATTTCAATATATTATTTTGGCATGTTTAAATAGATACCTTTTTGACAATACAGGGTTTTAAATTTTTGAAAAATCCTGATATATTCACTTTAAAGAGCATTCATAATTGTAATTGATAAATGGTTTTGACGGGCTTATAATTGACTGCTTTGTGCACTTGTATGGTATTTCTGAGTAGTTTATCTTCATTTTGTCTATTGCAGGTTGATGTTTATCAGTTAAGCAGGACAACAATTCCACCATGTTCTTGCAGGTGCTGCTCATTGGCTCTCTTGTTCAGGTAAACATCTTGTTTTTATCTATAGAATCACCAACTCTCCGAATCTTGGTCTGATGCTCTTCCACTAGACCACACAACAATTGATATTTGGAAAGATGATGTTTCTCACCACGTTTTATGGGAGCTGGTTTTGAGTCTTTTGATCTGCACATAAAAAGACTGGTTGCCATTTTGTACCTGTAATTTGTTGAAAATGGTTTTAGGATAAAATCAATAGTTTAAGTCACAATAAATGAATTCCTTGGTGGGCATCCAAATTCTTGTTAAAATAGGGACCGAGTGTGCAATTTTATTTTTTCAGATATTAGTTGTATTTAAGGCATGAAATGGAAGAAAATCATCTTAAATGCGGTGCTTTATGTGCTGGCAAAATACATTTCCTTTTGTACAAGAAACAATGCAAACCGTAATTTTTTTTAACAGTCTCCATTTTGATTGATATATAACATTGTGTCTCATTATCATTTGTCTCTCACCACTGATTCAAGTGTGAAAGTTATCAGTTACTTACAGAGAAGGGGTTCAGAGTTATTTGAGAGTGAATAAAATAATCGACATAGGATGAAAAATCTGTATGAAATTATTAGTCTGCGTACTGGAATATCTGAATTTATGGTCAGTGTGCTCTTCACTTTAAATCACTTGGATGCTTGCTCTTATCAACGTGGAACAATGAGCTTTCAGCGTACACAGACTAACCGCATTGTCAACGTTTTGTAATGTTTTAATTGGCAGATGGTATTTTTACTAGTATTAAACAGCAAATATGGGGAAGTATTTGTTCAACCAAAAGTGGTTATGTGGTCACCCAAGATATAATCAATGGGTTAAAGAGTTCAAAGGTAATAAACACTCCACTAATTGTTGTCTGTAACAAAATAATCGATCAGAGAAAGATGGGTGAATACGCACTCAACTCGCATATATGTTTTATTTTTTAATTTTCCAAAAAAAATAGGTGGGGGCGTTTATTAGAGTGGGGGCGTTTATAAGGCAGTGTTTTTTTTCACCGTTTTGGGAAGATGACCCATACCCTTTGAATTGGGAATTTTAGCGGCGTTCTCATTAACATTGGGAAAACTTATGCATTAAATATAATTGTTCAACTTCATAAAAATGTGTACACTTGCTTCTCTGGTCATTTAATTAAAGAATCAGTGTATTACTCAATTCAGAATAGGGAAAACTTTGTCTATTTTATCAAGGAATTATGGAAGTTTCAATTTACAATTATTAAAACTTTCAATTGGGAATTTTTACCACTCAATTGGGAAAAAAAGATACTATTTGCCATTGGGAATATGATCCAATAACGGCTATAAAAATGGTAGAAAAAAAAACACTGTAAGGGAATATACGGTAGTTTTTATGGAAGCTGTTTGACTCTGTTTTAATTATCATTTATATTTATTGACATTGTTAACAGTCTATTAATGGTAAAAATGTGTTTAAACGAGGGTTTAACACAACCCAAAAACAATGATGTCATCAATTTGTGTGTTGCTATCTGATAAACCTTCCCTGCCGATAAAGCAAAAATTTATCTTACCCCACGTTATTACATAGAATACTACATAATGATGTGATAAATAGAGAATACCATGTTAGTGTCTGATACTATCAACTTTATCAGGTGAGGCTTAGAAAAAAATCAAGATGAGGCTGTGTTGAGTCCTTGGTTTTGTCATGCCAAACCTGGTAAAGTTGATAATATAAGACACTTACATGGTATTCTCTTTATCATGTCAATATTTTAAAATCATCTTTTTTTATGAAATTGAAAATCAGCATCAAACTTTTGTTACATCCTGTAGAAATTCCGTCACAATGTATTATTAATTTTATTATATATAATGACATCATGTGCCTGATAAACTTGCATTGATGTGATAAACGTTCATGCAACAGTGTAGTTAAGTTATAACCAGTGAGTGATTGAGTCAAAGGCTCTCAGTAAAAATAACGTTACGTAACCTTGGATACCGTCTGCTTACGTTCATCACATCTCGTACAGATTCATATGCTTGTAAGATGTGATGAACGTAGGGAGTAAAAATCCAGTAGGGTTGTCTAGACACTTACATCTCTTTGCTGAGGCATCAAAGCTGAAATTTGCCAGTTACTTGTCGAAGATTCATTGCCATACAAATAGTAAGGATGTCATGTTATAAATTATAACCTTTCCTGAACTAAATGGCATGCAAAAAAATGTTTCTGTTTTAGTGACATCTCCAATGGTAATAAAAGTTGTTAGTTATGTTAACTTTAATTTTCCCTTATGTTCAAGAGTGAAAATGAAAATTCAAGAATGTGAACGTATACAAATGAATATTTTCCAAAAAAAAGTATTTTGAATCACTTTAAGCATCTTTTTTTTAGAATGGTGTAATTTTGAGGAGGAATATTTTGATTATTTTATGTATATCCCATTGCAACAGAAAACAAAACAAAATAACTTTCTGCCAGGGCAGATCACTTATTGGACAGTGATTTGAAGGTTAAAACCCAAGTAGTCCAAATGAAAGTTTATTTCACTACCTGCCAAATAATTGTATCGCCGTGATGAAGGAAAGACGAGATTATGGTGTAGCTTTTCCGTCGACGGCAGCGGCCTCAAACATTTATATTAAGCTCCAACGTTAAGTTTTTGTTTTTACACTATTTCTCAACAAGTACAAGTGCTAGGACACTCATACTTGGATCATAGTTACAACTAACACCCTGCATCACATTATATACTGCTGCAAATGCTGAGTGTGACCTACATTGCATAGTCCATGGACTTTGTTTGATGCTGAATTTTGCATAACTTCCAATGTTAAGTTTTCGTTTTTACACTATTACTCAACAAGTACAAGTGCTAGGACACTCATACTTGGATCATAGTTACAACTAACACCCTACATCATGTAATTTACTGCAGATGCTGAGTGTGACTTACATTTCATGGTCCATTGACATTGTTTGATGCTGAATTTTGCATTTACCTCCAATGTTTAGTTTTCATTTTTACACTATTTCTCAATAAGTACCAGTGTTAGGACTCTCAAACTTGGATCATACAACTAACACCCTGCATTACATAATATAATGCATATGCTGAGTACGTTTTATTTTAATTTATTTAAACAAATTTTTATTCTTTTTTTATTTTAAATTATTTTTTGTGTGATTTTGATTAAAAAATATTTTTTTTTTTAAATATGTTTTACTTAGAAAAACTGGTTAAAGTTTTTTTTTTAAAATATGTTTTACTTAGAAATACTGGTTAAAGTTTAATGTGCAACTACCATCAAGTTCATATCTCAAAAATCACTTAATGTATTTGATCAAAACTTCACACAATACTTCCTACAATATTTCGTAGTCTTTTAAACCTACTACATTAACCAAATAAGATAACTCTTGCATGTATTTAAAATTTTAATTTTTTTCTATCCCATGTGTATATTAACGGTCAAAGCGGTCACGACGAGACATCATTCCGCGGAATTCTTGTTTTAGATTTATTTGGCTGCCCCTTTATCATGTGAAGTAATGCTTGGTACATGTAAAAGTATATAAGTATTAAAGGTAAAATGCTCAATTTATTTTCATGTTTTTTTTTAAGTTGTTTAGCTAAGAGTCCAGTGTCTAACATGCCAAGTTTTTCAGTTTTGTTATTTTTATCTCAAGTAAACACAATAGATAAACATGCAAGAAGGTAAACTAAGAATGCCCTTGTAAATATGAAATTGTAATTTGTAAGGCTGTCAATTGGAGTCCAACACTAAAAGCTTTTGATTGGTTTAGACTTGTAAACATAGATATAAATATCGGCATGCAAGCACTTAGATTTGAACCTAACAATTTATGATAAAATACAAATGTAAGGATTTGATTTTTTTGTAAACCTCATTCATGAACCAGGAATGGTGCAATCTGTTTAATTTATATTATATATTGGGTGTATATGTGCATATTGAAGCGTTAGTGAAAAATTAGTGAATCTTTATCTACCGTATTAATACATGTTTATACATGTATTGCAGTAGTCTAGTTATATGCACTATTGATGCAGTAGCTGTTTTGATAGATTCAGTTGTGTCACAGCTGCTTGTGAACATAAATACAGGACAGCACATCTTTATTTTGTAACAAATTATAGTACATTGTACAACATAATTTGAAATAGGTCATGATGACCTGTGATCATACATTTCAGAATATTATTATTACAAATGTACATTAAATGACGGATATGATTATTAATTTCAAACATAAAGATTGGGTTGTTACATATATGTCATAATTTATGTTATATTAATATTTAATAGTCTTTAATACAAACACGGAACCACTTTGGTATCTGTGTGCTAAAATACTTTTTTAAAACAAAGGATTTACTCATCAATTTCTGCTGTATTGGCATGCATGCAAACACTTAGATTTGAATTTTAACATTTCTATATAATATATTATCATATTTATGAAAGAGTTTTTTTAGGATTTGTATTACCTTGTTTATAAACACTGAAATTGACATGCTTAAGGTGACATTCCACTGATACCATGTGTACCAACTATTTATATACAGCCGGGCCCGATTAGCTCAGTCGGTTACGCGTCTGACTATCAATCAAGGGGTCGTGAGTTTGAATCCCCCGCCCGGCAACAGTCTCCGTGATGATTAATATAAGACATTGTGTCTAATTATCATTCGTCTCTCACCACTGATTCAAGTGGGAAAGTTATCAGTTACTTACGGAGACGGGGTGTGCTCGAGTACTGGTTAATACTAGGAAACAGTGGTTAGGTTAACTGATTGTCTGTTAGCCCTCGATGGCATAAAAATGACGCTAAATATTCAATCAATCAATCAATTTTATATTCTTATTTTATAAATGAAAACAGTAATTAAAATACCATTTGTAATTTTAACAGTCTTGATAAGTCATTTAAAACCCTTAAATACGAACAAATTTTATTATTCAGTCCTTTAATTTTATGGACACATGTTGGGTCAGTCTTACTTCTAATAGTAGACTTAACTCAATGTCCAATACAGCACACAAGTCTTAACACTTTTATTTTTGATGATTTAATATAATAGGTTAAGATTAAAAATTTAATTAATAACATAGTTCGAATAAGTTCGTAAATAAATGTAGATCTTCCTAATAATTTAAAATAACTGACTAAAGATTTAGTTCCGTTTTGTTATCGTAAATTATATAATGGCTAGCGTTATGCCATTTAAAATACTAAGTACTATCTTTCTCTCTCTTACTTATCTATATGTAGTCTCTTTAAATATTTAAAAACCTTTCTTTATATCATAAGTTCCTAAATTTGATTAGCAAATAAACTTAACTTTGAATATTTAACCAACAAAAATCATTTTAACAATTAACCAATAAATTCTTGTTTTACATATATTTAACCTAAAGTTGTTAAACCCCTAGAAGTTAATCACTAAGATTTTCTTATCAAATGTAATCAACATAATATAATCAAACAAACTATAACAATCGAACTAGTCCTGGAAATGAGCATTCTCATGTCGACTCAAAATATTTTGATTTTATAACTGATTGACTAAGATTTTTATATTTGGTATTACATAGAAATGAAAATATAAATACCTTCTGTTATTAACTAAAATACAGTTGTTATTAACACCTCAAGGGTTTCTTGTTACGCCATGGCTAAATGTATAATGATTACTCTAATGAAACTTGTATATATACTACATATTAACAAAATTCTTACCTAACAAAGCTCTACAAACATCAGACACATATTTCATTTTACAATAAACATATTAAAATTTTGAGCTTTTACCTTTTTAATTGAAATTTATTATTTTTTATCTTTTTTATTATATTTATTATTTGATAACAGCAATAAAATTATAACAGTAATTTTATGTCTGTTGCATATTGATGGATATATAGCATCAACTATGGATACATCAATGTAATACACTCTGATGATGAGAACATCATCCACATCCTGTTTCCTTTACTTTTGATCAGTGAAGTTAAGTCTTCCTTTTCTTTGTCAAATTATACAAACTTGAGAGGGATTAAACTATGACCAGTATCTTTTGTTATTTCGTGAACGTTTATGAGAATGCATGATTTGTTGAAATCTTCCTCATGAAATTTGGACAGTATAATCAATCGGCAGTTATTAATTGACAAGACGAAAATTAAACAACTGATTGTTAAACTGCAGTCTGAGCTTAAAGGGAGTATATTGGGGAAAAATGCTTTAAATGTCTTAAAAAATACAATTATTTTTTAAAATGGATATAAAACATCTCATTATCATTAATATATATAATCCAACTGATTTGGTATGTCAAATCTTCCAAAACGTGACAAACTTGATATCTAAATTGGAAGCGATATCCCCCTTCTAAAAATAGAAAGCACTTAAATATTGTTTGACAATCTTCATATCATCGTTTAATGACTCTTTCTAAGATGAAATAAGTTTGACTACATGTCAACCTGTAAAACTGATCAAATTGAAGTAAAAATAAAATGATGCGACTCTTTTAATATGTCACAAAATTTGTTTCAATTGATATAATTTTGAAATCTGAAATTTCATTTTCCACATACCATACCATTTGATGAGTTTCACATCATCATTCAGATTTTCTCTAAATTAGAAATTAATTGTATTTGACAAATATCATAGTAACCAATGTGGTGGATAAAAAATACCCTCAAGGCAATCAAGGCACAATGAGTAAATTGTAGTATACTAAGACATGATATATTGGACAAAATGTTTTTTTATCAATTAAAGGGATTATATTGACATATTACCATCAATTTCGTGTCCAAAATACACACGCCCAGCATGACTATACACTTATAACTTATAAGATATATGCGTCTAAAGTGTCTAATTGCATAACTTCTTTATTACAAACATCGGGTTTCTGAAGCCACGTTTTTGTTTTTGTTTACATTGCTATTTTCAACGAACCACTTTCGGGTTTTCGATCAATCAATCGGATAACATCGTGAAGACTCGTTCCCGATCTCGTTTTTCGAGGCTTTGTTCGGGAAGTTTATGGAGTTCAATGTTAACATTGCACAGTACTTTATTGTGGGACGTGTAAAATATTCAATTACTGTTAATTTGATAACTTTCAAATAAATAAAGGTTAAATGTCAATACATAAGCATTATTTTGTGCACACTGCATACAGGAAAAGTCTGGATTAACAGGATGTTTGTGTTACTTGCCAATATAATCCCTTTAAACACTGTTTGATGATCCCATTAAAATTTGAAACAGTCCTGATATACTTCCTTTATAATTCTTAACCAGTTGTAAATGAAATCAAGGCCAAATTCTTGATAATTTTTGTCAATTCTTTAATTTGCAAATTTGAAAAGAAAATCCTGATATACATGTACATCATTTTAACCCTTTACTCTATAAATTCGCGTTTTTCCGCACCAATCACAGAAGGCCTTTGAAAACAGTGCAGGAAGAATTCAGATTGCTCATAACGAGCAATCTGAACACTTCCTTCACTGTTTTTCCACTCTGTCAGTTAATATAAACATAATTCACTCATTGCTGATACGTGGTGAATTAATGCTTTCAATTTGGAAGAGTCGTACAAAATACTTATCAGCAAAGGGTTAAATTGTGTGCCAGTGATAAATATAATCATGGCCAAAATATTGTTGTTTATTTTTGGCAGGAAAGTTATTTGATTTTGTTGTTAGCCTGAGCTGGAGACTGAATCTTTCTCAGAAAGTCTGACAGTATAGTCAATCTGTAATATTTAATTGATAACCATGGCCAAAACTAAACACATGATTGTTTTTTTCTTGGCCTAAATGTAACCTTATTTATCTCTAACAAAAACTTTTGGACTGATTTTTTTTGTTTATTATAATTATTTTTATTCTTAATATCGCGGCAGTTGCACATGGCATTCATTCTGAATCAGCAAGGACTTTGAAGACTATGTGAAGCATTTATAAATTGCAAATTAATCATTCAAATTTCGCAGGCATTTGATTTCTTTTACATAAAATGTAGGTGTATAACTTCAAATGTTTTATAATGTTTTAAACACACAAAATGATCTTCAATATGAAATATTGCAGTTTGAAGTAAAATTTCAAGTACTTTCCTCGATTTCTAGGTCACCTGAGACTTTGTCTCAAGGGAACTTTTACGATCGCCTTTTGTCTGTCGTCTGTCATGTGTCCGTAAAACAAGACATTTGATTTCTTCCAAAAAAACGTAAGCCTTATTGTAATGAAATGTATGCAGCTTTGGTATCGAAGGATGAATCAGAATTGTAAATTGCATGGTCCCCACCCCCCTTGGGTCTTCATGGGGTTGGGGGGGGGGAGGGGGGGGGTGAGGGGGGCCCAGAACAGTCAAATTTAAGGTATACTTTGAAAATCTTCTCCTTACTAAAGGAAGCACTGGAAAACAAATGGTGAGCATGATTATGGACGTATATGGGTCATTTATAAAAATGTGAATTGCATGTCCCTTGGTCTCACAGTTTGGCCCTTGGGGTAGGGGGCCTACATTACTAAATCTATAATAGAGGAAATGAAAAAAAAACATGTCATTTAAATGGTTTTTGGTGTAATTTGTTGTTGCTGACATGACTGGTAATGCATGTTTAATTGACGAAAGTTGGAATATAGATTCATGTAGCTTTATGCCATAAAGAATTATCAGGTGACCGTAAAAGCCCATGGCCCTCTTGTTTTAAGTTGCAATATACAAATTTTGGAATTGTAACTACTACAAGAATTGTTAACACAATATGCTGGGAATCTGGTATCATTTTGTAGAGAATTCCATTGTGCAAAGAAAGAATTTTTAATTTGGATTTCTGAGATGAATGGAAACGAGGATATTTGAAAACATGAATACATGAGGAGTTTCATAACATCTCAATCAGTTGCTTTTCCTTCTCATTACATTGTCCTTGCAATCATACATGGTGTTTTTTCGCATGTTAAAACTTGCGACACACATGCACAACAGTGTCAGCTGGTGTGAGAGCTGTTAACAGTATTTGTTATATTTTATTTAACCTCCCCAACCCGACCTAATCAGATTTGAATTATTAATTTTGACCCACCCTATAATATTGTATTCTGCATCTAAAACACTATCTTGTCATCTTTAATATATGGGTTAACATCGTGAAGTGCTTAGCGTTTCCCTTATGTTGTCAATTGTATCCTGTGTACACTTATTTTAATACCATACTCCCTGGAATAAACACTCCACTAATAAACCCTCTTCACACACAAACACAATTTTGGTCCGATTATTTTTTTTAAGTATTATCACTAAAACAAAACCTTATTGTAATGTTGTGTATAAATTGCTTGTGAAATAATTATCAAACAAAACATTGTTGTTTAAACTCTTAAAAAAAACACAAAATTTTTTATTTTTTTTATCCGACACCTTTTTTGAAAAATGCATCACCTTCAGATGCATTTATTTGAAGGAATATGGTATATAAAGTTGAGTAGTACTGTTACTAGTACATGACAATAAGAAGATAATCATGTAATAAATCTCTGTTTTAAACTTATTTTGTGGAATCAAATAGTAAATATTGTAATAAGAATTTTTTTTTTGTAAAAAAGCTATGTCTCTCCCACATACAGTTGTGAAAATAACTTAATTCATATACAGGTTTCACACCGGTCAATCGTTGCAATTTCTGTCAAAATATGATATTTTAAGAAGTTGGTTTAACTGGACTACAGATTACTCAATTAGAATGCGTAAGAAATATGCAACCCAGGCCTTCTAAAATTGCCGGTTTTTCGGTTTTTTGACCGATTTCTGAAGTTCAAAACCGGTTTTCATTTCAAAGTTTAATAAAAAATTGTTCCAGATATTTTCAAAGTTCAATAAAAAATCGGTCCAGATATTTTCTATTGGTCGTATAAAATCTCATAAATTGCTCTTACCATGCCATACTGACCTGTGAGATACGCCTTGCGGCAATATCATTTGACCCAATAATCCGTTTGTTTTGTCACCTGCTGTGCGAAATGGTGTCATTTTCGACTAAACCATTGACAGTATTAGGGGAGTTTATCGGAAGAGTCTATCGCTATGTAGCACACCTTCGATGTGTGATCAGCGACCAATAGCGTTCTGTCAGTTCATGAAAAGACTGTGTCCGTAATTTCTTTGATATACCGCTAGCCAAAGCTGGGACGGTCGGACCAAATATTGTTTGCGTCATTAAAATATTTGATAAAACGTGCAGTGTTACTTGTTTGTTTCATTTTTTTAAAAAGATAACTTTAATTATAAAATTAATGACATTAATTAATGAAAGTGATAAAACCCGGACCGATTTTGTTTTGATGTGGGACAGGTTCTGAATGATTTATTTTGGTGGTTGAACCATTACATTGGTTTCCACGGTGATTATTATACGCAGCTTCCGGAACTTGCGACACTTCCAGTTTGATCGAACATTTTTTAAATAATGAAAATTATTCAGTCAAGCGGAAACATAATGTCAGTCATTAAAATGTACACATTGTGATAAAGTATGTTATAAATAGTACACAAATAAACTTGAAATCGTTCCCTATTAATAAATAAACGGAGAAAATACATGATGCAGCTGACATGGTGAGTGGGGTATGCATACATGTAAAGGCATAATGTAAGGCAGTTTTAGTGATTTTTATTAAAATAAGTGCGATTATTACGGTAGTAAAAAACCTGGACCGATTTGCATTTTGGAATTTTAGAAGGCCTGATGCAACCCTAGGCTTCAGGCTGATCATTCCTAGCAAGCTTCAGTTAACCCTTTACTCCATAGATATGCATTTTCCCGCACCAATATCAGAAGGCCTTTGAAAACAGTGCAGGAAGAGTTAACTGACTGAGTTGAAAACAGTGCAAGAAGTGTTCAGATTGCTCGTTATGAGCAATCTGAACTCTTGCTGCACTGTTTTCAAAGGCCTTCTGATATTGGTGCGGGAAAATGCGTATCTATGGAGTAAAGGGTTAACTGAAGCTTGCTAGGAATGATCAGTCTGAAGCCTAGAGTTGCATATCTCTTACGCATTCTAATTGAGTAATCTGTAGTCCAGTTAATGACCTTTTGAATTCCGAAATGACAAATCTTACCCATGCTACTAACTTCTAGCCTGTAATAATGCATTACATGTATATTCTTCTTCCATCAACTGCCACTGCGTGTCCTTTACATATTGAGATGTCTGTGCTCAGGTTGGTACCTAATTGGTATAATTCATTAAGTGTTAGTGATACTTGAGTACTAATTGAATCAGATAATCTAAATTAAGTAATGCATTATGAAGATAAATTATAAACCCTGTACATATAATATAAAAGGACAATGCCTAACAACTTGAGTAGACAATGTAAAGGCAAACCTAAACAAGTACCAGTACACATACAATGTATAACAATATCACTGGCAGATTTAACACTAAAGAATGAAGGGGGCATGGATGTCTTAGAGACTTTAGAAAATGGTATTGACATTCCTTTGGAGTTTTCCTTGAACCTTTGAGTTTTCCATTTCCCTTACCAAACGCCATTATAAATTCTAGATTCTCATCCAAATTTCTTAAAAAGAGAAGGTGGGGAGAATTTTTTTTATTTTATTTTTTTTTTTTATGAAATAAAAAAGGTCGGGGCGGCATGAAAATTAGGTGGCAGGCAGGGATGATAATTTAGCAATTAAATTATTATTGCCTTATGTATTGATTTTATTGTGAAAATGCAAGATTGTCAAATTAGGTTGGTTTGTTCTTGGATATAGGTTGGAACATTGTTCTGGGATATAAGTTGGTATGTTGTTTTCAGATAAAGGTTGGTATGTTGTTGTTCTGAGATATAGGTTGGTATGTTGCTGTTCTTGGATATAGGTTGGTATGTTGCTCTGGGGTATAGGTTGGTATGTTGTTGTTCTGGGGTAAAGGTTGGTATGTTGTTGTTATGGGATATAGGTTGGTATGTTGTTCTGCTGTATGGGTTGGTATGTTTTTGTTCTGGAATAAAGGTTGGTATGTTGTTCTGGGGTATAGGTTGGTATGTCATTGTTCTGGGATATATGTTGGGTATGTTGTTGTTCTGGGATATAGGTTGGGTATGTTGTTGTTCTGGGATATAGGTTGGTATGTTGTTGTTCTGAAATATAGGTTGGTATGTCATTGTTCTGGGATATATGTTGGGTATGTTGTCATTCTGGGATATAGGTTGGTATGTCATTGTTCTGGGATATATGTTGGGTATGTTGTTGTTCTGAGATATAGGTTGGTATGTCATTGTTCTGGGATATAGGTTGGTATGTTGTTGTTCTAGGATATATGTTGCTGTCATTGTTCTGGGATATAGGTTGGTATGTCATTGTTCTGGGATATATGTTGGTATGTCATTGTTCTGGGATATATGTTGGTATGTTGTAAATGTTCTGAGATATAGGTTGGTATGTCATTGTTCTGGGAGTTAGGTTGGTATGTCATTGTTCTGGGAGATATGTTGGTATGTCATTGTTCTGGGATATATGTTGGTATGTTGTAAATGTTCTGAGATATAGGTTGGTATGTCATTGTTCTGGGATATATGTTGGGTATGTTGTTGTTCTGGGATATAGGTTGGTATGTCATTGTTCTGGGATATATGTTAGGTATGTTGTTGTTCTGAGATATAGGTTGGTATGTCATTGTTCTGGGATATATGTTGGGTATGTTGTTGTTCTGAGATATAGGTTGGTATGTCATTGTTCTGGGATATATGCTGGGTATGTTGTTGTTCTGAGATATAGGTTTGTATGTCATTGTTCTGGGATATATGTTGGTATGTTGTAAATGTTCTGGGATATAGGTTGGTATGTTGTTGTTCTGGGATATAGGTTGGTATGTCATTGTTCTGGGATATATGTTAGGTATGTTGTTGTTCTGAGATATAGGTTGGTATGTCATTGTTCTGGGATATATGTTGGGTATGTTGTTGTTCTGGGATATAGGTTGGTATGTCATTGTTCTGGGATATATGCTGGGTATGTTGTTGTTCTGAGATATAGGTTTGTATGTCATTGTTCTGGGATATATGTTGGTATGTTGTAAATGTTCTGGGATATAGGTTGGTATGTTGTTGTTCTGGGATATAGGTTGCTATGTCATTGTTCTGGGATATATGTTGGTATGTCATTGTTCTGGGAGATATGTTGGTATGTCATTGTTCTGGGATATATGTTGGTATGTTGTAAATGTTTGAGATATAGGTTGGTATGTCATTGTTCTGGGATATATGTTGGGTATGTTGTTGTTCTGGGATATAGGTTGGTATGTCATTGTTCTGGGATATATGTTAGGTATGTTGTTGTTCTGAGATATAGGTTGGTATGTCATTGTTCTGGGATATATGTTGGGTATGTTGTTGTTCTGAGATATAGGTTGGTATGTCATTGTTCTGGGATATATGTTGGGTATGTTGTTGTTCTGAGATATAGGTTGGTATGTCATTGTTCTGGGATATATGCTGGGTATGTTGTTGTTCTGAGATATAGGTTGGTATGTCATTGTTCTGTGATATATGTTGGTTATGTTGTTGTTCTGAGATATAGGTTGGTATATCATTGTTCTGGGATATATGTTGGGTATGTTGTTGTTCTGGGATATAGGTTGGTATGTCATTGTTCTGGGATATATGTTGGGTATGTTCTGGGATATATGTTGTTGTTCTGGGATGTAGGTTGGTATGTCATTGTTCTTGGATATAGGTTGGTATGTTGTTGTTCTGGGATATAGGTTGGTATGTCATTGTTCTGGGATATAGGTCGGTATGTCATTGTTCTGGGATATATGTTGGGTATGTTGTTGTTCTGAGATAAAGGTTGGTATGTCATTGTTCTGGGATATATGTTGGGTATGTTGTTGTTCTGAGATATAGGTTGGTATGTCATTGTTCTGGGATATATGTTGGGTATGTTGTTGTTCTGGGATATAGGTTGGTATGTCATTGTTCTGTGATATATGTTGGGTATGTTGTTGTTCTGGGATATATGTTGGTATGTCATTGTTCTGAGATATAGGTTGGTATGTTGTTGTTCTGGGATATAGGTTGGTATGTCATTGTTCTGGGATATATGTTGGGTATGTTGTTGTTCTGAGATATAGGTTGGTATGTCATTGTTCTGGGATATATGTTGGGTATGTTGTTGTTCTGGGATATATGTTGGTATGTCATTGTTCTGGGATATAGGTTGGTTTGTCATTGTTCTGGGATATATGTTGGGTATGTTGTTGTTCTGGGATATAGGTTGGTATGTCATTGTTCTGTGATATATGTTGGTATGTCATTGTTCTGAGATATAGGTTGGTATGTCATTGTTCTGGGATATAGGTTTGTATGTCATTGTTCTGGGATATATGTTGGTATGTTGTAAATGTTCTGGGATATAGGTTGGTATGTTGTTGTTCTGGGATATAGGTTGCTATGTCATTGTTCTGGGATATAGGTTGGTATGTCATTGTTCTGGGATATGTGTTGGTATGTCATTGTTCTTGGATATAGGTTGGTATGTTGTTCTGGAATAAACCATAAAGGTCAAGGTTCGATGAGTGACTGACAGTGATCCAACTGCATTCTCAAGTGTATTTGTTTATAAAAAGTTATTTTAGGTTGATTGAAAAGTTAGCTGTTAGCTAGGTTTCAGCTTCATTTGGGGAATTAGCTTGATAGAGTTCTAGGTCACAGATCACTAATAAAACGTCCCTTCGGTGACGCGGGGTCAGTTCAGTATGTCACGAACTAAATTTAACGCTTGTACCAGGATATTATACATGACTTAGAAGTCTCCAGTTTGAATCATTTAATATAATATCAATCCATTTATAAAAAAAAACACATAAATAGTTCTCAAATTATGGTTAACCAAAGTTCTTAGAAGTAAAACTTGTGTTCTTTCTGATATCTAAATAACTTAATTAATTCTAGTCCGCCGACTAATACAAGTCTCAGATTTGCCAACTATTATAAATTACTAAACTTATTATCTCAACTCCATGTACAATCTTTAATTCCTTATATTTACTCAGATCATCTAGATGACATTGTAACCATACTTATTTAATATTACAAATTTATTTTGCATGATTTTTAGATAAATATATGTAACTATACACTTAACCAATTTTGTAATTATTCGCCTGAATTTCTTTATCTTTCCTAGAAATTGTGACAAATATAGAAATTTTATGGTTTTGAATACTGCTTTAAATGAGGAAGGCATCGATCATGAAAATGTTATGAAAGTCATACATACGAGGGGTTATCCAGAAGTTCGTGGACACATGCTATAAAATAAAAACTACATCTTATATATGTGTAATATTTTCAGTTTATAGTATTCAATCTCAGTGTAAGTTGTATACAAATTTTAAATAAAATACACAATATAACAAATAATTTACATACATTCGATATACATCATGTACAGTGATGTGCCGCAGGTCAATTTTGAAGGCGACGTCGCGACGTCAATTCTTCTCAAAGTAAGCACCGCTATTTTCTATACATTTGCGGTGGCGTTCTACCCACTGATGAAAAACTTGCTTGTACCAGTCCGATGGGTATGAATACAAAATGGTATTAGATTCCGTTTGAAGTTCTTTTAAGTTATTAAAATGTTTGCCCTTCAATTCGCACTTTAATTTCGGAAAGAGTGCGAAATCACACGGTGCGAGATCTGGGGAGTACGGCGGATGTGGAAGAACTTCTGCCTCCATTTGTATTTCAATTGTCGTCTGCACTTCTCTCGACGAGTGAGCTGGTGCGTTGTCCTGATGTATTATAAGTCCACCCTCATAACCAGTTGGGTGCTTCCTAGTTATTGCTCTAGCAAGATGCCGGCGAAGGACCTGAAATTTATACGAAAAAACAAAGACAATAAGAAAATCGAGTATTAGTTATTTAAATGTCACGTTCCTTAATCTGCTAAAGCTGTAAATATATAAATTATATAGAATTTTGTATTTTTATAGTACATGTAATACGTTGTTTATTTTTTTTTTAAAACTATTGTTTAATTATAAGTAAAATATATGTTTGTTATAAAATCGGTACCTTTGAATAATACAATGCGTTGACAGACTGGCCTTTCGGAACGGCATGGCTCAGGATTATTCCGTTGATGTCGAAGAAGACGATGAACATATGTTTTCCTAACGATTTGGACATTCTGGCTTTTTTCGGTGGCGGCGAATCGGTTGATTTCCACTGACTTGACTGTTGTTTCGTTTCCGGATCATAATAAAACAACCATGTCTCGTCGGTAGTTATAATCCTATTTAGGAATGAGTCGCCCTCTTTTGCGTATCTCGCTAGAAACTTCCTAGATTCTGTTACCCGGCGTTCCATTTCATGATCTTTTAATAATCGGGGAACCCATCGCGCACTTATTCGGCTCATTTTCAATTCATCTTTGATGATTCTATGAACGGTGCCGTAGCCCATATCCAAATCCTGGCATAGTTCATGTATTGTTACTCGGCAGTCCTTGTCTAGAAGATCTTTGACTAATTTAACATCACTTTTACGTGATTTTGACGTTGGGCGACCACACCTTTCATCGTCCATTATGGTTTCCCGGCCATCACTGTATCGCTTATGCCATTTGTAGACTAGAGAACGTGCGACAGCAGGTTTCTTTGAGGCTCTGTTTAGAAGTTCCATCGTCTGTATCGGTGTATGCCCGAGATTTATGCAGAATTGTATTGCCGCTCGTTGTTTTTAACCGTTCTTCAGATGCCATTTTTACGCACTCTGGCGAAGACCTCCTCAATGAAATATACGCTGGATTCGAATGCTTGCGCGTAAAACAACAAATGATGTTAAATTTAAAGACGTTAATGACGTTGCGTCAAACACGTATGTTTTCCCGCGGAATTGAAGAAATATATTTTAAATAATTAACATATATAAATTTTAGTTTATTAAAAAAATTGAGCTGCGGCACTTCATGTGCATGTACGTTACTATGGTTACTATAACTTTATAATGGTTGCATGAAAAACAATAAATTACTTACTATAGATTTGTAATACATAAATGTTTAAGTTATGTAATTTACACTTATGAACGTGTGCACAATAATTTTTTATAACATTTGTCCACGAACTTCTGGATAACCCCTCGTACAACCATGAATTTGTATTATGAGGTTTCATGTTTCGTAACCCTAAACCAAAAGTTACAATAAATTTGAGTTACTATTTAATTCCATAGAAGACACATTTTCTGGATGGTAACTTGTTTTAAAGATCAATTTTAGAAAATTAAGAATGAATATATCTTATTAATGGATATTAGAATATATTAGATAAATCTCAGGGACACACCCTTTTATTGTTTCATATGTTTATAAATTGCGTAATAAGAGATTGAAATAGCTTGATTGTCATGATTTTATATTTATCCTATTAAAAGTCAATGTAAAATAGTGTGACTTTCCAACTGAAAGCTATATGCTCTTAACACTGATGTAACTTTTTCACGTAACTTTTTTTGAGAAATGCTAACAAGATGTGGGTGACCAATTAAACTTTCACCCGGTGTATATTATAAGATCTTAATACAATAACTGTCCATGGTCCTTGTGAAGTAAATCCAGAACTTACACAAATCCCTCTCAAGTGGGTTTCCTTGGTAGAACAAATACAGAGTGCTGATACAGACCGTAATCCGATCAAGTACATCAAAAATGCATTTAAATAGAGTTTGTTTTGCATGTAAGACATGTTTGTTTTGCATTTGAAATGCATTTAAGTTTCAATAATGGTTTGCATTTTTAGCTCTACTGGCCAAAGGCCAGAAGTGCTTATGCAATGGCGTGTTTCATCGTCCGTCGTCAGTTGTCTGTCATCTGTTAGCAGCACTTTCTCTGAAACCACGCAGCCATTTAAACTGAAACTCCACATGGATGTTTCTATTGCATAAGAGACTATACAGATATAATTTTTTTAGATCTGAAATTCAAGATGGCCCCCATTACTAAAAATAGTCCAAACTTAAAAAATCTTCATCTCATGAACGGCCCAACAGATTTTCAAAATGTTTATGTAGTAATGATGACCAGCTATAGTGTTGTTAGATTGTTCAAATGGAGTCCCTAGGGTTAAAAAATGACCCCACTCTGAGGGTTCAATTAGGGGACACATGTCATTATAATATTTTTATATATTTTTTTTAAAATGGAAATGATTTTGCCTATATCTTCACAGAAGCATTGTTTGGTGAAGGAGGTTCTGATTTGTAAAAATGACTGGGTTCCAATGTCTTAATGGGTCAGGAGGGGCCCCAAAAGGGTAAAAATTGGAATTACTAAAATTGTTTCCTTAAGAACAAGTTTTTCAGATTTGTTCATATTTGGTGACCGCGGCATGATCTAGTGGTAGAGCGTCCGACTCGCATGCAGAAGGTCGTGGGTTCGATCCCCAGCCGGGTCATACTAAAGACTTTAAAAATGGTACTAAAAGCTTCCTCGCTTGACGCTCAGCATTTAGAGGAGAGTTCTAGGTCTGGTCGGCCCTGTGTCAGTATAATGTGACTAGGTGGGGTATCATACCATGTGTCTGCGGCATGATACTGCAGTGTCACAGCGCTCAGAATACTGTCTTAAGTAGACACTGTTGCGATATGACTGAAAAATTGTTGAAAGCGACGCTAAACACCATACAACATTGTTCATATTTGGCATAAATTATCCCTGTGTGTAGGGGTTTGATTGCAGATAAGAATTAGGGGCTAAAATTTATAGGGGCCCTGTAAGTGAACTTAGAATTTTACATAAGGATACTATGGGAAAATAGAAAATTCTCTTTTACTATCATTTCTTCTCAAACCACTAGGCCAATTAAACTGAAAATTCACATGGATGTTTATATTGCATAGGAGACTATACAGTATATTTTTTTTTATCTGAAACTCAAGATGGCTGCTGTTACTGAAAATAGTCCAAAACTTAAAAATTCAGATTCTCATGAATGGCCCAACAGATTTTCAAAATGTTTATGTAGTAATGATGACCAACTATAGTTTTGTTAGATTTGTTCAAATGGTGTCTCTAGGGTTAAAAATGACCCCGTTCCGATGTTTCTATTGCATAGGAGAATTTCAAAAAGTGCTATGGCCACTATGAGTCAGTAGAGCGTCCTCGGGCCCTCTTGGGCCTCTTGTTTTATGATAAACGTTAAAGATAATATGAAAATGCAGTTCAAAACAATACTTTATGCATTTTAGCCTGCATTTGCATTCCAATCGTTTAGCGTGTATCGTCACCAATCGCATCATCTCTGGTTGTCCAATTGTAACACCGCAGTTGAAATAAATAGTAAGAACAAGATATTTAACGAAATACCTGGTTTTATAATTATGATAGTATATTAATTAAATAAGTTAAAATAATACTGATAAAATCTTTCTGAAATATTGCTAACTTCGTCACCTAATGTTAGGTATGGTCTACCATATTTGTGATGATTTGTAGCATGACAGCAGATTAACATGTTTCATAAAACTCACAAATCCCCCCACCCCCAACTCAACGTAAACAAAATATATAAAGCATTTGAAATTAAAATAAATTTACATACCGGCTTATCATCGTTGATTTAACTTTAATCCATTATTTTCATATATATCCTATGAAATCTTTAATCCATTATTTTTTTATATTTCCTACGAAATCGGACAACAGTTGTTTAAATTTTTGAAAATAAATGACATAAACATGACTAGCTGACACTTTCAAGGATATTTATGTACATTATACACTGATAGCATTCTTTTGATAGCCTTCCTTCAAAAATTTCCAAGATACCCACTTAGTGATTAAAATTTTTGTTTCACTGGTGGCATCATCATACATTGGCACAAGGTAATAGTGAAAGGGACAGCGTGTTCATTCTGTACATAAATTTAGGTATGTGTAGTTATAAATAACTCTATATCAGTTAGAGTTATCTTTTTTAACAAATGGCTATATTGAAAATAAACATATTGGAAGACAATCAATTACAAACGAACACCAACCCTTTACGTGTGTTTGTTTTATATATATGAAATATTTTATATCAAATTCTGGAACAGCCCTAAGTGGAAAATTTTCGGTGTAACGAACAGATTTTCTAAAATAGCATGAAAACTTTTCCTAATTTTCAATCATATAACAGAACAGCAACATAAATCGGTGTTCAGATAATTAAATCAGTTAATTGGGGTAGTTGTGTAAGCAGGTCGTGTGTCACCTGATTGTTTTATCACACTTTTACAAGTAAAGAAACGATGCCCAAGGCAATGATTTTTTACGGATAATTCGGGATTAAAATTTATAACAAAGAAATTAGATTGAAGTTACAGGTATAGCAATTTAAAGACTTTAAATGACAAAGAGAGCAGTCATTTCGTTTAATTATTTATTTCATTGTCAATATTGCTACGATAATATTAGAGGATATCCAAATCTTTAATATTTGATGTGTTTAACGTTTTCATTATCGTTTTGTATCATTTTTGGATCGTTCGCCCTGTTGCGTCTGTGTGTCATTTCGTTTCGTTTATCGTTTCGTTCGCATTTTAAGTCCATTTGTATATCATTTAAAACATGTTTGATATTTGTTTTGTTTCCGTTCGTTTGGTGTACTTGAACGGATAACGGTCTGTTTTGAGAGACACCATGATGGTTTGAGCTATACTTTTCAAGCCTGAACACTCAAAGCTCTATCCGCTGCAGTTAAACACATTTCAAATTCAAATGATTTTATGTTGAGATTCTAACACTACACAACATCTGACGAAAACTAAAAAATGTTTATTGTATTGATAGCAACGTGGTTTTAGCTTGACTATTCGTAGATAAAAAGAGCTATTCTACTCACCCAGGCGTTGGCGTCACATCTTTGTTAAAGTTTTTCATGCAAGTCCCTATCTCAGTAACCAATGCATGTATTGCCTTGAAACTTTACACAAGCCTTTCTAGTTATCAACCCTAATACAATAACTAAGTTAGATAACTCTTGCATGAATATAATACAAATTATTGCCTTTGTTTGACTTAAAAATTCTGATTTAAGTTTTGCGTGCAAGTCCATGTTACACTAATCGCTCATTGTATTTGATTGAAACTTAACATATAGCTTTGTAGTCATGAAATCAAGTAAATTAATCAAGTCGGCTAACTCTTGCCAGATTTTTTTTTAAAATTAGGGCCTTTGTTTTACTTAGAAATTTTTTAATTCAGCAGTCACTGCAGGTAATTGATTAATACTTCATACAAGATATTGCAGTTATATGACCTACTCAGTTTTGTCAATTTTGTAAGTTAGATAACTCTTTATTTGATTGGATTTGTCATCAGTCTCTATCAAATTTGTACTTCTGTGACAAATATTGGAACAGTCGAGCAAGCTGTCTCTCCGACAGCTCTTGTTTTTGTTGTTCCTTAATGTGTAAATAATAAATTGTATGTGCAATTGTTATGCTCCTCCAAAGGGAAGAAGCATAAAGTCGCCACTTTGTCCGTCCGTCCGTTCATCCCCAAGTTCTTGTCCAGGCTATTTCTCTACAACCTTCGGTTGGAATTTTATGAAACATGCTAGGATGCATCATTACCAAGTGCAGATGCGCATATTGTCTATGAGTTCCGGTTCGATGTTTTTTCACGGAGTTATGGCCATTTTATTGAGTCTGTGACCAAATACTTATCCGCGCTATTTCTCTACAACCCCATGTTGGAATTTTATGAAACTTTCTAAGATGCATCATTTCCAAGTTCAGATGCGAATATTGTCTATGTGTTCCGGTTCGATGATTTTTCATGGGATAATGGCCCTTTTATTGAGTCTGTGACCAAATTATTTTCAGTTTCTCTACAACCTCAGGTTGGAATTTTATGAAACTTGCTATGTTTGTGTTCCAGTTCAATGATTTTTCACGGAGTTATGGCCCTTTGATTCAGTCTGTGTCCAAATTCTTCTCCGCTCTATTTCTCTACAACCTGTGGTTGGAATTTTATGAAACTTCCTAGGATGCATTATTACCAAGTGGAGATGTGCATATTGTCGTCAAGATGCTATTTCGCTACAACCTCTGGTTTTAAATCTGATAAATTCATTTGTCAACTTCTACAATAAGATTCATTAACAAATGGGCATGAATATAAGATTCTCTATTTTCTATATTTAGATATCAACAGTTCAGGCAAGTACCAATTCAACAAAACCAACAACCATGCCAGAATCCCAAACAATACCTACAGAATCCCCAACAAATGCTACAATAAGTACACTACAAACAACAGCAACGGCAGCAATACTGTCAGCGGAGCTAGGAGCGAATTGTTCTACTGATGCCTGGTGTAATGATGATATTGGTGGTAAAGCAGTGTGTGACACAGGAAGGTGTAAATGTGCAATCGACTATTTTATGTTGAATAATACAAATTGTTTACAAAGTAAGTAGCATTTGGGCCCTTCTCAGCTATTTGGAAATAGTAATGGCCGTCACTTTTTAAATTGTATTTTCTATTAGAAATAAGATAAATAAAAAACTATGTTTTAAATTTGTTGTTTGTTAATTCCTCAGATAGAAAAAACAATATCTTGACTCAATTCTCAGAAAATGGTTCAAATTTGTATTTGAAACTTGAAATGTCAAGGAATATCCGTCATCCATTTTGGCTGGAAAATGAGGGGACTTCAATCATGGCCAAATTTTCCCCTTTTAATCTATATGACAACAGTAAGTCATTTGCTAACATTTAAATGAAATAATACTTGTAACTATTCACTATAACTATTAAATGAATATGTTACAATTGATAAAAAAAACTTGTTAGAAATTGATGCATACGCCTATTACGGCATCCGTCAAAACAAGAAGAGTTGTCGGCATTAAAAAAAATATATTAATCATGTTGTGATGATCAAAGAACATCCACATGTTTGGAAAACATATTTCCATCGTAGGTTTTAAAATAACACACTTTGTATATAACAATGACAAAGCTGTAAAATTCAAATTTTATTCGGGAATCGAAATGTCCGTCAATTCCGTAATTGGCGTATGCCGAGTCACGAATCCACTAAAACGATCTAGGGGACTTTTTTATCGGGAGTTAAAATTTGCCTGAGACCGTTTTATGTGTACTACGTCATCGATACCAGTGCAGATTTTACATAAAACAAAAATATGGAGGTAAGTTTGATGTCTGTCAACCGCTCAGCCAAGTAATGGGCGTCACAGAAAAATTGAATCATTGTTTTATCATCCCAACACAATACTTGTGTATAATTCGAAGTAACCATAGCAGTGTACATGGATTAGAGAGATGACACACGGACACACGAGAGTATTCTCCTTACTTTCATGAGTATTTTAGAAAAGTCGAGATCGGCAATTACAGTTTGACAGAACTTGTTTGTACGGACATTTTTATTGACAGACATTTATCTGAGAAGTAATTGCCGTTCATGCTTTATTCATATTTATTTCATTTTTGATGCTGACTCGATTGAATAAGACTTTTAATGATGATGACTTGGCTGTAGCTGTTGGCCTCTTACATTTAAAGTGTGTGCAGAATATATAAGAGAAAATATTTTGATTTTTTATTCGGAAATTATGCTTTGACGATGTATGCGTGATAGACTAAATCTGTTAGTATTTTGTCAAGAATAATGTCCGTCATCAAATATATGTCAATCATAATTTCCATCACATGCATGAGGCGTTTTATTTGTATTTTTCAGTTAAAATTTTATGTAGCCTTTAAAAACATTAAGAAAATATAAACTTTATTCATAATTTTTGGAGCAAGAGACTAACTTCCAACTGTCAACACTTAACTATCAAATAGTAGTTTGGCAGTTATTTTGACCAGACTGTCTTGTCAAAAGTAATTTTCCAAATACAGAAATGTAATTTGTGATTAGAATTTTAAAGCAAGCATCAGTGTCATCTTTCAAGTGATTGTTTTTTCTTGGAATATTAATTGTTAATAGAGTTTTACAATTTAAAATTGGCTTAGCATAAATAATAACAATGTTTGTACTGTTTTCGTGATGGAAATTATGTTTGACATGGTTTAAAAAATAGTTCATTATGTCCAACACATCCAATACTGTTACAGAATAATTTGAATATAAACAAAAGAGTTTTGTCAAAAATGTTAAACCCTATACTGCTTACACATATCTCCCTACCGCAAACTTGTGGAGAATGCTGCAACCCCCACTCCCGGTGCAGAAGGCTTTTGAAATAGGTGAAGGACCAGTTTTAATCATAGTAATAAGAAATCATCACATGCCCTACACTGTTTTTTCTTCTATCACAATAAGTATGAAAAACATATGAAAATTGCATGTAATTTCTATGTTGGACTTTGAAGTACCATTTTAAATGCCAGTTATTCGGTAAAAGGTACAACAAAAGCTAAATGGTACATTTATTTTGCAGAATATCCATGATCTCTGTGCACCTATAGCAAAGGAACCAAAACCTATTAGCAGTAATAGTAATAACTTGACATAAACTCCTGCTGAAAGACCAAAAAGGTAAAATAATTAAATCAATTAATTTAGTACACTACTATATAATTATATGAGCAGTCTTGCGAGAAAAAAGGACGCGGTCAGACATTTATGACTTGCGTACAACCAGATTAACCTTAACTTTCGTACAGTGTAGTCAATATTCTTTGCTATTTCATCAGTGAATGATTTTATTAATTAAAGTTTTATTTGTAAACAGCATAGAGGATCAGGCTATGCAGAAACCTAGTCTGATCTGGGTCAACATTGGTCACAAAAGTCTGAATTTTTCTCAAGATAAAGATCTATACTATTAAACATAGAGTTCTTTATAAAATGAAATTATAGCTTTTGCTTGGAGACTTTTTAGTTGTTTTATAAGAATCAAGCTTTCACATACACATATTAACAACTTACACATATAATTTCTGATATATATAACAATAGAGGTATGTCTTATATTTAAAACATGCATTTGATGTCATCAGGTATCCAGAACAAAGGAAGAATGATCCTGTTTTCAAAGAAAAAGAAAGGCTGAGAAAGAAGATTGCTTGGCGCCAAAGAACGGAAAAGCATAATTTGTTAACTTCGCGTCCGCTCATCACACCAAACTCTCAACTAACCCGTCTAGTCTCACAGAGATTGACCCACTCTCGACTGACCCGTCTAATAGACCAGCGAATGAAGATTCAGTCTTGATGAACATGTCTCCAGCTGTGACTGATGACCCACCCACTACTGTACTATCACAGTTAACTGATCATCAAGCTGATCTGAGGTCAGTATCTATACACCAATGTATTTCATCAAAGCAAGCTTTCAATAGAACTTACTTACTGGTTCATTTAAGTAGTACTACTGCAGTCAACCATGTAAAAAATCCATGTTGCTAGGTTGTTTAGTGTCTGAATGTATTGAAATGATACTCACCATGATGGTAAATAAAACAAAATTTCTTTGCAAAAACATTAATAAGTTCTGTACTGATACTCTATTGTAAAAAGAGTTAAATTTATTGTAAATAATTTATAAATTTATAATTTCTAAACAATTTGTTATATATTTTTCAGTTTGTCTCACCACCTAATGATGAACTAGCTGACACCCATGGGATATGGGTCCAGTTTTACAGTCGAGGGCAGGCTGGATGTTGGAACAAAAACTTCTTTTTGTCTCCAATTTTGATATTGTGCACCGTCTTGATCAACCAGCCTTGTTACAGATTGGCTCAAGATCTTATTATCATTTTCTTTTTGTAGTGTCCATAATTGTTTAAAGACTCATTAAACTTCCTAAACGGTTGTTTTTAGTTTTAATACAAGTCAGTTTTAATCTTCACAATAATAGAATACATGTTTATTTGATTACTGAGACTTTGCAAATGGAAAAATAAATATAAAGCATATTATTAGCTAGTACATAATTATGAACGGGTTTTGTTTACAAATTAATGTTCGTCTCTTTTCGATAAATACATTGAACAGAAAACGAGGAGTTACTAATTTTGGAACGCCTCGGTTGGTAATATATGATCATTTCATTTCAGAGAGAAACATAGTATGGTGAACTGTAGGGGATGCAGTTAAAAATTCAAATAACCGTCTGCAGTTTGAAAGTTTTTAAGAACATCCCCTTTGTTCCCCTTGGTGTATTAATGAACTGGAACCCACAAGCTAATTTATAACATGTCAGCAACGAATCAACCATATAGAATTAAAAATAAATTTACGCTTTTAATAACTGAACTTAACAAACACAATATTGACTATGATAAAGTGATTTGTGACGTAGTGTCGCGTGTGATAGTATCATGCGTATATACAAGGGAGGATCCTAAGTACGAGTTACCAGACCAAAATACATAATGTTAGTGAAGCCACAACTCCAAACTTGTTAATGTACCCCTTATATAACGGTCTTAACGGTATTAATCTACACACTACCACTGCAGTATTCATTTGTGTACTTCCGAACACTAGGGGCGGCACAGTCGGAAAGAACCGAGTCATTACGGTATAACAAAAGTTTAAGGAGGCTTTAATATATAGTATACTTAACTAAATTCTTGATTTAAAACTGTGTGCATATTTGAACATTCACTGTCACTTATAAATGTGTTTTGGGTAAAAGTTCCTTGCTTAGTATGATACTGAATTTTGTATAATCTGCTTTTAAAATATTCAAATGTTTATGACAAACAGATGTTAAAAACAAAAAATAATGCCATCTTAACGTTCCATTTATATCTTGCAGCTATATCTTTAATTATTATCAACTTATAATAACTATTTGAATTGATTATAGCGTTTGTGTCCTTTATTGTGTTTTACCCAAGTGCAAATCATTCAGATTGGATGTATGTACATGTTTCAATAAAAATCAATAAAAAATGTTCACCTTAATTGTGTGTTTAATTAGATGAGTAAAATTTGAGAATAGTCCACTTAAATGCCTATGGAGTCACAGGTAAAGTTAATTTCTTTACCACTTGATAAACCACTTCAGGGGTATTCAAATAATATTATTTATTACAAATGATATTGGAGTAATAGGCGTCACTTTTTTTTGGTTGTCAAAATGTCAACAGTAATGTCCGTACATAAAAGTGTCTATATAATTATTAAATGTCACTTTAACTCTAAAATATAATACGAAAGACATTTGAAGAAATCTGATTGACTTGTCCATAACAAGATTTTCTATGGGAAAGAGGATCTGCTTAAAGGAAAAAAAGAAATGCAGCCAGGAATAAAAGTAATAGGCGTCACTATTTTTAACTGTACTACAGAAAAAAAAAAGGAACTTTTTCTTAATGGTAGTTGTTTCCAGTGTATGAAAACCGGATAAATGAATTACTTAACAGTTACTTAATAGTGATTTTGGCAGGAAAAAACTGTTTAAAATGAAAATTAGATTTGTCAAGATAATGGGCGTCACTTTGTGGTGTCTTTACTGAAAACAATAAAAAGTTGTTAAATAAGCCCTACGCTATCTTTTTATTATCAGTTTAAGCATTTATGATATATCTATAAGTGTCATGAACTGAAATTAAGTGGTTTTACCCATATCTAAAATTTGAGAGATAATTTCCTAATAGCTGAGAAGGGCCCATTTAGATTTTCCGTGCTGTTTTTTTCATTTTAAGTTCATCTACCACATAATTAAATATCTTTGACCTTGAATATAGCATCTGTTATTAGCCATTAATGTCTCTAACCCTGCCACAGTCATGTGTGATGACCTTTAGAAAGGCATTTTATCTACATATTGCTTAGTTCTAGTTCTAATTCCTGGAAAGACACAAGTGTGATTTGTGATTTGTGTGAGTTGTAGGAAATCGTTTTACAAAAGATGTAATATACACAAGTTTAAAGGTCATCTTAGAATATAAAAAATGGCTGCCAGGTTACATTGTACAGGCAGCAGCATTTAAAGATGAATCTTTAACTTTCTGTTCAGTAAATGATGGAAAGTGAATTGAATCACAAGGAGGATGGTCCCATTGGAGATAATGGTTGAGTCCATTCTTGTAGTTTATCTTATTTATGAGAAATTTGTTAATACACATGTCGCCCTTTTCCATTTTATTTGTCAATGTTTTAGCATAACCCGATACTGGCCAATGTGTAAACTTTATCACAGGCTGGATTTCGTCAACATAACAAAAATAAAGAATTTTACTCATCAGAGATTATATACATTATGTATACGTTATTAAACAGAATATCATTCTGTAATATGTGATGTTTGATATTTTAATGTGCAGCATACTGCTAACATTGAACAAATATTCACAATAAAGGTGAGACCTCTTTAAACATGATTTTGTGGAATCCTGGAAGGTTAACCAGTACTCAAGCACATCTATCTCTACAAGTAGCTGATTACTTTCCCACTTGAATCAGCAGTGAGAGCCAACCCGTAGTTGTAATGAGGTGATTTAACTAGGGTTCTAATAATATGTTTTGAATTATTCACAAATTTCAGTTGTCCTGCTATCACACAGCCTTGAATCAATAAATGTATTTTAAGATAATTGTAAAAATGTTGAAGAGATCTACATCATAATTTATTACTTTTGTCTCATCAGAGGCTTTCCTGGATCCTAAAAATCTTCAAGTTCTTGAAACTGAAATCAACTCTACTAGCTTCCATGTCAGCTGGGAAGGTGACAGTCATATTTCCTCTCTGAACTTGACCTTATCTGTGACTGCCCGCAGCGTGGATACAGGAAATATGACATACTGTCCGACCAGCAGGTCTGGAGGGTTTGGGGCGACATGTACAGCACTCGCACCAGGCAATAAGTTCAATGTGACAGCCACAGTTGCCTTTACTGATTCTGGGGGTGAAACACACAAGAGAACTAAAGATATCACACAGGCAATTGGTATGTATAAATTTGTTATACTCAAATAACTTGTTGAGTCAGGAAATATGTATGTATTTTTTCCAAACTGAGAAAAAAACAATTCCCAGAATGAAAAAAATAATAAAAATATATATATATATTTTGCCTGTACAAGTAGATAAAAAACACTGGATATGAAAAAATATTATTGTAATATCTGGTAACTTTTGGTTAGAACATGATCTTAACAGTGTTACGCTTTATTTTCCAGCATGCTAAGTAATAGACTAAGTGTTCATTTAGTAAAAAATTAAGAATTAAGAAACCCAAAGGGAGCGACCGGGTTTCTTAATTTTTCTTACTAAATGAACGCTAACTGGCTTAGTGTTAAACGCCATTTGACTAACAGTTTGACATCATTTGACTGACTCTGGTCGGAGATACAATGAAAGCAGAGATGAATGAATGTTTTAAACTTGATGTTTGCTAAGTCCGATTCTAAGCATAGCTCGCGTGGTTTTGTAGTTTGTACATGACTCGTTCAAAATTGAATCAAGGTTGGAGTCGTCTGTGTAATGCTATTCACGCATACGCAGTGATGACAAACTTCTTAATAATAAAGAGCTTATTTAATGATTAAACTATTTTGTAGGCTGTTTTAACAAATAAAAGGGATACAATTTTGAAAATTTAAGTGCTTCCATTGGTTGTCAAATGAGATTAAACACTTATTTAATTTTGTTTTTTAAAAATTGATGAAAAAAGCTATTTTTGTGATTTCTTGATGTAGGCATAGTGCCACCATTGCAAAAAGGAAGTGCTTCCGTGGGGTAGTCGCATAATGGCGGTTATAAATAATCCTCAATTCTTCTTCTTTAAAAATGCATCTTCCTTATTTTAATGCTCATTTTTTTATTTGAATGGCATTATTGATGTATTTTGAACATTTTGATAGCATTGTCATGTTTGAATTGTGAATTTAGAAAAAAAAAATGATGCTTGGAAATTGGGGTATGAATTCATGATTTCGGAAGTCTACTTTCACTTTGTCACCAGTGTACACACTGAGCAGAAAAAAAATCTCTTATATGACACATGACCCCTACTTTTCTCATCATATTTTGATAGTGCAGAGGTTGACAAACAGTAAAATGTAGGTTTCACTTCTTTCATTTGGGACTCTCTATGAATGACAAACCTTCAAACTTTTATTATTTACTATAGAATAAAGAACAAAAATCAATGGTGGGGTTACACCTGTAACCCAAGAAGTATCTTCTTGATTAGGTCTGTTGTCAACTGTTTCTCAGGAAGTGCTCAGTGGATTTCACTCAGCATCATACAGAAGCATGATTGGCCCAGGGAGGTTTAGTTATTGTGTCACCTGCAATTTTTGGCCAATGCAGATGAAATGCTTCATTTGTTGTTGCAGGGTTGTTGTCAGTCAAACTTTCTTTTCTGTTGGAATACTTTAAGATATTTCATTGACTGTAAACTGATAGGGTTCAATACCTAGCTCAACCCAATGCCTTTAAAAAAAACAACTCATTACTGGTTCTACCTAGGAAGCTGACTCGAGCGATTCATATAGACTTTGAGCTTTCTTTGCAATTGAGCTAAAATAAAATTGATATAAACTGACTGAAGTGATAAAGGATGCTGAAAAGATGTTTCAAATAAAACAAAACAAAATAATAAGAGCTGGGGCCAATTGTACTTACTTTTGAAAGTCTTAAGATTTTGTATGAAAAAATGGTGAAACCGGCAGATGTTTCATTAATGCAGTTATTGTTCTATTTTTAAGGAATATTATTTACAAAGCTTTCAACAGTTCTGATGATGGTGTTAGACAAATACTACCGGTAAATAAATTCAGTGACTATGTATAGTAACTTCATATTCAATACTACAAAGTTTGTACTTACGCAGTCTGTGCCAAAAACTTGTCAGAGCTATAGTCCTTTAGATTAGAGACATTCCAAAATAACAATCATAGTCTAAATTCGTTAAGTCTGTAGTATAACATAAGACCTTAGATTTACATTCAGGTGCATTTTCTTAATTTGTATCATTTAATCATAGTTTTGTTAGTTTCAGCAAAGAAACTAATATAATATGTAAATTTCTCCGAACTGTTGATGATCTTGCTCAGATTGTTCCATTTTGATATAAAGTCTTTGAAATATTCAGGTTATATGTTTGGAAAACTATTGTAGTCCAGTTAAATGTCATAAACTGGGTCTTGGACTATATCTATTTTTTGCAGACTGCAAAAGTTAGTGAAACGGGCCCCTTTTGTTTACTTTTAAACAATAATGTTTTTTAATTTTTATTTTTCTTAACTTCTATGTTCAGATCCAGAAAAACCTGGGCCAATTAATGACACAGCCTCCGTATTGGTAGCTCCGAATGTCAGTGTGATTTGGAAACCAGCAAGTGGACGTGTAGACCTTTACACGGTCAAAAATCTTGGAGTCGTAACCAATGTGACGGAGAACCAGATTACAATTCCTGATCTGAAAGCAGGGACAGCATACACCATAGAGGTGTCCTCCTTCAGTCACAACCGTGAGAGTGGCGAAACAACCATTACATTTAAAACCGAAAGCACAGGTAAATTAGTAATGATGTTAACCTATAAAATTGCTGAATTTCTGTTTGTGTGTGATTCTAAAAATGAACATAATTGACACCATAGGGTGTGGACTAACAAAATGTCTAATAGACTAATACAGTCTTTAAATTTGGGCTATCAAAACAGACAAGAGAAAGTTTCACTTAACATCTCGAGCTGAAATTTACTCAACTCGAAAATATTAATTTCTCTAAATTATTACATATTATATGACCAAAAATGGATTTGAAGTCATAAAAAATCTTTACTCAATGGTAAAGGAGAACTTACAATTTGATCTACGTATTAAAGTTATAGCATATCAGAATTTTGAGTTGAGGAAAATCTCAAATTGAGAAGTTCATTGAATCTGGGTCCAGGGTTCTCAGTTGACTGAATTTTAGTGCTAAAATTCTGTCTCTTTCTCCCTCTCTTACTGACTTAGCCCTGGAAGATACCCTTTTCCCAAAAATTTACTAATTTCCTTTTTATTTTATGTTAATTTGTGTTTCCTATAGAAATGTTATAGCATATACTGGAAAAAAATTGTTAACAAATTCTATATTATGTGAAAGGCTCGACTCTGAACAGACTGCATTCCTCACAGACAGATCTAGAAGTCATTATTTGCAATGTTAGTTTGTTATTACTGCTATTTGTTAGTAGTGGTAGTGTAATTGATAGAGTGTTGGGCGCTCACTCTAGAGGGTTCGATCCCCAGCTTGACCCGATACCTCTCATAAAACAACACTCAGTACTGGTTCTACCCAGGAACCAGACTCGAAAGCAGTTCATATATTAGCTCTGGGCTTTCAGTGCAAGTGAGCTAAAATAAACTAAAATAAACTTAACTAACAATATAAGATTCAGTAAAAACTGCAATTCTGATTTTATTTTTCAGTGCCTGATCCACCTACCAGTGTATCAGTTTGGAGCGTTTATAAAGATAACGTAATTTTGAAATTGCAAATGACCACTCAGCCAAATGGGCAGGTTTTGATGTTCCAGATATGTATAAACAACACAGTTTACTCCGATTTACAATACACTTTTCTAAGATGTCAGAACACCACTGATAATCAAACTGCAATCAATGTGACAAAATTATCACCAGGTTTGTTATATTTATATAACTGTGCATCTTTACTCTTTACTTTTATTTTGATTATGAAGAGTTAACTAATGTCAGTTGGTTTTACGAATCTACTAGGTATAATGCACCAATCTCAAGTATCCACTTCCAATGCATTTAAGCCTGTCCTTATTTCATTCATTTAATTGTCTTTCCGGACCTTGGCCTACCTATTGCCTTGACATACATTTTCTGTGGTTTAAACCATGTAGAATTCGGACACCAAATTCCTGGTTTCAAGATAAAAAAAAACACCGTTCTAGATATTTTTATATGGTGCGGAAAAAAATCTGTGAAAATTCGTTTAGAAACCACAAATTATTGTAAGCCTCAGAGTGTTTGGACATTTCATTTGTTTTTTATATAAACTTCAGAAAAAATATTCAACCAATGGGAAATGTACACCTGAGGGAAAATGTGGTGGGGTCAGTCAGCTAAGTTGGTAGCACCTCTGAATATCAACCCAAGGGTTGTGAGTTCCAATCACCATCCAGCCATTGTCGCTGTGATGATTGATTTACAACATTGAGTCTTATTTTTATTGTCTCCCACCACTGATTTAAGTGGGATAGTTATCAATTAACTGCAGAGATGGGTCTACTTGAGTACTGGTTAATCTTCCAGGATCCCAGGAAAGAGTGGTTAGGTTTACTGATCCTCTGTTAGCCCTTGATCAGTGTTTCATTTACCCCTGTTTCCTGCTTCCTATAACACAAATCTTGCGGCAGACGCACAATTCTGAAATATGTGCATCGCTAGACGCAGAAAAATTGCAGCCGATACGTCCTGATTATCTCAAATATAGACATTTAATTCCCTACGCAATGTGTTTCTTGCACACTGCTTTGTAAACACTATTGCGCGCATCATGGGATGAATTTCAAGATGAATATCAATGATGCACGCGCATGTAGCATAATCAATGTCATCAGAAGGTCTCTGTTACCGTTGCGAGTTGTAAATTTGCAAGCTGTTTGTCCACCTTGAATACTTCTTGTGTTATGTTTCACTGAATCGAAACGGTGTTATAATTATGATAAACATTTCAATCAGCGGCGTAGCTGCCTTTACGCAACAACGCCAGGGCTTGCATATTTTTTTGAAAATACAGTCAAACCTGTCTTAAGCAGCCAGCCAAGGGAAAGTGCCAAATTGGCCGCTTAAGACAGGTGGCTGCCTACTACAGGGTCATCAATTTTCACCCTGATTAGCGAAGTATTTTTGTATATTGGCACAATTTCACAACCACAACACGTTCATCCAAAGTCAAACACTTCCGTTTTGGTGGCATTGTTAACACGCTGACAATCAAAACATTTATGATTTAAGTCACAATAAATCATTTACAAATTTTATATTTTTCCACAATTAGCGCTTTTTACAAGTGTGAACTTAATGAGTTAATTCCTTATCATTCGTTAAAAGCACGAACAAACTGCCATTCTAATTATCGTCTCAAAAACGTTAGCTTCTTTAATCTTTTTATATGCCAACTTTTGCACAGTTAACGTGTTTACACAAAACACTTTGATCTGTCTATTTTACCAATTACGCGTGCTAAAAATAGAGATGTGAAAATTATCACACACTACACTCGTGTTTGAGTCGGAAAAAATGCGATTATGTAGAACACAATAACAGCTTTGTTTGGTTTGAGTCGGAAAAATGGCGATTATGTAGAACACAATAATAGCTTTGTTTGGTTTGTTTACGGCCAATTAAGAAAGTTTAAGCTAAAAGAAACTTATTTTAAATTAAAGATATATTATAATTATTTGATTTATTTGGTTTTTAGTACTTTAATTAAATATTAATTCTGTGGCCGTAATGAAATTTTTATATGCCAAAATCAATATTTTACGGTAAAATTTGATCATTTGGTGGCCGTTTTAGGAGGTTTTTAATGCATTTGGGACCAAAAATGTTGGCCGCTGGCCGCGTTGACCAGGTGACCGCCTATTGCAGTTAAATTATATAGTAAATTTCGATGGGAGGGTCTAAAACTGGCCGCTTAAGGCAGGTGGCTGCTTATAACAGGTGACCGTTAGTACAGGTTTGGCTGTATATCATATCTCCATGAAATGTCATCAGAACGCAGGAAATGCATCCTGAATTTTCTGATAGGGAGAGGGGCATGTCCCCCAGACCCCTCCCCAAACCCTTCTAGCACCCTATGGGCTTGCACATCATTTTAGGGTCAGCTAGGCCACTGTCAATAAAGGAGATACAGTGTGTAATGTTATTTGAACCAAATCAACAACCACTGTCTGTTTTTTTGACAGACTAAACTGCACAAGTGTTTTTTTAATGTTTTTAACTTTTCTAGTCAATGTTTACTGTTGTTTAATTCTCATTTGTGGTTGTTTAAATGGTGCACAGCTAAAGGTTCACACAGTGCAATGGTGAAGTATCTTCATTTTCACAATGTTGCATCATTTGAAATTATAATAATTTAGTTAAAATGTCTCGAAAAATGGGAATCACACTTCCATTTTTGAACTCACAAATTTGTAGTCCAGCAAGTCCTGGGACTTGTACATAGGAATTTGTAAATAAATCACTGCTTGATATAAAATGATGGTAGATATTGAAAGAAACACTAGTATTGAAAGACAACACAGGGTCGTCATGGCCCAGGTGAGCAAATCAGGGCAGTCGTAGCCAAGGTGAGCAAATCAGGGCCATCAGAGCAAATCATGGCCCTGGTGAGCAAATCAGGGCCATCATGGCCCAGGTGAGCAGATCAGGGACGTCATGGCCCAGGTGAGAAAATCAGGGCCGTCGTAGCCAAGGTGAGCAAATCAGGGCCATCATAGCAATCATGGCCCTGGTGAGCAAATCAGGGCCATCATGGCCCAGGTGAGAAAATCAGGGCCGTCATGGCCCTGGTGAGCAAATCAGGGCTGTCTTGGCCCAGGTGAGCAAATCAGGGCTTCTTGGTCCAGATGAGCAAATCAGGGCCATCATGGCCCAGGTGAGCAAATCAGGGCATCTTGGCCCAGGTGAGTAAGTCAGGACCATCTTGGCCCAGGTGAGCAAATCAGGGCCGTTGTGGCCAAGGTGAGCAATCAGGGCCGTCTTGGCCCAGGTGACCAAATTAGGACCAATTGGGTCAGGTGAGCAAATCAGGGCCATCTTGGCCCATGTGAGCAAATCAGGACCATCTTGGCCCATGTGAGCAAATCAGGGACATTGTGGCCCAGGTGAGCAAATCAGTGTTGTCTTGGCCCAGGTGAGCAAAACAGGACCATCTTGGCCAAGGTGAGCAAATTAGGGCCATCATGGACCAGGTGAGCAAATCAGGGCCGTTATGGTCCAGGTGAGCAATTCAGGATCATCTTGGCCCAGATGAGCAAATCAATGCTGTAATGGCACATATGAGTAAATTAAAGCCATCTTGGCCTAGGTGAGCAAATCTGGGCCATCATGGCCTAGGTGAACAAATCAGAGCCATCTTGGCCCTCTATATTTAATTATATGTATTTACTTTTTAGGTGTATATTACAAGTTTGCTGTCTACACAATAAATGACAAATACATTAGTGACACATCAGGCAATGCTTTTGGAGTAACCAAACCATCCAGTAAGTAAACAGTTTTTAAAAACTAAAGGTTACAATCTGTTAATTTTGTTTCACTTACTTGGATTCATTAATGATTAATTTTAGCTCAGTTGCTCAGCTTAATACATGATTCTTATTTTAATCTCAATTCTGTTTTCTGGGTAGAACTAGTATTGCACATTGTTTTATTAGAGTCAAACAGTTTATCGGAAGAGTCTATCGCTATGTAGCACGCCTTCAATGTGTGATAAGCGACCCATAGCATTCTGTCGGTTCATCAAAAGATTATGTTTGCGTCCGTAATTTCTTTGATATACCGCTAGCTAAATCTGGGATGGTCGGACACAATATTGTTTGCGTCATTAAAATATTTGATAAAACGTGCAGTGTTACTTGTTTGTTTCATTTGTTTTAAAAATAACTATATATACGAGCTAGTTTTGGTAATTGTACGTAGTGGCTAGCTACAACACAATGCATATCAAAAATAAAAAGTTGAATGAACCGTTACATTGGTTTCTACGCTGATTATTTCACGCAGCTTCCAGAACTATCGTCACTTCCGGTTTGATCGAGCGTTTTTAATATAATGAAAATTATTCATTAAGCGAAAACATAATGTCAATCATTAAAATGTACACAATGTGATAAAGTATGTTATAAATAATACACAAATAAACTTGAAATAGTTCCCTATTAATGAATAAACGGAGAAAATACATGGTGCAGCTGACATGGTGGGTGTGTATGCATATATCATATAGTGATTTTTTTTAAAAATAAGTGCGATTCTAACGGTAGTAAAAAACCTGGATCGATTTGCATTTTGGAATTTTAGAAGGTCGGTATATAATATCTGTTAAAATATCCTTTAGAAACAAAGAATGCATCCAAAAATAAAAATGAAACGGATTGAGGTGATTCCTTTTTTCCTGTCAAAATTAATAATGAGCTAAAATAGATTAGCATATTCTAAACCTTGAAGATTTACAACTTCCCCTACATCATTTGATAGTGGGTGAGTGGTCAAAGGCGCCGTCTCAGTCTCATTTACTTTTCATCGCTAAGGTGAGAATGTTTGCCAGTTACTTGCGGAAGGATGCAGGTTCTACTTTGATTCATTCTGAGGTCTTCCTCCACCAATAAAACTGGGTATGCCATATATAACCTGAAATGTATTGAAAATGATGTTAAACTCCATTAAAAAAGAAACAACATTAATTTGCTTTATTTATTCAAATTTACATACATACAGATCAGTTTTAGTATAAATATTGATTAGAATGGAAGATAAAATCTTATAAGTTCTTCTCATTGCACATCATTTGGTTTGACTGATATGCTGAGACAGCCTTTCTGTGAGATTTATGCTTTTTGTCATCTCCTGTGAACCAAAATGATCCTAATTGGTACAGAATAGACATTAAATCAACATTGTGATAAAGATCTATATTGTTTGAATCAGTCTAATTTGAGTTTGTGGTTTATCACATGGTATTATTTCCATGATCAAGTAGCTTACAATTAATGTTGTTAAACTCCATTTAATTTTCTAGTCTCCCTGCAATGACTATTTACAACACAAAATTTCTGAAAAATGCTTCCCAATAGTTTGTAATTTTTAGTTTAATCTTTATGAAATAATAGCTCCAGGGAATGTGTTGGATTTGACAGTGAAACCTAATGACACTTCCTTCATTGTCACATGGAAGAGGCCAAGTACACCAAATGGTAACATCACCACTTATCGTGTAGATGTGACAACATTGGCTACCAATTGCCCAGTGTTCTTGAAGAGCAACATAACAGTCAATAAGGTGAATATATATGTTTTATATATCATTTAGACTATTTTGAGGTTAAAAGCAGATCTGTTGAAATTGTGTATCAAAATTGTGTACAGCAGTCATTCATTACAAAGAAAAGAGAAGGCATTTTTTTAACATGAATGCTTTATGCATACTTAATGCACAGAATCTGTGGAGATATGTGTCATACTTAATGCATAGATGTGGAGAAATATGTCATACCTAATGCACATTAAAAATATTGTGTTAAATTCTAGAGACACACAGTTTATTTTTAGAATTGGGGAAAACCATACCACTGTAGTTCGAGAGTATTCTGAGACATGCAGAATATGTAGATCCATAGATCCAGTATTTTCACTTGTGCGGTCCAGAAATAAGTGTTGAGATGTTTTAAAGATTAAAGAGAGGGTGTGAAGCATGGTTTTTATTTGTGTTCAAAATTCGTCTGCGATTGATAATTTCTTAGTATGTCCCCTACATTCCCATTATGGTATGGAACTGAACTGGAAAATACTTTGTGGTCTTGTTAATAGGCGTTCCAATCTTACGAGAAACTGGATATAACATGGGTTATCTATTGCTGACAAAGTTCCAGCTAAATTTGTTTAAATTTTTTGTTGTAACCATTGATAAGTTGATGAAAAATTTTAACTAGTTGTTGGTGTTTTTCCCAACTGTGACCAGGTCTAGGTGTATCACCCACAAATCACTAAAATAGGCTGACATATTAATATCTACTGATGGATATAACTTGTATTGCTTTTAAATTACTCTTCAATTAAGCTTCAATTATCTTCATTCGTCATTTGTTTATGCTTTAGCCGTTTGCCTTCTGAATTACCAGTTGAGGACTGATAGATGAATATTGAATATTTTTCAGAAATGTATCATGTGTCAATCATGTGATGTTAAGTGTGCTGAAAGATAGTGGCTCCTGGGAACTGTGTTACATTAAGAACACAGTGTTATTCACAATGAGTAAAGCCCCAACTGTCATATTTAAGGTGCAAGATGACTCTGGGGCAGGTTTTATATAATTCTGTACATAATTCAAATCGGAGACCACTTTTTCAAATCACCACTTCATATAAAGTACATGTATTAAATGGTCACCTCTTTAACGTGGCCAGCAGCCATTCTATTTCATCCCAAACAATACCTGTAAGTGATTAGATGTAGTGGCCGACCCTTGTCACTTAGCGGTCAGACCTTTTGGCTGGCCACTATTTCAATCATATTGTATAATCCCACTATCAATTAATGCTTATGCTTCTGTTACGAAAACACACCACTTTACCCAGAGCGAGCATGCGTATATACGGTTGATTGACTAGATGCATATCTTACACAATATCTTCTGCAAAAAAAGTGTTCAGCTTTGGACGAACAATTAAGAGTGGTTAAATGTCTGAATTTTTGGAAAAGGTATCGATAAAACACAAAACCAGAATGTGTCCTAATGTAACCGCGAGATTATGGAAGAATACGAGCAACACATTTTTACTGGATTTTATGGCGTCTGCTAAATGAAAAATTCGTATGAATTTATTATATTCTAAATGAAACATAATGTTTTTTTAATTAAATTGTTTATTTTATGTAATTCTATGTAAAATATTCAAATATTTTCTTCCTGTGGATTTTTCTCATTTACCCCCAGTACATATTTCCAAAGAACTTACAAGGGGCATGGTACATGTACCATGCATGTGTGATCACTGTTTGTCTGTCACAATAAACATCATGACTTCAGCTTTTTCTATAAAAATATGGACCCCTCTTTTAAGCAGCCACCAGTGTTAAGCAGCCAGTTTGGCCATTTCCCTTGGATGTCTGCTTAATACAGGTTAGACTGTACATTTAATTGGAAAAAAAATATATGTACATGTATTTTCAAAAAAGTGTTTTATAATACTATAATAAAAAAATTATGCAGTTTGAAAAAAAGTTTAACTCCAACTGCCAAAAATTTGAAATTTGAGGGAGGCATTTGTGAGTTCATGCACTCTAAAATGAATACAAATACACATAATCTGTGTTTGTAACTCTCTACAGTTGATTATAATGATCTTATTTTATCATACTCTACCATAACTGACAGAGAAAGTTTTAAGCCTTTAAACAACAACAACTTCCAGTATAAAGCAAAGTTACAATACTTCTATTGTTCACAAACAATCTGTTATAGGCACATTATTCAAGTATTGTATCTTACTTACTGAGCAATAATTATTTGAATATGACAATCAGGAAATTTTTGGTAATTATCTTATCAATTAACTCGACTATTGTAGATTTTACACAGAGCAAAATTTAATTCTTTACCCAATATTTTTCAGACCAATGATTGCAACTACTCAATTGAAATAGATGGTATATCTGTGAACCAAAAGTCTATGAAGTTCACAGTATCTGACCTTATCCCACACACCAACTACACTATCACAGTGACAGCTTATACATCTGAGGGAGCAGGAAGTCCAGTATCTCAAACCAAACAGTCATCGATTGTCAGTAAGTTCAGAATCAATCACTTCCACAGAATTATTTTTTATGCTCGCCAACATGAACCTCTGTCTTGATTACAACAACTTATAGACATTGTTTGTTTGTTTTTATGGGGTCTTACACCATTCTTCTTAAAAATATCATTTGAGTGAAATAAAGGCACTCAGCCCACCTTATCATCATTCCTTTGATCTGCTAGACAGTTAACCTGAGTGCTAGACACGCCTCTCGGCAGGTAACTGGTATTAAACACACCTTATTCTTACACCTATTGCAAGTCACAGAAGACTTCCCCATCTATTTAGAGGTATTTTTTTATTGTTTTAAATGGAATGCTCTGCTGAATTTCAACTTAAATATTTTTTAAAAATTTGTTTTAAATCAAATGAAATACACTGTCCAATTTTTTCATTTTTACTAACCCCATCTCAAATATTTGCCCTCCACTCAGCCACAGGAAGAGTGCCCTGACGGGATCCAGTGTTTGATAGTTTTCTCTTACACTTTCAAGAAAATTATCCAAGGTGCCAGTTATTTCCTTCCACTGCATGTCCAGATCTGCCTCAACCTGGACCTTACATTGTTGATAGTCTTTCTGGGGTTTTAGTTTCATGTGTTTCTTGATGTAATTCTTCCTTTGATATGAATGCTACAGCACCCACCACATATTTATGCATTAAAATAAGAAAAGATATGCTTAAAATTGAAGATTTAAAGGAATATAAGCTTTTGAAAGATAGTGTTTAAGATTTCAAGCGCTGGAGGAATACCATTTCTAATATTCAAGCGCTGCGGTGCTCCTGTGCTTAAATGGCCTGTGGAGAAGCCTGCATTTATATGTGGTTGGGGTTGTATGTTCCTGTTCATGTTGTGTGCATTTGTTTGTAAATATGTCTTCACAAACAGAGCAAGTATGTTCCACCATGTTTTCTGACAAACTCCAGAGACCAAGCTTCCATGATGTCAACATGTACATTGTATAATTACGTTACATCATTATTTTCTGTAATGCTCCGCTGCTTTTGAGGGTATGAGAATAAAATGGAATGTTGGGGACATAGAGTCCAGACCGTGCTGAGATTTCCAAAATATTCTTAAAATGTAAATATTACAGTGAAAATGTACTTACAGCCTGCCACCCACTGGACTTGTGGAGGTAAAAGATATGTCAAGTATTGCATATGTATGAAAGGACATGTAGCATGTCAACACCATGGTTGCATTTCACAAAAAAACTTACGATAAAACTCAGTTGTAAACGTAAAGTAAGAAACTTTTATAATTTATTTCTTCGTCAACCACATGAATTTAAGATTTTATTTTCAGAAAACAAACCGTTTTATGAAATATTCAATCTGAGGTTGGGTTTATCTGGATTGATATTTAAGATATTATGAACGATACTTACTTGACATTTACGACCTATTTTTATTGTAAGTTTTTTTGTGAAATGCAACCCAGGCTATTGTCTGAGATCTCGACAGAGGTAAATGATTAGGATGTATTGATGAAATATAAAAATGGCAGAATTGCAACACACAATGTTCATTATTTTTAAAAGGAGCACTGCAGAGAAAATAAATTGTAATATGCACCATGATAATTTAAAAACTGCTTCAACTAACTGATTGATAGTTATAACTTTTTAAAGCCAACTGACTACACAATGATTTAACTGACAGATTGGTTCTCATCATTAGCAATAGTTGCAAAAAATCCACTGTTTTTTTTTTTGTAATTCCAACTTGTTAAAAATGTTGCATACATTTGGAACTCTCACTTGATGCTCATGCATCCTCATATTTCAATTTTTTTCAATTAATCATCTTTGTTATATTTTTGTTTTCCAGGACCTCATCCCGTCACAGATATAGTTCCTATGGTATTGGGAAAAAATGAAGTGAATGTTTCTTGGGTTATTCCCTCTACGAATCCTGGACCTGTTACGTACAAGGTTAAAGTCCATGACATGGTGACAGACCAGCAGTGGACAAATGGCACTGTTGAAGGTCAGAACACTATACCAATAATATTATAATTTTTGCAAGTTTACCCAAAAAGTTGTGCCCTTATAAAACTTTCTCTTATCAAATAATGTGTTAACTGTACTTTCATGTACTGGATAGATATAAAACATACATAAAGTCTTGTCTAGAAAGTTACATGGTAACGTATTGGATAGAGTGTTGGCTGTTAACATTAGAGAATGCAGTTTGTCCAAGTACTGGTTTTTCCCAGGAAACAAAGTGGTTCATATAAGCCCAGTGCTTAATTTGCAATTGCGCTAAAATGAATTAACACAAGTGACATTATACAGATCTGTAAAAACCTTACAACAAGTAACCTTATATTAATTAACAGAAACATCTGTCAAAAACTAGTGAAAACTGAGAATTTATAAATAGGAAAATATTATGATATAGTGGTATGATTTCCATTAAACTTGGTTTGCATAGAGTGAATTAAACTAGTTTCAGCTGAATCCTTAGTAAAGTGGAGGAACCGAGAAGATATTCATTTTACACTGAAATTTTTATTTCAGACTTACAGCTTGTGTTTTGTTGTTTACTTAATTTGGAGATAAACATCATTTTCATCACATTTCTATATATATATATATCATATCAAGCTTTACTGATGTTGGAAGGTTTCTGCAAATAACATTCACACATAAAGATTTTGGATTGGCTGGACTCAAACCTCAGTGAAAGGTCAATTCTTGAGAAAGTGCTTAAGACTGCTCCCTTCCAGGGGATTGTTGTGTAATATTCATACTACAATAAAGTACATATTATTATTGTTATTACCTTGTTATTTAGGGAAAAAAGACAATGACCTGTATTTAAGGAATGAATGTTATTTGTTGATTGTTTGTGAGCGTATTAACCTACATGTAACCTATGCAAAGTAAATTAACCCTGACGGGGATCACATAAACATGCTCTTTACATCTAAGTTTGTAGCTCATGTTTGTTCAGCAAATAAAGTTCATTGCTTTTATTTGTATTATTGTTGGTGTTTCACTCAATAAATAACACTGTCCATTTCACATTGATCTACATGTAGCAACGATACACAGATAAATTAGGTGGTTTATCCTTAAAGTTTTAATACGGAACAGTAAAGTCACGTCTATTGTTAACTACCCGTTGCCTCATGCTATTAAAAAAGTTCATTATTATAACATTTTTGTTGTAACATATAATCGTAAATTATGAACAAGACTGATTTTATAAAAAATTATGCCCAAAGCTGAAAATGAACTTTCATAGGTGTGCATTCATGGGAAAATGAATGAAAGAATTTAATCAGTTACTTTTTGAATGAAAATATTTATTATTCGAGGTATATTGCATTGATGATTGGAATATGTAACATTTAGTTAGTTTCATTCATATGTACCTAATCATTGTATAATTTAAAATTGGAACTATGCTTAAGTAAACATTAGTAAGTAAGTGAAGCCCATTGACCTGATGTGGGCTGTCAACCAAACAAGTTAGTAATCCAATGAACGAGTGATATGATACTATTTGCTATATCACCATTTTCTTTAGACAAACAATACATTGTAAGTAAACACTACAATGGATTTACGTGGAAAAACAATATCACGTTGCCAGTTGGCGGAGTGATAGTCATTCTCGCGCCAGGTCAGTTTCACATCAATCTACATGCTTTAGTAGTTTTGCATCTTTTTCAGTGCCTGCATCACACAGTACGTACACAAGATTGAATGTTTCACTTGATCACAATATTCTATGTAGTCACTAAGAATTTTATCAATTAGTAAAATGTAGTGTTTGATACTAGTAAATAATAATCGAATGCTGTTCTCTGATTGAAAATTCTATTATGTTTGGAAACAAATACTATTTACAGTATTTATATTTCTATGGACAGTAGTACGATGTTTGGGTGCAGATAATCTTTTTTATAAAATCTTTGGTTTCTCCATTTGTTTCCTCTATTATTTTTGTTTAGAACTCATGAATGCCATAGTGATTGATTTTGAAGATTTTCCTATGTAGTAAAATTTAAGAAAGTATAGAAGTCGAAAAAATATGACAAAGGAAGGTCACTTTGAAACCTGTAGTAGAGGAGGGCATTGTCAAACCTATTGTAGGTGTAAGCCCACCATTGATTTTTGTTCTTTAGTAAAGAAAAAAGTTTGCATGATTGTCTTTCATAGAAAGACCAAAATGAAAGAAGTTAAACTTGCATTTTGTTTGTTGTCAACCTCTGTACCACCAATATATTAAGAGAAAAGTAAGGGTCATGTTTCATCCAAGAGATTTTTTTTCTGTCCAGTGTGAACTGCATTGAGATAATAAAAGTATTAAGCTATTGTATTCATACCCCTATTTCCAAATCTTTCTTTTTTCAAAATTCACAATTCAAACATGACAATGCTTCTGAAATGTTCATACAAAATAATAAAGCCATAAAATAAGAATGCATTTTTAGCTCTACTGGCCAAAGGCCAAAAGTGCTTATGCGATGGCGCTTTGTCTGTCTTCCGTTGTCTGTGGTCTGTCGTCTGTTAGAGCACTTTCTCTGAAACCACTAGGCCAATTGAACTGAAACTTCACATGGATGTTTCTATTGCAAAGGATTCTATACAGAAGATTTTTTTTTTCGATCTGAAATTCAAGATGGCAACCATTACTAAAAAAAGTCCAAACTTAAAAAATCTTCTTCTCATGAACAGCCCAACAGATTTTTTAAATGTTTATGTAATAATGATGACCAACTATAATTTTGTTAGATTTGTTCAAATGGTGTCCCTAGATTTAAAAATGACCCCGCCCCAAGGGTTCAATTATGGGACACATGTCATTATATTAATTTTTTTTTTTTTTTTTTAAACTGGAAATGATTTTGCCTTTATCTTCACAGAACTTTGTTTCGTGAAGGAGGTTCAGTTTTGTAAAAATGAATGGGTTCCACTGTCTTAAGGGGTCAGGAGGGCTCCAAAAGGGTAAAAATTGTGAATTACAAAAAGTGTTTTCTTAAGAACCGGTATGTCAGTTTATTCATATTTGGCATAAATTTTCCCTATATGTAGGGTTTGATTACAGATAAGAATTTAGGGTCTAAATTTGCATAGAAATATTATAGGGAAAACTGATTTTTTTCATATTGCATTGATGTGTACATAAAAACTTCTGCCCATAACAAATCGCTAATGGTGATTGAAGTTCTGACAAATTAAGGGGCTGGGTTGTATAAGGGATTGTACAGGGGACTATATTTTTTTTTACAGATGAAAAGTATGGAAATTTAAAGTATTTCCTTTTCATACCTAATCAATTAAGTTTTTTGTTCTGTATGGGTGTGGCGCGGGTATTTATCCATAAGTTGTGAAGACGACCCCCCCCCCCCCCCCCAAAGAGGTAAATATTGTGAAATTTCAAAAAAGGCTATGGCCATTTTGAGTCAGTAGGGCATCCTCGGCCCTCTTGGACTCTTGTTAGATAAAGAAACTACTGGTAGGAATACTTATGGCAGCCATTATGCTACTAACCCTCAGAAACCAGTTTGAAAATTGTTCAGATATCCCTCTTTTTTGCCATGGGGACAGATTTGTATATAAATTTAGTAAATAATTCTTCATAATCATATGTACGTGTACACTATAGTACAGATACTATTAACATTATAATTATTTTAAATATAATCTGGTGTAAATGAAGTTTATTTTTGAAACTATTTCAAATAGATAAAATAAGAATTAAAATTATATAACAAATTTTTAGTCTATTAAAATACTCACTGTTTTTAGATAAGACTTTAAATGTATTACTTCAATTTATTATTTATACAACTATTATTTTTATGACCCCAAAGAGTGGCATATAGAAATATTTATACCATTTATTTTTGTGCTTTTTCATTTGTTTGTCTGCCTGAAATTTCATATTCATACAAGGAGGGATTTCAAAATAATTTGGCAAAAATGACAACAGGGACATAACAAGTGTAAGCCCAAGGCCGTGGACCCATAGCACAAGGGTCAAGGGTCAAGGATTTACTTAATGGTTGAACATGAAAATGGTCTTGCACACACACACACACACACACACACACACACACACACACACATATATATATATAAGAAAATAGCATTTGTGTTGAATCTGTATGTCTTTTCATTCAATAAGGCATTTGGAATAAACTTGAGCAAAAATGATCACCATTACATGACAATGTGTCTTGCACTATGCCCAGGTCTGTAGCTTGTAGGTCAAGGTCACACTTTGAGATCAAACATATGAAAAAGGCCTAATATATATATATACTGGTATGTATGTAAAAATGGTCTTCATGCCTCATCTGTGATTATGTCATTCTTAAGTATTTTTTAAAAAAAATAGTTGCTAAAGGGATCACCATGTCACACTTATGTGTTGCGTGCAAAACCAAAGTTCATAGCTTTGGGTCAAGGTCATATTTTTATTAAGTACCCTAAATAATATATTGACAAATACATCTGAAGACCACATCAGGGGCATTTGTCACTTACTGGCAATGTTTATTGTTTAGGATTTTAACTGGTAAAATTCTTAGTGAGTCTTCAAACTTTTAAGTCTATGATTGTCTGAGTGTTTGTCTGTTTATACTCATTTTCCATTACTTAAATTATTGATATCAATATTTATATATATTTTTATATATATATGCTATTCCAAATTTGATGAAAATTCTATTCTTATGTGTTTTTTTCAAAATAGACATTTTTTCTATCTTTAGAGTTATGTGCAGTTATTATAAATATTTTTAATAAAGTTGCCTGCCTGTCTGTTCACCCATCTGTCTGCCTACCATATCATTATATTAGGTCATGCTACATTTAGTACTTTTCTACTGTGCCAATAATCTCGCATCAGGCTTTCTATTTTGTAATGATTCAATAGTATGTATTGAAGTTATATTTTCTTCTGAATCACTGGTATGTTTTCAGGTTGTCTATTTTGTATTATGTCTTTACTCTTTCTTCAAGTTGTTTGTTTTATTTTGAATCCATGACATGTTACCAAACTGTGCATAGAGAAATCATCAGTTTTAAACCAAGACTATTAATTATTATTACATTGTTTATTTTGTGTTAGCCTGTGTGGTTTCTGCTAAGAATAGAATCACTGTTGATCTCTGCAGAGGGGTAGGAATCCTCTGAATGGGTGTCATGTTCATTTTATCTTTTTTTGTCATGACTATTGTGGTTAAATTATCAACCCCTGTGTGGTTCCAGGGAGCCATGAGTGATGGCAAGAATAGGATCACTGTGGCTTATGCATGTTGTAAGAAGCGACAAATTGAGTAATACAACAGAATTGGCTGAAACTCTGCAGTTCTGCAGGTATCAAGGTTCTAGGTTCATTCTGCATATTCATTTGTTGATGTATTTTTTTTTTTAATCTGTTTGTTAATTTGTTGTTTTTGTACATGTAGAGTGAACTTGGAATCTTCCTTTCTGTTGGCTTCGAATAACCTATAATGTGTTAGTACACCGTAAAACCCTATTCATTCATTCATTATTATGTGTTGAGCTTATGACTGTTTTTACTGAGTCCGTAATTTCTCATCAGTCTCTATTTTGTACTGAGTCGATGATCTGTCATTGATCTGTACTTTTTGTACCGAGTCAATGAAATTTCATAAAGCTGTTGATTTTGTACTGAGTCCATGACCTCTCTTCAAACTGCTTAATTTTACTGAGTTAATGATCTGTCTCATGCTTTCTAATTTGAACTTAGTCAATGATATGCATCAAGTTGTCTATTTTTTTCATGCTTTCTTATATGAACTAAGTCAATGATATGTCATCAAATTGTCTAATTTTTGCAGAATTAATAATCTGTCTTCAAGCTGTCTATGATGAACTTAGCTGAACGGTTATAGACCTGTATTTTGTACAGAATTTTATTTCATATGGGAAGTTTATTTTATACTGAGTCAATGATTTGTCTTCAATCCATCAGTTTTCTATTAAATCAATGGTATTTCTCAAATATATTGAGTCAATGGCCTGTTTCCATGCACTCTGTTTTGTACTAAGTCAATGGTCTATTTCCATGCACAATGTTTTGTACTGAGTCAATAGTCTGTTTCCAAGTACTCTGTTTTGTACTGAGTCAATGGTCTGTTTCCTAGTGCTCTGTTTTGGACTTAGTCATTGATCTGTTTCCAAGCACTCTGTTTTGTACTAAGTCAATGATCTGTTTCCAAGCACTCTGTTTTGTACTAAGTCAATGGGCTGTTTCCAAGCACTCTGTTTTGAACTGAGTCAATGGTCTGTTTCATAATGCTGTGTTTTGTACTAAGTCAATGATCTGTTTCCAAGCATTCTGTTTTGTACGGAGTCAATGATCTGTTTCCTAGTGCTCTGTTTTGTACTAAGTCAATGATCTGTTTCCATACACTCTGTTTTGTATTGAATCAATGTTCTGTTTCCAGGCAATCTGTTTTGTACTGAGTCAATGGTCTGTTTCCAAGCATGCTGGTTTGTAATGAGTTAATGATCTGTTCCCAACTACTCTGTTTTGTACTGAGTCAATGATCTTTTCCTGAGCACTCTGTTTTGTACTGAGTCAATGATCTATTTCTAAGCACTCTGCTTTGTACTGAGTCAATGTTCTGTTTCCTAGCACTCTGGTTTGTACTGAGTCTATGGTCTGTTTCCAAGCACTCTATTTTGTACTGAGTCAATGTTCTGTTTCCAAGCACTCTCTTTTGTACTGAGTCAATGTTCATTTTCCAAGCACTCTGTTTTGTACAGAGTCAATGAACTGTTTCAAAGCACTGTGTTTTGTACAGAGTCAGTGAACTGTTTCAAAGCACTGTGTTTTGTACTGTGTCAATGATCTGTTTCCAAGTGCTCTTTTTTGCAGAGTCAATGATCCGTTTCCAAGCACTCTCTTTTGTACTGTTTAGATAACACATAATATTTTCCTCTGTCTTTGTTTTATTTTAATCTTTAAAATGCTTCAAACATGCTTTAATTGACAGAATGTTATATATATTGAAGTAAAATATAATTGTTGATTAAATATTTGGTATTTAATTCACCGGGCTACTGTTCTAGGGCGGATAAATATTTTCAAGTATTGTTATGCACATATGTGAATATATATCTCTTTATGTTATTAATAATATTTCCAGGTTACAATGAAACAAGCCTTTTAATTAAAGATTTAGAAGAATTTTGGTTGTATGCTTTCTCTGTGAATGCCTGCAGTGAAGCTGGGTGTAGTATTTCTGACATTAGCGAAAATGTTACTACCTTCGAGGGAAGTAAGTCTGTTTAGTTTCTTTAAACTTTGAACATATATGTATCTTTTTCAGAATGGGGTTTTCAACACCATTTTCACCCCATTGCGCTAAGGCCCGATAAGCTCAGTCGGTTACGCATCTGACTATCAAACCAGGGGTCGTGAGTTTGAATCCCCCAGCCGGCAAATGTCTCCATGATGATTGATATACGACATTGTGTCTCATAATCATTCGTTTCTCACCATTGATTCAAGTGGGAAATTTATTAGTTACTTGCGGAGATGGGATGTGCTCAAGTACTGGTTAATCTCAGGAAACAGTGGTTAGGTTAACTGATCATCTGTTAGCCCTCGATGGCATAAAAATGACGTTAAATATTTAACCAATCAGCCAATCACCCCATTGCAGGCTAGCTTGTATGTGGCAACCTGCGGATACATGATATACTTGAGTAGAAACACTGTCCATCCTGGTGAACATATTTTTATTTTATAATCTGTGATCAATATTTGTACTGCTATTATAATGGTCTTTCAAAGAAAGTCTTCTGCCCTAAGTAGAGCAAACGTAAATACTTAGTGTCGTGTGACCCTATTACCTTGCCAACGTGCAGAAATTATAAAACATTTTTCATTCTCAACTTAAACTGATGCTTGCACTTGACTTAATGGCTTTGAATATGAAAGCATCCCTGCAGATTTCAAGTTGATAGTTAAAGGTATTTACATCTGTTATAATGAGTCCCTTTATGTTTTTAGTGGAGTATGAACACTTTAGTTGAAGAAAGGAAACAATGTTGTGTAATCATGTGTCCGGTTGTTGTATATCTTGATGCCAAGTGACCTCCTTCTGCTGACTAATAACAAGTTAACACTGTTTAAAGAAGCATTGCCTAACAGTATGATTTAAGGTCATAATAAATTAATTACTAGATTATCATCCCCGCCCGCCTCCTAATTTTCATGCCTGCCCCGACCCTTCTTATTTTCATAAAAAATATATAAAAAAACACAAACAAAAACATCAAAAATAAAATAAAAAATCTTCCCTCCCTCTTTCCCCGTTTTTAAGAAAAATTTGGAAAATAATCTATCAATTAATTTATTACGGCCTTATGAGTAGGTTATGACCTCAAAAAATTTATAACCTATTGTCCTAATTTGCATTGCAGGAACATGAAGTGTTATTTCCATTTTTGCTTAATGTTTCAGTCCCAGGCAAGCCATACTTCAATGAGGTGACATTAAACAACACAGAACCCAACTGTAATGCTACCGTGGTCACCCTCAACTGGACAGAACCAGACCTGCGTTTAAGAAATGCCAATATTACCAGATATAGTGTGACAAATATAGTTGACTCTGAAAAAAAGCTGTACAATATATCTGGGCCAGACCCTTACAAAAACCCTTCTAGGACATTCACACTGAAAGTAGAATCTCTCAAGGCTGAGGCACAATTTCATTGGCAGGTTGGTAAAATATACAAATATTTATCAAATAACCCTTGTAAAATTTCAGAGATATTGAGGTAACTATAGTTGGTAGGTGTAAGCAGTTGTATTCTTTAGATTTATCTTTTTATTTAAAAAAAAAAAAAATGTTTGCACTTAAATTTTAACTTTTATTTCTAATTGGTTATACAAATTTAGTCATGTTTGTAAATATGAAGCATTTAATGACAATAATATTTTATTTGAATTTAGTAATTTCCGATAGTCATTAAATGTCCGAGAGAAATGAGTGAGTAGCAAACGGTGTCCACACAGTTCAAAAAAATATATTTTATGCCACTTGGAACTCGGGGGCTAGTTTCACAGATCCTCCTCAACCATAAATTCTCATTTTCTCTAAATAATGATTTGAAATCGTAACACATTGCATTACCATACATTTACAGTCACAATGCATCTGTACTAATTAGTAAAGGATAACATGTTACATAATCAATATTAACCCTTTACTCCATAGATACTCGTTTTCCTGCACCAATCACAGAAGGCCTTTGAAAACAGTGCAGGAAGAGTTCAGATTGCTCGTAACGAGCAATCTGAACACTTCCTGCACTGTTTTCCACTCTGTCAGCTAATATAAACATAATTCACCCATTGCTGATATGTGGTGAATTAATGCTTTCAATATTTGATGTGTCCAAAGGTGTCTGTATGAAGTAAAGGGTTAATGGAACAGCTAGTTTCTAGGGAGAACAATCATTTATTATTGAATTTATTAAACAAGTTAACAAAAGATATTATGTGAGGCTCTATTATACACAAGAGGTGGGGAAGAATCAGCTAGCGTGGGTTGGATGATTTCTTTCCTGGTAAAAGAGGGTAAGAAGATGCTGTAACTCCACATATGAGATATTTTTGTATCATCCTTGTGCCAAGATAAAATACAAATATTGTACTGAAATATACCACTCTAGTTATATGATGTCAATGTAACATTAGGTTATTGTTGAAATTATCTTTTAATTACTTTGTAGATATATGCTTTGTCAGCGGATGGTGAAAAAGGACTGCCATCCAACATACAAAACTTCAGCACTGCAGCATGTAGTAAGTATCCAGAGCTATGGTTTTGAGGGGACTGTCGTAAGTCTAAAGATCCTCATACAAATTAAATAAGACCCCTAGAATCCTGTCATTTGCGCAGTATTTTTACAAATTTTAAAAAAAATTATTATTTACTGAAACTGAAACTGCTTTATTTGATAAAACGCCTGTTTCTATACAAGTTCATATTCAATGCCATTGTACATTAAGGTATAAAACATAAGTATAAATTTGAATAATTACAACGTATAAAAAATTTTCAAATTACATAAAATCATTGCATAAATTTCAAATAAATTTTGTACCAAAACTTCTGTCACTAAAACACTTTCTTTTGTTAAATGGAATAACATAACACCTATCTGTGGAGTATGAAGACCTCAGACCTGGTCTTTTGGGAATAGATTTTGTTAACAACTCGGACAAATAGACTGGTGCATTGCCGATAGAGCAATTGTACATGAAAGACAGTAATTTAAATTTAATTCTACCAATAGAATACCAATAGGTAACCAATGCATGTCATATAGAGCTTACTTAGAACTGTCAAATTTTCTCCTGTTTAAAACAAGTTTTGCACAAGGCTTATGAAACACTAAATGATTTATTTATTTTCATAACTTCAAATTGTACACTAAGAATTTCATAACCTTATGAACGTTAGTGAAACGGGGCCCTAAAATGTAGAAGCAAGATTTTGTTTTATTCTACTGTTTTATTCTATCAGTATAAGGGCATGTATTTTCAACGAATTTTAGAATCATGAATTTTCATGTTTTGTTAGATTGGTTTTTAGGATGAAGCAGGTTTAAATTAAAAAATCGGTGACAAAATGTTTGAAAAAACCCCACAAAAGCACATGAAATAATATAAAAAAAAAATGTTTGAACCCTCAGTATTGTTATTACAAGAAATGGTTGTTGTAACATAAATTTTAAATTTAGAAAAATACTGTTTTAAGTTTATATAATGAAATAACAACATTTGAAATAAAACTGTACCAGAAACAGATGTAATCCTTTTGAGAATTTCTTTGTAAAACAATTATCATCCAATTGTAGAAAGTTAATAATGTTCCTTGATTCAAAAACATTTGCGGGTCCTCTGTGGCCGAGTGGTCTAAGGCGCCGTCTCAAGATCACTTACCTCTCACCGCTATGGTCGTAGGTTCGAGTCCCGCTCGCTCCAAAAACTTTATGTGAGAAAGTTTCCAGTTACTTGCGGAAGGACGGTGGTTCTACTCAGTCTGACTCAGTCTGAGGTCTTCCTCCACCAGTAAAACTGGATATGCCATATATAACCTGAAATGTGTTGAAAATGGCGTTAAACCCCATTCAAAAAAGACAAAAACAAAAAAACATTTGCCATTTTTACCACTGTTTTGACTGGGGTTAAATAGAAATATAGAATCAAATTAAAAAAATATGCTTAAAATGTTCTATTAAATGGTTTTGTTACTTTACTGTCTTGGATGTTTCATATTCAAATTTTTGTCTTTTTTATACCCTTGTAATTTCAAGAATGGTTGAGGGGCATTAAGTGTTGCCCCTGTCCATCTGTCTGCCATGTCCAACTGTCTGTCCATCTGTCTGTCAATGTCCAACTGTCTGTCTGTCCGGGCAAACAAATGGGTAGTTAAGTGTCTAGGGTTTAGGGTTAGTAATTTTTATGGACAGTTGAAAAGCTGTTAAAAAATAATTACGTAGCTGTTTCTAGACACTTAAGAAACAGCATTTATGTGGCTTTTTTTCTCTTACGTAGCCACACAAGTATATGATTGATGCAAAGAAGCAACTTAAATACTTATTCGTGAGAACATCTGTCTGTCTGTCAATGTCCAACTGTCTGTTCATCTGTCTGTCCATCTGTCAGATTGGTTTTCGGTTCTGAAAGGGTCTATATATTTATTAAATATTTTGTATGTAGCTGGATAATTATAAAACAAAGGTCAGCACACAAAAAAATAATATAATCAAACCTCATATTTAATGGGAATTAGAAGATATGAATGAACATCAACTGGAAAGTTGTACACACCATACCTTTCAGATCACTAATAGATACAAAATTACGCACTTTTCAATACAAATATATAATGTGAATTATACCTAACAACCAATTTCTGTATAAATGCAACATATGTAATACAAGTTTTTGTGATTTCTGTGCTATGAATGTTGAAACAAACATACATCTTTTTTGGAAATGTCATTTTTCTAGAGCCTTCTGGACACATCTTGAAGTACATCTAAACAAAAAACAGTTGACAATAAAGTTGAATTATATGGTAATATCTCTTGGATGTACTTAATGGAGCAGTAATTCAAATTTGTTAAAAACTATATTAATTTATGCTAAATATTTCATTTACAAAAACAAGTATGCATAAATAATTCTCATGTTTATTGAATTTAAAAAATATTCAAAACACATAGAAATATAGAGAGAATAATTTCAATGACGAAAGCCCCCAAAAATTGGACAAAATAACGTAAAATGACGTCAACATACTGATTGCAGACTTAGATTGTTAAGTTTCTTCTTCACTTTTCTGAATGCCCTTTCTTTACATTCTACATAAACTAACTTATTTTCCATTTTATATATAAAAGTATTAATTAATATAACACATTGTGACATTGCTTAATAAAAAGAAAGTAAATATATTTGAAGAATGCAAAACAAATATTTTTCATATTTTAAAAATTATAAATTAAGAAGTTTTATTATTGTGAAAAGTTTTCAGTGTTTATTATTGGACTATATAAAATAATCTGAATATACTTATTAATATAAAATCTTAACATGCCAGTATATATTATTCACACTAACCTCTTCTATTATGTTATGAAAAATGTGTTGCTATGTACATAAATGTAATGTGTAGAACGGGAAATAAAATATTTAAAGAAAAAAAAAAAGGTCAAGTTCCATATTTGTCAACTTCAGGTCAAATGTTATTTGAATTTTAACTTAATTTTAGGTAAAATTATGGTTTTCAATCAGTAGCTTACTTAAGGGTAAATAATGGATGGCTAAATTTCACAGGCTCCTTTTCATCTTAAGTGATGTTTGAATTTACTAACATTATTGTTAGGGCATCAGTGTTCTATGGACACATTTTTAGTAAGGCCATTATAAATTAATTGCTAGGTTATCATCCAAATTTGTCTTAAAAATGCGGAGGGCTGAAGGATTTTAGTTTTTATTCTTATTTTTAAAATTTTTTAATGTTTTTTTTTTACCTTTTTTTTTAAAAATTTTTTTTCTTTGAAAATAAAAATGGTTTGGGTGGCATGAAAATTACAGTTGGGCGGGGATGATAATCTAGCAACTAATTTATTATGGCCTAACCAAATTGTAGAATACCTGAAGTCCTGCAATTTTATGTGAAGTATTATATTATGGTTTTAACCAATTAGAAAAAATTGTGTCCCTGTCACAACGATCATATTCATTGATAAAGCAATTTTTTAGGGTCGTTCTTAACCATTGTTTCAGAATACATATTGCTTCATTTAGATGTCCCTGACATGATTTTGTATTAATTGTTGTTATATTTACAGAGCCACCAAAATGGAACGAGGACATTTATGGGAAAATGAGTTCAACATCAGTGACAACAAAAACAATTACTCTCAAATTTAAAACAGATTTTTTTCGAGACACATCACAAGGGGTGATAAAAGATAGAGGACTTCTAGTAGCAACCAGTAGTACTTTGTTGAGTAAGTTCTGTACATGTTGTTTCCTATCTGAATATTCAAACAATATAAGAGCAAATGTAGGATTTATCTGGTGTCTACAGAGAAAAGTAATTATGTCAGACTCTGTTTTGTCTGATTGTTTGCCAAAAAGGAGATCTCTGTGAACTAGTGCAGGAGCATCAACCTCATGAAAGGTTGTTGGCCAGTCTCTTTATTAGTCATACTAAAGACTTGCTGATCAACATTTAGAGAATAATGTTGGCCACACATCGTTGAAGTTGCAGGTTAGATCTCTAGTTCAACCTCTCATAAACAACACTTGATCAACATTTAGAGAATAATGTTGGCCACACAGCATTGAAGTTGCAGGTTAGATCTCTAGTTCAACCTCTCATAAACAACACTTGCTGATCAACATTTAGAGAATAATGTTGGCCACACAGCATTGAAGTTGCAGGTTAGATCTCTGGTTCAACCTCCCATAAACAACACTTGCTGATCAACATTTAGAGAATAATGTTGGCCACATATCGTTGAAGTTGCAGGTTAGATCTCTAGTTCAACCTCTCATAAACAACACTTGCTGATCAACATTTAGAGAATAATGTTGGCCACATATCCTTGAAGTTGCAGGTTAGATCTCTGGTTTAACCTCTCATAAACAACACTTGCTGATCAACATTTAGAGAATAATGTTGGCCACACATCGTTGAAGTTGCAGGTTAGATCTCTGGTTTAACCTCTCATAAACAACACTTGCAGATCAACATTTAGAGAATAATGTTGGCCACATATCATTTAAGTTGCAGGTTAGATCTCTAGTTCAACCTCTCATAAACAACACTTGATGATCAACATTTAGAGAATAATGTTGGCCACACATCGTGGAGTTTGCAGGTTAGATCTCTGGTTCAACCTCTCATAAACAACACTTGGTGATCAACATTTAGAGAATAATGTTGGCCACACATCGTGGAGTTTGCAGGTTAGATCTCTGGTTCAACATCTCATAAACAACACTTGATGATCAACATTTAAAGATGTGTTGGCCACACATCGTGGAGGTTGCAGGTTAGATCTCTGGTTCAACCTCTCATAAACAATACTTGATGATCAACATTTAAAGATGTGTTGGCCACACATCGTGGAGGTTGCAGGTTAGATCTCTGGTTCAACCTCTCAGAAACAACAGTCAGTACTGGTTCTAAACAGGATCGAGAACAGTTCATTGAAGCTGTGAGCTTACTTCATAATTGAGCTAAAAGTAATCTTACAAAGAGCATGTCTAGTATTACATTGGATAAAAGTAAGTTTTACAAACAATATGCTAGTTTAAGTTCATAAACTTCTTTTCACCATATCTCTATACATTGTTATCTTACTTTATCATATTGTTTTCTTTACCTTTAGGAAATGCTGGGCCCTCTGCCAAAAATTGGAATAGTGCACAAAAGCAACAGTTCAAAATAGCGTACCAGTTCAAGCCAGAGGAGATCAGTAATTTTGGTAATTACATGTGTTATATATTCTTATAATTTTCAGTATGTTCAAAATGTTTCAAAAATTGTCAGTTTAACCAAAATGTTCAATTCATTCATAGATTCATTACAACTTTTGTTTTCGTTACTTGCAATTACTCTGTGGTTGAGTGGTTCAATGTACTGTCTCCAGGTCCCAAGGTTATAAAGCCTTGAATTAATACTTACGCTGAGTTCAGAACTTCAACAGAACAGAACAGAAATTTAAACAACAAATCTACATCTATATTGTAATATAAGCAAAGCTTCTGTTAGCTGATTTAATGATGAACCCAGTTGAACATGAACTTTTTGACTTTTATAACCTTGGGGTTCAGCACTTCCATTTATCAAATGTTTGGGCCTCAGGCCCGGACTAGAAATCTAACATATTCTAATAAATGGTTATAAGAATTTCAAATGTCTGCAAGTATTAAAATACAAGTGTATTAATTGCTTGTTTAATTATTATTACTTCGATTTCCTTTTTTTACATTCTGAGTCTGGGCATTTTTGGAAGGCGAGCAAAGCTCTGACTTTCTTAGCTGTCGTGTAGCCTTAGCAATCTGTTATAAAGGTTACGTATGGCAGGAACCACCATATTCATTCAACCGATAAAGTAGTTAACAAGTTTCAAAACGCATTTGCTGTAGAAGAGGAGGTATTATACAACAAAAGATTTAAAGTTTTTTTTATTTATTGCGGATTTTTTTCTGTATAAAAATTCAAAGATACGATATGTGAAGCATACAATTTCTATTTAAATGTGGAAGAATACACTTATCTTGCTGTGCTCTAAAAAAACGCAGTAATTTTCATTAATAAAAAAATTGTTTTAGGCATTTACTGCTAAGCATAGTGACGTCATCTGGTGGGGGAGCTATAATCTCTTAACATCATTCGACTGTAATCAGGTGTATTCATTGACAGGGTGAAATATTGACATGTTTTCGATATAATAACTCGTAGTTTGAGTAAAAAGTGATTGTTAGTGTAATTACATTCACTATTGAATGTCCTCTTTGATTTTGATAGTAAAATAAAGAAATTAGGTTTGGGGCTATTTTTGTTGTTGAAAGAAAACGCGCCAATCTGTCATCTTATGCAAGCAGTATTTTGATGTTGATGTACAGATCCACCGCTCAAAGTAATTGATTTGAATATACATTCATAATTTCATATATATATTTACCCTTATCATATGCTGTTGTATTGCTACTCAATTTTTGCTGCTAATTAGTTTATCCAAACATATATAACCGTTAATTAGGTCATCCGACCGTTATGTTTGTTGTGTCTGTGTTGTATTTTTTAGATTGATTAAATCTAGTTCACACAAAACCCTTTATAATGCAATTAATTGATAATATATATTTTTGATTGAAAGCTTTATGAGAATCAAACATAACTAAAGTCAATACTCACGTAAATCTGTAAGTAGGTCATGTTTGTTTTGTTCTGGACAAAGAGTTCTGGATAATGTGTGGTATATTCTCGGACAATCAGGAACATTTTCTGCTGAATGCGTTTTGTTATCCATTAATCATTACTATTGAACTGGAGATATTAAAATTGACTGGAGTTGTAGCACAAAATATATGATTGTCAGAATGAAGATGATTCATGGAAAAACAAAATCTGGAGTTGAAGTTAAAATATAATATATATCTGGAACTGAATCATTGAAATTCTTGCTTGAGGAGTTGGACAAGTTAAGAGTTCAGATGACTCATTTGATCAATACTCTATCAAAAAGTCAAACGTCAGAATATGAATGTTTGTTTGTCAAGCTTTCATATAGGTTGTTCATGTTGATAATTTTTATGTGGAGATTTGGAAAGGATTCCTGGACCACCACGTTACAAGTTTACAAAATTTTCTTTAAATGGCAATTTTCACCAGGGTCATCAAATATTCAGTCAATTTTCACAGGGAAGACTATGTGTACCATAGTGTTCAGCATTTTTTGCAAATGCAATATTAAAACCGTTTGATAGGTACTGTTGGAAAAGTATTGATATGGACTCTGTATTGTATGCAGGAGATTATTTATACAGATACACAAAAGAAATATCAAACACGCTACATTCTTTTCTAAATCCCAATGAATTGCCTTACTTAACATATCAGAAATCTAACTAAGTTTTCCAATTTCCCAAACCTACATTTTCGAATTAACACAAGCAGCGAGCCTTCCCTCAGGCCTATGAGGCCTTTGATTTGCAGCTTGTAGGGAATGCACTGTAGTCTTATGTATAATTGAATGGAAAAACATCACACATGATGTTGAAACTTTGAGGAGAAAAGAATGTCATTTTCTTGTATTTTGTTGTGAATTTGTTGTTCACTGAGTGCTTATCTTAGTGGTCTAGCATGCAATCACCCAAACCATTTATACACAATTTCATTGAACAGTCTTGAAGTGATATAAGAATGATATTTAAAGTTAAGTACAATTGTACCAGCTAAAAGTACCCACTATTCCAGGGAAGATCTGTAATCAATTAAAGGAAATGCATTTGAAAAGTATCCACATTTTAAGAAATAACTGAAACAGATCTTTGCTTGTATTTAGCGGCCATTGGTATTTAGTTAAGATTAGCACCTATATTTGGAGAAAAATATTTGCACAGGAAATTCTTAGAAATGAAAGTTGACTGGTTTATAAAATGAATTGATATCAAGATACAAATAGGATTGTTTTTCGACAGCCCTCTATTTACGAGAGTTTTGTAATATAATACTGATACATATAAACCTACTTTGTTTCAGGTATTGTTACTGTTGTTGTTGGTGATGATGAAGTATGTTCCACAGGAAGTACTGCTGCTGATGATTATTGTAACGGCAGACTTCCACAAAATACCAGATTTTAGTAAGTATGCTGAAAACATAATAAAATACTGTTTGAGTAAATATCTTGGATTTTATGGAAAATTTCCAGGAAATACATGTACTTTGTTCTGTTCTATAAAATAATTATGCTGGATTTGAAGGGAAACTTCCAGGAAATACTATGTTCTATTCTATAAAACAATTATGCTGGATTTGAAGGGAAACTTCCAGGAAAAACTGTTCTATTCTATTAAATAATTGTGCTGGATTTGAAGAGAAACTTCAAGGAAACACTATGTTTTATTCTATTAACTAATGCTGGATTTGAAGGGAAACTTCCAGGAAATACTATGTTCTATTCTATAAAATATTTATGCTGGATTTTAAGGGAAACTTCCAGGAAAAACTATGTTCTATTCTATTAAATAATTATGCTGGTTTTGAAGAGAAACTTCAAGGAAATACTATATTCTATTCTATTAAATAATTATGCTGGATTTGAAGAAAAACGTCAAGGAAATGCTATGTTCTGGTCTATCAACTAATGCTGGATTTGAAAGGAAACTTCCAGGAAATACTTTGTTCTATTCTATTAAATAATTAAGCTGGATTTGAAGGGGAATTTCAAGGAAATACTTTGCTCTATTCTATTAAATAATTATACTGGATTTGAAGGGAAATACAGGAAATACTATGTTCTATTCTATTATATAATTATGCTGGATTTGAAGGGAAATAAAGGTAATACTATGTTCTATTCTATTAAATAATTATGCTGGATTTGAAGGGAAATGCAGGAAATACTATGTTCTATTCTATTATATAATTATGCTGGATTTGAAGGGAAATAAAGGAAATACTTTGTTCTATTCTATAATTATGCTGGATTTGAAGGGAAATAAAGGAAATACTATGTTCTATTCTATTAAATAATTATGCTTGATTTGAAAGGAAATACAGGAAAAACTATGTTCTATTCTATTATATAATTATGCTGGATTTGAAGGGAAATACAGGAAAAACTATGTTCTATTCTATTATATAATTATGCTGGATTTGAAGGGAAATAAAGGAAATACTATGTTCTATTCTATTAAATAATTATGCTGGATTTGAAGTGAAATACAGGAAATACTATGTTCTTGTAAATATACTGGACTGGGAAAATGACTCTTTACATGATGTTGACCTACCTGCTCTTAATCTGAACAGTGATTAACACAGTCTGACTAAAATTAGTCTAGAACATGTTCTGGATTTGTAAAAATTGTAAGAACTGCTTCACTATCTATGTAAAATAGACAATTTTGAATTAGATTAATGTTTTTCTACTTATTCAATAGCCAGATTAACAAACACAAACTACAGAAGCGGAGAATCGGTGAAAATGTTGGAAAGCATTGAAGTGAATTAGGGTCATAATGACCTTTTTATTTTATAACTTAAATTCTCAGATCATATTGACAACCAGTTAGTGGAAAAAGTATAATTTGAATATTGTCAACTTTATTTCAAACCATTATCCAGTGCATTGATCTAACACAAACATTATGTATTTAATTTGTTTTATAACTTCAGTGTAGCTGGGTACGCTTGCACTAGTAAAGGCTGTTCAGTGTCAAATGTTTATGGACCATTTTTGACATCATCGACTCCAGTTGAAACAGAGGAAAATGGAGCCATTATTGCCCTTTGTGTTGTACTTGTATTATGTATTGTGGCAATCCTCATATTTGGATTTCTTTGGTTTAAAGGCATTATAGATCCGTAAGTTCACCCTCAAAATATTTCTTACATTTATCATCATAAAGATATATTAACCATCAGTTCAAAATCACCAGATATCAACATTTTGTTCTATTTTCGTTGGTTATCCACATTCTGTTAATTAGGTAAACCATTATTCTAGGATTCAATCTAGGACCAAACAACCAAACGGGGGCTTAGAATTTCTCTAAGATTCAATTGATATAAAGTCGAGAAGTGTTACCATATTTTATTTTCACAATATTACATAATCAAGTATTTCAAATTAAATCAAATCACTTAGTTTGTTTCCGTATAAGTGGAGCGCATGGTCATGTCCGTTGTGACTTCAACAGATAACTGCTATTGAAGCTAAAGATTCTCACGCAAGGAAGCGACCGAGGGCATATATAACCAAAACTTTGTTGTGCTTAAGTATGATAGCCACACACCTCTTTGATTTACTAAAAACCAAACCAGGTACCCCATTGGTACCATGATAACAACAGGTACCCCATTGGTACCATAATAATATTGGGTACCCCCTTAGTACCAAATAAAAGCAGGTGCCCCTTTGACACCATAATACAACCAGGTAACAGCGCAACTTTGCCTACTTCCTGTTTCAATATAAAGTAGTCTTATAAAACGGGTGAGACAATGTAAGAACGCCTAGCCCTTATCGCTCTCTGGCCAGTTCTTACATGCTCCAAAAACCACTCCCAAAAAACTAATTTTTTAGCCGCATAAGTCTCCTCCATATCACAGATGACTGCTATGGTATGTTGAAAGACCCATGGGCGTGCAAAAGAATGAATTTGAAATATGCCAATACATAAGTAATATTTCGTTATGCCCCCGATCGCATCCAAACATAAGAATTTTCTGCAGACATGACAAAGAGAGATGAAAAGAAGAAAAGGAAAGAAAGCAAAAGAATAATGAAGAAAAATAGGAGATAGCAACTTTCATAGATACATAACAATAAAATATACAGTTCAAACTATTTGTCATTATTACGTTTGCCTAAGACAGTCACTTTGTTAGCTCTCGTTGTTTTCACTTGGAACTATATCAACGTCAGTTCGTTTCCGCCACTGCTGGCACATTTGAAAATGTAACATGTTAACACTGAATTGTTACTGTTAATCGTTTAAACTCGACGGTTCACAAACAACACCTGGACCAAAATGTTCATTGCCTGCTCACTCCCGAAGACGAGATCGCCACATTTCAGACTGTTGTAGTGCGAAGCCTTTGTGTCTTTGAACGTGCCTCAAGTCCATGGTGTATAACATGTACTGAAATTAAATAACTGACCAACAGTTAACATGTTAATTCTGTATGCATAAAATAGAGGAGATTTTTAGAAATTGTAACTTGGTTAAGGGTGCGGTGGGTGGGTTGATGTTTTGCTTTTACCTGTGCAATATGAAAGTGTGAGGGCGACGTGGCAGTCATATAGCCTTATATACCTGACCAGTTCACGTCCGATATCGCGAGGATTAGTTACTATAGAGAAACTAGCGTCTTTAAAATACAACTTGCTTCCGTAAAGTGTGTCCAAAAATATACGGAAATTGTTACCAGAATAACCAAGATTAATCTTTAAAATTAATTTCTATTATTTTGAAGTTAATTAACTTTTGTTTCACGTCCTGTTGTTATTTATCATTGTGCTAAATTAGTTTTAATATCCTTCATTTCTAAGATCACCACAGTGATCTGTTAAGGTGCTTCTCCAAGATAACTTGGATAACTTGATCTCTCTCATCACTGAGTTTTCTCTCATCACTGAGGTTGTGGGTTTGAGTCCAACTGGAAGCCATTGAACAGTAATGTGATACTTATTTCAGGCCTGGCTGGTTCCAGCCAGAACAAGGACCAATAGAGGTACCAGTTTCTCCTATAATAGAGATTAAGAGGAAGAGGTATGTGTTCTATTTATTTGATGAAAAATGCACACACATTTCTCAAGAGAAAGTAGTTTGTGTGTGTTTTATATATTACAATATTTGTCAGATGAAAGTTACATTTTGATGAAAGTGTTTGAGTCTTTATTTTTTATATTTTATGTCTGTGCAAGATTGTTATTCAATGCAGAGTAACAAAAGCTGAAATGTAGGGATATCCATATAACTAGCAAGCCATGCTGCCAAACGTGAAAATACATGTAGTCTGAAATGGCCATCTTTATGCTTGAATAAAAAACCTGTGTTGAATTATAGTCTTACATTGAATGACAGTCTGACCTTGAATGACAATTAGACCATTAATGACAGTCTGGTCTTGAATGACAGTCTGACCTTGAATGACAGTCAGACCTTGAATGACAGTCAGACCATTAATGACAGTCTTGCCTTGAATAGCAATCTGACCTTGAATGACAATCAGACAATTAATAACAGTCTGGTCTTGAATGACAATCTGACCTTGAATGACAATTAGACCATTAATGACAGTCTGGTCTTGAATGACAATCTGACCTTGAATGACAATTAGACCATTAATGACAGTCTGGTCTTGAATAACAGTCTGACCTTGAATGACAGTCTGACCTTGAATAACAATCTGACCTTGAATGACACTGACCTTGAATATTGACCGTCACACTTCCTTAAAGCTCTTATTCCAGGTTCAACAGCCAAGTCCATACTTTTAGTACTATGTTATAGAGTGAAATTTGACTCATTTTCCATGGGAAAGGGATAAGAATGTGAAAACAAAAAGATTGCTCGTAATTCATGATTTGCAAATTTGGCTGAGACACATTCTGGGGCTGTTTTATATTGAATATCGTTTTCACCTTTATCTCAGATAAATTTAATTGAATGTAAAACTTTTCTTTAAAGGAAGGAATAGATATAATTTTATTATTTTATTTTTTAAAGCAGTGCTTATGCCAATAATGAATGGCAGTAACATTTATTCCAGACCAATTTTGGTGTCCAACTATGATGCTGTCTTGGAGGATCTTCACAGGGATACAAATCTGCTATTGTCAGACCAGTATGAGGTAAGGTCAAAGGTCAAGGTTAAATATGTTATTTCAATGGTCCGATATCACATTTACAGTTCTCATTGTACTATTTATCACATTTCTGCTAGAATTTAGATTACCAGATAACACTTTTAGATTATTTCTGATACATTTTGTATTAAGTAATGTCCATAGTACTATCAACATTCACAAAATGTGATTATTTTATTGAACCTGTATATAATTTTGTCATTTTGTTTGTTTGAATATTTAGCATAACTTTCATAAAGAGACAATCAGTTAACCTAACCACTGTTTCCTTGGATCCTGAAAGGTTAAACAGTACTCAACCACACCCATCTCCACTAAGTTACTGATAACTTTCCCACTTGAATCAGCAGTGAGAGACGAATTATAATGAGATGCAACTTATCAATCATCAGAGAGATTGTTGCTGGTCAGGGGATTCAAACTCATGACCCTTGGATTGATAGTCAGGCTGCTACCATCTGAGCTAGTAAGGCCCAGCTGGACCCATGAAGTAATTTGTTAGCTTGGAGAACATTTTAGATTGAACTTATATTGTGATATATGCAATATAAAACAAAAAATCTGTATTACAGAATGGAAAACTAATGATCTTAAGAGGCGTTTACTTTGTAGTTTAAGGAGCATAAACAGACATACTAACAGTCTTGTTATTAACTGACTGAAATAGCATAGATAATTAAAAACTCATTTTACTATTTAATAATTTGACACTGAGGTCATTTCACAGAGGAGGGTCAACATAATATACAACACTGATACATAACATGAACTTCTTAATATGAATATTTGATAATGAATGATATATGCTTTGTAATTCTAATGAAACATACCAATTAATCAATAATGAATTTTATTTAGTTGTGGTTAAATAATGAATATTCAATGAATATTACATAGTTCATTTATGATTTTACATGAATAATGACTGAATATTATAATCTATAACAGAATTAATGAGTTTATGGGAATAATTATACTGTAACCATGGATATTGTTAAACGGCTTCAGCAGGATAATGAGTAGAAAAAAGTGAAATCATTAAACATATATACTAATTTTTTTAGCTTGATTGAGAAGAAAGCCAAGAGTTTATATGAACTGCTCTCATGTCCACACCCTGTGTAGACCCAGTACAGATTTGTTTTTTGAAAGGCATCTGTTCAAGCTGGGGATCAAACCCGCACCCTCTTGCATGAGCAGCCTACACTATTAACCACACTACCTTAAATAACATTTATGAATTTACATGGATATAATAATTTATACCAGAAATAATGAGTTAATTATTATGCTATTAAGGACATTGGTAAACTGAGTCAGCAGATCATGGAGAAGTCGACTACAGACATGTCAAACTTGGAACCCAACAAGGCCAAGAATCGCTGGGTGAACATCCTACCATGTAAGTGGTCCTGTACTACAATCTTGTATACAACTAGCCTAACCAGATCTGGTTGTGTTTCATGTTAAAGTATAATTACAGAAAGAAAAAAATGTCAGATAAGTTTAATACATTTTAAAATACAATAAATATTATTTTGGAAGGGGTTGTTGTAAAAGTTAGCTTGATCATCCAGGGCCTTTATTCTAAGTGTTTAACTCAGAAGACACTTGCACCAACAAATCTCTAGCTTTTTCTTGGGTCTATACATATTTCTCAAAATAAAGTATTTATTTTGAGTACAGTAAAAAATTATTGATGTTGGTAGTATCAGTGTTCTTACCTGGTATTCCTTACTAGAAATGAAGATTTCTTGCAATACCATCATTACAACTCTGAAGTTTAGGACTAGCAGCTGAAAAAAATATATTGTTTCCAACTCAAATGTAGTCTGAAACAGCGGATGTGGATGTGTTGGTGTAATTGGGTACAGTTAAAAAAAAAACCTTTGTGTAACCCACTGTCTCATTTTGGTTTATTTAAATTTATTATTTTAATTTGTGGCAAGGACTTAAATAGGATAGGAAACATGCATTTCCTGACTAAATGCTGACAAAACAGCACCGGAAGTGCTGAGTATCTGGTTAATTAATCTTTCAAAATTCACAGGCAGCAAATTTCTGGCACATGTATGTGACCTAAAATACTTAATGATGTTCTGATCGTACAAAATTATCTTGAATTTAAAAAGGTGCATTAAAATTTCAAGCAAATTTGTTATCAAAAGTACCCAGTACTACAACAATGTTAAACACAAATTGCTGGGAATGGTCATGTTTTGTTGAGAATTCATATTGGAAAAGTAACAATTTTGATTTATTTTCCTGAGATGAATAAAATAATTAAAAGGGAGATTTGATGAGATTTTGCATGAAAACACAAGTTTTCTTAAAATCTTAGAAAGTTGCCTCTCCTTCTTTATGTAAGTTCAGAAAGTTGCCTGTCCTTCACTATATAAGTCCTTGCTCATGGTATTAATTTGTATAATCAAAATGTTGTGGCAAAAATTTTGTATTTGTGGTTTTAATATTTTGTTTTACTTTCTTATCAGTGTATTATGCATGATATTAACTTGCATCATTATTTAATTAACATTTTATTATTTTATAAATGTGTTGTGTAACAAGGTAAAATATTAGAGTTTCATAGTTTATTATTGTCTAATTGTGTATGTTTTTGTGTGTACCTGTGAATAATTATGTTATGTTTTGAAATTCTGCTTACTTTACACAATTATTTAAATTGACAATCGGATGTTAGCTGAAACTAACTATGATTTCAGTGAGAGCTGTTGAGCTGCTGTTTGTACCAATCTAAATGAAATCTTAATGTGCATATTATCTCTCTTGTCTTCCAGTTTGATCACAGCCTATTTCAGTGTTGGAATGAAGAATCTTGTCCGCACCCCTTGTCTAATGAAACATCTGTTGAATTTCACTAAAACTTGTTTTGAAAGATCAGTTGATGTCTAGCTGTGCCTTCTTTTTAAGTTCCTTGGAAAGATCAGTTGAGGTTTAGCTGTGCCTATCTATTTAAGTTGCTTGGAAGGATCAGTTGAGGTCTAGCTGCACCTATCTTTTTAAGTTGCTTGAAAGGATCAGTTGAGATTTAGCTGCGTCTATCTTTTTAAGTTGCTTGGAAGGATCAGTTGAGGTCTAGCTGCGCCTATCTTTTTAAGTTGCTTGGAATGATCAGTTGAGTGTAGCTGCACCTATCTTTTTAAGTTGCTTGAAAGGATTAGTTGAGGTTTAGCTGTGCCTATCTATTTAAGTTGCTTGGAAGGATCAGTTGAGGTCTAGCTGTGCCTATCTTTTTAAGTTCCTTGAAAGGATCAGTTGAGGTTTAGCTGTGCCTATCTATTTAAGTTGCTTGGAAGGATCAGTTGAGGTCTAGCTGTGTCTATCTTTTTAAGTTACTTGGAAGGATCAGTTGAGGTCTAGCTGTGCCTTTCTTTTTAAGTTGCTTGAAAGGATTAGTTGAGGTCTAGCTGTGCCTATCTATTTAAGTTGCTTGGAAGGATCAGTTGAGGTCTAGCTGTGCCTATCTTTTTAAGTTCCTTGGAAGGATCAGTTGAGGTCTAGCTGTGCCTATCTTTTTAAGTTGCTTGGAAGGATCAGTTGAGGTCTAGCTGTGCCTATCTTTTTAAGTTGCTTGGAAGGATCAGTTGAGGTCTAGCTGTGCCTTTCTTTTAAGTTGCTTGAAAGGATTAGTTGAGGTCTAGCTGTGCCTATCTATTTAAGTTGCTTGGAAGGATCAGTTGAGGTCTAGCTGTGCCTATCTTTTTAAGTTCCTTGGAAGGATCAGTTGAGGTCTAGCTGTGCCTATCTTTTTAAATTGCTTGGAAGGATCAGTTGAGGTCTAGCTGTGCCTATCTTTTTAAGTTGCTTGGAAGGATCAGTTGAGTGTAGCTGCGCCTATCTTTTTAAGTTGCTTGAAAGGATTAGTTGAGGTTTAGCTGTGCCTATCTATTTAAGTTGCTTGGAAGGATCAGTTTGGGTCTAGCTGTGCCTATCTTTTTATGTTGCTTGGAAGGCTCAGTTGAGGTCTAGCTGCGCCTATCTTTTTAAGTTGTTTGGAAGGATCAGTTGAGGTCTAGCTGTGCCTATCTTTTTAAGTTGCTTGGAAGGATCAGTTGAGGTTTAGCTGTGCCTATCTTTTTAAGTTGCTTGGAAGGATCAGTTGAGGTCCAGCTGTGCCTATCTTTTTAAGTTGCTTGGAAGGATCAGTTGAGGTCTAGCTGCGCCTTTTTTTTTAAGTTGCTTGGAAAGATCAGTTGGGGTCTAGCTGCGCCTTTCTTTTTAAGTTGCTTGGAAGGATCAGTTGAGGTTTAGCTGTGCCTATCTATTTAAGTTGCTTGGAAGGATCAGTTGAGATCTAGCTGTGCCTATCTTTTTAAGTTGCTTGGAAGGATCAGTTGAGGTCTAGCTGCGCCTTTCTTTTTAAGTTGCTTGGAAGGATCAGTTGAGGTCTAGCTGTGCCTTTCTTTTTAAGTTGCTTGGAAGGATCAGTTGAGGTCTAGCTGTGCCTTTCTTTTTAAGTTGCTTGGAAGGATTAGTTGAGGTCTAGCTGTGCCTATCTTTTTAAGTTGCTTGGAAGGATCAGTTGAGGTCTAGCTGCGCCTTTCTTTTTAAGTTGCTTGGAAGGATAAGTTGAGGTCTAGCTGTGCCTATCTTTTTAACTTGATTGAAAGATTAATTGAGGTCTAGCTGCACCTGTCTTTTTTGTTCTAGTGTGATGATTTTCTACTGAGCTGCAACCCATTGCAATTTCAGAAATAAAAATCTTTTCTTTTTAACCAAACTCAAAATTTACTGAAACTTTCCTGAAAGGACCAGTATGAAATCTAGTTTTCATACCCCTTTTTCGATGTTGGATAACAGAATTTTGTCTGCACCTCTACTTTCGAACCGTTTGTTGGAATTCACTTAAATTTTATGGGAATTATCTGCCTGAAGTGTAGTTTTGCATATTCCTTCTGCATCCTGGTTCTTTGTTTTTTGACTGAATTATGACCCTTTGAAATTTCCAAATGAAAATTTGTACCAGTGCTTCTTCTCCAGAACTAAAGACCAGAACTTGGCAGAACTTGATGTACATGATAGATGGGAATCCTCAATGTGCATATCGGCTTTGCTTTCACTGCCAGTTCTGCAGCTCCATCATCAATCTTTAAACTTGTCAGTTTTGAACAATAACAATTATAACATTTATGATAATTCTTTTAATAGTATGAGAGGACGACATCGTTTTTGTAATATGTTATATGTGTAATGTTTAATAAACAATCTGTGTCTTTACTGTTTTATATGCATACTACATGACTGTGTATTGTTTATAAGTCTTAGAAAACCATGTGTTAAGTGTTATGTACGTATACTATGATATGTGAAATGTTTTATATGTTTACTATATTGGTGAATATTTTAGAATTATGTGTATGATATGTGTTTTGATAATTATGTTGTTAGTTATGTTTTATTTCTTAGCATGTTATTGTTCATAAGCAATTTATTTGTGTTATATTTTAATAGCATATGGCGTGTTGTGTTTTAACATATTAAGTTTATTTACTAAATGAAGTTGACCATAGTCGTGTAAAGTTGCTGCAGCTCGACGATGATGAGCCGACGTCAGATTATATCAATGCTAACTATATGCCTGTAAGTGGTAGCGAGCATGCAGCTGATCGGGCTGGCTTCATAAAAACACTTTATTATTATTATATATTTATTAGGGGTCATTCAATAAGTACTGCATTTTTTATTGAGATATACATTTTTCAAAAAGTCAAGTCTAAGTTATATCATTGTTGTTTTTTTTTTTAGAAACTTGAAAATTTGTCTATTCTGTTTTTAATAAAATTAATTGTTAGGTAATTTTGTGTGATGCTGCCATGGTATTTTAAAAAGGCATGGATTCCAAGATGTGTACTCATGTGATACAGTTACTCTGTTAAATTGGTCATCAACCACAATGATAGAGCATTGGCTCCATGATTGGAGGGTCTTGGGTTCAATCCCCTGCTACAGCTTGGTGTCCTTAACCAAGACATTTTTTGCCATATGTGCTTAATACTGGCTCTATATAGGAAGGCTTCAAGCATGATTTGTTTAAGTTATGATAAAATAAATTAGTTCAAACTTTTAAACCATCGCTAAACTTTGACCTGGTCACAGATCACGATGAAAAATCACAGGAACTATGTTTTTATTTTTTACTTAATGTCAAAAGGTCATGTAGTGTGTAATAGTATAGTTTAAAGAGCCATGACCATGCACACATACACATGCATACATGTCAGTGTGCATTTGCATATGTGCACTTCATTAAGTAGAATTGGCAATACTTATTGAATGTCACTTATTCTTTCCATTTAGATATACTGTATATATATACACACATTTATTTAAGTTTTATTAAGAAAAATGACACCTTTTATTTTTCACACTAATTAAAATCCAGTAATGTAAAAGGTTATAAAATTCATATTTTCACATAGTTTTAAAGATGACCAAAATACAAAACTAATGCCAAGATGGTATATTTTAAAAGTTTAATACAATTAAATATTTTGGGACACAGGCTGATAGTGTCCTCATCAAATCTTCTGTTGTGGGTAGAACAACTTTAGGGTCTATAATAGAAAATATTTATGGTAATTTATATTAGCTTGATTGAGCAGAAAGCTGAAATAGTCTGAACCGCTCTCAAGCTTGCTTGTCTGGTTGAGCTGGTGATCAAACCTGCAACCTCTGGCATAAATGGCCAACAGTCTCTATCCACTACACTACTGCCCCTACATATAATAATTATGACCTGTCTGTGAAGGGAAACTACATTCTGTTGTGAAACACTCTTTAAAGATGTAAATAAATATATTCTGTAAAACACAGCCCGCTCTTGATGAAAAAAAAGAAGATAAATGAACCTTAAAATTAGCTTGAAAGTGTAGATGGTGTCATTTCAAAAATGTGTTGCTAGATTTTGTGTTTCATTCTTTTTGATTTGATGAATTTTATCTGCGTTTGATATAGTTGTAAATGAGTAGTTTTATCTAGGAATATAAGCTCAGCAGAATAAGTGCTAGATATTTGAATTTTGTATTTGAACTTGAATAAATGTGTGACAGGTCATCTTAATACTTTTGTAATAGCTACATTCTTGATGTAACCCTTTTTTTTGAACCTGTATGGAATTCAGTAATTCATTTCCTGTAAACACAGGATCATCCATGACATAGTGGTACAAGGTGCTGTGGACTAGTGACCACTTTCCTCTGTCCACTGTAGGTTGGAGTCCAGCTTGGTTCAAAAACTTTATGTGAGAAAGTTTGCCAGTTACTTTCTGAAGGACGATGGTTCTACTTTGTATGCAAGTTCATATTCCAGAAATTATTCAACAAGTTTTCATTCCTTAAATGTGACAATGACAGTGCAGAATATAAGATGTGATATTATTCATTGAGTTGCAATTAGAGATTAATTAATGTAGTTATCTTATGTGAACATTATTGTTTTCAAAATTGGAACTGTGGGACACAAAATGTAGATACAACTTGTGGTATTAGATGAATGCGCATGTAGAATGTGGTATAAGATGAATGTGCATGTAGAATGATATGAATGCATCATTGCCTTTTTACCAGCTTCTTCATATATTGCTTGTATTAATTGCAGGTGGCTGTGCTTTGAAATATGAACTACATGATTGTACTTTTCAGATTTAGCGTTTGGACAAATTAGGCAACCTAGAGATGTATTCTTGCTCTTGTTTAGCTCTACTGGCCAAAGGCCGGAACGGCTCACGTGTGATGGTGTGTTTTCCATCATCTTTGATTTCTGTTAACAGCAAAATGTATACAAGACTTTACACAATTGTTTTTTTTTTCATCTAATATTCAAGATGGCCAACATTAATTAAAATAATATAAAACTTAAAAAAAATCTTCTTATTAAACAACAAACCGAATTGTAAATGTTTAATTAATAATAGTCGCTAAATACAGTTATATCGGAATTATGTGCCATTGTCTTTGGGGATCAAGAGTTGTTCCAAAAGAATATAATTGAACTACATGCATATTAATAATTTTGTTGTTTTTGGAAGGCGAGCAAAGCTCTGACTTCATTAGCTGTCGTGCAGCCCCAGCAATCTGTAATACAAACTACATATTGCAGGAACCGCCATATTCATCTGACAGATAACAACACGCATTTACCGTAGCAGAGGACATATTATACAACAAAAGTTTCAAAGTTTTTTATTTATTACGGATGTTTTTCTTAAGTTCTCAAATATGATACAATTTGCATGGAAATGCGGAAGAATACACTTATCTCGCTGTGCTCTAAAAAAACGTGGCAATTTTCATTGATAAAAAAATGCTTTACGCATTTACTACTATGCATAGTGATGTCATCTGGTGGGTGGGGATATAATCTCTAACACCATTCGACATGTAAACATTAATTGGGTGACATATTGACATGTTTTCAATATAATAACTCATACTTTGAGTAAATAGTGATTGTTAGTGAAATTTTATTCACTATGGATTGTCCTCTTATGTTTGTTGTGTGTCTGTGTTGTATTTTTTAGGTTGATTAAATCTAGGTCGCACAACACCGTTTATAATGCTATTTATTGATTATTTATATTGTTTGATTGAAAGCTTTATGAGAATCGAACATAACTCGAGTCAATATACGCATAAATCTTTAAGTAGGTCATGTTTGTTTTGGTCTAGACAAAGAGTTATGGATATGTGTTGTATATTCTCGGACAATCAGGAACATTTTGTGCTGAATGCGTTTCGTTATCCATAAATCGTAACTATTGAACTGAAGATATTAAAATTGACTGGAGTTGTACATCACTTCTCAATTCTTTCGATTTTGGAGAAACATCAGAATATGAAGGTTTGTTTGTGAAGCTTTCATATAGGTTGTTATGTTGATTGATGTGGAAAGGAATCCTGGATCACCACGTTAACAGTTTACAAAATGTCCTGAAATAGATATTTTCACCAGGGTTATCAAATATTCAGTTAATTTTCACACGGAAGACGGTGTGTACAAGTGTGTTTGCATTTTTTCAAATGCATTATTAAAACCATTGGATAGTAGCTATCAAACGGTTTTAATAATGCATTTGAAAAAAATGTTGGAAAAATATTGATATGGACTCTGTATTGTATGCAGGAGATTATTTATACAGATACACAAAAGAAATATTAAACACACCACATTCTTTTCTAAATCCCAATGAATTGCCTTTTAACATATAAGAAATCTAACTAAGTTTTCCAATTTTCCGAACCTACATTTTTGAATTAACACAAGCAGCGAGCCTTCCCTCAGGCCCTTCAGGCCTTTGATTTGTAAATTATCATATTATTATTAGTTTAGTAAATATTTAATGACCTTGTGTAATACACAAGGGGAAAACTATAATAATCTAACCTAGTTTTCTACCTATAAAACTATGAAGGGATATAATTGTAACAAAGTGCACAAACACATGATGTTTCATTGAAGAATGGGTAGTGATAGTGTGATGTGAGCATGCCATAATGTCCTAATGCTTCTTATAGTGGAAGCTATTACCCTCTCTCTAAATGTATGCTCTGTCCTTGGTTGCCATGAAGATATTACCCTCTCTCTAAATATATGCTCTGTCCTTGATTACCATGAAGAAATTACCCTCTCTCTAAATGTATGCTCTGTCCTTGGTTACCATGAAGACATTACCCTCTCTCTAAATATATGCTCTGTCCTTGGTTACCATGAAGAAATTACCCTCTCTCTTAATGTATGCTCTGTCCTTGGTTACCATTAAGACATTACCCTCTCTCTAAATGTATGCTCTGTTCTTGGTTAACGTGAAAACATTATCTTCTCTCTAAATGTATGCTCTGTCCTTGGTTACCATTAAGATATTATCCTCTCTCTTAATGTATGTTCTTTCCTTGGTTACTGTGAAGACATAACCCTCTCTCTAAATGTATGCTCTGTCCTTGGTTACTGTGAGGATATTATCCTCTCTCTAAATGCATGCACAGTCCTTGGTTACCATGAAGACATTATCCTCTCTCTAAATGTATGTTCTGTCCTTGGTTACTGCGAAGCCATTACCCTCTCTAAATGTATGTTCTGTCCTTGGTTACTGTGAAGACATTATCCTCTATCACAATATTAACTCTGTCCTTGGTTACTGTGAAGACATTATCCTCTATCACAGTGTATGCTCTGTCCTTGGTTACCATGAAGACATTATCCTCTATCACAATGTATGCTCTGTCCATGGTAACCATAAAGACATTATCCTCTATATCACTGTATATGCTCTGTCCTTGGTAACCACAAAGACATTATCCTCTATCACTATATATGCTCTGTCCTTGGTAACCACGAAGACATTATCCTCTTTCACAATGTATGATCTGTCCTTGGTTACCATAAATACATTATCCTCTATCACAATGTATGCTCTGTCCTTGGTTACCACGAAGACATCTTCTTTCACAATGTATGATCTGTCCTTGGTTACCGTGAAGACATTATCCTCTCTCTAAATATATGCGCTGTCCTTGGTTACCTTGAAGACATTATCCTCTATCAAATGTATGCTCTCTCCTTGGTTACCATGAAGATATTTTCCTCTGTTACAATGGAAGTTACTTGAAATAATGCAAAGGCTTCATGGTAACCAAGGACAGTCCTTGGTCACCATGAAGCCTTTGCATTTTTTCAAGTAACTTCAATTTTCTAAAAAAAAAAAAAAAAAAAAAAAAAAGAAATAATGGCTGTTATATTGGATATATATATGTTCTTTCTTTCTTTTTCAGATATTAATAGTATAAACATATTATATTTTTTGATATATCAAATTAATATGATAAAGAAATTAGATTGTAGATAATAGGATGTAGTTATCCCGTATGAACATTCACCATGTCAAAATGACCTTAAACTATGGCCATACATTGTATATGGTATATTATATCACTAATCTTAAATTTTTCAATTTTTTACTGGAAATACTAAATTTTGATTAAAGAAATTCTTTCAACATTTATATGAGTTTCAGTTGATGAACTTTTTTTCCATAAAAATAATCTCACTTTTTGGGTATAGAGAATTTTAGATGAAGGACATTTTATGCGAGCGTATACATTTTTAGGGGGAGTAGGTAACATAACTGGCTATTTGGTGCATACATCAGTTCTGGGACCAGATTTGCAGTTTATTTAACTTTACTTGCCATATTCCGCCAGTGATTTAGTAGAATGGATGACCTCGGCTTTTTGCTTTTGCTTGGTATCATAGGTGTATTGGATAGTTTCTCGTAGATAGATTCGTTTTAAAAAAACAAACTTTGGACAACTTAATTTCTTATTTAGTTTTTTTATTTGATTTAACTGTAATTATACACCGTTTGATATTTATATTGTATTTGAAAATAAAATAACATAATTTAACATTTTGTGTTGTGTAATGTAATAAATTTGTAAAAGTTAATGAAAAGGCAGCGCACCAGGAAAAGAGCTTTAATTGTTTGAAAATAATAAATGCATTTAAAGCATTTAATAACCATATGTTACTAAATTAAAATATGAATTATTTGAAATTGCAAATCAACCAAAATATGATATAACGACATTTGGATTGGAATAATGAATTAGATATGAAATTCCAATTCTAAAAATAAATATCATGCACACACTGCTTCCATATCTTCCAACCATATGTAATCATATGATGGACCAAATCAAATCAAAATAAAATTAAAGTCATGCGACTCTTTTGATATTTTATAAAAGGTATTGCCAATTTAAGCAGGAAGCTTATTTTAGTCAAACCTTAGTTTGTCAAGGCACGGTTAGGAAATCCCTTTTCAATATATTTTTTCTGGCATGTTCTTATAAATATTCTTATGGCAATATATATAAGAACTATGTGAGTTTAATAATGAATACATAGCAATAATAAGTATATCTTACCATGATATAATGAAATAATATGTATTTTGCTAATTCTAAAATTTTGAAAATAAAACCCTGATAATTACTACCTTTAATAGTGAAATTTTCTTAATATGTTTATGTTTAATACCTTCAAATTGATCCTTAATACTTTCCTAGAAGTTCAAGTTTAAAGATGTGTCAGTTTTAACATTTTAACAACTAATTAATTGCTGTCGGGTTTCATTGTAATTTCAGGGATTTCACAACAAGAGGGAGTACATTGCGACCCAGGGTCCATTGCCAGGGACGATAGATGATTTTTGGAGGATGGTTTGGGAGCACAATGTCATGGTCATTGTAATGCTGACCCAGTGTAAAGAAGGAAACAGGGTATGTTTTATAATTAAGGTATTTAAAAGGAAGAAGAGAAATTTGGACATGACAGATCAAATGTTTTGAGAGACAAAAGTACACGTTTTAAATGCTTGCTCTTTCAAGATGTTATCAGATAAATTGAGTGTATAATTTTTTTCCAAATTACATGTAGATTGGATCTTTTACATCAGATTTTTCTATTCTTTGCAGGTGAAGTGTGAGAAATATTGGCCGGATGAAGTAAATGAGCCAAAACAGTATGGGGAGGTGGTGGTCAACCCGATCTCCTTGTCACAGCTGGACAAATATACCATCACAATATTTACAGTCTCACAGGTACATTGTATATACGAAAAATATCCCAGAACAACATCAGAACCATGACACATGAAAATCTGTTTACCCCTTCTTACGTAATTATATTCCTGAAAGTAATGGGTCATGAAGTGTATCCCCTGTCATTCCGTCTGTGTTTGTGTCCATTTGTCAAATCTGTTTCTGCTGAACGGCTTCTGAAATTGTCTAATGTCTTAAATTATTGGTTGGTATGTAGGTCAGGTCAGGTTTGATATTTGTTCATCAAATGTTACAGGAGTAATTGTTCTTTTTAGTTATTTTTTTTCAAAAAAAATTGCTTCTGATGAACACCCTTTGAAAAAATTTTCGTAGTAAAATTAATTGGTTTATAGCTGTATGATACTTGCTGGTCAAATGCTACAGGAGTTACTGTTTCTTTAAGAGTTCATTTTTTAGTTAAAATGTCTGTATTTGATTGTACAGCTGTGTAATAATAAAATACAGATCATTTTCGATATATGTTGACTAACTGGTACAATTACCTAACATAAAACCATGTACACATTTCTAGTTTTTGAACACTAACTACCACATCAGTACTGTGAGTTGGGCTGGTTTAAAGAGTGTTGGCTGCTCATACCAGAGGTTGTGAGTTTGATCCTTGTTTTGACCCAAAGGCCTCTCATAAACAACACACAGGAATCAGATTTGAGAGTGAATTGTAGTTAAGCTAAAAAGATAATATTAATCTCCAAATATTTAACCAGTTTTATTCAAGTGTTTTGTTTTTGAGTTTTGACTTCCACATACAGCAGGAAGTTAAACATCAGTTGCACTTCCAAAACAACCAATGACTTGAAGCTGCACATATAACATTTTCAAAACAGTAATTTTGTTTATACCTATTTATTTTAGCTTGATTGCAATGAAAGCTCAACTCTTATAAACCGCTCTCGAGTCCGCTTCCTGGGTAAAACTAGTACTGAGTGTTGTTTTATGAGGGGCATCAGGTTGACCAGGGAATCGAACCCTCAACCTATGGCATGAGGGGCCAACACTCTATCTATTACACTACTGCCCCCCCCCCCCCCCCCCCCCCCCCACTTGTCATTTACAGTAATTCACAAGAAATATAACATTACATGACATTTGTCTTAGGTTTCTAAAATAACTAATAACAAAAAGTTGCACTTACCACATCACTAATGACATGAAAGTATACATTTGACAGTATCAAAATAACAATATAACCAATGACAGGAAATTTGTGACATATTTTATTCTCCATTTCAGAATAACCAGAGTCGCCGTGTCGTGCACTTCCACTACCTGGACTTCCCAGATTTTAGTGCCAATGTGGAGTTCGATCACTTTATAGGCTTCGTACAAAATGTTCGCAGTCACGTGCCGCACGATATGGTCGGTCCAATAGTTTGCCATTGCAGGTAAGAAATATACAATTTTTAACCTTACAGGTGATAACAATGTATCTATCTTGAAATTTAGCCTTTAAATGGACATGCAGCAACCCTGATCTATTTTGTATAAAAAAAAAATTGAAAATATTTGATATTATTACTACTAATGATAGCAAAAGAAACATATAAAGAATTTTAAAAATTTTAGAATTTGTAAAATTAATATATGTTATAAATTTCTTATGTTCAGTTATGTGAATTTGGGAAAAAATAAATCTATTTTAATAAAATTCCCTAATAGCCAAATGTTATAAAACTATTTTCCTTAATAGCAGAATATAACTAAATGTATTTTCAAACATTTCTATAGTTTAGTTCAGAATAAACTGTGTTAAAGTAATTAATGGATAAAAGACAAAATAATTAATGGCAATTATTATGTGACTAAGATTTATTATAGTATGACAGGATTTATCAGTTACATAAATTATACAATACAATAGAAATTATTATTTATGTGTAATCTGTATTTGGCGATTCTATCTACAGGATGTCCGAAAGAAAGGTAACACTTTCTCACTTTCAGAACTTTGCTTTAATGTTAAAGAATTTGCATCAAAATACACACACAAATAAAGCAAAGATATAAGTTTTTTTTTTGTAAAAAGTGAAGTAAATATGTCCAACAACATCATTTTTATAATATTTTTAGTACAAAGTACCTTTTGTGTAAAATAGCGTCACGTCAATAATTAATGACATTCTCAAGATGATGGCCCTTCAACACTTTTCCCTGTTGTACTCGCACTATGAAATGTTTATAACATTTCCACACATTTCTTCACTGATTTTCTTCACTTCCCGTTTGATGTTTTTCAACATCATATCCGTGTCCACTGGCTTTGGTCTGTAAACAGTCGACTTCAGGTAGCCCCAGAGAAAGTAATCGCACGGGTTCAGATCAGGACTGTGTGCGGGCCAAGATTGTCCACAATTCTTCACTTCAGGGTATCATCGGGAAATCACCTTATCGCCAAAAGTTTCATGAAGATAATCTAATACAATATTAGATGTATGTGCCATCGCACCATCTTGTATGAACCAGACATTTTGCATATTTTCCGTTCACTTTCGCGCTGGAACAAACTTATTTTTTAAAAGCGACAGGTACCGATGTGAATTCACAGTGTCCTTAAACACATATGAACCGATCACTCCGTTCGACGAAATAGCACACCAAACCGTTAATTTCTCACTATGTAATGGTCTCTCTGTAAAACAGTGAGGCTGTTCATTTGCCCAGAATCTCATGCTTTGTTTGCATACATGGCCAGACAGCAGGAAATGCGACTCATCTGTAAACCAAACATCATGAAATGCGTCAGCTTAATTATCGGCAACGTCACCTGCCCAGCAACAAAAATCTAATCTTTGAACCTGATCTGTGATATTTAAACTCTGCATAATCTGAATTTTATAAGGAAAAAGTTGAAGGTCCTTCTTTATTATGTCATGAACACACGTTTTAGCGATTTCGGTCTCTGAGGAAGAACGTCTCACCGACTTTTCTGGGCTATTCAAAAGCATTTCCCGAAGTGAACTCAGGTTTTCCTCGCTCCTACTTGACTTCGGCCGACCTGTTTTTGGAGCATCCGCTTCTGACCCACGTCGCTCAGATTTATGTACTATCTTGTAGACATGTTTCCTGCTTACATTTGTATTCTTAAAAAGATATTTAAACTTTCGCGTTACACATTTAGTTTCATAATAATGCTTGACGATAACAATACGTTGTTCCGACGTCAATCTCGCCATCTTGAAAATAACGTGTATATTTGATGATGTCATGACGTCGAGACGTCATTTATTTTGGCGCGTTATTGTTGCAAGTAATAAAAACTTACATTTAAGACCTTTAAACTGGTAAAAATTTGATTAAAATAGCCCAAGATTAGGCAAAGTTATGCAAACTTTAAAGTGTTACCTTTCTTTTCGGACACCCTGTATAAATAGAATGACACCATTTCACAACATTGTATTGGATTTATAGCATATAATTTTTCCACCAACCTAAAATTTTATGTCATGTGATAACATGGAGAGTTAATGTTTATGGTTCTGTTGGTTTAGTCATTTCATATATTTGCCTGGTTAAATATCACTCATGTGGTCGAGTGGTCTAAGGCACCATCTCAAGATCACTAACCTCTCACCCCTAAGGTCATAGGTTTGAGTTCTGATTGCTCCAAAAAACTTTTTGTGAGAAAGTTTGCCAGTTATGTAACACTGATATAAAATTGGAGGTGTACTGTTCTGATTGGCATATTTTTCTAGGAAACGGTCATTTTTAGCATTTTCACAGTGATTTAAATCATTATTATACACGTGAGTTAACACACAACCTCTGCTATCAACATGCATATTTTATGTAATGAAACGGATGGAATATTAATACAGTTAACATATTTATCTTAATCAGTGCACTTAATATTTCAAATTTAAATTTAACTTTCAATAATCTAATAGTTAAATAGGCACACTAAATAAAAACTATTGGATAACATACAGATCTAGTTAGAGAAGTAGGTCTAAGTTTTAGGTACAGGTAAATGCTTTGCATTTTGGATGTAACAAAATTTTATCCACATCCATTTCATTTGGATTTAATTTGGTTGTCAAGGTCCCCCCCATGAAATCAACCAAAATTAATGATTTTTCACAGTATGTGTATTTTTCTTTCTTTCTTTCTTGTTGAGGTGATTAAAAAAAAAAGGTAAATGTGCCATTTTCCTGAGTAACATGATAAAAAGAATCTTACATTCATGCTTATTAATTATTTAATTTATAAAATTTGTTGGTAAAAAACATATATCTATAGCTTTAGAAATATTTCTAAAACAAATGTTTAACCCACCAGATGTTGCCATTATACTTAAAATTGATTGAAATTATATTGTTTTGCAGGTCTATAAATGCATATCTGTATAAATTATCTTTATGTTTGATAGGCATTGTAGGCATTGCGGCATTAACCCATATCATTTTGATATTTCCTTCAACAATATTTTTAAATGCTAAAACTTAGAATTAAATATCCCATTAAGTGTCAATGAGAATTGAATGAGTAAGGAACAATGCCCAATCAAAGATGAGATAATGTATTCATGTTGCTCAAAGCTCAGGGGCCGTTTTCATGTACATGTACCTAATATAGATTATTAAACTTTAATCCTCTACAACATATTTTTTTTTCAGGCTCTTAATTGTTACTTGAAATCATTACTACATTAATTTACTACACACAGTAACAGCTATTTCGCGTCTTATTGGTAACACAAACAACATGCAATATGATTAGTATTAGTTAAGTTTTAAATGCATATATAATTGTCTTAAAATATTTTTGTCTGATTTTGTGCAGTTAAATTGAAATAAAAGTTAAAAAAAAACGATATGATGTTCAATAGAGCCTCACATAATGTAATTTTGCCAACTCGTTTAATAAATTCAATAATAAATGAGCAATGATGTAAGATCCTTTATGAATATTTGTTTCAACTGATATGTGTGTATTTTTCCTGACAGTGCTGGTGTTGGAAGGACTGGTACATTTATAGCTGTCGACAGACTCAATGAATTTCTCAGGAGTCCAAACTTTTCTTTTGACACAACTATAGACATATTTGAAATAGTGATGAGCATGAGAGAAAACAGAGTCCTCATGGTACAGACAGAGGTAATTAATTCTTTTTTGAAACCATTTATTACTCATCTCTTTTTCTCTATATACTTCTTATACAATTATTCAAGTGCAAGTTAAAGAATCATGAGAAATTCTGCTCTATTAGTCAGCATTGTTCGATGTACTGTATACCCTCAAATAAATGCTTCCCCCTAATAAATGCCCTACCCACCTAATTTAATAAAAAATAAAATGACTTGACACTGTGGATGTTGATCTTTAACACAAATAAGTTATATGTACATTTCAAGTCTGGCTTAAACATTTTAAAGTTGACTAAATGTTCCAGTACTGGCAGTGTTATGCCATTTTGCTAAAGGGCAAAGGGATGGGAGTTTATTGGGACCAGAGACAGTTTAAGCTAAGAGGGTTCGATCCCTGTTCAGGTCATACCCAATACTTAGAAAATGGCACCACTTGGCGCTCAGCATTTTGAGGATAGTTCTAGGTCTGGTAAGGCCCGTGTCAGTATAATGTGACTTGGTGGGATGTAATACCATGTGTCTGTGACATGGCACTCTAGTGTTACAGCGCTTCAAATACTGTCTCTAGTAGATATGGTAGTGATGAAACTATACAGAAATGTTGAAAACGTTGCTAAACACCATAATTATAACAACTACCATGTTTTGATTATGTCGAATTGATATTACGGTACAAGTATATGAATACTGTTTTACAGTCTCAGTATGTGGTACAGGTATATGAATATTGTTTTACAGTCTCAGTATGTGGTACAGGTATATGAATACTGTTTTACAGTCTCAGTATGTGGTACAGGTATATGAATACTGTTTTACAGTCTCAGTATGTGATACAGGTATACAAATATTGTTTTACAGTCTCAGTATGTGGTACAGGTATATGAATATTGTTTTACAGTCTCAGTATGTGATACAGGTATACAAATATTGTTTAACAGTCTCAGTATGTGATACAGGTATACAAATATTGTTTTACAGTCTCAGTATGTGGTACAGGTATATGAATATTGTTTTACAGTCTCAGTATGTGGTACAGGTATATAGATATTGTTTTACAGTCTCGGTTTGTGGTACAGGTATGAAGATATTGTTTTACAGTCTCGGTATGTGGTACAGGTATATAGATATTGTTTTACAGTCTCGATATGTGGTACAGGTATATAGATATTGTTTTACAGTCTCGGTATGTGGTACAGGTATATGAATACTGTTTTACAGTCTCGGTATGTGGTACAGGTATATAGATATTGTTTTACAATCTCAGTATGTGGTACAGGTATATGAATATTGTTTTACAGTCTCAGTATGTGGTACAGGTATATAGATATTGTTTTACAGTCTCAGTATGTGGTACAGGTATATGAATATTGTTTTACAGTCTCAGTTATATAGATATTGTTTTACAGTATCAGTATGTGGTACAGGTATATAGATATTGTTTTACAGTCTCAGTATGTGGTACAGGGATATGGATATTGTTTTACAGTCTCAGTATGTGGTACAGGTATATAAATATTGTTTTACAGTCTCAGTATGTGGTACAGGTATATGCATATTGTTTTACAGTCTCAGTTTGTGGTACAGGTATATAGATATTGTTTTACAGTCTCAGTTTGTGGTACAGGTATATGAATATTGTTTTAGTCTCAGTATGTGGTACAGGTATATGAATATTGTTTAACAGTCTCAGTATGTGGTACAGGTATATGAATATTGTTTTACAGTCTCAGTATGTGGTACAGGTATATGAATATTGTTTTACAGTCTCAGTATGTGGTACAGGTATATGCATATTGTTTTACAGTCTCAGTTTGTGGTACAGGTATATAGATATTGTTTTACAGTCTCGGTATGTGGTACAGGTATATAGATATTGTTTTACAGTCTCAGTATGTGGTACAGGTATATAGATATTGTTTTACAGTCTCGATATGTGGTACAGGTATATAGATATTGTTTTACAGTCTCGGTATGTGGTACAGGTAAATACATATTGTTTTACAGTCTCGGTATGTGGTACAGGTATATAGGTATTGTTTTACAGTCTCATTATGTGGTACAGGTATATAGATATTGTTTTACAGTCTCAGTATGTGGTACAGGTATATAGATATTGTTTCACAGTCTCAGTATGTGGTACAGGTATATACATATTGTTTTACAGTCTCAGTATGTGGTACAGGTATATAAATATTGTTTTACAGTCTCAGTATGTGGTACAGGTATATGCATATTGTTTTACAGTCTCAGTATGTTATACAGGTATATTGATATTATTTTAAATTCTATGTATATGATACAGGTATATAGATATTGTTTTACAGTCTCAGTTTGTGATGATCCATGATTGTTTTCAACAAATGTTGGATGCCAAGAAGGAATCACTGGCAGTCATAGAATCTGAGGAGAATCTGTATATCAATGAAGCTTATGGTAGGTTGCAATCAAGCATTATTTTTATTAAGTATATGTAATATATTGCTTAAAAGTGATTGTCTGCTTTTTGTTGTTGGGGATAAGGACACATTATGAAAATACTGAGTTGCTCGGAGTGGGGTAGTTGAGTGAAGTGGGTAAGAAATGACATTAAGCCACGATCTTTCTACATGGTAACAATTATGTGCAATGAGCGAGATCATGCAAAGATCTCTTTACATGGTTACAAATATATGCAATGAATGAGATCATGCAAAGATCTCTCTGTATGGTAACAAATATGTGCAATGAATGAGATCATGCAAAGATTTCTCTACATGTTAACAAATACGTGCAGTGAATGAGATCATACAAAGATCTCTCTACATGGTAACAATTATGTGCAGTGAATGAGATCATGCAAAGATTTCTCTACATGTTAACAAATATGTGCAGTGAATGAGATCATGCAAAGATCTCTTCATGGGGCTGTGTTTCTTAATTTTTTAGCTCAATTGTAAAGAAAGTTCAGGGCCTATATAAATCATATTAATTGTTCACAATTGTGTTGTTTTGGGGGTCCATTTGATTGAGCCTAGGTTCAAACCAATGGCCTCTGGTAGAGCAACCATCAACCTATCCACTATACCACTGCCCCTCTTTAAGATAGTTGCAAAAAAATAAACTGCCAAGATCTATTCACATACATGTACAGTTTTCGTGTCTGCAGGTGGTATTTCTTTATTTTCAAATATTAACATCAATAATATATTAACAACCCCAAAAAGACATCTGCACTAAAGCAAGGATATATTGCCACACAGAAAGACATCTGCACTAAAGCAAGGATATCTTGCCACACAAAAAGACATCTGCACTACAGCAAGGATATCTTGCCACACAAAAAGACATCTGCACTACAGCAAGGATATCTTGCCACACAAAAAGAGATCTGCACTACAGCAAGGATATATTGCCACACAAAAAGACATCTGCACCACAGCAAGGATATCTTGCCACACAAAAAGACATCTGCACTACAGCAAGGATATCTTGCCACACAAAAAGAGATCTGCACTACAGCAAGGATATATTGCCATACGAAAAGACATCTGTTCTACAGTAAGGATATCCTGCCACACAAATTAGTCCTCTGCACTACAACAAGGATATCCTGCCAGACAAAAAGACATCTGCACTACATTAAGGATATATTGCCATACGAAAAAGTCCTTTGCAGTACAGCAAGGATATTTTGCCATACAAAAAAGACCTCTTCACTACAGTAAGGATATCTTGCCATACAAAAAAGACCTCTGCACAACAGCAAGAATATCTTGCCATACAATAAAGACTGCTGCACTACAGCAAGAATATCTTGCCATACAATAAAGACTGCTGCACTACAGCAAGGATATCTTGCCATACAAGACAGTTTAAGTATTGTAAAGATTATAGTGAAGTTAGGGTGGATGAAAGGAAAGCCAACTACTAATTTCCTGATTAACTGTTAAAAGCCGATATGAATTTTATTTATCATCAGCAAAACTTTAAAAGATTAAGTTTTAAAATTTGATTTCTCTGCCCCATGCATGTAGGCTATAGAAAAAAGTTGATAGAGACATTAGAAGATCAATGATGGAAGAGTGTAAGTCCACAGGGGCTAGTGACAGCATATATTCTGTATTTCTATGTATATAATAATGTCTTTATAATAATTTATATGTAGGGATATAGAATATATATTGTCACTAGCCCCTGTGTGTAAGTCTATTTGCCATCCATGATGGAAGTGTATGTCCAGAGGGGCTAGTGACAGTATATATTCTGTATCCCTATATATATATATATATATGATAATTTTAAAAGTCTTTATTATACTATAAATATATATAGGGATATAGAATATATGTTGTCACTAGCCCCATTTGTGTAAGTCTATATGCCATCTTTTAACTTTATGCCTGTATATATGTACATGTAATGCATTATTGATTGATTTCTATTGTTTGGAAAAAATTGCAACACCAGATAACTATTGTGAGTGAATCAGGTGCTTAAAAAGAATAATATATCTAAATAGAGTTTTTAGTTTCATTCACCTCAATACATGTAATTGAGAAAATATTAAGAAGATTTATTGTTAGCTCGACTGTTCGTAGAATAGGGATGTTATTGTACTCTCCCGGCGTAGGCGTTGGTTTTTCACGTTAAAGTTTTTAATCAGGTAAGCTATCTGTGCAACCACTCATTCGATATAAGTGGAACTTCACATGTGTGTTCACCAACATCAATGGAACACACAGAGACAAGAACAATAACTCTGGGTTGCATTAAGCACAGTTATGGCCCTTTTCGGACTTAATTTTTCAGGTTAAAATTTTTTATCTGGTAAGATATCTATGCAAACACTTTTTCAATATGAATGAAACTTCACTAGTTCAGCATCATCAATGGAATACACAGACAAGATTTACCATAACTCTGGATAGCATTTTGGCACAGTTCAGCCTTTTTTTGACTTAATTTTTCAGGTTAGTTTTTTTATCAGGTAAGATCCAGGTTTTATTATTATTTTTTTTATTTATTTATTTTTTTTTTCATTTTCATTAAAATAAATAATGTTGATGAATTTTTTTATTCATTTTCATGAAAATAAATAGTGTTGATCAATTATTTTGCAAATTAATTTTTAACAGACAAGCAATAGTTATAGATCAATTTTACCACTCCGGAGATTTAATTGTTTCCATTTGGTACTTATTTCCTGAAAAAGTTGTTGTTTTAGAACAGCATCAAAATAGTCAAGCACACTCACCCCACTCCTTGACAGCTCTTGTTATTAACTAAAATAAATTGTTGTGCATGCATAAACCTTTCAAATATTATGTCCCTACATAAAAACTGATTATTGTTGACATGCCATTTGACCAGTAGAACCTCCTTGGCTCGAACATGGATGGTCGGAACACCACATATAGCTGGAACAACTTATCTGATCTTGACCGATACATATTTTGATGTGTGGTATGATACTGAACAATACTTGGCTCGAACAAACCTTAACTCGAAGTATTTTGTCCAGTCCTGTCGGGTTTGAGCCATCAAAGTTCTACTGTATATATATTTGAACATTTGTGAGTCAGACATCAAAGATCTTTAACTCATCACCATTTCAGGTCATATTTATGAAACTCATTATGAATTTGCCAGAGTCATAATTTACTGAAATGCATGTAAAAGTCAAAATTACTTGTGTCTTGTTTCATAAATCATTCCTGACTTGAGATTTGTGTATGACCATCTGCCATAGATTATAAATATGTAACTGGGTCATTTGTCATAGATATATACGTTTTTATAAATGGATTCAGTTAATGTGTGAAATTTGTACTGTGGTATATTTTAAGAAATGCTTTTCTGAAATGATTTTGTAGATGCCAAGGCAGAAGGAAAATGTAATTGTATTTTTAATCAATTCTGTCTGTAAAGTATTCATATTTCACTAACATAAACATGCTAAACAATATGAGAGTCTTAAATCTTTCCTGTGATGATGCATCTTTTTTGTACAACTATATATACTTATACATTTAGTTAAGTTAACTTCTATTTTTATTATGTTGGTTCATAGTTGTTTAAAAATCTTGGACAAAAATAGGAAAAAAGTTGTATAACAGTAGACATAGCAGTCAAATAATACAGACAAATACACATAATCATCAGTATAATATGAACAACACAATACACATCATTATCAGTACAGTATGAACAACACAATACACATCATCATCAGTACAGTATGAACAACACAATACACATCATCATCAGTACAGTATGAACAACACAATACACATCATCATCAGTACAGTATGAACAACACAATACACATCATCATCAGTACAGTATGAACAACACAATACACATCATCATCAGTACAGTATGAACAACACAATACACATCATCATCAGTATAATATGAACAACACAATACACATCATCATCAGTACAGTATGAACAACACAATACACATCATCATCAGTACAATATGAACAACACAATGCACATCATCATCAGTACAGTATTAACAACACAATACACATCATCATCAGTACAATATGAGCAACACAATACACATTATCATCAGTACAGTATGAACAACACAATACACATCATCATCAGTACAGTATGAACAACACAATACACATTATCATCAATACAGTATGAACAACACAATACACATCATCATCAGTACAATATGAACAACACAATACACATTATCATCAGTACAGTATGAACAACACAATACACATCATCGTCAGTACAATATGAACAACACAATACACATCATCATCAGTACAGTATGAACAACATAATACACATCATCAACAGTACAATATGAACAACAGAATACACATCATCATAAGTACAATATGAATAACAGAATACTCCTTATTGTAAGTAGAATATGAACAACACAATATATATTATCATCAGTACAATATGAACAACAGAATACTCCTTATTGTAGGTAGAATATGAACAACACAATGCACACTATCATAAGTACAGTATGAACAACACAATACACATCATCATCAGTATAATATGAACAACACAATACACATTATCATCAGTACAGTTTGAACAACATGATACACATCATCATCAGTACAGTATGAACAACACAATACACATCATCATCAGTATAATATGAACAACACAATACACATCATCATCAGTACAGTATGAACAACACAATACACATCATCATCAGTACAGTATGAACAACACAATACACATCATCATCAGTATAATATGAACAACACAATACACATCATCATCAGTACAGTATGAACAACACAATACACATCATCATCAGTACAGTATGAACAACACAATACACACCATTATCAGTATAGTATGAACAACACAATACACATCATCATCAGTACAGTATGCACAACACAATACACATCATCATCAGTACAGTATGAACAACACAATGCACATCATCATCAGTACAGTAGGAACAACACAATGCACATCATCATCAGTACAGTATGAACAACACAGTACACATCATCATCAGTACAGTATGAACAAAACAGTACACATCATCATCAGTACAGTATGAACAACACAGTACACATCATCATCAGTACAGTATGAACAACACAGTACACATCATCATCAGTACAGTATGAACAACACAGTACACATCATCATCAATACAGTATGAACAACACAATACACGTTATCATCAGTACAGTATGAAAAACACAATACACATCATCATCAGTTCAGTATGAACAACACAATACACATTATCATCAGTACAGTATGAACAACACAATACACATCATCATCAGTACAGTATGAACAACACAATACGCATAATCATCAGTATAATATGAACAACACAATACACATAATCCACAATACACATAATCATCAGTACAGTATTAACAACACAATACACATCATCATCAGTACAATATGAACAACACAATACACATCATCATCAGTACAATATGAACAACACAATACACATCATCATCAGTACAGTATGAACAACACAATACACATCATCATCAGTGCAATATGAACAATACAATACACATTATCATCAGTACAGTATGAACAACACAATACACATCATCATCAGTACAATATGAACAACACAATACACATTATCATCAATACAGTATGAACAACACAATACACATCGTCATCAGTATAATATGAACAACACAATACACATCATCATCAGTACAATATGAACAACACAATACACATCATCATCAGTATAATATGAACAACACAATACACATCGCCATCAGTACAGTATGAACAACACAATACACATCATCATCAGTACAATATGAACAACACAATACACATCGCCATCAGTACAGTATGGACATTACAATACACATCATCATCAGTACAATATGAACAACACAATACACATCATCATCAGTACAGTATTAACAACACAATACACATCATCATCAGTACAGTATGAGCAACACAATACACATTATCATCAGTACAGTATGAACAACACAATACACATAATCATCAGTATAATATGAAAAACACAATGCAACACAATACACATCATCATCAGTACAGTATGAACAACACAATACACATCATCATCAGTACAGTATGAACAACACAATACACATCATCATCAGTACAGTATGAACAACAAAATACACATCATCATCAGTACAGTATTAACAACACAATGCACATCATCATCAGTACAGTATGAACAACACAATACACATCATCATCAGTACAGTATGAACAACACAATGCACATTATCATCAGTACAGTATGAACAACACAAAACACATCATCTTCAGTACAGTATGAACAATGCAATACACATCATCATCAGTACAGTATGAACAATGCAATACACATCAGTATGAACAACACAATGCACATTATCATCAGTACAGTATGAACAACACAAAACACATCATCATCAGTACAGTATGAACAATGCAATACACATTATCATCAGTACAGTATGAACAATGCAATACACATCATCATCAGTACAGTATGAACAACGCAATACACATCATCATCAGTACAGTATGAACAACGCAATACACATCATCATCAGTTCAGTATGAACAACACAATACACATCATCATTAGTACAGTATGAACAACACGATACACATCATCATCAGTACAGTATGAACAACAAAATACACATAATCCACAATACACATAATCATCAGTACAGTATGAACAACACAATACACATCATCATCAGTACAATATGAACAACACAATACACATTATCATCAGTACAGTATGAACAACACAATACACATCGTCATCAGTATAATATGAACAACACAATACACATCATCATCAGTACAATATGAACAACACAATACACATCATCATCAGTATAATATGAACAACACAATACACATTATCATAAGTATGATATGAACAACAGAATACTAATTACCATTAGTACAATATGAACAACAGAATACTCCTTACCATAAGAACAATATAAACAACAGAATACTAATTACCATGAGTACAAAACAAATAACAGAATACACATTACCATAAGTACAAAATTAACAACAGAATACTTCTGATTATCAGTACAATATGAACAACACAATGTACATTACCATGAGTACAATACGAACAACAGAATACTTCTTATTATCAGTACAATATAAACAGCAGAATACACATAAACATGAGTCCAAAGCAAACAACAGAATGCATCTTATTATCAGTACAATATGAACAACAGAATACACATTACCATGAGTACAATACAAACAACAAACTACACATTACCATGAGTACAAAACAAACAACAAAAAAAATCATATTTTCAGTACAAAACAAACAACAGAATACACATTATCATAAGTACAATATGAACAACTGAATACACATTACCATGAGTACAATATGAACAACAGAATACACATTATCATCAGTACAATATGAATGACAGAATACACATTACCATGTTTACAATTTGAACAACAGAATATACTTTACCATAAGTTCAATACGAACAACAGCATATGCATTACATTAATACAATATGAACCTCAGAACATGGTACATATTACCATCAGTACAGTATAAACAACATAATCTTATACATATTACCATAAGAACAGAATATGCATTGCCACAAATACAATATTAACACCAGAACAGCGGTAATAATACCATAAGTACAATATGAACAACATTATTTGGTACATTTTACCAGATGTATAACATGAACAATATAATTTTGTAAATATTACCGTAAGTACAATATGAACAACAGAATATGCATTGCCGCAAATACAATATTAACACCAGAACATGGTCCATAATACCATAAGTACAACATGAACAACATAAATTCATACATTTTACCATCAGTACAATAAGATGAACAACACTATTTGGTACATTAGACCATATGTAAGATATGATGAACAACATTATTTGGTGTTTGGTACATATTACCATAAGTCCAATATAAACAACATGATTTGGTACATTTTACCATCAGTGCAATAGGATGAATAACACTTTGGTATTTGGTACATATTACCATAAGTACAATATGATGAACAACATTATTTGGTGTTTGGTACAAATTACCATAAGTCCAATATAAACAACATAATTTGGTACATTTTACCATCAGTACAGTTGGATGAACAACACTATTTGGTGCATATTACCATAAGTACAATATGATGAACAACATTATTTGGTGTTTGGTACATATAACCATAAGTACAATATAAACAACATAATTTGGTACATTTTTCCATCAGGACAATAGGATGAACAACACTATGCAGTATTTAGTACATATATCCATAAGTACAATATGATGAACAACATTATTTGGTGTTTGGTACATACTACCATAAATACAATATGAATAACATAATTTGGTACACATTACCATAATCACAATATTAACAATATCATTTGGTACATATTACCATAAGTACATATCGTAAGCACAATATGAACAACAACAGTAACCGTGGTACATATTATTATAAGTGCAATATGAAAACATAATTTGGTACTTGTTACCATCAGTACAATATGAACAACGCAATTTGGTACACATTACCATAAGTACAATATGAACAACATAATTTGGTACACATTACCATAAGTACATACCATAAGCACAATATGAACAACAACAGTAACAGTGGTACATATTACCATAAGTGCAATATGAACAACATAATTTGGTACACATTACCATCAGAACAATATGAACAATGTAATTTGGTACACATTACCATAAGTACAATATGAACAACATAATTTGGTACACATTACCATAAGCACAATATGAACAACATAATTTAATACACCTTACCATAAGTACAATATGAACAACACAATTTGATTCTTATTACCATAAGTACAATATGAACAACATCATTTGGTACTTATTACCATAAGTACAATATGAACAAAATATTTGAGTACACATTACCATAAGTACACTATGAACAATATAATTTGATACACATTACCATAAGTATGATATGAACCGCAGAAAAAGTGCAATAAGTGACAACATAGATCACTGCCTTGGAATTGCGAGTAGTAAACTGCCACAGGGAGCATAACTAGGTTAACAGGTGAACCTTGTTCTTTACCACTCTGTCACATCATATAACATGGCAGCCTAAATAAAAGTACCCTGCCATGTTAACTTCCATCAAATGGTGCAGCATGTATATGTAAACCAGAGAAGAAATCTAGATTTTTGGAACTGTCTGTCTTTCTCTGCATGCTTGTTTGATAACCAAAAAATGTTAGCAAAACATTAAAAGTAATAATTAAAAATAATTAAATGCAGTGGCATGTTTTTTTTGTAAATAATGTTTTTCAGGATAATAAATGCATACCTAGCTTTCAAGTGGCTAAATAAATTGTAAGGGACAGCATAGTCTTGACTTTGCTACTTTGCATGCCATGATATATAATATTCTTTTCATCAAAGGTCACTGGACAAGCAAAATATGCATCATAAGACTGACATTGTAACATATATTAAATCATTTAACTTTTATTTACATATAAATACAGTCCTGTAATAGCAGAAACTGCCAAATTCTAGTGAATATTAGGTTTTATATTTGAAATTATCATAATAAGTTGGTTTGATTGAATATTGATTGATTGAATATTAAGCCACATTTTTATGCCATCGAGGGCTAACAGACGATCAGTGAACCCCACCACTGTCTCCTGGGATCCTGAAGGGTTAACCAGTACTTGAGCATACCCAGTATCCACAAGTAACTTATAACTTTGCCATTTTAATCAGCAGTGAGAGACGAATGATAATGAGACACAGTGTTGTAATATATCAGTCATCACTGACACTGTTGCTGGTCAGGGATTCGAACTCACGGCCCATGGAATGATAGTCAGATACGTAACCAACTGAGCTAATCAGGCGCAGCAAGTTTATTTGAAGATTTGGAATGCTATCTGAAATATGATGCATGTCATTGATATTTCGGAATCAAACCCGGCTTCAAGGTTATTAAACTCAACCGTTTAACTGGGCCCAGTTAGCTCAGTCATAAGCATGTCCGACTTTCAATCCCCACCCAGCCATAGGGATGGTTGATATACCACATTGCACCTCATTATCCTTCATCTCTCATCGCTGATTCAAGTGAAATACTTTTTAGATACTTTCAGAAATGGGTGTACTGGTCAAACTTTCAGGATCCCAGGAAAGACTGGTTAGGTTAACTGGTCATCTGTTAGTGCCGTCAGTGGCATAACAATTTTTCAAGCAATTTGACTCAAGCCCACCAATCAAAATTCATGTAACATTTAATCCCAAGCTTCTATTGGTTGGATCTAGTCGAACTCAGTTGAGTATGAGATCAAGTGTTTTATAATCTTGGAGCCTGGTGTCAAGGATATAAAACTCATGTAAGTTTTTTGGCTCAACTGAGTTCATCTGAAACCAACCAATGGAAGTCCCGCTTTTATCGTAACTTAGTTTTGAATAGATGATATAGACTGTAATCTGTTCTAGTACACCAAACTAACGCAAACGAAACGAATATCAAACAGGTTTTAAACATTATACAAATAGACTAAAATTGCAAACGAAACAATAAATGAAACAATAAACGAAACAATAAACGAAACAATACACAAAATGATACACGTATGCAACAGGAAGAACAGTCCACGAACAATACAAAACGATAATGCAAACATTAAACGCAACAAAAATTAAACGGTTTTTAGGATATACCTTGGAGATTTGGATGTCCTCTAATATTATTATAGGTACCGGTATATTGACAATGAAATTAATAATTAATCGAAAAAGATTGCTGCTTTCTTAGTCATTTAAATTCTATAAATGGCTACCGGTATATCTGTAACTTTAATTTAATTTCTTTGTTATAAGTTTCAATCCCGAATTATCTGTGAAAAACATTTGCCAGGGGCGTTGTGTCTTTGCTTGTAAAAACTAATAAAACAATAAGGTGACGCATGGCCTGCTTACACAACTCCTCAAATTCACTGTTTTATTTATCTACACACCGATTTATGTAGCTGTTTTGTTGTATGATTGACATTTTAGGAAAAGTTTTCACATTATTTTTAGAAAATCTGCTCGTTACATCGAACTGGTTGAACAGCATGAACACGCTGTCAATTTCATTATCACCTTGTGTTAATGTCCGATGACGTCACCAGTGACACACATTATTATGACACATGCTATTTTACTTAGTTGGTATCTTTGAAATGTTTGATGGAAGGATATCAAAGGAATTCTATCAGTGTAATGTACATAAAACTCCTCGAAACTGTCAGACATGTTTATGTTTTTTTTTATTTTTCTTGTCAGATTTCATAGGAAATTTACATAAATAATGGATTAAAGTTAAATCAGCAATGATAAACCGGTATGATATTAATTTCAAATGCTTTATATATTTTATTTACAGTGACTACTCATCAATGCGCTTTTGTGGGGGTTAGGGTTATTTGCCTTAACATGGTTTGTAGGATCAAAGAAATTACTGATCAAACACATTTTGATCTGATATGGCCCACTGATCACATACCAGAAGCGTGCTATTAATATTACGATTGACCCTTCTGGTAGCTTCACTACTATCAATAATGGTTTCAAGCGTAATTTGACCCCATTTGGCACACCTGGCGGCAAACAACCGGGTTCTGGATCAAATGTTTTTCTATGGGATTATACGATTTGTAGGAAATATCTAGACAGACAATTTATTAAATTTTGAGAATAAAAAAAGGTCTAAAGACGGAAAATCAGGGATTTAAGAAGCCCTACCACATGGCATAAAACTTTAACCCTTCAAAGTATCTATTTTTATGAATACACCAACTGGACATAATGTTTTTTATCATAATGCCGTCCAACTGCCACCCCACCCATGCATTTACATAAGTGAAATAGAATGCGACATAAAATGATGCAAGAAGCTGTCAGAGTGACGACATTACACATTGGAACGAGGTCAAAAATAAATTGTGTCGACATTATAGACGTAAAGCTTGTTCGTTCGCTATATAAATTAAGGCATGGCGTATTTGTAAATATCTTTTTGGAATATATATTCTTTTGTTAAAGAATTGCTATAATTGTTTTGCATGACAATCTTTCGAAATTCAAAACAGGAATTATAATTGCAAAAACACGGTTAACAGTGCATTAAGATTAATACTAGCCTGAGGCATCTATACTCTGTTTTTTGCATAGAAGCAAATTATAAACCACTCCAGTTACATGTTTTAAAACACGGACTGGTTCACATTTATTTATTATATACTTTTTCGATACAATAATGTTAACTTTAGTGTGAACCAGTCTGGCTTTGAGGGGCCATATAATTATTACATGACAGTAATGTGTTTATCTGATGAAATTGACATGACATGCTTACCATGTATATTTAATTTCAAAGATTGAGTTTTATGTAACATATTAATCTGCTGTCATGCTACAAATCATCATCTGTATGGTAGACCATATATTAAATAGAGTGGCGTAGATAGCAATCTTTCAGAAAGATTTTAGTCAATATATTTTAACTTATTTAATCAGTATATTATCTTATAACACCCAGTGATTTCGTTAAATATATAGTTCTTAATATTTATTCTACTGCAACCAAATATTATGTAATGGGTTTACAATTGGACAACAGAGATGGTTCGAATGGTGAGCACGCCGTGTTAACAATGAATGGTAAACGATACACAGTAAACAATTCAAACGCAAATGAGGCTTAAATGCGTATAGTATAGTTTTGAACTGCATTTTTGCATTTTCTCCACGTTTATCATAAAAAAAATGCAAACCACAAACGAAACTAAAATGCGTTTCAAACGCAAAACAAACACGTTTGACACGCAAAACAAATGCATTTAAAAAGCATTTTTGGTGTACTTGAACGGATTACGGTCTGTATTATAGCTGAACTCAGTGACAGTTAAATAATTTTAACCTTAGTATGCTCTATGTAGCACACAGATACCTTCAAAACAAGATATATAATACCATATTATTATGGTACTCCGAATTAGGGTCAGTACTTTCATACTGATGCCTGTGATAAATTGTGCTGATAGTATGATATATGCTTTCTTTCCTGCAGGATTAGATATAGACCTTAATATTGAGGGTTAAGTGCAACACTGTTCTATTTACATATAAACATATAAGGAAATAGAACAGTGTTGCATTGAACCATAAATACTATGTACCATGTAAATATAATGTATGGTCATGATTGTAAAAAGTTGACAATTTTCTTACAGATGTGGTGCAATTAAATAATATGTAAATATATATATAATTTCAAATAATTTTAAGTAGGTTTGATCTATATCAGATTAGTAAATGCCAGTTGTTTTTTGGTGCATGTGGCTTCCTTACTTTGTGCTTCAGTCTTGTCTGTCAGAATATGTTATCAGTGACTTACAGATAGGTATCATGACTTATGTTCTACATGTCCATGGTTATCTTTAGCATGGCCAGGTGGTCTAGGGATCAGTTATCTCCATTGTCTTATTATACCGTGGTTATTGATTCTGACATATTATGGCTTTCCTCACATTCATACAGAGGTCTTCCTCCACTAGTGAAACTGGATGTTGAAATGTGACCTGTAATATGTTCAAAATGTTTCTGACTACTGTACTGTACTGTACTGTACTGTACTGTACTGTACTGTACTGTACTGTACTGTACTGTACTGTACCATACTGTACTGTACTGTATAATACAGATTAATAAATTAATACAAGTACATTGTCATGTAAAACTTTAATGCATTTTGCATTTCTCTCTAATGAGGTACACTAGCTCATTCTCCCTGCCGTGTATTTATTTGTTATAGCTTATACAGAAATAAACTTTTCAGTCTTTAAATGTATAAAAAAACAAATATGTGAAATAATGTGTAAGTTTATAATAAGTTTGTCCTGGTACATTTACTACACCAGCTTTCTTGATATATCCATGATCACTTGTCTACTCTCTTTGTATGTTTGATATATAACAAACTTTTCATTTCTAATATGACTGTTTTGTGTTGTTAACCAGTATATTTAGGATCATATTTTTACTTTTATCCTTATAGAAATCATATTTAGATTGTACATTTTCAGTTAAGTAGTGCGGACAAGGGTGCATTAGACATTCAATAGGCTGCTTCTGTTTTTAGTCAAACTTTATGTATTAAAATATAGACACAGTCTAGATATGTGCAAATTTGCATAATCAAAACAGACAGCTATGATTGAAATTCATATTATATTTATATTTTTCATATATTTTAAAATATTAAAAAACTTTTTATGTGTGGTGAAGCATGAAACTAGTAATTGTTTTAAAATCAAAAAAACAAGTTTGAACAATTCTTCATTTTACTTGTTTGTTTAATTATAAGCAAATTGTTTTTGGCCTGTCTGTATGAAATCTTTTCCATGCTTCATTTGCTTAACCATTTATTGGATTTTTATAAACTTTGTATGAAGCATCAGCGCGTAACCCTGTTGTGCATATCATCGCATGGCCCTAGTCCAAGTATTTCTTAAGAGAGTTATGCCCCTTTCAATTTTCTAAGATAAATGTCTTGTCAATGCTTCATCTTCTGAATCATTCATTCAGGGTTTGGTTAAATAGGAAGTGTTAGTGGGAAGTTTAGTTGTACATATATATTCATTCAGGGTTTGGTTAAATAGGAAGTGTTACTGGGAAGTTTAGTTGTACGTATACAGTCATTCAGGGTTTGGTTAAATAGGAAGTGTTACTGGGAAGTTTAGTTGTACATATACATTCATTCAGGGTTTGGTTGAATAGGAAGTGTTACTGGGAAGTTAAGTTGTACGTATACATTCACTCAGGGTTTTGTTAAATAGGAAGTGTTAGTGGGAAGTCTAGTTGTAGGTATACAGTCATTCAGGGTTTGGTTAAATAGGAAGTGTTAGTGGGAAGTTTAGTTGTACGTATACAGTCATTCAGGGTTTGGTTAAATAGGAAGTGTTACTGGGAAGTCTAGTTGTACATAATATACAGTCATTCAGGGTTTGGTTAAATAGGAAGTGTCAGTGGGAAGTTTAGTTGTACGTATACAGTCATTCAGGGTTTGGTTAAATAGGAAGTGTTAGTGGGAAGTCTAGTTGTAGGTATACAGTCATTCAGGTTTTGTTTAAATAGGAAGTGTTAGTGGGAAGTTAAGTTGTACGTATACATTCACTCAGGGTTTTGTTAAATAGGAAGTGTTACTGGGAAGTCTAGTTGTACGTATACAGTCATTCAGGGTTTGGTTAAATAGGAAGTGTTAGTGGGAAGTCTAGTTGTACGTATACAGTCATTCAGGGTTTGGTTAAATAGGAAGTGTTACTGGGAAGTCTAGTTGTAGGTATACAGTCATTCAGGTTTTGTTTAAATAGGAAGTGTTAGTGGGAAGTCTAGTTGTAGGTATACAGTCATTCAGGGTTTCGTTAAATAGGAAGTGTTAGTGGGAAGTCTAGTTGTACATATACAGTCAAACCTGTCTGAAGCACCCACTCAAGGGAAAGAGCAAATATGACCCTTAAGGTGGCAGCTAAATACTGGTGAATAGAAAATGTGTCTGCTTAAAAGATGTGCTGACTAACACACATGTTTGACAGCAGTTGTTGCTTTCTTGCCAGATGGTTTTTAAGAATGTTGTGTTTCCTCAATTTAATTTTTTTTTCTTCTCCTGTAAATCAGGTAAAAAGGACAAAAGGGAGACATAGTTTCATCTTAATACATGTAATTATAATTGATATCAGGCACCATTTATTATTTATTAGTGCACTCAATCTTGTATCAAAGGGGAGGGGGTGGTATTCTTTTCCACACATTTCTGCTTACATAATTCATGCCAACCCAGACATTTGAGATGTCCGCCTGGATATTTGGGATGTCCACTTGGACATTTTGAATACCACCCTGACATTTGCAATGTTTCCCTGGATATATACACTTTCCGTTCTCAAATTTCCTATGCTTTCCTGGATTTTTTTTCAACATGGACATGGTCACATGACCTGGACTCATTTAAATATTTCGCCCCAAAATATTATACGATATAGTAGTCCCTCTAAGTGTTACTGCATTAAATTTTGTTTACTCAAAATGTCCAAGTGGACATTCAGTAATTTCTCCACTCAGATTCCACTTGAACATTTTGGTACTCGGAATACCTTTTATTATTGATATATATTGAGAAGAGAAACATAGTAAGTTATACATTTTATAGATTCCATCAAACAACCTATTAATCTTGAGTAACATATTCAACCATGTTGATCCTTTCTTTAGGTTCCTTGTTAAGGAGTCAACTTGTATTTATTATTTTTTTAAAATTTTTTTTATAGAATGTAAATCACATTTACATAATTACCATTTTACTAGTTTCACTTATTTTTCAATAGTTCTAAAAACTATAAAGAATTTTAAAACATTGCTTAAAATAATTTTCTGTTTATAAATATTATACAAAGTATATATATATAAATATGTATAATTCGTTTCATGCCTTTAATAGGACACATGGAAATGTTAAAAAGTCAAGTTAAACTCATGTTCACACATTCAATCAATCATTCCATCATGAACTTATAACAATACGAAGATATTAAATTCCAAGTTTTGTTATTTGAAGGGGGTCATCCGTGGCTGAGTGGTTTAAGATGCCACCTCAAAATCACATACCTCTCACTACTAAGGTCATAGGTATAAGTTACGCTTGAAAGTTTACCAGCTACTTGGAGAAGGACGGCGTTTCTACTTAGATTCACTATGAGGTCTTCCTCCACCAATAAAACTGGATATGCCATAATTATATAACCTGAAATGTGTTGAAAACAGTGTTAAACCCCATTAAAAAACGTATATATTATCTGAAACAAATACATTACATTAAAATATAATAAAACATTTTTTTGAAACTGGTAGAGTCATGCTTAACTTTTAAAATATGAGTAAATACTCTTTAAAAAATGCAAATTTATATTTTCTTGGATGTTTTGGATCACACTAGGGAGAAACCAGTCTTAATACAAACCATCTAGGCTGCTTTCAGCATAGTTAAACATGTTTGCTCTGTTTATAAATACAAACAGTGACTAAATGAACAAAAATTAACGGCAATCAGACTACATTGGGGCTGTCCCTCCAGTTCCCATTAAGTCAACAACTCTCAGAGGTATTTGCTCTGTTAGCAAATGTTTAAAGCAAACATGCCATTCAGTTGACTTCTGTTATTATATGTTTGCAAACAAATTAGATGCTGATGATATATTTGTTACAATTTTTGTCATATACGACCTCAAATATGCCCTTAAATTCCAAAAGAGGAACGAAATTAAGAGTTAAGTTCAAGTTTATCAAAATTGGTGTCTGTCCCTTTAAGATATATCTACTGTTTTGATATATATATATATATATATAGAAGTTCAAGCGTTCCATGCAATACTTTTCTATCTAAATATGAACAAATTAGGAAAGAGAGCAGTGCTGAGTTGAACTATTGAATAACACACTAGTGCAAACATAAACAAACATTTAATGCGACATTTATATCCCCACATTTCAGACCCATATCCAGAAGTTTTATATGAGAACATCAGTACAGAAGAGATGAAATCAGAGTTGAAAACGGAACTATAATGAGAGGATATCAACGTGGACCCTGAAGAGTTGGAACATGATGTTCACTGACCTTTACCATTACTGCATGGAATAGTTATTCATTACATGCAGTTTGTTGGGACATTCATATTAGTTGGTAGCTGGATTGATGTGTTATGTTATGTTATGAAAGAGGACCATAAAGTGTGTGGATAGTCATGGATTTTTACCAAAGAATTTTTATTTAATATAGACAAGCATTGTCATTAATATTGACTTTAGTAACTTTGATTAATTTCTGTTAGATAGGAGACATTTTGCAACTCATTTTCTTAATGAAATAGCAGAACAGTTAAATGACATTCCAAAAAGTCTTTGACTAAGTCACTGGTGCACTTTCTTAACCAAAATCTATCACCAAGTTACCTTTCTGAACCAAAGTCTGTGGTCAAGTCACCTTTCTGGACCAGAGTCTATGGAAAAGTCGCCTTTCCGAACCAAAGGTTATGGTTAAGTCACCTTTCTGAACCAAAGTCTATGGTCAAGTCACCATTCTTAACCAAAGTCTATGTTCAAGTCACCTTTCTGAACCAAAGTCTATGGCTAAGCCACCATTCTGAACCAAAGTCTATATCCAAGTCACCTTTCTGAACCAAAGTCTGTGGTCAGATCACTATTCTGAACCAAAGTCTATGGCCAAATCCCCATTCTGAACCAAAGGCAATGGCCAAGCAACCATTCTGAACCATAGTCTGTGGTCAAGTCACCATTCTGAACCAAAGTTTCTGGTCAAGTCAACATTCTGAACCAAAGTCTATGGTCACCATTCTGAACCAAAGTCTGTGGTCAAGTCACTATTTTGAACCAAAGTCTATGGTCAAGTCACCATTCTGAACCAAAGTCTGTGGTCAAGTCACCATTCTGAACCAAAGTCCATGGCCTAATCCCCATTCTGAACCAAAGACTGTGGTCAAGTCACCATTCTGAACCAAAGTCCATGGCCTAATCCCCATTCTGAACCAAAGACTGTGGTCAAGTCACCATTCTGAACCAAAGTCCATGGCCTAATCCCCATTCTGAACCAAAGACTGTGGTCTAGTCACCATTCTGAACCAAAGTCTATGGCCAAGTCCCCATTCTGAACCAAAGTCTGTGGTCAAGTTGCCATTCTGAACCAAAGTCTATGACCAAGTCCCCATTATGAACCAAAGTCTGTGGTCAAGTCACCATTTTGAACCAAAGTCTATGACCAAGTCACCTGTTTAGACCAAAGGTTTTGGTTAAGTCACCTTTCAGAACCAACATCTATGGTCAACTCACCATTCTGAATCAAAGTCTATGGCCAAGTCAATCCTTCTTGGAACATTTATGTTATATTGATTTGATGATAGAATATCGAGAGTGCAAAATGAAAAAAAGTTGATTTTTCTTAGAATACAGGGCTATTGTACTTGCGCAGGTGTCAGTTCAGTATTGGTTTTCCTGGTTAAAGATTTTTAACAGATAAAATATCTATGCAACCACTTATTGGATATGAATGAAACTTCACATGTGTGTTCAGCATCATCAATAGGACTCACTGAGATGATAAGCATAACACTGGGTTGCATTTTGGCAGGGCCCTTTTGTAAAGATTTTGAGAAGGTATATATTTCATCAACCTATCACTGGATATGAATGAGACTTCACATGTGTGTACAACATCATCTAGGAAACTCATAGAGACATGAATGTTTAATTAGTATGTCTTGATATGCTTGACCAACTTACATTATCCTATTCTTACAATTGTAATATTTTGGGTTATTTGATAGCCATAACCTTTGTTATTAAGAATTGTTATGTTTTATAATTTATGGTACAGTTTATTGTGTATATATTTCCATTAATGTTGTCAGTTAATTCAGTATGGGCATTTACCTCAAGTTATTAAAGGTATAAAAACTTTATTAGATTTTTTTTAAATTATTGGTATGAACTTATTGAAGCTGAATTGTTAGTTATAGTCTGAGGAACAGTTGTACTGGAGAAGTTAAACACTGCATAGTAAAAAATACTTTGTAAAAGTCATAAAACTTTTTGAAGATTGCCAGGTTAAATATTATCATAAGGAATGAAATAAGAAAAAATCTCATTCATGATTATAATTATCTCTATGTAAATTGTACAACTCCTTCTGTATACAGACCATATAAGAATATATTTACAGAAAATTTAATACATATAAAACTGTGATTTAAAATCCCGTCAAATTTGGACTTTAAACTTCCAAAACACAATTTTTTGCCCCCAACGTTTGCCTATGTTAAGCTTGCTGAGGATACAATGTACTTACTTAACAGAGGGAATAGAGTAATTATAAAATGTTTAATATGAGAGTAGTAAAAATTATTTGTGTAACTGTTAGACCATCATGTTATAAATGATAAGCTTTCATTCCTGTCCATCACTGTTTTTTATTTGTCTTTTATTTTTCTATTCTTTCATTATGACACTTGTGTTTTAATATCTAAAAAATATCAATAAAAATGTGTCAACGAAGCAATTTTTAAAACAATTTGATAAAAATATAGGGATTCATTATTTTGGCCTAAGTTTGAAGTTGCATATATTTTGTTGATAAACCGCTTAGCTCCAATTTGTGGAAATCAGTTTTAAGGAGCATTTCCAGCTGTGGCGCAAGACCTTTATCACAACATTCCCAAATATAGCATACCAGAAATTTGTAAAATAAAGCATCTAAAATAAATGTGCTGAATGGTACTATTAACAATGCCTTAATTGTACACAGCAAATGTATAATTGGGTATTATTGATGCAAACTTATAAATGTTTTTATTAAACAAACAGTAACTGCCCATTATGGGCTGCTTTATGCAATTTTAATCAAATATTACTTCATTAAATGTTTTACTATGTCACCTGCGAAGCCTTTTGGAACACTTAGAGATTGGTTTGCCTGTCACCACATTTTGGCATTGCCGTCATTAGTTGCACTTCCATTTTTGTTTAATAAGAGTCATTTGCACCTCATTTTTAGGTGTCAAATAGCAAAACAGTTCAATAGTTTTCTAAAGTAGTCGTGTCCTTAAGTCACTTTGTGAACCATACATGTGATTTCCAAATAGACGTAATTGATACGGTCATACCATATTTCGTAAATACATTAGCTATTAAGAATTTAAGAGAAATGGCATTTATGTTTTATTACTAATATTATTAATTTATTTGTTATCATTGTTTGTTATGTTTGTTATTATTAGTAGTATTTGTAGTAGCAATTGCTCCCTTAAGCTTAAGCACCAAGGTCAGCCTTTCTGATCATTCTGTATGGTCTGTATGGTCTATAGGCTGCTTGTAATATAGTAAACACAATTTTCATTGGATCCTGCCCTTTTGTAGAAGCTGCATACTCACTTGATGTTTGACACATTCTTATTTTCACCTTCTGGGAGTTATAATGTTTGAGTTATATATAACCTAGCACCAACATTTTTTTGTTGTATCCTAACCAAACTTATTACGTTGTTAAAAATAAAATTATATCCATAAGATCTTTAAAAAAATATGTTGAACAGGCTTAATTGGAATTTTTATTTTTCTAAGAATTGACTCCAGAATCATCAAACATTGCACTAGTTATCCATGTATTTGCATTCTAACACCCAGTTTCCATTGGATCTTCACTAAAACTAACAGTTGGTTTGATCCTCTGCCACTGCCATGTGCAGTGTCCTTGACAAGACACATATCTGTATATGCTAGGACTGGTTCTACCCAGGAACACTCATTCAAATACTAATTGATATATCCTAACTCACAACAATAAAGTTGTTGAAACTAAAACACATACTAGCATACTGTGAAATCTCTTCTTCCTTCTACCCCCCCCCCCCCCCCCCCCCCCCCCCTACTCCTCCACCTCCCATGACTTTAAGAATTAAAACTGTATCAATGTAAGTGTTTAATCCATTAAAATTCCATTGATTTCATTTAATATGTGGCCTTTTTTTGTTACCATGTTAAAAGAAATGTATAGAAAGATGAAATGTTGACCCACTGCTCTCCATCTCCACTAGATGTTTAATAGAGATTGTAGGATAAATTTAGTTGTCACTATTGTTATGGCTAGACCTGGTTAGTTGAGTCTGTAGCATTTTATCAATCCAGGGGTTGTGAGTTTGAATCCCCGCCTGTGCACAGTCCCTTTTATGAACTATTAACAACATTACATCTCATTATCATTTGTCTCATTACTGATTCAAGTGGAAAAATTATCAGTTAATTGCAGGGATGGGTGTGCTTGAGTACTGGTTAACCTTCCAACAACCCAGGAAAGAGTGGTTAGGTTAACTGGTTGTCTGTTAGTCCTCAATGGCATAAAATTAAAACTAAATATTCAATCACTAATCATTGTTATTATCTGTCCTAAAAAGTTTATGATTGTATTGTATCAAGTACTTATATAGAAGGATACGAAACTTGTATATGTCTTTTTTAGCTTGCTGGGATGAATGTCCATGAGAGCTGCTGCTATGACCCTGGCGTTGTTGTTGGCGGCGTCTGTAGACACCCATGTTAAACTTTTGCGTTTAGTTGCATTTCAGTTTTGGTGTTTGCTTCCAATCTCAATCTTTGCATGGGTGGTGAGTTTTATCCCATAGGCGAGCTTTGTTGTCTTCTAACAACTCTTGTTATATTTAATGTTGATAAAAGCGCACACAAAAAATTAATATTTTGGCAAATTAATTATACAGATTTCACCACAACTGCTTTCTTATTATAAAATGTAAGCTGTATCTAACTATAGATGTTTGATAATGTTTCAAACAAGCAAAGTACTCTTGAATTAAAATTATTGCAGTTTGAAGTAAAATTTCAAGTACTCTCCTTGATTTTTAGTTGCAGTATATTTATTTTGTAATCTTAAATACATGTCCTTCAACAATTGTAAACACAATTTGCTGAGAATAGTCTCATTTGATAGGGAATTTCACTGAGCAAAGAATGTAAAGATTTGTATTTTTAAGATGAATGGGAATTGGGATATTGAAAACGAGATTTTGCGCTAATATGAGAGTGTTCATTATTGAACATCTAAATCTGTTGCTTTTCCTTCTCTATGTGAGTCTTTGATTGTATTACAATAATATATGCCTATATAATCTTGTTCTTATAGTTAATTATATACATTTCACTTATAATTTTATGTATAGATTTTGTATTTTTATATTGTTCAATTTTGTATTAGTGTTTAAAGAATATAATATAAAAAAAACCTTGCATTGATATTTTATAAATTATTTAGCTCACCTGAGCAAAACCACCTCTGATCACCGTTTGTTCGTCACCCATCCATCTATAAACATCTTGTGTGTACTCTAGAATCCACACTTCAACAACTTCATGTAGCACTTACATAACCATAATACCTCTGACAAGTTCATGAACTGGCCAAATCAGTTATTTGATGTCAGATGCTGTAAGAACCCTTCGAACATAAAATTTTAAAACTTTTCTATTGTATCTTGTTGTCCTCTAAAGTCTGACTTTTCAAACTTTTGTCTTCAGGCAACAGTCGAACAATCATCCCTGATACCTCTGACAATAGTTTCAACTTTCCCGAAACACACATGAAATAACTTGTTTCTATACCTAAGATATATTAACTTGTTTCTATACCTAAAATAATTAGGTATCCGCAAAAACTATTGAGGAAATATCTATAGATCATAAGGTAGCATATTGTATGCTGTTGAGTGTATATGGCAATACAGAGCACACAATTTAGTGTAAATAGCAATACAGAGTATACAATTAAGTGTATATGGCAATACAGAGCACACAATTTAGTGTAAACAGCAATACAGGAGACACGATTGAGTGTATATGGCAATACAGGGCACACACTTAAGTGTATATAGCAAAACAGAGCACACGATTAAGTGTAAAAAGCAATACAGAACACAAAATTTAGTGTAAATAGCAATACAGGACACAGGATTATGTGTTAATAGCAATACAGGACACAATATTGAGTGTATATTGCAATACAGGACACAAGATTGTGTGTATACGGGAAAACAGAACACACAATTTAGTGTATATGGCAATTCAGAACACAAGATTGAGTGTATATGGCAATACAGAACACACAATTTAGTGTATATGGCAATACAGGACAAATGATTGTGTGTATATGGCAATACAGAACACACAGTTCAGTGTATATGGCAATACAGGACACACGATTAAGTGTATATGGTAATACAGAACACACAGTTAAGTGTATATGGCATTACAGGATGCACGATTGTGTGTATATGGGAAAACAGAACACACAGTTTAGTGTAAATAACAATAAAGAACACAAGCAGAAGCGTATATGGCAATACAGGACACACAGTTAAGTGTATATGGTAATACAGAACACACGATTGAGTGTGTAGGGCAATACGGAACAGAAGATTGAGTGTATATGGCAATACAGAACGCATTATTAAGTGTATATGGCAATACAGGACACATGATTGAGTGTATATGGCAATACAGGTCACACAAATGAGTTTATATGCACACAATTGAGTGTATATTGCAATACAAAGCACACAAATGAGTGTATATTGCAATACAGGACACAGGATTAAATGTATATGGCAATACAGAACACAGGATTGAGTGTATATGGCAAAACAAAACACGATTGAGTGTATATGGCAATACAGGACACATGATTAAGTGTATATGGCAATACAGAACGCATGATTGAGTGTATATGGCAATACAGGACACATGATTGAGTGTATATGGCAATACAGAACACACGATTGAGTGTATATGGCAAAACAGAACACAATTGAGTGAATATGGCAATACAGTACACATGATTGAGTGTATATGGCAAAATAGGATGCACGAATAAGTGTATATATGTCAATATAGAACGCATACTGAAGTGTATATATGGCAAGACAGGACTCACGATTACGAGTATATTGCAAAACAGAACACGATTGAGTGTATATGGCAATACAGAACACACGCTTGAGTGTATATGGTAATACAGGACTAACAATAAAGTGTATATATGGCAATACAGAACACAATATTGAGTTTGTTTATAGCAATACAGAGCACACGATTGTGTGTATATTGCAATACAGAACACACAATTAAATAAATGGCAATTCAAAACACACGATTGAGTGTAAATGTCAATGCAGAACACAGGATTGAGTGTATATAGCAATACAGAGCACATGATTTAGGGTATATGGCAAAACAGGACACATTATTAAGTGTATATGCCAAGTGCAGGACAAACCATGAAGTGTATTTAGCAATACAGAACACTCGATTGATTGTATATTGCAATACAGAACACACAATTAAATAAATACCAATTCAAAACACACGATTGAGTGTAAATGTCAATACAGAACACAGGATTGAGTGTATATAGCAATACAGAGCACATGATTTAGGGTATATTGCAAGACAGGACACATTATTAAGTGTATATGCCAATACAAAACACACAATTGAGTGTATATGGCAATACAGAACACACACTTTTAATACGGAACACTCAATTGAGTGTATATGGCAATACAGGACACACGATTAAGTGTATATAGCAATAAAAAGCAAAGGATTGAGTGTATATGGCAATATAGAACATAAGCTTAAGTGTATATGGCAATACAGAACATAAGATTGAGTGTATATGGCAATACAGAACACGATTAAGTGTATATGGCAATACAGGACACACGATTGAGTGTATATTGTAATACAGAACACACGATTTAGTATAAATGGCAAGACAGGACACACAATCGAGTGTATATGGCAATACTGAACACGATTAAGTGTATATGGCAATACAGGACACACGATTGAGTGTATTTTGCAAATCAGGACACACAATTGAGTGTATATGTCATACAGCACACGATTGATTGAATATGGCAATACAGAATACGATTGAGTGTATATGGCAATACAAGACACACGATTGAGTGTATATTGCAATACAGAACACACGATTGAGTGTATATGGCAATACAGGACACATGATTGAGTGTGTATGGCAATACAGAACGCATTATTATGTGTATATGGCAATACAGAACACACAATTTAGTATAAATGGCAATACAGGACACACAAGTGAGTGTATATGGCCATACAGAACACGATTGAGTGTATATGCCAATACAGAACACGATTGAGTGTATATGGCAATACAGAGCACACAATTTAGTGTATATTGCAAAACAGAACACACGATTGAGTATATATGGCAATACAGAACACACGATTGAGTGTATATGGCAATACAGAACACACGATTGAGTGTATATCGATTGAGTGTATATGGCAATACAGAACACACAATTGAGTGTATATGGTAACACAGAACACACGATTGAGTGTATATAGCAAAACAGTCCACATGATTAAGTCCGTATATAGAATACAAAACAAAATATTAAGTGTATATAGCTATACAGAACACACGATTGAGTGTGTATATCGCAAGACAGAGCTCATGATTAAGTATATATGGCAATACAGAGCCCACTATTAAGTGTATATAGCAATACCGAGCACACTATGAATGTATATGACAATACAAAGCACACGATTTAATGTATATGGTAATACATAACACACAATTCAGTGTAAATAACAATATAGAACAGACGATTAAGTGTATATGGTAATATAGAACACACGATTGAGTGTATATGATAATATACAGAACACACAATTGTAGCAAAATATTGTATTTAAGATACTACTCGTAGATTATCGTAGATTTTGCTTCAATCGTCCATCGTGGCGATGGCTATAAAACAGGGTTATCTTCCCTAGAACTCTGTACTGAGTTATCTGGCTTGACGTCGCCTCGTACCGACTTTCTTCGACTATACTCCGGCGCCAGGTCGTCAAGTAGTCCATATAACAAATATGTGAGTTGCTGTCCTTATGACAGTACTACCACCAGCTAACATCCTGGCACGTCTATACATCGTTAACGTAGCGGATACATGTCTCGCGTACGTCTAAAAACGGCTTCAATATATATAAAATTATTAACTCATATTTACTTATTACTCAATACGTAATGACATTGCGTCTATAACTTACCATCTATCAATGTCATGGCATTTTTATCAATAAAAGATAACAGTGCATTCAATTCTTACCATCTCCCAATTTAGTGTAAATTGCAATATATAACACACGATTGAATGTATATGAACATATACAAAACACACAATTGAGTGTATATAGCAATACAGAACACACGATTAAGTGTATATGAAAATACAGAACACACGATTAAGTTTACATGGAAATACAGAACACATGATTGTGTGTATATGGCAATACAGAACACATGATTGTGTGTATATGGCAATACAGAACACATGATTGTGTGTATATGGCAATACAGAACACATGATTGAGTGTTTATAGCACAACAAAGCACAACAAAGTACGCGATTATATTTCATTTTCAAAAATAACATCATCCTCAACATAATCAGATTCTTAGCTGTTATTGCATTCAAATTTCCGAATATAATTACATTTCTGTTCGACTCATGCGCCGAACTAATATGAAACTGCACAATGGTTTCAATTAATCTATCAAAGATGCAAGTTTCAATCAAATTTTGTTTTGAAGTACCTCCAGGAAGTACAAAACAAAGTCCGATATGTAAGTCGGAATCTATTTTTAACAAATTACTTGCTAAGTTTTCCCAAATGATATCGTCTTCAGATTTAGAAACAGGAGTGTTTTTATCTAAGATTTTTTTTTTTTATTAAATACAGCACCAGTTTAGTATTTGGCTATTTTAAAGTTCTGTTAAATTAAAAAAAAATCAAAACCACCGTTATGAAAATCTTTCTTCAAGCGAAGACATCAATGACCAGATTCGTATTGATCTCCCTATCACTATGTATGTATGTACAAGAGTCCCAATCCGGAAGTCTACCCCTGGACATTGTAGACCGATGGTAGGTATATTTCCGAACGAACGTTCTGCAGTAGCAGTGGATACCGGCATGGCAAGCAGAATATGCAAACAGGTCACTGTATTTGGGTACAATTCCCTATTGGCATTTGCCAATGTGTCACCAAGAGTGCACTGTGGTAAACTGTGGTCAATTGTTATATCGATGGCTTTGCACAAGACTGGTCCAACTCACTATTTTTCACAAAATCACTTTTTTACATATTTGAATAAAGCACATAGAAATTCACATCTTGTTAAAATAATAGACTTTTATTCTTACTTATTTTAATATTGTTGCTAAGAAACAAAAAGGTCTATCTAATAAAAGAAGTTTTCATAGAAGCAAAACAGGTCCAAGTAGAGTTGGTTTGTCTTGCAGTGAACTATTTTACTATACCAGTATTTAAAGCATCAGATAGACTTGTGTTGTTTTGAAAAGAGTTTATAATTGCAGTGGTTTAATATATTTTAATTCTATTGATAATTTAGAAATGGGTTTGGGGCACAAGTTATTCCAACATTTGAGTTAGCTCTCCCCTTACAACAAAGAACATATTGAGTGACGTAGTTGTCAAACACATACAAGAAAAAAGATGTTAAAGTAAGAGTGAGAGCTGAAAGAAAAGATAAAATCAAACTTAAAATAATACTAAAATTGTTTGTTTATCAAAGATTTTCATTTCTAAGTATTAGACTGTGTGACTATGGTATAAAACATAATATAAGTCTTGATTGATAGATTACAAAAGGACAATTTTATATAATAACTTTGTAACTGTATCAATTAAATTTTAAGCAACAGTTTTTGCAAACATGTTTACAGAAGATGGTGGTGGGGATAACTGGCTTATACCCCCCCCCCCCTCCCCCTCCCCTTCCAATAATATGGTTTATTAGTTGCATTATATATGTTGAGTTTTGTATATATTTGAATATGGCAAACTTTTTAGTTTCTTTAAATTAAAGTTACACTCTTCCCCCTAAATATACTAGATCCTTCCCAAATATTGTGCATTAACATAATATTGACAAATATAAGTAATATATTTTAGGCACACATAAAAAACCTGGCTTTGGATACCATGTGTTTGAACTTACTATTGAATTTACTATTGGAAATGAATTTATAGGTTCACTTACATAAACTTGAAGACTCTTTGTCTGTTAATTGTTAGACATTGAGCCTCTACTGTTTTACCAAACCATGAAACATTTGTATTTGATGTCACACACATTACACTTTTGAAAAATGCTATAAACAATGATTCTATAGTTACTTCGAAGATTTCTCTGAAATACTCGATGGCGAGTACTCTTGTTGTTTACAACAACTTTAATGAAAATTTGGCATCTTAATTGATACAAATTTATGAACCAGGTTCATCAGATTGTGATAGTTCAATAATTATTTGTAAGAAACTTATGACAAAGATGATTATTCATCTCAACAAAGTACAGTGTCTATTCCTGAGGTAAAGTGCCATACAATTGCATTGGTCAATGCACATATTTTTTCCAAACCAGAAAAATTTGAATCAGAACCAGAATTGAATGGTTCTGGCATTGAAAGAGTAATAATGGGGAGTTTAATAAATAAACCAAATATATCTTTTGACATATTGACATAATCTGAACTGATGATGATGTTCCATTATGCCTCATAAAATACATGCTATAGTCTAAATCTGTTCCAGAAACTTACATTGATTAAACTTTTAAGCAAATGATTTTACCATGGAAACTGAAGTAACTGATTCTGAGCATACAAGTTTAAGCCACAAAACTGAGTAGGGGTAGTCAAACAATAAATTTTGATATTGAAGTGTTGATAAATGAAGAAATGGATCTAAGATCTAAGATGATCCGGAAATAATGTCAATATGTCATCCACAATGAAGAAGACAAAGAAGACAAAATTAATAGAAAATTTAAGAAGTAACATTGTGAATAAAAAAATAAATCAAGAAGGATATATAGCAGTTTAGCGGATAACACAACGCGATAAGTCAAAATGTCACCTAATCATATCAGATGGGAAAAAAAGTAATAACATTTTCATCAATTCCAGAAAATGGCATTTCAAAGTTGAAGGTCAATCTGTTCCTGTAATGCAAAACATTTCTCTTGCATTTGCCAGATATAGATCATGCAATGGTAGACATGGCTTTAAAAAAGTGTGGATTTACTTGAAACAAAATATCTAAAGCAGGAAAGAACACTAATAGACTTACTAGTATTCCTCCAGATCAGGTAGCTCAAATTAAGGAACATAATTTTATACATGTAAATGAGTTTCTAATAGAATTCACAATTTACTGCCAATATTGAGTTTATTCTTACCCGGAACCACACAGGTTGTCAGTAGTCAAATATTTCAGTCTACCATCACTTTTACCTCATTCTGAGCCACAAGTCTGAGTTGGGGGTGGGTAGAGGTATATCAATAGGCTTATTATACCCAGTATGATGATAATAAATAAAATAGGTGTAATTTATAGCTAGTACTTTATTGCTAGATAAATGGATATAGCCTGGGTGATTTTAAGCTGTACTAGATAAAGTTATAATCATAACATTGTTAAAGAAAAAGATTAAAAGCAGGCAATTTATCTTTGAAAATATTATTTTAGTCGACAAAATAATTAATGTATATTGTTATACTCAATAACATTTTATTTCTTATTTGAGATAGGCTAGCATCTAGTTACGAATATTTAATTTGAAAAAAATCTTCCTGTTTGCATGGTTATATATCTTATTATTTAGTAAGCTAAATTATTATTTTAATGGCAGAGGCCAATGAAATCATTACTTGTTACCAAACTGACTGTACAGTTATAATGTCAATTTTGATTTGTAATGTAAAAATAAAACTTTGAATTCTTATCATCAAAAATCTTAAAAAGTCAGAGTTCTGTACTAAGTTGAACCTATTTCACATAAAAACAATTCCCTTCAAGACTTAAAATACTCTAGTTGGTCTAGAATGACTCTTAATGTATCAGTGCAAGACAAGCCCAACTCAACTTGGTCTTGTCTTGCACTGAAATATTTAATGCGAAATAGGTCTAAGTTGAGTTGGACTTGACTTGCGCCAAGATATTCAGTGCAAAATGAGTCCACTTCTCAAATACACTATTTCCAGTTATAAAAATGTAAATTAAATTACATAGCATAAATTCATGTATGATTAAGTATAAATATGCTTTGTTATATCCTTCTTATCCAAATATTAAAGAATATAATCAGTTTTTTGCTTCTCCTGAACAATTTTCAAAAAGTGACTTGGTCCAGTCTTGCGCCAAGCCATCGATATGTCTTTGGTAACTTTTAGTAACTAACTGTTTATCTATTTCTCTTACAGGTATTTGGTCCATTTATAATCCACTATATACCTTTTATAATGCGCGACCGAACCCTATGTAAGGGCCAGTTAAGAAATTGACTCTGGGCGCTGCCATATTGAAACGTCACGATCACGTGTTAAAAACACGGCATTCACCACATGAAGGCCGCCATTGTTTTTCTAAACAGTGCATTATGGGAATGTACAAACCGGTATTGATATTAAAAGCCGGGCCCAATTAGCTCAGTCGGTAATGCGTCTGACTATCTATCCAGGGATCGTGAGTTTGAATCCCCGCCCGGCAAAAGTCTCCGTGATGATTGATAAACGACATTGTGTCTCATTATCATTCGTCTGTCACCGCCGATTCAAGTGGGAAAGTTATCAGTTACTTGCGGAGATAGGGTGTGCTTGAGTACTGGTTAATCCCAGGAAACAGTGGTTAGGTTAACTAATCGTCTGTTAGCCTCGATGGCATAAAATTGACGCTAAATATTCAATCAATCAATCAATGATATGAAAACCTGGTCATGTTCCGACCACTTTCCGGCTAAAAGGAAGCTTTAAATGCGGTGAGTGTAATAATTGATTGTGACGTTTTAATGCACAAATTGAGATCACTATGAATTGTTCTTTGTATATTTAATAAGGGAATAATGATTCTAAAATCTTGCTTAAATGAGGTCTTGGAACTTCTCTTTTTTGACAATTTTTCGCCGTTTCTGACAGATACCTACCTAGTTAATGTTTATAATTTTCAAATAACCATGAATGTTCTCAGTAATTATGATATGCTGAACCCACAACAACAAAATTAAATAGCTACAGTTGTTTATTTTACTCGATACATCTGAAATATAAAGACAGTTTACCGGCGTGACATATTTTCAGCACGTACATTTAAATCAAATGGCAAATACACATCGCCTAACTCATTATAGTGTCATATATCATAACCCAAGTGATGAAAAAAGTCAAATTTGAAAATATTGGAATTAAAGTTTTTATATAAATTAGGCTTTTCTGGAGGAATGAAACATGAACAGAAAAAATATCATCATCGGTATGTAGGAAACCTTTTTTTAAGTTTAAACAATATTAGCTCAAATTTAAAAATATATATCTTTTAATAAATTCAAAGAAAAATGCAATTTTTATGTAAAAATATATTCATTAAACAACGCTCAATCATGCTTTTGTCATTGAAATAATGCCAATTGAATAATATGTATATAATATACTTGATGATGCTATGACATAATTTTTGTTTAAAATAGGACTTGTCTCTAACATCTCCTACCTGTTTATCCAAATTTTAGTTATTAATAAAGACCTTTGCATAGTACACGACCCAGGGATTTACGTTACATTAAAAACATACACAACATCACATAATTATATATTATATAACAATAACAAGATACCAGCATAAAGTAACCCCTAGTTGGCACTGCACATGATGATCGTCGGCTTCTTCATAATGTATGTTTAAGAGATTTTGGGAACAAGTAATTATCAGAAACATTCTTACATTATGTGGATATATAAATATACTCAGACATTTACGTTTTGCAGGCACATTGATATTATTATTCTCAGGCACAGTGAAAATATAAACCTCAGAAACTGTGACTATATATCATAGTGACTGCAATTCTCGGATACTAACAAAGACAGTTCCCAGACACAGTGGCATTGTTGTTCTCAGACAGTGATGATATGATTCTCGGAGACAGTGGTAACTTTTCTAATACAGTAAGTTTACAGAAAAACAAGAATACATCTCGGCAACAAGATCATAGTTATGAAGCTTTCACCCAGAAAGGTGGATAAAGGTCACACCGGTCATGTCCCAGGGATCAAACATCAATCTAGATGTCGTGTACCGGACATTTTATTATCCATTCAAAAGCAAGCACGATTGAATTTGTAAAAAGTACATGTACACCTTAAGTTTTCTTAAGACAACTTATATGATTTTAAACTCGGATCAGCCTGCACATCCATGAAATATTGTTAGGGTTTACACTGTTTGTTACTCAGTAAATAAATTATGAAAAACACTTTTATAAAATCAGGAATGATTTTAAGAAAAAATGTTTTAAAGACAGTCAAATATCTATTACTTCTGTTTTAATGAATATCTGTCAGTTTATCAATGAACTCCATAATTTTATTTATACATGTAAAAATGTATGTCATGAAATTATATCAAGTAAACGATTATTAATGAATTGACTGTATGTCTGTATAACAAATATCAATGCATTATAAACTATGACATGTTTTACTGTTAAACATTGAGTGTTTTTTTTACTGTGTTTGTATATTTAATATATACTACTTCTTACTGCAAATAAATAAAGATCACCAATCTAAAGATGTCTTCTTCTTCACATTCCAGAACTGATCCACGTTACAACAAAGAGTGTAAAATAACTTTCAGTAACCAAAAAAAAAGAAAGGTAACCAAGTAACCAAATATAGAGACATGTTTTTTTTCCAATATTCTTAAGTTATTTTGTAGATTTGCTGTTGTAACCTGGAGTAACCTTTAGTTACCAAAGACAAAAAAAGGTAACCAAGTAACCAGAAATAGAGACAGATTTTTTTTCCTCAATATTTCTCAAATATAATTTTGTAGATTTGCTGCAGTAACCTTGAGTAAACTTTGGTTACAAAAGACAAAGAAGGATCACTTAGTAACCAGAAATAGAGAAATGTTTTTTTTTATTCAATAATTCAATATTTCTTAAATATGATTTTGTAGATTTTCTGCAGTAACCTGAAGTATACTTTAGCTACAAACGACAAAGAAGTGTAACCAAGTAACCAGAAATAGAGAAATGTTTTTTTTTTCAATATTTCTAAAATATGATTTTGTAGATTTGCCGCAGTAACCTGGAGTAACATTCAGTTACCAAAGACAAAGAAGGGTAACCTTGTAACAAGAAATAGAGACATGTTTTTTTTTCAATATTCCTTAAATATGATTTTGTAGATTTTTGCTGCAGTAACCTGGAGTATACTTTAGCTACAAAAGACAAAGAAGGGTAACCAAGTATCCAAAAATAGAGAAATGTTTTTTTTTCAATATTTCTTAAATATTATTTTGTAGATTTGCTGTAGTAACCTAGAGTGACTTTCAGTTACCAAAGACAAAGAAGGATAACGGTGTAGCAAAATGACCAAGGGCTGACAACTCGTGACGGTAGAATACAAGTTTACTCAAAATAAAATTTAGAATTTACAATTTTATTTTTACATGAATAAAATTACATATATACAATTACATGTATACAATATACCGTATACAAATTAAAGCTAATTACTCATCAACAAAAGAAAAATACCGCGGGTTTTAAAAATGTTCTATGATGGAATAAACACTTTTTTAATCACAAGTTCTTTCTCCTACACGTTCCGTATATCTATACCGCGATACAAACTGTTTACATTATATTAATGTTATAACTGTTAAAATACACTAATATTTGTATTTACCACGTCCGGATTATCGTAGATTTAGTGTCAATCGTCCCTCGTGTCGATGGCTATATTAACAGAATTATCTTCCCCGGAACTCTGTACCGAGTTATCTGGCTTTATGTCGCCTCGTACCGTTTATCTTCGACTGTATTCCGACGCCAGGATCTATTTTGTGGGTTGCTGTCCTTACGACGGTACTGCCACCAGCTGACTTCCTGTAACGTCTATACGTCGTTAACGTAGCGGACACTTGTCTCGCGTACGTCTAAAAACGGCTACAATATATATATATAAGCTCAGATTTACTAGTTACTTAATACGTAATGGCACTGCGTCTATTACTTACCATCTATCAATTTCAAGGCATTTATATCAATAAATGATAACAGTGCATTCAATTCTTACCATCGAACAGTTTCATGTAGATTTATGAACATATTATAACAGTGCATTCAATTCTTACCATCTAATAGTTTCATGGAAGATTTATCAATATATGATAACAGTTCATTCAAATCTTACTAACAGCAGTGGTTGTTTAAAGAACATCTCATATATGACCTTCCGTCAATCCCAAAGTAGCAATTATATCTATACCTAATTCCTCATTTATAATATAAACAAGTACCAACCTATTCTGTATCTATTCATTTTGTGAATATCAGAATATTCATCAACAAAATTTTAATACACATATCAATCAATTCTAGCATGATGAATTTCAATACTTCATCGTAAACACGATATCAACAGCTCAAAATACGTTCTCAGATTCCCCGGCCTATATTCTAACAAAACAACTCCCAATACCGCGTGTGAAATTAAATTACAGACATTCTCGTCGGAATTTATATGAACAATTTATACAATTTTACTTATCTGATTACGTCAAAATATATCTATAGACATTTTAATAACCATAAACAACATAATAAAAAACTCATAATTCATATACCCATTTGCCGTTATGTAATGGAACAGTAACATGCCGAATCCTTCTCGTCACAACTATGATTTTGTAGATTGCTGCTGTAGCTTGAAGTAACCTTTAGTTTACCAATGACGGAAAAGGATAACGAAATAATAAGAAATAGAGACATGTTTTTTTTTTTAATATTTCTTGAGTGATTTTCAAGGTTTGCTGCAGTATCCTGGAGTAACCTTCAGTTAGCAAAATCGAAGAAGAGTAACCAAGTACCATGAAATAGAGACATGTTTCTTTTCTTAAAATTTCTTAAATATGATTTTGTAGATTTGCTGTAGTAACCTAGAGTAACCTTAAGTTACCAACGAAAAAGAAGGATAACCAAGTTACCAGAAATAGTGACATGTTTTTTTCAATAGTTCTTAAATATGATTTAGAAGATTTGCTGTAGTAACCTGGTGTATCCTTTAGTTACTCAAGACAAAGATGGATAACGAAGTAACCAGAAATAGAGACATGTTTTTTTTCAATATTTCGTAAGTGACTTTGTAGATTTACTGCAGTAACCTTTAATAACCTTCAGTTACCAAAGACAAAGAAAGGTGTACAAAATTTTTCTTAATATTTATTAAATGGGATTGAAGATTAATAGATTAGTAACCTGGAGTAACCGTCAGTTACCATAGACGTAGAAAGATAACGAAGTAACCAGCGATAGAGATATGTTTTTTTATATTTTTTAATTCTAACTATTGTAACAATATGTGTAGCATAAATGCTTTTCTAGGTTACAAAAGAAATATAACATGTAACTTGAGTTAACAAAGGCAAATAGTGGGTTAAAAACGCACTTAATTGTGCATAGGTGCCTTTTATCTCGTATAGTCCATCCCATACGACCGGATAATTTCTCTGCTCTGCCACCAGACATGATACCTCTTTGGCTTCTTAAACGGCATCCACTAGGTTACATGTTTTATTTTGAATAGTGAGACCAACAGAGCTAATACAGATTCAACAGATACCAGACTTACTATAAACCCGAATTGGGTAATTGCGAGTTTAAATGGTCCGACCTTGCTATCGCCGTAATTCACACTCCTAGCTTCCAGCACAGCCACAACAGTTTAATAGAAACATCTAAACATGTGCAATGCATCTGCTCTGGCAACCAATCGAGTTTCAGAAAGCGACTGTAGTTTCATGTGATTCATTGCCGCCCGGCTCTCTTCGTCATTTGGAAGTGTCTCCTTTTAGCGCAGAAGTCAACGCTACTTCTGGAACAGTTTTGATCATATTACGTATTAACGGTTTCCCAGTGCAAGTATAGAAGCTAAGGCCAGGCAATGTGCCCTTCAATGCGTGTATATCGCTTGAAGATTTTCCTGTCTGATACGAGCTTGCACGCCACCGAATTTCCTCGGAAATATTGGATGCTCCATCGTAACCCTGGTTGCAGCATTCGATGCCTCGTCGGCCATTAATCCGAAAAACGCCGCACTGTTTAAATTTTGATCTGTTCATCATAAATATTTGGCGTATACATCGTTTTTGGGTCACCATTTTTCAGGCGGTTATTTAACAATGAGTTGTGCTTAGCTTGGTACTCAAGTAGCGTAATTAGGTTCCCACGTTCTTTTTCATGTCCCCGTAGAGGTAGATTTTGCCAACCGCATAGAGTAGTTTCTACTATAGTATGGAGGATTTTTGCGATTTATATGTACAAGACATTGTATGACGATGACATAGACGAACCTGTGTATTTTTATTCACCAGCTGGAATACGCCTTAAGTTCTCTGTGTAGAGCGGTCTTTTCATGGTTGGACATCAGTTTATCAATGCTGCTTGGGTCACAGTATACTCCGCCGAAAACCGAAGTCAATGGTAATCATTAAACCAGTGACTGGATACTCCGCAAATTTCTGTTGACATACCTAAAATAATAAAGTACAACGAATCAATAGTGAAAGATCAAACTATTTGAAATATAAAGCACGTTCTACGAAAACTGGGCTTTTGGCAATTTGAGACCAATATATAGTGTATACCCAGATCAGACCTCGCACAACCGGGTCTATACTCTTCGGCTTTGCTAGATATCATCTTAGAGACTGTCTATGTACAGCTTCTGATGACGGAGCCATACACGTTATACTCGTGTATGACCGCACAGTTTAGCGCGGGCTGATTTGGGTCTTGCATACAATGGGGACACATTACCACAAACTAAGTTTTCGCACTCCTCACTGGGGCTGATCTTATACACAACACACTAGTATACATTGTAAAGTAAATTAACAGTTGCCTCCCTTTATTGAAAAATATTACCAGCGAATCAAACAAATCAATAAATTAATTATTTACTACTAGTTTATGTGCAACACTCATTGTGGTGGATCACTTATAGACTTACAAACATATTTAAAATACATAATATAGACATATTTGTTTACACATCAGCTGGCGTTATTTAAAGTATATCGTTTAGTTTAAAAATATTTATTTGTTATCAGCATATAACATATACATATATTCAATATACAGCAATATATAACAATAGAATTGAGAAGAAAGCTATTTCGAGCTTGTACAAAGTCTCCCTTCTGAATATTTTGCAAGGACTATACAATGGTGTTACAAACGCAAAGAAAACAAATTAATTACTGTGAAGAGAACAATGTCGAAAGGAGTAGGTCAAGTAGATATATAGAATAAAGAAAGGAGAGTTGTGATCACATGATGCCTATTGAGGTGTTGTGGGTCACTCTTATGACAATAAAGGATAGTTTCAACTCAATGAATAAAACGCTCGGTCTTCGAGATGTACGTTTGAACATGGTAAAATATTTGACGATTGACATCATCAGAGAGAGTGTCATTGCCGGACAGCAGTGTATTTAGATCCAGACGAGTAATAGGACGTAGGACTTCAAGGAATATAGTTCGTTGACGGTGATATAAGGGCATTAAGAGATAGTAACAAGTATCCTCAGTTTCACCACAGACACAGGTAGGGCTTTCTACAATGTTTTTGGAGAACAGATGCTCTTCCAAAGAACTGCAGTGCATCCGTAACCGCACATGCTGAATTGTCGAATCTCTTCTACCATCATAGTTAAATTTTGGAACAGTCGTCTTGTTAAAATTCAGAGTGTGCTTGAAAGACATGACGGAAACAGCAGACCGGGTGCCAGGAGATAGTTTGTTCCATTCTGATATAGTGGAGGGCAGGAAAGATGCAGAGAAGTTTTGGGTATTGAAAGAAACGTTCCTATTTTAGTCAGAATTTCGTAGGCCGTTGGTTGCAACATTACCTACTGTCTCGGGAATCATATGGGATCGAGGGACTGTTGAGCATTTTATAGAAGTGGACCAATTTATGTTTTCGTCTGCGCGACTTCAAAGGTTCAAGAGCGGATTCTTTCCAAAGTTATTAAGTGATACAAGGCTTGTTGCTCCCGTAATGATTCTGGCTGATTCCATTTGGATTATATTGAAGTCTTCTTCTTCAGCTTTGGTTGTATTATCCCAAACGACGTCAGCGTATTCGAGTGTAGGCCTTGCGAAAGAAGTGCAAATAGTTTCGACGCTTCAGTGTGAATTTGAGAAAGCGCAGAGTTTTAACTCAAGTCCAAGCGTTTTTGGTGATGTCTTCAATGTGCTTGAGAGAGAGAGAGAGAGAGAGAGAGAGAGAGAGAGAGAGAGAGAGAGAGATATTCAAAGGTGTTTGTGAGTGTTGACTTCCTGTATTTGAATAAATGAAGTAAATATTCCGTTTAAGCAAGATTGAAAGTTACTAGCCAGGTTGAAGCCCAGTCATTGATGTTTTGTAAGTCAGAATGTAGACGGAGAGAGCATGCTGATGGCTATCGATAATGATATAGACGGTTGTGTCGTCAGCAAAGAGGCAAATCGCAGAGTCAATTTCACAAACAATATCGTTGATGTAAACAAGAAACAATAATGGACCAAGAATAAATCCTTGAGGAACACTAGTTGATATTGTAACCGTGTCAGAAGAAGATCCGGATAGGACTACACATTGTGTTCTGCCAGCTTAATAATCCTTGAACCAAGGAGATACCACTGCGTTCATGTTTTAATAAAATTCCTCTATTCCATACGCAGCCGAATTCTTTAGATATGTCACAAATAACAGCTCGAACCTTTTTACCATCATCTAGAGCCATGCAAAAGGTATGGTAAATACATGTAAGCTGATTGACAGTAGAATCCTTAGGGACGAAGCCAGACTGAAAAGAAGAGATGAAGTTGTTGTCATGGAAGAAATTAAATACATGTTTGTGGCTTTTTTTCAAGGACTTTACTGATTGCACTGAGTAGGGAGATTGGCCTGTAGTTGCTAACATCATGAGGATATTTCTTCCTGTAGATTGCATAGACATGGGCGAGTTTTCATTGACGGGGACTTTCTTTGAATAAATGTAGGGAGTAGTTGAAAAGATCACAGAGAGGTCGGTTTTGTTCTTTTAGGACTATGGTATTGAGACCGGTGGCTTTCCCTAATTTAAGAATTTTAATGGCGTCAGTTACTTCCTTAGGTTGGATGTTGATGTTGGTGAGTTTAGGACCGTCATCGTTGATGGTAGGGTTGGGAGGCCTTTGTTCGCGTCATCTAGGAGTGTTTGTGCTTGAAATAATGTGTTGTGTATGTCTGTGTTTTCTGTGTTTCGTATGTGTTGTTGTGATAAAATGTTGGGTTGCTTTTTGTAGAGAAATTAGGATTAATGAAGCCTTTTAGGAGTTTCCAGTAGTCGGACGAGTGATGTTGTGGTAGCTGGTACTTTAGTTTGTCAGCCATTTTGGTGTTGTATGCATGTTTGGCATTACGTACGAGCAAATTTGTTTTGTTGCGTATGGTGTTATGTATTCCAATGGTTGTTTGTTTTGCGTGCTTTGATGTATGATCGTCTTCGTCGTCATTTCTGATTGTATTGTGCATCCGAGGTGGGTCGGTGGGTCGTACTGTTACAGTTTTGTTAGGAATGCACTCATCAAACAAAGAAAGTAAAGCTGCAGTGAGACTAGAAGAATACACGTCAATATCAGCATCAAAGCAAGATTGCCAATCAAAATCAGATACACTGGTATGCAACTGATCAAAGCTGGCTTCCGAAAAATAACTTGACTTTTCGCTCGAAGGGTGCGTGTCGGGGTTTAAGGTATCTGATACAACAAAAAAACGGACAATGGTTGTGAATAGACTGGGAAGACTCGGTGAAATTTGTTAGGTCTGAAATTAGTTTGGAGAGGCCGAATTGCATACAAATGTTGTCAATTTTCAATCGAGATGCACGTTTGAGACAGTCGAGATTATAATCACCAGCAACCACTATATTTTTAATCTTAGTATCGAAAGCTATGGCTACGGAATCCTGAATACACGAAAGGACAGCAGCATTGGAACGCGGTGGACAGTAGAAAACGCCGAACAGAATAGGTTTATGTTTCACCTTCAATTCTAACATTTAATGTCGTTCACCTCTATGTCTTGCCTTCGGCGAGCAGTAATCGTGTCCTTAACATATACAAGAGCGATATCTGTCAGTCGGGTGATCCTTAATGGCGGGTGTTTGGTAGTTGGAAAAGCAAATATCAAATGTAGATGTGCTGTTATTCAACCAGATTTCCGTGAAAGCCAATACATCAAATAAACATAAATCAGCATACAGTTGGCGTATCTTTGGAACAAAACCTTGGACATTATAATGAACAAGTGAGAGATTACTAGAAATAAGTTCCGAGAGGACAACTGATTCGAAAGACAAAGTGGATGTCTAGCCGAAACTCAAATCGGATGTACTAGATAAGAAAGGAAGTAAGAGTGTTTAGGATGTGAAGGAGTAATGCAATAGGAAATAGATATACAGCTCTGAGGCAAGACATATCATTTTCACTCAAAATCAAACGGTTTCATTTGAGAGTTCAAATACATTATATTTTTGATATAATAAAAAAAAAAAATCTTTTGTAAATAACCATGGGTTTAATCAATTGTTATAAAGGTTATGATATGCTTAAACTATAAATTACTATTGAAAATGTTACTACAATACATAATTTTTGGAATAAGGGCATTTTGATATTACAAACACAATTACACACGCCATATTTGCCTTTTTCCTACAGCCAGAAAAGTGGTCGGATCAGCCGGAACAAAACCGGGTTTTAATACCACCATTCGATGTTTATTGAAGGCTATGTGCGACGCTTGCTTTTGTAAACCACAACTTATTGAAAAAGTGTGAAGAAAAAACGTTTGGACCTGGAAGTTAGTCTGGTACCCTGCCCAACTTCATTCCGTTTCTCTCTGTTACGTAATGGAAGGTAACGGAATGAAGTTGGTATCTATGTTCTGTAGTACCTCCATTAGTCAGCACTGCGTCAACCTACAGCTTGAGAATTTCTAACGACTTTATAAATACCACGACTCGCACAAATCTGTACTCCAAAACTTTTCTCCCATATGTCATTCATGAGTGGAATAAATAACCTCATTTAGCACGGAACGCCGATTCAGTCACTTTGTTCAAATTCTATTTAAACCGAGACTAAGTGCAAGTTCCAAAATACTTGTAAACAGGCCCCCAGAAAAACCCAGCTTCTTCATGCATGACTTTGCACTAAATGTAGCACTCTGAATCACCTCCTATTTTTAAAAAAATACTGTCGAATCCTTGCTCTGTCGATGTGGAACTATCGAAGATACATACTACTACTCTAATATTTGTCCCCTACTCACAGACAGACGCGAAGAACGTTTTAATACCACATCTCCCCTATGTACAGTATATTTTAATGTAATTTTACATGGCAACACTTTGCTACCCAATGAAACAATTATCAATACATTTGAAGCTGCGCAAAGAATTATTATGGCTAGCATTCGTTTCTAAGTAATAATTCCTCAAACTTTTCCATACGTCTTAAAGCAGATACATACATAGGCACCATGGGCCCAGCTATCACCGACCCACTCGTCAGAAGTCCTCTTAGCTTCTTTAGATAAGTTATCTATTTAAAAATCAAATAGTAAAACATAAATATTATTCCTAGTACATGTTTTAACTTAATTTGATTTAATATTCTTTTCTTCTATTTACATTTTTGTTTATTCAATTACAATAAAGTTGTCTGTTATCGTATCTCTTAATGTACCGCCATGTTACAGAGTACATATTATGCTATTTCGAAGAAATATTCTGTAAGAAATGTATTCTTCAAAGAGTTACCATAAGTTTCAATTTTATTAAGAAGTATATTTTCATACAGTATAACAAAATGGGAGAATAAGGTAATAGCACGATAAATGTCGGTTTGTTAGCACCTTTAAAGGGATTATATTGGCAAGTAACACAAAAACGCTGTTAATCCAGACATTTCCTGTATGCAGTATGCACAAAATAATGCTTATGTATTGACGTATAACCTTTATTTGCTTGAAAGTTATCAAATTAACAGTAATTGAATATTTGCAAAAACTTTAATACGTCCCGTAATAAAGTATTGCACAATGTTTACATTGAGCTTCGTAAACTTCCTGAACAAAACTCCGAAAACGACATTGTCAACGAGTCTTCACGATGTTATCCGATGATTGATCAGAAACCCGAAAGCGGTTCGTTCAAAATGGCAAATGTAAACAAAAACAAAAACGTGGCTTCAGAAACTTGATGTTTGTAATAAAGAGGTTATGCAATTAGACACTTTAGACGCGCATATCTCTAAGTTATAAGTATATTTTCATGCAGGGCATGTGTATTGAGAACAGGGAATTACGGTAATATGCAAATATAATCCATTAAATAATGTGATAATTACCCCTCTTTCATAATTCTAGCAGAATATAGTTCAGAAAGTTATTTTCTAACAGTTATACCACTATATATATTAAATGTTCATAAACTACTCTGTCTATTCCTCGGACTTTGGCATTTTTCGCTTTACACAATTCCAGATTGACAGATTCTAAAGAAACCTCAGCTACTGATACAGTCGAACAGTTTTAAACAAATAACTCAGAATTCACATTTGTCATTTTATTCTTAATATCTGTTTTAAACTTTGGCTCATAGTTTAACTGATCAAATGGAGTGTATAACTGTTTAAAGTAATTACCCCAAGGTATTGTACTTTGTTCTGCATTTCTACAAAAACATTCGCCAAATTTCATTTCATTACCTACAGAATTACACGATTTTTGCCGCTGGCTGTTTATAACCTTCCAAAATGTCAAACTTTAAATTCAAGGGATTCGTCAACTTCGCGGTTTAATACCAGTAAATTTTCTTCAATAACGCATCTATGTTCCCTGCGAAAATTTGTTTTTGATTTTTTTTTATATGAGATATTTGTATTTGAAATAGCATCATGCGGTCTACCATTAGTGACCCAGGCTTTACGACGGTCATTTTGCTGACCAATATGGCTGGGATATATGTATGTGACGAACTAATTAACGATGGTACTAGTGTCTCGTATAGAACATTAATTACATTCGTATCAGCAATACCACCTTGTAATGAATGAAGCAAATCAACAATTTTATCTAATAACAAAGTGTACTGTAGTAGAACCTCGGGGGTCGCTTTTGACCATTTTAGTCTAGGCGCTGTATCAAAACTATTAGTGTTTAACTGAAGTTGTGGAACACATACACTACAGAATACAGGCATATGTGTAGACATAGCTATCATCAATAAATCCACGCTACTCTTTGAACTTTTAGTAACACTTTAATCCTGTGAAAAAACGACAGAGCGACTCATTTTGCACACACTTGAGTTAATATCATCTCAAGATTTGGAACCTTTTATAATTTGGTTACCCGATTTAATCTATTATCCCGATTTCCTATTTGACACCTTTTCGAGAGAAACTAGTTTTATGTTTAAATTGCTCATAGATAATTCAAAATTGTCTTTACATGGTTTTACATTGCCTTTTAATACTTTGATTTCATTCTTCAATCTAACAACGCCGGTTAGCTTGTCCGTCTCAATCCTTCCAATACACATGTTTATCTGTTCTAAAATGAATGGGAATAGCGTTAAATAGTTTCAGTATGAAACACATCCGCCGGGCCCAATAAGCTCAGTCGGTTACGCGTCTGACTATCAGGGGTCGTGAGTTCGAATCCCCCGCCCGGCAACAATCTCCGTGATGATTGATATACGACATTGTGTCTCATTATCATTCGTCTCTCACCACTGATTCAAGTGGGAAAGTTATCAGTTACTTGCGGAGATGGGGTGTGCTCGAGTACTGGTTAATCCCTGGAAACAGTGGTTAGGTTAACTGATCGTCTGTTAGCCCTTGATGGCATAAAAATGACGCTAAATATTCAATCAATCAATGAAAAACATCTAAACTTGAGACATAATCACAATGTCAATGGAGACATTGTTACACGTTTTGGTCGCTCATTGTAAATATGTATATTGATGTAAATATATATTCATGTCGTATTAATAAAAATGTAAATTGTCAAAAGATGTTATGTTTTTTTTTTATTAATAACAGAAAGTAAAATTATTGTTCACCCCGTTTCGAACTTTCACTGTTGGTGAAATCTTCCGATACACCCCATAATCTATTGTTAAGACGTCCGGTGCCTAACACTTGAACGCACTTATCTTTATCAAATCTATGATGCACCCAGTTTTGAACTTTCACTAATGATGAAATCTTCAGATAAACCCCCGTGCTTCCGATACACCCACGCATTATCATATTTATAGGTATGAGTTACACTACTTGTATAACTTGATCCCATAAGTCTTGACTTGCAGTGCATGGTGTACTGGGTTTGATACTCGTTGCAGAATGACTTTTGATATAAATAGTGTGTGTGTGTGTGTGTGTGTGTGTGCGTGTGTGTGCGTGTACGTGTACGTGCACGTGCGTGCGTGCGTGTAAGCTTGATAGATAAAATCGTTATTTCCTCAATATTTGGAGAGCATATAATAATATATGTACAAATTGCAGTAAATAATTACATATAATTGAAAAATACTTACTGAGTTAAAGTGAAAAATGAACATATGATACGCTTAATATGATTTTCAGAGCTCAGGTAACCTCCCCACCCTCCAAATAATTGTAGTGCTCATACACCAATTAAAGTATCGTTTACCTACAAAATACTTATAATTATACTCAATTACTCGAAAAGGCAGGCTGTTTCATTTAAAAGGAAATTTTATTTTGTTTGTATTTATGTCTCTGTAGGTACTTTAGTGACAAGACAATAAGGGGCAAACAATAAGATAAAACAATCAGCTGCACATTGTTATTTTTATTATGAAATATTTTTATATATTTAAATAAATATCATAAAACACCTTTGTTTAATCATTTATTTATTTATTAAATTATCTTAACCGGGTATATACATTGTTGCTATATTCATTTATTAAATGAACTTGTGCATTGCAGGAGAAAAGACAACTCTGGGAATACCGAAATACACTTACATTAACCTCAGAATAAAAATATACATTAACATAACCCAATAACTCCTAAATTTTTTAGAAAATATTTTGGTCAACCATATCTGATGTTTAAGCAAAGAAACTTACCTTAATTTAATAAAAATAATTGTATTTCGGTTATAATCGAAATCAAGGGAAGTATCTCGTAATAATCGAAAGACACATTAACACAAATATTGGGTAAATACGCATCAAATCGTACATTTTTAAATGTTTTTTTTTTAAGAACAACATTTTAAATTCATATCTGATAAATAAAATAAAAGAAACATGATCATTTATGCCTTAAATAACTAGAGTCATGTGTCTTTCGGTTATCAGGTGCCTTTCGTTTTTTCCAGTCACCCCTTTGTTCAAATGTTCAGTGTTTTACAGTTATACGAGGTATGTCCCAAAAGTAATAGGACGACCTTGTCATTTTTGTATCTAGGGCGTTACATGCAAACCAATGGTATGAATGGATAGATCGACACATCTTCTATTGTCATGAAACATCAAATTAACTTTTAGTCATCGTTAAGTTCATGCAAAATGCACTATAGTAACGCAAGTTTGGAAGTACGGGGGTCTTTGAAATAAAGACGCCATTTAAAAAACAATATTGCTTTGGAAAGCAGATAATTTCCTCAGTATCGTACCAAATGTTATAAAATAACAGTGGAACGCAATTTCAGATCATGTTCGAATGTCGTTTAAAAATTCGACGTTTTCGTTTAACATTTGAATATTCTGCGCACTTTTGAAATCACAAGTGCGAATTTGAATAGTAAAGAAATTGGACGACGTCACGCCTAGAGTGGAAATTTGGAGTGTGGTAAATTTTATGTTGGGTGTAATATGACCCCCGCAGATTACTCTGAAGTTTGTTTTACACAGCTCTTTAACAAATTGCTTATCCTGGAGTTTTATCTATTTGTGGTACCAACGGTTTTCCGATGGTTAATTGTGGTCATATTGCTATCTAAAAATCCCTTCTTTTCTTCATTTTTAAATTGCTTAAGGCATCATTTTATTAAAATTAAATGAATAGTACAGTACAGTATAATAGAAAACCCAATTACTAAGAGGTCGGTCATCGAAGCTGGGTAACATGGGCGCACACACACCAAGCTGCAGTCTGTAGGCTGTTTGGGCCGAATTACTATTAAAAGAACGGTTTTGTTTTGAACACTACCTTCTCACTACCCACCACCATTATATTACAATTTGATATAGCAAACAGCCAAAGAAACGCAACAGATAACTGGCAAAGTTTCCAAAATAAAGGTTTTGAATCGAGTTGGTCTTGAACCATTCAGATGTGTTTAACTGAATTTTTTATAGACTTATATACATGACGAATCGGGAAACGTATTTTTATTTAGGTAAAATAAGAAAACAAACGAACTTTAAGTATCATTGCAATAAAAATGTTTTTTATGACGGCCTTAAAAGTCGGCACGTATTTTGATTTCGGGCGAGACCAGCTCAATCGGTAACAATTTTAACTGTCAATCCACGGGTTGCAGGTAGAAATTCCCGCCTGGCTATAGTCTCTGTGGTGAGGCCCTGAGGGGGGGGGGGGTGTCTCTATTCCCTGGATCTCTTAAAGTAATGCCTATTGTTCCCCAGATCTCTAAAAGTATTTGCCAAAGTTCCCCAAAAGTATTTTGTCCATGTTTCCCAGATCTTTAAAAGTATTTTCACTGTTCCCTAGATCTCTAAATGTTATAAACATAGTTCCCTGAAAGTACCAAATAGTGTTCCCTTAAGTAAAACGTTTACTATAGTCTTCTCTATTACTATTTACACATCATCATAATTAGCAAAATCCATGCACTTCCTTTCCTTGTTCTTTCTGGCTCACCCTCTGCATCTATTTCTCTGTATGTCAAACGTCTTGACAAGGGCTGTTTGAATATGCATGTAATCCTCATCATCATGTTCAATGAAGTCGTGTTTGACTTCACTAGAGAGGACACATAGGATATCTCAAGGTGAAATACCCAAATTTGACCCCGGGAACCCATCTTCTACAGCCAGTTCAGAAGACTCCCATAGTAACAATGTTTCTGTTTGTTTCATGTAAATTATCTACGGTCTATGGCTTGAAATTTCGTTAAAAATGTGCTTAAAGTTCGGTGGCAGGGGGCATTTGTGGTTTAATCACACTGGATCAAGAGCTTGTCCGAGATTTTGTGGCTATATAAATGCTGTGCAAGTTTGGTCAAGATTCGTTGAAAAATGACGTGGGGATGCTATCGCATCTACAAGAAAAAGGTTAACCGACAGACACTTTACCACGACATAAGCCCTGCTGGCCTTTGGCAAGTACAGTCAAAGAAGATGAATAAACATAAATAATAGACTTCATTGTGTAAACACGATCTAATAAATACAAAAGTTAGATGCCGAGTGGGATTGAAAAAAAAATAGATGCCGAGTGGGATTGAACACCAGTCCTTACAATCCGAAATCGACGATAATAATCGCTGCACAATTCTTCCTGTTACAATCAAAACTGTAAATATATCGGGTACATACATTTATGGAATGAAACTGGGCAGGGTCCCAGACTAACACGTTACCAGAAATCTCAAAATCTGTCAAAAGCTGTTTCAAGCAGTCAACATCTCATTTTAAAAGTAAATTATGATAAAGTATAGAAAGTTTACTTAAAAGCAGTGTCTTATTACAGAGACTGGCAGCTAATAGCAATATGATGTACACGACACTTTTAGTATTTCACTGTTCGAATATTTATCTGAATAAAATAACTTTGGTACTAAAGTGAAGCTTATAAATATGACGACCAATTTCAATTACCAATTATTTAATATTTTTCATCTGAATTTAAATTATTTCGGATTGAAAACAAAATATGTTGAAATTTTCACGAAAAAGAGGTAGTCTTGATTTATACACACAATAAAAATTGAAATATTATATGTAGAAAGATGAAGAAATTAGTTTAAAATGGGCTTAAAAGAGAAATGATCACAAAAAAAACATTAAGCGTAACAAATCTTCATTTCTTTAAATTTAAAAAAGAAAAAATAATCTCCCAAATTTTCAATCAAGCCATTTCGTTTAGCTTAAACCTAATTATTTTTCTCCGAATGTGAAACAAGTTGTTAGAACTTAAGCAAATCAAGCTCTAAGACTTCCTGGTAAGAACTCGTACAAAGCATATACGGCAAATTGTCTTGCTCAAGGACACCAAACATAGCCCTTTCGTTTGATACCGTAATCACAAAAATATGTTGTTTAATTTTGAAGGACTTGTGTTTCCATGAAACACCACGTGGTCGTGTGGTAGAGCACCGAACCCGTGATTGGAGGGACGTTTGATCCTCTGCCACAGCTATGTGTGTTGCCCTTGAGCAAACACTTTTTCCACATATGCTTTGTACTGGTTATACCCAGGAAGACTTCGAGCGTGATTTGTCTAAGTTGTAAGAACTTGTTTCACAATCGAAATAATTTAAATAAGTTTAAACAAAATTAGAAGCACCAAATAGTCCACAAATTTAGAAAAGTGCCTCCAGTTGCTTTTGTCTGTTCAGACCCGTAGCTACTCTGAAGCACAGGGAGGCCGGTGCCTCCCTGTTTTTAGTGCTTGGTACGAAAACTTTGATGCACTATATTATTGTTTTTGTTGCATTTTAAAACTTAATAAATTATATTACAGTATAACTATAGTATTCCCTAGTACAACAGAACCACAAGAAATTATTATGAACCTCTGTGGACGCTGTTGTCGTAGGCGGAGTACGTATATATATATATATATCCTATTCCTATTCAACTTAGTATAACTGCCACGAATGTATATATCTACTATCTTTACGTTTACTTTTTCAATATTATCTCAAACAAATGTTTAAAAAAAACGATTAGGATTATGTCATTTCCGTTTTTACATTTTTTTTCACAAAGTCCTCAGAAACCTGTTTTTTTTTGCAGTGAGGTTAAAACATCAACAACAGTTCTAACATGGCATATTATAGTGTCGTTATTTCGGCCTCACTACATCGCGATATTGTACTTAATTTTATTTTATTGGTAATACACACTTGAACATATATTGCAATGTCACCGAACTTAACTATTTTTTTTTTCAAATTCCTAGAGTATTTTAGAAACTAGGCTTTGTAATGATTTATAATGTGAATATTTTCCATATATATACAACACGTGCAGATTTAAAGTTCTTACAATTTATAAAAAAAATAATCTCGAAGTATTCCCGTGTATAATCAGTTCTTAGCATATGAGGAAAAAGTGTCTTGCTCAAGGAAACCACGCATCGCCGTCGGGAGGATCGAACCCACCACCTTACGATCCTGGGTTCGGTGTTCTACCACTGGACCACGCGCCTTAACAAGATTCAGATATACGGTGGTAGATTTTCATTAAAAAGAAGAAGTAAATATTCATTTTGCGAAGTGATAATACCTGTGACTTTTACGTTGCTGTGCTGGCCCTACAATCATGTAAGCGTCTGCGCCTGTAAACAGTTATATGACAGTGGATCTATATGTCAGCGCCATAGCACAGAGCAGAACAAACATAATTTATTTTGAAAAAAATAGTACAGTGTACAGAATCATACACAGTATACCATTATAATCAGTATACAAATATAAACTCAAATATACAGTCAATGTCAGTTCAAATTCTATTATTTACGATCATAATTTATTTGTTACCTTTTTGCTAGTCTTACAAACACGATACAACTTAATCAAAGATTAAAGAAATATACGGTCATAGACCAAAATTAATTTTGTGTTAACTTTCGTATACATTTTAACTTATTTTTATTTTATGTAGTCTGAGATTTCAACAGTCGACTTAGTTACAAAGCAAGATGGCAAGTGAATCCCAAACAGTATTTGCAGAAGGTAAGCAGTTTCTTTTGAATTTTAATTAAGAAGTTTTTACGCTAAAGAATAAGAATTGCTAATTTACATTTTTGAATTGTCAGTACAATCAACAGATCCTCAGATTTAATTGATATGTGGTGTTCATATCCAAAATCTTCATTCGAAAGCAAAACTGTGAACTTGTAGATTTTAATCTGATCTGCTCACCTGGTTTTTCTTGCATTTTGGCTCCGATACAATACACAGCTTATGCGACACTTTTTCCTGAGTCCAGTTACGACTACCAAAAGTCAAGATTGTTTTCAATTTTAACAGCATCCAAGACATAATTAGACAAAAAATGCTACACCGTTCTATCATTCAGGAACGTTAGTAAAATGAAATCAATAGTTGGTTCATTTACCTATTCACGGCAGACCTACTTTAATATTTAATTTCAGTCTTTGCGATGTAACTACTGTTCAAAGGCGTTTGTCTGATCTATACGTTGAACTGAAGCAAACTGGTTGACTAATTAGATAATTAAAATTGTTTATTAAAAAAAGAAAGATAGGCCCATGTTAATATTTTTATTTTGTTATTAATCTATTTGCGATGATTTGAAATAAAGCGGTCATAAAGAAGGGGTGGGCACACTATGGAGACCCTCAGGGTGGGAATAGGGTTGGTGATTCCATGTTTTCCCTTTTACATGTATCTGAAAAAACGACAAAATGCTGTCTTGTTCCCTAACATAGTTTCATATGTTCTCCAGTTTCCACCCAATTTTCCTTTTTTTCTCAAAATATTTCAAATGTATCCTTGCTGGCTAAAACCAATCGTATAGTTTATTTATACAACCGAACAAATCAAATTAACCGGAGTTTGACATTTAAATTGGATCTACTTATTTCTTTTCTTTTCGGTAAACTCGTGTTTTATTGCGAGAACATGAAATATAAAACGTATATGATAAAAGAAAATCTTAACTTTCTGCTCATTTGTTATCAATTTGACTGAAATAATTGGCAAAATTGATCGTTTAATAAATTTAATATTAAATGAACTCTCCTGTTTGACCCTCAATTTATAACTTGATTTATCGGTGCACGTTTGAAAATAACCCGTGACATATTTGTTTGTTTTTTATTTTAAATTAGTGTATCAATAATATAAACTATTTTTGCCAACTCGGTTAATAAATTGTATAATGAATATAAGATCAATTATTAATTGAATTAAACATTAAGCAATACTTCTTACATCACAATTATAGTGAACGTGGACGATGTCGTTGCCAAGGCAGTAGAAGAATTCAAAAAGGTCATTGGTGATGAACATGTCGGTGACTTATTAGATGAAAAATCAGGTAAACATTTCTAACACGACATCCTCTATGTCGACATTTTTATTGATGTCAAAATACTAATATAGTTTATCACTATTATAACAGTATGTATTGTTTTTAGTCGAAATGGTGCTACCCATAACATGCTGGACTCTTCTGTTATGATTGGTACTTTGGAAATCACGTCAACAAATTACGCTTTTACGTTGATACTGCAATTTTGTCAATATTGAGCTCTTTTCAATAATATTTACGATGATTTTCAATATCAATCTCTTTTTAAATGATTATATGACAATATTTTTCAATACCGTGTTTTGAACAATTTTCAATTTGAATTTTTTACAAATAATTATAATTTTGATATATTTCTTATTTTATCTTTCCACTTTTGTGCACTTGATAAAAAATTTCATTATCTTGGTGACAAAAGGGTATGTAATAAAATTACACTTTTTGACAAATTAACAGTTGATGATTGAGATCGAAAATGAATCATTTGTCTATGATACCTTCTTGTTCTGATGAAATTGTTAATGTTAACAATTTAAAATTAACAACTACATTGCATTCATCTAGCATGATGAAACTAAACTACTGAATTTATTTTAAGATAAATAGAAACTGAAAACATTAATTTACAGTATTTTATTTTTTTATTGACTAGAGAATATATATCAAAATAAGTGTGTGTTTTTTTCTTAAACAAATACAATTCTAGCGTCATACCAACAAAATGATCTTTTATAAATAATACCATTTTTCCCCATACAAAAATCACTTAAAATAGCGTCAACTTTTCTAAAAAGAATAATGAGCAAAACAATGCACATCTAGTAAAGCCAAAACAGTATATTATATAACAAAATATTGCAATAATTTCTAACGGGAGTTAAATAATGTGATACAACTATCGCAATGTCTTAATATAAGCATTTGAAACAAATAAAATCATTATTTCCTTAAGTATTTTTTAAATATTTACACATGATAAAGCATTGAAAGTTGTGTTCAAAATCATCTTTTTAGGATAAAAAAATAGAATGTTTTTATTTATAACTCAAAAAGGATTGTCATCGAATACAGATACATAATTTATATTTTTATTCTATAAGTAATATTCATTCATCCTAAAAACGTTTCTGTTGAAACAAGCTAATAAACTGATGATTCGTATGCAACTAATAATGTCCTATACATATTATATATAACCCATGCACCATGTGAACATGATATTTAAGTGAACAATGCACAGTATAAAATATATGTATATACAGTAAATCCAAATACGATTACATGTGTGTTAATGCAGAAAGGTAACATTTGACTTTGGTAACAATACTGTGTAATATTTGAACGGAAGGTGCTGTATGTCACACGGTACCGTTCGTATAGATTTATTTTTCTTAAATATATTTTATTCAGTATTGTAAAAGAGGGCAATATACACATGCCATTTTTTTGTATGAAACAGTGAACACTTGTCACAGTTTTACACAAAATAAGTTACAGTTTGTACACGAATCTTGAAACTATATTGTTTGAATTAATTATTTCTTTGTGAAAAAAAAAAACCAGCAACAAAATATCCCATGTTAAATATTGCACTAGCCATCTATGCAATATCATACAGTTACCCATGTTCATTATCATTCTAATTATTTCAGGTATAGTGGAAGCAACGAGAAAACAGGCTGAGAATGACGCCCAGGTCCACCGCAAGCTCAATCTTTTGGAGGACAAGTTTGACATGGCTGAACTGGAGACCGTCATGTCAACCGTTTTATCAGCTGAAGAATTGCAAATAATTAAAGACACGTTTCTGTTTCATACCTATAAGGTTCAGGTTTACAAGTGCAGCAATCCTGTTACTGACTCCTATGTCAAGTTTTAGAGGGAGGGGGAAGAGTTTGTTTCAGATATAAAACTGGTTTCATCCAGTGATATAGTGGAAGCAAACTGGATGCAATGGGCAAGCATAGTTATTGAAATATTTATGCTTGTTCTTAGTGCTGTTGGCATCAAGGTATCATTGAGCGCACGCCAAATGGAAAAGGTAACTATGAGTGTAGGAAAGATTGTAGAGAGGCCAATATTTCTAAAAGCTCTATTAGCTTTTAAAAGCGCATGGTCAAGGGGTGGCGTCAGTGGTAGGGGTAAGGCCATTTTTGAATTCTTGAAAGATAGTTATTCCGGCGGGTTCTTTTGGCAAATTGCAAAATCAGTTATGAACGAGATGTCTTGGTTCGACTATGCTAAAGCCATTGCCACATGCACCGCCATGCTAGTTGCCGCCTTCGCAACTGGAGGTGCAGTTCTTGTTGCAAAAATAGCATTGGCCTTGGGCAGTGCATACGAACTTGTAAAAAAAATGGTTAACCTAGAAGCCCTAGATAAGATAGAACAAGAACATAACGAAATTGCGCTGAAAAGTATTTCTTTGCAATAGAAGACCGCTATACAATACTGTATTCGAAACAAAAGTAAGGCAATATAAACACATGCAATATATATAACCTCTCATGACCTTAATATACATTTTAATAAGCTTTATAGAGAATGTGTTGATCTTTAAAAAAACAATAAGGCTACGACTTTGTATCCAGTTCCAGTTCTCAATTAATTTCTTTCGATTTTAATTAAAAGTTTTGAATGTTTAACAATAAGGCTGCCACCAATTTTGCGATGTAGGTTTATCTTTACTTGTATATAGAGCCATATCCCGCTCAACGCGAAATAAAAAAATGACATATGGACAAATTCATTTTGAGTTGAAATTCTTATTAATGCAATGAATAACGTGTTACGTCATTGAATAGTTGGACCAAGGCATAGTTAACAAAGAGAAACATGTAAAACTTTATAACTATATGTATTTTATTCTGTTTACGTCATTTCTTTCAATAGTCTATAATAAATTCTATATAAAATGATTGTTTTTTTGTTTTCACTGTTGTTCATCAGCACCGTGCTTTATTTCTTGTAATTATATAATTAATCTAACCACTGTTTCCTGGGATACTTGAAAGTTAACCAGTACTCGAGCACACTCCATCTCCGCAAGTCACTGATAACTTTCTCACTTGAATCAGCGGTGAGAGACGAATGATATTGGGACACAATTTCGTATTCTCATCACGGAGAATGTGGCCGGGCGGGGATTTGATCGCACAAGCCCTGGATTGATATTCAGACACTCAACAGCTAATCGTGCCAGGCTGTAATTATATAATATAATGTCATTCATTGTGTCTCAGCTAAATGAAAAATGGGTGGAGTACGTGGTCTAGTGGTAGGGCATCATACCCAGGATAGGAGTTTGCACTGGAATTCATACAGTTTTGTATCAATGGTTGAATTAAAAGGCAACTTATAAAAGGATTCCCAATCTAACTGGGGGTTATTGAAAAACAGTTCACATATTTTTTCTTGTATGACTAACATTTTACCTTTTTCTTTAATTAATAATCATATAAATCTTGTTTTTTATTTAAGAAATAGATTTAGTAATTTTCTTTTCTGATATAAGGATGTATGTCTTAACATGCTAAACTTATATATTCAAAACAGATTTCCTAATTTGGTCTAGGCGCCTAGGTTAGACTAAAATCGATTTCTCTCTGAAATTGCACCATGTTTTGTGACATATTGAAAGATTCGCGAGTCACGTGATTTTTTTTAAATTTTACATTTGATCTGTTATTCACAAAACGTAGTAAATATTGTTTTGTTTTTCAAAAAGTCGGTATGACGATATGAAGGTTATCAAGTAGTATTAAATGAATTCTATTTTTAGAATAAGGATTTCGTTTCAAATTGAACATTCCAATTTAAAATATCGATTTTGTCACGTTTACATTGATTTGACATACCAAACTATTCGATTTTTATTTAATAACGATAGTGAGAAGCTTTTTATCCATTTAAGAGTTAATGTAATGTTTAAGTCAATTATAGCGTTTTTTTCCTGATGGAAATGGCGATTTTAATAATTTATGACACCCTGTTAATTTTGTTGCGGATATTTCTCCGTGATTTTCACAGGATACAGAGCATATAAATAACAATTGCAACACTTATTAGATTTGTGTAGACAGGCTACTACAGACGGGACCCACGAGAACAAAATAACGTGGATTCACCGAATTATCTGCTCATTTTTGTACAGTAGTTTAACACAAAAAAGTCCCATTAAAGGAGCGCGCACTTTTTGATTGAGATCTTAGTTCTTTAATAAATTCATTATATTGAGATAATTACATAACTGAAGTCCTCGAAATTTTAATTCAGGTTTCAAAATATAATGAATGATGATGCAATATATAAATAAAACTCATTCAAAGTTCGTTGGGTTTTATATTTGTAGCGCCGTCGGACGTTTCGTAATTTTGGCGTTTTCTGAAAATGTAAATTTGGCAAAACTTCAAAAGGTGCAGCAAAAATGGGTATTTTCACATTTTCTTTAAATTTTCAGAATCTATAGTTTTATACCTTATTTGCCGATTGTGAAAAAAATAAATACCAGGCAAACGTCGTATTTTCACTGCGCATTTAGAAAGATGGTACCCGTCCAGATGTTGTCAACGATAACGAAATGCTGTCAGCTGATTTTACAGTAGCCTCCAGACCATGCCAAAAATCACTAAAACAAACATATTTGAATAAACAAAAGTTTGGTTATTTGAATCAAATATGTTAATAAAATAAAAACTACAATAGAACTTCGATCGCTCGAACTCGACGGGACTGGTCAAACTAGTTCGAGTCAGCGGTAGTTCGAGTCAAGCCTGGTACAACAATCATCGTACTTGTACATGGTGTACAAGTACGTTTATGAGCGTGTTTTTGAATCCCATGTGTACGCTTTGAACAGGTGCAATAGATGAATCCGATGTAAATAATGTATTTTTCCTGTTTATGTAGAAAATACAATATACCTGAAAATATAATTTCTAAATATAATTAATTGTTTTACACTATAATTACTTAATTTACCTTTTATCATCATAATACTATATATTCATGTATAAATAGTTATATTTAGCTTTCGGTGTTCGTGAGAATGTAAATGACATGATAATCACACTCCGGTTTTACCGAGTCCTTCACCAAGTTGCTCGGCTGACTTAGTTATCCCCATGTTACTTGGTCCATCACTAAGTTGCTCAGCCGTTTCTTCTTCAGGTAAATGTGTTGTTTAATGCGACATTATGCAATGAAACTGAACTTCTCTTGTCTAAGATTTATAAGGTAAAATTGTTTGTGACACTCTTTACTTTTCAATGTTTGCAATATAAATTGTTGTTTTTTTATTTTAAATTACCAGTAAACATCAAATTAGGAATCAAATTAACTTAATGAATGCAAAATGCGGTATACAATTAAAGCAAACGTGTAACCAATTATAAACACAATCGCCAAATTATCATTACCAACTTCCGAGTTCTTTAAGATATTCTTTGGGAATATTATGACGTGTAGAAATTACTTCACACCTTTGAATTCGTGAACAAACATGGCAGACTTCTCCGATTTTCTTTATTTTTGATCAGCTATTCGACCGAAAGGTGTGAAAAACACAGGTAAGTGTGTTGGCGGGACCTATTTTCTAGTTCGACTGTTCCACCTATCAGTGTTCTAGCCATCGGTGGTAGAACAATAGAAATTAAATAGGAATTTGGCAGGGACCGGGTTAGTTGTTCGAGCGATCGGTGGTGTTCCAGCAAACCGAGTTCGAGCTATCGAAGTTCTACTGTATATCAAATTGGTCAAACATTATTTCGATCGACAATTTTATATAGCCTAGCATGGAACAACGGGGAACCCCCAGTTTGTTGACCTTGGATGACACGCCAATTTTGTTTACATATTTTGGCAAGAAGGCAGCACCAATATACGAATTTGTTTAGCTGTGTCTGCTTAATACTTTTTCAAAAAATAAACAGTGAAATCAAAAAATTGACAACCCCTTTAACCATGCTTGGCTTAATTCAACGGACCAAGTTATGATTATCAACACACTTATATTTATATGCATTTAGCAATATATTTAAGTACAAAATGATGCATGAATAATACAACTACCTTTGTATATTTAAACACCGTGTACTAATTAAGAAATAAATCGTTTTCCCATTGATTAAAATAAATAAATTGAAACAGCTTCTCACAATCGGCTTGCTTCAAATCACAGGAAGCCGAATTATAATAATCCATCATCAGAAACTATTACAAAAGCATTCATGAGCATCTTTGTGCAGAAACAGCGAAGCAAATTCGTATATTGGTGCTGCCTTCTTGTCAAAATATGTAAACAAAAATGGCGTGTCATCCAAGGTCAACAAACTTCGGGTTCCCCGTTGTTCCATACTAGGCTATATAAAATTGTCGATCGAAATAATGTTTGACCAATTTGATATAGTTTTTATTTTATTAACATATTTGATTCAAATAACCAAACTTTTGTTTATTCAAATATGTTTGTTTTAGTGATTTTTGGCATGGTCTGGAGGCTACTATAAAATCAGCTGACAGCATTTCGTTATCGTTGACAACACCTGAACGGGTACCATCTTTCAAAAGGCGCAGTGAAAATACGACGTTTGCCTGGTATCTATTTTTATTCAAAATCGGCAAATAAGGTATAAAACTATAGATTCTGAAAATTTAAAGAAAATGTGAAGATACCCATTTTTGCTGCACCTTTTGAAGTTTTTCCAATTTTACATTTTCAGAAAACGCCAAAATTACGAAACGTCCGACAGCGCTACAAATATAAAACCCAACGAACTTTGAATCAGTTTTATTTATATATTGCATCATTATTCATTATATTTTGAAACCTAAATTAAAATTTCGAGGACTTTACTTATGTAATTATCTCAATATAATGAATTTAATAAAGTACTAAGATCTCAATCAAAAAGTGCGCGCTCCTTTAATGGGACTTTTTTGTGTTAAACTACTGTACAAAAATGAGCAGGTAATTCGGTGAATCCACGCTTTTTTGTTCTCGTGGGTCCCGTCTGTAGTGACCTGTCTACACAAATCTAATTAGTGTTGCAATTGTTATTTATATGCTCTGTATCCTGTGAAAATCACGGAGAAATATCCGCAACAAAATCAACAGGGTGCCATAAATTATTAAAATCGCCATTTCCATCAGGAAAAACGTTATGATTGACTTAAAAATTAGATTAATTCTTAAATGGATAAAAAGCTTCTCACTTTCGTTATTAGATAAAATCCGAATAGTTTGGTATGTCAAATCAATGTAAACGTGACAAAATCGATATTTTAAATTGGAATGTTCAATTTGAAACGAAATCCTTATTCTAAACATAGAAATCATTTAATACTACTTGATAACCTTCATATCGTCATACCGACTTTTTGAAAAATAAAACAATATTTATTACGTTTTGTGAATAACAGATCAAATTTAAAATTTAAAAAAATTACGTGACTCGCGAGTCTTTCAATACGTCACAAAACATGGTGCAATTTCAGAGAGAAATCGTTTTTAGTCTAACCTAGACGCGTAGACCAAATTAGGAAATCTGTTTTGAATATAAAAGTTTACCATGTTTAGACATACATCCTTCTATCAGAAAAGAAAATTACTAATTCTATTTCTTAAATAAAAAACAAGTTTTTATATGATTATTAATTAAAGAAAAAGAAAAATGTTAGTCATACATGAAAAAATATGTGAACTGTTTTTCAATAACCCCCAGTTAGATTGGGAATCCTTTTATAAGTTGCCTTTTAATTCAACCATTGATACAAAACTGTATGAATTCCAGTGCAAACTCCTATCCTGGGTATGATGCCCTACCACTAAACCACGTACTCCACCCATTTTTCATTTAGCTGAGACACAATGAATGACATTATATTATATAATTACAGCCTGGCACGATTAGCTGTTAAGCGTCTGAATATCAATCCAGGGGCTGTGCGATCAAATCCCCGCCCGGCCACATTCTCCGTGATGAATATACGACATTGTGTTCCAATATATCATTCGTCTCTCACCGCTGATTCAAGTGAGAATGTTATCAGTGACTTGCGGAGATGGGGTGTGCTCGAGTACTGGTTACCTTTCTAGGATCCCAGGAAACAGTTGTTAGATTAATTATATAATTACAAGAAATAAAGCACGGTGCTGATGAACAACAGTGAAAACAAAAAAACAATCATTTTATATAGAATTTATTATAGACTATTGAAAGAAATGACGTAAACAGTATAAAATACATATAGTTTTACATGTTTCTCTTTGTTAGTTATGCCTTGGTCCAACTATTCAATGACATAACACGTCATTCATTGCATTAATAAGAATCTATTTCAACTCAAAATGAATTTGTCCAAATGTCATTTTTTTTATTTCGTGTTGAGCGGGGTATGGCCCTATATACAAGTAAAGATAAACCTACATCGCAAAATTGGTGGCAGCCTTTTTGTTAAACATTCAAAACTTTTAATTAAAATCGAAAGAAAATTAATTGAGAATTGGATACAAAGTCGTAGCCTTATTGTTTTTTTTAAAGATCAACACATTCTATATAAAGCTTATTAAAATATATATCAAGGTCATGAGAGGTTATATATATTGCATGTGTATATATTGCCTTACTTTTGTTTCGAATACAGTATTGTATAGCGGTCTTCTATTGCCAAGAAATACTTTTCATCGCAATTTCGTTATGCTCTTGTTCTATCTGATCTAGGGCTTCTAGGTTAACCATTTTTTTTACAAGTTCGTATGCGCTGCCCACGGCCAATGCTATTTTTGCAACCAGAACTGCACCTCCAGTTGCGAAGGCAGCAACTATCATGGCGGTGCATGTGGCAATGGCTTTAGCATAGTCAAACCAAGACATCTCGTTCATAACTGCTTTTGCAATTTGCCAAAAGAACCCGCCGGAATAACTATCTTTCAAGAATTCAAAAATGGCCTTACCCCTACCACTGACGCCACCCTTTAACCAAGCGCTTTTAAAAGCTAATAGAGCTTTTTGAAATGCTGGCTTCTCTACAATCTTTAGTACACTCTTAGTTACCTTTTCCATTTGGCGTGCGTTCATTGATATCTTGATGCCAACAGCACTAAGAACAAGCATAAATATTTCAATAACTATGCTTGCCCATTGCACCCAGTTTGCTTCCACTATATCACTGGATGAAACCAGTTTTATATCTGAAACAAACTCTTCCCCCTCCCTCAAAAACTTGACATAGGAGTCAGTAACAGGATTGCTGCACTTGTAAACCTGTACCCTATAGGTATGAAACAGAAACGTGTCTTTAATTATTTGCAATTCTTCAGCTGATAAAACTGTCGACATGACGGTCTCCAGTTCAGCCAGGTCAAACTTGTCCTCCAACAGATTAAGCTTGCGGCAGAGCTGGGCGTCATTCTCAGCCTGTTTTCTCATTGCTTCCAATATACCTGAAATAATTAGAATGATAATGAACATGGGTAACTGTATGATATTGCATAGATGGCTAGTGAAATATTTAACATGGGATATTTTGTTGCTGGTTTTTTTTCACAAAGAAATAATTAATTCAAACAATATAGTTTCAAGATTCGTGTACAAACTGTATTAACTGTGTTAACTCCGTGTAAAATTTTGACAAGTGCACACTGCTTCGTACAAAAATATGGCATGTGTATATTTCGCCCCCTTTTACAATACTGAATAAAATTTGTTCTAGAAAAATAAATCTATACGAACGGTACCGTGTGACATACAGCACCTTCCGTTCAAATATTACACAGTATTGTTACCAAAGTCAAAGTTACCTTCCTGCTTTAACACACATGTAATCGTATTTGGATTTACTGTATATAGATATATTTTATACTGTGCATTGTTCACATAAATATCATGTTCACATAGTCCATGGGTTATATATAATATGTATTGGTTAAACATTATCAGTTTATCAGCTTGTTTCAACAGAAAGGTTTTTAGGATGAATGAATATAACTTATAGAATAAAAATATAAATTATGTATCTGTTTCCGATGATAATTCTTTTGAGTTATAAATAGAAACATTCTGTTTTTTATCCAAAATATATGATCTCGACCACAACTCTCAATGCTTAATCGTTTGAAAATATTTAAAAAATACTTAAGGAAATAATGATTTTATTTGTTTTAAATGCTTATATTAAGACATTGCAATAGTTGTATCACATTATTTAACTCCCGTTACATAATATACTGTTTTGGCTATACTAAATGTGCATTGGATTGGTCATTATTCTTTTTAGAAAAGTTGACGCTGTTTTAAGTGATTTTTGTATGGGGAAAAATGGTATTATTTATAAAAGATCATTTTGGTGGTATGACTCTAGAATTGTATTTGTAAAAGAAAAAAGAAACAATTATTTTGATATATATTCTCTAGTCAATAAAAAAAAAATACTGTAAGTAAATGTTTTCAGTTTCTATTTATCTTAAAATAAATTCAGTAGTTTTGTTTCATCATGCTAGATGAATACAATGTAATTGTTAATTTTAAATTGTTAACATTTACACTTTCATCCAAACCAGAAGGTATTATAGCCAAATTATTCATTTTCGATCTCAATCATCAACTGTTAATTTGTCAAAAAGTGCAATTTTATTACATACCCTTTTGTCACCAAGATAATGATTTTTTTTATTAAGTGCACAAAGGTGGAAAGGTAAAATAAGAAATATATCAAAGTTATAATTATTTGCAAAACAATTCATATTGAAAATTGTTCAAAACATGGCATTGAACAATATTGTCATATAATCATTTAAAATAGATCGATATTGAAAAGCATCGTCAATATAATTGAAAAGAGCTCAATATTGATAAAATTGCAGTATCAACGTAAAAGCGTAATTGTTGACGAGATTTTCAAAGTACCTATCATAACAGAAGAATGCAGCATGTTATTGGTAGCACCATTTCGACTAAAAACAATACATACTGTTATAATAGTGATAAACTATATTAGTATTTTGACATCAATAAAAATGTCGACATAGAGGATGTCGTGTTAGAAATGTTTACCTGATTTTTCATCTAATAAGTCACCGACATGTTCATCACCAATGACCTTTTTGAATTCTTCTACTGCCTTGGCAACGACATCGTCCACGTTCACTATAATTGTGATGTAAGAAGTATTGCTTAATGTTTAATTCAATTAATAATTGATCTTATATTCATTATACAATTTATTAACCGAGTTGGCAAAAATAGTTTATATTATTGATACACTAATTTAAAATAAAAAAACAACAAATATGTCACGGGTTTCTATCACTCGTGCACCGATAAATCAAGTTATAAATTAAGGGTCAAACAGGAGAGTTCATTTAATATTAAATTTATTAAACGATCAATTTTGCCAATTATTTTAGTCAAATTGATAACAAATGAGCAGAAAGTTAAGATTTTCTTTTATCATATACGTTTTATATTTCATGTTCTCGCAATAAAACACGAGTTCACCAAAAAGAAAAGAAATAAGTAGATTTAATTTAAATGTCAAACTCCGGTTAATTTGATTTGTTCGGTTGTATAAATAAACTATACGATTGGTTTTAGCCAGCAAGGATACATTTGAAATATTTTGAGAAAAAAAGGGAACATTGGGTGGAAACTGGAGAACATATGAAACTATGTTAGGGAACAAGATAGCATTTTGTCGTTTTTCAGGTAAAAGGGAAAAACATGGAATCACCAACCCTATTCCCACCCTGAGGGTCTCCATAGTGTGCCCACCCCTTCTTTATGGCCGCTTTATTTCAAATCATCGCAAATAGATTAATAACAAAATAAAAATATTAACATGGGCCTATCTTTCTTTTTTTTTTAATAAACAATTTTAATTATCTAATTAGTCAATCAGTTTGCTTCAGTTCAACGTATAGATCAGACAAACGCCTTTGAACAGTAGTTACATCGCAAAGACTGAAATTAAATGTTAAAGTAGGTCTGCCGTGAATAGGTAAATGAACCAACTATTGATTTCATTTTACTAACGTTCCTGAATGATAGAACGGTGTAGCATTTTTTGTCTAATTATGTCTTGGATGCTGTTAAAATTGAAAACAATCTTGACTTTTGGTAGTCGTAACTGGACTCAGGAAAAAGTGTCGCATAAGCTGTGTATTGTATCGCAGCCAAAATACAAGAAAAAACAGGTGCGCAGGTCAGATTAAAATCTACAAGTTCACAGTTTTGCTTTCGAATGAAGATTTTGGATATGATCACCACATATCAATTAAATCTGAGGATCTGTTGATTGTACTGACAATTCAAAAATGTAAATTAGCAATTCTTATTCTTTAGCGTAAAAACTTCTTAATTAAAATTCAAAAGAAACTGCTTACCTTCTGCAAATACTGTTTGGGATTCACTTGCCATCTTTCTTTGTAACAAAGTCGACTGTTGAAATCTCAGACTACATAAAATAAAAATAAGTTAAAATGTATATGAAAGTTAACACAAAATTAATTTTGGTCTATGACCGTATATTTCTTTAATCTTTCATTAAGTTGTATCGTGTTTTTAAGTCTGGCATAAAGGTTACAAATAAATCACGATCGTAAATAATAGAATTTGAACTGACATTGACTGTATATTTGAGTTTATATTTGTATACTGATTATAATGGTATACTGTGTATGATTCTGTACACTGTACTATTTTTTTCAAAATAAATTATGTTTGTTCTGCTCTGTGCTATGGCGCTGACATATAGATCCACTGTCATAAATGTTTCAAATGAAAACTATTCAAATTTTATTAAAACAAAGATTGTAAACTTCAATGTCATGAAGCTAACTTCGAAAATATTTTAATATTTAAATGATCGCTTACCTTGACACGTACAGCTGCTCAAAATTCAGTACTGGTGCTTGACGCTCTGTGAGGCAAATTCACATTTGCAGTGACTTATATAGCATCCGCCAAACGTTTTGATTGGCTAATGAAAAACGGCCCAATCTTCCAGGATATCACGAGTAAGGTGGACTTGAGGTCAAACATTAAATTGTTTGTTTCTGGTCACTTTGCTAATTCTAGTAAGGGTTATAATGAGTGATGAAATTTGTTAAAAGTTGTTATATCGAAAGACCATCTAACCAAACACAAGAAAATAACATAAGAACTAAAGACAATAAATTGCGTATGATTAAAAAAAATCTTACTGATAATGTTAACACAGAAAAGAACAAAAATAAATTTGGAATATAATTCACCATTAACTCCTTTTCACAAGCCGCATATTTTAAATAATTATTTGTTGAAAAAGGCTCACTGTCATGTATCTAAAACACATTTAAAATTATTTTTCCAGCGAAAGCAAAAAATAATTGGGTTAACGCCAATGTTCACACGTTTGCAGGGTATATATTGTTAAGGTAACCGGTTTTATTGGTGAAGGAAGGTATTCGATGCATTTACATGTACAAGAATCTTAACAGAATCGCCGCCCTCTGGTAAGTAAATGTTATAAACTAGGCTGGAACGCATGGCCTCGGCAGTGACATGTATGTTCACTTACATTGCCTGAAATTATACGGTTACGAGGACACCAGAGAAAGAAATGAGCACATAACCTGGTCGAGACAACCTTGTCTACAGTTATGAGTTGTGTCTTCAATTTATACACTTGTTACAGTCAGGGTTGATGAATTCTGTCGTGAGGCGCATATATCTATATATATACTTAAAGCTCAGAACGTATTACAATGTTTCTACAATCTAAACATTCGACCATACTATTACCATTACAGAAGAAAAAGAAGAATAAAAAGAGGAAGTTTTGTTGACTTCGACTATTACAGTTTCTCATTATAAAAATACATTATTCATATACATTTACTTGAAATGTCGATGCAAAAGTTTTAAAAAGTACAAAAGTTAAAAGTCTACAATGCTCTCAATTCGTTTCCATGAATTCTATTTGAAAACACATTACTGTGAAATCGTGATGTTGGTCTTGATTTGACAATAACACACAGTTATTTGCTCTGGTCTTAATTCAATAATCAATCTAGATTGATGATGTTAAACTGTTAGTGTCTATTGTTGTCGTTTCCGTTCGTATAAATATACTCGGTGTCCTTAAGAAGACGGATACTGTTAAAGAGAAATATAGACATTTCAAAATGCTGTGTAATACACCATCAGATCAACATTGTAAGTTTATAAAATGAAAATAAGATATTTCTAAAATATAATACAGATATTTGTAACTAAACACCGTAGCAATGAAATAAGATATAGTATATCTGTGTGTTCACATCGATGTCGCAAGTATAAAACACACTTCTATAGGTATTGAATATAGCGGTGCCTGTTAATATATAGGTACAGCAGATCAATCGTCATACACCACTATGTGTATTATAAGTAGCATTGCCCGTTAAGAATTAGGTGCAACCAGGATATATGTGTCGCGCATTTTTTATTTTGATTTATTTTGTGCTGTTGACGAAAGTGACTAAATACCAGTATATGGTTGATGCCATTTAATGATAACAGTTTATTGGTAAATGGTAATACGATTGCATAAATAAGTTCAGTTATCACATATACAGGAATCCAATGCTTTGTGTTAATGTATAAAGGAACGTAGTATAAAGTTCTTGTAATTAATATATTAGAAAATCGCTGCACCGGTTAATGATATACTATAAATTTTATGTAACATGAAATGTTTGTTTTCTTCGCACTGTAGGGTTGCAAAGTTTTTAAATTTAAAACATTATTTTAATACATTACATCTGATGCATCCTATCCCAAAATGGCCTAGAATTAAACAGTATTGTCCTAATCTGCGCACAAGCGGTTTATGTGTTATTTTATAAAAAAACGTGATAAGCGTAAATAATTGGAGTGCATTGCCAGGCGTCAGGCTGTTAGACATATGGTACCCATCGATTTAACTAGCTGCTGGTCGAGTAACTATATTTTAGACTTTATTTATTATTCGTTGGACCATTTCAACTTTTTAGGGTGTTAATTAGCCATTTTGGCTCTGTTTTCTTTTTGTATAAAGTATAAGAGTATCAGTGCCTGTAATGCAATAGAGACAGCAGAAATCACATCCATCAAGAGCTGGCCTTTACGTACAAATATTACAAATTGCCATGCTATCAGGTAATATGCATGCAATCTATTGACAGTTTAGCATAAAGTATAAATATACCAAAATAAGGAAATATGCAACGTCCCTCATGCTCCAACACCAGCTACAATAGTATCCCATTTTCGAATAGTAATGAATGACAATGAGTCAAAGATTTCAAAATCAATAACACGTAATCTTTATCATTGGGGTGTATTGTTATTGGGGATGCCTTTAAAATCAAAGTCAGCCAGTATACCTAACCATTGCGCCTTGCAGACTTTAGGTGCTAGATACGCTGACTAATTCCCCACATATTCAGAGGTAGGAGACTCATGGTCGTAGAAGAAAGTCCATGAACAATCACCACAGAGGCCTTCCCAGGGATTTTAGAGATCTGGAGCACAAGGCCATTTATTTTCAGAGATCTGGGGAACAATGGCCGTTACTTTCAGAGATCCAGGGATCAAACGCCTAATTTGAGAGATCTTGAGATATTGTCCTAAATGAAAACGGAAAAAATACCGAATTTGACCAATTTAATCAGAGACATATATCCCTTGTATACCTAATACCACGAATGCCCGTTTAATAACAATCTGGAAAGACATGCGCAAAGCACCAACTTTCATTAGCGTCGGCATTTGTTTGCATTTCGTATCGGCAACTGTTTTTTACTCAGTACACATAATTAACCTTATCACTGTTAAATATTGATGCCATTTTTACATGGTTGAACATTTTTTTAGTCTCGCGGTATTAGGTATGATCAGTATAAACAGCAGGCCCGTAGCTAGACCTTAAAAAACAGAGAGGCCGATTGTAGGGGTTGGGGAGTAGGTCTGGGGGCATGATTGCCGAGAAAAAAATTGGACGATGATGCCATTTCTTGCGTTTTCCTACATTTCAGAACCTATTTTACCCATTTGGAGATATTGATTTTGGAAACGTTTTTAATATCAAGTTAAAAAAATCTGAGGTTTTACAAATAAATAATCACCAATGACAACAAATAAAAAAAAGCACAGAGATCTTATTTATCAGATCTATACTCTTAACATATTTTTAGCAAATAAAATTAGTTGATACATGTATGCAAATGTAATGCAATATGCGTTCATGCATATAGATTCACAAAAAAATAAATTGAACAAGTGTGTAGCATAAGTCTTTAAATCAATTCTTCGAGGCTGAAATTCAAAATATATATTTATTAGACTAAGCATTCACCAACGTCTATCTGATAACAAATTGTGATATTTTGCTAATTATTAGTCAAACATTAGATTATTAATGTTATCAAAGGCATAAAAGCACAGCAATAGTTCATCTAGTCATATTAAGTATCTTTCTTAGATGTATTAAGATGATAAAATCCAAATGTTCAATTGAATATGCTTAATGCTTATTTTTTTATTCTAATTTCTTAATTCTAAATTATTTGTTCAAACATTCATGCCAAATGCCTAATTCTAAATACTCGATTATCAATGTATATAATTTGTATACTGTTTTATTCTCAATTTCTATTTCTGAGTTCTTAATGATACATTCTTCATGCCAAAAGAATGGCTTAATTCTTGTTTTCATTTGAATGGTAGTGGTAATGATAGTGGTAGCTGTGACTGTGATATTGTTTATGATGGTGGAAGTAGTGGTGATAGTTTTCGTGATAATGATAATGGTAATGGTATCGGTAGGTGTAGTGGTAGTGACAGTGTCATTGGTAGTGGCAGTTAATATTGTAGTTGTGATGGTGGTTGTAGTAGTGACAGTGGCAGTGGTTGTGGTAATGTTAATGATAATGCTAATATAAGTGTAAATGGTATTTATAATAGCAATGGTAGTGGTAGTGGTAGGAGTGATTGTAGTGGTATGAGTGATTGTAGTGGTAATGGTTGTAGTTGTAGATTATGGCTAAAATTCAATATTGATAAGGAGTTGCAGAATAAAATAAACACTTTCATTTAGAAGATGAAAGACCAGTCTTCCCATATGCACTGTAAATTCACATAGTAAAACAAGACAAATATTATATAACTGTTTGCAGGCGCAGACGCTTACATGATTGTAAGGCCAGCACAGCAACGTAAAAGTCCCAGGTATTATCACTTCGCAAAATGAATATTTACTTCTCTTTTTAATGAAAATCTATCACCGTATATCTCCTTTAAATCTTGTTAAGGCGCGTGGTCCAGTGGTAGAGCACCGAACCCAGGATTGGAAGGTGGTGGGTTCGATCCTCCCGACGGCGATGTGTGGTTTCCTTGAGCAAGACATCTTTTCCACATATGCTGATTAAACACAGGAATACTTCGAGCATATTTTTTTATAAATTGTAAGAACTTTAAATCTGCACGTGTTGTATATATATGGAAAATATTAACAATATAAATCATTACTCCTATCTAAAATAGGATTTTCATCAATAAAACAGGATGAAAGGATGTTTTATCTATAAAAAAAGGATTTTTCATCGAATCCGTTTCTAAAGTATTCTTGGAATTTGAAAAAAAAATCAAATACGCTTGGTGACATTGAAATGCACATTCAAGTATCACACATCCATGCACGCACCCGTGTACGCACATGCTTTACAATAATAATATATCACGGAAGTTAAGAATCTTGGCAGCACTGCATGTATATGCTACTGATAAAAATATATACGTGACTCAAAACTGAAAAAAAAATACGTATAATTATGCTTTATATAAATACGAGAAAAAACATATATCATGTTCACAACGTAATCAAAATAATGTATGTTTTGATATCTTAAACAGAAGCTATAGAATTTGTATACAATATGTTATATGTTTGTATTTTAATAAAAAAATAAATTTCATATCAACAATATGTTAAGATGTGATTATTTCTAATATAAGTAAACTCCACGTCCGGACAGCCAACATATCTAAGCGGGGTCTTTAGAAAGTCGTTTATATCAATGTTAGCGTCAGTATAAGGTTTAATTTATTTAGTGATGCATTAATTTTATATTAACTTAACTACATAATCATGTTTTGATTATCCATCCAATACTACAAATAGTGTAACAAATCCCAGGACTGCGTTCAGTTCGTTTAAACGTAAGTCAACATTTTTTTCTGGATACTGGTTCAACCTCAAATAAGCACACAACACGAAACAAATTATTGGAACAGGATATTAAACGTGTTTGCTGTTTAACGGTGCTGAACATAGCCTTGTTTTTAACTACTCTGGGAATTTGAAAAAAATATAAGATAAGTTTAGTGACATTGCAATATATATTCAAGTGTGTATTACCAATAAAATAAAATTAAATACAATATCGAGATGTAGTGAGGCCGAAATAACAACACTATAATATGCCATGTTAGAACTGTTGTTGATGTTTTAACCTCACTGCAAAAAAAAAAAAAAAAACAGGTTTCTGAGGACTTTGTGAAAAAATTGTAAAAACAAAAATGACATAATCCTAATCAATTTTTTAAAACATTTGTTTTAGATATTCTTGAAAAAGTAAACGTAACGATAGTAGATATATACATTATTGGCAGTTATACTAAGTTGAACAGGAATACGATATATATGTATACGTACTCCGCATACGACAACAGCGTCCACAGAGGTTCATAATAATTTCTTGTGGTTCTGTTGTACAAAGGAATACTATAGTTATACTGTAATATAATTTATTTAGTTTTAAAATGCAACAAAAAAACAATAATATAGTGCATCAAAGTTTTCGTACCAAGCACTAAAAACAGGGAGGCACCGGCCTCCCTGTGCCTCAGAGTAGCTACGGGTCTGAACAGAGAAAGGCAACTGGAGGCACTTGTCTAAATTTGTGGAACATTTGGTGCTTCTAATTTTTGTTAAACTTATTTATTTTATTTCGATTGTGAAACAAGTTCTTACAACTTAGACAAATCACGCTCGAAGTCTTCCTGGGTATAACCAGTACAAAGCATATGTGGAAAAAAGGTTTGCTCAAAGACAGCACACATAGCTGTGGCAGAGGATCATATTTTTGTGATTATGGTATCAAACGAAAGGGCTATGTGTGGTGTCCTTGAGCAAGACACTTTGCCGTATATGCTTAATACGGGTATTTACCAGGAAGTCTTAGAGCGTGAGTTGTAAGAACTTGTTTGATTGAAAATTTGGGAGATTATTTTTTCTTTTTTAAATTTAAAGAAATGAAGATTTGTTACGCTTAATGTTTTTTTTTTGCGATAATTTCTCTTTTTAGCCCATTTTAAACTAATTTCTTCATCTTTCTGCATATTATATTTCAATTTTTATTGTGTGTATAAATCAAGACTACCTCTTTTTCGTGAAAATTTCAACATATTTCGTTTTCGATCCGAAATAATTTAAATTCAGATGAAAAATATTTAATAATTGGTAATTGAAACTCGTCGTCATTTTTACCAGCTTTACTTTGGTACCAAAGTTAATTTATTCAGATAAATATTCGAAGAGTTATTAAAGAAATACTAAAAATGTCGTGTACATCATATTGCTATTAGCTGCCAGTCTCTGTAATAAGACACTGCTTTTAAGTAAACTTTCTATACTTTATCATAATTTACTTTTAAAATGAGATGTTGACTGCTTGAAACAGCTTTTGGCAGATTTTGAGGTTTCTGGTAACGTGTTAGTCTGGGACCCTGCCCAGCTTCATTCCATAATCTTATGTACTCGAAATTTTTGGATGATAATATCTAACAAAGATATATTTACAGTTTTGATTTGACAGGCAGAATTGTGCAGCGATTATTTATCGTCGATTTCGGATTGTAAGGACTGGTGTTCACTCGGCATCTAATTTTTTTTTCAATCCCACTCGGCATCTAACTTTTTTTATTTATTAGATCGTGTTTACACAATGAAGTCTATTATTTATGTTTATATATTGCCTTTTGTAAATAAGCCTTTCAGATGTAATTTTTTTGTCTGTCCTTCCCTCGATCTCTTCTTTGAATGTACTTGCCAAAGGCCAGCAGGGCTTATGTCGTGGTAAAGTGTCTGTCGGTTAACCTTTTTATTGTAGATGCGATAGCATCCCCACGTCATTTTTCAACGAATCTTGACCAAACTTGCACAGCATTTATATAACCACAAAATCTTGGACAAGCTCTTGGACCAGCGTGATTGAACAACAAATGCCCCATGCCACAGAACTTATAAGCACATTTTTTACGAAATTTAAAAACACCTTTTCTCTGAAATTTCAAGCATTGTTACTTGGGAGTCTTCTGAACGGGCTGTAGAAGATGGGTTCCCGGGGTCAAATTTAAGCATTTCACCTGGAGATATCCTATGTGTCCTCTCTAGTGAAGTCAAACACGACTTCATTGAACATGATGATGAGGATTACATGCATATTCAAACAGCCCTCGTCAAAACGTTTGACATACAGAGAAACAGATGCAGAGGGTAAGCCAGAAAGAACAAGGAAAGGAAGTGCATGGATTTTGCTTATTAACATGATGTGTAAATAGTAATAGAGAAGACTATAGTAAACGTTTTACTTAAGGGAACACTTTTTGGTACTTTCAGGGAACTAATTTTATAACTTTTAGAGATCTAGGGAACAGTGAAAATACTTTTAGAGATCTATAGGGAAACATAGCCAAAATACTTTTGGGGAACTTTGGCAAATACTTTTGGAGATCTGGGGAACAATATGCATTACTTTAAGAGATCCAGGAAACAGGGACACCACCCCTGGGAGGGCCTCACCACAGAGACTATAGCCAGGCGGGAATTTCTACCTGCAACCCCTGGATTGACAGTCAAAAATGTTATCGATTGAGCTGGTCTGGCCCGAAATCAAAATACGTGCCGACTTTTAAGGCCGTCATAAAAACATTTTTATTGCAATGATATTTAAAGTTCGTTTGTATTTCTTATTTTACTTAAATAAAGACACGTTTTCTGATTCGTCATGTATATAAGTCTATAAAACATCAGTTAAACACTTATCTGAATGGTTCAAGACTAACTCGATTCAAAACCTTTATTTTGGAAACTTTGCCAGTTATCTGTTGCGTTTCTTTGGCTGTGTGCTATATCAAATTGTAACATAATCGTGGTGGGGTAGTGAGAAGGTAGTGTTCAAAACAAAACCGTTTTTTTAATAGTAAGTCGGCCCAAACAGCCTACAGACTGCAGCTTGGTGTGTGTGCGCCCATGTTACCCAGCCTCGATGACCGACCTCTTAGTAATTGGGTTTTCTATTATACTGTACTGTACTATTCATTTAATTTTAATAAAATGATGCCTTAAGCAATTTAAAAATGGAGAAAAGAAGGGATTTTTAGATAGAAATATGACCACAATTAATTAGATTTTAATACTATCATGTCAGTCTAAAATGTTTTTAGTTACTTCAGGTAGAGTATCATTATATAGTGTGTACATGACGTTATAGATATTAATAGATAACTATTATATTTTAAGAACAGCTTTTGATCAGTATGTAAAGAGTCTTGTTGTAAAACAAACAGACATGACGCCTTTTGGAGTGAAATTACGTACATTAAGTATATTTGTTTAAAATTTGTTTCCATTGTTTCAATATTATCGTAACCCGAGATCTCACACCCGTAGTGAAGAAGTGGTTTTGCATTTTGTTAAATGTTTCTATTTACATATCTATTGGTTGTGATAGACGATTAGCTTTTTATGAAACTATAAAGAGCCCTGGTACCTTTGTTTGCTATGTTTTTTAGCATTATAGAAAGAACCACTTCTGCTATTGTTTACTCTATTTTGGCGGAAATAGAGGAGGGGGCCGCGGCAGACATAACAAAGGGAATATATTTAAATATATAGTTCCCCACCAATGGTCGTCGCCTGTCTAACTCTCGCGTACTGGGATCCCGGTAGAGCCAACCGTTCATCCCCCGCCACAACCACCACCGTTTCGGGAAAACATAAATAGGTGCATCCTACTTGTATTAAAGCAAGAGACACATGGCTTGTTAATGTAATACAAACATTATTTATTGAAAATGGTTTAACGTAACTCTCAACACATTGAGATGAGAAGTACGTTTGTCGTTTTATAGTGTTTAGCATCGCTTTCAAAAGTGTTCAGTCATATCGCGACAATGTCTACTTGAGACAGTATTCTGAGCGTTGCCATACTGAAGTATCATGCCGCAGACACATTGTATGAACCCCACACCCGTTTCAATATACTGACACGGGACTGCCCTAAACATGCTGAGCGCCAGGCAAGGAAACCTCTTTTGCCATTTTTCAAGTTTTTGCCAGGGATTGAACCCATGACATCTCACATACGAAGCGGACCACCGCTGCGGTGCAAGCTATGTTATCTTGAGGCGGCGCCATAATCTGGCCCCTGGAACTATTGCATAACAAATGTATGTAACTGATTTTTTTGTTTTTAACATGTAATACTTATAAACTATATTTATCAATGTAACTGACTTTTGTTGCTAGTCTAGATCATCTGCGATGCTTGCTTTTTTAAAAGACATACGTCTTGAAAGGTTTGATAGGGAATAAAAACGAAACGGTATCCTGGTATAGTTTTGGAGATTACCGTAGTTTTTCAAATATTATATGTAAGCATTCAATTCAATTATATTCCATATAATTTTATTCAGGCATAAAAGATCAGTATAAATATACAATAAAATTAATAAATAAGGTAACACAATATCTGGATCAGTGACATAATTTAAGATACATAAAAAGTACTACGTAATGCTGATTTCGGTGATTTGAATGTTTATTTCTATATAATAATATATAATATTTTATTAATATCTATTTAACAGGTAAAAATGCCACGTTTGTTTAACATATGTTGGATAAAACGTTTAACGTATGTTTTACATGCACTTTTATTAACATACGTTTCAAAACATACGTTTAACATACTTAAAGAAACATATGGTAATCAGAAATGCACGTTAAACATACGTTTACAGAAACATAAGTTAAACGCATGTTAAACGTACGTTTGTCATACGTGATACAATTCATATGTCTAACGTACGTTAAAATGAATATATAAATACTGCGCTAAAATCCTCCATAGCACATGGCACACACTATATTTTGAAATATCACTCATGCAGAGCCACAGGGATGCTTATTTAAAAATGAGAATCCAAAATGAATGTTCGACAATCAAAAACGCATGTCAAAAATACGTTAACATAAACATATGTTAAGCGCACGTTAAACGTACGTTTGCCATACTTGTTGTGATTTATATGTTAACAAATGTTTAAATGTGTATATAATAATAGTGCTAACACCCTCCACAGAACATGGCACTCACTATCTTTGGAAATATCACTAGCAGAGCCAGAGGCAGGGCCCAATTTATGTACGAGAATCATAAATACATGTTTGACAATAAAAACCGCATGTAAAACATACGTTAACATCAACATATGTTAAACGCATGTGAAACATATGTTTGTCATATGCGTTTCGATTCATACGTTTAAAATATGTTAAAAATCATATATAATTATTGCGCTAAAATCTCCAACAACACTTAGGACATACTGTTTTAGGGAATATCGCTAGCAAAGGCAGAGGCAATATTTTCCCAATATCTTATTGGTTTTCTTCAGTAGTATAGCCACAATATAATAATCATCCGAGTATACACTATTCATGTAGTTTCAATTTAATGGTGTGTTGTATCCTGTCCAATAATTAATTAGTCCTCCTTTTCATACTTTACTTTGCTTAGGCATACTCGAATGTATCAGTTCAAACAGCTTCACAGCTGAAATAAAGTATAAAATATTGTTAATTGTGTATATATAACTAGATCTGTTTTATTGTGAAGCTGTCAAATATAATGATATCTTTCATTTCCTTCTGTGAAATAGAGGGCCTCAATGAAGACCATATGAATTAAAGAATATATCTAAATGTCAAGTTTTATATACTTCTATAAACTTTTGCATATAAATCAATATATAAAAATAATTAATCAACCAAAATAGTAAAAATCTTTATTAAATAAATAATTAAAAATCAAAATAATAAACAGTAGATCTATCTGATTATCTTGGCCCTGTGGCTTCTGTACAAGAGTGTATTTTAAGTTTTGCGTTATCCCATTTTCACCCCTACCAAACGTGTATTCACATCGGTTCACTTACACACACTATGCAATAAAATGTTTATTTGAATCCTTAAATTACTTTTGTCAGAGATAGGCCTATATAGTTCCACAGATTAAAATTTGTCAATCAACATCGATGTTTATCTGTTTCCTGGTATTTTTCAAGGTAATGGTCGGCACTAAATAAACCATAAAGCAGCTAAATATATAGAGAATAATATAGAAACATAAATACAACTTGTGATTACTGTACTTTCAGATACAGTCACATTTGTGAACTACCAATGGAAGTAATCAAAATAGACGAGCTCTTATCTAATATGTACGAGGTATGTCCCAAAAGTAATAGGACGCATTTAGAAATATGCCGTTTACGATTTCAATCCAAACAAAACTTACCATGGATAATTTTCATTATCTAAACTAAAAGCATGCAATATTTCAATATCGTACACCACCATTTAACATTAATTTTGACAAGTCAAAATGTATATGTTACAAAGTACAGGGGAGATTGACGTTATTTGTGCGTCGTCAAATTGACATTCAAATGAAAGTCATTCTTTTTTCGAAGTATGTGCCGCTGTGCAAAATACCATTTTTGTGGTACTGCATCCACTTCTGGTGCATGTCTTGATACTATCATGACTCGTAGATCCTAACCACAGAATGTACACTCAGGCACATAGTCTGAAGGTACTGAAGGTGCTTTTCACGTAGATCTGATTTGAATCTCATGAAAACCGCACAATATGTGCTCGTCCAGATCGCTGATAGTCAGTTACTTTCGTCTCACCATCGGAAAACCGTTGGTACCACAAATAGATAAAACTCCAGGATAAGCATTATGTTGAAGAGTTGTGTAAAATAAACTTCAGAGTAACCTGCGGGGGTCATATTACACCCAACATTAAATTTATCACACTCCAAATTTCCACTCTATGCGTGACGTCGTCCAATTTCTTTACTATTCAAATTCGCACTTGTTATTTCAAAAGTGCGCAGAATATTCAAATGTTGAACGATAGCGTCAAATTTTAAATGACATTTGCACATGATCTGAAATTGCGTCCACTGTTATTTCATAACATTTGGTACAATACTGAAGAAATTATCTGCTTTCCAAAGCAATATTGTTTTTTTTAAATGGCGTCTTATTTCAAAGACCCCCGTACTTCCAAACTTGCGTTACTATAGTGCATTTTGCATGAACTTAACGATGACTAGAAGTTAATTTGATGTTTCATGCCAATAGAAGATGTGTCGATCTATCCATTGATACCATTGGTTTGCATGTAACGCCCTAGATATAAAAATGACAAGGTCGCCCTATTACTTTTGGGACATACCTCGTATAACTGTAAAACACTGAACATTTGAACAAAGGGGTGACTGGAAAAAACGAAAGACACCCGATAACCGAAAGACACATGGCTCTAGCTGTTTAAGGCATAAATTATCATGTCTCTATTACTTTATTTATCAGATATGAATTTAAAATTTTGTTCTTAAAAAAAACATTTAAAAATGTACGATTTGATGCGTATTTACCCAATATTTGTGTTAATGTGTCTTTCGTTTATTACGAGATACTTCCCTTGATTTCGATTATAACAGAAATACAATTATTTTTATTAAATTAAGGTAAGTTTCTATGCTTAAACATCAGTTATGGTTGACCAAAATATTATTGATATAAATCTTGGAGTTATTGGGTTATGTAAATGTATATTTTTATTCTGATTCTGAGGTAAATGTAAGTGTATTTCGGTATTCCCAGAGTTGTCTTTTCTACTGCAATGCACAAGTTCATTTAATAAATAAATATAGCAACAATGCATATACCCGGTTAAGATTATTTAATAAATAAATAAATAAATGAATAAATAAAGGTGTTTAATGGTGTTTAATTACATATATAAAACTATTATTTTATAATAAAAACAACAATATGCAGCTGATTGTTTTATCTTATTGTTTGCCTCTTATTGTCTTGTCACTAAAGTACCTACAGAGACATAAACACAAACAAAATAAAATTTCCTTTTAAATGAAACAGCCTGCCTTTTCGAGTAACTGAGTATAATTATAAGTATTTTGTAGGTAAACGATACTTTAATTGGTGTATGAGCACTACAATTATTGGGGGGGGGGGGGGGGGGGGGATTCTGAAAATCATATAAGGCGTATCATATGTTCATTTTTTTTCGACTTTAACTCAGTGTATATTATTCAATTATATGTAATTATTTACTGATATTTGTATATATGTTATTATATGCTCTCCAAATATTGAGGAAATAAAGATTCTGTCTATCAAGCTGACACGCACGCACGTACACGCACACGCACACGCACACACACACACACACACACACACACACTATTTATATCAAAAGTTATTCTGCAACGAGTATCAAACTCAGTACACCATGCACTGCAAGTCAAGACTTATGGGATCAAAAAATACAAGTAGTGTAACTCATACCTATAAATATGATAATGCGTGGGTGTATCGGAAGAACGGGGGTTTATCTGAAGATTTCATCATTAGTGTAAGTTCAAAACGGGGTGCACCATAGATTTGATTAAAGATAGGTGCGTTCAAGTGTTAAGCACCGGACGTCTTAACAATAGATTATGGGGTGTATCGGAAGATTTCACCAACAGTGAAAGTTCGAAACGGGGTGAATAATTATTTGACTTTCTGTTATTAATAAAATACCATAACATCGTTTACATTTACATTTTTATTAATACGACATGAATATATATTTACATCAATATACATATTTACAATGAGCGACCAAAACGTGAAACAATGTCTCCATTGACATTGTGATTATGTCTCAAGTTTAGATGTGTTTCATTGATTGATTGAATATTTAGCGTCATTTTTATGCCATCGAGGGCTAACAGACGATCAGTTAAGCTAACCACTGTTTCCTGGGAGTAACCAGTACTCGAGCACACCCCATCTCCTCAAGTAACTGATAACTTTCCTACTTGAATCAGTGGTGAGAGACGAATGATAATGAGATACAATGTTGTAAATCAATCATCATGGAGACTGTTGCCGGGCGGGGAATTCGAACTCACCACCCCTGGATTGATAGTCAGACGCGTAACCGACTGAGCTAAGAGTTCTACTCATGGGACTAGGTATCGTAACCACAAATTCAACGGTCAATTAAGGTCATGAAACAGAATAGAATCCAATACAATTAAAGCATTTAAAACATTACATACACTTATTATTCTTTGTTTAAATAGGCTTATTAAGTATTTTATGCATTAATGCTATCCTGATTGTATTGAAGTCATTATTAATAATTAATAACTTAAAGAACAATTGATGCTAAAAAAGCGTTTATAAAAACTGCCTTAAGATATAGTGTTTTTATTGAATGAATTTCTATTACTTAAATTCAGTAAAAGTCATAAAACAAACAGAAAAAAGTATATATACATATTAGTTCAAGCATTTAAGCAAATTGAGAATCCTAATATTTTAAACAGACAATAGATAATTGAACAGTTAAAGTATGAAAAAAAAAGGAAGTAAATAATGTCAAAATTTTCAATAATATTTTTTGACTATGCTTTTCCCACTGCAATATCCAAGCCATTTCTTTTCCAAATCCAGCTTATACCAGGATTTGAACCTGGGTCTACCACTGAAACAGTGGATGTGTTTGCCAGTTACACCACAGAAGTTTTATTATCTGTAAGAAAATGGACTTAAATGTTAACAGCATCTAGCAGGAAAGCATTAAAATAATTTGTTTATAATCGTTTCTCGATCCTAGTTTTTAAATATGGATAGGTAGGTAGGGAATTCGCTTTTCTCAAAAACAAAAAAAAAACATACAGTATTCTTATCTCAAGGAGGTATTATCTTAATATACACAATACATCTTATCCTCTATCACCTACTATAACTACCTTATTCCCCATCACTCGAAATCTCATACACAATGCAATACCTTATTCCCCATCACATATTATCTCATACACCATACACTACTTTATTTCACATCACTTATTATCTCATACACTATTTACTACCTTATTCCCTATCACTCATTATTTCAAACACCATATTCTACGTTATTCCCCATCACTTATTATCTCATACACCATATACTACCTTATTTCCCATCACTTATTATCTCATACATTATATACTACCTCACCCACCATCACTTACTATCTCGTACACCATATACTACCTTATTTCCCATCACTTATTATCTAATACACCATATATTACCTTATCCTCCATCACTTCTATCTCATACACCATATACTACCTTATCCTCCATTACTTACCATCTCATACACCATATACTACCTTACCCACCATCACTTGCTATCTCATAAACCATATACTACCTTACCCACCATCACTTACTATCTCAAACACCATATACTACCTTATTTCCCATCACTTATTATCTAATACAAAATATACTACCTTATCCTCCATCACTACTATCTCATACACCATATACTACATTATCCACCATCACTTACTATCTCATACACCATATACTACCATATCCTCCATCACTTACCATCTCATACACCATATACTACCTTATCCACCATCACTTACTATCTCATACACCATAAAATACCTTATCCACCATTACTACCATCTCATACACCATATACTACCTTACCCACCATCACTTACTATCTCATACACCATATCCATATACTACCTTACCCACCATCACTTATTATCCTATACACCATATACTACATTGTCCCCCATCACTTACTATGTTATACACCATATACTACCTTATCCCGAATCACTTACTATGTTATACACCATATAATACCTTACCCACCATCACTTACTATCTCATACACCATATACTACCTTATTTCCCATCACTTATTATCTAATACACCATAAACTACCTTATCCTCCATCACTCCTATCTCATACACCATATACTACCTTATCCTCCATTACTTACCATCGCATACACCATATACTACCTTACCAACCATCACTTACTATCTCATACACCATATACTACCTTACCCACCATCACTTACTATCTCATACACCATATACTACATTACTTCCCATCACTTATTATCTAATACGACATCTACTACCTTATCCTCCATCACTACTATTTCATACACCATATACTACCTTACCCACCATCACTTACTATCTCATACACCATATACTACCTTATCCTCTATCACTTACCTTCTCAAACACCATATACTACCTTACCCACCACCACTTATTATCCTATACACCATACACTACCTTATCCCCCATCACTTACTTTGTTATACACCATATAGTTTACTTCCTTATTCCCCATCACTTATTATCTCATACACCATATACTATCTTTTCTCCATTACTACTATCTCATACACCATATACTACCTTATCCACCATCACTTACTATCTCATACACCATATACTACATTATCCACCATCACTTACTATCCTATACACCATATACTACCTTATCCCCCATCACTTACTATGTTATACACCATAAACTACCTTATCCACCATCACTTACTATCTCATACACCATATACTACCTTACCCACCATTACTTACTATCCTATACACCATATACTACATTGTCCCCCATCACTTACTTTGTTATACACCATATAGTTTACTTCCTTATTCCCCATCACTTATTATCTCATACACCACATACTACCTTATCCTCCATCACTTACCAACTCATACACCATATACTACCTTACCCACCATTACTTACTATCCTATACACCATATACTACATTGTCCCCCATCACTTATTATCTCATACACCACATACTACCTTACCCGCCATCACTAACTATCTCATACACCATATACTACCTTATCCTCCATCACTTACTATACTATACTATACACTATATACTACCTTATCCTCCATCACTTACTATCTCATACACCATATACTACCTTATCCTCCATCACTTACCATCTCATACACCATATACTACATTGTCCCCCATCATTTACCATGTTATACACCATATAGTTTACTACCTAATTCCCCATCACTTATTATCTCATACACCACATACTACCTTATCCTCCATCACTACTATCTCATACACCATATACTACCTTACCCTCCATTACTTACTATCCTATACACCATATACTACATTGTCCCCCATCACTTACTATGTTATACACCATATAGTTTACTACCTAATTCCCCATCACTTATTATCTCATACACCACATACTACCTTACCCGCCATCACTAACTATCTCATACACCATATACTACCTTATCCACCATCACTTACCATCTCATACACCATATACTACCTTATCCTCCATCACTACTATCTCATACACCATATACTACCTTATCCACCATCACTTACTATCGCATACACCATATACTACCTTATCCCCCATCACTTACTATCTCATACACCATATACTACCTTACCCACCATCACTTACTATCCTATACACCATATACTACATTGTCCCCCATCACTTACTATGTTATACACCATATAGTTTACTACCTAATTCCCCATCACTTATTATCTCATACACCACATACTACCTTACCCGCCATCACTAACTATCTCATACACCATATACTACCTTATCCACCATCACTTACCATCTCATACACCATATACTACCTTATCCTCCATCACTACTATCTCATACACCATATACTACCTTATCCACCATCACTTACTATCGCATACACCATATACTACCTTATCCACCATCACTTACTATCTCATACACCATATACTACCTTACCCACCATCACTTACTATCCTATACACCATATACTACCTTATCCCCCATCACTTACTATGTTATACACCGTATAGTTTACTACCTTATTCCCTATCACTTATTATCTCATACACCATATACTACCTTATCCTCCATCACTTACCATCTCATACACCATATACTACCTTATCCACCATCACTTACTATACTATACACTATAGACGACCTTATCCCCTATCACTTACTATGTTATACACCATATAGTTTACTACCATATTTCCCATCACTTATTATCTCATACACCATATACTACCTTATCCTCCATCACTTACCATCTCATACACCATATACTACCTTATCCAACATCACTTACTATGTTATACACCATATACTACCTTACCAACCATCACTTACTATCTCATACACAATAAACTTCCTTATCCAACATCACTTACTATCTCATACACCATATACTACCTTATCCACTATCACTTACTATCTCATACACCATATACTACCTTATCCAACATCACTTACTATCTCATACATCATATACTACCTTATCCAACATCACTTACTATCTCATACACCATATACTACCTTATCCACTATCACTTACTATCTCATACACCATATACTACCTTATCCACCATCACTTACTATCTTATACACCATACACTACCTTATCCCCCTTCCCTCACTATACTATACACTATAGACTACCTTATCACCCATCACTTACTATGTTATACGACATATAGTTTACTACCTTATTCCCCATCACTTATTATCTCATACACCATATACTACCTTATCCTCCATCACTACTATCTCATACACCATAAACTACCTTATCCACCATCACTTACTATCTCATACACCAAATATTACCTTACCCACCATCACTTACTATCTCATACACCAAATATTACCTTACCCACCATCACTTACTATCTCATACACCATATACTACCTTAACCACTATCATTTACTATCTCATGCACCATATACTACCTTATTCAACATCACTTACTATCTCATACACCATATACTACCTTATCCACTATCACTTACTATCTCATACACCATATACTACCTTATCCAACATCACTTACTATCTCATACACCATATACTACCTTATCCAACATCACTTACTATCTCATACATCATATACTACCTTATCCAACATCACTTACTATCTCATACACCATATACTACTTTATCCACTATCACTTACTATCTCATACACCATATACTACCTTATCCACCATCACTTACCATCTCATACACCATATACTACCTTATCCACCATCACTTACTATCTTATACACAATACACTACTACCTTATCCCCCTTCACTTACTATGTTATACACCATGTACTACCTTATCCTCCATTACTTACCATCTCATACACCATATTCTCCCTTACCCACCATCACTTACTATCTCATACACCATTCACTACCTTTTCCCCCATTACTTACTATGTTATACACAATACACTACCTTATTCCCCATCACTTATTATCTCATACACCATATACTACCTTATCCACCATCACTTACTATGTTATACACCATATACTACCTTACCCACCATCACTTACTATCTCATAAACCATATACTACCTTATCCAACATCACTTACTATCTCATACACCATATACTGCCTTATCCAACATCACTTACTATGTTATACACCATATACTACCTTACCCACCATCACTTACTATCTCATAAACCATATACTACCTTATCCAACATCACTTACTAACATATACACCATATACTTGAAAAATGAACTCTCGTTAAAATCTGATCACCAAGTATTCGGCCGGATCTCATTTCAACATTAAAAACTGCTTTTATAAATTTGGATGTTCTCTTGGATTAAAAGTGTGAATTATAACGGGAAAATGTTGGCATACGATATATATAAATATGGCCGTTATGCTATAGATACGTTGTTTCATTGGTGATAACACGTGTTATCGGAATGGTGTTTGTTGGTGTTTGTTGTGTTTGTTGGAATTGCCATTTGTTAGTGTGGTTGTTGTTTCAGAAAGTTAAGAATGTGATGACGCATTCCTACATCAACTCTCTCTCTCTCTCTCTCTCTCTCTCTCTCTCTCTCTCTCTCTCTCTATTTCTCTCTCTCTCTCTCTCTCTCTCTCTCTCTCTCTCGTTTTGTTACCCGGGCATCGGGGTCACACTTTCGGTTAAAACTTTGCATGCAAGTTACTACCATGCAACTATCTAAGTAACCACCTACTTGATTGGCTTGAAACTTCACCAAGTCTTCAGGGTTATCAAACAATTAAGTTAATTAACTCTTGGTTGATTTAATGCAAGTTATGGCCATTGTTCGACTGGTTAAAGTTTTCCGTGTTTGACAGCATACACAAACATGTATATCAGTAACTTCATATGCGATTGATTTAAAACTACACTAACGCCCTCGTGTTAACAAACATAGTCTCCCAGCTATGTCCCATACTCTGATGGTGATTTTGACAACAAGTATCCCCATTTTCTGCATTTGTATATTTTTTATATTTAACACTCATCTGACCAACGGAGAGGGCCGAATATAATGTTGGAAGAATTTGTGGCCCAACTCAATCTCTATATTAAAATAAACATAAAATATGTTTCAACCACTAACAAACAAAAGTAATTTTGTTTTTAATTTTATGTGAACGATTCGTCGCTTGTAAACGTGCAATAAATTAGCTCGTGGCTTCCAGTTCATTAATAGACTGAGGGGAATATGGGGATGTTCTTAAAAACTATCTAACTGCAAGCGGTTATTTTATTTTTAACAGCATCCCATACAGTTCCCCATACTATGGTTGTTTCTGAAGTGAATTGATCATATATAACTGACCGACGCGTTTCCGAACAAGCTTCGTGACTTCCCGTTTTCTGCCGAAGGTGTTTATCGGAAAGAAACAAACATTAATTTGTTAACAAAACCCGTTCTTAATTATATACTAATAATGTTCTTTATATTTATTTTTTCGTTTGCAAAGTTTTATCAGTGATCAAATAAACATGTATTTTATAATCTGGAAGAGTAAAACTGACTTAAATTATAACTATAAACGACCGTTTTGGAAGTTTAATGAGCCTTTAACATTGGCGTTAGTCTCTTAAAGAGCTATAGACGTTCTAAGAAGACTTGATAGCGTAGATGAAAGAGTGGTAACCGCTTACTCCAAAGGTCGCGGGTTTGATCGTCTCAATGGCCATACAGATTACCAGCCCTCGTCTGTTCAAAAGAGTAAATGAGCCTTACAACCTAACTAATCATGTGTCTCTGAAACTTATGTATTATTTTAATTGCTGTTCCGAAAAAAACATTAAAGTGAATTTCTATCACAATTCTTCTAAATATTAAATTTAACTTTGAAACAAACTGTTTTGGAAAGGAATTAATCTGCGAAAGGGTGATGGACAAAAACCCGCTTGGAAGTGTATTTAGTCGGAAGTAGTAACAGCTGACCACGTGACTGTCTACGTGTTTTTACAATAAAACATTAGATTCCTATCTAGATTTTCTGGACAAGAAATAGCTCATGAAGGCCGGGCACATTTTGTTATTTATATTGACTTCTCAAGGGTTTCGGACAGGTGTATGGGGAAGAGAATTTGAATTTAAACCTTTATTTTTCTGGCCTAAAAACCTACAATCCTACAAAGTTTAAGGACGAAATAACAACTTGTATTAAATTTGATTACATTTAAGTAAGGCCTGGATTATCTTTAACCAAAGGTTAAAACACTTATATAAATGATATCTGGTATTTAAATTTATGTTATTTTCAAACTAAGGATAAAGATAACAAAGAGTTAAAATTAAACCAACGTTTATACAACTGGCTGCTGAAGTCCAAACAATTCCACAGTTATACAGTCGGGGGAAATGAAATAGCATTGTGCCTATTTCCGACTTGTACTTCTTACTGTGAATGCGACCCTGCCTGGGTAGCGCAATGGTAGCGTACATGCTTGTCAATTCAGAGGTAAAGGGTTCGATTCCCGACGGACACGTTCTTTGTGACAAAATGCTCTCCGCCTCTATTTCAAGTAGGGAAGATGTCAGTAGCTTGCAAAGATCGGTTAGTACTGAATTCCTGGAAAACCGTTAGGATACCTGACCACCACTATATACATGTAACTGTAAACTGTTGAAATGGCGTTAAACCCATCACACTCAATCAACTTGCAAATGTGACTTTGAACTTCGACCTATTGATATTTTTATTTTTCTTGAGAACGTCACATTTTCGTCTTGTCACGTTAATGACTTTTCACATATCATCTGAGTATATGTAGATATTGTGAACGGTTGTCTTCTTTTAAATCAAACAGTGCGCTAAACTTGCGGCTGCATGAGTAACTATTCTGCCATTGTATGCACACGTCACATGCCAACTGTAATTCCCGCTACTGTTGGTGGTGAACTTACTGTGTACATAGATCTATACGTGAACTCGTATGTACTTATTTGTAGCCTTTTTTTTAAATCGCCGGCGGAAAACATGAATTTGATAAAATAATAATAGTTGTTGATAGAGTTGGTTTAGTATATTTCTGTTACTTCAGAGACTCATTTTTGCTAATTACAAACAAAAAACAACATAGTCAACAAAGTCAAATTCCCGATATTTGCCCTTCCATATACAAATAAGGTTATAAAGAATCCGATTACAAGGAAGAGTCAGATACAAGCATGTTTTTGTTAAATAACTTTACGTTATTTAAAAAGTTACTTTGGCTGGTAATATAATTAATACGTTATATAAGGACAAAACAGCTACTGCACAGTTTGATGTAGTTTAAGAAAATTGGATTACAGTCAGTGTTCAGCAAAGTCTTCCTCGTCACAAAGAAGATTGAAAGCATTAGGATGCATCTGATTTGCAATTTGCTTTGTTTCTGCAATATCGTAAGGCTTATCCTAAACGATGTAGCTGCGAGATACATGAAACACTGTACATGGCACACTGTACATGCCCCAAACACACACACGCATACACACCGGTGTAGCTACACGAAGGCACTGCAGGCCAAGGCCTGCTCCCAGAAAAATAAAAGTCCCTAAGTAATTGATATATGTTTTACATAGAAACATACACACAAAGCCCCTGATAATGCACCATTGGTCATTTACATTTTAAAAAAGAATATGGCAGAGCACCTCAGAGCCCCCCCAAAAAATTCTAGACCTGCAGAAACTCGATAAATATTCACTTTTTAATACATCTAATAGTATAGTTCTTGTGTGTCTGAATGTGTGTTTCCCTAATAATAGCGTTTTAAAGTAATTATAGCGTTTTAAAGTAAAAAAATATTGTAAACTTTAATCATACGCCTCCTTCGTAAAACTTACAAGAGTGAATGATTTGATCCTTTACGTCTTGACTCGCAGTGTACTGGGTTTGCTACTTGTTGGAGATTCGCTTTTGAATACACATATGTGTGTGTGCGTGCGTGCGTGTGTTTAAACAATAACGCTCAAAAGGGAAAAAAACATTGACGTAGATGACAACCATATTTTCTAAGAGTAGAATTCAGCCGTTAAGTGTTTAAGATATCAAACTTTCGAGTTTCCAAGCGGTTCCCCGTATCCCAATAGCGGGATTAGAGTAGAGTTACCGCCACCAGCCGGAGAGGGACACCCACCGACACACTACCCATCAAGCTGCCTTGTTCCAATAACTGAAGTACTCTTACTCTCAGTAAAGTATCGTTTACGTACAAAATACTTATAATTACGTTAGGTTATTAAAAAAAAGCAAGCCGTTCCTTTTAAAAGGAAATTTTATTAATTGAAATAAAAATAGTATCTGTCATTTCTGTGTGTAATAAATGAATAATAAATGGGTGTTGTGCAATTAATGTCGATTAAAAAGTTTACCATGGCTTATGGTTAATTGTTGCAACATGCGACATCAGTCATGTGATATTTTGCTTATATTTAACAAACCGTTAAAAAAGGAACCCATGTCTGATCAAAATTTAACTATGATCAGTTTTCAACGACTGTTTTGATCAGAATTTAATGTTGAAATGTGACCCGGTTAATTTTCAACATTGAAAACTGACCCTTTAGGTGGGGTCATTTTCAACGGGGTCAGAATTTAATGTTACACCGGATCCGCCTCACCTTGAATCCGCCTTTGCTATTTATTTACCTAGTAAGAAACAGTAGTCGCCACAAAACAATACCCGTCATATTCCTAAAACACTTGATATCTTGGAATTATCACGACATTTTATCTCAGTTACATGGGCACTTTCTTTCTAAGTAAACAGAAGAGGAATTACAACAAACGTGTAAATATTTACCATAAGATTGACCTCTGACACATTTGTGTATCCGGATTGTAAACGTCACGTGGGGGATGCGCGCACATCATCTTGCGTGTTTGCTTTTGAAATAACAAGACAGGTTATTTTAATCTACAATAATAACAAGAAGACGATTTACTTGAGAAATGGTCAAATACATTTAGACAATATGTAGTTTATGATAGCTTCTTATTAACAAAGATTTACATTAAATGTCACTGTATGCTGTTTAACGTCGCTTTCTACAATTTTTCATTTATACCGCGACGGTGTCTACTTGGGACTGAATTCTAAGCGCTCCCACACTTGCGAAGACACAGGGTATGGTACACCACCAAGTCACATTATACTGCCATCGGGCCGCCAAGACCTAGAACTAATTTTAAACTCTGAGCGCCAAGCGAGGAAGATTCTTCCATTCCTAGTAACAGAGGGTCGAACCAACGAAATTCCGCATGCCAAACATATCGCTCTACCCCATGACCACCGCTGTGGTTAGTTATTCCATTCCTATTAACAGAGGGTCACACCCACGACCTTCCGCATGCCAGACAGATGCTCTACCTTATGACCACCACTGTGGTTATTTCTACCATTCCTAAGAACAGAGAATCGAACCCACGACCTTCCGCATGCCAGACAGACGCTCTACCACATGACCACCGCTGTGGTTAATTCTACCATTCCTAGTAACAGAGGATCGAACCGACGACCTTCCGCATGCCAGACATACATTCTACCCCAACACCACCGCTGTGGTTATTGTACCATTCCTAGTAACAGAGGGACGAACCGACGACCTTCCGCATGCCATACAGACGCTCTACCCCATGACCGCTGCTGTGGTCAATTATACCATTCCTAGTAACAGAAGATCGAACCCACGACATTCCACATGCAAGACAGACGCTCTACCCCAAGACCACCGCTGTGGTTCATTCTACCATTCCAAGTAACAGAGAATCGAATTCATGACCTTCCGCATGCGAGACAGACGCTCTACCACATGGCCACCGCTGTGGTTAATTCTACCATTCCTAGTAACAGAGGGTCGAACCGACGACCTTCCGCATGCGAGACAGACGCTCTACCCAAAGACCACCGCTGTGGTTAATTCTACCATTCCTAGTAACAGAGGGTCGAACCGACGACCTTCCGCATGCCAGACAGACGCTCTACCCCAAGACCACCGCTGTGGTTAATTCTACTATTTCTAGTAACAGAAGATCGAACCCACGACATTCCACATGCAAGACAGACGCTCTATCCCAAGACCACCGCTGTGGTTCATTCTACCATTCCAAGTAACAGAGAATCGAATTCATGACCTTCCGCATGCGAGACAGACGCTCTACCCCATGACCACCGCTGTGGTTAATTCTACCATTCCTAGTAACAGAGGGTCGAACCGACGACCTTCCGCATGCCAGACAGACGCTCTACCCCAAGAACACCGCTGTGGTTAATTCTACCATTCCTAGTAACAGAGGATCGAACCGACGACCTTCCGCATGCCAAACAGACGCTCTACCACATGACCACCGCTGTGGTTATTCTACCATTCTTAGTTACAGAGGGTAGAACCAACGACCTTCGGCATGCCATACAGACGCTCTACCCCGTGACCACCGCAGTGGTTAATTCTACCATTCCTATTAACAGAGGATCGAACCCACGACATTCCACATGCAAGACAGACGCTCTACCCCAAGACCACCGCTGTGGTTGATTCTACAATTCCTAGTAACTGAGTGTCGAACCGACGACCTTTCGGATGCAAGACAGACGCTCTACCTCAAGACCACCGCTGTGGTTCATTCTACCATTCCTATTAACAGAGGATCGAATCGACGACCTTCCACATGCACAGACGCTCTACCCCAAGACCACCGCTGTGGTTATTCTACAATTCATTTTAACAGAGGGTCGAATCTACGACCTTCCGCATGCAAGACAGACGCTCTACCCCAAGACCACCGCTGTGGTTAATTCTACCATTTCTAGTAACAGAGAATCGAACCCACGACCTTCCGCATGCCAGACAGACGCTCTACCCCATGACCACCGCTGTGGTTAATTCTGCCATTCCTAGTAATAGAGGAACGAACCCACGACCTTCCGCATGCAAGATAGACGCTCTACCCCATGACCACCGCTGTGGTTAATTCTACCATTCCTGGTAACAGAGGGTCGAACCCACGACCTTCTGCATGCCAGACAGACGCTCTACACCAAGACCACCACTGTGGTTAATTCTACAATTCCTAGTAACAGATGATCGAACCGACGACCTTCCGCATGCCGGACAGACGCTCTACCCAAAGACCACCGCTGTGGTTATTCTATCATTCTTACTAACAGAGGGTCGAACCCACGATCTTCCGCTTGCGAGACAGACGCTCTACCCCAAGACCACCGCTGTGGTTAATTCTACCATTCCTAGTAACAGAGGATCGCAACGACGACCTTCCGCATGCCAAACAGACGCTCTACCACATGACCACCGCTGTGGTAATTCTACCATTCTTAGTAACAGAGGGTCGAACCAACGACCTTCGGCATGCCATACAGACGCTCTACCCCGTGACCACCGCTGTGGTTAATTCTACCATTCCTATTAGCAGAGGATCGAACCCACGACATTCCACATGCAAGACAGACGCTCTACCCCAAAACCACCGCTGTGGTTGATTCTACAATTCCTAGTAACTGAGTGTCGAACCGACGACCTTTCGCATGCAAGACAGACGCTCTACCCCAAGACCACCGCTGTGGTTAATTCGACCATTCCTATAAACAGAGGGTCGAATCGACGACCTTCCGCATGCACAGACGCTCTACCCAAAGACCAAAGCTGTGGTTATTCTACAATTCATATTAACAGAGGGTCGAATCGACGACCTTCCGCATGCAAGACAGACGCTCTACCCCAAGACCACCGCTGTGGTTAATTCTACCATTTCTAGTAACAGAGAATCGAACCCACGACCTTCCGCATGCCAGAGAGACGCTCTACCCCATGACCACCGCTTTGGTTAATTCTGCCATTCCTGGAAACAGAGGGTCGAACCCACGACCTTCTGCATGCTAGATAGACACTCTTCCCCAAGACCACCGCTGTGGTTGATTCTACTATTCCTAGTAACAGATGATCGAACCGACGACCTTCCGCATGCGAGACAGACGCTCTACCCCAAGACCACCGCTGTGGTTATTCTACAATTCCTATTAACAGCGGGTCGAATCGATGACCTTCTGCATGCCAGACAGACGCTCTACCCCAAGACCACCGCTGTGGTTGATTCTACAATTCCTATTAACAGAGGGTCGAATCGACGACCTTCCGCATGCGAGACAGACGCTCTACCCCAAGACCACCGCTGTGGTTAATTCTACCATTCCTATAAACAGAGGGTCGAATCGACGACCTTCCGCATGCACAGACGCTCTACCCAAAGACCAAAGCTGTGGTTATTCTGCAATTCATATTAACAGAGGGTCGAATCGACGACCTTCCGCATGCAAGACAGACGCTCTACCCCAAGACCACCGCTGTGATTAATTCTACCATTTCTAGTAACAGAGAATCGAACCCACGACCTTCCGCATGCCAGAGAGACGCTCTACCCCATGACCACCGCTTTGGTTAATTCTGCAATTCATAGTAATAGAGGAACGAACCCACGACCTTCCGCATCCCAGATAGACGCTCTACCCCATGACCACCGCTGTGGTTAATTCTACCATTCCTGGAAACAGAGAGTCGAACCCACGACCTTCTGCATGCTAGACAGACACTCTTCCCCAAGACCACCGCTGTGGTTAATTCTACTATTCCTAGTAACAGATGATCGAACCGACGACCTTCCGCATGCGAGACAGACGCTCTACCCCAAGACCACCGCTGTGGTTATTCTACAATTCCTATTAACAGAGGGTCGAATCGATGACCTTCCGCATGCCAGACAGACGCTCTACCCCAAGACCACCGCTGTGGTTATTCTACAATTCCTATTAACAGAGGGTCGAATCGACGACCTTCCGCATGCGAGACAGACGCTCTACCCAAAGACCACCGCTGTGGTTAATTCTACCATTTATAGTAACAGAGAATCGAACCCACGACCTTCCGCATGCCAGACAGACGCTATACCCCATGACCACCGTGTGGTTAATTCTGCCATTCCTAGTAATAGAGGAACGAACCCACGACCTTTGCATGCCAGACAGATGCTCTACCCCATGACCACCGCTGTGGTTAATTTTTACCATTCCTGGTAACAGAGGGTCGAACCCACGACCTTCTGCATGCCAGACAGACGCTCTACCCCAAGACCACCGCTGTGGTTTATTCTACTATTCCTAGTAACAGAAGATCGAACCGACGACCTTCCGCATGGAAGACAGACGCTCTACCCCATGACCACTGCTGTGGTTAATTCTGCCATTCCTAGAAACAGAGAAACAAATCGACGACATTCCGCATGCCATACAGACGCTCTACCCAAGACCAATGCTGTGGTTAATTCTACCATTCAAAATAGCATAGGATCGAACCCACGACCTTCTGCATGCCAGAGAGACGCTCTACCGCAAGACCACCGCTGTGGTTAATTCTACCATTCCTAGTAACAGAGGATCGAACCGACGACCTTCCGCATGCAAGACAGACGTTCTACCCCATGACCACCGCTGCGGTTCATTCTACCTTTCCTAGTAACAGAGGGTCGAACCGACGACCTTCCGCATGCCATACAGAAGTTCTACCCCATGACCACCGCTGTGGTTAATTCTACCAATTCTAGTAACAGAGGGTCAAACCGACGACCTTCTGCATGCTAGACAGAAGCTCTACCCCAAGATCACCGCTGTGGTTAATTCTACCATTCCTAGTAACAGAGGGTAGAACCGACGACCTTCCGCATGCCAGACAGACGCTCTACCCCATGACCACCGTTGTGGTTAATTCTACCATTCCTATTAACAGAGGATCGAATTCACGACCTTCCGCATGCAGGACAGACGCTCTACCGCAAAACCACTGCTGTGGTTAATACTATCATTCCTAGAAACAGAGGGTCGAACCCACAACCTTCCGTATGCCATACAGATGCTCTACCCCATGAAAACCACTGTGGTTAATTCTACCATTCCTAGTAACAGAGGATCAAACCTACGACATTTTGCATGCCAGACAGACGCTCTATCTCATGACCACCGCTGTGGTTAATTCTACCATTCCTAGTAACAAAGGTTCGAACCGACGACCTTCCGTATGCAAGACAGACGGTCTACTCCAAGACCACCGCTGTGGTTAATTCCCGTTCCTAGTAAAGAGGATCGAATGCACGACCTTCAGCATGCAGAACAGACGCTCTACCGCAAGACCAACGCTGTGGTTAATTTTATCATACTAAGTAACAGAGGGTCGAACCGACGACCTTCCGTATGCGAGACAGGCGCTCTACCTAAAGACCACCGCTGTGGTTAATTCTACCATTCCTAGTAACAGAGGATCGAACCCACGACCTTCCGCATGCCAGACAGACGTTCTACCCCATGACCACCGCTATGGATAATTCTACCATTCCTAGGAATGAGGGTCGAACCCACGACTTTCTGTATGTGAGACAGAAGCTCTACCCCAAGACCACCGCTGTGGTTAATTCTACCATTCCTAGTAACAGAGGATCGAACCCACGACCTTCTTCATGCAAGATAGACGCTCTGCCCCTTGACTACCGCTGTGGTTCATTCTACCATTCCTAGTAACATAGGGTCGAACCCACGACCTTCCGCATGAAAGACAGACGCTCTACCCGCCGCTGTGATTAAATGCATACACTCGAAATTGAGCGAATAGTGGTGCCATATTGGGCGAGGGCGTCAGCCATGTTTGGATATTTCAACCTATAGACAGAAGAATAAGTGGCGAAAGCATCTGTCCATTGTTCAATATAAAGGAACTTCTTGGATGAGTTTGGGGTGACAACAGAAATTCCAGATTCAGAGAGTATGAGTTGAAATGACTGTGGTGGATTGGCAGAAAAAAACCGTAGAAAAATCAACAAATTCATTGTTCCATATCTTCTCTTTTACTTTCAGAAGAACGGAGATATGTTAAGGTATAGAAACTGATGTTTGATTACTGAGAAGAGAAGTGGCCGGATTAGTTGGAAAAGCAGAGTTTAGGGGAACTGTATGCACATGATTGAAATGATCAGTAGAGATATTTTTACCTGACATGTTCAAATGCCCTAGTTGAAAGGCTTGGCTTGTGGTAGTGTGACTTGAATCATGACGCAGTGGTTCGGCTGTTGTCAGTCCCAGCACCTCGTTGACCTTTGTCTGTACCAATCCCTGTATTTCGGATGTAATGGCAGCAGTGACGGATGCTGTCAGCTGTTGAACAGCAGTTTCCGGTTGATCGTGGCTGATTGAAGTTGCAGGTTCTTGTACATAATTGTTATTAGATTTCGTGACATCATTCGATGGCCGACTTATTGTCGCCGTATGTGACGGTTCTGAACGTGCATTGCAAATTAGAGGCCGACTGTCTCCAGTTGTTGAACGGCGCTTTTGATTGTTTACGACTGGTGTTGCTGGACGCTTTCTTTACTGCCTGGAACTCATTGTCCTAAAAGAGATGAAGCAAATTAGTAACATGTAAAAAGGGGGGTATATACCAAGTGATGGGACCCTTTCTGTATTACTATTCCAATGATATGGGAATATATTATAGGCTATTATGCTGGCTGTGAAAGCATGCAACAGGTTTATGCGCCCGAAGAAGCTTATAACAAAAACAGAATATGCCCGTGGTAAAGCCATTTGCCAGCGGAAGCTATAAATACGTATGCCAGTGTTAAAGCATAAATGCTCACGGAAGCTGTAAAAACACATAAAGTAAAGCATAATGGCTCACAGAAGCTGAATAAAAATATATAAAGTGCCCGTGGAATAGCCAGGTGCTCACGGAAGCTGCTAAAACAATATGCCAATGGTAAAGCATAGACGTTCACGGAAGCTGCTAATAGCATATTTAGTGCCTGTGGTAAAGCATTAGTGCTTACGAAAGCTGCAAAAACACATATAGTGCCCGCGATAAAGCATAACTGCTCCCGGAAGCTGTTGATAACATAAATAGTGTCCGTGGTAAAGCAAAAAGCTCACGGAAGCTGGAAAAACACATAAAGTGCCCGTGGTAAAGCATAACTGCTCACGGAAGAATAAAATACATTTAGTGCCCGTGCTAAAGCATAACTGCTCACGGAAGCTGTAAAACACATTTAGTGCCCGTGCTGAAGCATAACTGCTCACGGAAGGTGTAAGACAAACAAACAACACATATAGTGCCCGTGCTAAAGCATAACTGCTCACGGAAGATGTAAAACACATATAGTGCCCGTGCTAAAGCATAACTGCTCACGGAAGGGGTGAAAACACATACAATGCCCGTGCTAAAGCATAACTACTAACGGAAGGGGTGAAAACACATATAATGCCTGTGCTAAAGCATAACTGCTCACAAAAGGTGTAAAATTACATATAGTGCCCGTGCAAAAGCATGAATGCTCACGGAAGCGGTAAAAACACATATAGTGCCCGTGCTAAAGCACAACTGCTCACGGAAGCTGTAAAAACATATATAGTGCATGTGCTAAAGCATGAATGCTCACGGAAGCTTAACAAAAAATATAGTTTTAATGTCCGCGGTAAAACCAGGTTCTCACGGAAGTTGCTAAAACATATGTCAGTGTTAAACCGTAAACCCTAAATGCTCACGGAAGCTTTGTTTAAATATATAGATATAGTGCCCGTGGTGAAACCAGATGCCCACGGAAGCTGCTTATAACATATGCCCGTGGTAAATTTAAATGCTCACGGTAGCTGTTAAAATGACGTAGTGCAATATAATGAAATCAGAACGCTAGACACTCCTTTTTGTGTTTGAAATGGTGGAGTGTATACACATATTAATATACTAAGGATACGGTATAGAATATAGAAGCTGACAGGACACGGTCCTGCAGTATCGAAGTATATACGAATATCGGATGCGAGACCATTGAGAGTTATATATACACAAGTGTCATAACAATATAACAGTCCGTACCGACCGTATTACATAATTAAAATGACAAAGTCGATATATAAATATAAAAAATAATACGTGTATGTGCCGTGAGGCTTGCGATAAAAACTGATTATACAATACAAGCTGCCCTTAGCTCGATTTATAAAACGCGCTATGATTTTCATAGCTATGATTTAACATTCACGCTTGCAATGCTAGGTACGGATTCAGAAAAATGCAAATAAATCATTTTAAACAAAAGCGTACTTGACATCTAAATAGAATTGACCCATATAATACGTGACTTGAATGATCAACATTAACAGAAGACTGATGAGACCTATTCTTTTTTTATATGCTGTGTGAACATTTTCTGAATCCGAATCTAAAATAACAAATCTATTAAGCTGAAATGTGTTTATTCATTAATTACAAGATCTACAGCTTTCGGTACAAACATATTTTGGCTTATTCCACAACGACACTAAAACAGCGTAATTTGTCAAAAATCTGTACAGTTTATTTATAAAGTCTCGGCTTTTAAGATTTGTTTTTTTTTAAGATAGTACGGTAGTTTCTTATTAACAGTGGCACCTGGTGGTACGTTAAAACTTTGATAAAACAACAACAGTGTGGCATTGTCTGACAGTCTGTCTATCCGCTTGTGTACCTCTTTGTTCACCATCTAACCAATTTTTTTTATAAACATTTCCTATGGTTTGTAAAAAATAATGAATTAGATTTCCGGGTATACAGACACAAAGGAAGGTTCTAGGAATTCTATCTATGCACAAAAACGGTTAACCTTCATATTTCAAAAACACATAAATAAACATAACCTCGCTGCCGGCAGAATTTCATTAAAATTTATCCAATATTTAATTTGTCGACAAAGTCGTACATTCAAAACCTCGCTAAACCAATTTGGAGCAGCTCTGATATTTTATGCAAAAATAAACTGTTCTTTCGTCATCAAACTTAACTATCGAGACTTTAAAATACCCTGTTAAACTGGAGCATCCTCAGATTCTGAAATCACCAAATTTTAAATTTCATTTTTTTTAAAAATATTTTTTTATAAAAGAATTCTCTTGAGATATTAACTTTAGGTATCAAAGTTCAGAAATACACCAAAATACATAATATTAATATTGTTGTTGTTGTTGTTGTTGTTGTTGTTGTTGTTAATATTATTGCAATCATTAATATTATTATTATTTTCGTTTTTATTATTATTTTTGTTGTTATTATTATTGTAATCATTAATATTGTTATTATTATTATTTTTGATATTATTATTAATATTATTGTTATTACTTATATCATTATTATTTTTGATATTATTGTTATTATTGTTAAATATTTGATAAAGTTATACGAAATAAATTAAAACAATTAGCAATTGTAAAAATACATATTTTATATAATCATAAGAAAGGAAATAAAACAACTAACAATTGTAAAATAAAAATTTAAATATATTTTATATAGTTATATGCAATTAATTAAAACAATTAGTAATTGTAAAATGAAAATTAAGAAAGATCCAAATACATCTTTTATATAATTATTTGAAATTAATTAAAACAGTTTGCAATTATAAAAGACAATTAAAGTATATTCTAAATAAATATTTCAATAAGTATCGGAAATTAATTAACACAATTAGCATTTTTTTAAAAAAAAGTATATACCTAATAAATATTTTATATAATTATATAAAATTAATTACAACATTTACAAATTGTAAACTAAAACTTAAGTGTATTATAAATAAATATTTTATACAATTATTTGAAATTAATTAACACAATTATCCATTGTAAAATAAAAATTAAGTATAGCCCAAACAAATATTTAATATAATTAAATGAAATTGATTAAAACGACTAGCAATTTTAAAAAGAAATTAAGGATATTACAAATATATATTTCATATAATTATATGAAATTAATTAACACAATTAGCAAATGTAACATAAAAATTAAGTTTATTCCTAATAAATATTTGATATAATTATATAAAATAAATTAAAACAATTAGCAATTATAAAAATACATATTTTATATAACCATATGAAATTAAAAAAAAAAATAAGCAATTGTAAAATAAAAATTTAATATATAAAAATACATGTTTTATATATTCATATCAAATTAATTAAAACGATTAGCAAATTGTTTAATGAAATTTAAGTATATCCAATTGCATATTTTATATAACCAAATGAAATTCAATGATACGATAAGTAATTGTTAAATAAAATTTAAGTATATTCCAAATACTTATTTTATATCATCATATGAAATCAGTTAAAACAATTGGCAATTGTAATGAAAATTTAGGTATATTCCAAATAAATATTATATAATTATATGAGATCAATTAAAACAATTAGCAATAATAAAATAAAATTTAAGTATATTCCAAATGCATATTTCATATAACCATACGAAATTAATTAAAACAATTGGCAATTGTAAAAAATAATAATCAAGTACATTCCAAATATATATTTTATATTCTCATATGAAATTAATTAAACCAATTAGCAATAGTAAAATAAAAAATTAAATCTATTCAAAATATCTTTTTTATATAAATATATGAAACTTATTAACACAATTAGCAATTGTAAAATTAATTATATCCTTAATTTATATTTAATATAATTATATGAATTGAATTTAAACAATTATAATTGTAAAATAAAATTTAAGTAGATTCCAAATATATATTTCAAATACATATTTTATATAATGATCTGATATTAATTAAAACAATAAGCAATTGTAAAATAAAATTTATGTATATTCCAAATATATATTTCATATAATTATATGAAATTATTTAACACAATTAATTATTGTAAATTAAAACTTAAATTTCATCCAAATAAATATTTGATATAATTATATAAAATAAATTAAAACAATCATAAAAATATATGAAAGTAAATAAAACACTTAAAAATTAAATATATACAAATATATATTTTATCTATTCATATAAATTATTCAAAACAATTAGCAATTGTAAAATTAAAAATAAATATATTCCATATAGATCTACTTATTTTATATAATTGTATGACATTAATTATAACAGTTAGCAATTGTAAAATAAAAATAAAATATATTCCATATACATATTTTATATAATTATATGCAATTAATTAAAACAATTCCTAATTGAAAAATAATAATTAAGTATATTTCAAATATATATTTCATATAATTATATGAAATAAATTAACACAATTAGCAATTGTAACATAAAAATTAAGTGTATTCCAAATAAATATTTAATATAATTATACAAAATAAATTTTAATAATTAGAAATTATAAAGATACATATTTTATATAATCATATGAAGGTAAATAAAACAATCAGCAACTGTAAAATTAAAACTTAAATATATACAAATACATATTTTATCTATTCATATGAAATTAAATTAAACGATTAGCAATTGTTTAATTAAATTTAAGTATATACATGTGCATATTTTATGTCACCAAATGAAATTAATTGACACAATCAGCAATTGTAAAATAGAATTTAAGTATATTCAAATACTTATTTATATAATCATATAAGATGAAATCAATTAAAACAATTAGCAATTGTAATTTTTTTTTTTACATATTTCATGTAATTATATGACATTAATTCAAACAATTAGCAATTGTAAAATAAAAATTAGCAAAAAAATAGTATATTCCAAATGCATATTTTATATAAATTTATGAAATTAAATGAAACAATTAGCAATTTTAAAATGAAAAATTAAATAGATATGTATTTTTAATCTATTGCTAATCTATTCATATGAAATTAATTAAAACGATAAGCTGATGTAAAATAACATTAAAGTATATTCCAAATACATATTTATTTATTCATATCAGCAATTGTAAAACAAAAATGAAGTACATCAACAAAACAATGTTTTATATAAGTATGTGCTATTAATTAAAAAATTACCAATGGTAAAATATTGTTGTTGTTGTTGTTGTTGTTGTTGTTTTTGTAATCATTAATATTATTATTATCATTTTTATAATTATTTTTGTTATTATTATTATTATTATTATTATTATTAATATTATTATTATTATAAGAATTAGTATCAGTATTATTATTGTAATCATTAATATTATTATTATTATTTTGTTACTATTTTCGCGCGTCTAAGTGATAAAAACCTTTTTCTCAATCAAAGTAAAATAAGTAAGTTTAAATAAACATCAAGACAACCGGGTGGAAATAATCATTTATATTGTTATTATTATTATTTTTGATAGTATTATTAATATTATTGTTATCATTATTATAATAATAATTATTATCATTATTATTGATATTATTGTTATTATTGTTTTTGTTATTAATATTATTGTTATCATTAATATTATTATTATTATAATAATTTTTGATATTTTTGTTATTATTGCTTTTGTTATTAATATTATTGTTGTAATCATTAATATTATTATTATTTTTATTATTATTTTTGTTATAATTAGTTCCGTTTATAGTTATTGTTTCATTATATTGTTTATTTGATAAGCTGATACATTGATCGGTTAAAAAGATATACAATGTCATTAAAGTACAATCTGTTCACATCTAGATTCAAATGCATTTGGAATATTGAAACTGAAATAGATAAATAAAATCCCATGAGACTTTATATACATAACATTTCTTGAAATTAGATAAAATGGCTTATTCTATTATTTTCATTTCGATGGATAGTACTAGTTTAGATAAAGTCATGCAATTTGCCTAGTATAATCTATTATCAAATATCAACAGTTAATGTGTTAAAAAATACAGTTAGATAAATAAAGATAAGATAAACAAAGATAAATATACATATTTGACAGAGGTAGGCATTATCGTAAACAACATTGCACATCTTTAAGTAAAGCATGGAAAACCATATATATATATATAAAGAACATTTCTATAATACACTTAAGGAACAACGGACCAAATCTAAGAACCGGAGATAGTGAAACTGGGCAAAATGGACCATACATGAATCTCGATGATGTCACAAGAGTGAACGAGTATGATAAAATCAGGATTTATGCCAATGACAGTTCGTGCATTACCTATCTCGAATTAAACCGACCACAATCTGACGTGCATGTACATGTATATGAACAAGCTGGCGTACAGGAAAATGGAATAACAAAACCAGGTCTGTTGCTTTATGAAAATTGTTTTACGTAACATCTAAGTTAGCGTATTGTATAACACTGGTCAGTATATAACTGTAGGAAAGGACAAGTGATCATGAAGTTCATGATATGTTTTTGCTGCTCACGCAAGAGGTCAACGGTTCGATATCGGACTCGAGCCGGTGGCCTCCTGTCAAAAGCAGTAGTCAATTCCACCGAGGAAACTTGCTTTAGAACAGTTCATATAAACCTACACATAAAAAAAAATAAACCGAAGCAAAACAAAATATCATCCATGTATGAGCAAAGCATCTGTATAATTGGTCTATGTTATAAATTACAGATGATCGTCTTTCTAACCTGAATATGCATACACATACGATCTATATGTATATCCTACACAAGTATGACTTGGACATAAGTAGGAAGGAGATGCGACAACTTGGTACAATGATGTTTTGAATAAAAATATAGTATAGTTATCGAATGTATTGTGTGTAACAGCACTGTTTGAGAATAAGTTAACTAAAGTTTAACTATAATGATATATTAAATTATATTGGAAAAAATATTTTTTGTGTATTATACTAGAAATTTATGCATGCTGCTGCATTTGTGGGAGTAATATGGTGTGAAAGGGAAGCTATGGTGTGGAAAGGAGCTATATTGTGGAAGGGGAGTTATGGTGTAGAGGGGCAATAAGCTATGGAATGGAAAGGAGCTACGATGTGGAATAGAAGCTATAGTGTGAAAGGGGAGTGATTGTGTGACAGAGGAACTATGGTGTTGTAGGAGAGCTATGGTGAGGGAAGGGAGCTATGGTATGAATAGGGAGCTATGGTAAGGAAATGGAGCTATGGTGATGAAGGGGAGCTATGGTGTGGTATAGAATAGAAGCTTTGATGTGGAACTGGAGCTATGATGTGAAAGGAGAGCTATGGTATTAAAGGGGAGCTATGGTGTGAGAGGGGTCTATGACGAGGAAGAGGAACTATGGTGTTGAAGGGGAGCTATGGTATGGGAGGGGAGCTATGGTGTGAATAGGTAACTATGTTGAGGAAATGGGGCTATGGTGAGGAAAGGAAGCTATGGTATAGAAGGGGAGCTAAGGTGTGGTATAGAATAGGAGCTTTGATGTGGAAGTGGAGCTATGGTGAGGAAAAAGAGCTATGGTGTGGACGGGAGCTATGGTGTGGAAGGGGAGCTATTGTGTGGATGGGGACCTATGGTGTGGGAGGAAGCTATAGTGAGGAAAGGAGCTATGATGAGGAAGGGGAGCTATGGTGTAAAAGGGGGCTATGTTGTGGAAGGGAGCTATGGTGAGGAAGGGGATCTATGGTGTGGAAGGGAAGCTATGGTGTTGAAGGGGGCTATGGTGTGGAAGGAGATATATAATGTGGCCTGGGAGCTATAATAGTGAAGGGCGGGGAGCTAGGGTGTGGAATGAGAGCTATAGTGCGGAATGGTCAGGAGCTTTGGCTTGGAAGGGGAACTATGTTGTGCAATTGCGGGAGCTATGGTGAGGAATGGGAGCTATGATGTTGAAGGGGAGCTATGGTGTGGAAGGGAGCTATGGTGATGAAGGGAGCTATGGTATGGAAGCGGAGCTATGGCGTTAAAGGAAAACTTTGGTGTGGAAGGGAGCTATGGTGTGGAAGGGGATCTATGGTGTTGAAGGGGGTTATGGTGCGGAAGGGGAGCTATTGTGTTGCCTGGGAGCTATAATATTGAAAGGCGGGGAGCTATGGTGTGAAATGTGAGCTATGGTGTGGAAGCGCGGGGAGCTTTGGTGTGGAAGGGGAACTATGTTGTGAAATTGCGGGGTCGGTGGTGAGAACAGAAGGGGAGCTATGGTGTGGAAGGCAGTTATGGTCTTGAATGGGGGATATGGTGTGGAAGGGAAGATAAGGTATGTACGGTTGATGCCTATTTTGTGTGTATCGATATACATAATTATTGCGGAATCTCCCTTCATTACTTTTTCTCCTGTTGGACGTGCATTTATATTTTTAGAAGAAAACTTCTTTAAAATGGATCCGCTATTATGTTTAATATGTTTAACTTGTGGTTAAATGTGTTACTCATGAATGAAAGAAACAGTAACATTTCCAACCAATGTTTACATTTATAAAACAATGTCAATTCAATTTTCACTTAAAATTCTTTGATGATATTAAATATTGATGAGTAGAAAGTCGATTGTAATTGTTTGTGTGTATCTAATTCAACATTTCCATCTAACGGAATATCCAAAGTTAACGACGATAAAGTTATGGAATATTAGTTGTAACTATTATGTTCTTGCAATTGAAGATACAATGTTTTTTGTTTGTTTTTCAGAGCACTCTTACCAACCAGCCATGTATTTGTGGACTTGCTGGATGAGAGGGGATACACGCAAAGTAACATCGTAGAAATGTTTATCAGTTTAGGAATGAGAGATGCACTTCACTTTTTACGAATCTATTTGTGGAGTTACACTTTTATGTTCTAATCAATTAAAAAGAACGCTTCTTTAAAAACATCAGTGTCATATATACATAAGTTTTTCCATTGATATTGCAAAAAAACCCCAAAAAAACAACTTTTTTTCATATCTCAAATCCAATAAATACAAAGCAATTATCGTGTATCCAAAGAGGAAATGGTTATTTCGTGCTTTGTCTGATTATATATCTATTATAGGAATTTATGTGGTCAATAATGTCTCAGTTATAACGATTTGTAAGAAAATAAACCATTGTCATTTATCCGTTGAAAGCATAATGTGTGCAGAAATTGTAACATAAACATCACCATTTTGACGGAATACATAATGGAACTATTCGTCAAACCAGGAGTAGAGGTTTGACATGTAAATGCAGTATGTCTAGCTAGTTCGTTGAATTATATATATATATGCTACATGTTTATTGCTTGCTTATTATATGCATGTTGATTTAGATGCTATACATATGAAATAAGTGTTATTGATAAAGGCCAAGAGACCGGAAAGTTGAGAAAAGATAATTGATTTATACAGTAAAATATATACCATTCTGAAGAGTATTAAATTAAACAAGCGGTATTTTTGTGTTGGCGGTAGAACAATTTATGTATAATGTTTATTTATCAATAGCGCTTTTGGGTAATGTAAACACTTTATTTGCCTCTTTATATTGTACAAACTGATTCATAATATCAACTGTAAAACACGCTTATCAGAAATTAACATATATTGTACTGTTTAGTAATAAAATAAAGACGTCCTTTATTTGCAATCTTCCAAAGATAAAGTAATTTACAAATGTGTATTGCTCATTGATCTGTATCTGTATAACTTATCTCTAATTCATCCCTTTACATCCACTCGCTGTTTTGCCCAATGGCATCTGTTTACATTGCTTTGATTCTTTGGAAAAGAGAGGTTTCCCGAATTTCGTTAAATTTTACAGCGGGTTTCTCCATGACCGATTGGTCTAACGAATCTCTATAGAACGTGCGTTCGAGCCTAACGCAGTTATAAACAACTATTAGAGATAGTTTTCTATATATAACATGTAATGTGTTGAAAACCCATTAAATCCATTGTAAAAAACAACAACACCACCGTGGTCCTTTAAAGTTAAAGGTCCTTCTTAATAAATGAATATGCAATGTTCTTTTAATCTTAACTTAACACTTTGCACGATTGCGTAGTTGTAACGTATAGATGACATTGTAAAATCGATTAAAATATACATGTTTTAAAAGGAATGCTTTAGCATAAGTTCAGTACATCTTACTATACATGATGTATCTGCTTATAAAAACTCCTAGTTCATTCAATATTTTGGTTCGTATATATTAGTAGTCCTGTACTACGACAGTTTGTTACTAAACAAATTGTGTATTTATCGAACGCTTAGACAGTTAATATCATAGTTATGGTTTGTACTTAAATGTACATATTTCAAATCAAAACAATGTATAGTTTCTTTTTTGAGGTAGTGAGTTAGTATATATGCTGAAAGTGTTTGATCGAATGCATTATAATGAATTATTGCCTTACGATAAAAAGTATTTGCTTTGTTACTTGATTGTCAATCCAATTGCTAACACAATAAACGTACACCAATATCTACTTATATGTATTTTGTTTCTTTTAAATATGTGTATAAATGTTATTAAACGGAAACATCTATTACATACATTTATTATACATTTATTATACCCAGCTTAACATATTTTGTTTTATTTTTTATTTAATGAAATTACTTTATAAACAATACATGAGCCTGTTATGTATTAATGCAGATATAAAGGCGAAACATACATACAAACAACAATTTAGCATGAAATCAAATAACAAGGGGGTCATAATCATGCCTTCAATACCCCTGTTTTTTTGTATATTTAAAGTAAAAAAAACAGGGGCCTGATCCCCTCTTTACTTCAAATATATCCATTTTATAGGTATACAAATGTAAAAAAAGATCTGTTCCCTTCTTTCAAGTAATAAGTACATATCGTAATCAAGAACAGTCACTATTTTACATGCTGTACAATAGTACCAACAGACTGATATTCTCTCACATGATAACCTGTCTAATTTAAGGAAAGCATCCTACATGTACATCATATTTTAAAGGAGGGGACCAGTCTCCTCTTTAATTTGCTGAATACAAGACTCAATATATAAACATATACACATCTGGAAATAGCATTAAAAGAATAACACTTTTCGAAATAAGGGGACTGGTCCCCTCTTCTAATATGGTAAATATTCAGTTTTAAAGAAATCACCTCAACTGTTAGTTCCATCAATTTCTAAATAAGGAGACTGGTTGATTCTAAAACATTTGCCTCTAGTACAAACCTTGAAATTTCTCAAACTTGGAAATACATTTCTAAACGAAGGGACAAGTCCTCCCATTCACTCAAAAGTCAAACAAAAGTATATTATGAGGGGACTGGTCCCCTCTTCAAAATCTGGTGGAAAGTCAATTTTAAAGAAATCACCTGAACTGTTAATTTTAAAAAATTGGAAAGAAATTCCTAAATGAGAGGACCAGTCCCCTCTTCCTAATGAGGGGAGGGGATTAGTCCCCTCATTCAGATTATTTCTTTAAAATCGACTTTTCACCAGCTTTTGAAGAGGGGACCAGTCCCCTCGTTCATGTCTAAAATATTCGCCTCTAGTAAAAGTAAAAACCTCAAATTTGGAAAGTAATTCTAAACGAGGGGACCAGTCCCCTCATTCACACAAAACAAAAGTATATAAACATCACGATTTGGAACCAAATATACACACGAACGTAAAAGCATAATTTTCAAAATGAGGGGACTGGTCCCCTCTTAAAAATCTGGTGAAAAGTAAATTTTAAACATTTTAGAAAGAAATTCCTAAATGAGGGGACCTCATTCACTCAAAAAAAAAGTATATACAGATCAAGATTTGGAAACAAATATACAAACACAAGCAATAGCATTGTTTTCAAAATGAGGGAACTGGTCCCCTTTCAAAATCTGGTGAAAAGTAATTTTTTTCAAAATTTGGAAAGAAATTCCTAAATGAGGGGACCTCATTCACTCAAATCAAAAGTATATAAACTCAAGATTTGGAAACAAGTATACGCACACAAGCAATAGCTTTGTTTTTTAAAATGAGGGGATTTCAAAATCTGGTGAAAAGTAATTTTTAAAAATTTGGAAAGAAATTCCTAAATGAGGGGACCGGTCCCCTCATTCAGGTGGTTTCTTTAAAATCGACTTTGTAAAGACATTTCTTAACGAGGAGACCAGTCCCCTATTTCACTCAAAACAAGAGTATATAAACGTTAAGATTTGGAAACAAATATGCAAAATAACACAATAGCATTGTTTTTAAAACAAGGGGACCGGTCCCCTCTTCAAAATCTGGTGAAAAGTAAATTTAAAAAATTTGGAAATAAATTTCTAAAAGAGGGGACCGGTCCCCTTATTCAGGTCATTTCTTTAAAATCGACTTTTCACCAGATTTTCATGAGGGGACCAGTCTCCTCGTTCATTTCTAAAATAGTTGCCTCTAGTAAAGAGTACAAACCTAATACTTCTCAAATTTTGAAAGAAATTTCTAAACGAGGGGACTTAATATGTAAAACTGTATGGAAAAAAATATATCACAGCAATTACAACAATATTTCGAAAAAGAAGTGACTGGTCCCTTAATTCACCAGAATGAAATTTTATTCCAGTACAATGTCCCTTTTTCAAAGAAAATAATCTGAAACTTCTAAGAAACAAGTAGAAAGTACTTATATCTATAGTAGAAGAGTTTTATACATGGAAACTGGACTATGTCTGATATTTTACATTCTGTCACTCCATGTACAGTTTTGATAATACCATGTTTCTCGAAGCAAAAACGAGTTTGAATTGTCAATATTTACTGTACAGTTAACATGATTAACAAGTGCTTGGTTCCAGATTACAATATTATGTATTCACTCTGCACCATCCAAAAGTTCATCTACGTATTTTGCTGCAATATGTGTATAACATCTTAATATATTCTTGTGTAGGTGTGTATGTGCAGTTATATAGCTATTTTATTTCGTGTATGCGCATACATTTATATGTCCTGAAATGTTAAAATGCGAAACAAAATTATAAATGTATCTATTATTTATATGGCCTGCGTTTAAGAGAGTAGATGCTCAAATATCATCAGAATTAATAACAGCAGCAGCAACAGCAGCAAACAGAGTAACTATTAAAAATCATCATAATCATAACAGTAGCACCAACAGCAAACATAGTAGCTGTTCAAATATCATCATAATTAATAACAGCAGCAGCAAACACAGTACATGTTCAGATAGCATCATAATCAATAACAGTAGCAGCAACAGCCAACAGAGTAGTTGCTCAAAAATCATCATAATTAATAAAAGCAGCCACAGCAAACATAGCAGCTATTCAAATATCATCATAATTAACAACGCAGCAACAACAGCGAACACAGTACCTGTTCAAATAACAACATAATTGATAACAGCCGCAGCAACAGCAAACAGAGTAGATATTCAAATATCAGCATAATTAATAACAGCAGCAGCAACATCAAACAGAGTAGCTGTTCAAATATCACCATAATTAAAAACAGCCGCAGCAACAGCAAACAGAGTAGCTGTTCAAATATCAGCATAATTAATAACAGCAGCAGCAACATCAAACAGAGTAGCTGTTCAAATATCACCATAATTAAAAACAGCCGCAGCAACAGCAAACAGAGTAGCTGTTCAAATATCAGCATAATTAATAACAGCAGCAGCAACATCAAACAGAGTAGCTGTTCAAATATCACCATAATTAGTAACAGCAGCAGCAAACACAGTACATGTTCAGATAGCATCATAATCAATAACAGTAGCAGCAACAGCCAACAGAGTAGTTGCTCAAAAATCATCATAATTAATAAAAGCAGCCACAGCAATCATAGCAGCTATTCAAATATCATCATAATTAACAACGCAGCAACAACAGCGAACACAGTACCTGTTCAAATAACAACATAATTGATAACAGCGGCAGCAACAGCAAACAGAGTAGATATTCAAATATCAGCATAATTAATAACAGCAGCAGCAACATCAAACAGAGTAGCTGTTCAAATATCACCATAATTAAAAACAGCCGCAGCAACAGCAAACAGAGTAGCTGTTCAAATATCAGCATAATTAATAACAGCAGCAGCAACATCAAACAGAGTAGCTGTTCAAATATCACCATAATTAAAAACAGCCGCAGCAACAGCAAACAGAGTAGCTGTTCAAATATCAGCATAATTAATAACAGCAGCAGCAACATCAAACAGAGTAGCTGTTCAAATATCACCATAATTAGTAACAGCAGCAGCAACAGCAAACAGAGTAGCTGTTCAAATATTATCATAATTAATAACAGCAGCAGCCAACAGAGTAGTTGCTCAAATATCATCATAATTAATAAAAGCAGCAACAGCAAACAGAGCAGCTATTCAAATATCATCATAATTAACAACGGCAGCAACAACAGCAAACACAGTATCTGTTAAAATATCATCATAATGAATAACAGCAGCAGAAACAGCAAACAGAGAAGCTGTTCAAATATCAGCATAATTAATAACAGCAGCAGCAGCAGCAGCCAACAGAGTAGTTTCTCAAATTTCATAATAATCATAATAAATAAAAGCAGCAGCAACAGCTAACAGAGTAGTTGATCAAATATCATCATAATTAATAAAAGCAGCAACAACAGCAAACAGAGCAGCTATTTAAATTTCATCATAATTAACAACGGCGGCAACAACAGCAAACACAGTACAGGTCTGTTCAAATATCATCATAATAAATAAAAGCAGCAACAACAACAAACAGAGCAGCTATTTAAATATCATCATAATTAACAACGGCAGCAACAACAGCAAACACGGAACCTGTTCAAATATTATCATAATTAATAACATCAGCAGCAATAGGCAACATACTCTGAGAGTAGCTCCTCAAATATCAGCATGATTAACAACAGCAGATGCAACAGCAAAAATAGTAACTGTTCACATATCAGCATAATTAATAACGGCAACAGCAACAGAGTAGCTGTACAAATATTATCATAATTAATAACAGCAACTTCAAACAGAGTAGCTGGTTAAATATTATCTTATTAATAACAGCAACAGCAAACACTGAACCTGTTCAAATATCATCATAATTAATAGCAACAGCAGCAACAGCAAACAGAGTAGCTGTTCAAGTATTGTCCTCATTAAAAATAGCATCAGCAATAGAGTAGCTGTTCAAATATTATCATAATTAACAGCAGCAACAGAGTAATCGTTCAAATATTATCATAATTGATAACAGCAGTAACAACAGAGTTTTCCATTCTCAATGCATAAGCAAACCCTTGACTTGTTGAGAAAAAACAGAACCATAACATTATTGTACTATACGAGATGTTACCAACTGGAGTGGTTATGATAACAATGACATTAACGTTGATTCTGTAGTTCAACATATTCTTAGAAAGACTGAAACTACGCTTAAATTATGAATTGCGTTACAAATTACTCTATAGTATCACTTTAAAAAGGATTACGATTAGCTGTCGAGGATCAAAAAGAATAAATACATAATTAAAATGTATAATATAGTCCTGAAAATATAATTATTATTATAAGTTGTTTTTGGCGCACATCCTAATAAAAGTTTCATTTGCAGATAGAAAAGTGATCTTCATCTGAGAGATTGCATATAATTTTTATACATTAGCTTTATTAGGGTTAAGTGCTATTATATCACCAAACAGTTGATGCTTTTATTAGAACAATTTGTAATTTCATCCGCATCTTCAGTTATTTCCATCAGTATTAATTTATATGCATTAGCAAATGGTGGTCATATTGATATATAAGGTTTGAAACCGACAATTCGACATTGTTATCTCTTTACCTCAATCTCCTCTATGTACAACGCAATAATAATAACATCACTATCACACAATACATGTACATAGTCATTCAAACATATAAATTACACGAGACTATCACACAATGCAAAAGACAATTAATTATCGATTCACAAAATGTGTGTAGTACTGCAAATCGATGTATTAATAACCATATACTAAACACTCTGAGAAGACAACAAATAACACCATTGCGCAATATACAAATATCTACAAGTATCCCCTCTTTTCATTTCAGAAAAAAAATTGCAGCATACACGTAGGAGTAATAAAACATAAAATGCATTATTTACAAAGTTTGTGATGCACGTCTTGGTAATATATTAAATCAGGTTTCAGAAGAGACATATAAACATGTAATTAATGTACTGGTTATAGTTATGAAACATAAATTAAAAATTTACTTACAATTTGTAGAAACGCCTTAAACAATCGATCTTCTGCTGCAGAAACACATGGCCCCCAATTAGTCTGTCAATTAAAATGCCCGTGTAATGTTGCCAGAGACGTGTAATTAAGACATTGGTATCGCCAACCAATAGTCGAGTCCATTCATCTCACCAGAGGAGTCAAGTAGACAATACAATTTCTAATTAAAATTTAGTCTTACCAATAAAAAAAACAGCATATAGTGTTATCGCTGATGCATTTATTTTAAAAATTATTGAATTATTCAATAGATTTTACTTTATAGGGGTCGAACCCGTTACGGTATCACTCGAGCGACGTCTAGAATTCAGTGAGAAGTTGTGCCAAACTCCACGGACTGGTTCACTCTACTTCACAGTCAAGGTACGTAGACTGGCTACTGTATGCAGGTTTAAGTTGTGCATTTAAAAAAACATGACGACCTTTAACCCATACGTTGCCTCGTGACTATTATTCCAAATAAATTAAAGATAAAAAAATATTGTCTCAAAAAATTTACTGTAATAATAATATTAAAATAATTAAACTTTATTGATCAATACAATTCTTAGCTTTAGTTGATAATTAAAATACCAAACCACACGAAAAGATGTTTCGCAAAGTTTCAATCAAAGTAATTGCGGGTAAAATGAAAAGTATTCCGATTGCTGTTTTATATATTTTGTGCGTTTTCAACAGTTCGTTGGTGTTATCAAAGGTAAATATACGTGTAATTATAAGTAAGGATGACACTCTACATCTATGATTGAGTAAAATTATATAAAAATATGAAGAAAAACAACGAGAAAATTTCAAATACCAATATGTACCATAAAACAAAACACAACGAAACAAAGCTAAACGCAACGAAGCAAAACAAAAAAACGAAACGAATGCCATAAGAAGAAAGATAACATAAATGAAAATTGATAACACGTAAGCATACTTTCAATTGTACAAATACAATATATGATACTGTCATTGTGCATAATACTGCATGACGCGGCGTTAGTCTTACAAAAAGCATATTTCATCTTTGAATATGTAACGCAATCGATCTTCATTTTAAAACATGTAATTTCCAAAGGCAGTCGACATTCATTTGCTTTTTTATTGTTTTAATGAACGTTTTATGTTTCATTGAACAGTTTATATCGTTCTTCATTCATTCGTTCTCTCGTTCGTTCTACCGTTCACTCATTCTTCATGCATTCAAGTATTTAGGCATTCTCGTGCCATTCAATCAAACGAAACCATTCAATTAAGTTTTTTTCCATACAAAAACATGTTTTAAGAAAAACGCCTGTTCATGTACATAATGCTATTTTGCATTTGTTTTTTACTTTAAGTATAAAAACTTTCATCAATTCAATTTTTTATCTTGTTATATATTAATATCATTATCATAGTTATTTATATATTTCTTTCATCATTTGTCATAGAGATGACTTGATAAACTTCTTACTTCTACGTTATACTCCCAACAACCATATCTTGATTATAACAAAGAGGCGCTTTGTCTTCGGCTTGAAGGGAACCAAATCTATTAAGCGAGCTTAGAAATAGTTAGTAACAAATGCTAAAATATTCTTTTTATTCTACTTTGTGTAGTTTTAGTATTGACTTGTTTCTAAAATTTACAAATTTTATGACAGAATATCATTTTATATTCGGGCTTAATTACTATCAAATTGGTTAAACTCATTATTGGTCGGCTTCACTTAGCATAATATATAGTACCTTACTAAATGTCGTTTATGGAGGTAATTCATCCAGCGACCTCTGGTGTATTGAAAATACTGCTTCGATATGTCGTTTACATCACCGCCCGCTTGATAGTTTTATTCAAAACACATTAGCTAAGCTAAATTGACTTTATAAATTATAAGATGGGCTGAAAACATTTATATTCAAATACAATGGTATGTAAGACATTTACGATATCTGATTTATAATAAGGGTTTTCGACACATGATTTATACCTTATGCCAACTTTTAGTGGATAATAAGGAATTATTAAGCCACTATGGCCTTTTCAAAGCTAAACCTGTTTTATCTCCTGTCGTCTCGTATTTTATATTTTCTTTAGTCACATATCAGCGAACCGTGTACCGGAGGTTTAGTCACATTTCAGCGGACCATGTACCTAAGGTTTAGTCACATTTCAGCGAACCATGTACCGAAGGTTAAGTAACATTTCAGCGAACCATGTACCGAAGGTTTAGCACAAAGCTAGTCTACATTATGTATCTGTATTGATCCGGATCCGATTAGCTCAGTTGGTAGCGCGGCTGACTATCAATCTAGGGATCGTGTGTTGGAATCCTCGCCCGGCCGAAGTCTCCATGGTGATTGATATACGACATTACGTCTCATTATCATTCGTCTATCACCACTGATTCAAGTGGGAAAGGTATCAGTTACTTGCGGAGATGGTTGTGCTCGAGTACTGGTTAAACTTTTAGAATCCCAGGAAGAAATGGTTATGTTAACTGATCGTCTGTTATCCCTCGATGGCATGAACATGACACGTAATCAATCAATCAATTAATCAATCAATCAATCAATCAATCAATAAATCAATCAATCAATCAATCAGTTACCTATATTGTATAGTTTTGCACTAAGCCCTCAATACAGTATTCCATTTGTCGCGTGCAAAGTAAGTGAACCAAGTATGCCTAAATGCAAATTTTGCCGGATGCATACATATTTATATCTCAAATTAAGTTAATTCCTAATAGAAAAACAAGTACACATGTATCAGTATTTCAAAAAAGGTGAATGGTTTATGTATTGTGTTGAACATGATTGTCATCGAAAAAAAATTTCAAAGCAATATACAGTCGACAGAAATAATATGTTCATGTATGGTTCAAGGATTTCCGTCAGGGGCAAAATGCCAAATTTATGTAAATTAAAGATTTCTTAATACTTGAGGAAAGAGACTAAGCTCCATGTGGGACTTAACGTTGTGTTAATTACGTGTGGGATATAGTATAGACTTTTTGAGATTTTCTCAGAAATTGTATTGTTTTAATATTTAATGTATTTTGAATATTTCGGAAATTTCGAGGTAATGATCCAGTTTTCTGGACCTTTCCCCACTGATCTGCCAGTGATTGCAACAGTAACTTGAACAAACCTCTTATATAAGTTAATTTAGGATATTTCAAAGATGTTATAAAACCTAGGAATTTATGCTTTGGTTGATGCAGGTACACTGTGTTCACTGCAAACGTTCTTCTTATATTGTGACTAGAAGCAACAGCAGCTCTTACATCTTCTGTGTACAATGTGCATAGCAATATACTGGTAGTCATTTGGTCAAGGCTGATTATATGTAGTTGTACATGGTCACCGACGTTATATACAATAGAGATATGTATAGACATCGTAAGTCACTTCTTTTGTTAAGTATGTGTGAGTAGTGGCATCATCCATCTTTGAAGCGAGTGGAGTCAATAAAACACTGCAATTTCAGTCTGATCAAATCACGTTTCCAATTAAAAAGTTAACTTGAACATACCTATTTTTCTTAAAATAAAATATGTTTTTCTTCCTAATATTAACATATATATCATACACACTTGTATAATCTACTTTTATTTATACAAAACCAGCGGCCTTCATAGTATAAAATAGCCGTCGAATCTTCCGCTCAATAGGCAAATGGTTTAAAACTGAATATAAAGGGACTATTTACTGCTACTTACTGTTGGGCTCCTAATGGAAAATAAAATAAAGTTACCAGTTACAAACAATTGGCGACTTTCATTGGTCATAATGTTCCCCGTTGTGAACCTTTTGGGTCATATTCACATGCAGATTGGTTCTGCTCATATTATGCGGTGTACACACTTTAATTAGAATTCTGGGAACCAAGACACGGTTTATAATTTAATAACAATAAAATTCTGATACTGTGAACTGCCATAATTAATAATGCCACCTATGTAAAGGAATACATTTGGACCCCCACATCTTTAAGTTAGACTGAATACTAAACTAGGTACTTTTTCGTGTTTATTTCATGTCTATTTGTGGTGAAAAAGTCTATTGTAATATCTTAGAAACACTGTTATTATCGTAAAATATGTCTGATCCTAAAACGATCGTTTACTGATGTGCGTTCATGGGATGTGAAATACTATATATGTTTAAAGAAGTACGTCATGCATGTAAATATTAGACTATATTAGCATTATTAACTACCGTTAATTGTATTTATTTAAAAAAATACACCAACAACGTAATACTATTTTAAGCTTTATTCAGAATGAGTACACGTACCATGTGTTATTGAATATTAATTTTCAGTTTCTTTTTAAGTATAACCACTTTGTACCGTGATTTTGCATAGTATCATGAGTCGGCTAATCTAATCTAATGTTTACAACAAATAACAGGCGATATTTAAAATGACCATATCTAAAGGCGTATAGTTTAACAACAGCATGTATTCACATGTTAATTATCTTAATATATAGTTGGTATTTTTATTGTTATACGTTATCATTCGTAATAATACATCATTGTTTCGGTTTCTATTCTTTTACAATTATAGTAAAATGTTTGATACGTCTAATAATTGATAATAGGGTGAAAACAGTTTATTTCCATTCAATGCGTTTGTAAACACGTAGTAGGTTTTGACGATACTCTGTATTTAAAGCGCTTACTCTATCTAAAAGTTAAACTCAATATACCTATTTTATCTGACATAGTTATGTTATCTTTTCGGTTAACATGTTGTCTACTTCAATCGACGTTTATTGGACGTTCATTATATGCTAGGATGTGTTCGTGACATAAAACTAATCATTAAAAAATCGCAAGATTCTATGTGATGGATTAATTTTATTTTCATAAAGACACTTCTGGTAAGTTTAATAATATTATTAAGCTTGATATGAAGATTAACACAATCATAACCGTAACGTGTATTGTAGTAAAATGATTTTCACTGGTTCTTTCGGGTTCACTTTTTGGTTCATCCGGGTTCTCATTTAAAATTACGTTTTTGAATAGTTTTTAACGCCATTTTCAACACTTTTGAGGTTATATATTGCCAGTTTTTATTGGTGGAGGAAGTCCTCATAATGTCTGAGTAGAACCACTGTCCTTCCGCAAGTATATGACACACTTTCTCACATAACATTTTTTGAACAAGCGGGACTCGAGCCTACGACCTTAGCGGTGAGAGGTTAGAGATCTTGAGTCGGCGCCTTAGTCTACATACAATCAACATACAGAATAATCATAAAAAGTAAAATAAATACACACAGCAGAAGAAGCAAAACAAGGATCATCATCCAGGAACGGCCAGTAGTATAACCGTCTCTTGAGAATTTAATCCTTGTTAAGTTTTCATGAAACACCAGCCGTCACATTATAAAACGTAGTCCCGTCAGATTATCATCTTACAATTTTAAATACTACAGCCTGTACACGTTTATGGTGTAAAAAAATGCTAAGTTAATAAGTATGTACTAGGGGGAAAAAGAGTAATGCTATTCGTATATGCACTGGAAGACTTTGCAGAAGTCAATGCAGCAATACAATTGATCACACAAAATGTCATAGTCAGATTAAAATCTAAGTTTATTGTATAATATTTAGGTGTGGCAAATAACTGTTTCTCCAGATAATGTTAGATTTACTAAATTATTGACTTATGGCAAATACAAGTGATTAGTACAGGGTGCAGCGCAATATCCTATCAATTCATTTAACATGCTCTTTAACAACAAATCACACGTGGTTTACATAAGCGTATCGCAGTGTTTTGCAATGATTCACGGAGTAATGCTAATAAGACTTGTAACTGTTACACTTGCTTACCACGTAGACATGGTGGCTCGAAGCTTACCACGTAAACATGGTGACTTGAAAGTTACCACGTAGCCATGGTGGGTCGATGTGTTATATAAATGGTCAATTAAAATCTGAAATCTGTATTTGGTATAAAGATTTAAAGTATTTGACGATTACATACTTTATTAATTATCTAATTTATACTGCATGCGTCTATTTGTCGTATATTCTTTCTCGTATTTGTTTGAACACCTATTTATTCATTTATCATTGATAACGTTTAATCTCCTATTCACATTAAATATTCTTAATTATTTCCAATAAGAAAATAACAAAACTGAATAAAATATTTCCATTGATAGATGTAATTTGATTTCCTGATATTGGATCTAAGGCAATATAGATTAATGACTACCTACCCGTCACCGCGGAGGTCATGGTTTCGAGCCAAGCTTGGTCCAAACACTTTATGTGATAATTTTGTCAGTTATTTGCAGAAGGACGGAGGTTCTACTGCGATTCCATATGAGGTGTTCCTTCACCAATTAAATTGGTTATGTCAAATATAACCTGTCATGTTGTGAAATGTGTTAAACCCCGTTCAAAAGCCGTACATCCGTTTATGATTCACGAAGGCAACATTTATAGTCAGTATATCAACATATAGTAACATACTTTCTAAAATTAGTAGGAGCTTAAAACGCTTTCAAGAATAAAATACTCAGTTTTACTGAGTCTGTTGAGGAAAAATAAAATAAGCAACAACCAATAACAGCAACTAACATCGATTTAAGCGGTATAATGTTTCAAGCAGCACTGTGTGATTTCAATGATTCCAATAAATAAAAAAAACAATACATGTTTTAAACTAGGATATTTACTAAACCTTGTTGCCTCATATCATATTTATTGTCGACAACATGTAACCACAAATAGTTATACTTCCCTAATTAACCATCACAAAAAGATATAAATTGGTGTACGTAATGAATTAAAACTCTGCTTACTACTCCAGACATTATGCATGTGTTGTGATGTCGCATGTAACTAAACTGTGCATAAGTATTTAAAATGGCTGATGATCAACGACACGAAATAAAATTCTTATTGTTAAAGCAAAAAGGTAAAACTGAAGTTGTGAAATATATGGGATACAGAATGTTATTGGCGATCGTTCAATGTTTAATACAAGGATTTACGTCTTATATTTGCGGAGGGTTTTACGACTACTTATGGTTTAGCGGGTAAAGGACAGAAAGTGACGTAGGCAACAGATAAGAACGTTAAACGTATAAAAGAACTTATTGATATGGACCGGCGTTTGACGTTGAGATATCATTTTTTCCACGTTAAATTAAATTTCAACTGGGTATCACCATGCAGAAGTATACCAATCACAATGGAGAATATATATATGTCTTTGTCATGCTTCCCGCCGTAATTGAGTGATATACAATGTGTTACAGAACAGACTAAAATAACATCAAATAACGCAACATTTACATTGCCCCGCCTAATCACGACGCAGGTTATTAAATTGTTGATAATTCATTAACTATAAAATGTATAATCATAAAACTTTGCACATACGCTCCAGAAAAATTGTTCTATGCGCAAATGAAATATGTGAGAATATAATGTTTATTATGATTTTATGTTGCAGATGAAGTATTTACCAAGTTTATAAGCAATCGAAATAGATAAAGGTCAATATGAAGTTCGGTAGCCGGAACAGCATAGAACGTTGTTTTTACAATACGTTATTTGTATTGGTAAGTTGAATGCATATCTGTAGAATTTTCATATAAGTGAGGGATTTTTAATTTTGCAAACTAGTCACCGAAATGATAATTTTTGGGATTCATTAAAGTAAAACTAATTTACAAACGAGCAAATTATTTATACCCATACACTGTTCTTTAACTACTTAACACTATTTCGGAACAAATATTGAAAGATAATATATAAATACTACAAATTTGATACTACATAAAAAAAACTAGTATTTCTAACTTCGCCGCTGTTTCATGCATTATATTATATATTTTTCTCTTGAAAATATCAACTATTCATCTTATAACCTATGACGGGGGAAACTCATATGTTGACTAAAAAACTATTTATCTTAAAATTACAGGTTGTTATTGTTTTGTCCGATACAGTAAACGGTACACAAGCCACAGCAACAACAGAATCTACTTTTTCAGGTACAGCTGTTAACCGTTTATTTTTATGCGGTCTTTAAATTGAAATATTAAAGAACTGTTGAATATAAAGTTTAACAAAAATATATGTAAATTATGGGAACAAAAGTCGTCCAGAATGTAACGTTACGAGCGACCGCATTTCAATGAGCATGTTAGCGTTTTACATTGTTCGGGACCAAATGTTTGCCCCGTGTCCAACTTGTAGGTTTCAAAATAATCAGCTTTTTTTCTATTAACGCACAATTTTGCAAAAGCACTTGTAGTAATGACGTAAAATCATTGCGTTATTTGACATCCTAAAATATTAAACATTTAAACATGTTTGTAATTTTCTAAAAACATTCCAAGAAACAAAACAAATGATACAAATTTGAGATAGGAAACCTGAATATGCCGTTCTCTGATTGTAAGTTGCACCGGTGGTATTCTGTTGGAAGGGCCAGAACAACTAATAATAACAAAAAGGGAAACACATTGAATTCAGTTGCTTCTGGTGAACCATTTAAACACTTGCCATTAGTGAAGACTATAGCAATCTATATGAACATGTGTTAGTAACAGGGATTTAATGCTTCATATATAACTTTTTAAATTGCTGTTTCATGTGGCAAGACGTTCCAGAATTGTATATGTTATTTTAAGCCTAGTTTAAGGTTTGTTATTGATATAGGGATTTCAAAATGCTTTGTTTAAAATACATAAAATGTTGTTTCAAGCACTAGCGTCAATCCTTTTCCTATAAAAAAATTGAACGTTTCTTCAGTAATTCTTACTAGAGAATGGTAAGGTTTTTAACTTGTTTATCAATGATTGTGTCTCGGGGCATGACCGTAAGATATGTATTAAAGTCTTCTCTTGCATGCAATAAAGGTAAAGTGGACTGTTTGATAAAAGTCTATGGATAATTCTAACCTAAAACCATAGAGGTCACCGGCATAGTTGCATGTAGGCACTGCAAGCCCGGGCCTGACTCTTTTCCAAAAACAAATCAAAATGCGTAACAGATTAGTTTTACATAGAAAAAATACTACTGCTGAGAAAGCAACATTGGCCATTTACATTTAAAAAACAATCGGGGAAAGGAGTAGGACCTCTAGCCCTGACGCCACTGGTGCTTTTTGGTTTTCGAAATGGGAATTGATATATTTATGTTATGTTTCTTCATCAAAGTGTTGTATTCTGATTACATTTGAGTTTTGATGTTGGTGATATTTTTATTTCTGTTAAGATTATCATACATATCTTTTGATTCTTTATTGCATTTTAAAATATTTGGATGTTAGATGGCATGATTAATATTGGCATGAGAATTTAGTTATATTATATATTTAGATATGCTTCAGTTGTTTTCATCCCACTCAGATATTGTAGATAAATTGTGTTCAATTGCTCACAATTATATCTAATACAATATAGTACATTATATAAACAAATCCTTACAACCAATCCTTAAGTTTGGGTCAAAGTAGGCTGAGTATTTAACATATTTTATTGCAGCGACTATGTGGTATTTGTGTTTGTTTAAACATTTATATTAGATTTTAAAACATAATATCGAAAATGGACTTCTTATATATTTGCCATCTGTACAAACATAACAGAAGGAGGAGCAAAGTGTACTTGGTCAGCTACCACCATTGAGTGGAGCTCTCTGATTGGCTGAAAAAAGTATAGGGATGTTCAGGGCATATATTTTTATAGTAAGCTCATTTCTGGTTAGATGGAAATGCCAAACTGGCAAATGATCACAATAAAATATAAGCTTATTATGTCTGTGTCAATAAGAAATTAAAATTATGTTTCTGTGACTGACTTTATTCATTTTATTAAGGAAACTGTGGAAAGTAAAGTTGGTGAAATTTGTCGTTTTTTTTATTCATGCTGAAAGTGGTTGTACCAAACTTCAGGGGGCGAAAAGTGGTGAAAAGTGGTACTTTTGACCCCATTTTGGGAACATTTTAATTTGAGTCTAGGCTAGTAATTTAATATGATGAGGGAGATTATGGTCCACGAATGGTAGAAATAGTGAAAATTAGGTCCAATGTTATTATGTAAGTCTATGGAAAACGCAGTGGTCGTCGCTGACCGCTTGCATTGCTATGTTCTTCTTCTTAAACAGCCGGGAGACAACACATGTATGGAACGTTAGTATCATTTCAATAAAGCAGCTTACTGTTACTGATTGTTGTTGCTTTTTAAATGTCCTGCATAATCTGTAAAGAAAACGGATAATATAATAATACTTTTATATTGACTACAAAATGTCACAACGTAATGTTCCCTGTACAATACAATCAATGTACAAATGTCGCCAATGTTACAGGCGCCGTATTTCTGTTGCTAATTATGCTATAAATATATATTTATTTGGTTTTGAATTGTTTGTTAAAAAATAGGTTGTTAACATGTTCAAATCTGGACATGTGTTTGCCTCTCATTAGTTTTAGATGTTTCTGTAAAGCGCAAGAAAACAAATACAAAATCCGGTATTAATTATCCATTTATCAATTTAGTGAGACTATGGCTAACAATGTCACATTGATAGACACAGCTTCACTATATTACTCTACTACGTGCAACTAATATGATTATAACAGGGAAATAAACATTTCTCATCCAAATCTAAGTTATTTACTGAATTACGATCATTAGTCACGGTCACGTGATTCATTCCTAGCAATTGCGATCGTTGATTGATATAGATTTTTCCATTGATAAGCCATTATATAAAATTACAAAATAATATAGAAGAAACTTGTAATGTATAAATAAAGATAATTATTAATATCACTCCATAATTCTAAAGAAAAAACAATAATTTAAAAACCAAACAGAACAACAACAACATATTTTCATGCAAACAAAAAAACGTGACTAAGCTCGATTTTACGGCCATAATTATTCAAAACGTAGAGTTGGCAACAAACTCACATATTTGTGTAATAATTATATCAGACAGACTTGACAGTTGTGTGTTTTATTAGATGCGAATAAATTAAACAGATTGGCTGCAAGTATAAAGTTACAAAAAGCATGCGTTTCACACAAACACGTGGCATTTGGCTAGGGATGGAATTTCTACGAAAACAAGCAATATCAATTCAATATTACCAACCACAATTCTTGTAAGGATGTATTTAGTATACTTGCATATATAGCCAAAAAGTTGTTTCTTCAAACAATACGGATATGGCGGGGAAATAAACCTGAATGAATACCTACTGTAAATCTAAATTTAATCATACTAAATGATTTCATAAAATTAAAACACTTAATCGGTTTCAAACATTTGAGGATCCTCAGAAGAAATTTAATGACGTCAAATAACTACCACGTTATTTGAGAGACTTGAAAAGGGGCATTTCTCAATAAAACATATCTATCTTTATCTCAAAATAAAGAGTTTAATTTTGGAGTAAAAAGTATTTAATAATTGCATTTTTTCATTCTTAATGTTCTGTTTCTTTGTTCATCTTTTAAAATTGAAATATATTAACATTTGGAGTTGTTGTCTTCACACAGTTATTTAAATGCTAACTTGCACATTTCAATAATATATGCGGTTCTTAAATTTGTTGTCTATCAATCATGACGCAATTTCCTATATAATATTTTATATATCCTAAATGTCGCATTATCTTTGTCACTTAGAAGTTTGTCTATATTCTGAAAGATTTCCTCTCCAAACGATCTGAAAAAATGACCACCGTTTGATCTGTTATATTTTGTCCCTGATGATGTGGATTATCTTTCTTAAAATTTTACTCTTGTTAAGTTTCTTTAAATTTGCGGGTTGGCGTTTACTTAATGTATAGATCCATATGTTTTTGAATATCTCATCACATATCGTGTCTGCTTCTTAAATTTGTAAAGTATGTATGTTACAAATCATCGTGTTTTGGTTATGTGTACATGGAAATTGGATAACAGTATTATCTGATTCTTCTATTGATTTTAGTTATTCCAGCCGGTAAACCCACTTTGTTTTTAATGAAAATATATTTCCGTTGTATCGAGTAAAATAAACAATTATAGCTGCTTGATTTTGTTAGTATTTCCATTGTTATGGGTTCAGCCTATCATAATAATTGATTAAATACATGGTTATTTGAAAATGATTTACATCAACTCAGCAGGAATTTGTCAAAAACGGCAATAAATAGTCAAAATGACTTCAGTTAAGGCATGTTTATTTTATTTATCAATATTTTCTTATTAGATATAGAAAGGGCAATGCATAATGAGTTCAATTAGTTCAATTACACACACGGCATTTACAATTTCCTTAACATTGCGGGGGTTTAGTATCAAATGCGGCTTGTATATTCCTATGAAAAGCAATGGTCACCTCTATGTGTCGACTGCCGTGTTCTTAGTACGTGATCGAGGATGTTTTCTTCAGGAAAACTAGAGCTTCTATAAGAGATGAATAACAAATATTTTCTTAAGAGCCAACCATTCGTTCATATTTTGCCGGAGAAAATGTGTATTCATTGTTAAATAAATCAGTAAATGTCCGTGATTCCCCTTTTTTAAGAAAACTATGGAAATCGTTGCATTGGAGTATACTTTTCTTGACTATTTAGTACTAACTTATCATCAAAGTTCTAACATCGACTATTTGTTAAAATGGATAAAAATAATCTCTTTATCATTAACATATAAAATCCGAAGTGTTTGGTATATCAAATCTACCAAAATGTGACAAAATCGATATTCAAATTGCAGCCGTAAACTTGGAACGAAATCCCCATTCTGAAAATAGACACCACTGAAATATTGTTTAACGATATTCGCATCGTCATTAGAACCTTTTCTAAAATGAAACATTTTTACTACGTGTAAACACTTGATTCATTTAATACTTCACAAAAGTATGTAGCAATTTTATTTAGAACATTAATTTAGTCAAACCTAGGCGCGTAACCCAAGTTAGGAAATCACTTTTTAATGTATTATTTTTAGCATGTTTGAATATATATCATTTTGGTAATAGGGGTCAGCGAGTATATAATTATATATATTGAAAACAAAACGTGTTACGCCAATTTTAAAATATTTAAAGTTCTGATATATTCCCTTTAAAGAACCGAGATAATAATATCGATGAAAAGAAAATTTAAAGTTTGTTTATTAGACATAATTAACTTGAAGGTTATCTGTAGTTGGAGGTTTTCCAACTACAGTATTCACATATCGCCGTCAGATAGTATCGACTTTAATGGACAATGTTCTAGTCTCATATACAATAATTGTACTTTTGGAAGAGATGTATACATGCTATCAATTGCAGTAACAAATATGTTACCAGGAACAGTCTATACAGTAAATATTTGTTCATTAATTCAATAATTGGTGGCCAGCGGAGTGCGACACATGTGTTCACTGACAAATACACAGGTAGTTTACTGAACGGAGGCGCTAAACCGATAGTCATACCAAAGACTTTAAAAATGGTACTAGAAGCTTCCTCGCTTGACTCTTAGCATTTAGAGGAGAGTTCTAGGTCTGGTCGGTCCGGTGTCAGTATAATGTGACTTGGTTGGGTATAATACCATGTGTCTGCGGCATGATACTTCAGTTTGACAACGCTCAAAATACTGTCTCAAGTAGACACGATCTCGATATGACTGAAAAATAATTGAAAGCGACGCTAAACATCATACAAATTGTGAAGAAATTGCCTGGATACTTTTTGAAAATACATAAAATGTCTGATAGTTTGTTAGGTATCCCATTCAGTATATATTAAAAACATCATTTAAGCAGTAAATTAACGATACTAACCGGGTATAACTGGTTTGTCCATTACAAAAAACATTCTTAAGTGTTTAATATAACTGTTGTTATTTTGGTATTTGACGTCGCTTTGAATTTCATTTTCAGTCATACCGCTACGGTGTCTACTTAAGACAGAATTCTAAGCGCAGTATGTCACACTTAATTATCATGCCAAATGCATATTGTATGTTACCCCACCCAGTCACATTTTACTGACACCTGACCTACCAGACATAGAACTATCCTCTAAACGCATATAAATAACAACGCTAGCAGATTGCGACTAATCTATCAATTGATAAATACATACTTTGAACTATTTAATGTAACTATTAAATACATGCCACAAGTAGTGATAATACTTTATTTCCTCCAATTAGAAGATTATATCATGATTACATACAGTTTATACAATTGTGCAATAACGAAATCACAAATGCGAGAATAATAACATACAAGTATAAGTTACAATGAGCATATGCATTTGCAAGCATTCGATCCCCCTACACGGCTATGTGTGATGTTCTTAAGCAAGACACATTATCCACATATGCTTAGTACTAATTCTAACCAGGCAGACTTGAGCGTGATTTGCCTTTAAGTTAGTTGTAATAACTTATTGCACAATCGAAGTAAAAAAATAAATAAGTTGAAACTAAACAGGTTGGTATGCTGTAGTGGACGTCGATGTTTGCAAAAACTAACACACGACAATGTTGATTTCGAATTAACTCATGTTTTTGCATTCAATTAGTATATACACTTAGACTCGTAATAATGCACTAAATATATTCATCTTATATTATATTGCAGTTGGAAAAAGTATCTGAAACTTCAGAAAACATAACATAAAACTAAACGTGTTGTGAAAGTTTTAACTATATATAAAAAAATGACAATAACAATCGATATTTCCTTGTAATTTTTCTATTAGAAATAATATGAACTGATAGTTCAGTAGATAGTGTGTTAACCGCTCATGCCAGAAGTTCGATCCCCAACTCGTCCTGATGTTTTTCATAGAACAACGTTCATTGTTGGTTCTACCCAGGAAGCGGACTCGAGCGAGGTTCATACACGTATAAGCTTTGAGCTTTATTTGCAAACGAGCTTGAATAATTTAGTTTTAACTAAGAACTGATTAAATTGAAATATATTTTACATTTTTTTGTCATATAATACTACAAGAATGATGTTAAATATGATGCCGTGTGTTCTTTTAATACCACAGTTTTGTCAGTACATTGAACTTTTCTCTGATTAATTTTATTTGTAATTTGTAATTCGACTCACATGTTGTCAGCTGGGAAAAAGAATTCAGACTTATCAACCACTTCGGTAAAACGAAGGGGTACGCTATAAAATGTATATTTAACGTTAAAACTATATATACCTACCAAAAGTTCCTACGACAGTTGTTTACATGGTTTTAATATTTTTTTCATTTTATAGTTTTTTCTTTTATGAAAGATGAATATATTTTGTCGGATAACCGGTTTTCACGCACCCCGAATTTCACACACTTTGTAATCATCGATGTTTTTTTTGAAATCACAATAATCAATGACATCAGTCGCCAACTGGAGTTTCTTGCAAAAGATAAACAAAGCCACACACAGACAAATAATGTTAAACTACGCAATACGCACGTTACTTTTATACAAACAAGATAAATATAAAAAAAACCTGGTACTCCAGGATATTAAAAGTGTAAAAGCACCCCCTCCCTCAATTATTTTTGTTTTAAAAATGTAATACATTCTGAGCACGCGTTCAGTAGAACTTCAGCTATATTTCCAGCCTATGAAAATAAGAGAGAGTAGTTTGGGGTCATTATATACTAGGTTCATATTGTGTTTTTTATATAAAAAAGTAAAATGTTAAAAAACATGTTAAACTGATAACCGCGTTTGACCCGTCATCATGTATGTCAAGTGGTTTGTCAAATTTGTATGAATGCATTTCAAAATCGATGTAAAAAAGATCAATTTAAACTAAAACTAAACTAAACTTTCGTTTCAACCGTGTTCATATTAAATCCACTCTGTTTTATGTTGTTAGCGGTAGGAAAGTATTCATTTCCGTAACAGGTGCGCGTGGCGTCAAAGTTTGGATTATGACTGTAATTGTGATGGTTCACCCAATAAATTCTTAATTCTTTGACTGTAATTCACTAAAACATGTTAAACACCGTTTGATAAATCAATGTTTCATTGATTTATTTCAACAGTTAGTTTATGCTTTCAAGTGAACAATGCTTATTTTTCTCATTTTCCCTCTTGAGTTCCTCCATATAATTCAGATATGTTAAAGTTTTTTTTAATTGATAGTTAAATGTATTATATTTAGACAAAATATGTATGTGCCTAGTGCAGTATATGTAAGTTTGTTGATATCATATCAATTCATTTAAAATACTGTTTGCTTCAGATAGGACATACAATATTATAAAACGTGCGGCTTACTGTGTGATAAGGTTGCTTGGACTGTTTAAAATTTAACATTTACTTTTAATTGAAAAAAACATGTAAATGCCCAAAGGAAACATATTTGTGGTTTGGGTTAATAGAATAGCGTGTTGTTTGAATCGAATACTATTATATAATAATATCTATTGACTCTATGTCTCTATAAACTCAGTGCATGACTACAACGATACGTGTACAGAGTTTAATAGAACATTTAGCTTATTACCATAATAAGCTTTTAACTTTCAATTCCGATGCCTGTATTCGGAGAATTTAAATGAGCATTTAGAGAATTATCTTTAATACAGAATAATGTATCTGAAGCATTTAATTATGAATTTAACAGTATATATCATGTATTCATAAAGTAGCTTTAGTTTGAAACTTCACTGAGCTCGCAATATTGTTCTCATTTAGAACCACTCTAATATATTATAAGCCGATCGTTGAATAGTTAAATGTGATATATCGGTAAAATAAAACAAAACATTCTGAGCAATTGTATACAAAATCTACAAAATAGCATAGACAATTTTATCATTGTTTCAAAATCAAAGTGGCAGTTGCATATACAAAAGTTAGCTTCTTTTTAAAAAGACTACTGCATTAATCTTCTAAGACATCTCTATTTATGCATGGCGATGTACCGACGTATTTGGAGGAGAAGATTAAGGGCTCTGAGTTGTTTATCATATTCAAAATCAGACCAGACTAACATGTCCAAGACAGTATATGCCGTACTGGAAAATAAACTTAGCTGCCATTATGAATGTTTATTTAATGTAGTTACTGTAGTTATTTTCTAGATTTAACTAGTTTGATATAATCTGAAATTTTAAACTGATTGTGTTGACTGTTTTCTCTGACTTCAGAGTTGGAATACAACCAATCATGTATTCATAGAATAGAGAACCAGTGCCGAACAAAAGGTGCTACCTGCAAAAATGTTTCTTTAGTTTTGTCAACACACACCGGTAACATTATATACATAAAGTGTAGATATCTTAAATGCTTTGACGTAATTATAAGCTTTAATATACATCCGCTTACCTTGATTAACCATATGCGCTAGCAATTAGACCTTAAGCTGATACTAGACTAGGGCATATTGGCGACTACTCTGTTACAAATGCGGTCAATTAAATAATTTAGTACTATGCAGGTTGTCAATCATTAAAATACGGCATTACTAAATTTCGTTAAAAAAATATTAAAAGTGCAGTACCACTATCAATTGATTTATAACCAGTCAGCTATAACCAGTGTACTTGTAAAATGGTCTTTAAAATTTGAATTTAAACCAGTTATATTCAAATAATATATTCAATGATATTCCGGAAATCATTTTCTTTGTTATTGCTCAGAACTTGCTTACAACGCTACGTGTACAGAAGGAGTAATGAGAATCAATGTAAAACAACGGGTGCCCTATGTGAGGGATCAGATGTGATCAGGTGTCTTTGTAATAAAAGGGATTTCTATCTTCATACGATTGGCAAGTGCTTAACAAGTAGTGATAAAATACCAATCTCTTTTGATGAAATTTTATGTATTTCAATTATATATATTGCGTTGAACGTATTATAGAGAAATGTTTCTAATGCGTGTATTTTGAGGACTAATGGTAAACATGTGTTATTAAGCCATTTCCCTTACATCATTGCTAAATATCTAAAAAAAATAATGAACTATATTTACTGTTATACCAATGTTCCCATGTACAGTTTATTTAAAATTTCGCACTTTTATTAAATATTCCATTCATACATTTCTCATTCTTGGATAACCCGGATCCAGTGTTACCTAAATTGGGACTTTTTCATCTCATTTTACAATACTGGACTCACTTAGGAATTTGGCAATATTAATGAAACAACATTAATGCATGTTAATATGAAAAAAAAAAAAAATAAAAGAAATACTGACAAATCTGAATAGACTAGATTAAAAAATCTGATTTATTTGAGTTTTTAAATGACATGAATAAATTGCCAGCTAAGTAGCTTACTTACATTTTTATCAGTTAACTACAGTGCACGTTACTCATAATAGTCGGAATCTAAAAAAATTGATCATGTCTCTCGAATTATTCTCTTCTCTGCCATTTATCCCTGTCCATGTCCATATAATAACCTCATGGCGGCAAAATACTTGACATTTACCCAAAGTACGAACACAGCCCGGATAAAATATGTCGTTATATTCTAACTAACTATATCGGACTGATTCAACTCTAAAATTTTCCTGAAAATAAATATAAAATGTTAATAACAATTAGGTCGATTTAACACAATTTTGAGTAACATTTAGATAAAGTATATGGTGACTAATTATCAGGTAGAATTTCAACCTACCTATATAAAAACTACTATGTATACTCATCATTTTACAAAGAATAATAATAGGTTTTGAGCGTCGGATGTTGGTATCACTGCCATGGTGTGATTTCCTTGAGCAAAACACTTTATCTGCATACGATTAGTACTGTTTCTATCCAAGTAAATTTCGACGATGAGTTCAGTTTGGAAAAACTAGCGTCACAATCGATATCAATAAATAAATTTAAAACAAATCATAGTTTTCAGTAAGTTATAAATTACATAGTTCTCAACAAGCGTTTCCCGCGACGTATATTGATCGGCGCATTACAGTTAACTGCTTGAATTTAGGTATGACATAGGCTATTATTGCTTGAAATAAAAATGTTCCGATAAAGTTCAAGGAATAAGGAACTTTTACTTAATGTTTGCGTACTACAGCAATGTAGACATTAATTTATTTGAGCTAATCTATTAAATTGTATAAATCTTATAGATATGACCTATTAAATGATTCTGTATATTTACCTTCATGTTGTATGATTTACATTTTTAACATTATTCAAGAAATAATACAGTAGCACATAAATCTCGTACCCGAATTGAAGCATTGCGCTTATCAGTGTACATATCAATGAAAGTGACGTGATTACCGTTTATGGTTTGCTATAGATCACAATTTCTTGATTTCGTAAAACGTGGTGTTTTACTATGACATGTTGCTGACAGATTGGACACTGTGTATCTACTTTATATTTTAAAATAGAACATTCAAATATTGTAGAAGAGATAATCTTTATCAAACATACACCGTAGTTATACAACCATATTATCTCGGAAAAAAGTCTTGAACGGATAATTAAGTTATGACCATTGAATCATCAAGAATTGCGTTAATTTACATTTTGTGCACTCTAGTACTTCCAATTTTGATGAGATTTACACAAAACTTTAGACTATAGAACGGACCGAGCGGTAGTTGATTAAATTAAATTAATAATAATTGTAATACTTTGCATAAATTGTGGTTCTATGGGTCATATTTGGTGCTGCAAAATACAGTTGTTTATCGTCAAAAACATTATTTATACACGCTTGTTTCGTCTATAGTTTAATTAGATCTGTCCTTTGGAATAACGTAAATTATTCAATTACTGTATATCGGAACGTCCGAAAATTCCCGGGTTACATCGATTAAACCTGGGTAAGCGGTTAAGTTTAAACATTTTTACGATCGATCTTGTTATAATCATACATGTGCTCCGTAAACGGCTTCTGACATTAACAAAATAGGTTAAAACAAAATAAACAATAAAAATGTGTTGTTTATAAATGTATTTATATCTTGTAATCGTTAAATACCGAAGGATGGCGGACATGACTGTGTGTATGATTGAACCAGCAATTTTACGATAATTTCCGTCAGCGAAGTATTTTGTTTGCATATTAGAATTAATGATTTAAACCCGATTTAGTTACGTGCAAAAGAGGTTTCGACTGTTTTAAATTGTTGTAATGGTAGCACTTATTTACGACGTATTGAAACATGTGTAAATATTTAATGTAATGGAATTTTATGATTCCGTTTTCAGAAAAAGAGCATGGAAAGGCATGCGACATTACTCGACCGGAACCGAACGATCAATGCGGTACAATAAATGCCGTCTGTATAAACACAACAGATGGAGGAGGAGCAAAGTGTACTTGCAATGATACGTTCTTCTTCTTAAACGAGAAAAACACATGTGTGGAAAGTCAGTATAATTACAATATGTCTTAGTTTTACTGCTTGCAGTTTGTACTTACAATAAAGTTTCTGTGCATGTATATACCTGCACTTGTCATACAAGTAATCATCCTATTAACCTCATGTAGTTTTGTTTGGTAAAAGTTTGTTCCACTGTTTTAAAGATAAATTGAACAAATCTCTCACATGGGTTCCATGCATGATGTTATGCTATGCAGTATTAGGGTATTTTATGATTGCTCGAATGCATCGTACAACAATTAATTTTACACTGTTTAACATATAGAGAAATTCACTTCCGGAACACTGAAAACCTTACAAATGGTTCACAAAGCGTCTTGTTTCTATTGATAGTCTTCTCTTGGTCCAAATATGCAGAAAAAACATGGGATTGTTCACAATTTCGGTGGTTTGATGACACCCCTTCATTTTTTGACAATAATGCCCATTTGTTGCAATGTATCACTACGCATCATAAAACTATTCTAACGTCATCAAGAAATTTCAAATGTTATTCAAACTTCGCAGAATTCGTGAATATGTTCCAATATTCTCATATGTACAAAGAAATATAACCATTTTATGGATTCATAACAAAAATAATGCCCAAACGACTTACACAGCTCTAGTTGCTTGGACACAAGAATCTTGCCACCGTCCTGCATATGAGGTAATTCTTACACGGCATTGCTAAACTCGATATAAATGCGGTGGGGGGTGCTTGTATTGGTGCTCGGGGAATAAATTGAATAATGCACGCGCAAAGATATTACAGACATAGGCAAACTGACGTTATTACGCAGAATAGGTATACATATGATAATTATAAACATTTACATATAATGATTATAAACACGTAACTAAAGCAAGAGCGATTTAAGTAAAATTGAACACACACACACACACACACACACACACACACACACAGAGAGAGAGAGAGAGAGAGAGAGAGAGAGAGAGAGAGAGAGAGAGAGTATTTAATAATTAGAAACACGTTCTAAAATGTATTTATTCTCGATTCGACGTCGAATTCTAGTACAACTTCCTCATATTCAAAAAGTCAAAACACCCGTCATTCATTCTCTACAATTCCCAAAACATTTACCACAAACATGATATTCAAACGAGACCAATTTATAACCTTAATTTTGATTCCGTCTTCAACCCCGAGAGAAAGGATTATACTAACTACAGTCATGGAATTGTCTTGCTTTATGTAAAGAAATCCACGCATTACAATGTAAATAGAACATTGCATCCCATGCATTTCAATGGATACAAATTATAATAAAACATAAGCATATACTATTCAGTCTATATTACAGACTACTTGTACAGATATACACCACCATACGTTAATTGAAATCTCAACTGGACCGGACACAACTATCCAAAATGTTATTATTACAGATGATTTTAAACTAAAAATGAATAACGCAAACTCTTGTAGGAAAATGATGTTTATTTGTCAGCAGTTCATTATATCAGTGCATAAATGAACCAACCCAATTTACAGACAATTCATCTTCGATAATTAACATTACTTTGGCAAACAAAATTATAGTTTATTAGCAAGCGGTGTATGAGAACCATTACTTGAGCAGAACAGGATGTAAGTTTTAATTGCCCTGTATATGGTATTTGTAACTTTAAAAAGTCTAACACAATCATTTACTAGGAAGCATATATGGAGTTTTGATCAAGGCGATTATTAAAAAATTGAGAAACTTAGCTGAAAATATAAATTTGACCACACACTATGAAAATGACATCAATGTACATTCAACCAACTAAACAGAATATATAACAACTATTTCTAAACAGCGTATTCCTTACAAATTTATTCGTATCAAGCCACTAGACCCACCTCCATAAAACGTATGATTCGTAAACGAAAGCGTGCCTATTGTAAAGTCAAACATAGTCGCTTACCAGGTCACTGGGCGAAATTTCGTAGACATAGAAATTAAATAATTAATGCTATACGTACAAATAAAACTGCACCTTTTGAACAATTATCAATTACACTTAAAACCGAAACAAGTCTTTTCAAAGAAATGGTGGTAAAAATAATGCATACCACCCCTACAGTCTGGTATTATTTAATTTTATACGGCTGATATTTTTAATAACTTTTTCCGAGATCAAACATTGATAAATAAGAACTATGCCCATATCCCTGAATTCCTTCCTCAGATCATTACCTTGCATCTACTGTTTTATCAATATTTGAAGTCAAACATATATTAGAAACTCTTCTTTCACTATGTAAAGCTGCAGGTCCTGACGCAATTAATAATCGTATATCTCTCTCAAAATCATGACTCAAACAAATAGAAATTTGGATTTAAAAACACTTGAAAGTCACACAGATAGACAGTAAATTAGTATATTACAATAAAATCATGTCCAGAACATTCACTGCATCCAAATTTCATGATTCGTGTAAGTGAAAATAGTTTTTTTTTGTGTTAGATATCCAGTATATATGTAAAATTCATACCCCACCCACTTGAAGAAAGTAACCTTTGTCACGATGTCGTTTCTATTCTTTAGCGCATTCTTTTCGATAATACGGTTGGTCGCATATGAGTTATGTTGTTTTATATGTTGTTTTTTTCAATTAATATTATGTTTACTACGAATTATGGGGAAATTTCCTGTTCCATTATTTTTTTGTCATCGATATTTATTAGTAACAGTCCTGTTTCAATTTTTCGATATATCTCCAAACTTACGCATTTCGTTTTATTGGTGTTGCGTATGAGTGGCAGTTTTCTTTTGCTGTCACTTTTCTCTCATCACTTTTGATATTTGTTCAGCTGGGTCTGGCTAGCACACATATCTACCTACTCTGGACATTATGGTAAATGGTTATAGGCGACATATCCTAAATTTCTCAGCATATAGCTAACCGGTGTATGAAACTTTTGTGATACTAACTGATTTCTTTCGGTTGTGCTTAGCGGTCTAGCCAGATATGATATGTCTCATTTTCATTCATTGATTACTTTTCATGCACACTGTACTTTTATTTGCTATTGAAGTTGTTAAAATTAACAAAATAGTATTGAAATTTAATATATGCCTGATAGATACCTCAACTGGTAAGAGATCTATTCAAAGTTGATAATAAATCTAATGCATGCACACAAGTATGCTTTTCATTCCTATGTTGAAAAGGGGGCATGGTTAGTGTCAATGATATGCACATTATTGTTGGGAACCTAAAAATATTGGTTTGTTATAGATATAAAAATGTCAAATATATAGTTTTCTACAAAACAGTGCATTATTTGCAGAAAAGTATGTATCTTTATACGGGCATATATCTAATAGACATTGAAGTGTTGCATATACAATAAACTGGATATGCAGTCAGATAGGAAAACCATAGGAGACAATACAATGACAGTTTCAGAATATTTCCTTTGCTAGAATTAGTATTGTTATTAAGGTGCAATGGCTAATATTTCTGGGCACATCTTCCAATTTTCGAATAGTTCGACCGCCATCTTATTTTAAGGCACGAACTAAAAAAACAGGCCTATTGTTGTATTTAGAAATGGTAGAAGTTTGTGTCACCCAGTGTTACTAATTCATTTTTTTATAGTTCCAGCATTTTATAGTTCAAGGGAGACAACACTGTCTTAACCTATAATTATCTTACATAAAGTCATACAGGTACATCCTAACTGTAAAGTATTGGAAAACAATTAATTACTGGTATAGTACAAAATAGTAAACCCAAACTGGTTTATTGTACATGTTGTTTTGTTTGTATATATTGTGAACTGAGTTAGCTTGGGCATGACAGATTGGCAAGTGAGCGATGTGAGTTAGTATTTAGTTTGGGAGTGAAATTGATTGACAAGTGAGTGATGCAAGTTAGGCCACACCCAGCAATGCATGCATACTCTTATCCCCAAACTAACAATCTACAGCATTCTTCCTCTAGACATCGACAAAGACACTAAATATATTATTAGTATATTTTGTCACACTCCAGGCAGAAATAATAAAACTGCAAAGTTTTATTTATTTGATCAGAATATCTTGGTAAGATCTGTGATATTGTTTTTTATTTATTTTAAAGAGCCGCGTTGATAATGAAATATTGTAATTTGTATTGTGAAGTATTGTGTAAATGTTCTTTTTGTTTTAATGTGTATCTGAATGTTATGTTATGTATTACAGGCTCTTTGACCCTGAGTATACTGTAATAAATCTGCAATTATAACAAGAACCATGGAATTGTTATTACCGAATACCTTCCAACCCCGGTTACAAATTATAATATTTCATTATCAACGCGGCTCTTTAAAATAAATAAAAAATATTGTAATTTGTAACCGGGGTTGGAAGGTATTCGGTAATAACAATTCCATGGTTCTTGTTATAATTGCAGATTTATTACAGTATACTCAGGGTCAAAGAGCCTGTAATACATAACATAACATTCAGATACACATTAAAACAAAAAGAACATTTACACAATATTTCACAATACAAATTACAATATTTCATTATCAACGCGGCTCTTTAAAATAAATAAAAAACAATATCACAGATCTTACCAAGATATTCTGATCAAATAAATAAAACTTTGCAGTTTTATTATTTCTGCCTGGAGTGTGACAAAATATACTAATAATATATTTAGTGACTTTGTCGATGTCTAGAGGAAGAATGCTGTAGATTGTTAGTTTGGGGATAAGAGTATGCATGCAGTGCTGGGTGTGGCCTAACTTGCATCACTCACTTGTCAATCAATGTCACTCCCAAACTAAATACTAACTCACATCGCTCACTTGCCAATCTGTCATGCCCAAGCTAACTCAGTTCACAATATATACAAACAAAACAACATGTACAATAAACCAGTTTGGGTTTACTATTTTGTACTATACAAGTAATTAATTGTTTTCCAATACTTTACAGTTAGGATGTACCTGTATGACTTTATGTAAGATAATTATAGGTTAAGACAGTGTTGTCTCCCTTGAACTATAAAATGCTGGAACTATAAAAAAATGAATTAGTAACACTGGGTGACATTTGTTAGACAAAAAATCAGTGATATGTCAGAACATTATCTACTTTTCAAGGTCTTTCTTAAGAATTACCTCCCTTATACTACGGTTGCGAGCTTCTTACGTCCAAGACATTAGAGCTTTGTAAATCGGTTGGGCATTATGCCTACAATTGTCAAATTTCTTTGTACATAGAACATTAAAACATTTTCATGATTTCTGCCAAGTTTGGATGACATTGGGTACTGTTTGATGGAGCTATAACAGCTTAAAGATGCGTAGTGATACGCTGCAATAAATTGGCAGAATTGTCAAAAATGAAGGGGCGTCATCAAATTGTGAAAAAGCATCCTGGTTAACCCCATGTTTTTCATTGTTTGTTTCATTCCAAATGCAGCTTATATCGGATGGTCTTGATGGAATATGGAATCAATACCAAGCACTGTTACGCTGTCCTTCATATATCTAATCCTTGCTGCTGCTGCTGCTGCTGCTGCTGCTGCTGCTGCATGTTAATTCAAATTTCCAAGCACATATTTTAGTATCACACACACGCGTATAGCTATTAGCATTAGATCAACACTAGTTTTAATAAATTAGCACCATTATTCCACTCATGAATAACACAAACAGAAACACATTTCTTGTTTCATTCCAAATGCAGCTTACATCGGATGGTATTGATGGAATAAATACCAAGCACGGTTACACTGCACTTCAATATATCTAATCTATCCTTACTGCTGCAAGTTAATCCAAATTCCTAAGCACATATTTTAGTATCACATACACGCGTAGAGCAATTAGCATAACATCAACACTAATTTTAATAATAAATTAGCACGATTATTTTACTCATGAATAACACAAACAGCAACACATTGCTTGTTTCACTCCAAATGCAGCTCACATAGGATGGTCTTAAAGGAATAAATTCCAGGCTCGGTTACGCTGCCCTTCAATATAAATACAAGTCTATGTTACACTACCCTTTACTATATCTAACCCTCACTGCTGAATGTAAATCCAAATCCCTAAGCTCACATTACCATCAATAACATAGTGCTCGAAGAACTCTCAAACGAACTATCCCGATCTCTCTGTGATCTCTTCAACTACTCCGTACGTCTATCCAAAGTTCCCCGTCAATGGAAACTAGCCCACGTCTTTGCAGTCTACAAGAAGAAAGACCCTCACGATGTTAGCAACTACAGGCCAATCTCCCTACTCAGTGCAATCAGTAAAGTCCTCGAAAGGATTATCCACAAACATGTATTTAACTTCTTCCATGACAACAACTTCATCTCTTCTTTTCAGTCTGGCTTCGTTCCCAAGGACTCTACTGTCAATCAGCTTACATATATTTACCATACGTTTTGCAAGACTCTAGATGATGGTAAAGAGGTTCGAGCAGTTTTTCGTAATATATCTAAAGCTTTCGACCGCGTGTGGCATAAGGGACTCTTATTCAAACTTGAACTCAGTGGTATCTCTGCCTCTCTTCTTCTTTGGTTCAAGGATTATTTAGCTGGCAGAACACAATGTGAAGTCCTTCCCGGGTCCACATCTGACACGGTTCCAATATCGGCTGGTGTTCCTCAAGGCTCAATTGTTGGTCCATTATTATTTCTTGTTTATATCAATGATATTGTTTCTGAAATAGGCTCTGCGATTCGCCTCTTTGCTGACGACACAACCCTTTATGTTATTGTCGATAATTCTCAACATGCTGCTTTCCGTTAAAATTCTGACCTACAAAAGATCAATGACTGGCCTTCAACCTGGCTAGTAACTTTTAATCCTGCTAAAACTGAATCTCTACTTATTTCTCGCAAACATGTCAAACCCCAGCACCCACCCATATTCATGAACTGTATTCAAATACAGGACGCTGAAATCACAAACACCTTGGAATTACTCTATCTAACGATGGCACATGGCACAAACATATTGAAGACATCACCAAAAAAACTTGAATTCGAGTCAACAATCTGCGCTCTCTCAAATTCACTCTTGATCGTCGGTCGCTTGAAACTATCTACACATCTTTCATTAGACCTACACTCGAATACTCTGACGTCGTTTGGGATAATATAACGAAACTGAAGAAGAAGACCTCGAAAAAATCCAAATCGAAGCAGCTAGAATCATTACGGGAACAACAAGCCTGGTATCACTTAATAACGTATACAAAGAATCCGCTCTTGAGCCTTTGAAGTCCCGCAGACGAAAACACAAATTGATCCACTTCTATAAAATGCTCAACAGTCCTTCTATACCTTCCTACTTATCGATTATGATCCCCATGACAGTAGGTAATGTTGCAACCTATGGCCTACGCAATTCTGACCACATAAGGAACGTTTCTTTCAATACACATCACTTATCTGCATCTTTCCTCCGCTCCACTATATCAGAATGGAACAAACTACCCCCTGCCATCCGGCCTGCTGCTTCCGTCTTGTCTTTCAAGCACGATATTAATTCTATTAAGAAGACTGTTCCAAAATTTTATTACGATAGTAGAAGAGATACGGTAATTCAGCATGCGCGGTTACGGATGCACTGCAGTTCCTTGAAAGAGCACCTGTTTTCAAAAAACATTGTAGAAAACCCTACCTGTGTCTGTAAAGAAATTGAGGATACATATCACTTTTTCTTCACATGCCCCTTATATCAACGCCAAAGAACTCTACTCCATGACGTCTTTCGTCCTATTACTCGTTTAGACCTAAACACACTACTGTTCGGCAACGACTCTCTTTCTGATGATGTCAATCGTAAAATATTTCACCATGTCCAAACATACATTTCGAATACTAAGCGTTTTATTCATTGAATTGAACTATCCTTTATTCCATAAGAGTAACCCACAACACCTCAAAAGGTATCCTGTGATCACATCTCTCTTTTCCTGTTTATCTTTACTTTATCTACCCTTTCCACTTTATTTCTACTCACATATCTTTTTTTTTAAATAATTTAAGTTATATACGGCAATTATTGTTCAATGATAGTATACACAACTGTCAGTAGTTGAAGCGTCACATACGCCGCAGCCTATATACATACCCAATCAGCTACATCTGTCTCCTCAACGATCAAGATACTTGCACATCTTTATTATTTTCATCTCAAGCGCTGCTTATAATCCGTTTGTCTAGTAATTAATTTGTTTTAATTGCATTTGTAACACCATTGTATAGTCCTTGCAAGATATTCAGAAGAGAGCCTTTGTATAAGCTAGAAATAGCTTTCTTCTCAATTCTATTGTTATGTATCGCTGTATATATTTATATTATATGAATATATTTATATGTAATATGTTGAAAACGAATAAATATTGTTTAAACTAACCCCATGTTTTTTTCTGCATAATTGGACCAACAGAGGACTATCTATGGGAACAAGATACGTTTCAGAACCTTTGGTAACATGTCCAGTGTTCCAGAAGAGCATTTCTTTATATGTAGCACAGTATAAAATTAATAATTGTGTTGTGTCGGACGTAAACTTGTTTTAAAAAATAAATAGCCACTAAACTCCCGATTTCCTCTCCGGGCTGGTACCGACGCGGGCTTTGTAGTTTGTACATGACTCGTTTAGATTTCAATCAAGGGCGGAGTCTGTGTGCTATGTCATTCACGCATGTGCAGTGGTGACACTGAATACTAATTATTAAGAACAAACTTCTTGATATTTAAATTATTTTGTAGGCTGTTTTAACAAATAAGTGCGACAAATTTGGAAAATTGAAGCGATTCCATCAAATGAGGTTAAACACTTATTATCATTATGACTCTTTCCTTCCTTCTGCAATATTTATTGGATCAATGTCACATATCAACTGTTTGAAAATATTTCTATTGCATACATATTTGGTAATCTATGACAAAAATATAGTTTGATTTTATTAGTTTTACTTAGTATGATAGAACAGAACAATCCAAAATAATATCGATTTACATCTTAATGAGTTTTACCCATATTGTCAATAACAACGGGACGCCATTAGTTTGATAAAAATAGGTGATTGTTTCTTGAAATGAAGTAGTATGTAATAATACTCTGAGGTAATTGGAATAAATGCGTGAGAATGAGTAAACTCCGATTTCAACATTGATGTTTGTCCCTTATAAAATGTGTGCATTATGCCCTCAAGCGAATATAAATTGTATAACTTGTTTACCCGTTTTAATTAGTCAAATTACTTTTTTTCTAGCTAACGAATGGAAAATTCAATTTAAGTTTGTCTGCTCATGTTTCAGTTAGAATTATAAAAAATATATTACAACTAAGAATCATACTATTTTACGAGAAAACTATCTGACCTATTTCTCTGTTCTTACATTTCTTAAGTAGTGTAAAATTGGAATTATAAACAAGATACTATTTGATCTATTTTTATATCAATAAAATATGTCGCACAATATAATAATAATCTATTAAATATATGAAGACTAAGGTTATGTTTTGTTATTTTACCAGTGTCAGCGTATTATTTTTGTTTACTATTCGAAGATTAAGGGTATGTTTTTTTTCTTACACCGGCGTAAACGTTTGATTCGATTGGAGTTGTAAAGTCAGCTCATATCTGAGTTAATATTGGTATCACACCAATGATTTATCACACATCTCTTCACTATAATTTTTCGGAACTGAGGTGGACAAGGAAAATTCTGAAATGTAACCCATTACAAGTAAAATACGCATTTTTTTAAGTACATAAATCCTCTCCAACCTTTCTTAAACAACGCGTAAAAAGAAAAAAAAACAAAAAAAAAACAAAACAACAACAACAAAAACAACAACAAACAAACAAATGAAACAAAACAAAAGGCTGATGTTGTGATAGTCAAATACTTTCTGATTAAAAAATGCTTCTTTCTTGAAAGAAAATATACTACTTCTTTTAAACTATAGAAAATTGACGGGATCTTTTTATTTAAGTAGAAAATCATGTAAAATATCATTATATTTTTGCTACTAAGCCTTATAATGTTATCTGATGTTGTTATTTGTGCACCACTATGCAAGAATATGTTAATACATTTGTAAACGCTGCCTATTCATATAAAAATCTTTCAGAAAATAAAATTTGAATTTAAATTGTGCTTTCTTCATAGCAACGGCATATTAAGAGGATTTCAAATTTAGACAAATGGAATCGTAAATATGGAACAATACGCACCTTTCAACGACAACGACCTCCATTAAAAATCATAGAGAATAACCACACGTGTATCTCTTATATATATAAATAACATGGTCATTGAGAGCTTTCATTAAAAATTAATATTCGATAGGAAATTGTTTTTTGTATTCTGAGTGTTGTTCTTTGAGAAAACAAATATAATTAATGAAATAAATGTAGCCGAACAGCGCTGATCTCCGCCAGGTGATACTACTTACAGATTGAAGATTATGTTATTTTCTTAGATTGTTTCATTTGGTTACTTTTCTTTTCCATATTAAACCGATCCACTGTCCAAAACAGTAGTGTTTTGAATTTGATCGGTCAGCTCTCGTATACTATTCTGTTTTTTTATTACACTAATTTCCATTAAAAGGATTTCATCGTGTATATTGTTTCAGCTATCATTATTTATTGATTGTCAAGAATGTCTGCTACTGAGGGTGTTTAGAGTTTGGACTATTATTTTTTCTCTAATGTATCGTTTTTATTGTTGAGTTCATCTTCTTTTAGATCAAATGATTTATTTCCATTGCAAAAGGCATGAACGTTTTAGCTTTTCAACTGTAAGCTAATTCTAGGAAAGCGAGCCTGGGTTTTGATATTTGATCTGATATCTTACATCCAACAACGAGGAGAATTCACAAAACACCTTTCGTGCTGTCAAATAAAGCTTTAAAATAGCTTCTGTAAGGATTTTTCAAAACCTTTGATTGGTAATCAAGACGTTGGCAGACGGGTACACACTTGTTTAAATTTAAAGCGCTGTGATCTTTGGATTATATTTCATATTTTAGCGATGTGAAATAAGAATCTCTTCAAAATATTAAATATAAAATTATTTATAATATATATATTCATGAGTGTTTTTACATTTTATTTTTGTTGGACAGTACTTGCATTAAATCAATATGTAGCTCCAGGTGGAATTTCTTTTTTCCCATTATATATATAATATTTCAGAAAACAATGTGAATGTCGAAGGACTGTTATTTTCACTTATTGACATTGGCAGTAACACTATGGTCCTTAAGTGTTATGACCACCCCGTGTATTTTTACTTTGACTACACACATATTAACATCTCGCCACCACCAAACGGACAGAATGGAACTATCAAAATAAAAAGGAATACTGCCCAAACGAGACTGGAGATTACCCCGTTGACGCCTGGCTCACTATATAAATTTCACGTAATTGTCACGGTAAATGGAATGCCAAGCAAAGAGTCAGCAGAACTATCTTCCTATACACGTATGTAGAAATTTCCCGCGAGCTTTTTTAACACCCCTCGTATATTGATAAAAATAGTTATTGACATCAACGTTTAAATTGTTTGTTGATAGTGTGTTTCATTATTTTACCATTGTACATTTATATTTCAGAAAACAATGTGAATATGAAAGGACTGTCATTTTCATTGAATGACATTGGCAACTACGCTATAGTCATTAAGTGGTATGACAACCCCAACATTTATCATTTTGACTACACACAGCTTAATGTCTCGCCACTACCAAACGGGCAGAATGGAAGTATCATATTAAAAAGGGATGTAGATAATCCGACTCTTGAGATTACACAGTTGACGCCTGGCACATTTTATAAATTTCATATAGTTGTCACGGTTAATGGAATACCAAGCAAAGAGTCAGCCGAACTATCTTCCTATACACGTATGTAAAAGCGAAAATATCCTATTTGATTATCATCTGACAATAAGTGGTGCTAGTATCATAAATAAACGAAATATTCTTCAAATATCTTAAGACTAGATACAACTGAATAGATTCATTATATAAATGACAATGCTTTTGGTAATTTATAATTATACTATTTATACCACCAAATACCACATATCTAATTTGGTGACACTCACACATCTATCTATTTATTTCACGATGTATAATTTAGTTCATACCAATTTAAGTAAGCTCGCTTGCAAAGCAAAGATAACTCGGAGCTCGTATGAACTGGTATCGAGTCCGAATGTCGAGAGACGCACCAAACCCGCAACTTCTGGAGTTTTATATTTTACTAATGGTCATGTAACTAATTATTTACTTATGGAATCTTTCAGTGCCCATACCACCACCAGACGGGGCTCTATCAAATATTACAGAAACAAGTTTCATCGTAAACTGGATCGACACTGCATCTGACAGTTACACACATTACGTAGTTGTTATTGCACCTTCAGCCCTTTGTCCAAAAATAAACGTTGGTGATAACATACGGAACTGCACTTTTGAAAGAAACGTAAATCTCACATCATTTCAGTTAACAAATCTCACTGAAGGTACACATTATAGCGTGAATATATCCACATGGGTTGGAGGTAAACTCAGTGGGAGCAGTCTACTTATGTCTACATATACAAGTGAGTCGAATATAATTGTTTTGCTAAATAATTGATAGTTTATAAATGATATGTATTCAAAAGTGATGTCAAATAATTCTAATATATATGTTTACTTGATTATTAGCTTAATTAGTTTATCTATCTGTTAGATACAGGTTATAACAAGATACCAAAGTTGTCATATAGCGACGGGAAAGTGTTATGCAAATGAATTATCATGCATTATACATATTTTAAACAGTTTAATCAGATATATTTTCTGCTTACAAATATAATTATGTACATTACTACCAAAATCAGATTATATCTATAGTCGTTATTACTATATCTATGGGGCTCAAGTTTTTCTATTATGATATATAAATATATACAAGATATCCATAAATGGAATTAAAGATGTAGTTAAATCATGTTTAGCCATCCAGTAATCGTCATATTTATTAGACATATAAATTTTGAATTTTGAAAAGATACCGAGATAATAGCTAATTCCTGGATCTGTACATTGCCTGGCTGCTTACACGTAAATAGCGACAGAAGTCATGCTGCGGATGGTGTCCGCCAATTTTGTTGTAAAATTATAGCAAAGAAAACGAACCTTTGAAAACGAAGTAAAATAATATTTAGAATCGTATGATAAATATCAATCTAAAACTATTGGAAACAAAATCGAATAAAAAATATAGAAATGAAGAGTACCATACAATGCTTAAACACTTTTAAAGTTTCCCATTCATCAAGGGAGCAACTTTTTGCACGACGTACGACAGGAACATTCCCGATTTACTGATGTCTCTAATACAGGGATATTTATAGGAGTATCAAAATCGATCTGTATATATCAATTTTTCGTTTTAACAGTACATCTTCAAACAATTACTGACACATTTAACTAGCGGTGATTTTTGGGTTCTTCAATGAGTGATATATATCTTCAAGTTGTATGCGATTATTGATATCTTAAAATCGGTTTAAAAATATCTAAAATCGATTTAACTATATTTGCTATGACTATATATGGACATCAATTATGGAATTTAATATATTCATATATCAAATTAAATTCATTGATGGATATCTATATTACAAATCTTCGCCCCATAATTTCAGAGAGATTTGTTTCTCAATTTTTACATAGTGACATAAGAATACATTAAACACGTTCTTATTGGTTGGTTTTACAGTACCTATTCTACCTCGATCAGGAATGTCTGTATTTAATGTTACTACTAGCGGCTTCAGTTTGAAATACAACGATGGAGATCCGAAATTCCAATATTGGATAGCAAATATCACAAATGACGGTTCGATGTATACATATAGCAATGAGTCAAAAGACATCAAATCAGTATATATAGGATCGTTACTGCCTGGGACATTCTACCAAATAGAAGCATATACATATGTACCTGACTTTAGCAGCAATGAAAATATTTCTGAGTCTACATATACATGTAAGTAGGCTTAGAAATTGTTTTGAATATATAAAATAGATACAACTTTTCAAAATATGAAATATACATGACATATACATATTGTATTTTCAAAAAAATAACTCATTTTGTATTAAAATCAATATATTCAATTTTAATGATGCATGAATTTAATTTCACCTTTTAAATACTAAATCATACGAAGTTATTACTGAATGTTGAACATTTGTATTTTGAATTGATGTCTTGAAGTTTAGTTTATCTTTTTCAATGAATTAAGGCCCTGTTTATAGAAGCAATGTATGCGATCAATATAAATGCGTTGTTTTACTTTGTGTACACTCTAGCATTCGATACTCACCAATATTACAATTTACACGATGGCGAACCCACGTGACCTAAAATTACGGAGTTGTGTAAAAATTGGAAGAAAAGTGCCCGCTTCAGGAAAATATTTTACAGACAATTCACAAAACAAAGACGAACATCGTCTTTGTATAGAGATGAACCATACGATATATTTTTGTAAATTGCACCACTCTATACTGTAATATTTTCAACTGAGCAAATACACCGTTACATGTTTTTGCCAAAAAATAAGAGTTTTGCATCCCTACTTGATTGCAGCGATGGTTCATCTCTGTACTGAGGCAGCGTTTGTTTTTGTTGGATGTCTTGTCATGAACAATTAGACAGTTATCTGCAAAAATGCAAAAAGTTTACCTGAAGCGGGCACTTTTCCTCAGATTTTAACACCATTCCATAGCATTAGGTCACATGGGTGTTTGCCACCTTGATATTTGTTACATGATTTAAATATCTTGAACTGGCCGAGTTGAATAAACTGTATCAGAATTACGTTCCTTGACTCGTCAAAATTGTGTTCTTTGATATATGTGTGCGCTCTAGCACACACAGTTTCTATTCGATCCTTCTAAAACGTAAACACTAATTATTAATCATAATATATCAAACACGCTCTTGAACTGGTCAAATCGGATAATTAATGTCAGATCTATGACCATTGAATGGTTAAAAACTGCCTAATTTAGCCAACTGTGCATTCCAGCAGTCGTAGTTTCCATTTTATTTTTACTTACATTATACAGTATTTAGGTAACAACAATAACTTTGACACGTTTTTGAACATGCCAAATTGGAAAATTATGTTGGAGTAAAGGCCATTGAATCGTGACAAAGGTGCGTTACGAGTATTTATCTCGTATGCACTCTACCTCTTGTAGTTTTGATCTGATCCTCACTGAACTTACATAGTATTTACATAACTGTAAGTTCTCAGACAAGTTTTGGAACTGGCCAAGTTGGATATTTTATATTGGTCATTTAATATGTGTTATTTCGCCTAGTGTGAACTCTAACACATATAGATTTTATTTGATCTTAATCAAGCTTAAACAGTAGTTTTCTAACCATAATGTGTTGTACAAGAGTCTAACAGACTACATTTGGTGATTTATGTCGGAATTATGACCCCTGAATCATCAGAAATTGACGTAATTTGCACTCTATCATTTGATATACACCAAACTTTAACAGTTGTTATATATCAACCGGATTGCCAATACCAATGTAGGTACTGCAACCGGTTTACCAATACCAATGTAGGTCATGCAACCGGATTGCCAATACCAATGTAGGTCATGCAACCGGTTTACCAATACCAATGTAGGTCATGCAACCGGATTGCCAATACCAGTGTAGGTCATGCAACCGGATTGCCAATACCAATGTAGGTCATGCAACCGGTTTACCAATACCAATGTAGGTAATGCAACCGGATTGCCGATACCAATTTAGGTACTGCAACCGGGTTACCAATACCAAAGTAGGTCATGCAACCGGCACTGTGTTTCACCAACAAACTTAAGGCCATACTTAGCGATTAAAAAACTTAAATTTAAATTTTGCTACCTAAGTTTTCTTAAGTATGCTAAACCTGTTTCACCAACGTAAATCCGATACTTCAAAACTTAACTTTAAGTAAAATATTTAAGAATCTAAGTCGACGTCAAAGCTAACTTAAATTCACATGCAAAAACTTAAACACTTAAAATAGTTGCAACAGACTAAGCGGAATACTTAGTTAAGTTTTAAATGGTGAACAGGTTTTGGGTAAGTTTAGTAAACTTACTTAGTTAAGTTTGATTTTAAGTTTAGAATCTAAAGAAAGCTAAGATATTGGTGAAACAGGAGCCGGATTGCCAATACCAATGTAGGTCATGCAACCGGTTTACCAATACCAATGTAGGTCATGCAACCGGATTGTCAATACCAATGTAGGTCATGCAACCGGTTTACCAATACCAATGTAGGACATGCAACCGGATTGCCAATACCAATGTAGGTCATGCAATCGGATTACCAATACCAATGTAGGGCATGCAACTGGATTACCAATACCATTGTAGGGCATGCAACCGGATTACCAATACCAATGTAGGGCATGCAACCGGTTTACCTATACCAATGTAGGACATGCAACCGGATTTCCAATACCAATGTAGGGCATGCAACCGGATTGCCAATACCAATGTAGGACATGCAACCGGATTGCCAATACCAATGTAGGGCATGCAACTAGATTGCCAATACCAATGTAGGTCATGCAACCGGATTACCAATACCAATGTAGGGCATGCAACCGGATTACCAATACCAATGTAGGGCATGCAACCGGTTTACCAATACCAATGTAGGACATGCAACCGGATTGCCAATACCAATGTAGGGCATGCAACCGGATTACCAATACCAATGTAGGGCATGCAACTGTATGCAAATACCAATGTAGGGCATGCAACCGGATTACCAATACCAATGTAGGGCATGCAATCGATAAGCGCACGCACATATATGTTCGAAGTTTACAATATTTAACGGCAAGAAGTTTGAAGTTGATAAAATTAATTTTGAATCGTATTCCCTACGTTAACTATTCGCGGTTATTTTATGTATATTGCTTATATAATACAAATGTTGATCTTGGTATTGAATTAGTACATTATTAAGTATCATCTTATTGGCACAGCACATAGTAAATAATTGATAAACGTTCCAAATGTACATTACGATACATCTATTTAATCACTGATTACATCAAAATCCAACTAATAAAATGTGTTATATTTGTGTTTTCTCAGTTTTACATAACACCTCGGTATCAATTAATGTTAAGTTAAACTATGATTACTTTATTTTATGTGATCCATTTTAAATAACAACTTAAATTTCAGGTCCATTACCACTTCATACAGCATTCGCCTCAAACATTACAGACAACAGTTTTGTCATTAACTGGGTGGACATCAGTAATTTGAGTTTTACAAACTACAGCATCATAATTACACCGTCAGATGGTATCGACTTTAATGGACAATGTACCCGTCACATTAACAATAGCTGTACAATTGATAGAGATTTAAACATAACATCAATTGAAATAGCGCATCTGTTATCAGGAACATCATATACAGTTGATGTTTATACATTTATTCGTGGCAAGCGGAGTGAGATAAGTGTGTCATTTGAACAATATACACGTAAGTACTTATATAACTGTTAAGCAGTAAATTTATGATAATAGTGATTGGTCAAAACATTAAGATTGAATGTTATGGTGACGTTGAATATTTTAGTAACATTTAAATTGAAGACACGATCCGAACAAACCGTATAGTTCATTTATACTTTTTGAGACCATTTGTTAGAAAGGTTAACTGCGAAATTAAATGGTGTTTTTTTATTGATATCATATCGAGGATATTTATTGCTTATTCATGTTTTGAATTTATTATACGAGTTTGCAATAATATATAATAAATGAACACGAAAGTAACATTCTTTTTATTACATAGAACATTTACTATTTATTTAACATATCACTCCACATGGAACGAGAATAAATCGGCCATATAAGTTTCAGTTAGTCATGGTATGACGCAACGTCTCTAAATAACACCATTTTACCAATGTAGAGCGACGTCCTTTATATATTCGAACAAGTCGAAAAGTGGTTTGATGTTTACATAGGAAAGTCAAGTTATACGGAAAACAGCGAGCGATCAATGGGAATTACTTATATAAAAATTGGTGAGGAGTCCGTTGCACTCATGCACCATTAGTAATGTGGATAGATACAGTATTGTATGAGTATACTTAAACGTACAAACTATACAAATTAGACTTGAGATACCATTAAAATATTTTGCTTTACATCGTTGAGAGTATCATTGGTTCTTTAATATGTCCTGTGTAAAGCATCAATACATGGGACCTCGATTTTTGTTAAAGTCAAAATACTGATAAATATGTTTAATTGGAGGAACGGGGGATCGAGCCTGGGACTCCTGGGTTTGCAATTCGAGGCATAAGTCAATGCAACACTTATGTACTCGCATATATGGATCAATGTATTTTTTATTTTGTTGGAACTATATTTTTATTTGAGAAACTGTTTCTGGAGTACTGTAGGAAAAACAGTTGCTAGTGAATAGCGAAATGAACAGAAACAAGAAATTGTTTGGGTTCGAACTAGGATCGCCTGATTATCCGCATATCTAACCACTGCGCTACGCAGAAATGTGACAACGTGAATGGTATAACCTATGTTTATAAACCTAAACGCTTACTCGCGCTGTCACGCATTTTAATTCGATGATGCCCGAAACTTTTGCAACGTTTGCGGATATAGCCGAGACTGGACATACTGAATTTAATGTTATTTCATGGACCTGGTCTAATTTAAATATTGGTGATAATAGCATAATAGAAAAACAGATATGATCGAGATATTCACAATTTATGCTAAATATGAAAATTATAACAGCTTGCTATTGCATTAAAACTTACTTGCTGCGCCGCTTAAATATGAAACAAAGTACATATATATCCTTTTTAGCGAATATAGCTACTGCATGAGAGGTACATCAGGAGTCAACAGCATGGGTCAGTTTTTGAGATAAATAGTGATATTTACCTTCGTTGGAAATAGATGAAATCTCGAATATAACATTTTACGGGAGATGGATCCCGCGCGTTTTCCAGGCAATACTAGCTGACTTTCAAATGAACACTTTGAGGCGCTTTGTTTACTCGGGAGATATGTTACGGTGCGACTGAACTATTTTGCTGACTTCAGAGACCTTTCAATCCTCTTTTTAAAGCGTATCTGTAAAATACCATCGGAAATGGCAGAAACAAATGCGATATCTCTCAATATGAGAAGAACTTGGAGAAGATAGCTCAGTCGGTAGTGCGTATGACTATCAATGCAGGGGATATGAGTCCGAATCCCAGTCCGGTCACAGGTCCGTAATACATGACATTGCTTGTATTTACCATTCGTCTTATACCGTTGATCAAAATGAGAAGTTATCAGTTACTTGCAGAGAAGGCTGTAGTCAAGTACTGATTAACCTTCAAGGGTGCTAGAAAAATCGTTATGATAACTGATCGTCTGTTAGTCCTCGAGGGTATAAAATGACGTCAAACACTTACTTACATGTATGTGAGAGGAATTGTGTATATCATTCAGATGAGTATTTTGAGATAACATAAATGTTGTAACTTTATATCAGTAATACAGTGCATTTAGTATTTATCTCACGCTCGCTTGGAAATTGATAATATCCGCTGTTATGATGGCGCTAATAATTACGAAACGTCAGGAAATAAAAATTCATTTTGTTTACTATATTATACATTTATTCACATTTTGTTTAACTTTTGTAAAACTAGCGCTGTCTAATAAAAAAAAAGTATTAAAATCGTCTCATTACTTTTGGACACCTCATATATTGTATTTCAACTATCATACTAATAAAAACATCCCTTTACACCATGTACCATCCCAAAGTTAAATGTATTTCATTGAGATGAAAACTATTTATTTTTTTTAAAAACTATGAACATTGCAAAAATGAAATAAGATAAAAGAAAGAAAGTACACTAAAATATCTGTTACCGTAACGAGGGTTCGTATGTTTCATATTATCGATTTGTTTTCACGTTTTTTACATTCTTTACTGTAATGCAATTTTTACAATTTCGAAAAGTTTTATTAAGTCTTTTAGAAAATACAAAAATGATCTATAATTGGGAGAATCAAAAAAATGTAATTAATAAATTAATAAATATGGTACATAAAACAGTGATATTTCCAGTGAGTACTGCCAACGCGCTCTGCGGATGAGTTAAACATTTTTAAAACAGTTTAATAAATCTGTATATTAATATTCCTATAGGACCAACGAAGCCATTAGCTGTATACATACCAACGTCTACAGTATTTGAAAATAACTTCACAGTTTACGTGAATCAAACGGATGATAGGTTTGACAAGATTCTTCTTAAACTGTATACAACCGTAAATTGCGAAGCAGACACTTTTTATGAAGCCAAGTATTTTGACAAGTTCGATAGTTCAACAGCAACAGTTGTTAAAAATTTAGAAGCCGCGACTTACTACACAGTGAAGTTGTACACTGCCGTGAAACAAGGTGATACGTATTTAAATAGTTCAGAAGCTGTTTCAGTTTCGTCTTACACAAGTAAGTATATCCGTATACTGTATATCAAACGATATATAGTTTTGTCATCCGTTATTAAAGTAAATCAATAAATAATTTACATTTTGTAGGCATATTTGTCATAGAAAGAGTTTGCGTAAATGCCGTTTCAGTACATTCGATAGATATGGGCATGACTAATAAACCCAAAAATTTATGTAGATTTAGATTTGATGGTTTGCTATTCTGTTATATCAAATATCGTTGTGACGTAAAACACGTATTTAGAAATTGCCTTAATTTGAATAAAAGAGGTAAAATGTAAAATATTTAAACTATCAAATATATTATACCGTGGCCTAGTGGTTAAGGCGTCCACCTCGGAAGCGGGAGGTTGAAGGTTCGAATCACGATGGAAGTACTTATTTTTTCTGATGCGACTGGTTGCTGACCCAGCATTTAGTTAAATTAGTGGTAAATTAGAGTTGTACAGAATGTTTAACAGCCTTCTTGTTAATATAGCTTTTCGGAAGTAACTGTGTACAACATAATGGTGTCTCGTTGTGGCTTGCCCTTTCAATTGGGGTGACGCTATAATATTCACTTTACTTAACTATTACATTAAAATACACAACATTTGCCATAATAACATGTGTAATATATAAAATATATGCTTGCAGGTCCTTTAAAACCAAACGTAACAATTGACAAAGTTACCAACAACAGCATTATCCTTGATTTGAGTCAGAACGAACAGGGTATATTTGACAATTACCTAGTTTTTGTTAGGGATGAAACAAAAATTAGATGGACGAATCTAACTGTTCCAAAATATGCTGAACAGTTTACAATAGAGAATCGTACCGCTGGATCGATATACACAGTTTATACGTATACACATCTGTCAGGAATACGAAGTGAATATTTCTCAACGTTTTTGACGCCCACAGGTATATATTAATAGTTTATGTATTTTTATTCGTCAAATGCCACCTTTAAATTATTGGTTTACTGATCTGATTTAGTTATCAAATGACGATGCATTTAGTGGATGCATTAAAACGATGAGAGTGTCTAAAACAATTATCTAAGATTAAACAAACTAGTAGTTACATGTTTATGTCTGTAAATAATTGTCAAGGATTGTTTTAGAGTCTTAAACTTAACCTATTTTATTATTCATTTTCAATTCAATTAATGTGTTTTCCAGTTAACTGCTAGTTGTTGATGTATAACATGTGTTCAATATATCAAAAAGCAAAACTGTTTTAGTCATTATTACATTTCCTAGGAGTTGTCTAACGCCATATGTGTTGGATACTGTAATTCTTAAATAATAATTTGGATACAAAATCAAACAATTTTCACTTGTTATATTAAACTTAAAGTTCATGAATGTATTGCTGTTATTTTTATGAAGCGAACATTTTAAAAGGACAGACTGCATTTTCATTTTATACAATTGTTTGCATGATGCTATTTCCTAAACGCCTTAATGTGTTTATCTTCATAAGGATGGTATAAAATTGAATTACCCAAGAAGTATTTACGCATGTGGGAGATGGTTAAAAATCATATGTTGCACATTTGTGACCAGCTACGACAAACGTGTATCCAAATTTCAGCATATACTTTTCAATGTTAAAGAAACATTTCGGAGTATAAATCAATTGATTCTTTAAAGAGTTTTACACATGTTTTAAAATTTAAAGTAAAAAATTAAGATAGTACTACTTAGTTAAAATATGGTTATACGCTCATGTGTGTGCTAATTTTTATTTTATGTGTGAACATCAGATATTTCGATCTCAACTTTGTCGTATGTCCTTTTACAGAAAATATAGTAATAAAAGATGAATTGTATTGCATCAGCATCATATAAGATTAACGAATAATAATGAGGCCAACAAAGTAATAGCAGTCTACGCTCTACATTTACAAGAACATATGTTATACTATAATTGTTTTACTGTGTAAATTAAAAACGATGACTAATTGAATACGTATCCCTATACAGTATGTTAGGTTCAAAACAAAATGCAACAAAGATAATTAACTTTTTATTCTCCAAGAATGCGAGTTTGTTTGTTTATTTGTATTGAGTTTTGCGCGTATTTTTCAACAGTATTTCTGTTATATAACGATGCTCAGTGCACCTAGTCATCATTCCTTGATCGGCAAGTCGTTTAACCAGTGATAGGCATAATTTACATCTGCAAGTCATTAACTACTACGTCTCCATTTATACAAAGGCTGAATATGAATGGGAGTAGAACAATGTTCATGACAAATCACAACATACTGTGACCGAGTGGGGATTCGCAAGGATTGGCAGTCAGGGGCTTTACCGACTGAGCTAAACCGGCCCGGCTAATGCCGTTTATCTTCATGACTTAATATATTGTCCGGGTGATGTTATATGAAACAAATATTCTAAACTTGCTGCGCAGATGTTTAATATTGGTAGATATTGATCATGAACTAGTCGCCTTTTTCATTTTTAAAAGGAACAATTCAGTGACGTGACAAACATTCAGCGGCTTTCAAAGGATCCTTCTTGAATTGCATTTTTCCTTAGTGATGTTTTGGCAAGAGAAAAATACAATAAATTACTTCGAGTTTATTAAACTAATTATTGGATTTATGGAATTAGATACATATTCACTTTTAGTAATATTTTATCATCCATAAAACAAGATGACTTCCGTTATTATTCCAGTACCTGTATTACCACACTATGGCATCTCTGTTGTCAATGTAACTAATTACGGCTTGAGTTTAAAATACAAAGACAAAAAAATAAAATTTAAATATTGGATAGTCAATATCACAAGCGATGGTTTGGCGTATGTCTATAGAAATGTATATAGGTTCTTTATTTTATGTCAAATTTGTGCGTGATTCAACATCCTTTAAACATGCATAAAAACAGAAAAATGAATTTAATCCTTATAATTCCAATCCTGATGATTATATTTAATTTGAGACTCCTCAAGTGAATAAAAAAACAAACAAAAATAACTATACGCTGCAAAGTAAACGCGTAAGAATACATCACCTCTGTCCTGGTTGACATCAAATTCTCGAGATCTATTATACAATATTATTGTAACGGCTTTTGTTTCCATTATCAGATGAACTCTGTAACATTAGTTGGTTTATTTTAAAATGACAAAATATTTTGCGGTGAAAAAATTAAACACCTGCCTTTTATCTCTCGATTTAGAAAAATAAAAAATCAATAATTCCAGGAAATACCCACACAGTGTAGACGCTGACGTCATTGTTTAGTTTTTGTCTACACGCTTGTAAATTTTAAGAAATGTATCAATATTTACGAAGGTCATATAAATCCACGCTCATTGACGGAGAATCCGAATTTTGAACGTTGCTGTAGAGTAAATTGGTCTGTGGAAATTTTTGTCAACGAATAGTATTCACGTTTGGTAAACCAGGGTTGTGTTCAATGGCATACTATACATTTCAAATTTTATGACCTGCTTCATTGTTTCTTAAAACAACTTATGGTCTGATTGTGACGCCTGGTTACATCGCTGAACCAAATAAATCTATAAAACAATAAACCAATGAAAACAGCTAGGACTAGATCTAACATTTGTTTCTTTTGTAGTTTATTATTAAAAAAAGCGTGGAACCGTATGAACATCATTTAAGTTTGAATATTGTTAAACCGACCATCAAAATGTCGATGCTTCTTTGTTTACGCGAGAAACGTAAACGTAGTCCGATTCCAGGGTTTTATCGAAAAATAAAAGTCTTTAAAAAATTGACGTTGTCCAATGAAAATGCTTTAAATACATATATGATAATGAGATTGGAATTATTACCTGCTGAACTCTACCAAATAAACGTTTATGTACGGGACATTTGAAGCGATGGCATTATTCAGATATCTGCACATACACGTAAGTAATATTGATGGATTAATGTCAATTGAGGGATGCTCTTATGAAACTTTTATGTAGCATGTTTTTATGAACTTTCTTTTAAAATTTTGATTTGATTTATTAATCCTTCTTCTATGAATTTAAACAGGATTCAAATCTTCAATCAATAATACGTATGTTTAAGCGTTTGTTTACCCTTGCACTTAGCTCTGGGCTTTTTGGCGAGCAGGAACAGATGATTACGATTCCAGTGGACAGCATCGGCAGGTTCGCTACTCCTCCCGGTGCTGCACCATTTGCTGGATAAGATGATTACTTTCTAAGACGATTCTTGTAGTTGTAGATAAGTTGATTAAAGATGTATCTTGTAGACGATTCCTGTACTAAGTCAAATTTCCGTTGACTGGGTCAATTTCATCCCGCTGAGCTTAAAATCAGCATAAAATACATAGCATAAAGACAACAACGTGCCTGTCGGCACCGGGTTATATGTTTCAACCCACACGATTTGAAACTGAAGCTGTCAATCAGAGTAACCCGATGATGTACTTTCTGGGAAGATTCTTGTAGTTGTAGATAAGTTGATTAAAGATGTTTCTTGAAGACGATTCCTGTACTAAGACGATTATGCAGATATGGAGGTTCCGGTCAAAAGCTGTTTCTTGTAGAAGTTGTGTTACTGTAATAGCGTGCTGATTCTTGTTGATATTCCAAAAACGACCCTTTTTAACACCACGTTAAAAACATAAAATCGATGATAGGTTTAAAATCCCTCCATGTAAAATTGGAGGGACCGTGACCCACTTAGAAGGCTGGAGCTTGCCCAGGAGACATCCGTCCTGCTCGACAGCCGCTTGAAGAGTGATCAATAATAATACTGACAACATGCCAATAATTGTAGCACATGTTCTCACAGATGTCAACTGTACCCTGAGTTCAGTATAATCTTAATTAGCATTGTAAAAACTTGTGAAATGAAAGTGATTAATAATTAAGTGTTAATAGTAAAATATTTCTAACTTCCCTTTTATGTAAATACCTTCAAAGACTAAGTGATTGTAACAGTTTAGAGTGTGAAAACATATTGCTGATTGTATATATTTTATTACCTATTGTTCATTTTAAAACCTAACATATTTTGTTGATTGTTTGCACTCATGTTTTCATTTGATGATTAATTGTTTGTCCTAACATATCCTGTGCATTGTGTAAAGTTAGCACCTGTTTAGTTTTCAAGAGTGGACTGTTAATTATTCAAGAATATAAATAACAGAAGATCGAATACAGATATATAGTGTAATACTTTTAGACAGCGTCGTTGGCTGGATAATTTACCAGTCAGATCGGAATTACCGTCAGGACATTGTAAACTTTACTTTAATAACTTTTGTTTTAAACATAAATTTGGATTCCAGCCATTATTTTATAAACTGTGTAAACGTCTACGTTTTATTCACCATATATACTATTTTAATGGACACCGCTTTTAAAATGTGATTTTGAGTGGATTTAATATTATTGTTTAGATGTGACTGTTACACTGTGACTTTAATTAATCAATATACTATATATATTAAAAACTCTATTTGTAATAAAATGTGTGACTTCAACACCAAATTAAAACTGATAGAAATTGACAAGTGTCGTCGTATTTGCTTTTTTTTGTCTTCAACTTCATCATCAGTATTATTTCAAATTAGAAAATACTCACTCACCGCATCTTCTTGTCTACTCACGGACAACCGGAGTTATAATAACGACAAGAAAAATCACGGCTTAATAATTCTACAACAACGTACTTCATGTTTGATGATGTTCAACACTCAATGCTGGTTCTTCCTAGCAAATAGACTAGGAAGTTATCACTATACAATCTCATTTATTTCACAATTTAGCTTAAATAAATAATTTTATATTTACGTAACAAATAATCGTAAACATTTTATAACGCACAGAAATATAAAAAAAACATAACCAACAGGAGACGTAGAATTGAAAGGGCACATCCATCAAAGCAGAATAAATACGATTTATGTATTAGAAATAATTTCAAGTACAATGAGTACATATCTTTTAAAGAACGACAGGTGTCATAGTCTTGGAACGCTCATTAGCAAAATACACCACTTTGGAGCTTGAATCTGGATTATGGGTGCACACGGCCTCGCACTTCCCCCGTCGCAATACCATAGGGCAAGACAATGTAATTTGTGATAACGGCAGTCCTGTGTTAGGAGTCTTTCAATAATATATACGTTGTGTTTAATTAAATCCACAACGGAGTTTCCATCATGAACATTGAAACATTTAGGAAAAAAAACGTCATACGATATAGTTCAGGACACATTCCACTCCATATGAAGAAAAGAAACAAAATTGAAATAAAAATAAACTCGTTTGTCTTATATATTTGTACTTATAAATCAATGGTCATTGTCAATATTAATAGAGATAGATGTAAGTCAATGGGCAGCTTCAAAATAATTAAAAACGTTGGATTTGTTAAGCTAGAGCTTACCAGAATTTATATTGGCTAAACATTGGAAACAGATTATCGATATTAAGTATATTGTCCATGTATGTAAAAATATTATTGAAAGTGTTGATGTTATCATTCTGTGTATTTTGCTCTTTGAGCAGTTTCAAAACAAGTATGTGGCAAGGGGTGAAAAGTGGTATCCATAGGAATACATTCAATTTGTATAAACTCAATTTCACCGAATCGAATAAAAAGCCTATTTAAAGGAAATGATTACAGTGGTTCACAAACTTCCTGGCAAGTCCGCATATAAAATCTACCAGTTTTTAGCAATTCTATGAACTTCACTATCGAAAAACCAGGTCGGAAATGTAGTATTTTCTCTGTTTCAGTACCAAACCAAGTTACAGATATTCATCAAGTTGCCGAATCACCAAGTACGATAACTGTTAGATGGATTAGTCCACAACATGGAGGTGTCGATAACTACCTTATAGTCTTCATCTGTGTGAGCCCCAATGACTATTCTGACATGATCGAAACCCAGTCATACATTATAACAAATACAACCGCTACAGCCATTGGTTTGGACCCCGGAAGTTTTTGTAATGTGACTGTCATTACACAATTTAGAAATATTACTGGACTTCCGGAGATTCTAATAAATACAAAGACAGCAGGGCAATGTATGCATTAGTGCTGCTTACATGAATGCATTTTTTTCTAACCTAATATAATGTCAATGTAAATGGTCAAATAGCTACTAATTTGTAAGTAATATAAATATCCGCCGATACGTGCTTGTATATTGTAAAGAGATTGTTTGAAAGTGAATGACTCATAAAACTGATTTATTATCAAGCTGAAAGTTATTGACAAAATCGTTTATCTCGCCCGGCGTTTCTTTATCTTTTCATTATATTTAGATAATATTCGAAAATATTTAATATAGATGATCTGCTCTTGTTTAGCTCTTTATAAGTTTCGTTATAAATTCAGCTTCTATAATTGTATTATTTGGTCATTTCAGTGCCTGGAAAACCAACAGGAGAACAACTATCTGTTTATGCTCATAATATAACTATAAAATGGCAGGTGCCAGCAGAAGGGAATGGCACTGTTACGGCTTACACAGTTAGGTACAGTTTTAAAGATAAACTGTGTCAAGACGGTGTCACCGTGAAAGGAAAAGAACAGACCAAAGTGAAATATGTATATCCAGGAATGTATCCACCAAATGAACTAACAGTTACTGATAGTATATATTCGTTCTGGAATTACACCTTTACCGTCACCGCTAATACAACGGTTGGGGAAGGCACTCCATATCAATTTGATACTATTCAGACTAAGGAATCCAGTAAGTAAATCTTTATGATTTACAGTAAGAATGTCAGTTAAAGCATATTTTATTCACAAATACAGTTCATACCATTTATGTTTGACATACACATATTACAAAACACCAGTGTCAAGTTTGCAGAAAAGCCAAAAGGTCACAATAGTACAGTAGTAGATCATTTTTGTATAACTATCATCGTGACGTTAATGTTCGAGTAATTCGCGTACAATTTTATATATGTCACATGTATATTTAACACATTAAAATACATATGTTATATTTTCGGTTTTATCTTTTTGGTTATAGTATGTCTCACACTCAGAATGTTTGTTTTTTTTCGTTTCAGAGCCTAGTCAGATAGATACTGTCACAGTTAAGAGTGATGTCACAGAGTATGCAGTAAAGATTAGTTGGCAACCTCCTTGTTTCCCAAATGGAATACTGACCAAATATAAAGTCTGTCTCACCAATGAATCAATGAACGCATATCAAATGTACACATGTTTTGACTACAACAGTGACATAATTGAAGCTACCGAGAATGTTCTTCCGTATAGAAACTACACAGTAAAGGTTTCTGCTGAAACGTCTGCTGGACCAGGCCACTTTTCAAATAAAACATATTTTGAGACACCCATAGCAGGTATATATATATAGACATGACTTTATGTATATAATATTTGAACATTAAAGCAGAAAATTTGCATTAATTTCCAAGTGGTTATTCTCATGCATATTGTATCATTCACGACCAATTAAGACCTTTATTCTGTTTCTAGTCTTATCATAGGTCAATTATATGAATCTATTTAACATTACACGTACATTTGCATGTACATGATAACAGTTTTAAAATTCAACTTTTCCTCCAGTTGTCATTGCCGACTGTCCAGCCAACCACAGTCCAGTTTCTATGGAGATAAGCTACAGTGCGATCCACTATTTTGACATATGGCGGGAAATTGAAAACTATAAATGCTGCATATTGTTTAGATGTTTTATTGACACTTATTTTAGGATTGTACCAAACACTATATGCATTATTTCAAGCATGAATTTTTTTTCTCATTATTCTCTTAATCGAAGATTGTGTTGATATGTAAACAGTTGTGTAACCATTTCTAAAACACTTTTGTTCATTATGTCCTTTCTAAAACACAACTACATCTAGCATTACCATAAATGACATAAAACTACCATTCATACAATATAGTTTCATTACCGTTGTAAAGTAAGAAAGAAAGAAAGGATGAAACAAAATAGCCTTATACCTATGTGCAATGATACATTAAAACATTTAAATGAAGAAAAATTGAAATAATACCTTTTGTGTCACTATCATTCTAATTCATATTAATTATCAATACATTTAACAATATGAACATTTTATCATACTTCTTTTTATCTTTTTAGGTATTTTAGTGTACAATCATTAAAAGAGGAAGCAATGAAATGATTATAAAATTCTTTAGAAATTAAGTTTAACAATGTATTTTATTCAAACCGATTCAAACTGCATCAAAGTGAACAAAACAATTAATAAGCATCGGTTACATGAATATTGATTATTACACACACTGACTATTCGTCTTATCTGTTATAATTCATTTGTTCACACAACTATCAATCTAAACCACATGTTTATGTTTAAAAAGCTGAGGTTAAAGCAAGCAGACAGCAATTCAGCCACACACCTTATTCCAAATATGCTTAATGGCCAGCCGTATGGGTTTTCGATGAAGTGAACACCGGCCTTTAAACATTGTTAATTTAAATTCAGCCCTAGTCAATCCTGTTCCTCTTATTCAAAAATACCTTTTATCACAGTGGATATGTACTACATACTACGCATATGAATAAGATATATGGCAAGTAATATAATGTGTTTTACTTACAAATGCATGGCTTACATACTTCAGTGCTATAATAAATCAAACATACAACATGCATGCGCACCAAATATTCAATAATTGATATCTTTTTAAACTTGTTCACAAACTATATTTCGTCATGTGACCACGAAAAAAAAACATTAAATGAATAACATACGCGAGCTACGAACTAGTATCACCCCATACAGAGAAAGTGATTTCGTTGGTCCACTGTGACTTAAGGGTCTAAGACGCTGTGGTCTAATGACCACTTACCTGTCATTACCGAGGTCATGTGTTCAAGACTAGCTCGAACCAAAATCTCTATGTTCGCGTTAACCGTATATATTGTTATCATATACGAAAATGAATGACTGAGTATCATTGAAAGAGTTATAACTGTAAATATGGTAAGAATTAACACAATTCAAACTAAGAACTAGCATAATTATTGAAGAGAGATAACAAAGTATCACGTCGAGGTAGATAACGAGATAACGATAGGGCGCATGTTTATGTAACTTATATAATATTATTTGTTTATACTAAATTATTTTAATTCGTTTACACGCTGTAATGTCCGTTTCCTGAATTAAACAAGTAGTAAGTATTGTTTTTAAATAGACTCGGGACGAGCTTGGGATCGACCACACACTATCTAGCGTGGGCGACCAACACTATACCGCCATGCTTTTACTCAGTTACAGCTAATAAATATATCAGCTGTAAATACATCTATTGTGTTTTTACAGCTATATGCTTTAACGTGTAGATTATTTACCCATATTAATTAAACACCTGATTATTAATTTAAGCGCCTGCGGAACCATATGGACTCTATACAATTCATACCGCTACTGATATAACTGTGAAATGGGCCACCCCTGCTCCTGAAATGTTCACTGGACCAACAAAGTATCGTGTTATTGCCATGGACACATTTAATGGTTCAGTATATGCATGTGAAACTAACATTGCTACCTGGATAGGTATTGGTCTGGTTTTGTTGTTTTTGTATTTAAATAATTGCAATAATCAGACTAAAAATGAGTTTTTTTTACCTTTTTAAGTTTTGTTGTCTCTGTCCTATTGGCTTACATTTTCTTAAATGCGCATTTTCTTATATGTGCATTCGTGTGCATCCGTCCGTGCATCCATCCGTTTTATTGTTATGTTATTATCAAACTATTTTACATAATACTATGATTGCACTTGACTGTAAATATAAGGTAATATATTCCGTTCTATTTTGTTATGTTATGTTATATTTTACTCATTTCAGTCCCAATTTTAAGTATCTATATAACTTTAAATGTTTCAAATTGTCAGATTCCCTTGCAAACAACTGTACCATAACAAGTTTACATCCATATACGAACTACATTTATAATGTGACGGCTATTACGGAAAAAGACAACTTAAGATTTACGAAGGTGTGGTCGCCCTTGACTGCAATAATAACTGGCGAATCAAGTTAGTATTATATTAAATACGAACAAATTCTTAGTAATAACATGTAATGGTATGAGAGATTACTATTTTAACTGCTAGTTTATTCAACGTTTTTTCTATAAGTATATAAGTAAATGATAGAAAACAAGCGTAAACTGCACTTTAGTGACAACAAAACAAACACTGATTAGCGTGCCTTTAATTACATCAGAAGTTTATGTGCTGCATGTCCGGTGCAAAACGTCGCCTCATACATTGACTCAATTATTAATGATTCCTTGGGATTATGGCGCCCATTCTGTGTTTCTCGAAAATACAATACAACTAAAGTCGTTGTTAGGGAACGTGAGGGGCGTTCATACATATTACATTGTCCCTTATGAACAGATTAAAAAAAACGAGCCTGCTATGTTCTTGTCTTGTATTGGTTGCGTTTGTGGTGCTTCTGGGGGATCCGTTATCCGATACTATAATATATTGTATTCTTCATTCAGCTCCTGGAGATGTAATTGGTTTAATCATTAAAGCAGAGGGTGATGTAACAAAACCAAGAACAATATCAGTTTCCTGGATCGAGCCGGCATATAGAGACAGACATGGGATAATCATTAACTACTTCGTACAGTATACTTATATGAATGGGGTAAGTCACTTTGTCCATTGCGATAAATACATACTCGAATTTGGAAAACTAATTAAAACATAAACACAAACATGTGTATAAATGAACCATATTACTTGCTTATACAACATGGCAACTTATTAGTTTAGAAATATTATTAGTTTTATACTAATTTGTTTTAGCTCGGTTGCAAAGCAGGCTCAGAGTTTTCTTAACTACTGTCAAATCCGGCAGAACCAGTACTGAGGGTTGTGTTTAAGAGGCCATCGAACCATCGTCTTTTCTCTGTCACACTACCACTTCACTTATTGCATTCATATAAAATCATAATTCAGTATATAAATACATCTGGAAATAATGGTTAGCATAATCAGTGACTTAATAACAGTAATGCCTCCACCCTAGTCATTAATAGTGATTTTCATAAACAAGGTAGCTAGTATTGTTACCGATGAAAAACAATATATGTAAACATGTTCGTTCAAATGCATTTAAATTTATGGATATCATAGTAACTTTATCACCGTCCATTAACGTCATTTCAACGCGTATGTATCTTTGGTGCAATGACGTTATATAAATTGCGTGTTCATGATTTTGTCTCGGAATGATTACATTTCGAATTTCTGTTTTTCAATTTTAGATTACTTTAACAAACAAGACAGATAACAAAGCAACCTATTTCTTAATGACCAATATACAGCCGGGAAATTATAATATAAAGGTAACACGTTACAGCTGATGTACTGTTATGAAATAAAGAAAAAAAAACATATTTCAAGTTTATAGTAACAAGATACATGTAAAATAACCATTAAAAAGTAGTATATCAAGAAATGTTTGAATGCATATAAGTATACATCTTCATTGGTACATTCTTTTTACTGTCTACAAAGCTACATGTGACAAACTTATTCCAAGTCGTGCACATTTATTTTAGTTTATTGAAATAACGTTAAAACTGTATATTGATATGAATTTAAGGTATATGCTGCAACCCGTGTTGGCAATGGAACTAAGTTGTCCGCCAGTACCACCCTTGGTCCAGGTGGTAAGTAGGAGATATATTACATTAATGTTTTTTATATGTATAATCATGTAAATCATCTTCGCAGTAAGTCACATTTTACATCAGTCGCATTTGTTTGAGGTCTACATCACTTATTTACAATGAAAGTAATTTACTAATGAGGTTCCAGACTATAGTAAATAATATTCCTGACCATTATAGTAATATACATGCATAAACTATTATCATATTACTTTTTGAATAACATATATACCTCGACAAACTTGTTATATATATTTTTTACAATTTCACATATTTTCACATATTAGGTGACGATTTGGGTTTTAAAACCATACTTAGATACTATATAATGAAGACTTAAATGTGTACTATCTGATACATTCTAGCTCCTATTAAGATGATAGAGTCCAGTGGTACATTATTGATGCAGGAAGCGTCCACGTCAGTAAGTGATGATCGAAAGCAGATAGCTGTAAAGCTTCCACTGACCCAATTTCTGTGTAATAGGAGCAATGGGGAACCAACTAAGTGGGGAGTCATTGTTTCACAGGAGAATGAAGCTAAAGGTAATCTTACATAATATGTATATGCAGCTATATTTAGCATAATATTACCAATGGAGAGTGATGCTAAAGGTAATCTTACATACTATGTATATGCAGCTATATTTAGTATAATAGAATCAAGGGAGAATGATGCTATAGGTAATCTTACATAATATGTATATGCAGCTATATTTCGTATAATAGTATCAAAGGAGAATGATGCTATAGGTAATCTTACATAATATGTATATGCAGCTATATTTAGTATAATAGTATCAAGGGAGAATGATGCTATAGGTAATCTTACATAGTATGTATATGCAGCTATATTTAGTATAATAGTATCAAAGGAGAATGATGCTATAGGTAATCTTACATAGTATGCATATGCAGCTATATTTAGTATAATAGTATCAAGGGAGAATGATGCTATAGGTAATCTTACATAGTATGCATATGCAGCTATGTTTAGTATAATAGTATCAAGGGAGAGTAATGCTATAGGTAATCTAACATAGTATGCATATGCAGCTATACTTAGTATAATAGAATCAAGGGAGAATGATACTATAGGAAATCTTACATAAATATGTACACAGCTATATTCACAGGATAATGAAGCATATATATTTGAATTTAGTGTAACAGTATCACAGATGATGAATGAAGCTACATTTGGTCATCAATATAAATGTATGTTCAGCTATGCTAAAAGTATTTTAAAAACAGGCAAATGAAGCAACAAGTGGGCATTTTATAGTCATGTACATTCTACTATATTAAGAGTAATAGTAATTTATGATAACAAAGTTACAGGTTCACCACTATGTAGCTACTGGTGTAATGTTAACTACGAAAAAGAAATATTGTATTTTGCAACTTAGTAGTTCATGTTGATATATATACCTATCACATGTATTATGTAACAACATCAAACGTATCGTATCTCCCGTTATTTCGATGGTATGCATGGACATTGCAACTGTAAAATTCCCGTTACTTTACTTGCATCATTATATAGAAAATCTTCAAAATTATACAAATTTAGTTGCTAAAACTGGTCCTATCATAGTAAACTAAAACATAGTTATATTGCTTGAAATTTTCGAAAAATTAAATCTGAGTTTAATTAATTTTAAAATGGAACTGATTGCGGACAATTTTGCTCCGTCTCATTGGTCAAAGTTTTTACCACACAAACAAATACAAATGTCTTCTTAAACTATCCACTGCTAATTCAGGGTTGAAATATTGTATTCTACGGTATTTGAAGTGGTTTTCATATTCCTTCTGTTTTTTTTAAAAGTATTTGACCTGGCTGTGGTCAGACATATAACCTCCCGCATGCAAAATAGACGTTCTGTCACTACGCTGCGATTTACTAAACGCACTAATAATTCTTGATGACTTCATGTTTAGATCCACCGTTCGTTGGCAGTCTAAGCGACTTTCAGAATAAGATAAAACCTCAATACAAGAATTGGTTTGACGTGAAGGACTCGGACTCTATAAAGCCGTACATTGCCACAGGGGAGAATTGGAAACCGAATTGTCCGGGACAAAATGGTAAATATCAATAAGCGTTAAAATATTATATATTACATTGAGATGTTCTTAAAGATGATTGCTATAGTTTTTCATGCGCACAAAGGGAAGCAATTTTGTAGAGACTTGCCAAAGTCACTACGTATCGCTTTACTACAACTGACCCTATTTCGGATGACTCACTTATACGCATACAATTGGTCGCTTATATTCAGTTCAATATACGAAATATGCATATTGGTATAAAATAATTGTTTATAGCAATTTAACCTGAATATGAATTATAATAGAAATCTTAATATTTATACAAATATGCAGCTGTAGTTTATTTAACGATGGAATGTATATTTTAAGAACTACTTTTTCTCAAATTACACGGTAAAGTGTACTTTAATGTGATTGTCATTAGAATACGTATCAGAGGGTATTTTTGTGTCTATCCATACGCTATAGCAAAATATAAAAAACGCTATATTTTTATTACAACACTGAAAAACAATTGACATTCTATCGAAATGATCAAACTGAAGCTTACAATTACTATTTTCATGAAAATTAATATTATATACATGCATATATGTGTAATTAAATAATAGATGTTAACAATTATAGATATATTTTTTTTCACATTGTTTGTTAAATCAACAGTTTTAACCAACTTTCAAGGACGGGTATGTTTATGAGGCAGTAATACTAAAAGATCTATACGGTAACATGTGTTGTTTTATTTCTGACATTGCATGAACATACATTAAACTTAAATAGTCGGAATTTTCATGAAATTCTATTCATAGGAAAACTGTGCCAAAAACTATAGCAATCGTCTTTAAGAGTAATCGATTTAGTAAAATAGTAATATACATATGCACCAATTGGATGAACAGTAAAAACTCAGTTATCATTGATCCCTATTGAAAATGCACGTTGGACCTGTATTAAATACATAGTCTGCGTGTTATGCTTAGAATAATACGTCCATTTATATTGGTTCAATACCAAGATATATGTATATTTTTACTAAAAGGTATTAACCAACTGGACAAAAATATCAATGGGCGTAATCGTAATATGTAAATATGCTTATTCATTAATCATCATAAATCTTCCAAAATATACATAATTGTCTGGCTATATGAAGTACTACGATAGTGTTGGTTGCTATGTTGATGTAATCAGTTTTTAAAATCATTGGGGGAAATATGCGCAACTGGATATCTTAATGCTACTTTAACTGTGTTTAATAAAAGGAAATGAGTATATTGGAGGATTCTTGACAAGATTTGTATCTTAAAAAATAAATAAAAGTGTCATAACACGAGGCAAAATCAAATGAACGTTTTAGAGTTATACGGATAATATTTCCCTATGAACAATTCAAAGGACCATAACACTCCAAAACCAAAGATGTGGTGGAGAAATTATTGCCAATGTAATCAATGGAAACAATGGTGATAAAACGACATAATTACGCAATTTGAGTTGATGTATACTAGTAGTTAGATAAGCGAATGCTTACCTTTTAGTTATACGAATAATACCTTTGTAATAACTGACGAACTTTAGAATACAAAGTTGAGAATATAAAACTAATAATACGGTAATACGGATATTAATAGTGAAGTGTTGAGGGCCCTCATAGTGCTGTATTTAACAAAATTGCCTACGGACTATTGTACCAATAGACTTCCAATTACAATGTTATTATTTATTATAGGAAGACGTCATCGGCGCTCTACTGATTCTGCTACGATAAATGACTACGTGATCGGTGCAGAAGGACAATGCTCGGAGATATCTCATGATAAGTATTGCAACGGCGAATTACAACCAGGACGCAAATATAAGTACGTACTGTTAAAGGTATATGTAAACGTTGTATTATATTGAAAAAGTCAGTCTCTAGTAACAAGACCCGTTTTATAGCAACGAGGTTCACGTGCCGAGTTCACGTGATAACAGTATCTTAGGTAACGTAATATTCTAAATGAACGGGAAAAGCCATGATCAATGATTCTTTTTTCTAGCATACCAAACACACTTAATCCTTATTCTAATAAAATTCACCGTTATCTTTCTTCGGCACGATAGCTTTTAAGAAGTCAAATCATGTAGCTGACCACATTTGTATCTAGACATCATGGCACATGCGTTAAGTTTATATCAACCCTTGAATGATACAGACGAACAAACTGTGACATAAAGGAACGTTTTATTTGGGCAATATTGTTTACGAATTTTAGAACGAATGTTTTTATGTCCTAAAATAAATCGTAAAATAAGTAAGCGACACACTTAATGTAATTTGCAACTTTTTTTTTTACATAACTTCAAATTTTACACTAGGAAGCTTGTAAGGGGTCCCGGATATCCTTACCGGTATGCGAGAATCGTGTTGATATTATCGTGACGTTTTCCAAATCCACAGTTATAAATGTGATATTCTTCACTACGAGACAGCAAACATTCAAGATCTACTTTATTGACTGAAGCTTTTTATGAACACAAGACAGCCCTCATATAATAGTTTACTTAAGTTTATCTTATCTAATTTGGTGTCTGTTCTGAATTAATGTTTACAATAACATATATCATTTTTATTTTGCAGAGTAAAGACGTTTGTGTGTACATCAGGTGGATGCACGGAAACTGAATATTCCGAACCTATGACAACGGGTTAGAGAGTTATCTGATAAAATACATATTAGAAAACTTTGTTATAAATATTATTTATAACATATTACATAAGATTAAAATATGTTAAGCTTCATTACTAGCAGTGTCATATTGAAACATACGGCGATTATGGTTAGGCTGTTTTGCCAGAATCATATTTTTTTGTGTTTAAATGTTTTTTGTATTATAAAAAGGAAAATATTCTAAATTCAGTTCGTTTACAGATTTTAAACAAGTCATTCATCTTAAAACATTGATTCTATTTGAAAAATAACCAATATTGTGTGTACATTTCTTTAGGATATTCTCAACAGAAAAACACAATTATACGATATTCAAAGCTAAAGTCATATTTCAAATGCCAGCGGCGCTGTGTAATAATAGAATAAATTATTTTGATAGTTTTTTTTTTAAGAAAGCAGTAGCAGTATTGTGCTCGTTATTGTTGGTGTCGTGTCTGCAATAGTTGTTGTTGCACTGGTTGCTGGTCTGATTGTGTACTTCTTTATACGACGAAGACGTAGAAAAAGGTGAGTAACAGTTGATAGTCATGTCGGTTAATACTATGAATACTTTAACTTATAAAATAGTCATCAATGTACATGTTTAGTTGAGTTTATTTTTATTTTTCTCGTTAAGAAAGTGTTTCAATGACAGTTATTTATTATCAATCATAATCACTTTTTTCTATTGTTCATGTTGATCGGTGGGTAATGATATAGTGTCGTGTTTTTATATTCGGTCTTTGAATACATTTAGATTGATTTCAAATAGTGATATCGGAAAACACATCAACGAAAAGGCACGTGGCCAATTTATACGACGGAGTAAGACAAAATCACTCGAAAATAAAATAATGCTGGCCTTTCTTGGAAATACATCAAATGTATACAACAACGTGCTATTCAATTGCACATCCATAATTAATTGAAACCATCAAAATAGTTCAAATACTCGAAGGTAATTTACGATTTAAACCAAATAATTTACATAAATATAAGATGAATACCGTTGTAGATACAGAGCACACTAATCTAACGTAAACTAGAATTTAAATATATTCTGTAATAAAACGTGTTTTTTGTGAAACATATTGTGTCTGAATTATTTTTACTGCAAGTTTCTCATTATATTTGAAAAGAGTATTTTTAATTAAGTTAAAATTCATCCAAGGACAAATGGGCAAAATTCAACAATTGGAGATGAAGCGGAACAAACAGGACCGTACATGGAACTTGATGTTGTCACAAGAGTTGATGATTACGATACGATCATGGGTAATTCCAACGGCAACTCACGGAATACCTACCTCGGATTGGACAAGACACAAGCCGATGTGCATGTTTATGAACAAGCAGATCAAGTACACTCTAATGGAAGAGACATGCCTGGTTTACTTCATTATACTATCTTTCTATTTGGTATTTTATATAATCAAGCAAAATTTAACTTTTTATCTACCCGCATTCGAAGAATAACTGGCGAGATGTTACTCCCGTCTGTCCGTTAGTTCACCCGTCCATACGTCAAAAAAAGGTTTCTTATCAATAAATTGAGTTTAAGTTTCCTTTTAATATGATGTTATTTTGTATATATAATCCTAACTTGGAAAGGAATGTAAGATGTAAAAACAATCAAAGTCAATATTACGATAAGTAAAAAGTCGTTTTCGTTTAATAACTTTAGTTTCTGACCTTTTTATTTAGACGAAGTCCTGTGTATCGGATTTAACAAGAATTTGTAGCTAAGAATAAATTAGAGGTAAATTAGATTAGGTTAGGTTATTGCTTATAGAAATGGTACAATATCTTATGGTTATTACTTTCAGTTTTCATTTATTTTAGTTTTAAATGTGACTGATCGAAAATATTTGCTACCAGGAGAGTAGAAATATTGGAAATGAATCCAAAATACCTTTAATACAATAAATTGATTTGTTTTCTTCCATATGGGAATATGTTTGGTGTCCATTACAGGTGACCGTCTTTCAAACATCATGCATACTGTTTATAAGAAACTTGCCAGGATATTAGAGAGACCTACACAAGAGACCAATGAAGAAACTGGGTGGATGTACATGTTAGACAACTGCGATTTGAACATTAGTAGAAAAGAATATAGGAAAATAGGTAAGCATATATTTTAAATTTAATACTAGGTATTCAATGACATATAATAACAAAAACTTATGGTTTTAGAATTGAATTAGTTAATATTACCTTTATCTGGGATATAAATGTTTATTTAGACGTTTTCATTTGGTTTTCTTTTCAGAGGAATCGAATGAACCGGGCATCACTTTCCTCGATTTACTTGATGAGAAGGGATATACCAAAACATACATGGAACATTTGTTTATTGATTTGAAAATGAAAGATGCACTGACTGCTTTACAGACCTAATCATGTGACGGGAGACGATTTATTATATTGATGTCAATAAACACAAGGCTTAGTGTTGATTTTGTAACATATTGCTTTACATACATATGCAGGAAACATGTTAAACAAGTAAAGTATGTGGATTTGGATTAAAAGAAAATTAGAAAAAAAATAACTTAACAGCTGTGTGCTTAATTAAATAACGTGTTTTTTTTGGGTTTTTTTTGTAAAATAATAACATGCTGTTTGGGTTTCATAACATTTAAATTTGCATATATAATTTATATGTAACTTAATTAAAAATGTGTTCTTCATACGATTAGGAAAAGTAAGTTTGTATGTATATATGCGCCTGCGGGTACGAGTAAATGCATGTGTGCATGCCGTATTCATTTGATTATCTGTAATGTGTTGTATCAAAGATGAATGGTATAAGTACCCTCATTTCTAACATGTAATAATATACTGTCTTACATAAACAAGTACATGTATCATGTATGTACCTGTTCTTCACTGAGGACCTCAAGGAAGATACGTTTTATTCTATTGACTTACCGTCTTTAAATAACATAAATAGTTACCTTTTTAGTTACTTCCTTAACTATTTCTACAAATATTATTTTGTTTTATATTTTAAACCAAAATAACCGCATAGAACCTATATATGTTTAGTGTATTGTTTTCTAGTAATGTTCACATAACATTTTGAAAACCAAAATAAGTGTATACAACCAATATATGCTTGGTGTTTTGCTTTCCATTAATGTTCACATACAATATTGAAAACCAAAATAAGTGCATACAACATATATGTGTTTGGTGTTTTGCTTTCTATTAATGTTCACATACTATATTGAAAACGAAAATAAGTGCAAACAACCTATATGTGTTTGGTGTACTGCTTTCTATTATTGTTTGCATATCATATTGAAATTAAAATAAGTGCATATAACCTATTTATGTTTAGTTTATTGTTTTCACATTCCATATTGAAAACCAAAATAAGTTTATAATGCCTATATGTGTTTGGTGAATTGGTGTTTGGTGAATTGCTTTCTATTAATGTTAACAGACCATATTGAAAACCCAAATAAGTGCATACAACCTACATGTGTTTGGTTTATTGCTTTCTATTAATATTCACATACCATATTGAAAACCCAAATAAGTGTATACAACCTATATGTATTTGGTGAATTGCTTTCTATTAATGTTCACATACCATATTGAAAACCAAAATATGTGCATATAGCCTATATGTGTTTGGTGTATTACTTTCTATTAACTTCACATACCATATTGAAAACCAAAATAAGTGCATATAGCCTATATGTGTTTGGTTTATTGCTTTCTGTTAACGTTCACATACCATATTGAAAACCAAAATAAGTGCATACAACCTATATGTATTTGGTGTATTGCTTTCTATTAATGTTAACATACCATATTGAAAACCAATATAAGTGCATACAACCTATATATGTTTGCTGTATTGCGTTCTATAAATGTTTACATACCATATTGAAAACCAAAATAAGTGGATACAACCGATATTTGTTTGGTGTATTGCTTTCCATTAATGTTCACATACCATATTGAAAACCAAAATAATTGCATACAACCTATATGTGTTTGGTGTATTGCTTTCTTTTATTGTTTGCATACCATATTGCAAACCAAACTATGTGCAAACAACGTTTATTTCGTTTCGTGTATTGCTTTCCATTGATGTTCTCATACCATTTTGAAAACAAAAATAAGTGCATACAACCTATATGTGTTTAGTGTATTGCTTTCAATTAATGTAAACATACCATATTGAAAACGAAAATAAGTGCAAACAACCTATATGTGTTTGGTGTATTGCTTTCTATTATTGTTTGCATATTATATTCAAATAAAAATAAGTGCATATAACCTATTTATGTTTAGTTTATTGTTATCTACTTATGTTCACATTCCATATTGAAAACCAAAATAAGTTTATAATGACTATATGTGTTTGGTGAATTGCTTTCTATTAATGTTCACATACCATATTGAAAACCCAAATAAGTGCATACAACCTACATGTGTTTGGTTTATTGCCTTCTATTAATGTTCACATACCATATTGAAAAAAACCAAATAAGTGTATACAACCTATATGTATTTGGTGAATTGCTTTCTATTAATGTTCACATACCATATTGAAAACCAAAATATGTGCATATAGCCTATATGTGTTTGGTGAATTGCTTGTTATTAATGTTCACATACCATATTGAAAACCAAAATAAGTGCATACAACCTATATGTGTTTGGTGTATTGCTTTCTATTAAAGTTAACATACCATATTGAAAACCAAAATAAGTGCATACAACCTATATGTATTTGGTGTATTGCTTTCTATAAATGTTAACATACCATATCGAAAAACATATTAGTGCATACAACCTATATCTGTTTGCTGCATTGCTTTCTATAAATGTTAACATACCATATTGAAAACCAAAATAATTGGATACAACCGATATTTGTTTGGTGTATTGCTTTCCATTAATGTTCACATACCATATTGAAAACCAAAATAATTGCATACAACCTATATGTGTTTGGTGTATTGTTTTCTATTATTGTAAACATACACTATTGCAAACCAAAATATGTGCACACAACCTTTATTTTGTTTCGTGTATTGCTTTCCATTAATGTTCTCATACCATATTGAAAACCAATATAAGTGCTTACAACCTGTATGTGTTTGGGTATTGCTTTCAATTAATGTAAACATACCATATTGAAAAACCAACATAAGTGCATACAACCTATATGTGTTTAGTGTATTGCTTTCAATTAATGTAAACATACTATATTGAAAAACCAAAATAAGTACATACAAGTTATATATGTTTGGTGTATTGCTTTTCATTAATGTTCACATACCATATTGAAAACCAAAATAAGTGCATACATTATATTTCTGTTTAGTGTATTGCTTTCCGTTAATGTTCACATACCATATTAAAATTCAAAATAAGTCCATACAACCTATATGTGGTTGTTGTGTTGCTTTCCATTAATGTTCACATACCTTATTGAAAACTAAAATAAGTTCATACAACCTATATGTGTTTTGGGTATTGCTTTCAATTAATGTCCACATACCATATTGAAAACCAAAATAAGTGCATACAACCTATATGTGTTTTGTGTGTTGCTCTCCATTAATGTTCACATACCATATTGAAAACCAAAATAAGTGTATACAACCTATACATGTTTAGTTTATTGTTTTCCATTTATGTTCACATGATACCATCTTGAAAACCAAAATAAGTGCATACAACCTTTATGTGTTTGGTGTTTTGTTTTCTATCAATGTTCACATACCATATTGAAAACCAAAATAAGTGCATACAACCTATATGTGTTTGGATTATTGTTGTTCACATACCATATTGAAAACCAAAATAAGTGAATTCAACCTATATGTGTTTGGTGTATTGCTCTCCATTAATGTCAACATACCATATTGAAAACAAAAATAAATGCATACAGCCTACATTTGTTTAGTTTATTGTTTTCCATTAATGTTTACATACCATATTGAAAACCAAAATAAGTGCATACAACCTATATGTATTTGGTGTATTGTTTTCTATCAATGTTCACATACCATATTGAAAACCAAAATAAGTGTATTCAACCTATATGTGTTTAGTGTTGTTTTCCATTAATGTTCACATACCATATTAACAATCAAAATTAGTGCATACAATCTATATTTTGTTTGGTGTATTGCTTTCCATTAATGTTCACATACCATATTAAAATCCAAAATATGTCCATACAACCTAAATGTTGTTGTTATGTTGCTTTCCATTAATGTTCACATACTTTATTGAAACAAAAAATAGGTTCATACAACCTATATGTGTTTGGTGTATTGCTTTTCATTAATGTTCACATACCATATTGAAAACCAAAATAAATGCATACAACCTATATGTGTTTTTGTATTTCTTTCTATTAATGTTCACATACCATATTGAAAACCAAAATAAATGCATACAACCTATATGTGTTTTTGTATTTCTTTCTATTAATGTTCACATACCATATTGAAAACCAAAATAAATGCATACAACCTATATGTGTTTTGTGTATTTCTTTCTATTAATGTTCATATACCATATTGAAAACCAAAATAAGTGAATTCAACCTATATGTGTTTGGTGTATTGCTCTCCATTAATGTTTACATACCATAATGAAAACAAAAATAAATGCATACAGCCTACATTTGTTTAGTTTATTGTTTTCCATTAATGTTTATATACCATATTAAAAACCTAAATAAGTGCATACAACCTATATGTGTTTGGTGTAATGCTTTCTATTAATGTTCACATACCATATTGAAAACGAAAATCAGTGCAAACAACCTATATGTGTTTGGTGTATTGCTTTCTAATAATGTTCACATACCATTTTGAAAACCAAAATAAGTGTTTTCAACCTATATTTCGTTTGGTGTATAGCTTTCCATTGATGTTCACATACCATATTGAAAACCAAAATAAGTTTATACAACCTATATTTGTTTGGTGTATTGCTTTCCATTAATGTTCACATAAAATATTGAAAACCGAAACAAGTGCATACAACCTTTATGTGTTTGGTGTATTGCTTTCCATTAATTTCCCCATACCATATTGAAAATCAAAATAAGTGCATAGAACCTACATATGTTTAGTTGATTGTTTTCTATTTATGTTCACATACCATATTGAAATCCAAAAAAAATGAATACAACCTATATGTATTTGGTGTATTTCTTTCCATTAATGTTCACATGCCAAATTAAAAAAACAAAATAAGTGCATATAGAATATGATGATACTGACATAATGCATTTTAGATGAATAGTTTAGCTTATTAAATTGAACTACATGTTTATGTTTTATAGTATTTAACTATGTCTTGTCATATATAATTGGCAAACGCTATTATATATGCTGTCAATTATATCTATGCAGTATTTTACAGGCATTAAAGCAATAATATTGAGGATAGATAAAAATTATTTATTTATTTAGTTTTCATTGAAAGCAGTTAAATTTAAAAGTAAAGTAAATGTAAGTGTTTGTTTATTATAGTGTCAACCCCTATTGATGGACCCTTGCATGATCGTATAGTGTTAAGTTTCTACATCTTAATGTAATTCCATAACTCGCGTAACCGTATAGTGGTTAATTAAGTCCAGCCATTAAGTCTGCATAGTTCAACAATCCTAACTTCCCCAGCATCCCACTTACTCTCGTAACCCTACTTACCGTCGCTCTTACCCTACATACTAAACTAAGAACTCTCTAAGAGCTCTCACTAGGAACTGAACTCGGAACTTTCCTAAGACTAGAACTCCAGAAACTGCTTTCTGACGGAGTAACATGAACTTTTATATATCGTCTCAGAGTTCCTAGACGAATAATGTTGGCCCTACCGCGTGGTAACCTTTTACTATCAAATGTGTATAGAACACGTTAAGAACTTTGAGTTTGTTTTGCTATAATCGGTCTTTCTTGTCCTTTCCTTGGCCACTGTTTATTATTTACCCGTCTTTGAGAATGGAAATAATAGAACTACATTTCATGAGGAGCTCATTGAATCTAGTGTTCTTTCATCAGCAATTTGTACACTTTTAAAAGCTCTTTATAATATTTCACCCGTTGGGTCTTTTGCTCTTTGGTCAGAAGGTTTGGTACCCACCGTGCATATGACTTTGATAATTGTGTTTTGTACCCATGAACTACCCAATGATGCAGCTATCTGAGATACTGTATAGCGTGAGTCTTCGGCTACCATGGGATGTTCCTAGATGACAATGAAGTGTTGGGGCGCCCTACACGAGGTATGTCTTTGACTCTAGAATCTCCCTTATTGAATACGTTTACCCACCTATAAACAGTGAATTTGGAAGGAGAATAATCACCATGCACATTTTTAACTTCTTGCATAACGTGTTTACCTGGTATATACAAAGCGCTGCGCATCTTTATGTAAGACCTAATTTCCTACTTTTGTTCAGGCTTCATGCTCACAAAAATAGTGCCAGTGTATACGAGTATGCTGTGTTTAAACGCATTTAACTTTGTGATAGCAAAACCAATTGTGTTGAATTGTCGGTGTACATAGCTATTGAAATGACCTATAAAATCACGAGAACTTTGTGCGCACATCTGTATTAATTATATGGAACTTTTTGAATGCCCTTCGTATATGAAGAGATGGACATTTTAAAGTACATACCAAAATTATTTACGTGAAATTACACCTGTTAATTTCTCCGCTCATTGTTTGTTTAAATAGTTTTTACCTTGACCTTTTTCTAGTAGGTAAGCAAGACGTCATAAATATATACGCCGACGTCATTATTTTGACGTAACGTCTATCTATTTTGTACGGTTTCCTACGACAAAATCAAGTCATAAAATATTTTCGTAGACATGAAAATGTATATGATTACGATTTGTGGATAAGGAAATAGATTACAAAAAACGATTTAAATTCAGATTTTTCGTCAGGCCATATGAGAACGCTGTCACGTGACATGGAATAAAGTGTGTTCCTCCATGGGGAAAACCCGTATCTACTTTAAGCGGAAATGAGAGAAAAGGATTTCTCTGTGAAAGATATCATCATCTTCTTTTTCAAAATATTGTTTCTAGATAAGCATTTCTCCAATAAAAAAAAATGCGATTTTATGACTCCCGTTTATAAGTATATTGTAGACACAAAACAAACGCTGCTACAAATGTCTGCTGTTAAAATGTTAAACTGTCAGATCTGTTGCGAGAGATTCTATATATGTAAGTGTATAGCTAATCACCTACACAATATGTTACCATGTGACTGTTCAATATATAGAAGTTTATTGGATATAATAAATGTTATATTGTATGGTTCAAAATTCAACGTGGCGATTAAAAAAAGGAAACAAATTTAATAGAAATTTCAACGATAAAAACAAACCGACGACAAAATGTTCCGCATGACGATTAAAACGTTAAGAAAATATGAATACCGTAACTGCAACTTTTGCTCTGAACTTAACGTTTGTTTATCTAAAATGATCTTAATTTTTCTTTACTATTTTGATAAATTCTTTCAGATTGAGGTATAGAATAAAATGACCATTTTACTGCGTCTCGGTCAATAGTTTCCTGCTTTGGGTCAATAGTAATTTTTCTTGGATAAATAATTTTAACCATTGACCGCTAAAAAGGTAGATGCATGTAGTTGTATACTATTGACTGATATTTAGTACATTATAAGCAATAGTATAACAGATATAAACATTAGCCATGAATGGCTATTGACCGACATTTATCAGTACATTAAAATCAATGGTTTAACAGTTATAAACATTAGCTATGAATAACTATTGACCGACATTTAACAGTACATTAGAAGCAATGGCACAACATATATAAACATAAGCTATGAATAACTGTTGACCGACATTTAATAATACATTAAAAACATTAAGGAGGAATATATCTTTTAAACTATTTTCAAAATCAGAGGCATAATTAGTATATAAAGAAACTAGAATTCATTTCCAATGTGAATATGCATTTTTTCAGCGGTAACATAATTTTAATGTGACGTCGTAAACATGGTCATGTTCAGCCTTTTTGACGTCCCAAGTTATACCAGTAAAATCGCGAATTTTGAGACATCAGTTGAGTACAACCTAATGTACAGAATCAAAACATATATCACCACGTACACATTTGACGGATATATTAATTTACAAATACACATATAACAACGACCGCCAACTTCTGAAAATACTTGCGAAAAACGGGAACTTTTTTGTTAAAAAACTAGGCTTCAAATCAAAACTACTAAAAAACAAACCAAGTGATATTTGCATGATTTAATATAATTTTATACAATATATTATACAATGGTTATGAGAGTTTTAGAAAAAATTGCCTATCCTACGTCAAAAACAACACTTTGACGCAAACGTCAACATCGATATAGGTCTCGCTGGGGAATTACCTCCCTTACATGACGGTAGCAAAATTAGTACGCCAAAGAAATTAGAGCTGTGTAAAGCGGTTGGGCAATTGTTTTGTTAAAATGTCATATTTCTTTGTGCATATGGGAACATTGGAACATGTTCATGATTTCTGCAAAGTTTAGATGACATTGGGAACTGTTTGATGATACTATAATAGTTTAAAGATGCGCTGTGATACACTGCATGGGCAGAAATGTCAAAAATTAAGGGGTGCCATCAAACCATCGAAACTGTGAAAAAGCAACCTGTTTAGCCCCATGTTTTTTCTGCATATTTGACCAACAGAGGACTATCTATGGGAATAAGACACTTTTAGAACCATTGGTAATGTATCCAGTGTTCCAGAAGTGCATGTCTCTATATATAGAACAGTACAAAATTAATTGGTATGTGAGATGTATAGCGCATCAAGTATACGGTTTGTGAAAATTAAACAAGTTTGTTATTAATATCATACTAGTATTTGTGCACACTTGTTATTATATACTTAGTCTATAGCATTTATAAATTTATCTATAGCATTTATAGTAACGTGCCTGTTTGTTAATCGTTCAGAACCGTCAATTTGTTTCTTTTAAACGGAACTGGATTCTAAATCAATATTCAACAATAAAGCGGGGCGGTAGTCTAACCAATATAGTGTTGGCCGCTTACACAGAGGTTGCGGGTTCAGTCCCCAGCTCACCCGATGCCTCTCATAAAAAAACACTAAGTACCGGTTTTATCCAGGAAGCGGACTCGAGAGCGGTTCACATAAGCTCTGAGATTTCATCTCAATCGAGCTAAAATTAATTAGTATAAACTAAACCACTCTTTCCTTGGATCTTAGAAGGTTAACTAATACTCGAGCACTATCATTATCGCAAGAAACGAATAAGTTTTCGATTGGAATCAGCAGTATCTGGCCAGAAACAGATTTATTTTTTTGGCTAAGTAATATAGATATTGCTTTAAGTGAAAATGTATTAAAGTTGCGACGTGTCCCTTTAAAATAATACAATTTTGTAATTGAACTTATATATTAGATTAACAGTGAAATGTTTAATAATAGGTGGTCATTGACCGATTTGCTATCGACATTTGAGAACCATGTACATTTCTTCTCTAATGTTTTATAGGGAAGAAAAAAAACACAAACACAAAACGGTCGCAGACAAGAAATAGAAATACGTCAAATATTTTTCTGCAGAAAATTAAGTAAAATAAAAATCTCACATTCATTGAACAATATATTTTTATTTTATAAATTATTAAAAAATCGCTCTGTTATAATGTAATTTCGATTTGTAGGAGGGTTTTCTTTTCGATAGTATTTTCAAAATTTGTACTATGTGTACGTGGTGATATATGTTTCGATTCTAAATATTAGGTTAAACTCAACTGAGGTAGAAAAATACGCGAGTATGCTACTATAAATTGGGACGTCAAATAGCCGAACAATATATACCAAATATACGACTGATTTCAAAACTAATTAAAAAGGTATATTCCTACTTTAGTCAGGTTAAGAATAAGTGTGAGCATATAATAAGTTAGCATGTAAATTGTAAATTAAGTAAAAGAAAAGTTAAATGAATGCGAGTAAGAACATATAAAACTAACCAGCAGTGAATTTATGTAAGCTCAATTGAATAATTGTATACAGACACATTGAAAATAACAAAAATAATACTTAATAACATTAAATTTAAACAGGGCATTAGATACGCAAAAAAACTAATAAAATATTTATTAAAAGTAAGACATTCATCTTAAGCACATGTATGTCAATATATTAAATGCATAATTGAATTGGTCCATAAAGACTAAACTTATAATAGCAGACTGTGCTTGATAAAAAGATGCAAACACATACACAAGAAATACACAAAAACAAATAACTTGAAATCATATTTATCAATTTATCTAATGTAAAGAAAGCATGATAATTTGCAACCGTCTCCGTGCCAGTCATAAATATGATTGCGAAACTTGTTGTAATTAGTTTAATCACGGATGTTTTGTTATGCCTGGCTAAATGTGTTAATAACAATCAAAGCAGGAGATTGTTTGTAAACAATTTTATACGTTTCTGGTGGCATTGTTCTGAGACGTCTATGTTTAAATGTAGGTAGTTTCGATATATGTAATGGTTTTGATAATATGAAGTGTAGTTATCATAAATAAATCGTTAATCTCGTGTTTCTATAGTTTCTAATTTCTTTGTATTAACCTCATCACACATCCATTCCTTTCAATGACACTTCTCCAACGTACAAGGACCGGTTTCACTACAGATTTGTCTCATTTCAAAACTATCAATTTATTTACATCATTATTCGAACTCAATACACGGTTAACGACCACACATACTAGTTGGAACACATCATAACTCATTAGAGAAGTATAACATGCATAATAATCAATGTGAATGACCTTCGTAGGATTAAACGTTAATTGTTTCTGATAGATATTTGATTCAATATTCATGCATGCTATGCAAATATGAGTTTCATTAACATTTATTGAATTATCGTCAATATCTTTTGCAACATTTACAGAACATCATTTAAAAGAGTACATACGTATTGGTGATATGTTATGAGAATTACTTTGCTTATTGCATCGTTTATTGGTAAGAAAAGGATTTACAGTAAGTAAAAAATAGGTTTAAAATGGTATCGGAAGTGCTAGTTTGTAAATGTCTTCTAAAATTGTAATGACTATAGACAGAGGATAAAGTTATTAACTTATATTTTTCGTGTATAAATTTACATTTAGAGGACCAAAAGATTCGAAAGCGAATGAAAAATTAAATAGATAAAACGGTCAGCATGCAATAAACAGATTTATATAAATTAGCGGTTATTATTGTAACCAAACGTTACGCGAAGTCATCAATGAAGGAACGACGAATCTTGAGGGTGTGTGTTGGGGGATTGGTTATATTTGCCTCTATTTTTTAATACAAAAACATCCCCATATAATTCCACTCACTTAACAATGAAATTCCCTAAACACATCAACTAGTATTTAATATACCGGTTTGTGGAAACAGGTGCTTTACTTCTTACATTGTTCTCATATGATGGCTTCACACTCAATATAACATTCCTCTGTGACGCCAGTAGATATGTAACTTATTAGTTAAACGAATGCAACATATAGATATGGTAGTGATTTTATCATGCAGATTATTAAAGAAAAATGAGATTAATAAGTATTTTCCAAGAAAATTAACTGAAATAAACCAATTATCTTTATATATAATTTTTAATTATATATTAGTTGATACTTATAATATAATCTTATAATACAATAAAATACTAAAACCAGTAGAAAACAATGACTTTACAAGACCTTATTCTAAGGTATTGTTTCCCACCGAAATTCACACCCACTCCTTACTTAATAAACAAATCTTCAACTGGCCAACTGTCTCTTCAAATACTAAAACTGTTCTTCCTTGACCAATCATAATACAGTGTATATAGAAACGTTTAATCTGATTTAATCAACTGTAACAATAACTGTGACCAGTGGTTAACGTTAGATAACCTACTATGTATATATTTACATCGATTTAAACAACAATAGTTCCCTTTTTTGGGGAGCTGATTAAAATCTAACCCAGCTACATTTATAGCTATCGACTGTTTGTAATAATTTGCCACCACAGTAAAATGTTTGTTCTGTTCTTGGTTTTGCGTTTTGTCGGAAGTGAATAACGTTGGATTTTTCTTCGTTAGTTATCATTTTGTTGATTTCGCACCATATATTAAGTTCATCCAGCATTATTTACAGATCTTTTTCAGATGAAGCCAGTAGAATTATATCATCAGCGTACTGAAGGACGGACAACTTTTCATCGTTTATATTAACGTCTCTGTTGGATGCTTTTATTTTTTTTAACAAATATGTTCATTTAAAACATATTCACAGAGTTTAAAAAGTTCTCAAATTCATGTGTTTTCAAAACTGATAGTTGCTATGTCTTTCTTATCAGATGAATTAAAAGGTTTATTTCCTTCACTGGTAATATTTCGTAACAAAACAGAGTAATCTGGATGTGATGTAAATGAGAATACAGCGTTTAATATGTTTGCATGTTTCACTAGATCTGAGGCAAGTTTAACATCAAACCAGTGCATTTAAGAAGATTTTCATGCGGTGTGACACAGTCATCCACTGCATATGTGCATTGAGGTATATGGAATATCAATTTTAAGGTGGTGATATAAAAGCAACATCATTATCATCATCATCATCATCATCATCATCATCACTATCATCATCATTATCATCATTATCGTCATAACCATCATCATCATCGTAATCATCATTGTAACCATCAACATCAACATCAACATCATTATTGTCATCGTCACCTTCATCATCACCATCATCATCATCATCATCATCATCATTATTACCATCATCATCATCAACATCATCATCATCATCATAACCATCCTTGTAACCATCAACATAATCTTCATCGTCTTCACCATGATGATAACAACAATAGCAACAATATTGACTGCAAATGATGATTTCTATCCATTGACCTAACAAAACTAGTGTTGCGAATCATATATAAAAAAGATTAAGTCAAAGTTAAAACTATTTTGCCGGAAGGAGATAAAATTGTTTTAAGAATACAACAAATCTTATGAGGAGAGAGAACATATTGATGAAATAATTGTACATTATAAATTAGAGAGATTACGCTAGCTTGGTATCGAAAACATGCTGATGTACTTTACACAGGCCATAGTTGGTGATTGAAAGTTTGACTGAAAAAATATCTTAAGTGTGGTTATATATATATTATAATTCTTGGTAATAAACTTAATAAATCATACTCGATAATCTTAAATAAGATGTTATCCTAACATCTGTATTCGTGTAAAGTATTATTACCAATTTATCATTTTAATTGTTTTCGAGTTAAAATTTCAAAAACACTCTCCCTAACTTGAAATCTTATTTCAAATTCAGAGAAAGAACCCATCGGATATTACCTTCCTTTATTAGAGAAACCAGTATTATAAATATGTTTATGTTATTGAAATATAATGTTGATATTAAATATGGATATAATTTTGACATTATTCAATCATCAGTCCATGAGCATAAAAATTCCGACATTACAAACTGCTTTTCTTTTATGGTGTCTGTAGGATTGTAACCATATACTACATATTCATGAGCATAACTATAGATCCGTCTACTAACTCTTAACAGTTCATGCATACACTAGCTATGTTATAATTAGTAAGCGGATCTATGATTATACTCATGAATATGTAGTATATGGTTACAGTCCTAAAAAAGGAGAGATGTAGGATTGTAACCATATACTACATATTCATGACCCCGTGTGTTAATATTTGTTCGATTAAATGTAATTGGTAATTTAAGCCGTTTTTTCCCAATTTTGTGAACCCTTTTTTTCAAACGGTTATTACCCAGACTAGATACTGCACTTTATACGTTCTTCGTAAAAGCTCTTTATTGATACTTAAGAACGTCTTGTTTTATGCATATAAAACAGATATCAGGCTCTATAGTTACTTTTCATAAGATCAAAGGAAAGTATTACCTACAACGATATATTTTTTAATCTAATTTTGAGATAGTTTATTATCCTCGCTTTGTCAAATTAAATATTTATTTTCAACCTGATATCAGAACTGCCTGCATCTTACTTTCCCCAAGTAACCATACCACATATTATCCGTGTGAAGTACTTATATTCTGCCATATGTCTGCGGAATAAGCAATATGAATTATATATTGTTTATGGAATAGTTTGGTCAACCTGCTTGGGGCAAATCTTTGTTCACTCTCATTAAATATCTGAACAATTGTTCTAGTCCACCTGTTATAGAACTCAGCAATATTTATTTCATATTGTATTTCTTCCCAAACATATGTATATTACGTGATTCAGTGACTTATAATATAAAATATACACCATCAGAAAGTAACAGTAAGGCGATATGATTGTTTAAAATAAGTTTTACGTTTTGTGTGGCGGTCGTAAAAGTTGTATGATTGGGTCACCAGAATCTACCTGATGTTAGAATGACAAACTTTTTGTGTTAATTGACTTATGACAGGATAGATGAACAACATCCGAATAATATGTAGTAAGTTTACCAGGGTAAAGTACGTTTCATGCAACTATAGTTTTAGCAATTTTGTAACCAATTCTCAAGAATGCTGAAACTACACAGACCAAAAGTGAAAACTTTACACTTTATATGTTTGAATATTTCTTTTGTTAACATACATGTTTGGAAACGTGTTACACATGACCAGCCGGATTTAATTGCGGTTAATCATTATACCTTTTTTCATCAATTTTTTCAAAACTTCTGAAGACTTCATCTGAGTACAAAAAAAGGTTTTCTGTACTTTGAACGTGCGCAGCATCCGGTTTTTCACTTGCATGTTAATCATTTGTTGTTTATCACTGATAAACAAATTGTTTTAAAACCTTTTAATTTAACGATGCCACGTCATTCTAAAACTAAGAGAAATCATTTGTATGCTCCTGGCCGGGTCATTTGTACATTCCGTTGTACGTTATTTTGTTTGTTCCAGATAAACTATTCTTATTCCTGCGAACCGGTACAATCCTACTGAATATGTCAGAGACGTCATTTGCAATAACCACAAAACCAGTGGCAATGCCTCTATAACCCCGAGCCTGAACCCTATAGAACACGTATGTAATGAATTGGGTCGGAGGGTCAGACTCAATCATCAAATTGATACCATAAACGACCTCCGAAACGCACCTCTGTTGGAATGGCAACGTATTCCAAACACGCTCATTCAATAGTTCGTAAGTTCAGGAATACATTCGTAAAGAAGAGGCAACACTGGTTGCTTACGTTTTAAAAAGTCAGTATTGCATTCAGTTAGCACTTTGTGTCTTTTTCAAAGTTACACGAGCATTTTCATTTTTCTGGCATTTTCATTTTGACCCTTCTTCACTTAATTGATTAAAAAAAAGCATGCAATGATTTTTTCAGTAAAGTACACAGAAACATTAATATAGCCATAAAACTTTGATGAAAACTTTTTTTTAACTCTGAATAAACATTTATCAGCAAAAGAGATACTTTGAAGTCAATGAATATATTTCTGTGCATACAATGATCTTTTTATTAGATATAACATCCATTTTGTTGTTTGACACTACCATCTGTTTGCTTCTCGATTTTCCTCTACCTACATTTTCATATGACTTCATTGTTTGTCATCTAATATATTGAAATGCGTCTTTAAATTATGTAATGAATGGTATTAGTACTGTTTGATTGTAAATATTATTCCCAACCACAAAATAATCTCCTTCTATGGTTAATGGGGTAGTCTGTATTTAAGGATGGGTGATTTATCTCACGACAATTTATTAGGGGTTGCAGTTAACTGATAGATCATTCTTGATATAAAGATTTTTTTCTAATTTCATAAGTTGACTCTATAGGTCTACAATAATGTATGTTATCAACCACAACGTTGGTGAAACAGCGACATGGCGGCCAACTCAAATGCATGAGGTTGTGGTTTCGATCTATTGCCGAATCATTCCAAAGAATTTAAAACGGTGAATTAGAAGTCTATTCACTAGGGTTCGGCCTTTAGAGAAAACTAGTTCTTGGAGTGGTCAGTGTAACGTGGTAGCTGGATCCGGTTGAAAAGTGACGGCCAATCATATCTCAACGTTTAAAAACGACTCTTTTCGCAATTGCCGACGAAACTGGATCTCCAGTGGTGTCCATATACACATTCCTGTATATGTATGTTTTTTTCCAAATGTATGGTTACATAATAAAAATATTGTATGCTTATTACCACAATATATCAGTAAAGGATTTAGAGATGTAGGAGGTCAGCCCCACTTCACCTGCCTGAAATTGTCAAAAGTCACGCGAATACATAATTACTTTTTAGTACAAAAAATAACGACTGAGTTTTATTTCTGTCGACTGCAGTTTGTTAGCGAAATGACGAATTTTGTCGGAAGGGGTCATTTTTCAACGGTCAGACTGGTATAATCCAACGTTGAAATGTAATCTGGGTAACTTTTCAAAGTTGGATTTGGCCAGGATACAGCTTTAACGCGGGTATATCTACTTCGTTACACAGGCAAGAACATAAATTCAGTTAACTGCCTCAACAATATCAGATAAAATTCTACTCTAAGAGATGTGTCTATATAGAAAATGGGCTAACGCAAATTTAATCTTTAAAACTTACCATCAGTCACATTACAGTGTTGCATTATGCCTGCCTACTCATTGAATGAAGACTCTTCTGTTTTCTCCGGTGTGTCTGTATAAGATCCTGTAAGATGGATTTATATACTTATTACAAGACTTATTTAAATGTTATATATGGTATGCTCCCACCTCCGACATGCCCCCAAAAAATCAAAAGTCACGGAAATACATTGATTGTGGTAGGAATATAATACGTAATATATAGTACATTCATATGTTGTGTATGAGCACAGCTAATACTATAATTTGGTCGAACATTGTGAATGGAGTATTGTTTCAACGAGTATACGGCCATAATTCAGCATTGGAATACGACCGGTGTAGTTTTCGAACGTGTAACATTGGCTATAATCATTTCCATATAGACTCTATCCACTAAATGATACTGCTCAGTTTCCAATAGGTTTATAATATTATTGTTACCCTCAACAGAATGGAATATTTGTTTAATTTGTTTTTAATACACTATTAATAGCTGCATGTGGTATAATTATATATAATGTAAAATTCATCATGCACCATACGTCGTTCCTATATTTGAAAACATATGGCAGCTTGAATAGGTTATCCACTGGAAAATTCAATTATATGGTGACTTCATTTATAAAATATATTACCCTCTGGAGAGGTTAGCAGTATTTGCGATGAAAATGTTACAGTCGTTATCCGTTCGAATATACTAGTAGTATATGGGGATTTAATATGGGATTTAAGTGTATTATGGGAGGTATAATGATAAAACATGACGGGGCGGGGTCAACAGATGGTAAAAGGTGTCACAAAAACACATCTTTAAACCTTAAGCGAAATGAAGGGATTCATCCTGCCATTTTAAAGATAGCAAATGTTAAACCCTTATATGAAAAGGTGATAAGGCTATAGTTTCAAACTTTAGACCATTTTCGTTACTTAGTTGATGTGATAAGATATTTGATAGAATATTTATTTTTTAAACACATGTACAACTTTTTTATTACATATAACAAACAGGATTTCTTTTTTTTGTGATGAATATAATTTATTCCATTTTAGACATAATACAATGTTATACAAAAACTGTTCATGTATCAATACAAGCTATATAATGTTCTTAATACATTACATAATACCTTTAGATATCATAACATACATACAATGTCTTACAAGTAATATTTTAAGGCTGAATATAAAAAGAAAATATTAAAAATGGATAAAAGAGAGTAGAGAAAGAGCAAAAGATAAGACAAGTAGAAATTTACAGTTGAGAAGATGAGAAGCTGTATGCAGTATAGTTTTCGTTATTATAGTTTACATGTTTCCCCATTTATTTTCGTGTGACCTAAGTTGGTTTTTGTTTATTGCAATAAGTTTTTCTATTCGTTTTTTTTTTGTTTGTAGATATGGTATGGATGCTTCATTACTTTACTAAACTATTTAACAACATTTCAGTTAATAGACAACTATCATCATATCTGCAAAACCTTTGAGAGTAAACAATTGTCTTGCCTTGTATCTGTGATATATTAAAGGCCTTTGGTCGTGTCAGGGTCAGTTATTCAAGTTGGCATAAATGGTACGATACTACATTGGTTATCAAGTTATCTAAAACACAGATATTAACGTGTTGTTATCCATCATCAGAATCCAATCTTAATATATAATATAAAAATGCAAGTGTTCCCCAGGGATCTGTCCTTCGATCCTATTATTTCAAATATATGTTAACGATATTTATTTACTTAGTTTAACTAGGTTGTATGCGGACGATAACTCCTTATATTATTCTGCAACTTTTGCTCAGAATATTATTGTTATTATATCTCAATGGCTTAAACAATGGATGGTTAATTTTAATCCAAACAATACTGAAGTTATGTTCTTCTCTCTAAAAAACTGATAGGCTACCTAATATTGTATTTGAAAATACTTCTTTAAAATTTGTTTATTCTCATAAACACTTTATTTTACTTTAGCCATGATGATAATTTGTCAACTTCACAGGCAATATCCATAGGTATTGAAGGAAATACACTTAATCAAGTGTAAATATCGTACGTATGTCCAATTTTAGAGTATTCTTCGTTGGTCTGGGTTGGTTGCACAGTGCACCTCACAGACTTATTAAAATAACTACAAAACAAAGCACGAATTGTCACAGGACTTACTCGATCAGTATCTATTAAAAAACTGTAGAATGAAAGTGGATGGGTACCACTTAAAAGGAGAAGAGAAATTCACAAATATTATCTCATGTATAACTTACAATTCTTATTTCCAAGTTATATAGATGATCATTTCCCACCTCTAGTTGGTACAACAACTGAATACATACTTAGAAACTGAGACAATTATACTACTTCATATTGTAGAACAGAGATAATGCAAAAGTCATGCATTACTTCTTCAATTTCTGTTTCAAATTAGCTTGATGGCAATATTAAAGCAGTGCCTTCACTGCAATCTTTAAAAATACATGACACCATAATACTAAATTTAAAATACCACCATGTAATTCTCATGGCAAACGATGTGTCTCAGTTTATTATGTAAGGCTAAGAAACAACTGTAGTAATCTAAAGGCCAATCTATACAGAAATCACCTGCATCCATTCAGTGGAATGGATGCCGTTCGATGAGTGTCAAGATGTTATAGAAGATGCTGAAAATTACTTGTGTTTAAATGGCCTAGATATAGCAATCAAAGACTCGTCTTAGTTCAAATGACACGAGCATTACATCCGTTAAATGTTAAACTACTACTGAGTGGAAGTCAAACTCTATCTATAGAAGATAGTATAACTATTTTGGATGGTGTCTATATACGCATATATTTTTATATAATTATGAATAATAATAATAATAGTAATATATAAATAAATAAATAAATAAATAAATAAATAAATAAATAAATAAATAAATAAATAAATAAATAAAAATAGTTACAATTTGGTTGGTCAAGTTGAACAAACAATGTAAAGGTATTATATATATATATATATATATATATATATATATATATATATATGCTTTGTTCAACTTGACTAGCTTAATTGGAACAAAATAAAATGCAATAAAATATATATTACGCCTTGTGGTAAAGTTTGAACTGTCAAAAATACAAAGTTATATAATCTAAGAATGCCAGTCTTAGGGGTAAACAAGAAAAGTAAATCATATACTTCTTGTTTCTCTGCTTATAAAATGCACTCTCTCTCTCTCTTTCTCCCTCTCTCTATCTCTATCTCTATCTCTTTCACCCTCTCTCTCTTTCTTTCCCTCACTCAATCATCTACTGTATATTTATAATTGTTTATATTAACATAAACATGTAATGTGATCTGTTGTACATTTTAAAAGTGTTACTTGTAAGGGGATGACCGAAGTTGGAAGAATTTGTGATCCCAACTGCATTTCAAAATATTTCGGGTATCATAACATGGTGTCGCGTTTACAATATATAGGAACATGCCAATGTGATATATTATTAAACAATAATTGTTTAACTCAACCCAGTTAATACAGTGTTAGATTGCATTGTAATTATAGCTTTTTAAAAATCGATTTCGTGCCACTTCCCATCTTTCAGAATAGTTTATTGTTAAGTGTTACCAACTGTTTATAGATTATTTTAGACATGTAATGTTTTTCACGACCAACATCGAGCTACGGATATCTTTGCAGGTGAAATTTATTAAGCAGTAAATATTTGTTATCAGACAATCTACCCTAGATCAATAAAAATATCTAAATAAATCACGTTCAATGTACACCCATGTTTGTCTAATTTCAGCTATCTTCCTAAACAAATGAACATGCGTAAGCTGTATCGACAGACTTAAAACTAAATAAAGTCATGATATAAACTAATTGTTACACTTTGCATCATGTTATTTGAAAGGACATTATTGCATGTGCACGTATATGCTCTAATCTAATTTTAATATTGAAATGATTAATATAAAATGAAATACAATGAAAAGAAATGCGAAATTGAATGGAAATCTTGTTATAAGTATGTTTTATAAATATGTCCTACTGCATGAGTGTTGGTTGCCTTTGCAGTGGTCTATATTATTTATATCTTTAATTTTGCGACAACGAGAGGACTTATGTCGAAACTTAATCCGACGAAGACGCCAGATATGTGTCATTAGTTCCGTCGTTACTTCAATTATCATTTTGTAGTTTTGTTTTATGCAAAGTAATGGATGGATCTGCGTATAACCTCAACGACTTCTATTATATATATATTACTACACGTGTAGATATTGTGTTTATTATCATACACATTTGCATCATATTACAGTTGTTAAAAATATTATTCTGGCATGATACTGGAGATAACGTTACGGTAAACAAGTTGAATATTTCGAAAATCCATTTTTATTCCATAATTCAGGGACGTGTTGCAAAAATAACTTTAAAATCTACAAAGTTAATAGAAAAACGTGTTATCTAAAAAAACGTACTATTCAAATACGAAAAAAAAAACACATTTTTTTTAAAACAAAATGACAGAAAACAGATCGCGTTTTCTGTTGTCAGAATGGAAATTTAAGAAAATAGAGACTTTGAGTTAAATTAGGAAATTGCGATAAACAAACAAAATGAAATCCACTTGAAAAGACGATAATCGACTTGAGAAAACTGGTAGCGGAGTATAAATAAACATATAAATTAATTAAAGAAACAACTAAGAACGGCATTACATCATATCCATATATATTCACACACATTCCTGTTTTGGACAATAGAGGCAATCTGGTTGAAAGAAACCAAGTACAAAATTGGAAAAAAGGTCCAGCACTTTGTTAACATAGACTTCCCAAATATACTGAGCATGATTGAAATTCACTTGATAAGAAGTAAAATGCATTTCCATAAAGTGAATGAAAATGCGAAGGAGATAATGAAAAAGAAATAAAGAAATAAAAGATCAACAAGATCAACAACGAAGTGGGGGCGGAAGTGTAATGGATAGATTGTTGGTCGCTCACGCCTGAGGATGCGGGTTTGATCCACAGCTCGACCCGATGCATCATAAAACAACACTTAGTACTGGTTCTACCCAGGAAGCAGACTCGAGAACGGTATATATAAGCTCTTAGCTTTTATCGCAATCAGCTTAAATAAATTAGTATAAAGTAGATATATGTAAATCACCTTTTGTGTTCATGTCACAAGTTCTGAATGAATCACAATCTGCGGAACATATTGATGTTTATCAATCTAATGGTTCTTCAACACCAGCCTTTGAGCATTTGATTTCAGATGATATCTTGAGTTCACAGACGACTGTTGATAACATCAAACAAATAGTATAAACGCTTCAGACTTCTCTAAAACACATGCGAGAAATGTTACAATCTCATATTGTAATCGCTTTGATTAAATATAAGATCAAATTTAAAGTTTAAAGACGCAACACAATGTCAGCTCTAATAGAAAACAGGTTCAAGAAGAGATCATTGAAGTGTTGACAAATGAGATTAAAACTGACAAAATCAGCGGATATAATTCAACGTAATTACAGTTTCTATCGGACAGTTTGAAGATATCAAACGGGACATATACCATCATTAAATTCCCCGTCCCAAAATAAACCTATACACCAACTGTGAAACGAGTATTCTTCAAGCTGAAAATGATTGTCAGACGCAATGTAATATTTCAATACATTTGTTAAAAACGATTTTTAAATTTATTTGCAATGTTCAGGATTAGCAATAATAGAAACAATAACTGATCTAGATATTTCTATTGATTGTCGTTATCAACTTATATATGCTGCGTTACCTAAACACACTCCTTTAAAAAATAAACGAATCAAACGAGCAAAACGACCTGACTTGTATACGAAAGAAATTAAAATATCATCACAATTTAGAGACACACATTAGAAAAATAAATATTGGCAACGATATAAGAAATGGAAGAAAAACAGTTTTTCCTCAATGTCATAAAAGATAAAAAAAAAAGGTAATATCTATTGAAACATCTGAAATCTATAACATCTGGAAATAGTAAAAATGTGCACTTCTTCCTCCTCTTTTAAATATAAACAATCTAAAGGTAAAGGGCGATATTACTATTGCAAATTCGCTGAACGAGCATTTTTATAAATATAGCGGATGTAATAAACAATATGCAATTAAACCTTTCAAACTACAGTAATTTAAAAAATATGTCAAATGAAAGACTTTAAGACAGTTCGTTAACCATTAAGTTTATTACACCAAATGAGATGAAACTGATAATTGATAAGATACATATTAACAAGGCAACAAGCTTAGATGGAATAGGTTCTCGAATTATAAAGCTTTCTTCTGATGAAGGTATCACTGCTATAACAGCCATTATAATCATAAGCATTAATGTATGTGTATTCCCGACAAAACTAAAACAAATGTGTTTTGCCAATATGTGAAAAAAGGTCGTAGGTATGATACAAATAATTATAGACCTATTCCTACATTACCAACACTTTCGAAAATATTTGAGAAACATGTTGCAAATCAGTTACATGATTTCTTCTATACATCATGCTCAATTTGGGTTTCGTAAGTATTACTCTTGTCAATCACACTGACATATCTAATTGATAATTGGCTTAAGGAAATTGATTCAGTTTTGAAGTGCTTTTCTTGACCTTCGAAAAACTTTTGCTATGATAAATCACGGCATCGTACTGTATATTCTAACTTTATCACTTTTCTGATACAACTACGAAATGGTTTCAGTCATATCTCATTTAATTGAACTTAATATTAAATCTGGAGTACATCAAGGCTCTATCCTTGGACCTCTTTTACCTGTTTTCTTTATAAATGACATGCCAACGAAAACCACATGACTGTGCGGTTGTAGACATGTATGCTGATGATTTCACTTTGCATGTTATTGGTTTTGATAAAATAAGTATCGAAGCAACATTACAGTCCGATATTGAAAACTTTGATAGATGGTGTGTTGAAAAATACATTGAATTAAATTTATCTAAAACAGTTTGCATGTTGCTAGGATCAAATTTCAGAATTGCTTATACAAATGATCTTGATCTTAATTTAATAACACCAAGAATATATTAGTAAAATCACAGAAAATTCTTTGCATAACTTTAGATAGATGTCTTAAATGGGACACTCAAATTGAGAAAATATGTAATCAAATATCATCTAAATTAACACTTTTTAAGAAAAATTTCAAAATATTTGACAAATGATTTATAAAAAAACACTTTTCTATAATGCGGTTATGATTCCGTCTTTTGAATATGGTTGTATTATCTGCAATACTACTACTAATAATAATGAAATACATTTAAAAAAAGTTTCAAATTGTAAAATAGCACTGCTAAATGGATTTTTAACAGAGACCCAAGAGGGCCTGAATCGGTCTATTGGCAACAAATGGACAGATGAACATTTCAGAGGAAATGTTTTTGAATGTATCTCTTCGACAAATCTTTTAGGAGATCACCATTCAATGTTACACGTAAACTATCTAAGGTCTGGGCTTTGAACCTGTATTTTAAAGTTTCACTTAAAATGTGCTTATAAGCCCTGTGGCGGAAGCATTTGTGGACGAATCACACTGGTTCAAGAACTCGCCCGAGACCTTGTGGTTATTTAACTGTTGTGCTAGTTTCTTTAAGATTCAATGAAATATGAAGGTTCTATCGCGTCTAAAAGATTTTCACTGTATAACTCTATGTAAAACAGTGACCCCTGTGGCAGCTCCAAATTTGATCACATGGCCCTGACTTCAACAAGTCATTGAGGGGACCTCCATGCAATGTTCCGTGTTAAATATCTAAGGTCTAGGCATTCAACTTTCAGAGAAATCGTTTATAAAAGTTTCGCTTAAAATGTGCTTATAAGCCCTGTGGCGGGCGCATTTGTAGTCAAATCACGCTGGTTCAAAAACGTGTCCGAGATACTGTGGTTATTTAACTGCTGTTCAAGTTTGTTTAAGATTCAATGAAAAATGAAGTTGCTATCACGTCTACAACATTTTCCCTGTATAACTCTATGTAAAACAGTGTCCCCAATGGCGGCCCCAAATTTGATCACAGGGATCCGACTTCAACAAATCATTTAGGGAACCTCCGTGCAATGCTACATGTAAACTCTCTAAGGTCTAGGCATTCAACTTTCATAGAAAAATATTTTTTAAAAGTTTCGCTTAAAATGTGCTTATAAGCCCTGTGGCGGGAGCATTTGTGGCCGAATCAAACTGGTTCAAAAACGTGTCTGAGATCTTGTGTTGATATAACTGCTGTTCAATTTTGTTTAAGATTCAATGAAAAACGAAGGTGATATCACGTCTACAACATTTTCCCTGTATAACTCTTTATAAAACAGTGACCCTAGTTGCGGCCCCAAATTTGATCACAGGGATCCGACTTCAACAAATCATTTAGGGGACCTCCGTGCAAAGCTACATGTAAACTATCTAAGGTCTAGGCATTCAACTTTCATAGAAAATATTTTTGAAAATTTTGCTTAAAATGTGCTTATAAGCCCTGTGGCGGGAGCATTTGTGGCCGAATCAAACTGGTTCAAAAACTCGTCCGAGATCTTGTAGTTATATAACTGCTGTGCAAGTTTGGTTAAGATTCAATAAAAAATGAAGATGCTATCGCGTCTATGAGAAAAAGGTTAACGAAAGGACGACGGACGGACGACGGACAGACGACGAGCAATTTACCATGATATAAGCTGTGCTGGCCTTTGGCCAGTAGAGCTAAAAACCTGATATCCAAAGTTTTACCGTAACTGGTAATGTTATGTTTTAATGAACGATGCAACTATCATACCGGATTACTTGTTTACAAAACACTTAATAAATTAGCGCCTTCTTATATAGTAATTTGATAGTGTTATCAGAAAATAAAATATATAATGCACGATCAGCTGAAAATAAAGATATTTTACAAAAACTGAAGTTTTAAAAAGTTCATTTACTTATGTATGCATGGATGTTTTGAATTAAATTCCTATACAAATGCGTTTATCATCTTCTTTACATGCATTTAAGAGTAATTTTAAAATCTATTGTTTAATAGCTAATTAAACAGGTGTTTGCTCTGTGCACATACTTGTTTTATTCAATTGTGCATACGTAACTTTCTCGCATAAGGTTTCTGGACTAAGCTTGACTTGGACTTAGACTTAGTCAGTGAGAAGTAAAATACATACAAGTCAAAGAAAAAGTGGTGACTCCAAGTTACGTCCTCGAATGATACACATGTAGTTAACTGCGTTATAATATATTTCATTGTGATATCAGGTATAGAATTCCGCCAAGTATGTGATAAATATTCTTACGTCACTTAACACTGTCACTTTATTGTACCTATTCAATTTGTATGGAGTAAATAAATACAGCTTAGATTGTCTTAGATTTATGTTGAAACGTTTGTGCTACATGTACGTCCTATTTTAAAAGGGAACAACTAATGAATATAGGTGATGGAGCAGAATTCTGATTGACATTTTCGTAACTTTCTACGAATATCTAGAAGACGAGTTTAACTGATCCTTCCGTGTTCAGATTCACATATAGACAGTCATGTGCATACAATATACATTCAATTTAATACAAAAATGTTGTGTTTTCATTAAAACTTTGATGATAACTACGTGCATTATTTAATACATAAAAAATTATATAAAACTTTTATTTTCATTTGTATAATTTATGTCTGGATAAATACGTTTATATTCCGAAACAAGGATATTTATGGTTCTTACGATATCTGATTTATTTTAAGCGTGTGTTATATATAATTTATGCCTTTAAACACCGCCAAGTGTATTTGATCAACAGATTTAAAATTCTATTGCAAACGTTTTTTACGACTGAGAAGAAACGGAAGGAAAGAAAGTTATTGGTATCTGAATGTTTTTTAAATGATTTGTGTTCGGAATAATTTGCAATCACGATGTTTAAACATGTTTGTTAGTTATATTGAGAGGTATTTGGACTAAAATCTTTTTACCAGTTGTACTATGTTAAAAAATGTAAATGCAGGTAACTGGTTTATTGCTATATAATTAATTCATTAAATTGAGAACAACGTATAGCATGTTAAATACCGAATTCCGTATACATATATATAGTGATATCATTATAATTGGTCATTAACGCGCATCATAAAAGTCACGTTTGTAAAGCTTAACTTTTACACAATATTTAAGCTAAAAATTAGCAAAGATTACGTGTTACTGGAACTGCATAACCCTCTTACCGTGTTGTAAGATTTTGTTTGGTTGGAGATTTGTATCGTCGTCTAGATAAACAAACTATTTACCATTGACCATAGTATAATGATCAATAAACTGATGCTTACAATGCACGGTGATATTAATTTGATTTGTAATAATAGCTCTTCTACGACGTTTTACTTATCATTTTTCAAGTGCTTACACACCGGCTATTCCTTATCAAACGATACACCTTACGTTATGAAGTAATACTTGCAGACTTACTTATATTAAGACAGTTGAGATTTACATTTATGGAAATCACTTTTGTAGAAACTAGTTAATAATATTTTGTTGTTGACTAATTTGGCGGGAAAACTTTTATTTACACTGTGATTTGAGGGTGGATGCACCTGCAAACCAGGTTTAAGCTCTCCAATGGCTTCTTTTGCTACTGATTGTTTTTCTTAGTCGAACTGACGATCAGTTGACTTGATTTGCTACGTATTTCAGAAGTTGTCGCTGGAGTGACGTAATATTGGTAGCAGTATTCTATAAATGAGTGAAGAAAATATTATAAGTATGATTTGCATACGTATTTATAGGCTAATAATGTCAATGCAGTGGTGGTTACTGATTATCGGACTATTATTTACTCGAATAAAACTGGAACAAGAACATTGGTGCATATTACCTGGGCAGGTAATTTGAATTATTCATGCCGCATCTTTTGCTTTTGCCATGCTGGTTTTACAAGACAGCATGATATAACTAGATTACATCAAGGTATTTTCAACCATACAATAGTGTGCAGTATATTCCGTTCGACTTTGATGTTTTGCATCAATAGTTTCTTGTCTATGTTATAATAAGTATTTTCATACTTATTTGGTGGCCGTGTTCTATAGATTCTCTCCTGTTTGTTAACATATTCTTATTGTATATATTGTAGAAAGTTTATTAATGAACCATGACAAAACGTTAGAAATATTGAAATGAAGTTTTGTGGCCGAAACAGTTTGATGCATTGCTGGTATAGTTTGGTAGTTATACTGGTGAGTAGCAGATGTTGTCCTTAGTTTATACTGATTTATTTTAACTCAGCTTAACATTAAGAAGTCCGTTTCTTGGTTAGAACAATCACTGGGTGTTATGTTTGACCCTGCGTCATCTGGCTGCATTACCGACTTGTTAATTTAAAGCTTTTTTAAATGCCGACGGTCTGATGATATTTGTTAGAAGTACCTTGGAATTATGTAAGGAGTGCAAAACAAGGTTATTAAATAGTGATCGATATCGAAAAGAAAGATAAGGTATAAATCATAGATACTAAAGCAAAATAAATGTCAGTATTTCAAAGGTAAAATTATAAACTTAAAATGTATTTTAAAGATTTCTTTGTCATTTCGTTAAAAAGTAAATTTAAAATATCTCTCCAGCCTGGCATTAGTTCAGTATGTACCAATATTATCCAAAGCTGTATCTTAAATTAATATTGCTGACCATTTCCTTTTCTATCTATATTATTTTTGCTTTAAATGCTTTGTCAAATAATAAGGATCTATATTTAGTACAAGATCGATAATATTTTATGTTTGTTGTTGATTTTATTACATTTGTTACAATCACAAAGTATCAATAGTGAACATTTTTTATATATTATTATTGTATGGATTTTTTTGTAGATTGTAATTGTTTTGTTGGTAACACTTGATAGTTCAGAAGCATCAACAACAACAAATCAAGGTACAAATGTTTAATGTATTCTTAATATCTAACATAAATACATTATAATCTAGATGGATATAAAACGCCTTTCAGAAATACGCGTAATGTAAATATAATGCTATTTCACATAGTATCATAAAGCAATACCCCCTAAACCCAAATTTGTAGAAACTATATTACAAACTAAATTTTTGAATTAGGTGATTAGAACAGCTGTAACGTGCGATGACGAGCGGTAAAACTGTATCTATTTAATATATAATTTTCCATGGGTTACTTTGCCTGTGACTTATTCTAAATTGCATTAAATGTAGTCCGATACATAATTATAACATAATATAATTAAATTGTATGTTATAACTTTGTTTAGATATGTCACGTGTGTGTATGTGTATTTATTGTGTCATATATTTGTAATGATGAAACACTGTAATAGTTTAAGTCAATAAACTATATCTATATAATTAAAAATGAAATTATAACGATCCATAAATACATATTCCCCGGCCATTTATCTTTTGATTGACCAAACGTACCAAAATAAGAATTTATGTGGTATAGGCGGGCGGTAATGTGTGAGTGAATAATTTATATATGATTGTTTCAACTATAATGATAATATTGTATTCCTTGTTTAAATGTTGTATTGTATATTGACAATAATCAATATGTTGATAATTTCACATATATGCCAGAAAATTGTTATTTATAAATATATTTATAATTAAGTTTAGCAGAGAAATGAAATACAGTAATATCGGCTTCTGTTTTGAGTTTCAACTTAAGAAATTATAATTATTCAGATATTTACTATCGGAATTGATGTCACTTACAACGTATATACCAATTAAAATCAATACCATATGTATTTGGCATTATTATATTTGTACTTTAGAACCAGAGTCACCAAAAACTCTAGAATTCATCAATATAAAAGAAACTAGTTTCGACATAATATGGAGTATAGACGAAACTCAAGTATTAGAGGAATTCGCCGTAGACATTGCTCCCGAAACTAGCGGTTTTCCAAAGGACATACCAAGGAGAAATAAAACCGAATATAAGTTAACCGTGCGACAATTGGACGAAGGGACTCAATACACCGTACATATTCATACTATAATCAATACGACTGAAAGTGAACATTTTGCGGTTAATAGCACATTTACAAGTAGGTAATTTACATTAATTTCGTTATCACTTTGTAGATACGTTTTAGTGATTTTTCTCATTTGACAACCAATAGAATCGCTTCAATTTTCAAAATTCTGTCGCTCTGATTTGTTAAAGCAGCCTACAAAATGATATTATTATTAAGTTCGTTGTGAACAGACTCACCTCTTGATTCAAATTTGAACGAATCATGTACAAACTACAAAGCCGCGCGAGCTATGCTTAGAAATAGCCTTAGCAACGGATCAGCTTTCAAACATCAATCATCTCAGCTTTCATCATAGCTCCGCAAAGAGTTACATTAACTGTTCGGCAAATGACGTTTAGCACTAAACCAGTCAAATGACGTTCAACACTAAACGGTCGCTCCTTTTGGGTTTCTTAATTGTTCAATTTTTACATATTGAACACTAACTATTACATAGTGTTGATTCAATCTATACCTCTTTAATCATATACAACGTTACGTTTTCGCAGACAAAGCAAAATAACGGACATTGAACATTCATACAATCGTACGTGTTAACACTTTGCAATCATATTTCATTTACATCTTTAAATTATATTAATGATATCATTCTGCCTCTTTGTTCAAATGTCAACCGTTATATTATTTATTAGTTATATTTTAGTTAGTTTGATATTTTGCCGTCATGTTCGACTATTAAATTATATGTTCATGATATAACTACCCTGTCATCAGCAACGTTAGTGGCATATTTAACAGCAAACAACATGCAATTTAAATTGTTATCTATAACATAATTGTCCAAAATGATGTCAACTTAAGTTTATGCTTTATTAAAGTCTCATTAATATTAATTCAGTGATAAGTCAATTACCAATTACAATTTCACACTGATTTAATTAGCCTACACGGAAGCACCATTAACTTCAGATATAAGAAAGTTACCTTTTTCACAATGATTTAGATAGGTTAAGGCAGGCATTTGATATAAAATTGATAATGCATCGGTTAGTTATACATTTAACGTAAACATGGTTAAACATGGATAAGGTATACATCTATTTTTAACATGCTAATGTAAGGATATATCAACGGTATTCATTGAACGTAAATATGATTATATCGTTGTAATGTATACTTTTAATTTTAACATGATTATATATTGATACATTACAGTATTCGTTTAATGTTAATATGATTATGTCTTTGTAAAGTATACATTTAAAGGGATTATATTTTGCAAATTACAAATAAAAGCTGCTTATAGAGTTTTTCTCTATATGTTATGAACATAAAATATTGTTTGTATACCGATTCAATGTAATACTTGACCTAAGAGTTATTAAATTAACACTAATCAAACTACTGACAAAAGTTTATCGCAGGACACGAAAAGGTATTGTCAATATTTACATTTATCTCCATAAACATTCCGAACATAGCTTCGCATTTCAAAAATTATCCGTGCACGCCCCTGGCGGTTGAAATGAAATTTTACTACATATACTCGTACACAGACAATTGTCACAAACAATAATTGAAGAATAGACTTATGATAGTATTTACTAGGTAAAGGTTCCATGCGGAAGTCGGATACCAAGTCAATAAATGAATGCAAAGAAACTAGGTTTTGACACGGTAGTATCTCTTGCGATTTTATTTTTACATCAAATATAGCAAGGGTGAAATACATCATAACGAAAGAAATAATGGTATTATGTAATGTGTGGACACAATTGAAAACTGTCGAACCGTTATGTTAGTGATATGACCTTATTTCGTTCTGTAATTGACATGTTTTCCATGATTTCATAGCTATCTTTCCCTTATACAGCAATTATATACTAATATTTACATTCCCACTGCAACCGGCCTAAATGATCTAAATATATTTACTGCATTTCATTTCCAAATAAAAAACACTTGCAGCTGGACGGAGCTAAAAAGGACCAGCTTGCATTTCATTGGTTGCACGATTTTGTTTTGCTGGTGAGACGTCACGCTGCCGTAAGTTTCACGTGACGTTTGCCGTTAGTTGTCCTACAAATACGTGCACTTATTCAGTATGTTGACAACGTCGCCGTTACATTCATGACATTGTCTTTGCAGTTTAATGCGTATAATTTGCTTTTTAAATATCAAAATGGCAAAATCAAAGCCATAGTTTTTATCTAAAATAACTGGGGAATATAATGTAAATATAAGGATTAAAAGCTTAATTTTGAGTTTTCATCGGGTGATGAAAAACATTAGGCTAGTTTAATGTTGCCGAGAAGCCCTTCGGGCTTCACAAACATTAAACGGGTCAAATGTTTTTCATCACCCGATGAAAACTCAAAATTCGGATTTTAATCCTTAAGTAAATACATTCTTTAAAAAAAAATTGTTAATTGCCTGAGTGTAAGTGTTTACATCAGCAATAAACTGTGCATTTGTGAGCAAATATTTACACCGTCGCGGTTTACGATGGTTGATCGGAATACTGTAGCATATAATAAAGCGGTAATATATACCTTGCATTCATAACCTTTGTATTTGTAATGTTTATTTATGGCACCATATTGAGAGTTAAATGTCAATATACTCCATGATTTAATGTAAATATTATCCGATTATCCTTTCAGTATAACTAGTAAAACACAATACCAGTTGTGTATATACTTATTTGTGCAGTTTTTTTTTGCACACTAGATTCATTCCTTTCATCTTAACGGGTAAATAAATCAAACTAATGGAAATAAAAACGTTTCTGTTACATGACTATAAGTTTATGTAGGTAATGACAAAAACATCATTTTGATTGCTATATTATTGATATTCCTAATTTGGGTTTTTTAGTTTAAACTTATTTATTTAACTTTGATTGTGAAACAAATTCTTACAACTTAGACAAATCACGCTCGAAGTATTCCTGTGTAGCATATGCGGAAAAAGGTGTCTTGCTCAAGGACACCACACATAGCCGTAGTGGAGGATCAACCCATCTCATCTCAATCGTTTTGCTAGATGATGTAGCTCCGTTGTGGATTTTAATAAACGTTATCTCTTTATTACTAAAATCTCTTAAAACAGGGCTTCCGTTATCGCATATTACGTTTTCTAAAGTTTACTACCGCAATTCTCCTTTATTTGCAACTACAATATCGATTTAAAGACACTTTTACGACATGGTGTGCTTATAACTGACTTTTATGGTGATTTACAAGCTTCGTCATTGTCACTTTTAAAGTTTGTTTACTAACTGGAAGAAATTTATCAAAAACATTATAATACTTTGATTCTGGCCCCTATACTTTCCTCTTTAATTGTGCGGCTACCGGGTGTACTGGGGATTCAATGATGACGAAGTCTCACACATATAGAGGCGCTGGGTACTTGTCATTATCTTGGTATTGTCGTTTCCTTAATTTTTATTATCTTGCTGCTCTTGTTTATGCAAAGTCATCAGAACATCTGCGTAGCGTATAACATCTATTTATTTACCTCAATATTGCTGTTTTACAATAAACACATGTTCATGCTGTCGTCTTTGTAAGAAACAAGGCTGGCGGAGATGTTTTATGAATACTGTCTTGTCTTATTGTATATGACATTGTATATTCGCTCCCGTAAGCCTGGTTTAAGCTCCAACGTGGCATATTTTACTATTAACCGTTCCAAGGTGTATTGTTTTTGATTACTGTTGTAATCTATTATAAATCATGGATTATAATAAGATACAAAGTCGTGTGTGTTGGTTACTGATTATTTTATTCTCTGGCTCTCCCTTGGCGGAAGTAGTTTTGTTATCAAGTATGCTGGAATATATATATAGACTTGCTATATAGCTAACTTAGATCTCTCTTCATTTAATTAAATGTTATATAACAAACAAGTAAAATATAAAACATATTACAATACCATTGTGATCATATAATCTTAACAAAATCAGACTGATGCTGTTGTTTAAAAATGTGCTCTGCGGCAAGTCATTGTCCAGTTACAGTCGCTGGTATATAATATTTGCATTATTTATCTTTAGAAAGGAATGTTTATTTATGCCAGTTTTCAGTGGAGTACAGTGCATTTGGTTTTACATCACGGCCAGATTGGGTTAAATATGGCTGGGATGGAGAATTACTACCTTTTTTTAATTAGTGTATTGTTATCAATAGGTGGTTTCTGTATGGCAATTGGGGAAGGATTTGAATACACATTTATTTAATTAGGTCGATTAGCTTCGTGCTAGAGGACAATATTGTCATGTTGTCTGAAGTGTCAAACTGGTTTTCATTTGTAGGAAATAGAAAACGTCTATTCTTACGATATATTGCTCTATTCTGTGTTTGTACCTAATATGATCTGGGCGGAAGTAGTTTTTATCAAGCATACTAGAATATATATATATATATATATATATATATATATATATATATATATATATATATATATATATATATATATACTTGCTATATAGCTAACAATATTACACAAGGCGGCGACCCATGTTGTCACGTCTTATCTACATAAATGGTGTACTATTTATAACTATTTCTTGTGTTCATGCTGCCGTGGTGGTTGTGTCGTGTGGTTGTTTAAATGCAGCGTATTCCGTTGGTTATATATTTCTTATTTTTGAATCAGTATTATATAATTATATGAAAAGTACACATACAGAAAAAACGTGAAAAATTGTTTTTATACAACATTTGGCAACTGTATCTATATAGATATTTATATATAATTATTTGTGAACAGCCAGACCGGAGATTATTAATATTTTGGTCTAGATTTTTCTTGCGTTCACACAGTGTACAACACACTCGTATATACACTATATATATAAATGTAGAACAAATCTGCGTAGGTACACACTTGATAGTTCACATTGCTTTATATATAGTTATTGAAAATTGCTTGTGAGATAAATAATTTATATTTGCAAAGCAGACCGAATCGAACCTATAAAAGGTGAAAGGTATTTATAGTAAAAAATGCGACAGTCATTCCGGAATATATATATCCTTCTAACAGTATCTTGGGTCAGTTTATCTACTATTAATTCTATATTACTAATTAAAATGTCTATGTTGTTGCTGTCTATGTAATACATTATATATTTTGTATTTTATAATTATTCTGTCATCCACTGTTTCGTAATTTCGTCATAGTTTCGTTTTTTGTAATAGGGAATTATTAATAGCTTAACGCCAGTGGAATTGCAGAGGAAGTAACGCTCGGTAATCATATCAAGAATTAACCTCTCGATGCTTTAACGGTATACATACATTGTTACTCGTGTATTGTATCCAAAATGTGACATTTAAAAGATAAGAAGTATCGTAGATATGAACCATGTGACTATAAATTCATTGAAATTACGGTCCGCTCCCAGATCTGAGTGAACACTTCAACTTAATTGATATGACTTTAAGCGCTGTGCATACAACGGGATAATTAAATATCTGATCTCATTTTTAACTCGATTATTGTATGAATGGGGGAGTTATTGTACCCATCAAAACGACGGTGTTTATGTCCACAGACAACAGTATCGGTGTTAAGAGTACCCACAATACCTGACCCCAAAACGCAGAAAAAAAACAAATCTTTAACAAATGAGGGTCAGGGATTATGGGGTTGAAAATACCCTTACCCTCCTTTTCTAAAACATGTACATTCATCATATATTCATATTAAACACATTAATTAAGATTTATTTGGGGCGAGATGGGGTAATTATTTCATTTTTTTTAGTGGAGTTGAGGGGGGCGGGGGAAGTGGGCAAGTCAGTATTTTGATATTGTTTTATCTTTGCTTAGTTATGGGGATAACCTTAACATAGAAACTGTCGCCTTTATCCTATTTTACATTGAGACACTTTCTGTTCAACTTCTTGAATCATTCCTGGATCCCTCGGTTTACACTTTACTATTCCCTTATGTGCTTCATGAATAATATTCAACAGTTGAGGTTTAATGTCTTAAGTACAATAAGTCTGTGACTGCTGAACAGCATGCCGTTTATACACGGATTTATTTTTACCTTGGATATTTCATATAGATCACGGAACACAATTCAAGTGTAATGAGGCCTATGTAAAAATATACACACATCTCCAAGGACGAAAATGTGAAATATTTGTCCAACTTGAAAATGTTACGAATAAATATTGTTAAACACAATTTGTTTGTGACTAAAGCTGTATTAACTATCTTAAAATATCTTAAAATATTTATCGTAGTTGCTCTGTAGGGGCGTCTTGAAGTGCCGTTTAATCTCCGATCAGGTTATGTGTTGTGTCCATGAATAAGGCGCGTATCAAGATGTGGGTGTAAGTAACTTGAACATTAAACGGGAGCTATTGTATGACGACTGTGTCTTCACTGGATTAAGCTGAGAAACAGCCTAGTTTAAAACTATGTGTAACAATTTTGTTAAACAACATAATATATAAAGTTTCCTCAGGCTTCTTGCCTAATGATTCGTAAACTTCAAACAAAAATAAAATGATTCAAATATGTAGAAATTATACTTACAAATGATCAAATTATCCATCTATATATATATATATATATATATATATATATATATATATATATATATGTATAACGTTTCAAACCCTATAGTATTGGACTAACTGTTGCTCAACACTACCTTATACCATGAGAAAACGTGTCTGAACAACATGTGTTTGATTTTTTTCAAACTCAAACCAAACCTATATGCTTGGAACAATGCTCAGTTCCAGCACAAAATATACTTTTTTGTTTGAGGACTGTTCCAAACCTAAATCTTAAAACTAAGCTAATGCGCATGAAACAAAGACCAGTTCGAGCACAAAACTAAACTTATATAATTGAGAGCAGTTTCAAAATAAAAACATCAAACCAAACTAATGTGCATGAAACAATGTACGCATTGTACTCTCCCCCAACGCAATAGAGCTCCTCCAAGGTTTCAAGCACACATTTACGCTGAAAATCTCAAGCAGAAAATATCGAAATATGGTATTGCTTGAACACGAAGCAGTACACCGTTCGTGCCAGTACCAAATAATTATGACGCTATATCATGTAAACACCTATTTACTTTCAAACGGTATTTAACTCATGATTGTTTTAATCATTGATATACAGACACTTATATTATAAAACAACGACATTATCTGCATATACTTAATACTGCTTTAACCCCGCAGGACATTGAACGAGATATCGATATGTTTAATATTTTACAAACTAGTATCTAAATTGAAGTTTAAACTGGGGTCTTCCGTTTCCGAGTGATGAAAGATGCGGTCTCAAGATCATTTACTTTTATACATCAGTACTGTAATATAATTTTAAAATTACAAAATATTCAACCCCTTCTTGGTTATTTGTATCATATTGGAGTAAGCGTACATGTTGTAATACACGTTTGCGCGGGTCTCCTCCTAGTGTTGTATATAAATATGTTTTTGAACCTAGCATCCATTAAGATCATTATCTTTAGAGAGTTATCTTACTTTAGCACATATGTGAATGATACATAGTACATGGATAAAGTATACAGTTTCTCTATAATTGATAAAGATTGTGAGAGAAATATGTACACTCTTCACGGCCATTTTAACACAAGTATATTTTAATTATTATCTATTTAATTTACATTGTGTTTAACTGGAATATCAGTGTACATCAGCCTGGTTAATCATGTTGTCTCTAAATTTTATATAGATAATACAAAATTTAATGACAATCCCGAACTATTGGTTGTACTTTCGTTAATGTAATTCTTTATTGTCTGAGAAGATTCAACACCGGACAACATATTTAATATTCTTTATATTTAAATTTGCTTGATTAATAGAGATGTGCCTATTCCTTCCGGGTTACATATATAAGATGAGTCTATAAGGCGTTCGCAGACAAAGTGGAGACTCGAGCTGCGTTGAACTCCGACATCTCTTCCATATGATTTCAGGACCTTTACCACCCTCATCAGTAGAGATTAGAACTCAACTTCAGACCAGCATAATAGTACACTTTCCTGCGGATAGTCACAGAAAGTTTGAAAAGTATGTAGTAAAATTTGAAGATGAATCTGACCAACAACAAACACGTTTGATAGATAGATCTGCAGCTGATACACAAGGTCCAACTATCAGTAGCATTTCTGGTTTAACTGCCGGAACATCTTATACATTTGTAGTATTCACTACTATAGGGGACTTACAGTTGCAAAGTTCGGGCAACGTTACTGTAACTGCGTCAACTGGTAAGCAATACTATCTTATTTAAAAGCAAGACATTTCAGATCATGTGAAATATTTACCATTTAGTTTAGTATCACCGTTCTATTAAAGGAAATATTTCATTAAATTATCGTTAAGACAGTAAGTCAGGAAACATTGCAATGAGTGTTTATTTTGATTGAAATTAATAAAAATGGTCTAATAACGATTTATAAATCAAATACGTATGATTAAGAATTCCAAGACGATATTGTAATATTGGTTTACACTTGAGACGAAATGCCAATTCTGAAAATAAATATCACGTATACACTGCTTGAAACATTTTACTTTGCCATTCTGGTAAACCAAAATTTGAAAACTCGTGATATACATATATATGGAATGTGTACATTTCAATTCGACAAGTGTTACGTCTGTATTTTTATCGCACGCCATAGCGGAAAGCAACTATTAAAACTGCTCTGCAGTGTATATTTTGTTGTGAATTGCAATTTTCATACCAATTAAAATATGTTGTGAACTTGTTAATTGATTATCTTTATACAAATAATCACTCGAGTTTCTTTATATTGTTGTTGAGTTCAGACGTGTCTCCATGCTATATGCGCTATATAACATACATCATGCAAATCATTACTACAACATGTGCATATCAATTCGTGGTATGTGGGATATATATTGTAAACTGTGTCACAAACTTTCTTAGAGGTGGGTGGTTCAGTAATGTATATATACTCAGCAAAAAAAGGAATTTTATTCTTTTTAGCTTGCAATAACTGTTTTTTATTTCTACTTGCATAACTAAGATGTATGTATTAAATGTATATATTGAGTCAGCCTGTTTGGTCAGTGAAAATCTGTTTAATTTAACACAGGTGATTATCACCCAGCTGTAAACAATCCTGCCACTTACGCGTTCACTTACGAGTACAAAACTGCACTTCAAATTTTAATGAAATACAGATGTGTTAAAACATGATGAATTGACACATCAATATCATTGCAGCGTTTGGAACATATTTTTGAAAATTATCCAATTGACGGACAGTAACGTTTCATTTTTTTTATAATATATTTGACTTGCGCTATAGCTTCGCTTGAATATCGAAGCTTGGTCGGTACGCCAGGCATTAACAATCGGTTTATAAATCGTTATAACGTAACGGCTAATTTATAATCTAGAAATGGCAAAATATGTCGAAATCACATTATAATATAGTTAACCGGTTTCATGTACATGACTTTTAAATTGATAGAATACATTGTTTTTAAAAAATCAGACGTTGCATTTAAGTTTGATTTAAAGAAATAACTCGTTATATGTCTTTATTTCCTTATACACCAATATAGCCGAATCATCGCTACCCTCCGGAACTGTTCCACTAGAGCTTATACACGAACGGAATTTGACAGTGTTCTGGCAGTCAGCTGAAGGTGTTGACATGTACAAGGCAATGTTAAAATCTGCTAATGATTCTGAAATGTTCAACAAAACATGGGATGTTGGAAAAGATTTCAATAATTATACTTTCGTTGGATTGACACCTGGGATTTTATACGACGGTGCTATTGTGTTAGTGTGGAATGGATTAGATAGCAACATCGACATTACATTGCCTTTAGTATATACTCGTATGTAATAGTAACATTTTCTTTGATAATAATAAAATATTAGTATCCCAGTCTTTCAATCTCTTACTGGTTGTAAAGACATTTTTTGTCAGTAATTCGAAGTTCATAAACAAAGATATTCCTTTATAACAAAATAAAAAAATGCTAAAAAATGTTATTTTTCTTCTTTCTCCAGAAGGGTTCGGAAACTTAAATAAAATGATGTAACTTATTTGAGCAACACACGTTTAATGTTCTTGTAGTGTCCACACCTACTAGCATTCAATGAATGTTTAATTATCTTGCAGGGCCCGCACCACCTAGTACTGTACATTATACAGTTGAGGAGACGAGTATAACCATCACAGACATAGACCGTACATGGTATCAGTATCTGCTCTCGTTTGATCCTCCTTTAAACAACAATGGAATCAACACCAATATCCATTGGAATATAACATCTTTGTCACAACCGATTACTGGTTTGTCGGTTGGGACGATTTACACAATCACGATTTACTCTGTTGTTGGAAACATTGAAGCTAAAAATCCATACGTGCTACATATGAACACTAGTAAGTATAACATATATGTTTTAGGTAGTGTTTTGTGTGGTGGAAAGAGAGAGAGAGAGAGAGAGAGAGAGAGAGAGAGAGACCATTCAACTAATTGTTATACCTTTTAGTAATTTGAGAATGCAATCATTTATAATTAAAAAAACGCAATATTGTTTGTGTGAAGGAGTTTGATATCCGTGCATTCAACTGAGCGATATGTCCAAAAACCTAAAAAAAATTGACTTCTTTACCGAGAAGCTTGTCTAACCTAATAAATATAACCATTTGTTTAAATAAAATAGTATCGTGTTATTTATTTTAAACAATTGGAATAGTATTGTGAAGAAAATGTTAACTGAGTTTTAATTATATTTCGAATGATCCGCATAAAAACAATATAAATAACTGTGTTGTATTCAGTAATATATTGTTTTATCCAGAAATGCCATTTCTGAATTAAATTGTAAATAACAGAGTTTTGGATTTGTCCAAAATAACAAATGTATTTGGATACTATATATACTTAAACATGTTACCATTTAATTTAAGATCATTTTAGTCCAAAAGTCGGCTATTGGTACTAACACTTAGATTTAAAACTGGGAGATACGCACAAAATGGAATTGCTAGAAACCATAGATATTGTACAATTTATAGTAATAAAAACATTTGTCTGAATATGTGGGTGAGTACTTGTATGTGCGTGTGTGCGGATGTTCGTGTGTGTGTTCGTGTGTGCGGACGTTCGTGTGTGCGTTCGTATGTGCGGACGTTTATGTGTGTGTTCGTGTGTGCGTACGTGTGTGTGAGTGTTTGTGTGTATTAACCTTTCATGTGTCATAATGCATGTGTGTGTATGTATATGTTATGACGAGATACTGTATGTATAAGTCAGAAAAGATGTTCTGTTGTGTTCTGTTTTGTTATTTATGTGTGTAAAATCAATATGAAACATAAGTCGGCGAGATAAAAAAAAGGCGAAGGCTGTCGCCTAAAGTGTTCATTTTAAGACTCCAATGAGAGATACCAAAGATAAAATAATTTTTTTTTTCCTCTCTATGTTACAAAATGTAATAGTATTTCGATTAGGTGCCACCTACATGTATATAAAATTCAGCATACAAAGTAGTGTGTGATTTTGATCATGAAAACAGTAAATATCTTATTTATTTTTACTTATATTTTCAAAACCAAAGAAAGTATTACAGTAACTATTCTTTCATAAACTGTTGCGCTAATATTTAAACAGAAATCTTACACAGTTTCCCTATCAAGTCAATACTGTTTAATGTATTTATAAATCTTCTCACAAATGAATACACATTTTTGGATTAGGTTGTCTTTAAATCATTCAACACAGTTATATTCCTTTCAAAATATACTGGGATATTGTAATAATATAGTTACATCACGTAGATGTTTTTCATCTCTTAGAAATAACATTAAGGGAAATTGATTGAAGGTGCCGTAAATCAATTGTTTTTTTAAAATGTATAGAACGAAGAATAATAAATAAAATTAGCTGGCATAAGTCTAAAAGACATGTTCATGGAATTTTGAAAATGTATGTTGCACTTCCAAAAATGTAAAAGTCATCAGCTTTGAAGTGAGGTTCAAATCGGAGCAGACTTTCAGAAAAGAGTCGTTAATGTCGTATGCATGCGTAAAAAATCAACAAGGACAAACGAGGAGACCATTAAGAGACTAGGTCACGTAGTTATCAGTTAGTTTTGTGCGTTTCCAGTGTAAACGTTCTGATAACTTCGTGTGTTTCTTAGATTATTTCTTAGGCATTTACACAATTATAAAACAATCTGAACTGTGCCTTTAGTAATAAAATGTACTCCGTGCTACATGACTGTATGACTTTATAATATCCGTGTAAATATTTTTATCAAGAAAATACGGTGTTTTGTTGAGAAATGGTTTATGAACCAATTTATGCAGTTTTATTTAATTTCTATCAGAAATTGTCAATTTTAAAGGGCAGTCCACTTTACGAACACACCTCGTAAGTTAAACGATTCAATCATAGAGGTCATTACGTTTATTATATACATAATTAATTACAACTATCTATATAAATATAAATAAATATAACAGTGACACAAGGAAGCAATTTTCAATAAATGGTGAATAAAGCTTTTGGTACAGTTACGAACCAGTATTACGGATGTTTTCCTTTAGCTTTTTGCTAATGCTCCGTAATGTAGGGAATAAGCTACTTGCTCGCTTCGTAACTAGTAAGAGATTTACGTGTCAGTACGACACATCCAAAAGTAACCACTTCTTCATTTACTAACTTTATGCATGGGTTTTAAAATAAACCTTGTCTATTATTTAACGATCCATAATATGACACTATCAGATATTAATAATAACTAGAAATGTGTTCTTGGGACACATATGCCCCCGCTTTGTAACTACATTGTAGATATCAATAAAGCCAAATATCAAGTTTCATCAAAATCGGTCGATCAAAAAAGATTTTAGAGGTCGGAAACCGTCAGCCAATCAGAGTCCAGATCACCTAATTAATATGCGCCAATTCCATCCATTGTCGAACCTGACCTGGGTCTTGTTGATATAAAGCCAAATATATTATTATCCATATTTCGACACATCTTATGAAACAACTATGAAAGAGCGTACAGCTAAAGCGTGCACGGCTATTTACGCGTCAAGCTACTACTGGTCAGTTGTAAAGCCAATCTGTCACTGAATACATATTCAAGATTTCTTGTACATAAATACTAGTTCATTATCATATCATTGGTAACGTCTATAGACCAGTGTCCGATTCTTATGGGCATCTGGTTTTATGTTACCTGTACGTTTGTGCAATATACATGTATGTTAGATTTATCATTTACTTTGTATATTTTCTAGTAGTGGAATACCCTCCGATATGCCCTGAGATTCTTATCTGTGCCAAAATATACATAAATTAACCCCGTATATGTTTAACACTGTCTCTTATATTTTTTTTATTTTTGAGATGTGATAAATTATGTCCAAAATGTAATATTGCAGTTATATATTTGGTTACAACAATGAACTATCACTGCACACATAGAAATACATAGGTAAATGGCTAAACAATATTATAAAAAGCATTTAAATAAGATACAAAATTCATGAAATATTTATAGTAATACACGCATATAATATTTCTGTGATCCTAATAAATTATGTGTTTAACAACTACTCTTATTAAGTTTTTATCATTAACCTTTTTTATAATCAATTGTCTTCGTGATACTAGTATATACATATTGATGATGAAGTTTGATGAATATTTCGTGAACATTGGATATTTTGTTAGATCTTTGGAGTGTTTAATGTTTAAAGAACTTAATGTTTTTATATAATGGCTAAACTGTATTCATGTGACCACGTATCACCGAAACCAGTCTACATGAGCGTCCACACACGACATGTTGAGTTAGTTCTAAACGGAGTACTACCAACCTCCGTCCATAACGCCAACATGACCACGATTAAAAAATATAAAATCACATATCTTTCTTCTTTTTGGTGTTCAATACATAGAGATGGCTCGCTTTCGAGTATAAATACAACATGCTCTGGCCTAAGAAGTTGTAAAACGTAATCCGATCGATTTAATGAAATATTTCCTATTTCGCTACTTATTGCTAGGATCCTTGACTACTTATATTAAAGTGATTGTTTATAAGATAAGCTTGAGATTGTTTTTTGTGCATATTGGGTTATGGTCAAGGTCATTGGTACTAATTAGAAAAATGTTCATTTTGTAAACAACAAATATAATGCTTTTGACTTCTTACACGCGTATATGGACTATGGTTGCTTCTCCTGCACATGGAGTATATAGTATTTATATTGTTATAGGCTCAAAATTTATTTCTGTTTTCAAGGTCTAAGCAGTAAGCAGTGACATTCGTATCCCTTGAACACATTAGTTGATATTTGTTTAATGTATCAGTTGATAACTTTCAAAATATTTTGTGTATTTAAGAACCGGGACCGATCAGCAACATTTTGCCAGTTATACCTGATCTCAATAGTTCGACAATAAAGATACAGTGGGTAAAGCCAGAAGGACATGTCGATGTTTACCATGTAGAGTTCACGTGTACCAGCCCAAATGGTAACGGTAGTATAAGTACACACACTTACACCACAACTGACAACTCGGCGATGATGTCTGGTCTGGATCCCGGAACAGTTTGTTCTGTAACAGTTCGAGCCACACTTGGTAACCAAACCGGACAAACTATTAAACAAAACATACCGATAAGCACTAATGAAACAGGTAAAGCATATATGTACATAAAATATCATTTTTTAATATTGTCGGTTTTGCATATCGATAGTTTGATGCAATTTTACGTCTTACTTCATTTAGATTTAGAAGATAGACAGGTTAGTTTTGTGCTTAGCTTCGAGGTTTGAAATAAACATCTACAGTTTTAAAACATGGATGAATATAAACGTTATACTGTTACATAATTTACTATATAATCAACTGCCATTAATAAAAAGCAAAACAAATAAAACAATCAATCTGTCAAAATTGTGAATAGAAAATGTGTTTTAATGTGAATTTCTATATAATTTTAAATGCCTGGAAAACACTGAATTAAAATTAACATAAATGATAATCAAATATGATGGATACATTTGATTTTGCCTCATCCTGAATGGTAGTGTTTATGTAGTTATAGTAGTGTTTATATAGTTATAGTAGTGTTTATATAGTTATAGTAGTGTTTATATAGTGACAATTGGTAACCACATTAATGACAATGTATGTCATATCGGGTCTCTTTGAATTTATGATAGTTTTGATAGTTTGTATACTTTACTCACAATTGTGCGTTTATTATCGTTTATATATATTGTATTTTGCATGTCACTCTATCATTCGAAAAAATCGAGTGTGGGTGAGGGTGACGTATAATGGTAAGCCTAGTTGTTTATCCGTCCGTTCAGAAATTATGTTTTTGTTCGCTATGATATATGCGATGAAATTATGATAAAGGTAAGCTTGTTATTGTGTTTCAGGTCATTTGGGGTCAAGGTCATTATTTATAAAAAAAAGAAAAAATGCTTCCCTCTTAATACTCTTTGTTTCCTTAGTATGTTGCTATACATTTTGTGGGTATGCACCTTATAATAATATATAGCTTAAGTCTGAATTTTGAGGGCACTTGGGTCAACGTCAAATTCGTTGTTACCGAAAAAAAAAATCAGTCATGCGTATATTTTATAGTGTTGTGAAAATATAACTAAACAGAAACTCGACACTTTTCAAAACTTAATGGCGCACACTTCAAAGCAATCTTAATCTGTTTTTTTGTTTAAAACCCCTTAATGTTTAGTTAGGAAGTGAATGAAATCGTTGCTACTACAGTCAATGCTTCATGGGGAATTTTTACTCATTTAAATTTCGCACCTTATATCTAATACTAATACAAAGTGAAACTGTGTTATTTTACAGTCATAAAGTACCGTACAGTTGTATTACGGTATCCAAGATGCTTGCAAATAATAATTATAAAAAATAACAAAAAATATATATGATTAGTATTTCGAATGATAATAGAACAAATATAGATATAACCGGATATATATTTTCAGTTCTGTGCGCCATTAGATACTTTATATATGAAATATATAGGTATTGATTAAAGATCCACACATATACATCTGAGATGTTTTTCAGCAATATAATGTTATTTCATATATATGTATCGAAAATGGCGTTAAACGAATTATATATAAATGAAAGAGAACGCCTGAATGTTGTTTAAAATCGAACTTGATTGGTGTGTTGATATATTTAAAATGATAAAGTGAAATGTTAGTATAGAAAAAATGGTTTAATTAATTCGGAATGTTTGTTTTATTTTATAGCTCCTGCGAAGGTAGATAATTTTGAAATTATTAGCAAAACATCGAAATCAATCCAGTTAAGATGGGCGAAGCCTCAAATTCGAAATGGGATCATACGGCACTATTTTGTAATTGTGTCTGGTTCGTATGGCACCTGTCAACAGAAAATTATTTTCAACTGCACTAATTGCTGGGCAGATCAGGTAAATAGTAAATTTTATAATACGCTTAAAATCGGTTTACTATTTAGTATAAATCGGAACTACAATGCGAGCACTCTAACCAAACAAGTTGGATTCTTCAAGATTCCAATGGCGAACAAAATAACAGTATCATGTTCATATAATGATAGTCGAAAAGTTACATATTCATTAATATTGGATTCAGTACTACATATATACATGGTGTTTAATTGCACTCCAAATACGAGATATTCTTTTCTGAGTTTTGAATGCAGCATCTGATTTTATTTCTTACAATATTTTCTTTAAAAGAAATATTTGCGATTCATTGGAGAAAATTAACACGAAACATAAAACTAATATAATTCTAATTTAAAACAGATAATAAATCGTAAAAGTTACTTTGACTTTTTGATCTTGAATAATTGCTAATTTTCAGCTTTAATTCAAACACAACATCAACTAAATTCAAACGAAATATTTATTGATTAGATCATACAATAATTATTAATGTTGGTTTGTCTTCTAATCATAAATATCTCAGACTGATTATCGCTTGTGAAAGTAGCGGTGGATTTATTAGGAGCTAAAATACAGCGATGATTCCTACTTAGACATTGCGAAAAGGCCTATCCAGTATATACTATTAAAACCACTAGCATTTATTTATCATGGCGATACGTACATACATACATACATGACAACATTATTATATCTTTCAAACATACAATCATTTATAACAAGCTGGACAATAGAGCAATATATGGAACCTTTGTGCGTTAATGTAGAACGGTTTGTCCATTTATGTTGTTTATGTTACACTTGTTGGAATGATGTGACAACTTGTAAACTGCCTTAAAACTATTTTAATGTGAAATATTCTGTATTAATATAGTTATTTCTTACATTTGCAAAAGGGAACGAACTCTTCTACATCTCTAGGACCTGAATGTAATTCTGGGCATACTTCTTACGTAACCTTTAGTGAAGACGATGATGTATTTCAATATAACGTCACCGGACTACATATATACAGAAACTATACAAGCCGAATCATAGCACAAACAGTGGTATCAGGAGAAGACAGAATAGAAACAGTTCAGACATTAGAAGACAGTAAGAAAATGCCGACGAGAGTTTTATCTAACGTATTAATTTTAAGAACTGTTTGAGAAAAAGTCAGTTTTTTTTAATAAGAGTAAATAGTTAGATGATGAAATGACATATTAATGCAAGTCATATTTAGGTAAAACTAGTTTTGCATAGCACACGAATATATTGTAAAGAATATTCTCAGTTTTTATTTAAAACAAACATTGCTCACGACAAACTACTTATGTTGAAATAAAGAATTCACTGACGTTTACAAAGTATAGTTAAACCAGATCTGCTCGGAGTATAATTTCACGCCTGACAATACCAACATCGTCAACTTCATTATGTTTGTATACCAACGTCATAATATAGACACATTTGAATCGTAAAGAATTATTAAACAAGTATTTTAGCGTTGCAAATTGGTATTTCGATGACAAATAAATGCCAGTTTTAATTTACGAAATACAACTTACGTCACACGTGACTCCTCATACGCGAATAACGACGTAACCATTCTTCAGTAATGAAAACAACAGTTGAAAATCGTACGTCAATAAAATGTAAACACAGTAAGTGCAGTGATTTTAATAGGATAACAATATGCCGAATTAGTTAAACAATAGATATTTTTAGTTATATCATTACTATAATTATTAAAGTATTTATTTCAATATGATTTTGTCTTGTTGTATTACAGTACCAGGAATACCAGTTGGAAGCCGCATAACTAACTACACTTACAATACCGTTGACCTGAGTTGGAAACCACCAGTAGAACTAAATGGTGTTATTACAGCTTACACAATAAGATACACATTTTACAAGAAATTATGCCAGAACGGTAATACCGTTGAAGGAGAAGAAGAGACCGTCATTCAAAATGCACTTTTAGATATGATTCCCTCTACTGAAATGACAATCAACGATAGGATTTTTCCTTACTGGAATTACACATTTTCTATTACTGCTAATACATCTGTTGGAGAAGGCAGTCCATTCACGTTTGCTCCTATCAGGACGCTAGAATCAGGTAAGTAAATTTACATATCTTGATAATGGTATATCTCATATATGTAATAATGATATACATGTATCTACTATTTAGTATGGTATATCTCCTATTTAATAATGATAGAGTTGTCGTCTTTAAATGTAATGTATCTCGTATCCGATAAGAATTTATTTTATGTCTTAATAAAATTATCGGACTATAGGCCAAAGATTGTGAGTAGATATGTAAGTACAGGCAGAAACTTCACAATTCACTTTTTCTCTCATCTGTATCAATATCTTACCACACTTTTACCTATTTGTATATCTTTTTATCGAAATATACGTCTCTGTGCCAGAGGATATACCGCGAACAATATTAGTTAGTAGTTAACGCTAACATCGATTACTAGGAATCATGAAGAATCATCAGAGATCCTGTACATACACACCGAACGGAACCGCTAACCCGCCACTTCTGTATTTTCCAATATCTTCTTCAAAATATAGAGTAGCGTTATCAAAGTTTGTATATGATAATAACAGACAACGGTATATTTTACATAGCTGAAATGTTCTTTCTAGTTAAAGTTCAAATTTCAAGGAAATTGCTTAGATACTTTTTGGAAAAAATACATAAAATGTCAGGTAAATGATGTATTATACGAAGGTTTTCACTTCATGTTCTTGCGTGCATTTAAATAAAAAAACAGCAATATACACATACATTTAAACAGTAGAATGAACAAGTTACATTTATTTTTTATTCTTTGTCTGTTTGATTTACTGCACATCTTAAAACCGAGACAAAACTCCGAATTTGAACTAAATAGCTTTTGTCTGATACAGAACCTAGCCAGATAGAAACAGTAAATACGGATACAACAGCATATGAAGTAAATATATATTGGTCACAGCCTTGTTTTCCAAATGGAATCCTGACCAATTACAAAGTCTGTCTCACCAATATATCAAAGGACGCTGATCACGCGGACACATGCTATGACTTCTACAGTGACGAAAGAGAAACCACAGGGAGCGTTCTTCCTTTTAGAAACTACACAGTAAAGGTTGCTGCTGAAACCTCTGATGGGCAAGGACAATTTTCAAACGAAAAGTATATTGGAACACCCTTAGCAGGTACATATTGTCTGAATTTTAACATTCAGCATTTGTTTTGATTTGAAAACTGTTTGGAGGAGTATATTTCTTTTTTCAATCATGTTTTCTTTGCTGAATAGAATAGAACGTCTTCTTTCATGAACATTTACATATGATTACTTTTTTATGAATTTCAATAAAACAATATTCTTTTTAAAAAATAGCATAACGCCACTGTGAATCTATATCAAATGAATGTTCCCGAGGTATGAACCATGAACAAGTATAGACTAGGTTCAAGGAATAAGTTGGGCCAGGTAAATAAATGTTGTTGATAATAAATAGCGAAAATGAAGGTAAGAGGAGTGAGAGATGAAATTGCTTAATTACAGTGTTTACGTATGACGTTATGATCATGTACATGGTAATGTAACCTGTATAAAATAATATTGACAAACTTAATAACTGCTTACATTAAAAAATGTTTTTATAATAATATGCTAAATGTTAATTAGTCAAATAATTATATAAACAACTTGTCCATTTAAGCACCTGCGAAACCACAAGGACTCCGTGCATCTTCTAGCGCTACTGATATAACTGTGAGATGGGACAAACCAGCACTTGACATGTTCACTGGACCAACACAGTATCGTGTTATTGCCGTAGACACATATAATGGTTCTGTATATAAATGTGAAACTTACATCGCTACCTGGATAGGTATGAGTCTTGTACTCTTATACGTGTACCCAAATGTATTTTTTTGATTTCCTATATAATGTTCCAAGTCTCTAGTTCGTTAGTGTTTTTTATGTCGTGCATTTTCTTCGCAATATATAAACTAACATATAAAAGAGTAAAATGTTAGATATACATTTGATTTTACATCTGGATAATGCCGGAGTTATCTTACTGACATAATACAAATAGGATTAGTAAATTTAGGACTAATATTGTGTTAGATTTTTTATAAGGCGATGAACAAACAGAAATATCTGACATATACAAATATCTTGGCATTATGCTCACCATTGACGAATCATTCTTCACAGCTAGGATACATCTTGTTGAGCACACAAACAAAACAATGCATTGTTGTACATGGATGTTGATAATTTTGATTTACCAAATAGCTTTAAATCTTACTTTAAAATTACTCGACCATATTACCAACCCAATTTTGATATATGGATCAGAAATATGGGATTACGAAAATTTAGACACAATAGAAAAGTACACAAAGTAAATATCAAATATGTAAAAGAAATACTCCACTTTAAACCATAGCAAAAATATTGCAAACAATCATATAATATTTACAAATTAATACCTAATGAACAAACTCATAGGCTTAAATGGATGTCATACATTACGGCAGGTAGGTTTGATTTATGGCAATCAGTTTAATATTTACAATAACATCAGCAGAAACAGTAAACAAGAGTGGAATGCCGAAAACCCTACCCAATCAAATAACGGTCTAATATATAGCATTTTAAAAAAAATCCTGATCTTCAAACATAATTCAAAGTACTAACAAAACTTCCCTGTATATAATTTAAATTTCAATTTCAATCAGCATACAACATATTTCCGGTTAAAACTAGTAAATGGTATGGTATACATATAGATAACAGCACATGCACTTATTGCAATGATGTAGAAACAGCCGATAAATTTCATTATTTATTCAACCGCAACCACTTTGAACAACTAACAAAGGCAAAAAGTAAAAAACAAAAAATAACCCCCCCGCCCCCAAAAAAATACAAAACAACAAAAAAAAACAAAACAAAAAAACAACAAAACAACAACAACAAATAAAAAAACAAAAAAAAACAACAACATTGGTAACAGATTATTGTATATTTATTCCTTCAAACATTTTATGAAGTCAAGATAACAATCAACGCTTCTTGGTTTTGCTGAATTTATGTACTCGTTAACAAAACAGTACATTAAAACTGCACGACTGGATAAACAATACCCATTACATTGCATTTATGAACAATGCTATATATATGTAAATATCTTATTACACAACTGTTAGACGTGTCCAAGAAATAAGTTACATTACCTAGTTTTATTTACTATCCTATAGTTTTACTTGACCTATTTACTTATTGGTAGATATCTATGCAAACTAACCAATCGTCCAATCAAATAAGCCCTAACGGTTGTCACTCAAACAAGGAGACAGCAAGTATTTCTAACAGCAACACTATAGTGTATGCCTAATTCAACGCACGTCGTGCATGAAGACTTGGTGAACTCACGTTTATGTGCGTGCTTGTGGAATATTTAATTAATACATATGTTCATATAAATAAAAATGTTTTTTGCTCAAACCAAAAGTATTATTAATAAAAAAATCGTTGTTCTCTCTACAAATATACATTCAATCGATTACTTGCATCCAACACACACAGACATAATAATCATGAAATGTTTAAAAGGATAAAAAGTTACCAATATGATATATATTAAAAATGCACAATATAAACCTATTTTATTAAAACTGTATTTCTATAAAAGTGACTCCTGAAAATAGAATATATGTTGGTCATCAGCATATCAATTATGATTTGTTCGTATATCTTAACGTCTTACACAGTTACGCCCCTTTTTCCCCACAGTAACATGATCCTTGCTCTTAAAAACAAAGCCTATGTAGTTTGGTTTTGAAACATTTTCAAAATGGTTCATAGAAGTTTTGACATCTTGCTGCAGATGAGAAGAACAAAAATTTAGCATATACTGCAATAAGACATCACTGGTGTTATAAAAGTGACTTTTATAGGATTTAAACACATGCATTTATTTATGAGCATATGAAGACTTCTTTTTTTCAAATAACTTCAGGGTGTCACTGAACCCTCTTTTAAAAAAAAACAACGTGGTCAACCTACCAGTAATTGTGCATTTTAATGTGGGTTTAAATTCCTGCTATGAAAAAAACTTACAAAAAAATTATGTGTGGAATTCTTTTTTTACCATGGAAATCCTAGACCATATTTTATATAGAACTAAGAACAAAATTCAACTGTGTATTGAGACCTTTAAGCTTACTGTATTTTCATATCTTATTTGCGTATGAATGCCTGAGAGAAATAAAAGATTGTTATTATTGTATTTTTTTTGTTTTTGTTTTTGTTTTTGTTGTTGTTGTTGTTGTTGTTGTTGTTGTTGTTGTTGTTGTTGTACAAAATATCATAGACGTTACAAGAGAGCTGTTTAGGTAGAATAAATACTGATTAATGGTCGTGAAAGGAACAATAATTTTATTGCAATAGCATCATCAACTCATAGGTTCTTATTGTTCAATGTAAAATGATTAATGATATGTCATATTCTTTTGAATTCATTGAATTATCAGGCGAGTTGTATTTATCGTTGAAATGACAAAAACCCATAATTAGATTTTAAAGATGATTGTTATAGTTTTTGACACATTTTTCCTATAGATAGAAATTTACAAAACTTCACAATATTTAAGTTTAATGTATGTCCATGCAATATCACCGTACATATATTTTTTAACCTCTTCATAAACATACCAGTCCTTGAAAGTAAAATAATGTAGCAATGCAAAAACAATATTTAAAATTGTTAACATCTAGCATTTAATTAAAACTTTACATATATGCATGCATATAATATTAGTCTCATGGAAATGGTAATTATCAGCTAGAATTTATCCTTTTAGGGGTTTTAAAAACAAAATCATTTAGGTAAAATGTCAGTTTTATTTCAATTTTGTAATAAAAATATAGCGTTTTTTTAATATTTTGATTTAGTGTATGGATAAATTTTGCTTAAAACCTGCATTTTGCACAAAATACTCTCTGGTACCTAGTCTAATGACGATCAAAATCAACATACACTTTACCGCGTAATTTGAGAAAAAAAAGCTCTTAAAGTATGCCATTGGTAAATAGGGTCAGTTGTAGTATAGCGGTATGTAGTGACTCTGGTCAGGTCTCGACGAAATTGCTTCCCTGTGTGCGCGGAGTTGGTGTACAAGTAAAACTATAGCAATTGTCCTTAAACTTAGTTAAAATGTGTTCACTACAGCACCCGCAGTTCGATATAGTTTACATTATAGTGGGTTAATCTCGAAATTATCGTATCTTCGCTGAATCTGCTCTTACTTTTGTATTCTGATTTCATAAACAATATAAGGGTATTTATAATTTGAATATGTATCCATTGCACTACCAGGTCATGTTTTGTTAAGAAATGCTACTTAATTGTAAGATACTATCTGATCTGCTTAACTATTAAGTCTTGCAATTATCACATTCTACTATGCAACGGGCGAGTAATACAATGCGAGACCAACGTAGTTATTTTGTTTTATTAAATAAAACAATATATAAATTAAATACATGTATAGGGAAACATTCTGCAAGTATTTCAATACATTGCTTGCAATAAATGGTTGTATGTTTTTTTTTTTATTATTTCCTAAATCACACTAACTAAACTAAAGAATTTCCTATACCGAAAGATAGGAAATTGAATATATTGATACATAAAATCATCCTAAATTAATAGTATATAAGTATAACACTCTGTTGAAGGTAAAGTATTATTGATAACCTGCTGTGATAACTGTCAACAGATTGACAGTATTTTCCGATGACTGACAAAATCTTCAAAATGTAATATTTACTAAATTATAAAACAAAATATGTTTACCGCTATACTAAAGTATTTATATAGTAATTGCATTTCAATAAATATCAATATATATCTATTCATATACATAAATATATTTATCAAACAAAATAACACAATACCACATCTTGAGATTTAGTTTATTTTAGATAACAAAACTGATACAAATATTGGTACCATCAAAAGCTAAAACAACTTGCGAATTCATCAATGAAGGTATTTGAATTATGCATATTGTTCTATACATAATATATGTAAATTTTAATGATGAAGACATAGTTACTTCTACCAGGTACTCTATGGCGATTTAATATTAATGTACAACGTTAGGTATAATGATAAATCATAATATGATACAAATATTTGCAGATTCCCTGGCGAGTAGCTGTATTGTAACAGTGCTACATCCATATACAAACTACACTTTCAAAGTGACGGCAATCACAGGGATCTTTATGACCTCGTCGACAGTTAATATAGCACAAACAGAGGAGTCTAGTAAGTAGTATCAATTACAGTATCAAACAAAGTAAACAGTAACACTTTGTTATATGCTATTGATAAAGAATAAAGGTCAAACCGCACTGCAGTGACACAAGAAAACATCAACATTTAGCGTGTCCCTTTATTTAATTCTTATTTAATTCGTAAAACATCGCATGCATACTTACTATTATTATATCTGAGTTCCTGGATGTGAAACATCGCCGTGTATACTCACTATTATTATATCTGAGTTCCTGGACATAACACATCGACCTGTATATTCACTTTTATTATATCTGAGTTCCTGAATATAAAACATCGACCTGTATACTCACTATTATTATATCTGAGATCCTGGACATAAAACATCGACCTGTATACTCACTATTATTATATCTGAGATCCTGGACATAAGACATCGACCCTTATACTCACTATTATTATATCTGAGTTCATTGACATAAAAAAACGTCCTGTATATTCACTATTATTGTGTCTGAGAGCCTGGGCATAAAACATCTACCTGTCTACTGACTATTATTATATCTGAGTTCATGGACATAAAACATCGATCCGTCTATTCACTATTATTATATCTGAGATCATGGACATAAAACATCGATCCGTCTACTCACTTTTACTCTATCTGAGTTCATGGACATAAAACATCGTCCTGTTTACTCACTTTTATTATATCTGAGTTCATGGACATAACACATCGACCTATATACTTACTATTATTATATCTGAGTTCCTGAACATGAAACATCATCCTGTATACTCACTATTATTATATCTGAGTTCATGGACATAACACATCGACCTGTATATTCATTATTATTATATCTGAGTTCCTGAACATAAAACATCGACCTATATACTCACTATTATTATATCTGAGTTCCTAAACATAAAATATCGTCCTGTATACTCACTATTATTAAATCTGAGTTCATGGACAATAAACATCGCCCTGTATACTCACTATTATTATATCTGAGATTCTTAACATAAAACATCGAACTGTATACTTACTGTTATTATATCTGAGTTCATGGACATTAAACATCGACCTGTCTACTCACTATTATTTTATCTGAGTTCCTGAACATAAAACATCGTCCTGTATACTCACTTTTATTATATCGGAGGTCCTGGACATAAAACATCGACCTGTCTACTCACTTTTATTATATCTGAGTTTCTAAACATAAAATATCGTCCTGTATACTCACTATTATTAAATCTGAGTTCATGGACAATAAACATCGCCCTGTATACTCACTATTATTATATCTGAGATTCTTAACATAAAACATCGACCTGTATACTTACTGTTATTATATCTGAGTTCATGGACATTAAACATCGACCTGTCTACTCACTATTCTTTTATCTGAGTTCCTGAACATAAAACATCGTCCTGTATACTCACTTTTATTATATCGGAGGTCCTGGACATAAAACATCGACCTGTCTACTCACTTTTATTATATCTGAGTTTCTAAACATAAAATATCGTCCTGTATAATCACTATTATTAAATCTGAGTTCATGGACAATAAACATCGCCCTGTATACTCACTATTATTATATCTGAGATTCGTAACATAAAACATCGACCTGTATACTTACTGTTATTATATCTGAGTTCATGGACATTAAACATCGACCTGTCTACTCACTATTATTTTATCTGAGTTCCTGAACATAAAACATCGTCCTGTATACTCACTATTATTATATCTGAGTTAATGGACATAAAACATCGTCCTGCATACTCACTATTATTATATCTGAGTTCATGGATATTAAACTTTGACCTGTCTACTCACTATTATTATATCTGAGTTCTTAAACATAAAACATCGTCCTGTATACTCACTTTTTTATATCTGAGATCCTGAACATAAAACATCGTCCTGTATACTCACTATTATTATATATGAGTTCATGAACATAAAACATCGACCTGTCTACTCACTTTTATTATCTCTAAGTTCCTAAACATAAAACATCGACCTGTATACTCACTATTATTATATCTGAGATCCTGGATACAAAACATCGACCTGTCTACTCACTATTATTATTTCTGTGTTCATGGACATAAATCATAGTCCTGTATACTCACTATTATTATATCTGAGTTCATGAACATAAAACATCGACCTGTCTACTCACTATTATTATATCTGAGTTCTTGGACTCTCTATTACTCGAGTATAGAATTATGTTTAAACTGGGCTACGGGAATATGTTGATGTTGTGTACTTCCAAGAAATCCTTTGATTAGCTATTTTATATCATTAATTCAGCTCCTGGGGATGTAACAGGTTTAACTATTAAATTAGAGAGTGATGTAACAAAACCAAGAACAATATCAGTTTCATGGGGCGAGCCAGCATATAGAGACAGACATGGGATACTTACTAACTACTTCGTACAGTACACAGATGTGAATAAGGTAAGTCACTTTACAATAAATACTTATCCGTATTTTGAGAGCTGATACAAACATAAGCACCCATATGTGTAAATCTGCATATTACCTGCATAAAACAATATGGAAAATGATAAATTTATAGACATTGCACCAATACGTTTATTTCAGCACGATTGCGAAGTAAGCTCAGAGTAATAAAAGATAAAAAGCTGTTCGTAATCTGTATAGTTTTGATGATTATACTTTTATAAGTATCTTTTAACACCATACAGAAACATCGATATTTTAATTTGTAAAACTCTTAGGTGCAATGGCATTAGACTAATGGTGTTTTGTTTATGAATACCAACTCGAAGTACTCTCTCATTCAAGGTTTCTTTAACAAGCGTGACCGATAACAAAGCAACCGAATTCTTAATCACCAATATACAACCGGGAATTTATAGTATAAAGGTAAGACTTACTAACTGCTATACTGTCGTTAAATTAAAACATATTTCATGAACATATCAACAAGTAGAACGAAAATGCCTACGGATAACTTCAACTGCTGACATAGCATTTAAAAGATACAACCACTACAACAATATAAACACAGTCAATATACGATCAATTATAAGAACAATGCCACCACTAGGCGGTTATCCTGTCATACAAAAGTCAGCGGTACTATAGGGATACAGTGTCCGACTCGCATTCGGAAGGTCATGGGTTCGATCCCCGGCCGGGTCATACAAAATACTTGAAAATTGGTACTAATAGCTTCCTCGATTTGCGATCAGCATTTAGAGGATAGTTATAGGTCTGGTCGACGCGGTGTCAGAATACTGTGAAATTGTTGGTTATCATACCATGTATCTGCATCATGATACTCCAGTGTGACAGCGCTCAGAATATTGTTTCCAGAAGATACCGTCGCGAAATTACTAAAGATTTGTTGAAAGTGAAGTTATACACCACACAACAACTCATCATACAACAAGCCAGTTTAAATTGAAGTAGTCTCACCAGATTATTCGCTTACAAATGGGGTTAACTCTTAAAACAATATTGTACATATTTCTCGGGTAAGAATCCTGATGTGCGGAAGTGTTGACCATACCCTTGCTACATAATCAAGTACTATTTCACAATTTTCACACAGTGTAAAACTAACGTATATTGATACCGATGTTTATTGCATATCATTGTCAGGTTTTCCCGAACATTGTCTTCGAGCTGGCCACGATTGAAATAACGCCAAATAGTCAGATGTCGATGGCGGAAGTTACATTTGAAAATTACATTAAGAAATAAAAAATTATGCTATTTAATGTAACTTTCTGAACACAACAACGAACCCAAGTACAGCTGACATGCCTTATCGATGTCGCTTTTATATATACTATTTAGCCCAATGTGACCCATACGGAAGTTTTTATTTTCCATTTTAACATTTAGTATGATAGCATTGTTCATGTAAGCTTGTCTGACTTGAAATGCGAGATAATGATAAAATGTTCCATTGGAAGAACACAATGTAACCAAATGACCGACTCAGTTTTAGTGAGTATGTTAATGAGGGAAATGAAACAAGTAACCACGCCCTCTAGCACAGGCTTCGTCAAGTTTCTGTTTCCTAGCTGAATAAGCTTAATGAGTCCAAGTATACAGAAATAATAACAACTGTGAGTCATAATACCGGACGACTTGTTTAATGATCCAACTACGGAAACAATCTTTTCAATCGTTGTTGTTTTTGCCATATATCACAAGTTAACACCTTCGAATGTTTATTTTTAGATATAGTAAGCCACGTTTGTATATGTACGTAGTTTGATTAATAGATATTATATTTACAATTATTTTTTCACATATCTAAATGTCTCTCTCCAGGGTTAAATGTAACATTTTATAGTTTTATTGTTTTAGAATGAATACGTTAGATCTGCGTATCAATATTAATTTAAGGTATTTGCTGCAACACGTATTGGCAATGGAACTGAGGTGACCAATAGTACTAGGGTTGATCCCGGTGGTAAGTAAGAATCATATATCATATTTCTATTTTTGGACATCTGTCGTAATTTATCAAAACTCTGTAAAATTTGTTAATGAAGTCTCAACTTTCGTTTAAGCATTATGTTTTAAATATAAAACTACAGTTTCTCGTTAACAGCGTCCCCTGGTTGTACGTATTTTTTTGAAGATTTTCGCTGTTTTTCCCTTATAAAATAATCAATATCTATTCAAACTTGTTTTTAATAACATTATTAAATAACTTATTTTATTTCCTGTAATAAGATTATAATATGCAGATAAAATACAGTTTATGTTACCTTTATATGTGATCATTACAACGAATTTTGAACATTCACGACTGATTGCGCGAAAAAGCTCTTGTACATGTTTGTGGATTTTACATATATTAAACTTTATTCATTTCTTTGTTTCATAAATTTGAATTTAAATTAAAATGAGACACTTAAAAAACACGACGTTTGCTTGTGATTCCGGATGACGTCAAGAGAACGCCATATAATACCAATGTAAAATACGACGTCGTCCTAAATAGCAGACAAACGTCGTGTGTTTTAAGTGTTTAATTTAAGCGTGCCGTTAACGAAATTCTACGGGACTATGTTAAAAAAAAGCGACCCATCCGTCGGAATATTACCGATGCCGCTTGTAGATTAGGGAACGTCATACTGATGGTTTCCCCGTGGTTGTTTGAATCATTTCCCTTGTCTCTATGGCGTTTATCCGAGCGAACCACACATTTTTATGACTGTCTGCTGCTCCTGGGGCGTCAAAAGACACCACAATTTTACTTCAGATTTTTGCAAGTGTGTTAACAAAATCCCATGTTTAATATAAACAAAATTGCCAATAACATTAAAATTTATAAAACATGACGTCGGGATAACATTACATCTGGCGTACAAAGCAATATGTAGACATATTGTTTTGCGTCAAAACATAGGCAATATAAAATGTTAGTATGGATATTGAAATACGGTATTTTCTGACCTGGGCCGCTGAACGGTTAGTCGTTGTATGTAATTATGTGCAAAATCATTCAGTTTTATTATAAATTGATAACTTGTTACCTATTCGACGAGAAAATATATCCGAGTCCGGCATGTTAGTATCATCCTAATAACTGTGTTAGTTTGTTTTTAAACGAATGTGTCCACGAACTTTTTTTGACACACCTCGTACATGTATGTGTGCAGATTTTTGAATAATTTCGCCAGATGTAAAAAAATCCGATAGGAACGCGGCGAACTACCTTAAACGATACGTTTAAGTTCATGTTAATCGTCGTCACAGTTAACCTCACAGTAATCATCAGTCGCTTTTGTGTACGGTCTACCCAACTTCTTTTCATTTATAAACACACTAAACGCTTAACGGAAGTTCCGGACAATTGCAAAGTTAAGGAACGCCCGCTTGTAGTAAGGTTTATCAAATCATTTAGATGGTTGTTTAATTAACATTTTTGCAAATTCACATAATTTTACTTTTTTGGTGTCAACGTGTTTTTAATTACAAAACAGATACAATTTAGTGAAATTTAAAGACATGTATATATTATCTGATATATTCCAGCTCCGATCAACAGTGTAGAGTCCAGTGGTACATTATTGATGCAGCCAGCGTCCACGTCAGTAAGTGATGATCAAAAGCAGATAGCTGTAAAGCTTCCACTGACCCAGTTTCTGTGTAACAGGAGCAATGGGGAACCAACTAAGTGGGGAGTTATTGTATCACAGGAAAATGAAGCTACAGGTAATCATTTATAAATATGTATAAACAACAAAACCTAGATGAATGAAGGTACAGATAACCGTTCATAAATATGTATATGCAGTCATCTTTTAAGTAACACCATCACCAGAGAATGCAGGTACAGGTGACCGTTCATAAATATGTATATACAGTCATCTTTCGAGTAATACCATGACAGGAGAATGCAGGCACAGGTGACCGTTCATAAATATGTGTATGTAAAGTAATCTTTAGAGTAACACTATCACCGGGTAGTACAGGTACATGTAACCATTCATAAATATGTATATACATTCATCTTTAGAGTAATACAATCACAGGATAATGCAGGTACAGGTGACCGTTGATAAATATATTAACAATCATCTTTAGAGTAATACTATCACCGGAGAGTACAGTGACATGTCACCATTCATAAATATGTATATGCAGTTATCTTTAGAGTAATGCTATCACCGGAGAATGCAGGCACAGGTGACCGGTCATAAATATGTACATACTGTCATCTTTAGAGTAACAACATCACCGGCGAATGCAGGTACAGGTGACCGTTCATAAATATGTATATACAGACATCTTTAGAGTATCACCATCACAGGAGAATGCAGGGACAGATAACCGTTCATAGATATGTATATACAGTCATCTTTTGAGTAACACCATCACAGGAGAATGCAGGTATAGATAACCGTTCGTAAATATGTATATACAGTCATCTTTAGAGGAATACCATCACATGATAATGTAGGTACAGGTGACCGCTCATAAATATATATGCAGTCATCTTAAGAGTTATACCATCACCGGATAGTACAGGTACATTTAACCATTCATAAATATATATATACAGCCATATTCTGAGTAATACTGTCACATGAGAATGACAAACAACAATACCTAGATAAACAGTATCACAGGATAGTGAACTGAGGGCGACCATTCATGAACGTATGCATATACATCTATATTTAGAGTAACAGGTGACAATATATACATAAATATAGAATTTATGTTAGAATAATAATATAAGATAAGTATAAATATATGTATATACAGCTATATTGAGAGTAATACTATTACCGGAGAATACAGGTACATGTAACCACACATAAATATGTATATAGAACCATATTGAGAGTTAGACTGTCAAAGGAGAAAGAAGGTACATATGATCATTCATAACTATGTATATATGTTACAGTCAATCTGTGAAATCAGCCATTTCATGAAATGGCTAAACATTTTAGCCTTTTCGTGAAATGACCAATTCACTAAGTCATTTTATGAAATGGCTAAACATTTCAGGCTTTTCATGAAATGGCTGAAATTTCAATGCCAATGTTACACAGATTGGCTGGTGCAATTTCAGCCAATCTGTGTATAAGATGTTTTATATCATGAAAAGTATAGTTTGTTTGATAAAATGAATATAAAAGCATGTATATCTTTATTATATTCATACTCAATAATAAATGTTATAAATAATTCTTTTTTTGCAACTTGTCAATTTTGTTTCACATATGATGACATATATTACAGTCAATCTGAGGAATCAGCCATTTCATGAAATGGATAAAATCTTTAGCTCTGTCGTGAAATGACTTTGTCATATGTAGTTAATCTTAATAAATGCAAGCTAACTGGATTGTAGAATAGGGGTTCAATATAATTACCTACAATGATTGCTTTGATCATAGTTTAAGTGATGCAAACTTTCACTAATTGTGTACTTAAAGAGATAAGTATAAAATAGACCAATCATCATTTTTATTGGATTATCATAATTGGTTCACAAAAACAAAAAAAATATTGTAAATACCTTCTTTTCCATTTAATGATTGCTTTGAACTTAGCCGAAGTAAAGCAAACTTTCATTGTGTTCTTTAATAGCTCGGTCATCAATATTCATTCTTTTAAAAGAATGTGTTTAACTATTCTTTAATTATTGCTATAATCGTACTGTTTGTTTTTAGCAATATAATTACTCATTATTGTTATAAAATCACTTGCTTCTGTATGTTCATTACATTTTGAAATCTTAAGTCATACAACATGGATCAGACAACAGTTGAAGTTAAATTAAGAGAAGCTTTGTTTGCGAAGTATTCACAGTGTGAGAAACATATTCTTCCAAGAAACGTTTACTATCAGACTATCACCGACCTGAGGTTAGCAGCTGACCTTCAAACGAAGAAATCAAGACACCAGTACTACCTACTGTCTAAATATGAACTACTACAGTGCGGCGATGTTGAAAAGTTGATCAAGAAAAGACAATCACCAGAAGATCGTCCGTATTATTTTGCTACCATAGAAGATACCTTCAGTATAATCCAGAAGGCTCACATATCTACTGGACATAGTGGCCGTGACAGAATGATGAAACATCTCAAAGAAAAGTATGCCAACATAACGAAAGACTCCCTCGAATTGTTCAAGTCATACTGTCTCGTCTGTCAAGAGAAGCGAAAACGTCCGATGACCAAATGCGTCGTTGTTCAACCTATCCAATCCAGTGAGTTTAACTCCCGAGCCCAGGTTGACCTCATCGACATGCAGTCTCTACCTCAAGGACAATGTAAATGGATTATGGTGTACCAGTGTCATCTTACGAAACTTGCGATTCTACTACCACTAACATCGAAAAGAGCCGCAGGAGTCGCCTATCAACTACTAGACATCTTCCTTCTTTTTGGTGCTACACAACAACAGAAGAATTGTTCACACCATTCCGGTATAAACCAGACACCTTACAAAGCGCTTTTTGGCGAAAATCCAAAAGTGGGACTAACATCTACAAGTCTACCAACTGAAATTCTGGAAAGACTACAGTCTGAAGATGATCTACTAGCTATCTTCGACCAACAAGCCCAGGCTACACTACTCTCTGCTACCACGCCTACCACTAACGAAGGGTCACTAGCTGCCACGCCTACCACTACCGAAGGGCCACTAGCTACCACATCTACCTCTAAAGGAGAACCACTAGCTACCACGTCTACCTCTACAGAAGAACCACTAGCTACCACGTCTACCTCTACAGAAGAATCACTAGATGCCACGCCTACCACTACCAACGGGCCACTAGCTTCCACGTCTACCTCTACAGAAGAATCACTAGCTGCCACGTCTTCCACTACCGAAGGGCCACTAGCTACCACGCCTATCACTTCCGATGGTCCACTAGCTACCATGCCTACCACTAAAGAAGAACCACTAGCTACTTCCAATACCAGTACGCCTACATCTACTTCCAACCTGGATCAACGGCAACAGTCAATAGTCGAGCAGAGAAAAAGGGCCCGTGTTTCTCAGTTGTCACGAGCGGAGAGAATGATCAAACGATCACGTGTAGAGCTAAAGACCGGCAAAGTAGGAGCCAATGTTGCTATTCCTATACCTATATAGTTGACAGGGGTAGGGGTGACCCAAGAAACATCCTTGGTGTGATTCTAGATTGTGATGAACAAAACATGTACACTATTGCTGTTAAGTCTGGAATAATAAGTTCAAAATATGCAAGAAATCAATTTGATCTATGTCCGCAAAAGCTCCTGACTAATTGTGACGTTAACACGGAATGTACAGTGACACTTCGCCAAGCTGTGAAAGCAACCACATCAGGTGGGCAAGGTTTTTTTCGATGTGATTGTGGAAATGGTAAAAAACAATGTCAAACCAACAGATGTATGTGCTTTAAGGCTGGTAAAATGTGTAATAGCAGATGCCACAGCAGTCTTACATGTAAGAATAAATAGATCCATGAACATTGTATGTAATGTTGAAACTGTACATTACTATATTGTGCTTTTATCATGCTAGCTGTTCTTAGTTAAGTCTAAAGCGGAGATAGACAATATTGTGCATGTGCAAAACCTTTTATAAAAAATAAATGATGCTGTTAACATTAGTCTTATTTTTGTTTCTTAAAGGTATATTTCTTATATTTTGTTCCAATTGACCAAAGAAATTTGATTTTAGCCGTTTCATGAAATGGCTGGAGCAATTTTTTAGTAATTTCATGAAAAGCCTGAAATATTTAGCCATTTCATGAAATGACTGAGTGAATTGGTCATTTCACGAAAAGGCTAAATTTTTAGCCATTTCATGAAATGGCTGATTTCACAGATTGACTGTAACATATGCTTTTAGTCATTTCATGAAAAGCCTGAAATATTTAGCCATTTCATGAAATGACTGAGTGAATTGGTCATTTCACGAAAAGGCTAAATTTTTATACAGTTATACAATATACAGTTATCTTTAGAGTAAAACCATCAAAGGAGAATAAAGGTACAGGTGACCGTTCATAAATATGTAAAAACACTCATCTTTAGAGTATCACATGAGAATAAAGGTACAGTTAACAACCATTCAAAAATATATATAAGTACGTACATATAGAGTTATAATATCACGGGAGATTGGAGCTAGGGTACGCTTTCATACACAAACATTTTACAAAAGTCATTAAAGTATCTTTCAATGGATACAAAAATAAACTATGCTTCTTTAAGTAAGTATAATAAAACTATAAAATAATAAAATATCCTCTAATGTTTTTGGGATACAGTATTTCTAGGATCGGTTTTAAAGTCTTCAGAATGTCCTGGTTGTAGATTGGACATAATGTTTATAGCATATATAAGTTCTACCACTTAATCATCGCCACGGTCGACTAAACGCACTCACAATTGTTGATGACTTCATTTTTAGATCCACCGTTCGTTGGCAATTTCAGCGACTTTCAGAGTAAGATAAAGCCTCAATACAATACTTGGTTTGAGGTGAAGGAATCGGATTCTATAAAGCCGTACATTGCCACAGGGGAGTATTGGAGACCTAATTGTCCGGGACAAAACGGTAAATATTCAGTTTTTCTTTAAATCGTTTACATAAGCGCTAGAATTATGTATATAACTGGTTATCGTGATCTCGTTAAGTGTCATACTTTTTGTAAATTAGAATACACGTATAATACATACATTTATGACGTTATTAGTTAAATACGTAAATATGTAATATTATATAGAGTAAGTAATACAGTTGTCTTGGAAGTATCACATGGGCTCTCATAAGAACACTGTTGCAGTTTGTCAAATAAAAGTGAAGGTGGTATTGCAAATTGGAGGAGCGTTAAAAGTCCATATTCCAAACCAAAGAGCCATTACGAAGTATAATTCTAATATTAAAAATGCGAAGACGATCAGGACAGAGTATGTAAAATGCAAGTGTCACTACATAGTTGGCTTTTTGCTGTATATTATATATAAAATAAAGCATTGTTCTTCCACAAAGAAACATAACTTATCCGCTCATAGCAATTCACAAATGCGGGTACTTGGTCAATTTTTAAGGGAGTGTAATGATACCACTATGGTGTTTTTGTAAAACAATAATCAGCTATTATCTCCACTATAAACATTTTTAGAACTAGTGAAATTTTATTGCTGCATATGCTATGCCAATCTTTTCTCTAACTATGTGCAGCAAGAAATCACAAAGAGCACAACTTTGTCAGTGGAAGTAAAACCATATACTATGTACTATTTTTCGATTATATGTACTTAGTTATAGATTTATTAAAACTTGAACGTTACTACGTGAGAAGATGAACGATTTTTTATGGTGTTTAATCATGAAGAACAAAGTCGACGGCCACTATATCATTATAGGACGACGACGCCGACGGTCTGTTGATGTTGCTGTGACACAAGATTATGAGATAGGTTCAGATGGAGATTGTTCAGGAATACCTCGCTATAAATTCTGCAATGGCGAGTTGCAGCCAGGACGCCAATACAGGTAATACAAATATATATGGAATGCACGACCGAATGTCTACTTAATATTCAGACAAACACACGTCATGGAATACGAAACTTCTAAATATTGTTTATAGTATATATAACTAAAATAACATGACATTATTAATCGTTTTGCTGTTTTTTTTCAAATTGTCAATGTGTTATTTTTAACTATAAAACATGATTTATTAACTATCGATAATGGATGTACATGTAACCGTAAAACATGTTAAAGCTTCCCAGTGGTGTGTTTGCTACTGACCCGTCCAAGGCAATGGTTGCTGTTGTTACGTTTTTGTATGTGTTCAATGTACCTATCAGATTATTCTTTGTTTTGGTTGTGCTATTGTGGTGTATGTGCACTGTGAATTTGCCCTGATGGGTCTTTATTATTATAGAAAGTTGCTTTTTCATTGAATGAAAAAAGTTCTAAAGTTTTTTATGATCGCAAGGCAGAAATATATATGCCTGTATTATATTTGGTTTAATGCTTTTTACATTGATTTTAAACTATTGGACATAAAACACAAATTTCTAAACAGAGTGAAGACTTTTGCTTGTACATCAGGGGGTTGTACAGAAACTGAATATTCCGAGCCTATAGCCACAGGTTAGTGTTTTGCTTAATCACATCAGGGTACTTAGTTTATATTGCATTACAAACACGTAAGTTATGTTGAAATATATTAAGGATAAGCAGCTCAATTAATTTGCTCAACATATTTAATCTCTTATACAATATTTCTGAAGTGTTGATGTTTCACATAGACTATATGACAACTATACAAATATAAATTTCAATGAAAATAGTTCAAACTGGGCTCCAATGTCAATATTTTACATTAATGCATATACATCAAATACATAAGAACAAGTAGAACTTTGTTAAACAATTTTCGTAAAACCTTTTAAAACAGCATATTACTGATATGGTAATTTATGGTAATTTCCTCATATTTTCAATTACAATTTTTAACATATTTTTGCAAGAAAGTTGTACTTACCGTATTTTTATTGTAAGCTTTGTGTTTTACATTAGCACTCTATAATGACTAAACATGTCATTTAGTAATGACCATTTGATTTCTACCATAAAACATTTCGAGCGTGATTTGTCTAAGTCGTAATAATTTTTAAAAATCGAAATAAAATAAGTAAGTTTATGTCACAGTTTCCTCTTTGATTTTGTAACGATATGAAGGACTAAAAACTAATGTTGGAAAAGTTCTCGTAAACAATTTTAGAAATTGATGACAACGTAAGTGCGGGACTGGGTTCGCCCGTAAACGAGGCTGAAGTTCCCCAGTGGAATATTGCTACTACAGAAAGTTTCCCTTTCGTGCCATATGTTTAATGTTTGAGATCTGTACATTATAGTTACAATTAGCATATGTATATGTCATGTGTTTGTATTGTGTTGTCAGCCTTTGACTGCTCTTTTAAGAGTTATATTTTCTTAGTTGTTACAGGAAGCAGTAATACGCTGATGACAGTTATTGTTGGTCTCGTATCTGCTATTGTTGTTATCACAATGGTTGCTGGTTTGTTGATCTACAGGTACACACGAAGACGAAAAAAAGAGTGAGTGTCATTTACTTGACAAATTGGTCACATGTAGGGATACGTGCAGAATGAATGATAAATGATGATAAAATAGGTTTAGTATGTCGTTGTTTGTTGTTAAAACATTTAAGATGGCTTTCAGATGATTTCTTGCAAACCATTTGCTAGGCAGCAAAGGGCAGCACATAATGCTACTAAAGTTTGTAAGTTAGTAATTTGCCTCCCTTTATATTAAAATAATAATATAATTTACTAACGATACCCAATTCATCGTTAAGCTATGATAATCGTGATTTAATTATATGGCTTGCTGTGGCTTCTATGTGGCTTTGAATTGTTTTATACGTAATTGTATATATCAGTTCAGTGATGAAAGAGTCTTCTATGCATAATTATAATTGTGTATATCTATTCAAGGATGTATGTGTTCTTGTGACGTCTACGCTCTGTTTATATCTATTGTTTCATTATATTGTTTATTTGATAAGTTGATACATTGATCGGTTAGAAAGATATACAATGTTGTCAAAGTACAATCTGTTCACATCTAAATTCAAATGCATTTCGAAAAGTGAAACTCAAAATGAATAAATAAAATCACATGAGACATAGCATTTCCTTAAATTAGATAAAACTGGCTTATTCTAATATTTTCTTTTCGGTGGATAGTACTAGTTTAGATTTGCCTTGTGTAATATATTATAAAGTAACAACAGTTTATGTGTTAAAAATTACAATTTGATATACAAAGATAAGATAAACAAAGATAAATATACATATTTGACAGAGGTAGGCATTATCGTAAACAACATTGCACATCTTTAATTAAAGCATGTCATTGGAAAACCATATATATATGAAAATAATATTTCTATAATACACTTAAGGAACAACGGACCAAATCTAAGAACCGGAGAAAGTGAAACTGGGCAAAACGGACCATACATGGAACTCGATGATGTCACAAGAGTAAACGATTATGATAAAATCAGGATTAATGCCAATGACAGTTCGCGCAATACCTATCTCGAATTAAACCGACCACAATCTGACGTGCATGTTTATGAACAAGCTGGCGTACAGGGAAATGGAATAACGAAACCAGGTCATGTGCTTTACGAACATAGTTTTACTTAACATCTAAGTTAGCGTATTAAATAACACTGGTGAGTATATAGATGTAGAAAACGACAAGTAATCATGAAGTACATGATATATTTTTGCTGCTCACGCAAGAAGTCATCGGTTCGATATCGGACTCGAGCCGGTGGCCTCCTGTCAAAAGCAGTAGTCAATTTTACCGAGGGAACTATCTTTAGAGTGGTTCATATAATCTTTACTTTACAATCGGGTTAAAAATGACCTACCTACACATAAATCAATAACACATACTTTAGCAAAAGAAACTGAAGCAAAACAAAGATTACTATCATCCATGTATGAGCAAAGCTTCTGTATCATTGGTCTATGTTATAAACTACAGATGATCGTCTCTCTAACCTTAAGGTGCATACATATACGACACTCGCAAAGATATTAGAGCGACTGACCCCAGAAGATGATGATGAAACCTGGTGGTCGTATATCCTACACAACTATGACTTGGACATCAGCAGGAAGGAGATGAAGCAACTTGGTAATATGATGTTTTGAATAAAAATATTGTTAAGTTATTCCATGTTTTGTGTGTAACAGCACTTTCTGGGTATAAATTTACTTAAAATTAACTATAATGGGATAAAGCTTACATTAGCAAAACAAACTGTTTGTGTATTACACTAGACACATATGAATGCTGCCGCATTTGTGAGAGTAATATGGTATGGAAGGGAAGGAATGGTGTGGATCGGAACTATGATGTGGAAGGGGAGCTATGGTGTGGTAGAGCGAGGAGGTTATAGAGTGGACGGGGAGCTATGGTGTGGAAAAGAAGGTATGGTGTGGAAAGGGAGCTATGGTGTGGAAATGAAGCTACGGTGCGGAAGGAAAGCTTTAAAGTGGACGGAGAGCCATGGTTAGAAAGGGGAGTTATTGTGTTGACAAGCAGCTATGGTGTGGAAGAGGAGCTACGGTGTTGAAGGACAGATATGGTGTGGAAGGGGAGCTACATTGGGAAGGAAAGCTATTGTGTGGAAGGAGAGCCATGGTTAGGAAGGGGAGCTATGGTGTTGAAGGGGAGCTGTGGTGTGGAAGGGTAGCTACGGTGTGCGGGAAGGAATTCTTTGATGTGGAAGGAGAGCCATGGTTAGGAAGGGGAACAATGGTGTTGAAGGGGAGCTATGGTGTTGAAGGCCAGCTATGGTGTGGAAGGGGAACTACATTACAAAAGGAAAGCTATTGTGTTGAAGAAGAGCCATAGTTAGGAAGGGCTATGGTGTTGAAGGGGAGCTGTGGTGGGGAAGGGTAGCTACGGTGTGCGGGAAGGAATGCTATGATGTGGAAGGAGAGCCATGGTTAGGAAGGAGAACAATCGTGTTGAAGGGGTGCTATGGTGTTGAAAGGCAGCTATGGTATGGAAAGGGAGCTACATTACAAAAGGAAATCTACTGTGTGGAAGGAGAGCCATGGTTAGGAAGGGGAGCTATGGTGTTGAAGGGGAGCTATGGTGTGGAAGGGTAGCTACGGTGTGCGGGAAGGAATGCTATGATGTGGAAGGACAGCCTTGGTAAGGTAGGGGTACAATGGTCTTGAAGAGGAGCTATGTTATGGGAGAGGAGCTATGGTGTTAAAGGGGAACAATGGTGTGGAATGAGAGCTATGGTGTGGAAGAGGAGCTATGGTGTGGAAGGGGAGATATGGCGTGGAAGGGGAGCTATGGTGTGGAAGGGCAGCTATGTTGTAGGAGGGAAGCTATGGTGCGGATGGGGAGCTATGGTAACGAAAGGGATTTATGGTGCTGAAGGGGTGTTAAGGTGTGGAAGGGGATTGATGGTGTGGTAAAGAATATGATCTATGATGTGGAAGGGGAGCTTTGGTAAGGAAGTGGAGCTATGGTGTGGAAGGGGAGCTTTGATGTTGAAGAGGATATATGGTGAGGAAGGGGAACTATGGTGTAGAAATAGAAATATGGTGTGGTATAGAATAGGAGCTATGATTTGGATGTAAAGCTATGATGTGGCAGGGGGGCTATGGTGAGGAAAGGGAGATATGATGAGAAAGGGAAGCTATGGTGTGGAAGGGGAGCTATGGTGTGATATATAATAGGAGCTATGATGTGGAAGGGGAGCTATGATGTGAAGACGATCTATGGTGAGGAAGGGGAACTATGGTGTAGAATTAGAGCTATGGTGTGGTATAGAATAGGAGTTATGATTTGGATGTGGAGCTATGATGTGGAAGGTGAGCTATGGTGAGGAAAGGGAGTTATTGTGTTGAAGTGGAGCTATGGTGTGGAAAGGGGGCTATGGTGAGGAAAGAGAGATATGATGAGAAAGGGGAGCTATGGTTTGGCAGGGGAGCTATGGTGTGGTATAGAATAGGACCTATGATGTGGAAGGGGAGCTATGATATGGAAAGGGAGCTTTGGTGTTGAAGGGGAGCTATGATGTGGAATGTCAGCTATCGTGAGGAAAGGGACCTATGGTTTTGAAGGGCAGCTATTGTGTGGAAGTGGGGCTATGGTGTAGAAGGGCAACTATGGTGTGGAAGTTGAGCTATGGTGTGGAAGGGGAGCTATGGTGAGGAAAGGGAGCTATGGTGTTGAAAGGCAGATATGGTGCGGAAGGAGAGCTATGGTGTTGATGGGGAGCTATGGTGAGGAAAGGGAGCTATGTTGTGGATAGGGAGCTTTGGTATGTAAAATGAGCTATGGTGTGGAAAGGCATCAATGGTGTGGAAGGGGAGATATGGAGTGGAAGGGGAGCTATGGTGAGGAAAGTGAGATATGGTGTTGAATGGCAGCTAATTGTGGAAGAAGAACTATGGTGTGGAAGTGGAGCTATGGTGTGGGAGTGGAGCTATGGTGTGGAAGGTCAGCTATGGTGTGGAAGGGCAGCTATGGTGTGGAAAGGGAGCTATGGTGTTGAAGGGGAGCCATGGTAAGGAAAGGGAGCTATGTTGTGGACGGGGAGCTATGATGTGGAAATAATTCTTTGTGTGGTGTGGAAGGGGAACTATGGTGTGGACTTTCGGGTTATGGTGAGGACGGAAGGGGAGCTATGGTGTGGAAGGAAGCTATGGTGTGGAAGGGGAGTTATAGTATACACGGTTTATGCTCTTTTTGTGTGTATGAATATACATAATTATGGCCGAATCTCCCTTCATTACTTCCTCTTCTGTTGGACGTGCATTTATAATTTTGGAAACAAAACTTTTTTAAAAAGGATACGCTATTATGTTTAATTAGTTTATCTGTTAAACTTGTGGTTAAATTCTTACTCACGACTGAAATAAACATAAACATTTCCAACCAATATCTTCATTTCAATTTCAATTATGTTCTTCGGAGGATATTCGCTCACACAGACTTATCACCCTGGTATTACATATGTGTATTGATTTATCTGTTTACTGAGCGAGAGTGGGTCTTTTTGGTCACTATCAACTCAAGCAAAAAGGGTTTAAACCGATGAACAGTTTCGATTTGATTATTTGGCTTTCCGTTTTACTAGTTCTGTCCGGTGACGTCCACGAAAATCCCAGTCCAGCTTCATCTAGTACGTTCGATTTGAGTTACGGCTCGTCATCCATTTTATCTTCAGGATCATTTGACATCTCAGAGCTTATTTCTAGCCATCTCTCATTTGCTCGTTATAATGTTCAAAGCTTTGCCCCAAAGATACACCAACTGTATGCTCACTTGATGTATTGGCTTTCACGGAAAACTGGTTGAATAACAATACATCTACATCGGATCTTGCCTTTTCCAGCTACCAAACACCCTTCCGTAAGGATCGCCCGACTGACAGATATGGCGGTGTCCTAATCTATGTTAAGGATACGATAACTGCTCGCCGAATGCAAGACTTAGAGTTAAACGACATTGAATGTATATGGTTAGAATTGAAAATGAAACATAAACCTATTCTGTTCGGCGTTTTCTACCGTCCACCGAATTCCAATGCTGCTGTGCTTTCGTGTATACAGGATTCCATAGCCCTAGCTGTAGATACTCAGATTAAAGACATAGTGGTTACTGGTGATTTTAATCTCGATTGTCGCAAACCTGCATCTCGAATGAAAATTGACAACATCTGCATGCAATTCGGCATTTTCCAACTAATTTCAGATCCAACCAATTTCACCGAATCTTCCCAGTCCATTATTGACCTATTCCTTGTATCCTGTCCCAATCTGGTATCCATTTGTGGTGTATCCATTTTTGAACCCTTCCTTGAACAGAATATTCGCTATCATTGTCCAGTATTCTGTTGTATCAGATACCCTTAACTCCGACACACACCCTTCAAGCGAAAAGTCTGGAAATTTTCTGAAGCCAATTTTGATCTGTTGCGTACCAATGTATCCAAGTTTGATTGGGAAATTTGTTTTGACGCTGATATTGATGTATATTCTTCTAGTCTCACTGCAGCTTTACTTTCTTTACGTGATGAGTGTATTCCTAACAAAACTGTAACAGTACGACCCACCGACCCACCTTGGATGCACAACACAATTAAAACCCATATTCGAAGACGAAAACAAGCATATATCAGAGCACGCAAAACAAACAACCCAAACCATTGGAATACATACAATACTATACGCAACAAAACAAACTCACTCGTACGCAATGCCAAAAACGTACACAACACCAAAATGGCCGAAATACTAAAGCACCATCTGTCACAACACAACTCGTCCGACTACTGGAAACTTCTAAAAGGCTTCATTAACCCCAATTCCTCTACAACAAGCATCCCAACACTTTATCACAACAACAACACATACGAAACAAACACAGAAAAAGCAGACATACTCAACACATTCTTTCAAGCACAAACACACCTAGATGATATGAATAAAGACCTCCCAAACCTTTCCATCAGCGATCACGGTCCTAAACTTACCAACATTAACATTCAGTCTAAAGAGGTTACTGAATCCCTTAAAATTATTAAACCAGGGAAAGCCACCGGTCCCGATACCATCAATAACATAGTGCTCAAAGAACTCTCAAACGAACTATCCCGACCTCTCTGTGATCTCTTCAATTACTCCGTACGTCTATCAAAATTTTCCCGTCAATGAAAACTAGCCCACGTCTGCGAAATTTACAAGAAGAAAGACCCTCACGATGTTAGCAACTACAGGCCAATCTCCCTACTCAGTGCAATCAGTAAAGTCCTCGAAAGGATTATCCACAAACATGTATTTAACTTCTTCCATGACAACAACTTCATCTCTTCTTTTCAGTCTGGCTTCGTTCCTAAGGACTCTACTGTCAATCAGCTTACATATATTTACCATACCTTTTGCAAGGCTCTAGATGATGGTAAAGAGGTTCGAGCTGTCTTTTGTGATTTATCTAAAGCTTTCGACCGCGTGTGGCATAACGGACTCTTATTCAAACTTGAACGCAGTGGTATCTCTGCCTCTCTTCTTTTTGGTTCAAGGATTATTTAGCTGGTAGAACACAATGTGTAGTCCTTTCCATGTCCACATCTGACACGGTTCCAATATCGGCTGGTGTTCCTCAAGGCTCAATTCTTGGTCCATTATTATTTCTTGTTTATATCAATGATATTGTTTCTGAAATAGGCTCTGCAATTCGCCTCTTGGCTGACGACACAACCCTTTATGTTATTGTCGATAATCCTCAACATGCTGCTCTCCGTTTAAATTCTGACCTTCAAAAGATCAATGACTGGGCTTCGACCTGGCTAGTAACTTTTAATCCTGCTAAAACTGAATCTCTACTTATTTCTCGCAAACACGTTAAACCCCAGCACCCACCCATATTCATGAGCTCTATTCAAATACAGGACGCTGACAACCACAAACACCTTGGAATAACTCTATCTAACGATGGCACATGGCACAAACACATTGACGACATCACCAATAAAGTTATGGAATACTCGTTATAACTATTGTTGTTCTTGCAAGATACAATGGAAGTTTGTTTTTCAGAACACTCTAACCAACCAGGCATGCATTTGTTGGACTTGCTTGATGAGAGGGGATACACGCAAAGTAACATCGAAGAAATGTTTATCAATTTAAAAATGAGAGATGCACTTCATGTTTTACGGAACTATTAGTGGAGTTACACTATTATGTTTCAATCAATTAAAAACAAACACTACTTTAAAAAGATCAGTGTTGTATATACATATTTGTTTCCATTGATATTGCCATATATAACACATTTTGCAACATCTCAAATGCAATAAATACAAAGCGATTACCTTGAATCCAAAGAAAAAATGGTTATTTGATGCTTTATTTGACAATATAACTATTATATGAATTTATGTGGTCAATAATGTATCAATTATCACGATTTGTAAGAAAATGAACCATTTTCATTGATACTTTGAAAGCATAATGTGTGCAGAAATTGTAACATAAACATCACCATTTTGGCAGAATATAAAGTGGAACTAGTCGTCAAACTAGACATGTAAATACAGAATGTCTAACTACGTCGTTGAATTATATATATATACTACATTTTTATTGCTTGCTTATATATGCATGTTGATTAAGATGCAATGCATTTGAAATAAGTGTTATTGATAAAGGCCAAGAGACTGGAAAGTTGAGAAAAGATCATTGGTTTATACAGTAATATATATACCATTCTGTAGAGTATTACATTAAACGAACGATATATTTGTGTTGTCAATTTATGTATTTTTATTTATTAATAGCGCATAATGTTATGCTTTTGTTAAATGTAAACATTTTATTTGCCTCTTTATATTGTACAAAATGATTCTTAACATAAACTGTAAAACATGCTAATCAGAAAATAACATAGTGTACTGTTTAGCTAATAAAAGATAAAGTAATTTACAATTGTGTATCGCTAATTGAACAATATCTGTATAACTTATCTCTAATTCATTCCTCTAGACCACTTGCTGCTATGCCCAATAGCATCTGTTTACATTCCCGATTCCTGATTTTCAGACCAATTGCTAACACAATAAAAATCTACTAATATATATTTTGTTTCTTTTAATTATGTGTATAAATGTTATTAAACGGAAACATCTATTACATACATTAGATTTATTATACCCAGCTTAACATATTTTGTTTTATTTGTTATTTAATGAAACTACTTTATTTTGATAAACAATACATGAGCCTGTTATGTATTAATGCAGATATAAAGGCGAAACATACATACAAACAACAGACAAAATTACATATGATGTTAATGACTATTTTTAAAACAAAGATATAAAAAGTCATTTAAGGATTCTGTAAGGTATTTCAGATTCGTTTACTCTTTGTCCGTAAACACTAAATACCAAAAACTGGGATTTTTATGATCCTTATTCACATTTCTAGTGTTTATTTAGCCATGCCACTATAATTATTCCCGATAATCACGACGCTGGTTGAATAGTAAACCCGAAAATAGTGGTCTACGTTCCCAGTAATTACATAAATATAGGTATGTCTGCCGAACGCAATGCTTATTAAACGGTATTAAACTCTGTTACCTCTCTGTAACATCTTTGTAACCACTCTGTAACATCAGTAACTTTCTGTAATCTCTCTGTAACTTCCCTGTTACTCTGTAACTTTTCTGTGACCTCGCCGTAACCTCTCTGTAACCTCTATGTAACCTCTCTGTGGACATTTTACTTTGACTGAAGTAAGTGCAATATGAGTTGTCACACATTTGTGTTACCAGCGACCACTATTATATCAAAACGCAAACAGTTTAGAAAAGAAAATGGTCGACGTGGAACAATGCAGAGCACTTTACTCTGATTTAGTGGAAAATGATAAACAGAAACAAAAACAAAATGTATTCAATGATGGTGGCCAGAATAAAAAAAAAACATTGAAAAACAACAAAATGGGATGGAAGTAAAAAGAAAGGTGAGATTATGAAATTACACTAGAAGTGTAAGAGAAATACCTCTGTACATACATAATTATAATATATCATTTGCTCTGGGAACGGACCTTGTCCACTGCTGTGTACATTTACATTTCAAGAAACATTCCTTAAACTGCACACGCTTTTAGTGAAATAAACTAAAGTGTTGTCTACCGCATATAGACAACGGCAATGCGGGCCCAGGATTGGTTGAAACATGTTTGTCATGGTCTAAGAACTAAAACATTTTCTCATCATACGTAAGTCATTTTCAGTGGAACTTGGCTTTCCAATTGGGCACAGCTTATTTAAAGTGTCAACAAGTTCTACTCTTTGTCGATGTGACTCTACAATGCGAATAATTTACACACGGGAGTACAAAGGGAAATTAGAGAAATAAAGGTATATCAAGCTTGAAATGTCTCGTACAAATAAAGAAACTTATACTATCTTGACGCTCGTCAGTGGGATCAATGACCATGCTCCTTTACAAATAATGAAATCGCAACTTTCACTTTGTATTTGTGAAACAATGAATACCGAATACAAGTTTGGTCCGGTAATTACGCTATTACGTAACAAATCACTTTTTCGCTGTCAATACTGAAAGACTACCACTGTTTTTTTGTTGAGAACAGTTATTAAAAAAGTGATTTTAATTTTATCTAAACGATTCGTCGCTTCCGTGCAATGAATTAGCTCGTGGGTTCCAGTTCAATACACTGAAGAGAACTAAAGGGATGTTCTTAAATACTGTCCAACAAGCAAGCGGCTATTTATGTTTTATACGAATCCTCGTACAGTCCCCTATGATATGTTTCTCTCTAAAATTAACTGATACTATTAATGACTCGTTTTTGAAGAAGCTTCGTGACTCCCCGTTTTCTGCCGTGGGTGTTTATCGGAAAAATACGGATATTAATTTGTAAACAATACCCATTCTTAATTAATGAAAATAATGTACTTTATATTTATTCTTTCGTTGGCAAAGATTCTCGGTGGTCAACTAAGCATGTAGTCTATCATCTGGAAGAGTAAAATTGACACATCGATACATTAAAACAAAAAACGATCGTTTCGGAAGTTAAATGAGCCTTTTACTCTCCCTCTGTTTAACACATATTACTCACATATTTTCATGTTCTGCTTATAATATTCTGTTCAACTGTAAATGAACAAATAGGTTACGTGTCATCACTTGTTTCAGATCAAATATTTCCTGACTGATACACCTGCTCCTCAAGTTTGACAAATTCGTCTCGCCAATACCACTGAGTATAATATTTTCCATGGTCAAGAGTCAGATTGCATAGAACATTTCGTATTCGTACAAAAGCATTCATCAATACATTAATAAAGGTAGTCCCAGAGAACGAGGTATTTTTGTTCTAAGACTCTAACATGCACAGCGTCATAAACTACGTCAGTCTAAGCAAAGACCACGCAATTATTCCTTGGCTATTCCGAAACGCAAGGAATTTTAAATGGTTTCTGCAATAATTCAAAATCGAATATATGTATATTTTTCGGTCAGAATTTATTATTGAAAACATTTTTATAGATTATTTTTATGGATTTTTTCACCCATAATATGCACGTCAAGGTATGGTTTCTGTTAATACTTCAGATCTTTGCTATGGTACATTGGGTTGGATTTTCAAATTTCAGTGGTGTAGACAATAATAATACATTATAAAATTACTGCGTAATTGAAGTATTTCGGCATATATCACTTGTTTAGTAATGTCCATAAGTTTTGTATATCAAAAGTACACCTATCTGGCACACATTGTGAATGAACTGGGTCGTCTTTGTGCACGTGTTATCCTTTAAGCTTGGACATCTTTCATCCATTTTTATAATGGTCAAAATTACATACTTTTATTCAGTGAAATATGGTTTGTGTGCACTCTAGCACCAGTCGTTTTTATGGTGACACGTTATATCTATTATATTACTTAGCAAATTGTTCTGTTGAAGTTAACTGTAAAGAAGCAAAAAATATTTGACTTAATTGTGAGCAGTCGAAAGCCCATGGAAATTCAATGCATTCAATGTGTATTACATGCTGTTGTGTTTCTGACACATGTTATACGTTTTTAGTCAATTGAGCAGCTTATTACTATTATACAAGTATTTTTAGATATTATATCTAGGGCTATGTATCCAGTAATATCCATTTATATTTAGTAACACACATATTGACTCAATGTTGTTTTTATTTCTTGTCTCTTGTATTGATGGTCACCTAGTGCTGCTTGCAAATAGATGGCTGTTTAAGTCTGTGTTAGTGGGTGTGAGGCGTGTTGCACGTTTCCCCATCTATAAACAGACCCAAGTTGTCTTAGACTGCTATATTTTTAACAGTTGAGTTAATTTCTTCCAAGGGACCCTTTTATCAATTGATATGTTTGGGCCGTAAAGACACCAAAACCTTAAAATTGGTTTTATTTTCTCTGGTTCTTAGATTTGCTTGAAATGCTCCTAGCAGTGATAGGGGGGTTTAGTTTAAATATATCTTATTACTTGTATTACAAAGAATGAATATCACCTTAGAATACATATTTATTTCTCGCATACCGGATAAGGATATTTGCATTTTTACCGGGGTTAATTTCTATCCCCCCTAGGGTCGAGATAAAATTCTCGCGCTGTGACGTTGGAACCATCCAGATGACGTAAATCATATAATTAAATGTCTTAAAAGCGATCGTTGTAAAATATACAATGATACATTTATTTAAAATAACTGTTCAATGTGTTTGGTATGCTAGAAAAAGAATCATCCATGGCTTTTCCGGTTCGGAAAGAAATTCTGTCCCTTGGGGCTGTTTCCACGGGCGTTTTCGTACCGGTGATGGTATTCGCTTCGTATGAGAGGAACATTTCAAACTAACGTGTACTGTTTAAACATATTTTCTTATAAATTATACAGATATATATATATATATATATATATATAGATATATATATATATAGATATATATATATATATATATAGAGAGAGAGAGAGAGAGAGAGAGAGAGAGAGAGAGAGAGAGAGAGACCGAATGTACTGAAAGGATAAAGAAACGCTTAGTGAATTTTAGAGTCATATTATCAAAATATTGTCAGCGATATTTAGTTTTGAACGGATTATGTATGTTAAAATATTTCATTCATGTTTGTGTCAATAATAATAATCATATTGACAAAATCATAATAAAATACCTTCAGATACATATTCTAAAATGTAATGATGCTTACAATAATTTGATGAAGAGACTCTTTATCCTTTTAGTATAAACGGCACGTCTGTTTAACCGCACAAGTGTGCAGGTACCTTTTAAACACAAACGTATCAGACAGGCAGACATACATACACATATACGGACATTGTCGATCAATAATAAACAATGCAACAACATATAATATATATTTCAGGAAATTCATATAATATTTAAGAGAATAGTTTTGTTTGTCTAATTAAAAATGTATGTGGCAGAAATTTCGCCTCTCTGTTTATCGGTTGTGTTGGTGCCGGAACATCTGTGAGCATAATAATACAAGTATCTTCCAACGTACTATTACAAATGCAGGGACTCCAATTTGCAAATCATTTGGTTACTGCATGTGTTATTTGGCTGATAGTGACAGTTTATTTAGATTAATCGTATATGAATTTGTCTTACAATTCTCATCTAATATTAATCTAAATAAATTTACAATACATATAGCATCTGGTTTATTACCTTTTTTATACTTTGTCGTTTATAGGAGTTAAACAATGAATTTTAAGTGAGGCCCGAATGATTGGTGTTAGAAAATTGACAGTGGATTAACCTTTATCACTCGACACAAATAGCCTAACACATATTCACACATTGTTTTGGCAGCTGTGTATTGCAAACATGAAAATGATGATAATAATACTAAATGATAATTTAAATTCAAATAATAATGAAAATTAAATAAAATGGAAATAATTATAATAACAGAAAATAATAATTGAAATAAAATAATGAAAATGACACAATTATTTTCCTGTTTTGGTAGATGCGCATTTCAAACATATAAGCCACAAAACAAACGTCAATTGTCAGACATGTTGCGAGGCAGACTGGCTGAATATAGGCGAATTACTGAAAGCGAATGATTACTTTCCCGATGATGATAAACAGTTAACAAAACAAGAGTTATTGATTGATTGATTGAATATTTAGCGTCATTGTATGCCATCGAGGGCTAACAGACGAGCAGTTAACCTAACCACTGTTTTCTCGGATCCTGGAAGGTTAAGCAGTACTCGAGCACACCCCATCTCCGCAAGTAACTGATAGCTTTCCCACTTGAATCAGTGGTGAGAGACAAATGATAATGAGACGCAATGTCGTATATCAACCATCACGGAGATTGTGGCCGGGCGGAGATGCGAACCCACGACCCTTGTATTGATAGGCAGACGCGCTAAAGACTGAGCTAAGCGGGTCCGGCTAAAAACAAAAGTAAATCCCGATATCGATTTATTAACAAGTGATCAGTTGTTATGAGTTATCTCTCTTTTATCACTTTTTCTCCTGTATCAAAACAATGGCGGCAATACTACCCGTAATATGATAGTGCTCAGAAACCATTGAGAGATATGGTGTGTTAAAACAGAGTGATTGAAAAATTAAACTGATGGTATCATGAAGTGTGACTTAGTAGTTCATTTCTTGCAATTTAAAAACTAGAATTGGACTGTTGTATCCAAGAAGTAATCGTGGTTCCCTTGCAGCTGTTGGTAAACAGCAGTTGAGTGATAATTGCTGTGTCATAAACAGTATACACACAAGGTGAGTGAAAACCCAAATTAAACATGTCTACCTGAGAAAGTGATGTATGCTATAAAGAGGAATTGTAGCGCACTTATTTAAACTCTTATTTAATTCCAGTTAGAGCCCCAAAACGTAAAGCATCTCCCCTGTATAAGACATCTTTGAACAAACGTGCCGCCTGGCAATCAACTACACAGCAGACTAAGAAATCTATCAACGATTTAACATATGACAAACAAATAATAATTTTAAAAAAATGTTATTAATTGAATTTTATAATTACTTTTAGGTAAAGCTACACGCTGTATCTAGGAAAGCATATCAATGCTTGCATGGTAATATCGTAAAATAACGATCAAAACTTTGTTCAACGTAAACACATCGCCGTAATCATTGTAGAAAGTACATTTGGTCCGTTCATTAGACGTATTTTGTCCTTGCTACAGCCTATTGATGTGAGTAAAACACAAGCAACACGTTCAACACAAACTCGTTCTGTCAAAGTACCTCTGGGGCAATATTCACAAAGCTTCTTAGATTTTAACTAAAAAAATATAACTTAATAATAGTTTCTAAGCTTAGATGTAAACATTTTCTTGATTTAAAACCACTAAAAAAATCTAAGATTGAAATAAGTTCAGGAAAACAACAATTTTTAAATAAAAGAGTTCATCTAAAAAACTCCTCAGTCTTATTTGTATGATACAAAACATATATAAACATTAGCTATGACCGACATTTATCAGTACATTATTAGCAATGGTACAGCAGATATAAACAATAAACATAAGCTACGAATAGCTATTGACCGACATTTAACATTACATTATAAGGATTTATGAATCAGTGTGAGCATTTAATTAGTTAGCATATACATTATAATAAAGTATAGGCAAAACATAAATGAATGTGAGTTACAGCATATAAACTTACCAGCAGTTAACTTAAAAAAATACATTGAATCATACTGATCAAACATACAACAATACTAACTCACATTATATATATCAAAAGAGAAACATTCAGCACATATTAAGCCCATGTAAAGATGAAAAAGCATGCATAATTGAATTGATCCATTAAGACTAAATTTTTACTAGCAGTTTGTACTAGAAAAATAATTACTACAATCGTCAAATTAATTATCATCTAATGCTTTTTTCCAAACTTAAATTTAAAAGTGCAGTTTGACATTCATAACCATGTCTAAAAGCAGAAAAAAATGTAATATATATTAAGATGTTGGTTAAAGATATCATTAATTTGGACAGTCGTTGCTCTTTCAATTTTAGATCCAATTGGTATATTGCTAACGTGCTTCTAATTTACATTTTCCAGTGTACTTTTCTTGTTATGTAGTGGTCTTACTTAACTTGAAGCATTTTTAAGACTGTCTTGAAAAACTGAGGTAGAAAAAGATTTATTATCAAGTGTAGTAATGGTACTAGTTATAGGTGGTTTTGCTAATTTTAAAAGATTTGAATACATTCCGTCATGCACGGTTGTCTTTTAAATACAAAGTTGATCGATTGTTTAGTTAAACAAGTTCCATTACTACGAGGGTCATTCAGTATTTAGTGAGACAGGTTCAATAAAGACTAAAGAAATATTTATGCCTGACTAAAATGTTTACATTCCTTCAATACAGCATTTCTTGTTCCCAATAACACTTCTCCAAAGTACAGGAACCGTTTCACTAAACATATCAAGCATAGAATTATCTCAACTCAAAACGCTCAACTTCTCTACATCATTATTCGAACTCATTACACGCTAAATGACAACACATAATCAAAGTGGGACCACATCTTATCGCATTAGAAAAGTATAACATGCAAAATAATCAATGTGAATGACCCTCGTAGGATTTAAAATTAATCTTTTCTTAGAGATATTTGATTCATTTATTTTGTACTTGCTATGCTATAATGAGTTTCATCACCATTAATTGAATGACACCAATCTATCTTGCAATATTTACAAATCATTTTATTCGGTACATGCGTATTGGTGATCTGTAATGAGATTATTTTCTTAACATAAACTTAAACATAAAATATGCAAATGTGAGAACCCGGATTTTATAAATATATTTATTAGAAACGGTGTCGTGATTATTTCTGAATCTTTGTCAGCAAAATATAGTCATTTTGATATTTCTGGATTTCATGGTATGACTTTCTATAGATATTTTCGACATAAAAGGGCGAAAGGTAACAGTGGTGGTTTAGTAATTTATTGTAAAAATCGCATTAAGAGTGGTATATCTGTCCTTAAAAAATAATTATGATACACTAAAATTGTGGCTAAAATTTGATATACATTTTAGGAAATGATAAAGATGGGGGTTTTATGTGCTGTGTATATATGGACCGACGAGTCGCCAGCAGCCTCTATATACCATGTAGATTTATATCAAATTCTCCAAGACGATATAAATTATTTTGAGCAATTTGTCAGTGTTATTTTAACAGAATATTGTATTTCTAGGATATCGAAGAAACCCGATTTTGCAAAATTTGACACTTTAATAAACGATATTGATTGTTATGATTATATTCCCGACATACCCCTAGAGCGAACCTCGTGAGATTAAGTATTTAGCTCGTATGGCAATAATCTGTTAGATTTATGTAAAGCTGCCTCGTTGCGAATTGCTAAAGGTCGTTTTGGGTACTATTGTGGAGTAGGCGAATATACATATGATCCAGTACAATTGATTATTTGTTATTACATGAGTACGATATTAACCTAATAACCAATTTTATAGTGAGCGATTTTAATGAATTCAGTGATCATGCTCTATTATGTTTCACGCTGCGTTGTAACACTTGTCACCTTATTAAACAAAATCACACGCTAGAGTAAGTAAAATGGAATAATCAATACCGTTTCTTATTTCGCTCACAATTAATCGGGAAATTGCCGTGTCTTAATAGTATTGTTAGTCAGGTTAACGTATGTAATTTTAACAATATTGACGAATGGTCAGCAAGTTTTCAAATACCATATCCGAAATTGGGAACCCGTTATTTAAAACGACTATTAAACCGCGTTTACACACTTTTAATCCCAAATATCCCGACTAAATATATACCATAATTAGTTAAATGAATGAATATTATGTTTCTAACATATTAATTTTAGTAAATGAATACTTACGACATATCTGAGTACAATTATGTGATACATTTAATTAAGTAGATTGAAGCTACACACTCATTTGTGAATACACTTCCGTTATATATTCAGTTTAATGAATTAATGCTACAGACGTATCTTATTACAAATATATGCCATATTCATTTTAGTGATTTAACATTACAAACCTATCTGATTTCAATCATGTAACATATTGATTTTAGGGTATTAATACTACAGACACCAGAATACAAATAACTTTACATACACATTGTTGTAAATAAATATGACAGGTGAATCTGATCACACACACATACACACACGCACACTTTAAATAAAATGGTTCACAACTCACATACGTGGGGTAGTTAGTTCGAGCTCCTGTCAGACCACACCAGATAATTTTGAACCGGCCATTAGAACTCGGCATTTTAAGAGCACTTTATTTTTTTGAATGACCGGTCCTTACAAACGTATTGCATTCTGTTGAGAATGACAACAAGTATAAACGGTGTTACACATGATTATTTTCAATAAATTTTATGGAATATCTTGGACATCACCTCTGTCGAAAAAACACATGTAATGTATTTGACCTGCACGACATACATCAACATGTACATAGACATATAATTTCACTCACACACGTACGCACAAACGAAAACACACACACATCTATACGCACACACGTACACGCACTCGCATATGCATATTTCTATATATAATTTTGAAAGCCTCATTTATGAAGCAATCAATACTTTTTATCAGACAATCTACCATAGACCAATATAAATGTCGAACTACATCACATACAATGTATACCGCAGGAATGTTTGATTTGAAATATGATATGCCGTTATCAGTATAAGCAAATACATAGCGTGAATGATACACATCTTAAAACTAAATACTGTTACGATATGTACGAATCATTTACTTTAAGTATATGATTTATTTCAGAAAACATTGAATTACATTGCTGCACGTGTATACTTCTTTCAACTTTTAATTCAAAATCGATCAATAAAGCAATACTATACAACGAATAGAAATATGCAGAAGAAAGACTTGTGTTGCTATTATAAACAGGCTTATAAAAATCTCGTTATATAGCCTGCTGTACTATGTTTGGCCATTTACCGATGGCGGCAACGCATTCCTCTTTGGTTATGCGACAGGCGGAAGGGCTGGTGACGAGATCACCCGAAAGTTTGAAACCGTCGAAATACCGGCTACTTGTCTTAAGTATCCTTCTTGACTATCATTTTGCTCGTCTTGTTTCTACAAAGACGCAGAATAGATCTGCATAAAGCATCACCCCTTTATATTCTATATATACGACATATCCGAGTATATTTGTTCTTAACAACATGCATGTGTATCAGTAATGTTATTATTTACACTGTCTTGTTTCATAATGTGGCGGTAATGTGAAGCAGGAGGTTTGAGATCCCAAGCTGTCCGTTCCACGGTGGTGACCTGCTGTCAAGTACTTTATATGTTTGTATTTGGTATGATTATTCTATTATATGTATTGTGGGCCATTCTTGTTTCAGTGGTTCAATGCACTGTCTTACAATCATCATGTTCTCACTGCTAAGGTCATGAATTCAACCCTAGTTTCGTACAACAACAACTCTGTCTGACAGAGTTTTAAAATTACCCGCAGAAGGACGGTGGTTCTATTCAGTTTCATGTGCAGTAGTCTTAGGCCATTATCCGCCAATTAAAACTGGTTGCTATATACTAACATAACGTAAAAGCTAAATAAAATTAGTATATACTTTTTTATTGCAAACTTTATATCGGTGCGGCGGGTATGGTTAGCTCAGCTGGTACCGCGTCTGACAATCAATCAAGAGGTCGTATGCTCGGCTCCCCTCCTGGTCACAGTCTCCGGGATGATTGATTTATTACATTGCGTCTCATTGCCATTCTTCTCTCACCTCTGATTCACGTGGGAAAGTTTTATGTTACTTGCGGGAATGGTTGTACTCGAGTTCTGGTTAACCTTCTAAGATCTCAAAAAAGAGCAGTTAGGTTAATTGATCTTTGTAAGCTCTCATTCGCATAAACTGAAGCTAAATATTGACCTAAACAAACAAATCAAATCTGTATGACATTTGAAGCAAGTGTTTATACAGTTTGTCTACTGTGTGAACTACACCTTTAGTTTATCAATGACGTTTATATTAGTTTACTTCCTGTTTAAACGTGTTTGTTTTTGCCACTTACACATAACAATGTATGAGTAAATTAATAAATGGAAATGCTCTATACAGGTATGATGCAGTGGAGTTAATTAGTGTCTACAAGGAATTCTGGTAAGATTAAAAGATGAAATAAAGTTACGGTGATAAACCATTTTTTTAACATTTTAAGATTTTGGGTTGAAAGAATGTTACTGGTTCTTCCGGGTTCACATTATTGTGACATACTTCTCCAATTCATTAATATAATACTGTATTTTGTTTTTGTTACTTTTAAAGGACAGTTTATAATATGCGTTTTGTTTTATTTAAACATGTCAAATAAAAATATTTATCATTAAATTATCTATATACTGCGTTACGTACATCATAGCAAATATGTTGAACACCTGCGATATCTGATTTATTTCAAGTATGAATGATAGTACAATGTATAGATTTAAATGCTTGTATTTGAACTCGTTAATACTCGTCTTCCTCTTCTTCTTCCTTTTTTCTTCTTCTTTTTTATTCATCTTTTTGCTTCTTCTTTTAAGTAGAGTTAGAACCTGTTTAAATTTGATCAGCTACTTTTTCGAATGGGGTTTTAGCCAATTTTCAGAATAACTCTAAATGTATCCACGACTGTCATTCCGCAAGTATATGAGCAACTTTCTCACGTAAAGGATTTTGACCGAGCTCACACATCAGGAAAATAGGTCAGTAGTCATAATACTATGGCTGCTTAGACTATTCGGCCACGGATGGCTGCCTTACTGTGTATGCTTAAATGCAAGTAAACTAACTATCATATATACAAATTTTAAAATAAAATGGTGATACAAATAGATACACTGCAATTTACGTCCTCGAACGGGAGGGTATAAAATACACATGTAGTAAACTTTGTTATGATATAAAGATGATTTTATAAAACATGATGAACAGTAATAATATATAAGTATATAATCTTAAAAAAATAGGAAAAGCGATTGTTATCAACCCTTAGACCAAGGTCACCATGATACCTATTTTAAAGAAAGCAATAGTATAGTGGATTTAGAGAGATGTTTAAAATTCTTGTAATAATATAACTGACGAAAACCTTCTACTCATCTTGGACGACGAAACAAAAATCTTTGTTTATGCTTTAAGCTAGGTATTATACTCATAATTTAAAAGAAAACTATTGGTAACGTTTTTTTTTTGTATTAATAACTCGAGTTTAATAGACGGTCACTAGAGTAAGACTGTTACAAACTGTCAAAGAACAGTGGGATCAGACGTTATGTCGTTTAATTGTTAAAAATCATGGTGCTAGTAGAACAGAAGCCGGTTGGATGATATTGGTTTAACCCAACACGGACTAACCTAAGAGTTCAGCTTGGATGGCATCAAAGAAAACAAAAAACAAATAAAACTAACATATACACTATGCGTATGGTACATGAAAAATGCAGTTTTATTTACTTTTCCCTTACATTTAAATCGGTAGTGTTTAAAACTTCAACTTCAACCTCAACCTCAACCTCAACTAAAATGGTCATAAATTCAATAATCAGTCTTAGTTTTATTAGTTAAACATCACCTCGTTGTTATATTGTAGACTGTTTATCAACGAACCTGGGTAAAATATTGTAGATATCAATATGATGTTTTGTAGCCGAAAGTGCGTGACGCATTGTTGTAATACAGTGGCATTTATATTGGTGAGTTGCAGTTATGTCTGTTAAGGATGGTAATTTAACTAGCCGCAGTTTGTTTAAGGTAGGTCGCGGCGTTCCTATCGGATTTTATGACATTTCGCATAAATTATCAAAAATCTGTACACATATACTATGAAATATCAGCTTTTGTTTTAACTTTTGTCCCACAGAATCTCGTTCACAGTGACCCTAGTGGTATATGTTTTTCGTAAAATTTTTACCGTCTTTTCCTAATAAAATAGTCAATATTAGTTAAAAATGTTTTCGATAACATTTTTAAAATACCTATTTTATTTCCTGTGGCAATATTATAACTTTTATACATATAAACACAATTTATATTACCTTTACATCTAACCATTATGCCGTGGTTGATTAAAACGTGGGTTTAAAAACATCAAATTTTGAGCATTCACGTTCTTGATTATTGATCATTTTACAACGGAAAAACGGCGGAAATCGTCCGAAAAACACGTACCACAGGATACCCAATCAAAATGAAATGTTTCATAAGTCAAAATTACACATACATTAATGCTATGATGACTAAGTTTTATCAATATTATTGAACACTTTTAATACAAACCGAATGTGTTAATTGAATACATTGTGTCTTTTATGAATGTTGATTTTTACATGTAACAACAGTTTACTATGATTAGTGTTATGTATTAAATTGTAGGTTGTACTTATTTTGATGGAAGCATTCAGCAGTATCAAAGCCACAGCAACGACAAATCAAGGTACAACTGATCAGGAAGAATATCTGTCCAATACCTTACCTTACTTAGTAGAAGCATAAGAGATAAGTCTTGCATACATTTATTTATATGATACGCCACCTACTGCAATTTATAAATATTAATGAAATCAAATATATAAGGTATGTCGTCAATAGGTAATAGTCCATAGAAGTAGAATATTAATATTGATAAAGTCATGAAAATTGGATAGACCACATTTTAATGCAGCTTAAAAACTATTATTTTAGATATTCAACATAGAGATCTTGAAATGAGTTATTTTACAAATCAGTGAACACGCTTAATATAAATACAACTATTTCAAATGTATAGGTACATAAGAAATATACTATTTCGTCCATATTAAACTTTTAATACTGTTTCATTTTTTCATTAGCATCTAGTTTTAAAATACCTACTGTCAGAACTATTTAACCAATTTAAATAAGTGAACTATAAATGAAAACACTTTTTTTCGTCAAAGCAAAGAACCAGCTGTCATTTTTAATATGTAATTATCTTGACTATTTACCTTTCTGACTGGTGCAAGGATTTGATATACATCGATTCTTTAGTTATATATTTATATAAAAAGGGAATTGTTAATTCGGAGAAAATGTGAAGGTGGTGGTTTTCTGATCTTATTGAATATGATTTTCGGTAAACTGAATCCAATATTCAAAACTTGATATTAGCTGGGCATTTTATACTTATGTCTAAACCATGACTAACGTTTAGAAAATGTTTTAGATACATTATTACGTTTGTCGTTTATATCAAATTATTGTTTCAAATTGAATTGAGAGTGCATATTTAAAAGAACGTTAACACCTCTTCAAGGATATCAAGAAGATTGAAATATACGAGTGTATATGGATTAAAGTTTTAAACAAACTATAGACGTTGAACTATGTTATATGGATAACGAAAGCCACTTACCTACTTAGACAGACAAGCAGTATAGTCAGCTGAGAATGAAAACGTCACGTTTCTAAATATGGTGTAATATTATTAACCAAGCTAAGGAAATAATGAGACAGTTTTTGCACATAAAAATAATCACATAAAATAAAAAATAATTCAATATCGAATATAGAAGAGCTTAAAACTATCCACACTTAGTTATATTTTACATATTAAATATAGTAATGAATATTAGATATACTTTCATTTAAAATAACGATTTATTTTATGAATGAAAAAAAAAAGATTTGTAGCTTTTAACTAATTCCAATTAATGTAACCTATAAGACAAAGACAAAAAATTTCATTAGGAAATTGTTTAACTATCAATTGTTCATTTCATACATTTTTTTTTTTTTTAATATAAATGAAATATTTACAAATTTAATCGGATTAGTTTTCTATTTCCCCAGTCCATTACTACAACGATACCTGCACACCGGATGGGCCTCCAGGACAGTGTATAACAAATAATTCTCATTGTTTGGAATACAATAACGGGAGCCTTTTCACATGTCAGTGTGACATATGGGATTACAAAGACAAGAATGCGGATAATTGTCTCTCACGTAAGTTCTTTATTCTTGAATCAACAATTAACATACACTTATGAAAATGAGTACGTTTGTGAAATGTACTTCTTTGATGACTGTCTTGTAGAACAAACACATACTAAAGTTTGGCCATAATGTGTTCATATGTTTCCTAGTACAATATTGTTTAAAAGAACAAATATGAATTAGGAATACGTTTAAGGTTAATGGATAAGTGCATATTGTTTAATGATAAATATAATTTAGCACATATGAGGGGTTTCCAAAAACTAAATTTCTAAAAAGTCAGTGGATATCTATATCGTTTGAACTCACATTGGAGGCTATTTTATTTCATAGAATGGTATATACACTTTGTAAAACCGACCTAGCTCAAGTCAAGTCTAAGTTTTTATTTAAAATGGTCATATTGGTGAGCATGGACCCAGCGCTCCCGATTGGGAAAGTTAAATAGCAATGTTGGAAAGTCACATTTGCGCACGTTGATAGGTCAGTTTCTTCATGGAATATTTGAATGACACCATAGTTTATTGAGCGTTTAATTGCTATGAATTGTGGGATAGGCATAAAATTATAAAATTCTATTCCTATTGTATTGGTTGTTAATAGACCTAATTCAAGAGATATCAGAATCTGGGTTAGGCTGTATATTTGCAAATCAAAAGGTTCACAAATTAACCGTTAAATGAATATAAGCAGCCGTTTTCGAAAAAACAATCATGTGAAAAGAATTAATTCGGTCTTACGGTAGTAAGTTTTATATGGATTTTTCGGTAAAGCTACTATATAATTATATTTAATAGGCTACGTTGTATGTCATCTATTGTCTTATATTGCACATACTAACCGAAGTAAGTTTAAAAGCAAATGGCATAAACACAACTATGTTTGTTATAGGCTAGTGAAATAGAATATTATCCTTTATAGTCCGAGGCTAGTTCACTATTCAAACAGTCCTATCTTTTAGGACCAAAACGTATCTGGGACGAACACCATACAGGTATACCGAATCAAAGTAAATCGTGATCAGTAGTTGGATGATATCCGCCCTTCATTCAGCAATTTGCGTTTATTATCACTGGTTAGTACCTTTTTGAGCGAATAGAATCAAACATTACACAAATGTTCATGGATGAATGGATACGAATCGTACACGTGAATTATTGGATTATTCAGTTCATATGTACCAGAAATACATCTACTCTTTAAAATGTTTCTGTAACCAGTTAAAGTTTAACAATTACACAATTGATATATTAAAATTGATGAAAACAAACGTGTGTGTGTGTGTGTGTGTGTGTGTGAGAGAGAGACACACACACACACACACACACACACACACACACACAGAGTGAGAGACAGAGAGAGAGTACACAGGTCTGTCCATAGTCACTTGCTAACTCTTGCTAGAATTAAAAGTACTATTTGTAAACCATGTGTTTGTTTTTAAGATGTGCTGTAGTAGTACACAATAACGGTCTTAATTAATTGTGTTTTAAAACTGTCGTGACATGATATTTTGAAGATTTTCTTGTATCGACTCTAAATTTATTTTAAAGACTACATATTAAATTTATAATGTGTTTATCAAATAAATGAAATTAAGTCAATACATTTTATTTGATATTTTGATCCAAAAAGATAGGACTGATATTACATAAACCTTTTGTATTTAAATTACTCGTAAACTCTCTATAGCAGTATTACAAATCAACAACATATAATTACCATCGCAAAGTCCGTATCTTGCACTTAAAGCCCATATAAAATTTATCCGTTTGCATTCACAAATTTCCACATTAACTGCCAATATTAATCCGGGCAGAGAAACACGTCCATCACATTACACACTACACAAATTGCGTATTGACTGAAGGGCATAAAGGCTTGGCCAGTCACAACCAGATCAACCAAGAATGGTTATAATAAAGTTTAAGGATTCTGAAAGTAAAATGAAGTTGTTTTCGGTTAGAGCTGATTTGCGTGAAAAGGGTATACGAATTTCTAGTGATCTTATGACACTGCAAAGGGAGAAATTAAATGAACTGAAAAGGTGCGGCCAATATGGCTATTTCAAAAATGGGAAATTAGAGATAATTACTGCCAAGGATGATAAAGTAGTCAAATCAAAGGTGTATAAAAGAAGAAAATTAAACAAATGGCGACATGAACACGGGTATAGAGATCGAAGTTGATGTTGAATAGGACAATGGTGAACGCCCACCACATTCTAAACTAAAAATACTAACCTGGAACATTAACGGTTTAACTGACAAACTCGATGATACGAAATTTATTGATTATTTGAGGTAGCATGATATCATATGTTTTGAAGAAACTTTGATAAACGACTTAACAGTAGTTCAAACTGTTTTGCCTGAGTTTTTAAACTTTGTATGTTTAGCAAAAAGGTCACGAGCAGGTGGTCGAAATATTGGTGGTGCTTTTCAAATGTCGTCTCTAGAATCATTGATGATTTTGAATTCGGTGTTATACTTGAATTTGATAAAAGTATTGTAAATATGCAAACAAATTTAATACTGATGTGTTTATATTTGCCACCCGAAAGCTCTCCATTTAATGGAGATCTGAGTCAAAAGGGAATACAGTGTTTGGAAGGGTTACTTAGTAAATAGTAGCAATTTACTTACAAATTGTAATATATTGTTATGTGGGGATTGAAACGCCCGGACAAGTGATCTTGATGAAACTGTTTCTATTAATGACAACATTTCTGAATTTCAAGAGTATGTAGATATATTTTATGATAACCATTGCAATAAGAGATATAACCAAGATAATACAATTATCAAATTTGGTAGAGATTTAATAACTCTATGTAAAGAATATTCCCTTCTAATCATAAATGGTAGATTAGGTTCTGATAAATTTTACGGTGGCTTTACATATATCGGTATACATGGATGTAGTTCTGTAGACTATTTTACTGCTACCAGAAACATATTTGATCGTGTTATTGATTTTGAAATACAGACCAGGTCAGACAGTGATCACTTGCCTGTTTTATTATCCTAAGTTAGGGCCGTTATAAAAAATGTTTAGCAGGAATCTGATGTACCCATGACTAAACAGTCGTCCACAAAATATTGTTTTGATAGTAATAGTGCTGAAGATTTTAAAACTGTGCTGTATGAAAATGTAGTTGATGGAATACTTGATAATGTTAGTGTTAAAATAGATGATGAAAGTGTTGAAATTGAAGATATTGTTATTACATTTGAGTAAACTATTTTAACTTGTAGTGAACGGTTTCAATATTTAAATGGTGACTTTAAAAAACAGTTGTCAAATAAATGGTTTGACAGTGAGGGAGCTTAAAACTAAACAAAATATACTGCTTCTCAAATGGCGACGTAGCCAATTAGCGTTTGATCTGAATTTGTATTAAGACGGTCGTAAACAGTATAAATATTTATGTAAACGTAAGAAAAAGACTTATAATGATGTTTTCCTAAATAAACTTGAATCATCGGTTATCTTGGTGTGAACATTTTATTCATGGCATTAATATCGTGTTACCATTTATTCGGAGACTGTTTAATAGTATCTATAGATCTAGAGAATTTCCAGCTTCATGGACAAAATGTATAATTGTCCCCGTACATAACAAGGGGCAAATAAATGATCCAGATAATTACAAAGGTATATCTCTTATAAATAAACTATACATTAGTATCTTGACTAAGCGGGTTACTTTTTTTGTTAACGCTTTTGCTAAAATAACCGAGTCGCATGCAGGGTTTCGTTCCGGCTATTCGACCGTTGATAATGGCTTTGTTTTGTGTTCGTTGGTTAACAAATATTTGTGTAAGAAACATAAACCTGTTTATGTGGCTTCCGTAGACTTTAAAAAAGCGTTTGACTCTGTTAATAGATTTAAATTGTATACAGTGTTACAACAAATTGGAATGAAAGGCCATTTATTTCAGTCCATAAAAATTATTTATCGATCCGTAAAAGCTAGAGTAAGAATCGGATCAACCTTTACAAAGTATTTTAATTATCCACTTGGACTTAGAAAAGGCTGCAAGTTAAGCCCTATATTATTTACAATTTTTATAAATGAATTTATTGCAATTGTTGCTAACAGTGGTACACATGGCATACAATTATGTCCTGAGATTACTGAAATCTTGTCATTACTTTTTGCTTACGATGTAGCATTAATTGCCGATACTGTTGGCAGTCTACAGCAACAACTAAATTATCTCAGTCAGTACTGTTTGGACTGGTTGTTGGGTGTCAATGTAGGAAAAACAAAAATTATTGTGTTTAAAAACGGTGGCCAGTTAGCTAGGCGTGAAAAATGGATTGATGATAATCATCAATTAGAAACAGTAAACGCTTTTTTCCTATGTTGGTTTTCTATTTACAAGTAAACTTTCACTTTATAAAATGTCTGAAAATATGGCGAATAAAGCCAAACACGTTCTAATATCTGTTCTAAAAGGTGTGAATAATTTACTACCTATGTCTTCTTCAACATTTTTTAAAATATTTGATACAAAAGTTTGTCCTGTATTAATGTATTGTGCTAAATTGTGGGGTTTAGAACAAAGTGATTGCGTTGAACGTGTACGTATTTATGCATGTAAAAGATATATGAATCCACGATTAAGATCTTGTAATGCCCCAGTTATGGGGGACTGTGAGAGATACCCAAGTATATAGTAGCTGCTAAACGTTGTATTAATTTTTGGTTAAGAATAGTTTACCAAATACTAGATATGTTGAAAAATGTTATAATATGCTTAAATATTTTGACGAACAAGGGTACAAAAATTGGGTGTCTACTGTTCGTATGAATTTGTATAAAAATGGATTTGGGTATGTTTTGGAAAGGCAGAATGTAGCTAACCATCAATTGTTTGTCGTACAATATATCACTAGACTTAAAGATCAATATATTAAACTGGCATGCTGATTGCTCACAGAATAATAAGTTAGTACAGTATAGAGAGTTTAAATGCAATTTCAGTTTCAAACCATATTTAAAATATATTAACATACTAAAGTTTAGACAGAGTATTATTTATTTCAAGTCACTACTGTCGTTATTTCGACTTTGTGAAAATATCTATTCAAAACTTCTTTTTTTACCTCGTATCTGTATTTATGACCCCCATCTCTGTTTTACTTTGAGCATGTTCGCATACTTTATTTAAGCTCTTATCATCTTTATGAGCTTTCTTCAACGGTTCTAAGTTGATCTCATTGCCTTGAACTTCAAGAACAGTAAGTGATGAGATGTGCTTCTTATCGATATTTAGTTTGAGTTTAGTAATAACTGCAGAAGAGACAATTTCATCTGAAACAGACTGTGTTTCATCTCTGATTTTCCAGTTCTGATCTGGACAATCTAAAACTCCATTGATATTGCCAATTATCAAATCACAAATCAATGATTTCTACACCATTGCTTCTATTTCAACCATATAATATGGTGTATCTACTTCGATTTCGGCTGCTGAGACAATCCTTGCACGGCCATCAACAGTTATCATGACATATCTTTTCTTCAACATCTGTTTCTCTCGAACCAAATATTTCCGAACAGCTGCCAGTTCGCACCCAGTATATCTCAAAACTTTAAATTTTTGCTCTCCAATATAACCTTGCTTGAAATCAAGTTTTCTATCGCCTTCAAGCGATTCTATAGTACAGCCAGAAATTATCGGCACAGAATTACCATTTGCTAGCTTCAACTGTCCATCTTCACCACAGTCATTGAATGATCTTCCATCCACTGACATAGTCATCCATAAAGCTGAGACCTTGCTGTCTTCATATGCTTTCTCCTTCCGACTATCATTCCTTCTCCAGTTGTATTGTGACTGCTGTTTATTATCTTTTGAACCCTTCCAATGTTCTTTAAACCCTACTGCAGCACAGAGTAATTAAAAAAATGATATGGTGCCAGTCTAAATTTGATATTCGTCTGCGGTAAGTCAAATCGGTAAAGTTTATCTGTAGCTAGGTGTTTCAGCGATGGAAAAGAGGCTTATCACTCTATTAGTACTGTAAAAGTACTTGTAAGACCGTATTTAAGGAGTTTTAAAATACCAATTACGGTAATACCTCAGTCAGCGCATTTCAGTATCCCAGTCAGTATGTAGTCAGTACGTAGTAAGACCGTGTCAGTATAGATTCAGTATATTTATGGCAAGTAAGTTATTATTTTGTTATTTTAAGCGTATATCCAAGTGTAATGTATCACCGCCATTATGCTATTTGTTTTTTTTTCTTCTATTTATATAGGACCTATATTACAAGATATAACGGTAAAAGTTTCAGGTACAAGAACTGGAACTAGAAATTTATGGATCGTAGCGACAGGTGGAACTTATACGAAAAACACATTAATAGTTATAGTAATTCAGCCTCCAGATAAGAATGGTAATTCAACTTTCCACCAACCTTGGGACCCCGACGTCAACATTGTAACGATAGACAAGTTACCGTCTGGAACCAACTTCGACATACGTCTCTATATAAAACAACATGGTGTACGCAGTGGAAACGATTCTTACACTTCTGCATATACAAGTATGTGTATGATGATTAAAATATTCAGATAGATCCATAAAAAACAAGCAATCGTACATCAAAACTAAACATTATGTTAAGGATATTTGCTCTTCAAAAGAAGAGCTAATTTGATTTTTTTTAATTCAGTTAAAAACTATTTTTATCATTATATAAGATGAAATTTATCACGGAAAAGGTATGCTGCCTTTTCGATGATCCCTATGTGAAAATCTAATATTTTGTGAAGTTTGATAAAAATGCAGTCATTATAACTGTAACATTATATCGTACATGTGAAACTGAACTTAGAATGAAAATCAGCAAAATGGATAACAAAATACACTGAAAACTAGATATTTCTCTTATATAATTGCTTTAGAAAAACTCATCGGCTATACTCCACCCACATTTTATGGTTATGACATTGACAATTCTTTATTAAGCAATGTAGGTCTCCGGCCCATAATACAGAATGTTCAACAGAAGTGACATACAATATGTATTATATAACAAAATATACAATAATAGTAACACGTCAATATGATTTAGTTAAACATTCATCAAGCAGTGTACATTATAACCATTGTGATGCAGCATCATAATGATACTTTAAATCTTATAAAATTACTTTGATATATATATATATATTATATATTTATATATATATATTAATACTCAAATTGTTTTGCTGAAATTTACATATATATTTTACATAATTAAGACTGTAAACTATTTAACTATACTTATTGTTCATTTAATAGTTTGATACTGTCTATTCTGAGTTTGATAGCAAAGTACATTGTATATATACTTTGATAAGTTTGAGACTGTTACGTCATCATCATTAAATAAATGATAAAATAATTGATATGTATGTGTATTTATATATACCCTCTTTAGGGGTTATTAGACATTTTATACATGTATTTTAGTTCCCTTTAGTCCAGTATTAATTTATAATAGAATTTATAATGAAAATCACAGAATGTCGTGTAGTTTAAAGACATATTTGTCAAATTATCTTAAATATTGCATATTCTTTGGTGTTATTTCAAAAATGTTTATTTTTGATATATCATCGAATAATTAATATTATGTTTTAGTTTAAAATTAATCTAATACATACTATCATTCACTTGTACACCTCTTCAAAAAGTCGAAACAAGATTTTCTATTATGAAAAAAATATTTATTCAGCCTAAAGTTACCCCTTAACCCTTTTTTTTTTTGTCAGAAAACTATGCTAAAAGTTGAAAAAAATATCTTTTTTGTGGTAAAAAATGGACATGTTTACGACTAAAACATTCCATGCCAAATCCACAAGAGTGCAACAAAGATAATGGTTTCTTAAAAGAAAAAAAACTTAATTTAAGATATTATCATCGTATACATTAAAATATCCTCGCCAACATCCTTAAACATGAAATGTAAAATTGTAGTCAGTAATTTAATAAAGTCATACTGATAAAATTCACGTAGCACTTTGAGATTATTTTATATGCAGTTTGTTTTATCATATAAATATATCAGACCGTCCTGCATGCGAAGTCATACTTGCACATAACTGAATATCAACATCATGTTGTGATACATCGGCTAGCATACAATTAGAAATGTACGTAAGTGACTATGTAGTTAATACTAGAATATATTTTATTACTGCTAGATTACATATTCAAATAATAATGGTAACCTATTCATAATGTGTAACTTGGTAGAGAATAGTAATACTGATTAACAAAGGAGCGCTGACATCAGAACACACAGTGCCATATAAAATGATACAAAGGTGATGTTAACGGGTTATCGAAATCAGTTTATATATATTGATACTAATTTTGTTCAGTTTTACATCAATGGTAATTTCTCAAGATTACACAAGAAACAAGGCAAAATAGTTTAGTATTATTATCAGATAGTTAAAATAATTTATTCTTTAATTCGAAATTAAATAACCAACAAATTTACCAATACCCAGGTTATCTAAGTCCCTTATTTTAGTTCAAGACATATTGATGATATTTTTTCAGAACCTGAGCCACCTAAAAATCTGACATTAACGAATATTTGGGAACGAAACTTAACAGTCACATGGCAAAATAATACAGAAGCAAAATGTGATAACTACACATTAACTATTGACATAGAAAATGGAAGCGGAACAGTTGTAATACCCTGTAGTAATGATATCACTTCTCACACATTTAACAACCTTGAAGGCGGAACTGAATACATGATTACAATGTTAGCTCATGTACCCGGATATACAAGCGAAAACAACCTGGTGCTGAATAACTTTACAAGTAAACGTTTACAATTCAAACACTGTTTAAAACAACTGTTCATTAGAGTTTATTCATTGACTGGATTCTCTGTTATTAACAACTTATGTAAACTGTTACCAAAACATATATATATATATATATATATATATATATTAGACATATATATACATAATAAATAAAATAGTAGATAATAGGTCTTTCAGAGCATAAAACGCGTATTATTTTCAATACTCAAATCTGCCCATGCTTACAGACTATCGGACTATTTGGTTAAATTCTGCTTGTGCACTCCAGATAGTTTAGCTTTTGTCTGAGAAAATTGATGTCTTCCTATTGCAGTAAGCAATGTGATAAGTAGATTATGGTTGTGACCACTAGCAATATATTTCCAATTTTATTTTCATAGATTAAAGTATATGGTCTTGTATATGTTATTTGAAAGACTGTCGTTATTTAATTGAATTCAATTTGTAAACCATGTGTATTGTTTATAAATCCAAACTCATTAAATCTCTTATAATAGATAGATGCAATGCCCATTCAGATTAATATGATTATTGTTAGAACAGTTAAACCGCTTCAGTATTTTGTCAGCTATGTTATAATCTGCTCCGTAAATTGTATGTCGTTGCTTACGAATTGTATCCATATAATATATACATGCTCGCAGTAAAAATTCTCCATAGTTTGGTTTTATATGTTCTATTTATGAAAACGAGTATTTGAAATTGTAATATAATGATAATCTCTACTTTTAGTTTTGTTGATATTTTTTACCTTAAATTAGTTACCTATTTTTTTCCGTTACACAGGGCCAAAGCCAGTCGCACGTGCTTATATCAAGGAACAACAAGAGCACAGTTTGAAGCTTTATATGGAATCTAACACGTCAAAAGATAGATATTGTTTATTGGTGTCTGGAAATAAGTCTGAAACAGAAGTATTTGCCTATAATGATACGTATGATTTGACTGATTTGAAGGCAGGAACTTTGTATACCATAAAAATATACACATATCTCCAAGGACGAAAAAGTGAAACATTTGTTCAACTAGAAAATTTTACGAGTAAGTATTGTTAAACATATGACACTTTTGTGACTAAAACTGTATTAACTATCACAAAATATTTGTTGAAGTTGAGCTGCAGGGGCGTGACCCACTGTTGAAGTGTCGTTTAATCTCCGATCAAACTGTGTTGTAGCCATGAATAAGGCGCTTTTGTGTCCATGAATAAGGCGCGTAATCGAACAAGATATGAATATGTTTTAATATTTTACAACCTATGTAAGTTTAAAATTGCGTCTTCCGTGGCCGGGTGGTCAAAGACGCTGTCTTAAGATCATTTTACTCTCATCGCTAAGGTCGTAGATTCATTCTGAGGTCGTCCTTCATTAATAAAACTGGCAATGCCATATATAACCTGAAATGTGTTGGAAAAGGCGTTAAACCCCATTCAGAAAAAATGAAAAGAAATGTTTAAACTGAGATAATAATTCCGTGAAGCATTACATTATAACTGCCGTTACAACGCATATAAACCAATCCCTTGTTTATCTTTAGCACACAGTTAGATAATAGATATGAACTAGTGCATTGAATTGCAGTTATAGTTATTTGAAACGTCAGTACTGTAATACAATTTGATAATTACATATTATATTAAAATCCTAACTGGTTAATTGCGTCATTTTAGAGTAAACGTATGTTTTGATACACAAATCGTAACTGCATAGATTTTATTAGATTTATACGATAATACAAAAATAGTATTATACCTAGAACTATCCTTTTATGGATAAAGTGAATGAACTGTTATGTTTTTTATAGTATCTAATATACTTTAACAATCCGTTCTTTGAGAATTAAGAAGAAAAATGTAATAATTTAGATTTGTATCGGGTTATTTAAGTTCAATTTAAGTATATTCTTCATTTCTTCAGATGTTCAGGAACAGGTTCACTAAGCCCCAATATCGGCCTGTAAAATGCTTTCATTCAAATACTCATTTTTCAGCAATGCTTAGTATGTTTGTATTAAATATATATTTTTACTTAAAATATGTATATTTTATTTTTAATTTTTTGGTTTTCTACTCATAGAATGAATGCAAGACGGAGTCAGACAACGATATTTATTCTGATCATTGTCTAGTACACTCTGAGTTATATGTGTAAATACTTTCTTGTGACTAGTGTGCCTTCACTGTTTAACCGATGTTATGTTGACATAATATGGGTTAAAATGTAGTATAACTGCATATTTTCGCTGTAGACTTTAATGACACTGTATTAAGGGCAAAATGTAAAATTTAAAAACAGACTATATATCTTTTCAAAGAATAAAGTATAATTAAAAAAGATCAAATATTGCGAAAAAATAAGGTTAAATTTTATTGCATTAAGTAGGTCCATTTTCTTTGGGGTAGAAGAGGAGGGGGGGGGGGGGCGTCCTGAACCTCGACTTTTGCATAAAAACATTCGACAACTTCACAATCAGCATCTTAATCGCCAACAAATCATTTATTTTTTTTATGTTTTGAATCATTGCTTGAAACATGTTGCATTGTTTATTTAGAAAATATGAAAATAATTAATATTTCAGTTTTTTCAGGTTAATGTTTTCACAAATAAAATGCATTTAAACATTTATTTATGAAAGTCGTTTTTGAAAATGAATTTAGTTGTGTATAAAAAAACTGACAGTAACAAAGCTCACTTAATCTGTTTCAAATTTCAAGTTGCAAAATTATATTCGGGTCTTTATTACTGCAATTGATGTCATTAACAAAATATGTTTCTGTTAAAAGTAGTCAGACATGGTTGCAGTAGTCTTAATAACGATTTGTAGATTATAAAAATAATGGCAACGTTTTATAAAGAGGATGCCGAACATTATTTAATGCAAAAGATCATCTTTTTCGTGCTGCACGTCATGTATGCGTTATAACAAGGATAAGATAACCAGACAGACTATGGAAACATAGTTTGATAGACAATAAATCTGTATTTCAATAATTGCCTAACAATAGAGTCACAGTTAAAGTAAACATTGGTTTTGTACAATTAAGCACTATAGCCATTTTCTACTCCTATTACTTTTACCAGTAATGTATACATTTGTTGTCATCTTGTACATGGTATATATTTTTTGTTGGGGAGGGCTGAATTTAAGGTTTGCATAACTTGTGGCACAACCCTTTTGCTGTTTTATGTATAAAGAAGAAATGTTATAACAAACAAGCAGTAAGTCAGGAAACATCAATTAAAAATATACTTGTACTTCTCGGAAACAAAGCATCACATTACTATTATAAATAAAATAAGAATGTTTGATAAATTCAAATCCATTAAACTGTGACAAAAATTGAAACAATAAATAAATATTCCTCAAATACTACTTGACGACATTCATTTCGTCATTCGGACTGTTCCTAAGATTGAAAAATTTAACATGTATCTAATATGGGAAACATACTGAATACAAATCAAATCACGTGACTGATTTTAAACGTAACAAAATATGTTGCAATTTTAAGCAATACATTTAACTTTATTTAATTTTGCCAAGTTATGAAATTACTTTTCTATAATTTATTTTTTATTATTGTGGCAATACGGAGTATATTATGGTAAACATCCTTTAATTTAGCACCAATGCAATATACAGTGGGTATTATTATATTTGATTTAAATGTTAGGACCCGAGGCACCGAAAACCATACAATTCAGCAAAATAAAAGAAATTAGCTTCGACATGACATGGAGTATAGACGAAAGCCAAATATTAGATGAATTTGTCGTCAGCATTTATCCACAAGCAAGCGGATTTCCAAAGTACATACCAGGAAGCAATGAAACCGAATATAATCTTACAGTGGAACAATTGCAAGAAGGGACACAATACACTGTACATATTTGTACAAAAATCAACGATACTCAAAGTGAAAATTGTACAATAAATAAAACATATACAAGTAAGTAAATAATATTGTTTGTCATTGGTTGACACGTTATAGTTTAGTTTCACCTTTTTAACTTATTTTAGTATAGATAAAGATAAACACGTCTGTTATAGACATCCATTCGTTTTTTAATTATTGTTTAAATTATATATGTTTGGTCGCTCTACAGACCAATAGGTCCTACGGCATGTTAATTAGTCTATCGTTACTAGTCCGTCGTCAGTAATTTTGTTTATCAGACAAACATTTCTTTTGATTAATTTTAATTCAAACCAGTCAGTTTCAACATTATTTGCAGACTGAGTTATCTTGAATTGTCGAAAATGCAATTTTTGATTTTGTTTATCAAATAGAACTTTAATTTTATTGATATTAATCAAACTTGAATATATGTTGAATACGATCATAAGAAATTAATCTCTATCGGGTTCGAAAACCAATCCCTGTCGTAGGCTGACTGAACTGGTCTTGAATTGTAAAAAAGACAGCTCTTGATCTTGTATATATATTTAGTTAATTGTTTTATAAATGGTCTTGCTGATCAAATAAAATCTCTAGGTTTAGGTAAAGGTATTGGAAATAGAGAGAACCTATATTGAATACAATCAAGGCAACGTTCGCTAACTATATTTCAGTGTAATGATGATGTGATTTCTTTAACTAATAAATACATATATCCAGGTGGGCGTATTGTAAAATGACCACTTTGATTACAATGTAACGGCCAAACAATTTTTATAATCTACAGCAGTGTGTGTCCCCATGTTCACGACACTCGCTGAACGACTTCTAGCTTGTTAATTGCAAAGTGTTACAATTATTACGTTTCACTGAACTTAGATATGTAATTTATATCACTTTGTTATGTTGTATGTTACTATACGGTTTTGGTCTAGTTCAAACCCACCCCATTCGTATGTCATAGACATATTTATAGTTTTTGTTCTTAAATTGTCGAAACTTCCACTTTTGTTGTATATTATAATAGGACCTCGGATGGATTCGAAAACTAATAAGATGTAACACTATCATTGACTTATCTGCACTTGAATATATACTTATTTCGTGTCTTTTAAATATTGATAATTATCCAGAAAGGTTTATTTATTTTTTAATTTTTTTATTGATTAATTATTCATGAAATTACGACCGATAAGTGTATGTAAGTGTAGTATTACATATTCTTGGAAAAGACCTGTATGACGTAAATTAAAGGCATCTTCTCATAGGTGCATTCGTTTGATGGGCATGCCGCGTAAATAGAAACATTCGAAAGTCAGCACCACTGCAGCACATATGGTATTCTCTGAAAAAAACTCCACATGACCTCATTTTATACTAAGACAAAATTTCAACGTAGCATAATTTGGAAAAAGAAATCAGGTGGTTTCGCCTTTTATCCAATTTTCGATCAAAATACAATTCAACATATTTCAAGAGAGTGTGTGTGAGTGTGGGCCTACACACGAAAACGATGTTTTCAAATAAAAGTGATAAGTTTTAAGTAATCTATGTGAATTTCAGTGAAACGATCCAGACTATCTGTCTTCCTCTAGATCCGTCAGTAAAACATTTTGATATAATTGATAAAATAAAAGTTCATAGTTTTACATTTTAAAGTATGTGTGTGTGTGTGTGTGTGTGTGTGTGTGTGTGTTGCATGTCCAATATCCTTATGTTTTCTGTATGCCACCGACCACTAATAAGAAGACCTACTATTTTCTGATACTAAATGTGGTCGATGCTTGCCTTGTTTTGCGGTCGCTCACGTCCTAATGTTGTATAAAACTAATTTTTATGTCTTTATTCCCTTTTTTTCTATTTCACGCACATTCGATACATGTTTGGAAATATCTTTGAATGTGTATGCCAGCTGTTATGGCAACCACCTCAAGTAAACATAAATTGCTTAATTCTCTTAGTCATCCTGTAACATTAAACTATCATGTTGAAGGTCATGTTCTCTTTGATCGTCACTATCTGAATCCACCCTTTCTTCACCTACGGTTGTTATGAAGTGTTTTGCTCGTTCATCATCACTCAGTCGCAGATAATTTTTCATCAATGACATCATCATCATTGACCTTACTGTCACTGGCTTGTGAAGCAAATGGGGTAGAAATTGTTGTTTCCCAAAATGTTCGGAGAACAATCTCTCTAGTTACTAAAAAAAAAAAATTGATACAATACGACGCCAAAATGGGTAGTAAGCCCTATATTAGGTGTACTTGTGAAACTCATATTTTATTTTTTTTTGCAATCAAATGTCATATGTTAACCTTTAAAATAAGTCATTATAAAATTAAATATGGTTTGAGATTTGAAGTTTTTGCATCTCACGGGATCCGAACCCAGTATTCTTGGGCAACAATCTAATGAACACCTTTTGTACACTTTGCTGGTTGGTGGGTGGGGAGTGCTAGGATTCATTGTAATTTCAATGTCATTTCAATGTCATTTCAATGTCATTCTGAAATAGTTTTAGTCCAGTTTCATTTAAAAGAAAGTTTGTGTCTACAAGATTCAAAATTGATTTCATCCTTTATAATTGATCAGAAGACATTGCACATTTTTATGTTATAATAAATATATGTCCCTTGTTAAATGAATCGACAATTTATTATTTTGTATTTCCACCAGAGAAGTATCTTACTTTAGCACTTTTGAATGATGCATGGGTAACGTTTAAACTTTCTATATAATGATTAAAGATTGCGAGAAAAATGTGTACACTATGCCCGACACTTTAACTTAGCTTTCTTTTAATTATCTATTTAATTTACATTTTATTTATAATAAATGGATAACAGTAAATATCAGTCAGACTGGTGAATCTCAATATCTCTAACGGACCATTGTTTATATAGGTAATATACAGTTTAATAACACTCCTGAACAATTGGTTTACTTCCATTACCGTACGTTTTATTTATCTGAGAAGATTCAGCAGCAGGCATCATATCTAACTTTCTTTATCTTCAAAATTGCTTTATTAATAGATATGTGCCTATTCATTTTTTGGTAAAAATGATAGATGAGTTTATAACGCCTTCGCTGACAAAGTGAAGAGTCTAGCTACGTTGACATCTCTTCCATATGATTTCAGGACCTTTACCACCCTCATCAGTAGAGATTAGAACTCAACTTCAGACCAGCATAATCGTACAGTTTCCTGCAGATGGTATCAGAACGTTTGACAAATATTTAGTAACATTTGAAGATGGATCTGGTCAACAACAAAAACAACTGATAGATAGATCTGCAGCAGAGATACAAGATAAAACTATCAGCATTATTCATGATTTGAATGCCGGGACATCTTATACATTTGTAGTATTCACTACTTTTGGAGACTTACAGTTGCAAAGTTCGGTCAACCTTACTGTAGCTGCGCATACTAGTAAGCAATATTGCTTAATATATAAGCAAGACCTTTCAGTTCATGTTAAATATTTATCATTTTAGTATCACCGTTCTATCAATTAAATATTTCATTAAATGATCGTACATGTCAGAGAAAATTGCAGTGAGTGTATATTTCTTTCGAAATGAAAATGAAAAAAAATGATCTCATAACGTATTATTAAGACTTTCAAATCCTCAAAAACGTGACAAAAGTGATATTTTAATCTTAGCGGAAACTTAAAACAAAATCCCTATTATGAAAATAAAAAGCACGTACACACTGCTTGAAAACTTTCACTTTGTCTTTCTGACTGTTTTCTAAGATAAACTCCTGATATGCTTATATATGGAATGTGTACATTGCAATTCGACAAGATGTACATTTGTATATTTATCGCAGGACATTGTGGAAAGCAATTACAGAAACTGTGAATTTGTTTATTTATTATTTTATACTTATAATGACTCTTACTTCTTTATATAGTTGTCGAATTAAGACATGTTTATATGTTATATCTGCTATATAACATGCGCCATGCACATTATTTCTACACATATTGTGAGCTGTGTAAGAAACGTTTGTATCCGTTTGTATCCGTTGTTCAGAAGTGAATTCATACTCAGCAAAAAAAATCACTATTTTTAACATGCTATAATCCTTTTTTTATTTCTACATGCATAACATAGATGTATGTATAAAATGTAGGTATTGAGTCACAACGATTTCTCACTAATCTTTGTCTTAAAAACAAACTTGAGCAGCAAAAGTAACAGCAACAAATTTCAGTTTCAGTTAAAATAACTTTGATTACGTCCCTTGTCCACTTAATCGTTAATATACGAGTATAAAACTAAACTTGTTTAGATTTGTTAAAACATGATCGACCGACACATCCATACTAATGTCACTGCGTTTCAGTGTTTTATACAGGATTTTGAACATAATGTTGATGAAAAGTTACGTTTCTTTATTGGCTGAGAATATATATGCTTGACTTGCGTTAAAGCTGCGCACGAATGCCGAAACTTGGTCGGTATGTCAAGCATTAAAAATCGGTTTATAAACCGTTATACAGCTAATTTATAATCCAGATGCCGAAATCACATTAAAATATTGTAAACCGGTTTCACGTACATGGTTTTTAAATTGATAAAATATTTCGTTTTATAAACTGAGATGTCGTATTTAAGTTCGGTTTAAAGAAATTACTCTTTATATGTCTATATTTCCTTATATATCCATATAGACGAATCACCTCTACCCATTGGAATTGTTCCTATAGAGCTTATACACGAACGTAATTTGACAGTGTTCTGGCAGTCAGTTGAAGGTGTTGACATGTACAAGGCAGTGTTAGAATCTTCGGATGATTCTCACATGTTTAACAAAACATGGGAAGTTGGCAAAGACTTCAATAATTATACTATCGTTGGATTGACACCAGGAACTTTATATGACGGTGCTATTTTGTTGGTGTGGACTGGATTAGATAGCAACATCAACATTACATTGCCTTCAGTATATACAAGTATGTAATAGTTATACTTCCTTTTAAAATACTATAATATAAGTGTTTCTTTCGTTCAATCGTACTGGTTGTAAAAACAGTTTTGGTATGTTTGTTAGTAAATCGAGATTCATAAATAAACCATTCGGAAAAAATTATTCATTTTTAATAAAATAAAAAATGCTAAAATAATTATCGCTTTTTTTTTCTTTCTCCATAAGGATTCAAACACCAAAATAAACTTACTTTAGCAACATATGTTTTATGGTCTAGCAGTGTCCACATCTCCTAGTATTTAATAAATATTTAACTACTTGCAGGGCCTACACCTCCCAGTAACATGATTTATACAGTTGAAGAGACGAGTATAACCATTACATACATAGACGATACATGGCAACAGTATGTTATAACGATTGCTCCTTCTTTAAACAGCAACAATGTAAACAAGACCAATATCCATTGGAATATAACATCTTTGCCTCAACCAATTACTGGTTTGTCGGTCGGAACGTTTTACAAAATCAAGATTTACTCTGTCGTTGGTAACATTCAAGCTGAAAATCCATACGTGATACATATGAACACTAGTAAGTATAACATGTATGTTTTAGGTAGTGATTTGAGTTGGAGAGAGAGAGAGAGAGAGAGAGAGAGAGAGAGAGAGACCCTTATTCTTTGCATTGGTCATGAATCCTAATATGTTATCTTACGCAACAAAATATACCATGTAACTAGTCTGGGCAACTTGTAAATAAACGGTTAACATATTAGCGATCAATTAAACCTGTCGAACAAGTAAATGAATAATAACAAGTAGTAAATTTCTGTTTCCAACTGCTAAATATTATCGCATTCAACTTATTATTTATGTACTTTAGTAAATTGAGAGTGCAATAATTAATTTTTGTCCAAACTCGGCTATCGCACATACACTTGGAATTAAAACTGGGAGATATATAATTTTCAGAAATAACATAAAGAGAACATTAATTAAAGTTGCCGTATATTGATTGTTCCTTAAATGTACAAAACGAAGAAAAATATATAAAATTAACTTCCATAAGTATTTAATTATTTCAAAACAGAACAAAATAGATAATTAAGCAGTTCCAATAATAGAATTCCTAACTAACCTGTTCATGGAATTTTGAAATTATGTGTTGGACTTCCAAAAATGTAAAAATCAACAGCTTTGAAGTGAGGTTCGAATCAGACCACATATTCAGGAAAGAACATTTTATATTATAGGTTAAAAGAATATATAAAAAAAACAACAGTGGAAAACTCGGAGACCGTTCGGAGACTATGTATCGGAGATATTAGTTAATTTTGTTCGTTACTTGTTTAAACGATAAGATGACTTTGCGTGCCGTTTGGCGTGATTTCTCAATTTTTACACAGTTATAGAACGATATGAACTGTGCCTTTAGTAATAAATCAAAAGTACTTCGTGCTACATAACTGTAGACTAGTAACCATCGCTACAACTTTATAATATCCATGTAAATAGTTTTTTTAACAATAAAATATGGGATTTTGTTCAGAAATGGTTTATGCATCAAATTATGCAATTTGGTTTTATTTCTACCAGAAATCTTCAATTCAAAAAAGTTCAATACACGAACTTCACAAACACACCTTGTAATTCAATTATTGAGGTCATTACTATCTTATATATATATAGTTAATTACAACTATCTATACATATAAATAAATAAATAAAACAGTGATACGAAGAATCAATTTTCAATGATGGTTGGTGAATAGAGCTTTTAAAGGGAATGATGTTTCATAATAAACAGTAATCCTGTTTCCGTGATATTGTTTCAAGTTACAGACTGTTTGACCAATGCCGACAGTAGTATAAACATATTGATGGTGAAAATTGATGAAATATTTCGTCCTGTGAGGACACTTGATAAAGTATTGCTCTTGTAATTTGCATACTCTCTTCCGGATGTTGCACATTACCCAAAATTCACTTCTGGGAGTTGTTCATAACCATAACTTTCTCCCGAAAGTTTTACATAACCATAACTCGCTTTTGAGAGTTGTATATAACCACAGCTCACTTCAGGGAGTTGTTTATAATCATAGTTCACTCCAGGGAGTTGTATATAACCATAGCTCACTTCAGGGAGTTGTATATAATCATAGTTCACTTCAGGGAGTGGTTTATAACCATATTCAATTCAAGGAGTTGTATTAAACCATAGTTAATTTCAAGGAGTTGTATTTAACCATAGTTTACTTCAGGGAGTTGTATATTACAATAATTCACTTCCCAAAGTTGTATATAGTCATAACTCACTTCCGTGAATTGTTCATAGCCATAACTCGCTTTTGAGAGTTGTACATAGCCATTGTTCACTTCAGGGAGTTGTATATAACCATTATTCGATTCCAGGAATTGTTTTTAATCAAACTCACTTACGAGAGTTGTACATAACCATGTCTTGCTTTCGACAATTGTACTTTACCCAATCTTACTTCAGGGAGTTGTCACATAATATAACCAAAATTCACTTCCGGGAGTTGTATATAACCATAACTCGCTTCAGGGAATTGTACATAACCATAACCCATTTCAGGGAGTTGTATATAACCATAACCCACTTTAGGGAGTTGAACATAATCAAAACTCGCTTTCGAGAGTTGCTCATAACCAAATTTCACTTCCAAGAGTTTGTTTATAACCGTACTCGATTCTGGGAGTTGCACATAACCATAACTCACTTCCATGAGTTGCAATAACCATAACTCACTTCTGGGTATTGAGTATAACCAAAACTTACTTTCGGGATTAACACCTAACAAATACTCACATCCATGGGTTGTTCATAACCATAACTCACTTCCGAGGTTGTACATAACTATATTTCATTTCCGGGAGTTGTACACAACTATAAGTTACAGCTCACTCCCAGGAGTTGTAAAAAACTATTCCTCTCTTCCAGGAGTTGTACATAACTACAACTAACTTTTGGGAGTTGCACATAACTATAATTCACTTTCGGGAGTTGTTCATAACTATAACTCACTTCCAGGAGTTGCACATAATTATAACTCATTTTTGGGAGTTGCATATAACTATAATTCACTTTCGGGAGTTGTACATAACTATAACTCACTTCCAGGAGTTGCACTTAACTATAACTCACATCCAGGAGTTGCACATAACTATAACTCACTTCCGGGAGATGTACATAACTATAACTCACTTTCGGGATTTATACAAAACTATAACTCACTTTCGGGAATTGTACATAACTATAACTCACTTCCGGGAGTTGTACATAACTATTACTCACTTCCGGGAGTTGTACAAAACGATAACTCACTTCCGGGAGTTGAACAAAACTATTACTCATTTTTGGTATTTTTACATAGCTGTAACTCGCTTCCGGGAGTTGTATATAACTATTACTCATATTTGTAAGTTGAACATTGCTATCACTCACATTTGTGAGTTGTACATAACTATAACTCACGTCCAAGAGTACATAACTTCAACTTACTTCCGGGTGTTGCTCATAACTATAATTCACTTCCGGTATTGTAAAGACGCATTTTACCAGCAACTAAAGCTAAACTTAACATTTTTACATACACTCTATCATATGTATCTTTAACGACTAAACTAATCTGGTACTCAAAATCAATTCTAATCTTTAAAATTATCCTATTTTGGTTGTAATAAAACTACGATTTTGCTCAAAATCTAATTAACAGCCAAACCAGCAAGAGATTCTTGTTGTTGTCTATTTGCATCTATCAGCTAATATGAAAACAATATCTCAGAGTAAACTGCATATTCATGACTGACATGACCCCAATGCCGCTTTCGAAATATTCATTTGAAAGTCTACAATATTTTACAAAAACCTTTTTAATCTCTTAGTAAATATGTGAAATGCTGTTTTTATTCCAAAAGGCGATTTATTAAAAACATAATATTTTTCTTAACCTTTGTGTTCCTAACACAAAACTAAATGTCTTATGAAAGATATCAATGTGATGATATGCACATTTCAAAATCAAAATTGAACACGTAGCTCGACGTATCAAATCAATGTCCTGCTAATTTGATGCTTTCAAATTCTATTTTGAATGTATGTAAATAAGTATTTATATAATTATATGCCTACAATCTAAAAACCAGTATGGGTTACCGTTAGTGGATCCGTGACCTTGTTTGTCTTGAACTCTCGTCATAACACCCATATCCAATAATAATTGTATTTCCATTTCAACAAAATTTGATTTTACAAAGGTGATTTGTTATTTTTCAAGTGAATATAAGAAAAGTGGTTTTAAATGGTAACATATAACCATTTTCAACGTCTATAATAGATCGATTATTCGATACTTCTTTCCATTTTTGTAAACAGTGTTTTAAACTATCAACTTGGGTTAATACATCTTTGTTTTGATCAAGTATCATGCTCGAGTAAATTGTGCTACAACAAGTATTCGTTTCTGATCCCGCAACTTTATCGGACACACTACCTGTCTGGTGACCTGTATCAAGGTCACCTGTACTTTACAATCGTTCTATATCTACACCCTCTACTTTATCATTACTAGAATAAAACTACTTATCTCATTATTTGTATTTCTCTGTGGACACTCTTTTTTCCAATGGCCAGGCTTCCCGCACAGAAAACATCCCCATTTCGTCTACCCAGTAATGAGCTCTGTCATGGTCAATGTGTTGCTTTTCTTTGTTGTAAACCACACTTTATCCATGGGCCTCTTCGTCCTGTCTCTATTAGCCTACTTAGGTATATCTTTTGCTCGTCCTTGTCGTCGCCGGCTAGATGTTACCTGCGCAAAGTCTCGACTAGAACTGATTTATCTTAACATAAATGCCATGTGCAAACATACGCCAAAAATCACGTGACCACATATTTGCCCCAAAAGCACGTGATTTTGCTTGTCATAACGTTGAGACATATATTTTCCCTAAACTACTTACCGTGGAAAATTTCCATTCTACACGACGTACTTCCAGCCTCCGTCCATAACGACATGACGAATTAGTTCTACACGACGTACTTCCAGCCTCCGTCCATATCGACATGACGAATTAGTTCTGCGCGACGTACTACCAGCCTCCGTCCATAACAACATGACGAATTAGTTCTACATGTCAACTACCAGCTGTCATCCATAACGACAACATGGCCGTGATTATTGAATGAAAAAATAGAAAATCACAAATAATGACAAATAGAAAAATGTTTTGTTTTCTTTTTGGTGTTCAATACAAAGGGATTGTTCTCTTTTAAATATAAAAACAACATGCTCTGGCCTAAGTAGTTATAACTAGTAATTCGATCAAATTGATGAAACATTTGCTATGTCGCTAATTGATCCTAGGATTCTGGACTTCTTGGTTTAAGTTATTATTTATAAGATAAAAAACTGGACTTTTAGAAAAAATATATCAGTACAGTATCAATTCAATGATAGTTAAAAAATCGAATTATAAATCAAGACAAAATAAATGTATTAAATAATAAATTGATTACAATATTAATTGTGGCTAGACCGTTTTGCCTAAAATTGTATTTGATTTTTATGCATGATATATAACTTAGTATGTGTTTATATGGCAAGATAATATGTTTAAACTAAAACGTATCATATTTAAGGTTAATATTAAATGTTTAATTTTAAGGTTAACAGTTGAAGAATGTAAAACAAAGAGTTCTAAGGATTTTACTATTTATTTTAACAGCCGTCTAATATCGGTTTGCATTTGAATGAATAATAAAAGTCAGGTATCAGTCTGTAATTTTCTATTTTATGCATGAAACGCGCTGATTGGTCCTAAGATGCGCTTGATACATAATCTACTTATTGGCTATGGAATGGCAGTGAATCTTCAATAAACACATTATGGATTAGGAAATTGATCTAATGAGCTTTCTAGATGATATTGAAATAAGTAAGTGAGCATGCAAGTGTTTATATGTTGTTGACATTCCTTGAAACACGTTGTCATACCAGACTACAGATGTATTGAGTCGGTTTAGTCTTGTAATAAGCCACTTTATTTACGACTAAACTTTTTAGCCCCTATATGGGCAATTTGAAAGGGTCTTATTCAGGAACGGTTTGCTCAATATTTCTGTTGCTCGGCTAATCTTGCCACATAATACCTCTCCCAGCTATCTGTACATACCGTATAAGAATAATTGTTTTAGTTTTTGCACACCGGGTGTCTGAAGACAGTTGGGGTATGTGGGCTTTGCTTTGAAGTAAAAGGCCTTTACAAAACGTTTTTTTGTTCTATATGATGGATTGAACAAAGATTTGATTTAAAAAAAAAAATGAAAAAAAAAACCAGATGGGATAGGGAACTAACCAAGGTCTGTTACTCCTGTCTGTGTGCTTAAATACATTTACTGAACCGTTTTCTACAATGACGTCACATTATATACGTATCAAATTGACGCTGATGACTTCACGTTGTTTTGCTCAGGCATGGAACAAGGAAGTAACTCTGAATAATTAAAAACATTTTCTCTTTTTTTAAACAAAGACATTGACTCATTATTTTCTTAATTTCTTAATTTCTTTTCTGGTAATGTAACAATTAGAATTATTAGTGGAGAGCAAACATTCAAATGTTACAAAAAATATTGATACATATGCTTTTCATTCGTCTAATATGAAGCAGTGTGAGGGCTTCTTATAAATATGAAAACCTACATTTTTGTTTGCTTTTTTACTGGTTTTAAATATAATAAAACAACTATCTACTTTTTTAGTGTTCAGTGGTTTAAGTTAATTATACTCGGAAAATGAATATTGACCCAAAGTCAATAGTTTCCTTATTTAGTCAATAGTCGTTTTCCTTGGATAACTAATTTCAACCATTGACCACTCAAAAAGTAAATACAGTAGTTGTATACTGTTTTATTAAATGTAATCCTATGTGATGTGGAAATGCAAAAGATGTGTTACGTTCTGTACCAACTTCATATGCAGTGGAGTGACTGCATAAATATTCTGAATAACAGTTTTAGATTGAATCATAGTTGTATGATCAACAGTGTGTGTAAGCACAGTATTTCGGGATTATTATCCGGCCTATTTCAATATTCACTTCTATAAATCTTATTGTAATAAACAATTACGTGTGAAAGTACAAATACGTGTTCAGATTGTTTAAAACAAGTTTATTCCCATCTTCATTCGATACCCATGTCAGTCAGTCCATCTATCCAATCGTTCGTCTGTCTATATTCATTTCAATGTCACAGTTCTTGAAATAGACAAACAGTTTTCCGCTCAAAATCTTAGATTCTTTTATAATATTTTGGTAATTTTGTGTTTAGGGTTTTGACATGGAAATAAAGCTTGAGATTGTTTTTGTGTATATTGGGTTATGGTCAATGTCATTGTTACTTAAGTAGAAAACTGGGTTCCAATCAATAACTAAGGTTTCCTTTCCAGTTAATTAAAAACAGAGAAACAGCTTCTTCCATTTGTAAACAATTGTTAAAATGCTTTTTACTTATTACACGCGTATATTGACTATGTTTGCTACTCCTTTAATACACATCAGCTGATATTTGTTTCATATATCAGTTGATAACTTATATTTTATTTTGTGTATTTAAGAACCGGGATCGGTCAGCAACATTTTGCCAGTTATACCAGAACTCAATAGTTCGACAATGAAGATACAGTGGATAAAGCCAGAAGGACATGTCAGTTTTTACCATGTTCAGTTCACGTGCACCAGCCCAAATGGTAACAGTAGTATAAGTACACATACTTACAACACAACTGACAACTCGGCGACGATGTCTGGTCTGGATCCCGGAACATTTTGTTCTGTAACAGTTCGAGCTACACTCGGTAACCAAAACGGACAAACTATCAACCAAAACATATCGATAAGCAATAATGAAACAGGTAAAGCATTTATGTACATAAAATATCATTTTCTAATATTGTCGGTTTCGCATATCGAGTGTTTGATGTAAAGCTAGTCTAACTCCATTTAGAAGAAATAGACAGGCTAGTTTTGTAATAAACATTCGATATTCGAAATATCTATCTACTGTAATACTTTTTAAACATATATAAATATGTGCATTATAAGTTATAATATAATCAAATGACATTAATGACAAGAAAAACAAAAATAAAACAATTTGTTTTAATGTGAATTTCTATATAATTTGGAACAAAACAAGATTATATTAATATAAATACTAATCAAATATGATGGATATATTATGGAAGAATTTTTTTATTTTGCCTCATGCCGAACAAAAGTGTTTATATAGTATTTTAATTAAAATATTAAATATGACCTATTTGCTGTGTTAGTGAAAATTATTCTAGTATAGAAAAGAACAAAACGTTATCTTAAATTAAAATGTTTGTTTTATTTTATAGCCCCTGCGAAGGTAGATAATTTCGATATTATCAACAAAACATCGAAATCAATCCTGTTTAGATGGACGAAGCCTCAAATTAGAAATGGGATCATACGGAACTATTTTGTAATTGTGTCTGGTTCGAACGGCACATGTCAGCAGAAAATTATTTTCAACTGTATTATTTGCTTGGCAGATCAGGTAATTAGTAATTTAATAATTATTTTAATTGATACTGGCATATAAATTTGTTTACCATGTAGTATTAATCTTGAACTTTAATTTGAACACTCTAACCTAACAAGTTTGATTATTCAAGGTTACAAAGACTAACAGTAACATGTTAACATAACGATAGTCGAAAAAGTACTTCTTATTTATGTTGGCTTCAGTGCATGAATATAAAGAGTATACATTGTGTGTTATTGAACTCAAAATATGCAGATTTTCAATCCTGAGTCGGCTACGCAGAATCTAAGTATATTGCTACATGTAACAATATTCATTTTGAAATAAATATTTCCGTTTCATTGGAAGAAATTAACATGAAACATAATATTTAATTCTCATGCAAAACATATAATAGAATCTCAAACGTTATTTTATTCTTTTAAATTTGAAGAGTTCAGATTTTTCAGCTATAATTCATATACAATATATTATATTCAGCGTGTAAAAAAAAAAAGACACCAACGAAATTCAAACAAAATATTTATTGATGAGATCATACAATAATTATAAATGTTAGATTGTTTTAATCATAAATATCTCAGACTGATTGTTGCCTGTGGAAGTGGCATTGGCTTGATTAGAAACTAAAATACAGCGATGTTTTCCCACTTAAACACTGTGGAGAGTCCTATCCAATAAATACTTTTAAAGTCACTGGCAATGTATTATTTTTATCGTGAGATACGTACATACAAACACGACAACATTAATTTTCGTATCTATCAAACGTACACTAATTTATAATCAAGCGGGACAGTAGTGCAATAGCTAGAGTGTTGGACGCTCACGTTTGAGGTTACGGATGTGATCGTCAGCTCGATCCGATGTCGTTTAAACCACAGTACTGGTTTAACACAGGAAGCAAATTTCGAGAGCGGACTTACTTCGCAATCGAGCTATTATAATTTAGTGTAATTTAAAGTAATGTCTTCAGTACAAATATATTTATTTCTTATATTTGCAAAAAGGGAACGAACTCTTCTACATCCTTAGGACCTGAATGTAAGTATGGACATACTTCTCAAGAAATGTTTAGTGCAGACGATGATGTATTTCAATATAACGTCACCGGACTGCATCCATACAGAAACTATACAAGTCGAATCATTGCACAAACAGTGGCCCCAGGAGAAGACAGAATAAAAACAGTTCAGACATTAGAAGACAGTAAGCAAATGTCGACGAGAATTTTATTTTAATGTATTATTTTAAAGAATTGTTTGAAAACAGTAAATTATCGTGAATAAGAGCAAATAGTTATAGGATGAAATAAAATATTAATGCATAAAGTCATATTTAGGTAAAACTAGTTTTACATAACATCGAATATATTGTGGAAATATTCTCAATTAAGTATTTAAAATAAACGTTTCACTCGATCAATTACTTATGTTGAAATTTAAGAATTCACTGACGTTTACGAAGAATATTTTAACTAGATCTACTCGGAGTATAATTTCACGACTGACAATACCGACGTCGTCAACGTCACTATGTGTATAGACCGGCGTCATGATATACTAGACACATGTGATTCGTAATATTAAATATGTATTTAAGCGTTGTAAATTGGTATTTCGATAATAAATAAATGCCACTTTGTATTTACGAAATGTAACTGACGTCACTCGTGACGCCTCATACGCGAGTAACTACGTAACCATTCTTCAGTAACGGAAAACAACAGTTGAATTAACTCTCTCTATATAGAATATCAATTGGACACTTCGTATAATACAAAGAAAACACAGTCAGTGCATTGATTTAATAGGATAACAATATGCCAAACTAGTTAAACACTATACATTTTAAGTTATATAATACAATTATTAAATTATTTATTTCAATATGACTTTTTATGTCGTTTTTATTACAGTACCAGGAATACCAGCTGAAAGCAAGATCACAAACTACACTTACAATACCGTTGACCTGAGTTGGAAATCACCAGTAGAACGAAATGGTGTTATAACAGCTTACACAATAAGATACAAATTTTACAAGAAATTATGCCAGAACGGTATTACCGTTGAAGGAAAAGAACAGACCGTAATTAAAAATACACTTTTAGATTTGATTCCCCCTACAGAAATGACAATCAACGATAGGATTTTCTCTTACTGGAATTACACATTTTCTGTTACTGCTAATACATCAGTTGGAGAAGGCAGTCCATTCACGCTTGGTACTATTAGGACGCTAGAATCAGGTAAGTAGATTTGCATATCTTGATAATGGTATATCTCGTAACTTATTGTAATAATGATAAACATGCATCTACTATTTAGTATGGTATATCTCTTATTAATTAATGATAGAGTTGTAATTTAAATATGATGTATCTCATATCCGATTAGAATTTATATTATGTCTAAATCATATTATCGGACTATAGGCCGAAGATCGTGCTTGGTTATGTATAAGTACAGGCAGAAACTTCACAATTCACCTTTTCTCTCATTTTTGCCAGTATCTTACCTCACTTTTACCTATTAGTATATTACTTTATATAAATATACGTCTCTGTGCCAGAGCATACGTCGCGAACAATATTAGTAGTTTACGCTTACATCGATTACTAGAAATCATTAGGAATCATCAGAAATCTTGTACATACATACATACCGAACGGAACCGCTAACCCGCCACTTCTGTATTTTCCAATATCTTCTTCAAAATATAGAGTAGCGTTATCAAAGTTTGTATATGATAATAACAGACAACGGTATATTCATAGACGAAATGTTCTTTCTAGTTAAAGTCCAAATTTCAAGGAAATTGCTTAGATACTTTTTGAAAAAATGCATAAAATGTCAGGTGCACTTCACGTTCATGCATGTATAGTTGTATTCTTTAGTGTAAATAAAAAAAACAGCAATATACACATACATTAAAACAGCAGAATGTACACGTTATATTTATGTTTTATTATGTGTCTGTTTGGTTTACTGTACATCTTAAAACCGAAACATACTCCGAATTTGAACTAAATAGCTTTTGTTTTATACAGAGCCAAGCCAGACAGAAACAGTAAATACGAATACCATAGCATATGCAGTAAATATACATTGGTCACCGCCTTGTTTTCCAAATGGAATCCTGACCAATTACAAAGTCTGTCTCACCAATATATCAAAGGACACTGATCACGCGGACACATGCTATGACTTCAACAGTGACGAAACAGAAACCACAGTGAGCGTTCTTCCTTTTAGAAACTACACAGTAAAGGTTGCTGCTGAAACCTCTGCTGGGCGAGGACAATTTTCAAAGGAAACGTATATTGAAACACGCATAGCAGGTATATATTGACTAACATTTCAGCATTCAGCATTTGTTTTGATTTGAAAACTGCTTGTATATAGTATTGGCGGATTGTTCTATTTTTGTCAATCATGTTTTCTCTGCTGATCAGAATAGAACGTCTGTTTTCATAACGTTTTAAGAATACATTTGATATAGTTTTATACATTTCAATGAAACAATATTTTTTTAATAAAATAGCATGTCGCCACTGTGTATCTATATAAAATGAACGCTCACAAGATATGAACCACAAAAAATGTATATACTAGGGTCAATGAATAAGTTGGGCCAGGTATGTAAATGTAGGGGTTGCTTATAAGCACAATTCGATAATAGCTAAATGAAGGTAAGAGAAGTGAGAGGAGTGAGAGAAGTGAGAGATGACACTGCCTAATTACAGTGTTTACATATAACGTTACGATCATGTACGTGGTAATGTAACCTGTATAAACTTATATTGACAAACTTAATAACTGCTAACAATAAAAGTGCTTTTATAATAATATGCTAAATGTTAATTAGTCAAATAATTATATAAACAACTTGTCCATTTAAGCACCTGCGAAACCACAAGAACTCCGTGCATCTTCTACCGCTACTGATATATATGTGAGATGGGTAAAACCAGAACTTGAAATGTTCACTGGACCAACAAAGTATCGCGTTATTGCCGTGGACGTATTTAATGGTTCTGAATATACATGTGAAACTATCATCGCTACCTGGATAGGTATGAGTCTTGTCTGTTTTATAACTGAAATACATTTTACACTTGTACCCAAATGTGTTTTTTAGTGCCTACTTAACATTCCAAATATCTAGTTCGTTATTTTTTCATGTCGTGCATTTTCTTCGCAATATATACACTAAAATATAAAAGAGTAAATTGTTAAACAAAGATTAAACTGTTAGATATGCATTTAATTTTGCATCTGAATAATGCTAGAGTTATCTTGCTGACATAATGCAAATAAGATTAGAAAATTTAGGAATAATATTGTGTTAGATTTTTAATAAGGCGATGAACAAAAAACTATAACTGACAAATACAAATATCTTGGCATTATTCTCACCAGTAACGATTCATTCTTGACAGCAGAGAAACATCTTGTTGACCAAACGAACAGACCAATGCATTGTTGTACTTGGATGTTAATAATCCCGATTTAACGCACAAAATGACCTATTTATGTGTCGACGTGCCGTAAAACACCATTCATTCATTCATTCATTCATTACCAAATAGCTTTAAATCTTACTTAAAAAATATTCGACCATATTAATATATCAATTTATGGGATTACGAAAATTTTGACATAAAAGAAACGATCTTCAAACATATTTCAAAGTACTAAGAAAAGTTATCTGTATAGAATTTAAATTTAAAACGGCATAGCACAGCTTCCCAGTTGAAACAAGTAGATGAGATGGCACACATATAGATAATGGCACATGCAATTATTGCAATGATGTAGAAACAGCCGATGACTTTCATTATGTATTCAACAGCAACCACTTTGAACAACTAACAAAGGCAAAAAGTAAAAAAAAAAAAGAAAATAATAAAAAAACAAACAAACAAACAAACTTTGGTAACAGATTATTGTATATTTATTCCTTCAAACATCTCATGATGTCAAGATATAAACCTATCAGCAACTGTCCTATAGTGTACGCCTAATTCAAGGCTCGTCGTGCATGGAGAATTGGTTAACTTACGGGCATGTGTGTGCATGCGGAATATGTAATTAATACATATGTTCATATTTATTATTGTATATTTATTCCTTCAAACATCTTATGAGGTCAAGATAAGAATCAACGCTTTCTGATTTTGCTTATTTTGTGTACACGTTCATAAAACAGTACATTAAAAGAGAACGACTAAATAAACAATGCCCATTACATGAGCAGTGCTGTATATCTATCAAATATCTTATTGCACAACTGTGTTTCGTGTCCAAGAAATAAGTTACACTTATTTAGTTCTAATTACTATCCTATATTTGTACTTGACCTAATTACTGATTTGGTAGATTTGATATGCAAACTAGCCAATCGTTCAATCAAATAGGCCCTAACAGTTGTCACTCAAACAAGGCGACAGCACTTCACGTTTACCTAACGGCAACTGTCCTATAGTGTACGCCTAATTTAAGGCTCGTCGTGCTTGGAGAATTGGTTAACTTACGGGCATGTGTGTGCATGCAGAATATGTAATTAATACATACGTTCATATTTATTATCGTGCGTTTTATATTACAAAAATAAAATTGTTTCTTGCTCAACCAAAATTACTAATAAAAAAAAATTGTTTAGAAAATGTACACTATACAAATATACATTCAATCAACTGCTTAAATTTGGTCATCAGCATATCAATTATGATTTGTTCTTACCTCTTTAAGTATACTGTATTTTCATATCATATTTTCGTATGAATGCCCGAAAGAATTAAAATATTGTTATTGTATTTGTTGTTTTTTTTGTTGTTGTTGTTGTTGTTGTTGTTGTTGTTATTGTTGTAACAAGATGTCGTCGACGTTATTAGTGAGCTGGTTAGGTAAAATAAACACTGATTGAGTTTTGTCGTTAAAAGGCCATAGTTATATTCTTTTGAATTCATTGAATTATCAGGCAAGTTATATTTGTCCTTGAAATGCCAAAAAACCATAATTAGATTTTAAGGGCAATTGCAATAGTTTTTGTCACAATTTCCTATGGATAGAATTTTACGGAACTTCACAATATTTAAGTTTAATGTATGTCCATACAATATCAGAAAATAAAATAAAATGTTACCATACATATATTTTGTAACATCCTCATAAAAATACCAGTCCTTGAAAGTGAAATAATGTAGCAATGCAAACAAAAATATCTAAAATTGTTCACATCTAGCATTTTATCAAAACGTTGCATATATGCATGCATATAATATTAGTCTTCATGGAAATAGTAATTATAAGCTAGAATTTATCCTTTAAGGAATTTGAAAAACAAACTCATTTCGGCAGAATATCAATTGTTTTTCAATTTTGTAATAAAAAAATAGCGTTTTTTTAATATTTTGATATAGTGTATGAACAATTTTGCTTAAAAACTCATGAAATACTCTCTGATACTTAGTCTAATGATGATCAAAATCAACACACACTTTACCGCGTAATTTGAGAAAAAAAAATAGCTCTTAAAGTATGCCATCAGTAAATAAACTACAAACGTAACGTTTTTATACTAATTGAGAATATTTGTATAAATATTAAGGTTTCTATTGTATTTCATATTCAGGTTAAATTTCTATAAACAATAATTTTATAACAGTATGCATATTTCATATATTGAACAACACAATATAAGAGCCAAATATTAGACGTATTAGTAAATGATTATGCCATCCGAAATAGGGTTAGTTTTAGTATAGCGGTATGTAGTGACTCACGTCAGCTCTCGACAGAATTGCTTCCCTTAGTGCGCGGAGTTTGTGTACATGTAAAACTATAGCAATCGTCCTTAAACGTATTTTAAAATGTGTAATCTCGAAATTATCGTATCTTCGCTGAATTTGCTATTATTTTTGTATTCCGATTTCATAAAAAATGCAAGTGTATTTATAATTTGTATATTTATCCAATGCACAACCAGGTCATGTTTTGTTTAAACATGTTACTTAATTGTAAGATAAGTGTCTGATCTGCTAAACTATTAAGTCTTGCATTTATCACACTCTACTATGCAACGGGCTAGTAACACAATGCGAGACCAACGTAGTTATTTTGTTTTATTAAACAAAACAATATATAAATTAAATACACGAGAGAATCATTCTGCAAGTATTTCAATACATTGCTTGCAACAAATTGCTGTATGATTTTTTATCATTATTTCCTTAATCACACTAAGCTAAGGAATTTCCTATACCGAAAGATAGAAAATTTAATATATAAGTACATTAATTCATCCCAAGTTATGAGTACAGATTGACAGTATTGACTGACAAAATCTTTACTAAATTAAAAAACGAAATATATTTACCGCTATACTAAAGTATTTATATAGTCATTTCATTCAATAAATAATCACTATATATATATATTCATATACATAAATATATTTATCAAACAAAATAACACAATACCACATCTTGAGATTTAGTTTATTTTAGATAACAAAACTGATAACAATATTGGTACCATCAAAAGCTAAAACAACTTGCGAATTCATCAATGAAGGTATTTGCTTTATTCATATTGTTCTATACCCAATATATGTAAAATTTGACGATGAAAACATAATTGCTTCTACCAGTTTCTCTATGGCGATTTAATATTAATGTACAACGTTAGGTATAATGATAAATAATAATATGTTACAAATATTTGCAGATTCCCTGGCGAGTAGCTGTATTGTTAGAGGGCTACATCCATACACAAACTACAATTTCAAAGTGACGGCGATCACAAGGCCCTTTATGGCCTCATCGACATTTAATATAGCACAAACAGAGGAGTCTAGTAAGAATTATCAATTACAGTATCAAACAAAGTAAACAGTAACACTATTGTATATGCTATTGATAAAAAAAAAGGTAATACCGCACTGCAGTGACTCAAGAAAACATAAACTTTTAACGTGCCCCTTTATTTAATAAAAACAGTATTCTTATGCCCTGTGTGGCGATCGTAAAACATCGCCCGTATACTCACTTTTATTATATCTAAGTTATTGGACTCATGGAGATTATTTAAGGGTTAAAAGCCCGATTTTTAGTTTTCATCGGTTGATGAAAAACATTAGGCCAGTTTAATGTTCGTAAAGTCTAAAGGGTTTCTCGGTAACATTTAACTGGTCTAATGTTTTTTATCACTCGATGAAAACTCAAAATTTGGCATTTAATCCTTATATTTTCATTATATTTTCCAACTATTTTAGATAAAACTATTACGTTGTTTTATGCCGTTTTGATATTTAAAAAGCGAGTTATACGCATTTACCCGTAAAGCCAATGTCATGAATATAACGGCGACGATGTCAACAAACTGAATATGTGCACGCATTTGTATGGCAACTTGCGACAAACGTCACGTGAGCCTAACGGCAGCTTGACGCCTCACCAGCAAAACAAAATTGTGCAACCAATGAAATGCAAAATGGTCGTTTTTGCTTCACCCATCTGCAAATGTTTTACATTGGTAAATGAAATGCACGTAATCTATATAGTTAATCTAGGCCGAGTGCAGTAAAAAAGTATATTCTGTATTATCCCGCACTGTATACTTACAATTATTACGTCTGAGCTCCTGGATGTGAAACCTCGTCGTGTACTATGATACTCATCTTTATTATATATGAGTTCCTGGATATAATGCATCGCACTGTAACTCACTATTATGAGTTATTGGACTCATAGATACTATTTCTTAATACTCAAGACTTGAATTATGCTTAAACTGGGCAACGGGAATATGTTGGTGTTGTGTGCTTCCAAGAAATCCTTTCATTAGTTATTTTGAATTATTTATTCAGCTCCTGGAGATGTAACAGGTTTAATTATTAAAGCAGAGAGTGATGTAACAAAACCAAGAACAATATTAGTTTCCTGGGGCGAGCCGGCATATAGAGACAGACATGGGATAATCACTGACTACTTCGTACAGTACACAGAAATGAACGGGGTAAGTCACTTTACAATAAATACATATATTTTGAGAACTAATAAAAACATAAACACATAATTTTTTATGTGTAAATCTGTACCCTATTTCTTGTATAAACTATATGGTAAATGATGAATTGATAGACATTGCACCCATTCTTTTGTTTCAGCTCGATTTCGAAGAAAGCTCAGTTTATATTAGTCACTCTCGTGCCTGTTTTCCTAGTAGAAACAATGCAGAGTTGGCTGTTGAAAGGTCATCAAAGAACTACTAGCACTCTCTCCATTGTACTACAACCTTGCTTATTTCCCGTATATCAAATCATAATGCAACTTGCATAGATACTCCTGGAAATAAGGGTTAGAACATTAATTACTTAATAAAAATAATACCTCCACCCATGCCAGCAACATCATAAACTTTGCAATCTGCACCATCACAGTAATCAAAATTACAACCTTAGCGGCTATATTCTGACGATATATGCAAATAAAAAATGAAAATGCTGTTCATAATCTGTATAGTTTTGATGATTTCACTTTTATAATTATCTTTTATCACCATACATGAATACCAACTTATTTATTTGTTAAACTCTCGAGTGCAATGACATTATAGTAGCTGAGTGTTCAGGCATAATGATGTTTTGTTTATGAATACTGACTTCTCCATTTACAGGACGTTTCTTTGACAAGCAAGACCGATAACAAAGCAACAGAATTCTTAATCACCAATATACAACCGGGACTTTACAGTATGAAGGTAAGATCTAATAACTGCTGTACTGTCATAAAATTAAATCCTATTTGATGTTCATATTCACAAGTAGAACGGAAAGGTCTATGAATATCTTCAACAGCAGACGCACCAATCAAAGGACACAACCATAACAACAACTAAAATGTAATCAACATACAAACAATTATAAGAACAATGCTGCCACTGGGGAGTTATCTTATCATACAAGGAACTTTTGTGAATTAACGTAGTCCTACCAGAGTATTTATTACCAGCAACATTGTTACATAATCATGTACTGTTTCATAGTTTTTATACAGTGTATCGCTACGTATATTGATATCGTATATCAATGTACAGTCGTTGAAAATACCCTAACGGTGTCGCTTTTAGATATTATGCAGCCCAATTATTTATTCACATATTCTTAATGTCTCTCTCCAGAGATAAATGTAACATTTTATAGTTATATAATGAATATGTTAAATTTGCATATCAATAATGATTTAAGGTATTTGCTGCAACCAGTGTTGGTAATGGAACTGAGTTGTTCGCCAGTATTATCCTTAATCCCGGTGGTAAGTAAGAAACACATGTAGTTGTATTTAAGCCATACATTTATCAGCATGTTAACCTTCATCACAGTTAAACCTTACAATTATCATTAATCGCTTTTGTATATGATCGATCCAACATATCATTTACTCATTTACAAAACTACCAAATGCTTAACGAAAGTTCCAGACCATTGCATAATTACTTGGGGTAACGTTTATCAAATAAATCAAATACTTAAAATGCAATTGCATTTATTAGTAAAATAAGATTTAGTAAGTGACGAACATAGGCATACGGGGTTATTTTAGTTAATAATTTTACATATTTAATCTCATAATATAAACAATATAATGAAGTCTTGAAAAGACATGTATGAATTGTCTGATACATTCCAGCTCCTATTAAGATGATAGAGTCAAGTGGTACATTATTGATGCAGCCAGCGTCCACGTCAGGAAATGATGATCAGAAGCAGATAGCTGTAAAGCTTCCACTGACCCAATTTCTGTGTAACAGGAGCAATGGGGAACCAACTAAGTGGGGAGTTGTAGTATCACAGGAGAACGAGGCGACAGGTAATCATTAAAAAATATCTACATACAACAACACTTAGAGTAACTGTATTACAGGATAGAGAACTATAGGTGACGATCAATGAATATATGCACATACAGCTATCTAAAGTAACAGTATAACATGATAGTGAACTACAGGTGACGATCAATGAATATATGTACATACAGCTATATCTAGAGTAACAGTATCACATGATAGTGACCTACAGGTGACGATTCTTGAATATATGCACAAACAGCTATATCTACAGTAACGGTATCACTGGATAGTGAGCTAGAGGTGACGACTCATGACGATATGCAAATACAGCTATATCTAGAGTAATAGTATCACAGGATAGTGAACTACAGGTGCAGATTCGTGACGATATGCAAATACAGCTATATCTAGAGTAATAGTATCACAGGATAGTGAACTACAGGTGCAGATTCGTGACGATATGCAAATACAGCTATATCTAGAGTAACAGTATCACATGATAGTGAGCTACAGGTGACGATTCATGAATATATGCACAAAGAGCTATATCAAGAGTAACAGTATCACATGCTAGTGAACTACAGGTGACGTCAACGACGATATGCACAAACAACTATATCTAGAGTAACAGTATCACATGCTAGTGAACTACAGGTGACGTCAACGACGATATGCACAAAGAGCTATATCAAGAGTAACAGTATCACATGCTAGTGAATTACAGGTGACGTCAACGACGATATGCACAAACAACTATATCTAGAGTAACAGTATCACATGCTAGTGAACTACAGGTGACGTCAACGACGATATGCACAAACAGCTATATCTAGAGTAACAGTATCACATGCTAGTGAACTACAGGTGACGTCAACGACGATATGCACAAACAGCTATATCTAGAGTAACAGTATCACATGATAGTGAGCTACAGGTGACGATTCATGACGATATGCAAATACAGCTATATCTAGAGTAACAGTATCACATAATAGTGAACTACAGGTGACGATTCATAAATATTTTCACATACAGCTATATTTAATAGGTAACAATATATACATAGCTATAAACATTTATGCTTAGAATATCAGTTTAACAGAAGTATGAAGCTATCATAAATATCTACATCCATCATTAGAATAATAATATCACAGTTCAATGAAATTTAAAAATGACCATTCATGAATATGTACAGTTATCGTTAGAGTAAAACTATCACAGGAAAATTAACGTATAAGTGACCATTCATAAACATGTATATGCACGTAAATATAGAGTTTTAGCTTCATAGGGTAATGGAGCTAAAGGTAACCATTCATACACAAACTTGTTACAAAAATCATTAAATATCCTCCATTAGATACAATAATAAACTAAGTTATTTAAAGTAGGTAAAATGATAATATAAAATGATAAACTATCCTCTAATATTTTGGAGATGCCGTATTTTTAGGCTGACTTTTAAAGTCTTTTGAATGTCCTGGTTGTAGATCAGACATACAACATATAAGTTCTAACACTAGATCAATGTCACGGTCGACTAAGCGCACTAATTATTATTGATGACTTCATATTTAGATCCACCGTTCGTTGGCAGTCTAAGCGACTTTCAGAGTAAGATAAAACAGCATTACAAGAATTGGTTTGACGTGAAGGACTCGGACTCTATAAAGCCGTACATTGCCACAGGGGAGGATTGGAAACCTAATTGTCCGGGACAAAACGGTAAATATTCAGTTTCTATAAAAATGTATACATTAACAACAGAATTTTGTATATAACTAGTTATCGTGATCTCTTCAAGAGTCATATTTTTGGAAAATTAGTATACTCATATATAACCTACATTAACGCTGTTATTAGTTAAATAATATATGGAATATTATATACAGTAAGTTTTAAAGTTGCTTTTAAAGTATCACAAGGGCTCTCATAAGCACACTATTGCAGTTTGTCAAATAAAGCTGATCGTAGCATTGCAAATTGGATGAGCGTGAATTTCCATATTCCAAATCAAAGAGCCATTACGAAGAATAATGCGAATATTGAACATTCGAAGGACAGAGTATGTTAAATGCAAGTGTCACTACATAGCTGGCTTTTTGCTGTATATAATATATAAAATAAAGCATAGTTCTTCCACAAAGAAACATAGTTAAAGTATTTGTTTAACATAACCTATCCGCTCATAGCAATGGACAAGTGCGGGTATTTGATCAGTTTCGTCTTTAAAGGGAATGAAATGATACCACAATGGTTTTGTTTAAAAAATAGTCATTTCTTATCTGCACTATAACTCTTTTTAGAACCAGTGACATTTAATTGATGCATATGCTATTCCAGCTTTTTCTCTTACTATGTGAAGCAAGAAATCACATCAAAGTACTCCAACGAAAATACATAGATTGTTAGCACAAGAAGTGTATCATTGTTTGAAAATAAAAACGCAACTTTATCTGTGGTACTAAAACCATATAATATATACTAGATTTCAATATATGTAAGCTATAGATCTTTTAGTGAACAAACTTTTAAAGTTACTTCATGTGAGGAGACGAACGATTTGTATACATTGTGTGTTGTAATGAAGAATAAAGTCAACGGCCACTATTTCATTACAGGACGACGCCGCCGACGGTCAGCTGATGCTGCGTTCACACAAAATTATGAGATAGGTTCAGATGGAGATTGCTCGGGAAAAGCTCACGATAAATACTGCAATGGAGAGCTACAGCCAGGACGCAAATACAGGTGATATAAAGATATATGGAATGCACTATCGAAAATCTACTAAATATTCAGACAAATACACGTCATAGAATACGAAACGTCTATATTTTGTATATATTATTAAAATAACATGACATTATCAATAGTTTTGGTATTGTTTTTTTTTCAAATTACCAATTTGTTATTTTTAACTAAAAATCACGTATTTATCAGATTTCGATTACTGACCAAGAGGAACATACCTATAATGGATATACATGTAACCATAAAACATGTTAACGTTCCCCTGTGGCGTGTTTGCTACTGACCCGTAAAAGGCAATGGTACCTGTTGTCACATTTTTTTGTATTTCTTCTTTGTAATGGTTTGGTTGTGCTATTGTGGTTTATGTGCGCTGTGAATGTGTCCTGATGGGTATCTTTCTTCATTATTTTTGAAAGCTGATATTCCATTGAATGAAAAACATTTCTAAAGTTTAATATGATTCCAAGGCAGAGATGAATATACCTGTATAATATTTGCTTTAATTGTCTGTGCCATTGATTTTGAAATATTGTTTATAAAACACAATTTTCTAAACAGAGTGAGGACTTTTGCTTGTACATTATTGGGTTGTACAGAAACTGATTATTCCGAGCCTATAGCCACAGGTTAGTGTTTTGCTTAATCACGTCAGGATACTTAGTTTGAGCATTATAAATTTAATATTTTATTACAAACACATAAGTTATGTTGAAACTAAATATATTACGGATCAGCAGCTCAAAATATTTGCTCAACATATCCAGTCTCTTATACAATATTTCTGAAGTGTTGATGTTTCGCATTGACTATGCAAACATTAATTTCAATGAAAATAGTTGACACTGAAAAGAGGCGTCAATGTTAATGTTTAACATTAATTCGTATACATCAAATACAATAAGAACAAGTAGAACATTGTTAAACATAACAATAATTGTAAAGACGTACGAGAAAGTTAAATTAAAATTATAAAATACAAATTCGTACTCATGAACCATATGTACTCTTATATTACCGCTAAAAAGAACATGTTAAAGGATAGTGCTAGGAGGCATATATGATATGTCACTAACTTAAATATGAAGTTGACAGTTTTAGCTATAGATTGTAGTACTGGTGTTGACTTCAATAATGTCACATGTGTAATTTTCGTAAAACCTTTTAAAACAGCAGTTTATTGGTATGATAATTGATGGTAATTTCCTCACATTTTCAATAACAATTTATAACATATTTTTGCCAAAAAACTGTAATTACCGTACTTTTATTGTAAGATTTTTGTTTTACATTTGCTCTTTGATTCTGTAATTACTGAACATGACAAGTAGTTATGGCCCTTTGGTTATACAGCGTTTTGTATGTTTGTTTATATTGACTTCCTTACACTTGTTTCTACCCAAGCACACTTCGAGCGTAATTTGTCTGAGTCGTAATAATGTTTCAAAATCGAAATAAAATAAAAAAAAGTTTATATTACAGTTTCCTCTTTGATTTTGTAACGATCTGAAGGGGTAAAAAATAATGTTAGAAAAGTCCTCGTAAATTTTGAAGTGATGACAACGTAAGAGCGGGGCTGGGCTCGCCCGTAAACGAGGCTTAAGTTCCCCAGTTGGATTTTGCTACTACAGAGAGTTTCCATTTCGTGTCATCTGTTTAATGTTTGAGTTCTTCAATTATAGTTACAATTATCATATGTATATGTAATGTTTTTGTGTTGTGTTGTCACCCTTTGACTGCTCTTTTTAGATTTAGATTTTCTTATTTTCTCCAGGAAACAGGAATACGCTGGTGCCAGTTATTGTTGGTGTCGTATCTGCTATTGTTGTTATCACAATGGTTGCTGGTTCGTTGATCTACTGGTACACACGAAGACGAAAAACAGGGTAATGGTCACTTACTTAACAAATAGTTCACATATAGGATTATGTGAATAATTATTGATAAATACTGATAAAAGAGGTTTAGTATGTCTTTGTTTGTTGTTTAAACATTTAAGATGACTTTCAGATTTCTTGCGAAACATTTGCTAAGTAATAAGGGGCAGCACATAATACTACTTCAGTTTGTATGTTGGTAATTTGCCTCCCTTTATATTAAAATAATAATATAATTTACTACCGATACCCAAATATAGCTTTGAGCACTAAAAATCGTGGTATAATTATATGGCTTGCTAGTACCCATGTGGCTTTGAATTGTTCTATACGTAATTGTATTTATCAATTCATTGATGAAAGAGTCTTTTATGCATAATTATAATTATGTATATCTATTTCACGATGTATGTGCTATTGTGACTTCTACGTTCCGTTTATATTTATTGTTTTAGCATATTGTTATTTGATAAGCTGATGCAATGATCGGTTAAAAAAATATACAATGTCGTTAAAGTATAATCTGTTCACATCTAGATTCAAATGCATTTGGAATAATGAAACTGAAATGAATCAATAAAATCACATGAGACAAAACATTTCCTGAAATTAGATTAACCCAGCTTATTCTATTTTTTCTTTTCGATGGATAGTACTAGTTTAAATCAGGTCATGCAAATTGCCTAGTATCATCTACTATAAAATATCAACAGTTAATGTGTTAGACAGTTAGATAAATAAAGATAAGATAAACAAAGATAAATATACATATTTGACAGAGGTAGGTTTTATCGTAAACAACATTGCACATCTTTAATTAAAGCATGGAAAACCATATATATATGTAAATAACATTTCTATAATACACTTAAGGAACAACGGACCAAATCTAGGAACCGGAGAAAGTGACACTGATCAAAACGGACCATACATGGAACTCGATGATGTCACAAGAGTAAACGATTATGATAAAATCAGGATTAATGCCAATGACAGTTCGCGCAATACCTATCTGGAATTAAACCGACCACAATCTGACGTGCATGTTTATGAACAAGCTGGCGTACAGGAAAATGGAATAACAAAACCAGGTCTGTTGCTTTACGAACATTGTTTTACTTAATATCTTAGTTAGCGTATTAAATAACACTGGTGAGTATATAAACTGTAGAAAACAACAAGTGGTCAGGAAGTACATGATATGTTTTTGCTGCTCCCGCCGGAGGTCAACGGTTCGATATCGGACTAGAGCCAGTGGCCTCATGTCAAAAGCAGTAGTCAATTCTACCGAGGGAACTAGCTTTAGAGTGGTTCATGTAATCTCTACTTTACAATCGGGTTAAAAATGACTACCTACACATAAAACAATACAACATATTTTAGCAAAATAACTGAAGCAAAACAAAGGTATCTATTATCCATATTTGAACAAAGCATCTGTATCATTGCGCTATGTTATTAATTACAGATGATCGTCTCTCTAACCTTAAGGTGCATACATATACGACACTCGCAAAGATATTAGAGAGACTGACACCAGAAGATGATGATGAAACTTGGTGGTCGTATATCCTAAACAACTATGACTTGGACATCAGTAGGAAGGAGATGAGACAACTTGGTACCATTAAGTTTTGAATAAAAAACTTGTATAGTAATCGAATGTATTGTGTGTAATAGCACATTTTGGGAATAAATTAACTAAAGTAAAACTATAATGAGATAAAGCTTACATTGAAAAAAACTGTTTGTGTATTACACTAGACACATACGCATGCTGCTGCATTTGTGAGAGTAATATGGTGCTATGGTGTGGATGTGAGCTATGGTGTGGAAGGAGAGCTATGGTGTGGAGGAGCGAGGAGGTTATCGAGTGGACGGGGAGCTATGGTGTGGAAAAGAAGCTATGGTGTGGAAAGGGAGCTATAGTTTGGAAGGGAACCTACGATGCGGAAGGAAAGCTTTTGTGAGGAAGGATCTGGTTAGGAAGGGGAGCAATGGTGTTGAAGGGGAGCTGTGATGTTGAAGTACAGCTATTGTGTGGAAGGGGAGCTACGTGCGGTACGAAAGCTATTGTGTGGAAGGAGAGCCATGGTAAGGAAGGGGAGCTATGGTGTGGAAGGGGAGTCATGGTGTTGAAGGGCAGCTATGATGTGGAAGGTGAGCTACATTGCGAAAGGAAAGCGATTGTGTGGGAGGAGAGCTATGGATAGGATGGGACGCTATGGTGTTGAAGGGGAGCTGTGGTGTGGAAGGGTAGCTACAGTATGCGGGAAGGAATGCTATGATGTGGAAGAAGAGCCTTGGTAAGGAAGGGGAACAATGGTGTTGAAGAGGAGCTATGTTATGGGAGGGGAGTTATGGTGTGGATGGGGAGCTATGGTGAGGAAAGGGAAATAAGGTGTTAAAGAGGCAGCTATAGTGTGGAAGGAGAGCTATGGTGTGGAAGGGGAGCTATGGTGTGGAATGGAAGCTATGGTGTGGAAGGGGATCTATGCTGTGGAAGTGGAGCTATGGTAAGGAAGGGCAGCTATGTTGTAGGAGGGAAGCTAAGGTGTGGATGGGGAGCTATGGTGAGGAAAGGGAGCTATAGCGTTGAAGGGGAGCTATGGTGTTGAAAGGGAGCTATGGTGTGGTAAAGAATAGGAGCTATGGTGTGAAATTGGAGCTATGGTGATGAAGGGGAGCTATGATGTGGAAGAGGAGCTATGGTGAGGAAGGAGAACTATGGTGTGGAAGTAGAGCTATGTTGTGGTATAGAATAGGAGCTTTGATATGGATCTGGAGCTATGGTGTTGAATGTGTGCTATGGGGAGCTATGTTGTTGAAGGGGAGCTATGATTTGGAAGGGGAATTATGGTGTGGATGGGTAGCTATGGTGTGGAAAAGGAGCTGTGGTATGTAAGGGAAGCTATAGTGTGGAAAGGCAGCTATGGTGTGGAAGGGCAGCTACGGTGCGGAAGAGGGGAGCTATGGTATGGAAGGAGAGTTATGGTGAGGAAAGGGAACTATGATGTAGAAAGGGAGCTATGATATATAAGGGGAGCTATGTTGTGGAAAAGCAGCTATGAAGTGGTAGGGGAGCTATGATGAGGAGGGAAGGGAGCTATGGTGTTGAAGGGAAGCTATGGTGTGGAAGGAGAGCTATAATATGGAAGGAGAGCTATGATGTGGAAGGGGATTTATGATGTGGAAGCACAGCAATGGTGTTGAAGGAGAGCAATGGTGTGGAAGGGGAGCTATGGTGAAGAAAGGGAGCTATGGTGCGGAAGGGGAGCTATGGTATTGAAGTGGGATATAGTGTGGAAGGGGAACTATGGTGAAAAAAGTGAGCTATGGTGTTGAAGGGCAGCTATAATGTGGACGTAGAGATATGGTGTTTAAGGGGAGCTATGGTGAGGAAAGGGAGCTATGGTGTGGAAGGGAAGCTATGGTTTGGAAGGGAAGCTATGGTGTGGAAATGGAACTATGGTATGGAAGGGGAGCTACGATGAGAAAGGGCAGCTACGGTACGGAAATTAAACTATGATGTAGAAGGGGAGTAAAGGTGAGGAAAGTGAGCTATGGTGTGGAAAGGGAGCTATGGTATGTAAGCGGAGCTATGGTGTGGTAAAGCAGCTATGGTGTGGAAGGGGAGCTATGGTTAGGAAAGTGAGCTATGTTGTTGAAGGGCAGCTATGGTGTGGAAGGAGAGCTATGGTGTGGAAAGGGAGCTATGGTGTGGAAGGGGAGCTATGGTGAGAAAAGTGAGCTTTGGTGTTGAAGGGCAGCTATAGTGTGGAAGGCGAGCTATGATGTGGAAGGCAGCTATGGTGTTGAAGGGGAGTTATGGTGAGGAAAAGGAGCTTTGGTGTGGAAGGGCAGCTATGTGAAGAAAGGAATCTATTGTGTGGAAGGAACTTTTTGTGCAGTATGGAAGGGGAACTATGGTGTGGACTTGCGGGGTCTATGGTGAGGACGGAAGGGGAGCTATGGTGTGGAAGGAACCTATGGCGTGGAAGGGTAGCTATGGTATGCAGGATTTATGCCCTATTTGTGTTGATGAATATACATAATTATGGCGGAATCTCCCTTCATTTCGTCTTCTTCTGTTGAACATGCATTTATAATTTTGGAAACATTTCTTTGAAATGGATACGCTATTATGTTTAACTTGTGGTTAAATTCGTTATTCATGAATGAAAGAAACAGAAACATTTCCAGCCAATGTCTTCATTAATAAAACAATTCAATACAATTCTCATTTAAAATAATTTTATGAAAAATATTGATGAATAGAAAGTCGATTGTATTTTTTTGTGTGTATCTAATTCAACATTTCCCATCTAACAGAATATCCAAAACTGACGACGATAAAGTTATGGAAAACTCGTTATAACTTGTAAATTTTAAACTTATAAATTGTTCTTGCGATTGAAGATACAATGGAAGTTTGCTTTTCAGAACACACTAACCAACCAGGCATGCATTTGCTGGACTTGCTGGATGAGAGGGGATACACGCAAAGTAACATCGAAGAAATGTTTATCAATTTAGAAATGAGAGATGCACTTCATGTTTTACGGAACTATTAGCGGAGTTGCACTTTTATGTTTCAATCAATTAAAAAGAAACGCTTCTTTAAAAAGATCAGTGCCATATATACATTAGTTTTTTTCGATTGGTATTGCAATATATAAATCATTTTGCAACATCTCAAATGCAAGAAATACAAAGCGATTACCTTGAATCCAAAGAAGACATTGTTATTTCATGCTTTATTTGGCAATATAACTATTATAGGAATTTATGTGGTCAAACTTGTCTCAATTATCACGATTTGTAAGAAAATGAACCATTTTCATTTATCCTTTGAAAGCATAATGTGTGCAGAAATTGTAACATAAACACCAACCAGGCGTAGAGGTCTGACATGTTAATACAGTATGTCTAACTACGTAGTTGAATTATATATATAAACCACATGTTTATTGCTTGTTTATTATATGCATGTTGATTTAGATGTCATGCATTTGAAATAATTGTTATTGATAAAGGCCAAGAGACAAAGTTGAGAAAAGATTATTGATTTATACAGTGATACATATAACGTTCTGTAGAGTATTACATTAAACGAACGATATTATTGTGTTGACGGATTAGAACAATTTATGTATTTTTATTTATTAATAGCGCATAATGATATGCTTTTGTTAAATGAAAACACTTTAATTGCCTCTTTATATCGTACAAAATGATTCTTAACATAAACAGTAAAACATGCTAATCAGAAAATAACATAATTTTTATTGTACTTTTAGTAAATAAAAGTTAAGTAATTTACAATTGTGTATTGCTAATTGAACAATATCTGTATAACGTATCTCTAATTCATTCCTCTACTCCATTTGCTGTTTTTCCCAATGGCATCTGTTTACATTGCTTTGATTGTTGGAAAAGAGAGGATTCCCGAATTTCGTTAAATTTTAAAGCGGGTTTTTCCATGACCAACTGGTTTAACGAATCCCTATAGAACATGCGTTCGAGCCTAACACAGTTCTAAACAATTATTAGAGACTTATTTCTATATATAACATGTTATGTGTTGAAAACCCATTAAACCCCGTTGCAAAAAGCAACAACACCACAATGGTCCTTTAAAGTTAAATATCCTTGAAGTTCTTAATAAATGAATATTTAATTTAATATTCACTTAACACTTTGCACGATTGCGTAAATCGATTAAAATATACATGTATTAAAAGGAATACTTAAGTATAAGTTTAATATATACTAACTCAAAAAAGAAACTGTACATGGTGCATCTGCTTATAAAATCTCCCATTTCGTATATATCAGTAGTTGTATACTACGACAGTTTGTTACTACACAAATTGTGTATTTATTGAACGACTAGACAGTTAATATCATAGTTATGGTTTGTACTTAAATGTACACATTTCAAATAAAAACTATGTATAGTTTCTTTTTTGAGGTAGTGAGTTAGTATATATGCTGAAAGTGTTTGATCGAATGCATTATAATGAATTATTGCCTTATGATAAAAAGCGTTTATTTTGCATCTGATTTTCAGACCAATAGCTAACAATATAAAAGTCTACTTATATGTACTTTGTTTCTTTTAAATATGTGTATAAATGTTATTAAACGGAAACATCTATTACATACATTAGATTTATTATACCCAGCTTAACATATATTGTTTTATTTGTTATTTGATGAAACTACTTTATTTTGATAAACAACACATGAGCCTGTTTTGTATTTATGCTGATATAAAGGCGAAACTTACATACAAACAACAGACAAAATTACATATGATGTTTATGACTATTTCTTATAACAAAGATATAAAAAGTCATTTAAGGATTCTGTAAGGTATTTCAGATTCGTATACTATTTCTCCGTAAACACTAAATACCAAGAACTGGGATTTTTATCATCCTTATTCACATTTCTAGTGTTTATTTAACCATGCCACTATAATTATTCCCGATAATCACCACGCTGGTTGAAAAGTAAACCCGAAAATAGTGATCTACGATCCCAGTAATTACATAAATATAGGTATGTCTGCCGAATGCAATGCTTATTAAACGGTATTAAACTGTGTTACCTCTCTGTAACCTCTCTGTTATATCTTTGTAACCACTCTGTAACATCAGTAACTTTCTGTCATCTTTCTGTAACTTCTCTGTTACTCTGTAACTTCTTTGTCACCTCGCCGTAACCTCTCTATAACCTCTATATAACCTGTCTGTGGACGTTTTACTTTGACTGAAGTAAATTCAATATAAGTTGTTATACATTTGTGTTACCAGCGACCACATATTATCAAAAGGCAAACAGTTTAGAAAAGAAAATGGTCGACGTGGAACGAAGCAGACAGAGCACTTTACTCTGATTTAGTGGAAAATGATAAACAGAAACAAAAACAAAATGTATTCAATGATGGCCAGAATAAAAAACATTGAAAAACAACAAAATGGGAAAGAAGTGAAAAGAAAGATAATGAAATTACACTAGAAGTGTGAGAGAAATACCTCTGTACATTCATAATTTTAATCTATCATTTGCTCTGTGAGCGGACCTTGTCCACTGCTGTGTACATTTATATTTCAAGAAACGTGTGCAACATTCACGCGTTCCTTAAACTGCACACACACATTTAGTGAAATATACTAAAGTGTTGTCTACTGCATATAGACAACACACTAAAATACTATTAATGACGCGTTTTTTTAAGAAGCTTCATGACTCCCCGTTTTCTGCCGTGGGCGTTTATCGGAAAAAGACGGATATAAATTTGTAAACAATACCCATTCTTAATTATTGAAAATAAGGTACTTTATATATATTCTTTCGTTGGCAAAGATTATCGGTGGTCAAATACGCATGTAATCTATCATCTGGAAGAGTATACATTAAAAACAAAAACGACCGTTTCGGAAGTTAAACTAGCCTTTTACTCTCCCTCTGTTTAACACATATTACTCACATATTTTCATGTTCTACTTATAATATTTTGTTCAACAGTTAATGAATAAATAGGTTACGTGTCATCACTTGTTTCAGATCAAATATTTCCTGACTGATACACCTGCTCCTCAGGTTTGACAAATTCGTCTCGCCAATACCACTGAGTATAATATTTTCCATGCATACAACATTTCGTATTCGTACAAAGGCATTCATCTGTTATTAAAATACATTAATAAAGGTAGTCCCAGGGAACGATATATTTTTGTTTTAAGACTCTAACATGCATAGCGTCATAAACTACGTCAGTCTAAGCAAAGACCACGCAATTATTCCTTGGCTATTCCGAAACGCAAGGAACTTTAAATGATTTCTGCAATAATTCAAAATCAAATATATGTATACTTTTCGGTCAGAATTTATTATTGAAAACATTTTTATAGATTATATTGATGGATTTTTTCACCCATAATATGCACGTCAAGGTATGGTTTCTGTTAATACTTCAGATCTTTGCTATGGTACATTGGGTTGGAATTTCAATTTCGGTGGTGTAGACAATAAAGAACTAATTACATTATAAAATTACTGCGTAATTGAAGTAGTTCGGTATATATCACTAGATGAGTAATGTCCATAAGATTTGTATATCAATAGCACACCTATCTTGCACAGTGTGGATGAACTGGGGTCGTCTTTCTGCACGTGTTATCTTTTAAATTTGGACTTCTTTATCCATTATTTTAATGGTCAAAATTACATACTTTTATTCAGTGAAATATTATTTGTGTACACTTTAGCACCAGTCGTTTTTATGGTGACACGTTATATCTTTTATATTACTTAGCAAATTGTTTTGTTATAGTTAACTGTAAAAAAGAAGAAAATATTTGACTTAATTGTGAGCCGTTGAAAGCCAATGGAAATTCAATGCATTCAATGTGTATTACATGCTGTTGAATTTCTGACACATTTTATGTGTTTTTAGTCAATGAGGCAGCTTATTACTATTATACAAATATTTTTAGATATCATATCTAAGTAATATCCAGTTATATTTAGTAACACACATATTGACTCAATGTTGTTTTTATTTCTAGTCTCTCACCCAAACGTTAAAAGTGGTTTTATTTACTCTGGTTTTTAGATTTGCTTAAAATGCTCCTATCAATGATAGGGGGGTTTAGTTTAAATATATCTTATTACTTGTATTATAAAGAATGAATATCACCTGAGAATACATATTAATTTCTCGCAAACCGGATAAGGATATTTGCATTTTTACCGGGGTTAGTTTCTATCTCCCCCTAGGGTCGAGATAAAATTCTCACGCTGTGACGTTAGAATCATCCAGATGACGTAAATCATATAATTAAAAATCTTAAAATATATTTAAATGTCTTAAAAGCAATCATTGTAAAATCTACAATGACAAAATTAATGAAAATTCTGTCCCTTGGGATAACTGTTTCCGCGGGCGTTTTCGTACCGGTGATGGTATTTGCTTCGTATGAGAGAGAGAGACCGACCGAATATACTGAAAGGATAAAGAAACGCTTAGTGAATTTTAGAGTCATATTATCAAAATATTGTAAGCGATGTTTAGTTTTGAAATGATTTTGTATGTTAAAATATTTCATTCATGTTTGCGTCAATAATAATGATCGTATTGACAAAATCATCATTAAATACCTTAAGATACATATTCTAAAATGTAATGATGCTTACAATAATTTGATGATGATAATCTTTATCCTTTGAGTATAAACGACACGTCTGTTAAACCGCACACGTGTGCACGTACATTAAACATAAACGCACCAGACAGGCAGACAAACATACACATATACGGACATTGCCGATCAATAATAAACAATCCAACAACATTTAATATATATTTCAGGAAATTCATATAATATTTAAGAGTATATTTTTTGTTTGTCTTATTAAAAATGTATGTGACAGGAATTGCGCCTCTCTGTTTATCGGTTGTGTCGGTGCCAGAACATCTGTGAGCATAATATTATAAGTATCTTCCAACGTTCTATTACAAATGCAGGGACTCCAGTTTGCAAATCATTTGGTTACTGTATGTTATATTTGTCTGATAGTGACAGTTTATTTAGATTAATATTATATGAATTTGTCTTACAATTTTCATCTAATATTTATCTAAATAAATTTTCAATAAATACATCTAGTTTATTACCTTTTTTATACTTTGTCGTATATAGGAGTTATACAATGAATTTTAAGTGAGGCCCGAGTGATCCGTGTTAGACATACACAAATAGCCTTACACATGTTCATACATTGTTTTGGCAGCTGTGTATTTCAAACATGAAAATGATAATAATAATATCAAATGATAATTTAAATTAGAATAATAGAGAAAATGATAATAAAATGAAAATAATAATAATAACAGTAAATAATAATTGAAATTAAATAATGAAACTGACACATTTATTTTCCTGTTTTGGCAGATGCGCATTTCAAACATACAAGTATACTACTACTTCTACTACTACTACTACTACTACTACTACTACTACTTCTTCTACTACTGTTGCTGCTGCTGCTGCTACTACTACTTCTACGACTACTTCTACTACTAATCTGCTTGTGCTGTTGATGCTGCTGATGCTGCTGCTGGTAATTATTACAATAAATTGTAATTTAAATTCAAACAATCATTAAAATGGTATTGATATGAATGTGATAATAATAATAATCTGTTTTCTCATAGTATCTTTATGTAAAATTCTAAGTCCCTTAACTATAAATATTTGCTTCTTAATTCTCATCTTTATTCAAACCCCTATACATAGGGATAGCCTATGCCAAACATGAACAAATATAACAAATCGGTTCTAAGACAACATTTTTGTAATATCCAATTTTTGCCCTTGTGTGGACCCTCCTGACTACTAGTCACGGCTGGATTTCTTGAATCTGCCATTCATTAAATGAAAATATTCTCAGTGTGGTGTTTAATATGTAACTGTAGGCCATGTCTTACATATCTCACGGCTATATTTCTTGAATGTGTCAACCAATAAATGAAGATATTTTCAGTGTAGTGTCTAAGATGTAACTATAGGCGTTGTCTTACAGATCTCACGGCTAGATTTCTTGAATCTATCAAACATTAAATGAAGATGTTTTCAATGTAGTGTCTAATATGTAACTATAAGCCTTGTCTTACAAATCACACGGCTATATTTCTTGAATATGTCAACTATTAAATGAAGATATTCTCAGTGTTGTGTTTAATATTTAAATATAGGCCTTGTCTTACAAATCTCACGGCTAGATTTCTTGAATCTGCCAATCATTAAATGAAGATATTCTCAATGTAGTGTTTAATATGTAACTATAGGCATTGCATTACAGATATCACGTTAGATTTCTTGAATATATTAACCATTACATGAAGATGATTCTCAGTGTAGTGTCTAATATGTAACTATAGGCGTTATCTAACAGATCTCGCGGCCAGATTTCTTGTATCTGTCAATCATTAAAGAAGATATTCTCAATGTAGTGTCTAATATGTACCGGGTAACTATAGGCCTTGTCTTAGAGATATCACTGCTAGATTTCTTGAATCTGTCAACCATTAACTGAAGCTATTCTCAATGCAGTGTCTAATGTTTAACTATAAACCTTGCCTTACAGATCTCACTTATAGATTTCTTGAATCAGCCAATCATTATATGAAGGTATTATCAGTGTAGTGTCTAATATGTAACTGTATGACTTGACAAAAGATCTATTCAACTATTTACAGTTTACTGTTTCAAACCCTAGTGAGTTGAACTAACTGTTGTTCAACACTATTTTAATAATGAAACCGGCTGTTCAGACAACGTGTCTGGACAGCATACGTTTGAGTTTTGTTTCAAACTCAAACCAAAACTGTAACTAACCTAATGCACATGAAACAAAACCAAGTTTCAGCACGAAAAAAAAGTTATTGTTTGAGAGCGTTTCAAACTAATAACAAAACTGTATGCTTGGAACAATGAATAGTTCCAGCATAAATATGCATATATACGTTTGGAGACTGCTCATAACCCAAGTCTTCGAACTAAGAGAAAAATCCAGTTCCAGCACAAAACTAACCTGAAGCCGTCTTAGATTTTTTTTCATCTAAGATATTCAATATTTTCTTAACTTTTAATCATAAATCGATATTTTCATCTAAGATTAATACTTATTTTAAGTGTTATTCAGAAATCATCTAAGCGATTAAATCATCTAAGACTAGAACGTTGTTCGTCTCCACTGTAAGATAGCTCTGAGGTGTATTAACTTTTTAAGAATTTTTTTTAAACCTGTGACTTTGTTAAAAGGAATGATACATACAACAAATAATGTATTTGAGCACGATTTCAGCATAAATGTGTCACTAGACTTTATCGACTGCTACTAAAGATATACGTTTTGTTTTGATTTACCTATATTCTTTATTTGTAGTTGACCTATTTCTTTTTTATATATACTGACAGTATTTTAATGCGGTTGCGTCTGTCTGTCTGTCTGCCTGCCTGCCTGCCTGCCTGCCTGCCTGCCTGCCTTGCCTGCCTGCTTGCCTGCATTGCCTGCCTGCCTGCCTTGCTGTTTTGTGTTCGTTCGTTCGTTCGTTCGAATATTAAGCAGCATGTTTACGCCATCGAGGGCTAACAAGCAACCAGTTAACCACTTTTTCCTGGGATCCAGGAAGGTCAACTAGTACTCAAGAACGCCTATATCTGCAAGTAACTGATGACTTTCCCAGTTGAATCAGCGGTGTGATACAGATGACAATGAGGCGCAATGCTGTTATAAGTCAATCATCACAGAGACTATGGCTGGGTGATATGTCACTTTTGGTCGAGGTTGAGTGTCGAGTAAGAAGGTTGAGTTTCGAGTGAGAAAGTTGAGTGTCGAGTAAGAATGTTTATTGTCGAGTAAGAAAATCGATTGTGGAGAAAATCGAGTGTCGAGTGAGAATGTTCAGTGTCGAGTGAGAAAGTAGACTGTCGAGTAAGAAAATCAAGTTTAAAGAAAGTCGAGTGTCGAGTGAGAATGTTCAGTGTCGAGTGAGAAGTAGAATGTCGAGTAAGAAAATCGAATATTGAGTTAGAAAGTCGAGTGTCGAGTAAGAAAATATGTTTGGTCGTTAAACACTCAATTAGATAGTAGGATAGTTTCGTGTTTACAACCATTTCCAAGAGTCTGTCATTTGAGTTAAAACTTGTGCAGTGTTTTCCCTCTGTAAGTCGGTTTGACCAAGAGGGTGAGATTTTTCTATCACGCAAGAATTCTGATGATGGATATTCTTACTCGACACTCGACTTTCTTAATCAACACTCGGTTTTCTAACATGACATTTAGACATATGATTTTCAATTCGACACACCATTTTTCAACTCAATAGTTAGAACTCCTATTTAAATTCCAACTGAACATATTTAATAAACTTTTGTTTCATATACCTTACTATATTCTAGGAAAAAAATGTATTTTTCTCTGTATTTTAAAACTGTTATGTGGGTTCAAAATAAGGAAGAAACTGATGGTTTTCAACTAAAAATCTACCTCACATACAACAATACTTTTTTTAAAACTAATATCATATTGATGAGAAACTCAATTATCAATTTGTTTTGTAAACAAACTCATTAATATCTCTGTGTCATTAGCTTTGTTTTTGTACCCCACCATGGGTAAAACCTTACTTGTTTATCAGTGTATCTTTATATAGCATAGTCTACTGCTAAGTGTTATAGTTGTAATAAAAAGTAGTAAAACAACCTTATTTTTTTATAAAACATTTAATTTTTTTTTAAAATATTTGACCTTCTCGAATATTTTCTCTCGATAATGTCTTGTGATCATATCGCTTTTAAAATCATAAAATCAATAAAGTATTAATATATATTTAATATATATATCGACTTTCTTACTCGACTCTTGATTTTTTTTACTCGACTTACTAACTCGACATTCGCCTTTCTCACTCGACATTCTTACTCGACACTCGACTTTCTAACTCGCCTGTCCATACCCGACACTTAATTTTCTAACTCGACACTCGACAGTAAGAAAGTATCAATCCCATTTACAAAGAATAGTATATACAAACTATATCATCATACTAGTTTCAATGATCTTCTTTTCAGTTCAATTCAATGGAATTACATTATTCCATTTTCCGTTTTGTTTAATCATTAAATTGGGTCCACCTTGAATGAGTGGTCCAAGACACTACCGGCAAATGACCATAATGTCTTATGGAAGGACAATGTTTCTACTCAGACTTACTCTGTTGTATTTCCAACGGTACCAGTGGATATGCCATAGATAATTATGTTATGTGTTGAACATGACATTAAATCCCATTAAAATATCCTCATATTATCAAACTTAATTCATATTTGTAGTAAATATTTGCTTCATGTAAAATAATATTTCAATTTCATGTAGTGAGCCCTGAAGTTGAATGGTCACAAATGGTAAAGACGGGCCCTGTTCGATAATTTTGTCGCGTGTTTGACTATCAATCCAGGGGTCATGAGTTTGAATACCCGCCAGTAGTCTACAACATATTTTCCGTGATGATTGATAAACGACTATCCGTTTCATTGTTATTCGTCTCTCACCTCAGTTTCAAACGAATTATGGACAAGTCGTCGAAAAGAAAATCAGTCCCACATTTCGAGACAACTCGTCCCGAATTTCACAACAACTTGCCCCTATTAAAAACCCCGTCCAATCAAAAGAAAAGTCGTCCCAATTGATTATTTCCTGTACCTTAGCAAACGGGAAATATATCAGTTAATTGCGTAGATTGGTCGTCTGTTAACACTTACTTAAAATGTATTTATTTCACTTTGATTGTGATTGATGTTATTATATTCACGTGATCACGTGACACAATGGCGCGAAAGGTCGCACAATTTCTGGTCTGACTAGAATGACGATTTTTGCAATGTTTTAGAAGTATAATTTCATTAAAAAGAGGATAATGGTGTAATAAATGGACTAATAATTGATGCTGTGCATTTTAAAGTGTAAAAAACGTTAGACTAAAGTGTAATTTTGTGATTTAAACGGATTTTTACATGAACAAAGGAGAACAATAGATAACACCTATTTGTACAACATGCGAGTTTTCGTGCGTAAAGGTAACATTCTTTGCATTGTTCTGTAGTAGTGTTAACGAGGTATTCGACTACCTACATATATTCGATACCTACAGTCCGGTTTACATGAATAAAAAATTGTTGTACTTTAACATGTAATAATATTGCCAAATGCCAAAGCACAAAAGACTGGCCACCAAATTAAATGTTTCTCCATCTACGCCAAAGAATACCAACAGCATCGATAAAAAACGTACTTATTCACCAAGCACGCCTAGTCCGGTCAGTTCAAATCCATTAAAAAAGTCAAAGAACCCCGCCGAAATGGAAATATTCCTTGACACTATTGCTGAATCGTCCGAGGTTCGATTCCCAAACACACCACAAACAGTAGCATTGTCGGACAGCGACATGGCAACCATTTCAAAAATGTAGCTTCGGATGTACGAGATGAGCTAAAACATTATATAGAAGAAACAGTAAGTACAACTATGAAATCTCTGACACAATCCGCGGCAGACATTGTTTTTTCTTCGTTTACAAAGAAGGTTGAACAGCTAGAGAAGGACAAAATTCAAATCACTGCAGAAGTGAGCACCCTCCGCAATCAGGTCGATTACCTTGTATCCAAATGTGCGTCACTCGAATCTGCACTAGACGAATCAGAACAGTACTCCCACCGCAACTGTCTCAGGATAAGTGGTATTCCGGTCACCGCTGCTGAGGATATTGTGCTTGACATTGTCTCAAAGTGCAACACTCAAATTAATCTCGTTGATATTGAACGTTCCGACAGAGTAAAATATATAGATCACGAGCCAACTACATCGGTGCAAAATCAAAGCTAAAGGAAAGTAGTTTATATAGAAATGTGTTTATAAACGAAGACCTGACCAAAAAACGAAGCAACGTTTTTTATGAATCGAGAAAACTAGTCAAGCAAAATATTTTGAAGAAAGCATTTTTAAAAGACGGTCGCATCTTTGGGAAAAATAAGCACGACCAGAAACATCCGATCCACTCACTGGGTGACCTTCAGCAGTTTTTAATTACATTTCATATGGTACATTGATATTAAAGTAGTATGTTTTTCCATACTTAAATAGTTAAACACCTAATGATAAATATATATGCAACCTTTTACAAATTTTATTGAAACTTAATTTATAAATTAATAAAACACCAGTTATACAACCTTATAACTGGCTGCTGTCATCTACTCTCATATTTACTATTTGTTTACAACAGTGTTCATTCAAATTAACCAGCCATTCTTCAAATATTTACTACGCCTTGAAAAGTGCGTGCATTCGTTAGTTGTGTAGAATGTCGAGTAAAAAGTTTTATTTGCATATACATATACAGTATTACATTTCATATGTGACTGGTACATTGATATCAAAATAGTATGTTTTGTTCCATACTTAAATAGTTAAACACTTTACAATAAATATGTATGTAACCTTTTTACACTTTTTATTGAAAATTAAAAATTCATTAATAAAATCAGCAGTAATACAACCTTATAACTAGCTGCAATCATCTACTATCATATGAACTGTTTGTTTACAACAGTGTTCATTCAAATTAGACCGCGGCGTGGTCTAGTGGTAGAGCGTCCGCCTCGCATGCTGAAGGTTGTGGGTTCGATCCTCGGCTGGGTTATACCAAAGACTTTAAAAATGGTACTAGAAGCTTCCTTGATTGACGCTCAGCATTTAGAGGAGAGTTCTAGGTCTGGTCGATCCGGTGTCAGTATAGTGTGACTGGGTGGGGTATCATAACATGTGTCTGCGGCATGAACCTCCAGTGTGACAGCGCTCAGAATACTGTCTCAAGTCGAGACCGTCGCGATATGACTGAAAAATTGTTGAAAGCGACGCGAAACACCATACAGCAAAAACATTCAAATTAACCAGCCATTCTTCAAATATTTACTACGCCTTGAAAAGTGCCTGTATGCATTTGCTGTGTAGAATGTCGAGTAAAAAGTTTTATTTACAAGGGACGATTGACATTTGACATATTGTTGTTTTAAGAAGAGCAGTTTTTTTTGTACTCTCTCCCAATTACTAAAATGGTTATGATAAGTCTTAATATAAACATAAATTTCTCTGATATTGTATTATGTTTCTTGATCTCTTGCTATACAAATATAAACATTATTATTTTTTATAACATTTATAACATTTATATAACACATACATGTACCTAATCGCACTCACTGATTGTTGTCGTCGTCTTTTTTGTCGTCAATAAATACGAGGATTATATGGGCTGATAGTGAATTTGTTAATTAATGATGAAGTCGTTATCATCATCAATTTATCAGCATTTATATTTTTACAGGGCGTACATTGAAGATATTCAAAATACGCTACCTATACTTGTTCTCCACGTATGTACATATAATCAGTTGGATGTCTGGCTCAAATTTATAAATGCTTAATATATAGTGTAAATATATGTGTATTGACACCTACTTGTTATAAATTATTGAATTTTCATGTGTACATTTTGTTTTCCACTAAAGTCTTAATTATTTTTTAATACTACTTCTAAAACGAAAGTAATACGGTGACACTTTAATTTTTTTTATATAAATCATCATTCTAATTAGGCCAGTCAGTCTATTCTTTGACTTAGTATGAATGCATTTATTTCATTTTTCGAAGTCACTATTTCAATATTATTATTTATTTTATTATTAAATGAATTTTCCATCGTTTTATCTGGTTTGGTCCTGATTTATGCGGTTTGTCATCAGCGTGGTGTAGTTAATTTGTAGAAAATGAACCGGTTGTTCCAACAATTTGCTTTTTGTATGAGAAAATATCCAAATGGGTAATGACATATATTCATGGCTTGTGACAATCGGTATGTTTCACAATTGAACAAGCGGAGTATTCGGGAGACCCACTCTAAAATATAACCATTTGAAATTGTTGTTTATGTTTCTTGAGTTTATATTTACCATCGCAGGTTTCTGTTTCAAATTTACTTCTGTTTATTTATAACAAAGTTTTGTCAGTCTCCAATGTGCTATAGTCATCTTGTTATAAGTCATGATATCAGGAGATGTTGAGCCAAATCCCGGTGCTTTACTGACACTCATCTTAACAACTTGGTACCTTCTGACGATTTAGTTATTGATAACTTTGACGGATGTATCTACAGAGAAGATTGTACTTCTCATTCGGGAGGTCTTTTAACTTATGTTTCAAAGACAATTAAGTCAAAAAGACGTACGGATCTCGAAAGCAATATGGGTAGAGATTTGTTACAAATCGTCTTTCTTTTTACTTTGTAATATATATCGTTCTCCAAATACACCAGTTTGTTATTTGGACAATTTGGATATTTCTATCGAGCGTGCTTTCGAATCAAATTCCAATATTGTTATTGTCGGTGATCTAAACCAAGATTCATTGAGCAAAAGAGACTGCCACTTACGTAACAATATCACCATAAATAACATGAAAAATGTAATCGACAAACCGACACGAGTGACATATACCTCAGCAACCTTACTTGACCCTAATATCATATCCGACTCACAGTTACGAACAACTTCAGGACAAAGAGACAGACAAAAGAAAATAGCGATCAAAAGAACAAACCAAAACGATTGGACAAAATACAAACGTTTAAGGAACACGGTTAACAACTTGAAAAAGCATGCAAAAAAAACACGCTTTTTCAGCAACTTGGAACAAAATATTGCCACATCTCGAACAGATAATCCAAATCAATACTGGAAAATCCTAAGGAACTTGGTTAAAAAAAAAGTAAATACGAAACAATCCAAATACTGAAAACAACACTTACCGACGGCTCCGAAAATATATGTTTCTCAGACAATGAGAAAGCAAATTGTTTAAATGAGATTTTTTTTTCTCTATCTCTAACGTTGATGGAAGAGGGTCAACCCTACCAGAACCGAGCATACGGACAAGCAGAACAATTAACGACATAACTATATTAAAGAACGACATTGAAGACTTGATTTCTTGTTTAGGTGCGAATAAAGCTGTAGGGCTAGACTTAGTAAGTCACAGAATTTTAAAACTAACCAAGGGTACAATTTCAAAACCTTTATGTACTTTATTTAATAAGTCTGTTCGTGAGGAATCTTTTCCATGTAACTGGAAACATGCACTTGTTATGCCCCTTTATAAGAAAGGCGATTCATCGTGTGTTAGTAATTACATACCTATTTGCCTGTTAAATTGTACTGGTAAACTTATGGAACGTTATGTAAGTACATATATAATTACCTTATCTCTGACAATCTTATATATTCTAGACAATCAGGATTTTTAACTGGTCATTCCACTGTATACCAATTAATCGACAATTCAACTGACCCTAAACTTAACACTTCTATGGTCTTCTGTGATATTTCTAAAGCATTCGACCGCGTTTGGAACAAAGACCTTCTATTCAAAATGCAACAATAAGGTATAAATGGTAAAATCTTAAATTGGTTCAATAACTATCTTTCAGGTAGGATCCAATAGGTATTTGTCGTTACATCCTGTTCTCATATAATGTCCATCAATGCTGGTGTACCACAGGGGTCTGTCCTGGGTCCATTACTATTTCTAATTTGCGTAAATGACGTAGCAGACAATTTATTAAGCCTTGCACGTTTGTTTGCAGATTGCACTTCCTAAGCGAGCTCTGCTACAAATATATCAGATCTTGAAGGTATAATAAATCACGATCTAGTTATATTATCTACTTGGTCAAAACAGTGGATAGTTAAGTTCAATGCCTTGAAAACTGAAGCAATGTTACTCACATCTAAAAAAGTTCGTAATCCTTCACTAATGTTTGAAAATATTCCTGTAACATTTGTTGAAAATCATAAACACCTGGGCCTTACAATAAGTAATAATGGTAAATGGCACGCACATATTGAGAATATAATACAGTCTGCATCCAAAATTCTTGGCATGATGAGAAAACTTATATTTAAAATACGTAGGGACTCTCTTAATCAAATTTATATATCATTTATTCGCCCAATTTTAGAATACGCCTCGGTAGTGTGGGATAACTGTACCTGCTACGAGAAAGGCAACATAGAACAAATTCAAGATGAAGCTGCCAGAATTGTTACTGGCACAACAAGATCAATATCCATTTCAAAATTATATAAAGCAATTGGCTGGTTATCTCTATCAGACAGAAAAAAGTATAAAAAATTGACATTGGCTTTCAAAATAAAACATGGTTTGACACCAAACTTCTAAATAGATTTATTTCCCGAAACAAATAACAGAACAACATACGATCTTAGAAACTCACAAGATCTTGATATCATAACCAGACGAACTGAGCTCTTTGCAAATTCGTTCATTCCATCAACAGTTTTGTTGTGCAATAAACGATCAGTTACTTTAAGGGAAGCACCATTATTATCAATATATATACGAAACCTTATAAATACATGTTTTCATCAATTTTTAGTTTCAAAACACTTTAACCACGATATACGAATATTATCTGCATAGCATGCAAGACTAAGAAATAATTGTAGTAACTTAAATCATGATATTTACGTTAATCATATTGAAAATTATCCAATATGTATCTGTACGCATGGAGTGACAGATGCTGAACATTACTATTTAACTGCATTCTTTTTGTACAACAAAGAATTAAATAATTTCAAAACACAAGGTTGTTCCATCCACTGTATGTCAAAAAGCTGTTATATGGATCTGAAGATCATTCGTATTGAGACGACATAAATCTCTTTGAAAGTGTTCAAACTTTCATTCTCGAATCCAGAAGACTCAAATAATTAATTTCGTTATAGTAGTTTGTTTTTCTCCCCTGACTCTGTAACAGCTATAACACCATATCACACCGATCGCGTGAATATCAGTGACTAACCAGATAATACTTTATATATATATATATATGTGTGTGTGTGTGTGTGTGTGTGTGTGTGTGTGTGTGTTTTCTAATAATTTAATAAATAATTTCATTTAAAAAAAATATAAAAAAAATCGAATCATAAAATATGATTCCCGCTTTTCAGTAAATACCTCAACATACATTTATATGTGTGTGCGTGTATGTATGTTTGCATGTGAATGTCTGTGTATATATGTGGTGCCGGCGTGTGAGCGTATGTGTGCGTGTATCCGTGTGTGTTTGCGTGAGTACGCATGTATATTTTCTCATTAATTACACTTTATGTCCTTCATATTTACTTGCCAGGAATGAAATATATCTTAACCATCGTTAAAAATTGCAAAATATAAATGAAAGGGAACGGCCGAATCTAATGTTGAGAGAACTTGTGGCCAGACCCTTTTGCCGTAAATTGTATTTGACTTATATGCATGATAAATATTGTAATATGTGTTTATTTGGCAATAAAATATGTTTAAACTAAGTTATTATAACAAATCACGCTCGATGTATTCCCGGATAGAACCAGAACTAAGCATATATGGCTATTGTGTCCGTCTCATACATAACTGTGGCGGAGGATCAAACCCACGACCCTCTGATCGTCTGTTTGCTCTCTATGGCATAACTATTACACTAAATACTCAAATAAACAATCAAATAGTAAGAGAAGAGTGAACAATGTCAGTGTTTAAGTGATATTTTACTGAATGTATTGTATTGTTCGGTGTTTATTTTCGTTTTTAACAACTGTTCAGTGCTGGCACACATGAGTATCATGCCGAACACATGGCCTTTCGGACCACTAGACCACCGCAGCGGTTTATATTGCGACAGAAAACAGCGGAAATATCGTTTATAATCACATCACTAATTTTATAAGGACATTATCAAAGAAAACTTCTGAATTCATTTAGATACATTATGTGTATGGTATGTTTAAATAAAGAAAACAAGTATCGCGTTTCCCTGTATTTGGTTTTCCATTTCTAGTTGTAAAAGAAGAAGAAGAACAAGAAGAAGAAGAAGAACAAGACAAGAACAAGAAGAACCAGAAGAAGAAGAAAAGAAGGAGAAGCAGAAGAGGCAGAAGAAGAAGAAGAAGAAGAAGAAGAAGAAGAAGAAGAAAACTATACACAGTTTCTCATCGTAGTAAAATGTTGCAGCAATATATATATATATATTGAAATGCACATATTAAACAAATTGAGTGACTAACTAGTAACATGTACATATTTTATATACACATACATGCATACACAAACACAGATACACTACACAAACATACGTATATATATATATATATATATATATATATATATACAAACACAATATACACAAGCTCACATACCACATTGACATATTTCAATACGCATTTAAAGTAGATTATAGTACAGAAGGTATTTTCCAAACTATCACTTCCGATACTATTTTAAGATTTCGAAGTCCCAGACTTCCTTAGTTACCGAGTTAAGATTGTTTTAAAGATGAAATATTTGATCTAAGAATTATTATTTTCTTAAACGTATTTTTAGCTAAGATTTGTCTTAGTGATTTTATGAATACCACTTAAATTAAGAAATTGTTTTCATCTTAGCTAGAAACTATAACTGAGTTTATAAACAAAACTCTAAGAAGCTTTATGAATACAGCACGTGTTATGTTTGAGAACGGTTTCAAACTAAAAGCATCAGACTAAATAAATGTGCATGAAACAATCCCCAGTTCCAGCAAAATAATTATTCTTATGAGTTTCAAACACAAGCCTTCCCAAAGCCTATCGCTAGAAAGAATCTTTGTCACAGTGCACTCTCGCCGGGCGGGGATTTGAACTCACGACCCCTGGATTGATAGGCAGACGCGCTAACGACTGAGCTAATCGGGCCCGGCTAAAAACAAGAGTAAATCCCGATATCGATTTATTAGTTAATTCTAACAAAAAAAAAAGAATTTAAAAAGAATTTAAAAATGTTTATTGTCTTTTGTCCTTGTTTATTGTGAGAACTGATTTAAATCAACAAGTGATCAGTTGTTAAGAGTTATCTCTCTTTTATCACTTTTTCTCTGGGATCAAAACAATGGCGACGATACTACCCGTAGCGTGATAGTGTTCAGAAACCATTGAAAGATAAATGGTGTGTTAAAACATGTTGATTGATAAAAATATACTTATGGTATCATGTACGTTTGGCATTATTGTTTGTTAACTTGAAAGTTTGACTAAGCAGTTCATTTCTTGCCATTTAAAAACTAGAATTGGACTATTGTGTCCTAGAAGAAACCGCGGTTCTCTTGCAGCTGTTGGTAAACACTACGTAAATACAAGCAGTTGAGTGATAATTGCTGTGTCATAAACAGTATACACAAAAGTTGAGTGAAAACCCAAATTAAACATATCTACCTGAGAAATTGATGTATATTATTGAGGGGAATTGGAGCGCACTCATTCAAACTCTTATATAATTCCAGTTAGAACCCCAAAACGTAAAGCATCTCCCCTGTATAGGACACCCTTGAACAAACGTGCCGTCCGGCAATTAACTACCCAGCATACTAAGAAATTTATCAACGATTTTACATATTACAAACAAATAATGATTTAAAATAATGTTATTAATTGACCTTTATAATTGCTTTTAGGTAAAGGTGCACGCTGTATCTAGGAAAGCATATCAATGTTTGCATGGTGATTTCGTAAAATAACGATCCAAACTTTGTTCAACATAAACACATCGCCGTAATCATTGTAGAAAGTACATTTGGTCCTTTCATTAGACGTATTTTCTGCTTGCTACTGCATATTGATGCGAATATAACACAAGCAACGCGTTCAACACAAACTGTGTCGTTCTGTCAAAGTACCTCTGGGACCATATTCACAAAGCGTCTTAAATTTTAACTAAAAAAACATAACTCAATAATAGTTGCTTAGCTTAGATGAAAACACTTTCTTGATTTAAAACCACTAAGAAAAAATCTAACTTTGAAATAAGTTCACCTAAAAAACTCTTCACGTTTATTTGTATGATACAAAACATATAAAACATTAGCTATGGTCGACATTTATCAGTATATTAGCAATGGGTCAGCAGATATAAACATTAGCTATGAATAGCTATTGACCGACATTTGATATCAAATTATAGGCATTTATGAATCAGTGTGAACATTTAATTAGTTAGCATATAGATTATAATAAAGTATAGGTAAACATAAATGAATGTGGGTTAAAGCATAAAAACTTACCAGCAGTTAAATCGTGTAAATTTACTTAAAAAATACATACAAGTATAATGACCAAACCTAAAACAATACTAACTCACGTTATTTATATCAAAAGAGAAACATTCAGCACACCTTAAGCCAATGTTAAGATGAAAAAGCATGCATAATTGAATTTGTCTATTAAGACTAAATTTATACTAGCAGTTTGTACTAGAAAAAAAACATTAGTACAATGGTCAAATTAATTGTCAACAAATGCTTTTCTCCATCGGTTGATTTATGTACTAACTGCATAAATTTCCTTACCTCATCGAATATCAATCAAATCTTTGTATTCCAAGGTACTGGTTAGGAACACGACAGAAATATATTTCTTAGATTTGCCATAGATTTTATGTTACAAACATGTTTTTAGTTGAAATATCTATCAAGTTAGCGGAAAACTGATCGACTTGGTAGAACGGATCGAAGACTATCCGTATTTCCATTGGTTCAAGTATTTATAACTCGTGTTTATATAGGTTGCTCCCGCCATCCTGATAGATTTTCTGTCTATATAAATGAGTCATACTGGGTATTTCAGGGGATTCTTTCACACGCAAGGTAATATTTAGTCACGGTTTGCATACGGTCCCCATATAAAATACCCAGATTCAGTTCTGTTATAAAGTTGGAAATATACGTTGTATTAATTTATACCTTTACTGTACCGTATGCCTGATGACTAACTACTAACATTAAAAACGTATGTCTACTGAAACTGATCTATTCTTGTTCCATTAGTTCGCTTGATCTAGTTGCGATTTACCTTGTGTACAATAATCTACTTATAAAAATACTCGTTTTATACATATCGACCCCGACAGGCGTTACACTATACTGTCGATCTACTACCGCATATATCATACACGGTGGTGATCATTGTCTTTAGCAATTAGCATAATGTCATAGGATTTAAATAGATATCCTTTTGGCAATACGAGGTCAATGAGTATATATAGGTATGATATATTAGTGTTGGGGACGGGTGTGTGGTGGAGTATTTTTAGCCAATTTTAAAACTTTAAACAAATTTGATTTACTACCTTTAAATGCCTGTATAGGCATAGTGCCACCATTGCAAAAAGGAAGTGCTTCCGTGGGGTAGTGGCATAATGGCGGTTGTAAATAATCCTCAATTCTTCTTCTTTAAAAATGCATTTTCCTATTTTTAATGCTCATTTTTTTATTTGAATGGCATTATTGATGTATTTTGAACATTTTGATGGCATTGTCATGTTTGAATTGTGAATTTAGAAAAAAAAAATGATGCTTGGAAATTGAGGTATGAATTCATGATTTCGGAAGTCTACTTTCACTTTGTCACCAGTGTACACACTGAGTAGAAAAAAAATCTCTTATATGACACATGACCCCTACTTTTCTCATCATATTTTGATAGTGCAAAGGTTGACAAACAGTAAAATGTAGGTTTCACTTCTTTCATTTGGGACCCTCTATGAATGACAAGCCTTCAAACTTTTATTATTTACTATAGAATAAAGAACAAAAATCAATGGTGGGGTTACACCTATAAAGTATTTTATTTCACTTTAAATAAATATTTAATATTGAATAATATTTAAATGGAAACAACATTATATCTAAATTTTAAAGAAAACATTGAATCACATTGGAAATGGCATTAATAAACATCAACATACACGAGTCGTTTATCGGTATTATTTCTAGTGTACATTTTAACGGTAATAAACTCACAAGCAAACACTTATTTATTCTGTATGTGTTACATTGCCGTTTAAACCCTTTATAGCAAATATGTTGTTAAAAATCCATAATATCAAAATCAAGTTTTCGAAAGTGCTTTTAATATTTTGACTATTTTGTGTTTTTTTGTCCAGAAATGTCCACATAAAGATAACTTTGCAAGATTATGGTATTTGTAATAAGCAAATAAAAGTATTTCATTTAAAAAAAATACTCAAACGAAGTCTCTAATGTTTGAGTATATCCGAAACATCGAGACATTCAAAATGTTAACATTTTTGCACCTAGTTTTTTAACCGAACGGGACTCGAATTTATGCTCCAAGCGGTGATTAGAACATGGTATTGAGATGGACCTTAGATCACCACCGTTCATTCAGGTTAAAAAAACATGTTTGAATGAAACACTACAAGGTTAAATTAAACACAATGTTGAACGCCGATGTCGACACAGGGGTGCCCACATCTAATGATTCTAAACCTTGAAATATCTTTTCACATTGTGAAAATGTATGAAGTGGTTTTAATGAGAATGAGAATATAAACGCAATATTGACAACATATTTTAATATCGATACAGGGTACAAACAATGGTACAAAAGCATAAAATATAATTATGATTACACGTTATGTTTGTTTACTAATAATATTTAAACATATTTTAACAAAAAAATAACATATGCACACAGATTAATCTAAACGTTTTAACAATGTTAGTTACATTTATCTCCAATGCGGGTGTATAAATGATTTCCAATGCAAAAATAAGAGAGATACACACGCACGAAAGAAACTTCTTCATAAGAGAAACAAAACAAGAAATACAACAATTGTTTATCAAAATCATGTCGTCAAACAAATTTTAACAAAATAATCGGGTTAAAACTGTCCACATCATTTGTAAACAAAATTGTAATGCTTTCTGAAATGATCACATCGTAAAACGTAATGTTCTGCAGCTTGGAATTCTTTACTACAGGCACATATTGGGCTAAGTGGTTAACAAATAGATCAGTGTTTAAACCATTGCAACGCTTTCTTCATCGAATAAGTCGATTTATTATGTATCGTTCACCGAAATTTATTTTTTTTCCTTTGAAGCATAGACGCAATGTTGACTCTCGGCAATTATTCGAATCAAGGTCTTTTCAAAGTTTTATTGATGAAATAATAATTGACAATGTTGGCTTGGCTTTTTAATTTCAGATACAATTAATATAAGAACTATCTTGTCTAATTCAAATATATAAATGGTCTTAATTCGCATGAAACATAAACTAAAATCTAACCCAAATAGCATAACTGATAGCAATGCAATGAAAGCTACAAACATCTTATAATATAAAACTACACACGGTAGAATGATATATGATTATATGTATGTGTGTGCTTTTAATTGGTACCTATAAAAGGTATATACGATATTTGTCATACAGTCATGCATTATATAATCAGTGAACAATGACAGTATTACACAAAAGTATAAATGTAATGAATAATTATTCATTAGCATAAAATGAATTCACAAATAAAGGACCTTACACTAGTTCTCGTTAAAACTTAATCATTGCCACAAGTTTTTGGTTTATTTTAATTGGGACTTAACGCCCTTTTAAACACCTTCGGGTTATGTTTGGCATACCCAGTCTTTTTGGTGGAGGACGATCTTAAACTGAATCAGTCGGCGTAGAACACCGTCCTTCATCAAGAAACTGGCAAACTTTTTCAGATAAAGAACATTCTAAAGAGAAAGCTAAAATAAAAGGTATGATGCTCTGTAGCATTACATATGCTGTAAAGATAAATTTGATAATAAATGAAAACAATGTGAGATTCTTTTTATTACATATAACAACATTGTTAGTTTACCTTTTAGTTCATCCTTGTGTACAATGAATGAAAAACACACAATTACATGATCATTTAAATAACATTTCAGTTTAAGTCAATTATCATGTCAAGTACACGTATCAAGATAAAATAACTTTCGGTGATCTTTTATGTCATTAAGATGTTTGGAAAGTATCTCGGCATTGTACGTACGAGAGCCGAGTTATACGGAAAGTATCTCGGCATTGTTCGTACGAGAGCCGAGTTATACGGAGCCGAGTTATACGGAAAGTATCTCGGCATTGTACGTACGAGAGCCGAGTTATACGGAAAATACCGATAATAATGAATCGATGATAATATGTCATTAGGCTGATATTAAAAATATATCGCGACGTTAAAACGCATCTGCAATGTAAATCACGCGATGCTTTTAAATAACAAACCGTTTGGGTAATAAACTGAAATTACTTTAAATGTACAAATGTTTCAAATAAATTATCATGCAACGACGGAAAACACGTTCTGTAGAAAAACAATAGCATACTTGCAAAGTTAAAATATAATGTCACTTATTTTAAATATGATTCTTACCCGTTACACAGCCATCTATTTCCATGATCAAACAGTTTAATTTATAAGAAAATAGACACACATACTACATGTATATAGAGAGGAGACATATTTCATAATTGTGTAAGTGCACGAATTGTCATACTGATATATCAATAATATATGATATCATTTTTGTCAATTTCATTGTATAAAATATTCAATAAATCGTGGTGTTTTATATATTGCTTCGATAAAATACATCGGCATATCTATAAGGATTCTCAGTGACGGCTTTCCTAATAATCGTACTAAGAAAGTGGTCCCTGTCGTTACTTCTCCTGTTAATTATAAGCATATATGTATTGGTCGTGTATGTGTTGTTGTTGTTGTTGTTGTTGTTGTTGTTGTTGTTATTGCTGTTGTTATTGTTGTTGTTTTTGTTGTTGTTGCATCCCTGTCGCTTGAAGGGTGTGCGTACTGTTGAACTTGTTTTTGCTGTTTTTCATGTAATATAAAATCGTAACAGATTCATGATTTTGTTAAGTAGTTACTCTTTGAAATCGACATCTGATGTGTGGCCTATACCTTTGTTGTATGTTTAGTTTATATTCGAGGGATGTATCATGTGTACTAAGGAATATAGTAATAAGTGTAATTAAATAAAAAATGACACAATTATAAAAAATGTACATGTGACGAGTGTTTAAATATGCTAAAGCTTTTTTATTTCAATATTATTATTATTTCTCCCCATGAGATTTATAAAAAATAGTTAACAAATACAATATATATTTTTTATATACAAAATCAATATGACTTACATGATATACTACTATTAATCACATGGACTTGTTAGACGAAAGTGTTCCTCAACATAATGTTGTATTAATATAAAGGCAGGGTTATGTAAGTTGGTTCTTGGCAAAATGTTAAATGCAATAGAAACCTTTAATTACCAGTATATTTCATTATTTACTAATATCACCATGACTCAGAGAAGGGTATCATAATAATAATTTTCTTCTCTTTAGTTATCGTTCACATGTATAAATTGGTTAGATTTTCATCTGTCAATTCTACTCCTGAATTGACGGTTTCATATTGTGTAAACTGAACTGGAGATTTTGGCCAGGATGTATGATTTTTGACTTCTTAAACCGTTAAGTCGGATACAATCTAAGCAAACAATATTAGTCAAAAGTAAAACCGGCGTTCTCAAACACATTGACCGTTGCGCTGGTGTTCTCGTACAATGCTGAAATAAACAATAGATGACTGCCAGGGGTAGGTAATCTGTATAGACTTAATATATTGAATTTCCTTTAGTTTATACCGTCTATCATAATCAGGATAAAACGGAAACAAAACCAAATGTAACACATATATGTTAATATTGTTTTGTCTCTGAGAGCTTACCAACGATTATTAAGCACGCTTATTTATAACCATGTTATTATCATTTTGACGGCTTGGGATCACGGATCTAATTCTGTATTGTTTCGAAAATAGAATTTCTCTGAAGCAGATCCTAGGTGGCGTGAGAAGTGTTCCATATTTAATTACCTTCATTGATAAACGTAATAATTCCGAGTACTGTTTTAGCCGGGTTTTATACCAAAGACAGACATAGCCCTGTGTATATCGTCGAAATTAAGCATAGCAGTGTTGATGACCGTCAAAAGGATCATACGCGACAGGTACTATTTTGTATTTCTCAAATTTCATTTTTTATATATTATTTCTATATGCCAACTGAAATAAATCAAACATTAACAATATGTTGTGTACATCGTATTATATTATCTTCAAAATATGTTGAATAAAATATACCAAAACTACAATACTATCAATCATAACAGAAAGACATAAGAATATATATTAAAACCCGGCTATCAATACTTTTGGGTACTTTGATTGCTTTATTTGAGCGTTCTGACCTCCCAATGAATCCATTTTCACATATTAGTATTCAAATATCAATTGATAAGTGCACTTACGTTCATTGAAGGTATTTCCCTCACCATCATCATCCTCTTCGTCTTCCTCTTCGTCGTTATTTGTGATAAACTCATTCAGACATTGGTGTATGAACACATACTGGTCCTTAAATAACGAGACAAACTTGACATACATGTCTAAATACTCCAAAGCAAACGTGTACATCTTTAAAATTTAACACAAGATTATGCAAAAACCAGTTTGTGCATGTAGACTCTTTATTGTTAACGTTACTTTCATTGTCTTAATGTTAATCCGTTTTATTTGACAAAGCTACGCTTACAAAACCAGACAGACAATATCAGTTTATTCAATCATGTTCAGCCTTTCATTAAGGTTTAGTTTGTTATGCATAAATATTTTGGCCTGATTTTGAACTATTTCGTCGATCTCTTTATTTTTATTTATCGTTACTTTCATAAAATCATTTTAACATATTTAATTTCTTCAAATATGTAAAATGTTTTGATATGTGTATGTAATTATTTTGTCGGGAAGGCACTTAATCTTTTTTAACACTCGTGGCCCAATCCATTTGTGATTTTTTTAATTTTAAAAGCAGTAACATAAAAAAATATGTTTACACTAATACAATTATATTATGTTATTACAATGTATAATTAGGTAAATATTTCAAAATTATTTCACCATTGTATCCTTGACAACTATTAACGTTAAATATAGAAACAGTTTGTCTGACATAGGTTTATGTCATAATCACACTTTTCTGGGATTCTGGGAATGTTAACCAGATCTTACCGGTCCCGGTTAAACATGATATATGACAATAACAATTTCTAAAGATCTTGTTGCCAAACTTTCTTGTTTATATAAAGTTTGTAGGTGTTATAAGCAACTACATTTTAGCAATAAAATGCATTTTAAATTCGTATTAGTATTATTTAAGAATGCAGCATTATTTTCTTAATATATATATTTTTAAGAAGTGTAAAACATAGATAAGTTTAATAACTTATTTGGATATGTTGATAGGTAAACATTAGAATACATCTCGATATTTGTCCAAAGCGAACGTTTCACAACTGAACGTTTGATATTTTATGAACTCGAACTCTTATATGAATCTTTATATTGTAGTAAACTGAACATATAATGCCTACTGAAAGAAGGAACGACGGAATGGCAGGGTAAAAAGAAAAACAAGATAAAAAGGCTCGAAGTTTTCCTACGTATAACCAGTACTAAACATATACGGACAAAATGTTTTACTCAAGGACACCACACATAGCTAACGCAGAAAATCGAGCGAGCGACACTCCGACCATGAGTCCGATGTTTTACCACTGGACAACGCGCTCCACGTTTACTCTAAAATATGCATGAATTTATATAGATATTTTAAATATTCATTTTTGTATGTTTTTATTTCATATTCCTTTTTAACATTGACATAATCATCATATGTGTATTGTATGCAAAACACATTTAAACCGTTAGCCATGTTAATGCAATGTAGTGCATGATAAACACATTTCTCAGACGGCCTACCTCTGTTTGTACCATCCTGCACCTATGGTTTCTCATTGCCAGCACCAGGCTGTGTATGTCTACTTCGTCACATTCCCGGATGTGCTGTAAAAGGTGGTCCACTGCTATGTAAGTCCCCGTTCTACCAACACCAGCACTAAATGTAAATAAACTATGTAACTTAGTGATTTGAGGTTTGTCAGTAATGAATGTTTTGATAACAGTTTTCTGTTTTTGAAAAGCCGTCCGATTCTGCAGGCGATGTTGCACGTGATAACCAGGTTCAACTACAAAGTGGCGCTTTTGCTTCTGATTGATTCATGACATAAATATGTATGTTTGTATGTATGTATGTATGTATGTATGTAGGTATGTATGTATGTATGTATGTATGTGCGTTGTGTGAGCGTGCGTTTGCACGTAATTACGTACGTTTGTACGTACATTCTATAACCGAAAACGATTCAGTTATGTAATACCTTGGTAAACGTTATACTTTTTGATATAATGTAGTGATCAGGATCACAATATTTAGAAATGTTTTACAGTTTCCTTCTATTTTCTTTGACATGTCATGTTTGATTTTGATATAAATAATAACTCTCCTTATCCACCTTCCAGCGTTCAGCTTATGCATAAAACATTACCTGCAGTGTACAACTACTGGTCCCTTTGTGTCTCTATTACCACTAGTGTATTGTCTTACAGCCTTCACGAAATTCAATAGTGATAACGGATTTTCGGGACATCCCATATCCGGCCAGTCTAGGAACACAAACTGTCGAACTAGTTTCTTTTCGTCTTTCTGCCAAAACATTACGTCATGGTTGAGAAATGGATATGCTTGTTTTTTTTTTAAATATTTTTTTTTCTGATAGAAGCAAAGATAATGCCCAAATGCTGGTATACAAAAGACAGGATCAATAACACAGTTGTTCTGTTGCAAAAAAATTATCGAAATGAATGGTTGATTTGCATAAAACAGTTATTTTAAAAATACATTAGAATGGAATATATATATGTATCATTTGCATTGTTCATCGGCTTAATATGTTTAATAAAAAATACATATTTTTAGTTCTAGCAAATATATTATGTAATATCACAAACCTACCATTTGAACATCAAATATCCGTATTATAAAATCGGGCATCGTTGATTCGGATTTGATAGAAACGCTAATTTCTCCATAAATCAATGGTTCATGAGGATCCGGCCAATATTTGTCACATTTAGGCTAAAAAATAAATATATATTTTTTTTAACTTTTAAACAAGTCAAGATTTACATAGATATATGCAGTCCATGTTTTATTATCACCATATGAAAATACTGAAATTAGAATAAATAAATTGAAATTCATGGCATAATAAATTGCCGTTTATCTTTTCGTCGCAATTCTTCACAAAAGATGTAAATGGTTAAACTTTTTTCAAACGTGTGTAAAGAGATCCAGGGACAGCCTTTTCGATTTAAAAAAAACATATTGATGGTTAAGGGTACGTTTATATATATAAGTTAAACTATACATAACGGTTTGCGATTGTAGTTAAATAACATCGTAGGTTCAGAAAACTGTGCTCAAGAAAAAAAACTTTACGTATAATTGAATACTCACTCTATATTTCTCTATAAGCTTTTTTATCTATACAATTAATACTTACTATACCTTTCGGTACAGTTTTTTTTAAGATGGCAATAGTGACTGAAATATGTTCTAAGTTCTTTCATAAATTCCTTTTCTACATTTACCTATAGGTTTTGTCTATTTTATGTTCTTAGATCTTCCATGAATACCTATCTTACATTTCTCTATACGTTTTGTTGGTATCATGTTTTAAGATCTACATTACCTTTATCTATATGTGTTGTCGATATTATATTCCAAGCAACAATAAATACATATCTCTATATGCATTATCAAAACTAAGGTATATAGATACTTTTCAACATAATATTGAATAATCCTTACTCTACATATCATTAGTTTTCATAAGTCAACATGACAATTGATACTTACTTTACCTTTCTCTACAAGTTTTGTCAACATGACAATAGTGTCAATATCATGTTCCCAGATCATCCTCCAGAAATCGTCAATGGTCGGTATGATTGGTCCCTGCGTTGCTATGTACTCCCTCGGGGAATTGTAACCCTAGATTAAGAGCCAGATTCATATAAACAAATATATATTTTTTTATATCAATATATGTATCTAATTGTGAACAATATTTTTAAATAGTAATACCTTTTCTTAGTTTAGTTTAACCTTATTTACCTCGATTGTGAAAGTTATTATAAATCACACTCGAAGACTTTCTCTGAGTAGAACCAGTACTAAGCTGTGCCGAATATGTGTCTTGCTCAAGGACACCACACATAACCGTGAGGGAAGATCGAACCACGATCCGCCGATCATGGCTTCGATGCTCCAACACTGGACCACGTACTCCACGTTTTCTTAACAAGCTTGATCTGATTACATTTAAAATTTAAAATTTAGACATGAAAGACAGAATGAATTCCTTTGAATCTTAGATATAAATCAGCGATTCATTTGTGTTCAGGGACACATTTTTAACTCGAGGTTCAGATTTATATATAAAAAAAATTCCCAATAACAATAAGTTACACAATGGATAATAATGCGGTTGCTATTATCTGAATATACAGCATCAATAATTTTAGAAATAAAACACTTCCATCTCAAATCAATAGCTATGTTTTAAGTGCACCGTAAATGAACGTCAGATACTTTCAGCTCATGTGTGCAATATTTATAATGGAAACATATATATGTGGCTTACAGGTATATAATTGGCATTAATGTAGTCTGAACATTCATCGTCATCGATGGCCTTTAACTTGACTCTTGAGTGATCAACTATTAAAGATCAATAACATAACATATAGATTTTATTAAAACTCAAAATATCAAAACATATACCTAAGCAGAATAAGCATAATTAATACAGAGAAAGATTATAATGAGTACACTTGATAAAAACAGTCCGAACATGTGAAAATAGGTGGTACTGTATTGGAACGGTCATTAGCATTTAATTTAGCTTTACTTTAAAATTATTCATTTTATTTCGATTGTAAAACAAGTCATAACACCTTATACAAATCACGCTCGAAGTCTTCCCGAGTAGAACAAGTACTAAGTATGTACTGAAAAGGTGTCTTTCTCAAGGACATCGCACATAGCCGTGAGGGAGTATCGAACTCATGACCCTCCGATCATTGGTCGATACTCTATTATTGGATCACTCGTTCCGCTGACGCATTAGCTTTATAACAGCAAAACAGATTATTCTTAACATGGTGGTGTTTATCTAGCTTAATTTAGTTAACGGTCACTTTAATTTATTGAAATATTAATTTAATACAACTGTGATGTGTGCAACAGATACTGGTTGTCATTTATACATTTTATTTTTCGTTTTATAATAGGAATTGACATCAACCAAATTGTAACATTTGTAATCAAACTAGTACTCATGATATTTTGTATGTACATTTTACATAAACCAGTGCCAATACACCGATTCATAAAATATAATGAATACCTTTTTTCGTTTGATAAAATGCCATTTGGAATAATTTATAGATGGAAATCATAGCGTCCCAAGATACACAAACCTTCTATAAAAACAGACGACTACAGCACACTAAAAGTCGTAGTTCGTTAAGCGCTTGCTATATCTAATGAATACTTGGAACGTTTACAAGTGACATGTATATCTTACTGACCGTTAGAGAAACAGGGGTTTAATGGGGCTTATTAGACGATAACACGTGTATAGCTGATGAATGTTTTATGGCTATTGCCACTGACTTAATGTCAATGGAAACATTGGAAAACACACATGCCTTAATGCATGTTCACAATGATACTGTTAAAATTTTCTTACATGAAATCGTCTGCAACTATTATCTATGTCAACTTCTAATGCTTTTAACGTCGGGACATGGACTCGAATTTGCATTGTACTCAGCTGAAACTATATCTGTAGGCATTCAGAAGCGTCATTAAAATAAAGCGTTATTTGTTAGCATTTATACGAAATAAACAGTCAGACTTTTGTCTTTAGATATTTAGATATTTGACATCTTTATTCTGAAATTACTCACATGCCAAGATATCTATATACCTATTCTTCGGTCTAGATGGCTCAAGGTCTGCTGCCAGTTTTGGGTGGTTTGGACTGTTTTCTTGCACCATCTGAGAAATAAGAAACATGATGATTTATATGAGCTATTATTGATGTTGTTTTGGTATTGCTATCTTTTTCATCAATACTCTCGCAATAATATGAATGCTTATCATCATTATATTACTGTATTTTAGCTATACTCAATAACATGTTCTATTTACCAGATATTGCTCATGAATATGCAATTGCGTTCACTTGTTGCGAGTGTTCATTTCTTAAAATATATGGACAACTATTGTATAGTTTACTATAGTCTTAAAACATTGTAAAATATAAATTTTTATATTAAGTGGTGGGTAAGAGGCAGGTTAACGAATGCGGTTTGACGTGTTTGATATTGACGTGTCTAATTTTCTTTATTTATATTATCATTTACCTATATAGATTTACATTTTGTATAATACTTCATAAAAGTACATCAGGATTAGACGTTAATTATGTTATTTTTCTTGACAACTTTTATATAGCCAGATGTAACAAAATTAACAGTTAGTGAATGTATTCATTTCTTGTAGTTTCTAATTCAATGGAAACTTGTATCTTTGGAATACCATATGCTTGCAAGTGTGAAATATTTAAGGTCATTTTATATTAAAGAACATTTTGCAAATATCATTAGTATGTATAATTAGTTATGTATAAGAAGGACACGTCTGAAAGGAAAAAAAGATATCATTTCAATGAAAACATATGTACGTGTATGATATTACCCTGAATCCATCAGCAAACAGCAATCCACTGTCTTTTGAAAGCGTTTCGACAAAGGCAGGGAAGTCTGCGAGATGGATTTGTCGTGGACTGCAAACGTAATATAACTATGGTTAAAATTCATATTATAATAAAGGATCTTACATAATTGCGTATTTATTATTGAATTTATTAAATAAGTTTTCCCTTCGAGTTTAATGAATTCAATAATAAATGAGCACGAATGTAAGATTAGTTTTATCAAATAACTCAGAAAAAAATACATTTATCATTTATTTAACAGATGACCATTATAAGAAACGATTAAAAATTGGGCATATTTGGTTTCCGTGAGTCATCATATGACGTAACGTCTCAAAATAACGTCATTTTACCATGACAAATCGACGTCATTTATATATTCGATCCAGTTGGAAAGTACTTCGACAATTGACGTACGAGAGCGGAGTAATACGGAAAGCATCAAGCGGTGAATCGGAAGTGATATTACACTAGGTTAATATCAAAATTTATGTCATGGGTTTATTACATACACTCCTGCACCGTAAACTATGTGATAACATTCAAATAAAAAGATTAAACACATGATGATTGGCTAGTATCAAAATAATCTCAGCAATTTGAACGAAATAAAAGCAAATCGTATATTGCTCTGCTTCATTCACTTATTCTTATTTATTTTTGCGATGAACTCGATCCCGAAGTAAACTGATAACATAATAAAATACTTTCTCTGATCTCTCTCGATGCCCTTACTGTGTTAAGCCAGTACTAGGTATTGACATTTTTCTAAGAGGCACTCAAGTTAAATATACGATATTTATATTTCGTTTGTTATGACAATAAAATAGAAAAAGTTAAAATAACAAGAATCTTTTCGATGCCCTGGGTGTGGATATTGTCATATTCTTCATTTCGTGGACTGTTGATTGTCGGGAGTCTTTCATCAACTCGATTTCGTCATACTTTCTAAAACACCTAAAAGAAATGAGACAACATAGTCTTTAAAATTGCCATCACAACTATCATTTTAAGACAAGTTAGACATCCATGTAGCTATGAACGCTTTATTTTTTTTCATTAGACATTGAAGACTGGTCAGCGTATTATTTATTTTGTATAAAATAGGTAATGCTAGCGATGCTTCTTTATTTGATGTAGGTGGTGAAATATTTAAATGAATTGTGAAAAAAATAATTAATGCTATTACCAGAATATCATGGAGGGGATACCGAAGACTAGGCAGGTTTAACGTCAAATAGTTTAATTATATGATTATACGATAATATGGTTATGTATTATTATACAAGTATTTCGAATTGTTTCATAAAAGCTTTTGGTTTTGCAGTCAAAGAAAATTTGTTGTTAAACTAATATCATTTGTAGAATTATTGAGGTAAAGATAATTAATTAGTATGATAATGTGACTGTGTAAATAGATTATAACAGCCTGAGGGTAAGTGTTTGTTTATTTAAAATGTATGTAACATAAATTAATTTTGATAGCATGAACTCAAATTTGTGTTTCCCCCACCCCCACCCATCTAAAATTGAAGCTGGCCGCTACAATAATTCGAATTGAACGCTATGTAAAATATGCAATGCTATCAGTAACAATTTGCAATGGCGTTTTTGCAAATAAAAAGTTAAATCTTTAAAAGCTTAATTGGCCAAATAGTCTAATACGTGTATGTTACATTAATTAAAAGTGTATACTGTTAATATTTATCATATTTTATATAGAAATGATCAAATGTTTCAAATATTCTTTAAACATTTTTTTTAATACTCGAATTCTCTCTTATATCATTGATCAGCACAAAACCACACATATTTGCCGCAATCGATATTCCACAAAGTTAATATTATTATTTTTAGAACGTCGTAAACAAGCATTATCTAGAATTACAGTTATAGTATAAAACTTATATATGATGACACAGTAAAAACGGGACCAGATCCCTGTCGAAACGTTTTAAGACACTTACAATGCTTGTCTCCGTTTCAAGTATAACATGGCCCCTCCTGTAACAGCCATAGCGACAATAACAGCAACCAACGCACCGATGACTGCCCCGGTCACATTGGAACCTGGTGGGTTAATGTATTAAACAACGTATACTCGGCAAAAGGAAACAAATAATTATCTAAAGTTTATTTAACTATATTTTGAAGTTCATTAAGTAATCTCTTAACATCATTTTGTTTAGTACCAATGATGTTGTATAAAATAAATGAAATAAATGTTGTGTAATGCAATTGGTAACATGTAGATGTGAGACATACTTATTCGTCTGAAAGTGTAGCATGTAATTTATCTGAACAAAAAAAATGTTAAACTTTGCAGAAATAATGTCAGCTGTCTAAACTGAAGAGTTTAAGAGACAGACAGCCAGAGAGTGTATGGGAGCGTTATTTCATATGTTAATTTATAGGTTTATCGATATTCCTAGTTTATAACATACTCGTACGCTCTAAAGCTTTCTATAAATTATATTTATATTAGTTAATTTATTTTCACTAGATTGCGAATACAGCTTAAAGCTTATATGAACCGCTTTCGAGTCCGTTTCCTGGGTAAAATCAGTACTGAGGAATTGTTTTAGAGGCATCAGATCGAGTTTGGGACCGGATCCTTAACCTCTAGCATAAGCGGCAAACACTATATCCACTACACTATCGCCCCACCTATACAGATATGCTTTACTCATATGATAAACAACACACATTACTGATCATATTCATAAATATGATACCAAATAATTGTATTATGTAAAGAAAGAGGAGTTGCAACATTTGTCGTGGCACTTGTGCAAAACTTGATAATTTCTACTTTTAATGAATAAACTATGTTTATGCCTACGTTACTTGTTGATATTAAGTCATTTCCCTACTTTTTAGTTTCTTTACCACAAAAACAATTATTGTATAATGACAAAACATATTATTTGTGTATTATGGCACTTCTATGATTTATGTTAAAGACGTGTCAGTTGATCAGGTTTTGTTTTCTTTTTACAATGCTTATGTGTTTGGGAGTCAGTTGGTCAGTTCTGGACAGTGTCAAGGGAGAGAAAACGTTGACAGCATGCTGTTATAAGAATTGCTTTTGTTTATGCATAATATGCTGGGAGTATGCTGGTAAATCTATGTGCAAGCTGTAGAAAACTGATTTCGGTTGAATAAAAGCTAAAATTATTACATCTCTATATATACAATAAACAGATATCAAAACGATTAAATGATGTTATTCTTAACCATTATTATATACAAATTTCATGACAATTGTGAATAATTTGTATATCATAAACTGAAGATTTAAAATGGTAAATTTAAAATTAATTGATCGCAGTCTTCTGTTCAAAATAAATAGTAATGTGTTTTGGACATTATTTAGATAAGATAAATAAATAGCATACTTTATGTCCAATATACGCTGTAGCATTCCAATGATATAGTCACTACAGCAGTACAAATAATGTATTAACGGTGGCGAACTCATGTGGCCTAGTGTTGTGGAGTGATGTAAAAACTCGGAAAAACAGTTTTCGATTCAGATATTATTTTTGCAAACAATTTCATAAAATTCACAAAAGTACATTTCTGTCTAGATATAAACCCATGGTGCTATATGTATCAAGGTGCCACGAAACTGAGTAAACTATACCGAGCATACTTTGACATTAAGATACAATACCCAGTTGAATGCATACACAATTCTTCCTTTGGAGCATGCTTTCATAAGTCAAAAACGAGGCATCAACATTATCAGATTTAAAGGCATTGATCCAAAAGAAGAACCAACATTATCAGATTTAAAGACAATGATCCAAAAGAAGCACCAACATTATCAGATTAAAGACAATGATTCAAAAGATGTGCCAACATTATCAGATTTAAAGACAATGATCTAAAAGAAGCACCAACATTATCATATTTAAAGAGAATGATCTAAAACAAGCACTAACGTTATCAGATGTAAAGACAGTGATCCAGAAGAAACACCAACATTATAAGTTTTAAAAACAATGATCCAAAAGAAGCATCGACATTATCAGTTTAAAAAACAATGATTTAAAAGAAGAATCATCATAACCAGATTTTAAGACAATGATCCAAAAGAAGTACCAACATTATCAGATATAAAGACAATGAACCAGAAGAAGCACCAACATTATCAGATTTAAAGACAATGATCCAAAAGAAGCACCAACATTATCACATTTAAAGACAATGATCTAAACGAAGCACCAACATTATCAGATTTAAAGACAAAGATCCAAAAGAGGCACAAACATTATCAGATTTAAAGACAATGTTCTAAAACAGGCACAATCATTATCAGATTTAAAGACAATGATCCAAAAGAAGCACCAACATTATCATATTTAAAGACAATGATCTAAACGAAGCACCAACATTATCAGATCTAAAGACAATGATCCAAAAGAAGCACCAACATTATCAGATTTAAAGACAATAATCTAAAACAGGCACAAACATTATCAGATTTAAAGACAATGATCCAAAAGAAGCATCAACATTATCAGTTTTAAAAACAAATGATCCAAAAGAAGCACCAACACTATCAGTTTTAAAAACATTGATCCAAAAGAAGCAACAGCATTATCAGATTTAAACACAATGATCTAAAAAAAGCACCAACATTATCAGTTTTAAAAACAATGCTCCAAAAGAAGCACCAACATTATCAGATTTAAAAACAATGGTCCAAAAGAAACACCAACATTATCAGTTTTAAAAACAATGATCCAAAAGAAGCACCAACATAATCAGATTAAATGACAATGATCCAAAAGAAGCACCAACATTATCAGATTTAAAGATAAAGATCCAAAAGAAATAACAACATTATCAGATTTAAAAATAATAATCAAAAAGAAGCATCAACATTATCAGATTTAAAGACAATGATCCAACAGAAGCACCAACATAATCAGATTTAAAAATAAAGATCCAAAAGAAGCACCAACATTATCAAATTTAAAGACAATGATCCTAAAGAAGCACCAACATTATCAGTTTTAAAAACAATGATCAAAAAGAAGAACCAGCATTATCAGATTTAAAAACAATGATCTAAAAGAAGCACCAACATTATCAGATATAAAGACAATGATTCATATGAAGCACCAACATTATCAGATTTAAAGACAATGATTCAAAAGAAGCACCAACATTATCACATTTAAAGACAATGATCTAAACGAAGCACCAACATTATAAGATTTAAAGACAAAGATCCAAAAGAGGCACAAACATTATCAGATTTAAAGACAATGTTCTAAAACAAGCACAATCATTATCAGATTTAAAGACAATGATCCAAAAGAAGCACCAACATTATCATATTTAAAGACAATGATCTAAACGAAGCACCAACATTATCAGATCTAAAGACAATGATCCAAAAGAAGCACCAACATTATCATATTTAAAGACAATGATCTAAACGAAGCACCAACATTATCAGATCTAAAGACAATGATCCAAAAGAAGCACCAACATTATCAGATTTAAAGACAATGATCTAAAACAGGCACAAACTTTATCAGATTTAAAGACAATGATCCAAAAGAAGCACCAACATAATCTCATTTAAAGACAATGATCTAAACGAAGCACCAACATTATCAGATTTAAAGACAATGATTCAAAAGAAGCACCAACATTATCAGATTTAAAGAAAATGATCTAAAACAGGCACAAACATTATCAGATTTAAAGACAATGATCCAAAAGAAGCACCAACATTATCAGTTTTAAAAACAAATGATCCAAAAGAAGCACCAACATTATCAGTTTTAAAAACATTGATCCAAAAGAAGCACCAGCATTATCAGATTTAAAGACAATGATCTAAAAGAAGCACCAACATTATCAGTTTTAAAAACAATGATCCAAAATAAGCACCAACATTATCAGATTTAAAGACAATGATCCAAAAGAAGCACCAACATTAACAGTTTTTAAAAACAATGATCCAAAAGAAGCACCAACATAATCAGATTAAATGACAATATTCCAAAACAAGCACCAACATTATCAGATTTAAAGATAAAGATCCAAAAGAAATAACAACATTATCAGATTTAAAAATAATAATCCAAAAGAAGCATCAACATTATCAGATTTAAAGACAATGATCCAAAAGAAGCACTAACATTATCAGATTTAAAGATAAAGATCCAAAAGAAGCACCAGCATTATCAGATTTAAAGACAATGATCCAAAAGAAGCACCAACAGTATCAGGTTAAAAGATAATGATCCAAAAGAAGCATCAACATTTTCAGTTTTGAAGACAATGATCCAAAAGACGCCCCAACATTATCAGTGATAAAGACAATGCTCCAAAAGAACCACCAACATTATCAGATTTAAAGACAATGATCAAAAAGAAGCACCAACATTATCAGATTTAAAGACAATGATCTAAAACAGGCACAAACATTATCAGATTTAAAGACAATGATCCAAAAGAACCACCAACATTATCAGTTTTAAAAACAATGATCCAAAAGAAGCACCGGCATTATCAGATTTAAAGACAATGATCTAAAAGAAGCACCAATATTATCAGATTTAAAGACAATGATTCATATGAAGCATCAACATTATCAGATTTAAAAACAATGATTCAAAAGAAGCACCAACAGTATCAGTTTCAAAGATAATGATCAGAAAAAAACACCAAAATTATCAGTTTTAAAAACAACGATACAAAAGAAGCATTAACTTTATCAGATTTAAAGACAATGATCCAAAAGAAGCATCAACATTATCAGATTTAAAGACAATGATCCAAAAGAAGCACCAACAGTATCAGGTTAAAAGATAATGATCCAAAAGAAGCATCAACATTTTCAGTTTTGAAGACAATGATCCAAAAGAAGCCCCAACATTATCAGTGATAAAGACAATGCTCCAAAAGAACCACCAACATTATCAGATTTAAAGACAATGATCAAAAAGAAGCACCAACATTATCAGTGATAAAAACAATGATCCAAAAGAAGCACCAACATTATCAGTTTTAAAGATAATGATCCAAAACAAGCATCAACATTTTCAGTTTTGAAGACAATGATCAAAAAGAAGCACCAACATTATCAGTGATAAAAACAATGATCCAAAAGAAGCACCAACATTATCAGTTTTAAAAACAATGATCCAATTGAAGCATCAACATTATCAGTTTTAAAAACAATCATCCAAATGAAGCATCAACATTATCAGATTTAAAGACAAAGATCTTAAAGAAGCATCAACATTAATAGTATTAAAAACAATGATCCAAAAGAACCACCAACATTATCAGATTTAAAAACAATGATCCAAAAGAAACACCAACATTATCAGATTAATAGACAATGATCAAAATGAGGCAACAACATTATTAAATTTAAAGACAATGATCCTAAAGAAGCACCAACATTATCAGTTTTAAAAACAATGATCCAAAAGAAGAACCAATATTATCAGATTTAAAGACAATGATCCAAAAGAAGCACCAACATTATCAGATTTAAAGACAATGATTCATATGAATCACCAACATCATCAGATTTAAAGACAATGATCCAAAAGAAGCACCAATATAATCAGATTAAATGACAATGATCCAAAAGAAGCACCAACATTATCAGATTTAATGATAAAGATCCAAAAGAAATAACAACATTATCAGATTTAAAAACAATTATCCAAAAGAAGCACCAACATTATCAGATTTAAAGACAATGATCAAAATGAGGCAACAACATTATCAAATTTAAAGACAATGATTCTAAAGATGCACCAATACTATCAGTTTTAAAAGCAATAATCTAAAAGAAGCACCAACATTATCAGATTTAAAGACAATGGTCCAAAAAAAGCTCCAACATTATCAGTTTTTAAAACAATGATCCAAAAGGAGCACCAACATAATCAGATTAAGTGACAATGATCCAAAAGAAGCACCAACATTATCAGATTTAAAGATAAAGATCCAAAAGAAATAACAACGTTATCAGATTAAAAAAAAATTATCCAAAAGAAGCATCCACATTATCAGATTTAAAAACAATGATCCAAAAAAATCACAAACATTATCGGATTTAAAGATAAAGATCCAAAAGAAGCACCAACATTATCAAATTTAAAGACAATGATCCTAAAGAAGCACCAACATTATCAGTTTTAAAAACAATGATCCAAAAGAAGCACCAGCATTATCAGATTTAAAGACAATGATCTAAAAGAAGCACCAACATTATCAGATTTAAAGACAATGATTTATATGAAGCACCAACATTATCAGATTTAAAGACAATGATTTAAAAGAAGCACCAACAGTATCAATTTAAAAGACAATGATCAGAAAAAAACAACAAAATTATCAGTTTTAAAAACAACGATCCAAAAGAAGCATTAACTTTATCAGATTGAAAGACAATGATCCAAAAAGAAGCATCAACATTATCAGATTTCAAGACAATGATCTAAAAGAAGCACCAACATTATCAGATTTAAAGACAATGATTTATATGAAGCACCAACATTATCAGATTTAAAGACAATGATTTAAAAGAAGCACCAACAGTATCAATTTAAAAGACAATGATCAGAAAAAAACAACAAAATTATCAGTTTTAAAAACAACGATCCAAAAGAAGCATTAACTTTATCAGATTGAAAGACAATGATCCAAAAAGAAGCATCAACATTATCAGATTTCAAGACAATGATCCAAAAGAAGCACCAACATTATCAGGTTCAAAGACAATGATCCAAAAGAAGCATCAACATTATCAGTTTTAAAAACAATGATCCAAAAGAAGCACCAGCATTATCAGATTTAAAGACAATGATCTAAAAGAAGCACCAATATTATCAGATTTAAAGATAATGATTCATATGCAGCACTAACATTATCAGATTTAAAAACAATGATTCAAAAGAAGCACCAACATTATCAGTTTTAAAAACAAAGATCCAAAAGAAGCACCAGCATTATCAGATTTTAAGACAATGATCTAAAAGAAGCACCAACATTATCAGATTTAAAGACAATGATTCATATGAAGCACCAACATTTTCAGATTTAAAGACAATGATTTAAAAGAAGCACCAACAGTATCAATTTAAAAGACAATGATCAGAAAAAAACAACAAAATTATCAGTTTTAAAAACAACGATCCAAAAGAAGCATTAACTTTATCAGATTGAAAGACAATGATCCAAAAAGAAGCATCAACATTATCAGATTTCAAGACAATGATCCAAAAGAAGCACCAACATTATCAGGTTCAAAGACAATGATCCAAAAGAAGCATCAACATTATCAGTTTTAAAAACAATGATCCAAAAGAAGCACCAGCATTATCAGATTTAAAGACAATGATCTAAAAGAAGCACCAATATTATCAGATTTAAAGATAATGATTCATATGCAGCACCAACATTATCAGATTTAAAAACAATGATTCAAAAGAAGCACCAACAGTATCAGTTTCAAAGACAATGATCACAAAAAAACACCAAAATTATCAGTTTTAAAAACAACGATACCAAAAAGCATTAACTTTATCAGATTTAAAGACAATGGTCCAAAAGAAGCATCAACATTATCAGATTTAAAGACAATGATCCAAAAGAAGCACCAACAGTATCAGGTTAAAAGATAATGATCCAAAATAAGCATCAACATTTTCAGTTTTGAAGACAATGATCCAAAAGAAGCCCCAACATTATCAGTGATAAAGACAATGCTCCAAAAGAACCACCAACATTATCAGGTTAAAAGATAATGATCCAAAATAAGCATCAACATTTTCAGTTTTGAAGACAATGATCCAAAAGAAGCCCCAACATTATCAGTGATAAAGACAATGCTCCAAAAGAACCACCAACATTATCAGATTTAAAGACAATGATCAAAAAGAAGCACCAACATTATCAGTGATAAAAACAATGATCCAAAAGAAGCACCAACATTATCAGTTTTAAAGATAATGATCCAAAACAAGCATCAACATTTTCAGTTTTGAAGACAATGATCCAAAAGAAGCACCAACATTATCAGTGATAAAGACAATGCTCCAAAAGAACCACCAATATTATAAGATTTAAAGACAATGATCAAAAAGAAGCACCAACATTATCAGTGATAATAACAATGATCCAAACGAAGCACCAACATTATCAGTTTTAAAGACAATGATCCAATTGAAGCATCAACATTATCAGTTTTAAAAACAATCATCCAAATTAAGCATCAACTTTATCAGATTTAAAGACAAAGATCTAAAAGAAGCATCAACATTAATAGTGTTAAAGACAATGATCCAAAAGAACCAACAACATTATAAGATTTAAAGACAATGATCCAAAAGAAGAATCAACATTATCAGTTTTAAAAACAATGATCCAAATGAATCATCAATATTATCAGATTAAAAGACAATGATCCAAAAGAAGCATCAACATTATCAGTGTTAAAGTCAATAATCCAAAAGAACCACCAACATTATCAGATTTAAAGACAATGTTCTTAAAGAAGCACCAACATTATCCGTTTGAAAAACAATGATCCTAAAGAAGCACTAAAATTATCAGTTTTAAAAAGAATGATCCAAAATAAGCACCAAAATTATCAGGTTTAAAAAACATGATCCAAAAGAAGCACCAACATTATCAGATTTAAAGACAATAATCCAAAAGAAGAATCAACATTATCAGTTTTGAAGACAATGATCCAAAAGAAGCACCAACATTATCAGTGATAAAGACAATGATCCAAAAGAACCACCAACATTATTAGATTTAAAAACAATTATTCAAAAGAAGTACCAACATTATCAGTTTTAAAGACAATGATCCAAATGAAGCATCAACATTATCATTTTTAAAAACAATGATCAAAATAAAGGATCAACATTATCAGATTTAAAGAGAAAGTTCTAAAAGAAGCATCAACATTATCAGTGTTAAAGACAATGATCCAAAAGAACCACCAACATTATAAGATTTAAAGACAATGATCCAAATAAAGCACCAATATTTTCAGTTCTAAAATCAATGATACAAAAGAAGCACCAAAATTATCAGTTTTAAAAACAAAGATCCAAAAGAAGCACCAACATTATCAGTTTTAAAAACAATGATCCAAAAGAAGCACCAACATGATCAGATTTAAAGACAATGATCCAAAAGAAGCATCAACATTATCAGTGTTAAAGACAATGATCCAAAAGAACCACCAACATTATCAGATTTAAAAACAATGATCCAAAAGAAACACCAACATTATCAGATTTAAAGACAATGATCAAAATGAGGCAACAACATTATCAAATTTAAAGACAATGATCCTAAAGAAGCACCAACATTATCAGTTTTAAAAACAATGATCCAAAAGAAGAACCAATATTATCAGATTTAAAGACAATGATCCAAAAGAAGCACCAACATTATCAGATTTAAAGACAATGATTCATATGAATCACCAACATCATCAGATTTAAAGACAATGATCCAAAAGAAGCACCAACATAATCAGATTAAATGACAATGATCCAAAAGAAGCACCAACATTATCAGATTTAATGATAAATATCCAAAAGAAATAACAACATTATCAGATTTAAAAACAATTATCCAAAAGAAGCTCCAACATTATCAGATTTAAAGACAATGATCAAAATGAGGCAACAACATTATCAAATTTAAAGACAATGATTCTAAAGATGCACCAACATTATCAGTTTTAAAAGCAATAATCTAAAAGAAGCACCAACATTATCAGATTTAAAGACAATGGTCCAAAAGAAGCTCCAACATTATCAGTTTTTAAAACAATGATCCAAAAGGAGCACCAACATAATCAGATTAAATGACAATGATCCAAAAGAAGCACCAACATTATCAGATTTAAAGATAAAGATCCAAAAGAAATAACAACATTATCAGATTAAAAAAAATTATCCAAAAGAAGCATCCACATTATCAGATTTAAAGACAATGATCCAAAAAAATCACAAACATTATCGGATTTAAAGATAAAGATCCAAAAGAAGCATCAACATTATCAGATTTAAAGACAATGATCCAAAAGAAGCACCAACAGTATCAGGTTAAAAGATAATGATCCAAAATAAGCATCAACATTTTCAGTTTTGAAGACAATGATCCAAAAGAAGCCCCAACATTATCAGTGATAAAGACAATGCTCCAAAAGAACCACCAACAGTATCAGGTTAAAAGATAATGATCCAAAATAAGCACCAACATTTTCAGTTTTGAAGACAATGATCCAAAAGAAGCCCCAACATTATCAGTGATAAAGACAATGCTCCAAAAGAACCACCAACATTATCAGATTTAAAGACAATGATCAAAAAGAAGCACCAACATTATCAGTGATAAAAACAATGATCCAAAAGAAGCACCAACATTATCAGTTTTAAAGATAATGATCCAAAACAAGCATCAACATTTTCAGTTTTGAAGACAATGATCCAAAAGAAGCACCAACATTATCAGTGATAAAGACAATGCTCCAAAAGAACCACCAATATTATAAGATTTAAAGACAATGATCAAAAAGAAGCACCAACATTATCAGTGATAATAACAATGATCCAAACGAAGCACCAACATTATCAGTTTTAAAGACAATGATCCAATTGAAGCATCAACATTATCAGTTTTAAAAACAATCATCCAAATTAAGCATCAACTTTATCAGATTTAAAGACAAAGATCTAAAAGAAGCATCAACATTAATAGTGTTAAAGACAATGATCCAAAAGAACCAACAACATTATAAGATTTAAAGACAATGATCCAAAAGAAGAATCAACATTATCAGTTTTAAAAACAATGATCCAAATGAATCATCAATATTATCAGATTAAAAGACAATGATCCAAAAGAAGCATCAACATTATCAGTGTTAAAGTCAATAATCCAAAAGAACCACCAACATTATCAGATTTAAAGACAATGTTCTTAAAGAAGCACCAACATTATCAGTTTGAAAAACAATGATCCTAAAGAAGCACTAAAATTATCAGTTTTAAAAAGAATGATCCAAAATAAGCACCAAAATTATCAGGTTTAAAAAACATGATCCAAAAGAAGCACCAACATTATCAGATTTAAAGACAATAATCCAAAAGAAGAATCAACATTATCAGTTTTGAAGACAATGATCCAAAGGAAGCACCAACATTATCAGTGATAAAGACAATGATCCAAAAGAACCACCAACATTATTAGATTTAAAAACAATTATTCAAAAGAAGTACCAACATTATCAGTTTTAAAGACAATGATCCAAATGAAGCATCAACATTATCATTTTTAAAAACAATGATCAAAATAAAGGATCAACATTATCAGATTTAAAGAGAAAGTTCTAAAAGAAGCATCAACATTATCAGTGTTAAAGACAATGATCCAAAAGAACCACCAACATTATAAGATTTAAAGACAATGATCCAAATAAAGCACCAATATTTTCAGTTCTAAAATCAATGATACAAAAGAAGCACCAAAATTATCAGTTTTAAAAACAAAGATCCAAAAGAAGCACCAACATTATCAGTTTTAAAAACAATGATCCAAAAGAAGCACCAACATGATCAGATTTAAAGACAATGATCCAAAAGAAGCATCAACATTATCAGTGTTAAAGACAATGATCCAAAAGAACCACCAACATTATCAGATTTAAAAACAATGATCCAAAAGAAACACCAACATTATCAGATTTAAAGACAATGATCAAAATGAGGCAACAACATTATCAAATTTAAAGACAATGATCCTAAAGAAGCACCAACATTATCAGTTTTAAAAACAATGATCCAAAAGAAGAACCAATATTATCAGATTTAAAGACAATGATCCAAAAGAAGCACCAACATTATCAGATTTAAAGACAATGATTCATATGAATCACCAACATCATCAGATTTAAAGACAATGATCCAAAAGAAGCACCAACATAATCAGATTAAATGACAATGATCCAAAAGAAGCACCAACATTATCAGATTTAATGATAAAGATCCAAAAGAAATAACAACATTATCAGATTTAAAAACAATTATCCAAAAGAAGCTCCAACATTTTCAGATTTAAAGACAATGATCAAAATGAGGCAACAACATTATCAAATTTAAAGACAATGATTCTAAAGATGCACCAACATTATCAGTTTTAAAAGCAATAATCTAAAAGAAGCACCAACATTATCAGATTTAAAGACAATGGTCCAAAAGAAGCTCCAACATTATCAGTTTTTAAAACAATGATCCAAAAGGAGCACCAACATAATCAGATTAAATGACAATGATCCAAAAGAAGCACCAACATTATCAGATTTAAAGATAAAGATCCAAAAGAAATCACAACATTATCAGATTAAAAAAAATTATCCAAAAGAAGCATCCACATTATCAGATTTAAAGACAATGATCCAAAAAATCACAAACATTATCGGATTTAAAGATAAAGATCCAAAAGAAGCACCAACATTATCAAATTTAAAGACAATGATCCTAAAGAAGCACCAACATTATCAGTTTTAAAAACAATGATCCAAAAGAAGCACCAGCATTATCAGATTTAAAGACAATGATCTAAAAGAAGCACTTACATTATCAGATATAAAGACAATGATTCATATGAAGCACCAACATTATCAGATTTAAAGACAATGATTGAAAAGAAGCACCAACAGTATCAATTTAAAAGACAATGATCAGAAAAAAACAGCAAAATTATCAGTTTTAAAAACAACGATCCAAAAGAAGCATTAACTTTATCAGATTGAAAGACAATGATCCAAAAAGAAGCATCAACATTATCAGTTTTAAAAACAATGATCCAAATGAATCATCAATATTATCAAATTAAAAGACAATGATCCAAATAAAGCATCAACATTATCAGTGTTAAAGTCAATAATCCAAAAGAACCACCAACATTATCAGATTTAAAGACAATGTTCTTAAAGAAGCACCAACATTATCAGTTTGAAAAACAATGATCCAAAAGAAGCACTAAAATTATTAGTTTTAAAAAGAATGATCTAAAATAAGCACCAAAATTATCAGATTTAAAAAACATGATCCAAAAGAAGCACCAACATTATCAGATTTAAAGACAATAATCCAAAAGAAGCATCAACATGATCAGTTTTGAAGACAATGATCCAAAAGAAGCACCAACATTATCAGTGATAAAGACAATGATCCAAAAGAACCACCAACATTATTAGATTTAAAATCAATTATTCGAAAGAAGCACCAACATTATCAGTTTTAAAGACAATGATCCAAATGAAGCATCAACATTATCATTTTTAAAAACAATGATCCAAATAAAGGATCAACATTATCAGATTTAAAGAGAAAGTTCTAAAAGAAGCATCAACATTATCAGTGTTAAAGACAATGATCCAAAAGAACCACCAACATTATAAGATTTAAAGACAATGATCCAAATGAAGCACCAAAATATTCAGTTCTAAAATCAATGATACAAAAGAAGCACCAAAATTATCAGTTTTAAAAACAATGATCCAAAAGAAGCACCAAAATTATTAGTTTTAAAAAACAATAATCCAAAAGAAGCTTTTACTTTATCAGATTTAAAGACAATGATCAAAAAGAAGCACGAAAATGATCAGATTTAAAGTCAATGATCCAAATGAAGCATCAATATTATCAGTTTTAAAAACAATGATCCAAATGAAGCATCAACTTGATCAGATTAAAAGACAATGATCCAAAAGAAGCATCAACATTATCAGTGTTAAAGACAATTATCCAAAAGCACCACCAACATTATCAGATTTAAATACAATGATCCAAAAGAAACACCAACATAATCAGTGTTAAAGACAGTGATCGAAAAGAACCACCAACATTATTAGATTTAAATACATTGATCCAAAAGAAGCACCAACCTTATCAGATTTTATGACAATGATTCATATGAAGCATCAACATTATCAGTTTTAAAAACAATAATCCATATGAAGCATCAATTTGATCAGATTTAAAGACAATGATCCAAAAAAAGCACCAACATTATCAAATTTAAAGACAATGATCCAAAAGAAGCACCAACATTATCAGACTTAAATACAAAGATCCAAAAGAACCACCAACATTATCAGTTTTAAAAACAATGATCCAAAAGAAGCACCAACATAATCAGATTTAAAGACAATGGTCCAAAAGAAGCATCAACATTATCAGTGTTAAAGACAATGATCCAAAAGAACCATCAACATTATTAGATTTAAAGACAATGATCCAAAAGAAGCACCAACCTTATCAGATTGTATGACAATTATTCATATGAAGCACCAACATTATCAGTTTTGAAGACAATGATAAAAAAAAAGCGCCAACATTATCAGATTAAAAGACAATGATCCAAAAGAAGCACCAACATTATCAGATTTAAATACAAAGATCCAAAAGAAGCACCAACATTATCAGTTTTAAAAACAATGGTTAAAAAGAGGCACCAACATAATCAGATTAAATGACAATGATCCAAAAGAAGAACCAACATTATCAGATTTAATGATAAAGATCCAAAAGAAATAACAACATTATCAGATTTAAAAACAATGATTGAAAAGAAACACCAACATTATCAGATTTAAAGACAATGATCAAAATGAGGCAACAACATTATCAAATTTAAAGACAATGATCCTAAAGAAGCACCAACATTATCAGTTTTAAAAACAATGATCCAAAAGAAGTACCAACATTATCAGATTTAAAGACAATAATCCAAAAGAAACACCAACATTATCAGATTTAAAGACAATGATTCATATGAAGCACCAACATTATCAGATTTAAAGACAATGATCCAAAAGAAGCGCCAACATAATCAGATTAAATGACAATGATCAAAAAGAAGCACCAACATTATCAGATTTAATGATAAAGATCCAAAAGAAATAACAACATTATCAGATTTAAAAAATAATTATCCAAAAGAAGCACCAACATTATCAGATTTAAAGACAATGATCAAAATGAGGCAACAACATTATCAAATTTAAAGACAATGATTCTAAAGATGCACCAACATTATCAGTTTTAAAAGCAATAATCTAAAAGAAGCACCAACATTATTAAATTTAAAGAAAATGATCCTAAAGAAGAACCAACATTATCAGTTATAAAAACAATGATCAAAAAGAAGTACCAACATTATCAGATTTAAAGACAATGGTCCAAAAGAAGCACCAACATAATCAGATTAAATGACAATGATCCAAAAGAAGCACCAACATTATCAGATTTAAAGACAAAGATCCAAAAGAAATAACAACATTATCAGATTAAAAAAAATGATTCAAAAGAAGCATCAACATTATCAGATTTAAAGACAATGTTCCAAAAAAAGCACGAACATTATCGGATTTAAAGATAAAGATCCAAAAGAAGCACCAACATTATCAAATTTAAAGACAATGATCCTAAAGAAGCACCAACATTATCAGTTTTTAAACAATGATCCAAAAGAAGCACCAGCATTATCAGATTTAAAGACAATGATCTAAAAGAAGCACTAACATGATCAGATTTAAAGACAATGATTCATATGAAGCACCAACATTATCAGATTTAAAGACAATGATTTCAAAGAAGCACCAACAGTATCAATTTCAAAGACAATGATCAGAAAAAAACACCAAAATTATCTGTTTTAAAACAACGATCCAAAAGAAGCATTAACTTTATCAGATTTAAAGACAATGATCCAAAAGAAGCATCAACATTATCAGTTTTAAAGGCAATGATCCAAAAGAAGCACCAACATTATCAGATTTAAAGACAAAGATCCAAAAGAAGCATCAACATAATCAGTTTTAAAGGCAATGATCCAAAAGAAGCACCAACATTATCTGATTTAAAGACAATGATCCAAAAGAATTACCATCATTATCAGAGTAAAAAGACAATGATCAAAAAGAAACACCAACATTATCAGATTTAAAGACAATGATCCAAAAGAAGCATCAACATTATCAAATTTAAAGACAATTATCCAAAAGAAGTACCAACATTTTCATTTTAAGACACTAATCCAAAAGAATTACCAACATTGTAAATTTTAAAGACAATGATCCAATCGAAACACCAATATTTTCAGATTTAAAGACAACGATCTAAAAGAAGCACCAACAGTATCAGTTTTAAAGACAACGATAAAAAATGTACCAACAGTATCATTTTTAAAGACAATGATCTAAAAGAAGCACAAATATTATCAGTTTTTAAGATAATGATCCAAAATAAGTACCAAATTTATCAGAATTAAAGACAATGGTCCAAAAGAAGCACCAGCATCGTTAGTTTTTAAGACAATGATTAACAATAATATGAATAAAATACGAAAATATCATTACTATAGAAGCAATCGAAAATCACATAATATGTGTATACTTTGTAGTCTCAAACATCACCTTTATTTAAAACATCTCATTGATAATCCATTTTGCTCCTGCGATCGAATTGAAAATACAATTACAAAGTTTTAATGTCCAAAATATATAAGACAAAGAAACACCGTGACCATAAACTGCTTGAGTGTCAAAATACTTCTTTATATTTACTTTTATTTGGTGACCCTTTGTGAGTTCCTGATCTTAACATCAACCTGATTGATGCTGTGGAAATATATATTTCTGGTATTAAACGATTTAAGATGTGTTTGTGCCACTATGCTTAGTACATTAGATAAAGAAACTTTTATTTATATTTTATATAGTTAATTCAATTTCAGTATTGCCTCAACAAATAAAGTTGACTATATACATATCTATTTGATGTTACTGAGTGGACACATAGAGCGCAAATTATCTCTCTCTCTTCTTTCTTTCTTTCTTTCGTTCTTTCTTTCTCTCTCTCTCTCTCTCTCTCTCTATCTCTATCTCTCTCTCTGTCTCTCTCTCTCTCTCTCTCTCTCTCTCTCTCTCTCTCGTATGTTATATTATTGATATTGATGTATTTAGTTTAAATATTAACACTACACTGTGTATATTTTTACAATTCGTTGCCACTGTTAATATATACTGAAACTCAACTGACAGGTTATATAAGCGTTTAGTCTACTTCTGAATCCTTTTCACATATTTAATATTCTAAATGTTTATATAAATAAATAATATTGTGAAAAAACTATTGCTTAAACATTAATTTGTTTTTTAGGCAAAAGGTCCTACTGTGTATTTTTGGTAAATTGTACCACTCCCTATCATAATATTAACATTTTAACTAATTCTAATCTAACATTAATCATAATCAATCAAAATGAATTGGATGTTCCTTATTATGCCATAGTCTGTAGAAACTCACAAGAGTATTAAAATACATGCATTTTAACATAATGTCTTCCAGGTATCATACTGGGGTGTTTCGTTAGGGTCATCGTGCTCTCGCTTTGTCAACAAGAATAAGCGATGCCACGATAACACGATGACACGGTGGTGATGGCACGACAGTACGATAGCACGATGGTGATTGAGCAAAGACACGATGGTGATGGAGCGATGGCAGGATGACGATGACGCAATGACACGTTGCTCCATCACCATTGTGCCATCGTACCATCACCACCATGTCATCGTGTCTTCGTCATCGTGCCATCGCTCCATCACCATTGTGTCATCGTACCATTACCATCGTGCTATCGTATTGTCGTGCCATCACCATCATGGCATCGTGTTATCGTGCTACGACAGCACGATGGTGATGGTATAATGACACGATGATGAAGGAGCGATGGCACATTGATGCAGCCGCGATGTAATATCGTGTCTTCGTCATCGTGCTGTCTAAGAATCGTTCTATCATCATAGTATCATCTTGTCATCGCGTCCTAGTCATCGTGTTATCGCTTCATCCCCATCGTGTCATGGCGCCATCTCCATCGTGTTATCGTGCTGATGTGCCATCACCATCGTATCATCGTGTTATCGTGGCATCATGTTGTCAACAACGACCCTAACGGAACACCGTACCAAACGCTCGAAAACACTCGTAAACAATACCTTTAAAATCGCATGCAAGCCTACCTGATGGTGATATAACTGATTCTTGTTCGGTTGACGATTGCACCGTTGAAGACGTTGTGCTTGTTGTACTTGTGTTTGTGCTAATGTTTGTTGTTGTTGTTTTTTGTGTTGTTGATGATGTTGGGGTCGGTGACGTTGACAATGATACCGTTGTGTTTGACGTTGTCGATTGTACTGTCGTTGATGCTGCTGTTGTATTGTCTTTATTTGAGGTTAGTGAAGTTGAAAATGTGGCTGTTGTATCAAGTTTTGTTGAGGAAACCACTGCTGGTTGTGTTGTTACATTTGCTTTTGTTGAAATTGAGGTATATGGGGATTGTGTTGTTACATTTGATTCTGTTGAAGTTGGTGATGCTGTGGACTGCATTGTTTCATTTGCTTCTGTTGTATTTGAAATCTCTGAGGTTTGTGTCGTTACATTTGCTTCTGTTGAGGTATCTGGGGATTGCGTCGTTACATTTGATTCTGTTGGAGTTGTTGATGCTGTGGACTGAGTTGTTTCATTTACTGCTGTTGTAATTGAAGTATCTGAGGTTTGTGTCGTTACATTTGCTTCTGTTGAGGTATATGGGGATTGTGTTGTTTCATTTGATTCTGTTGAAGTTGGTGATGCTGTGGACTGCGTTGTTTCGGTTGCTTCTGTTGTATTTGAAGTCTCTGAGGTTTGTGTCGTTACATTTGCTTCTGTTGAGGTATCTGAGGATTGCTTTGTTACATTTGATTCTGTTGAAGTTGTTGATGCTGTGGGCTGCGTTGCTTCATTTGCTTTTGTTGACATTGAAGTCTCTGAAGTTTGTGTCTCTACACTTGTTTCTGTTGAAGTTGATGATTCTGTTGACTGCGTTGTTATATCTGTTCCTATTGATGTTGGTTGTTGTGTTGCATTTTCTGCTCTTGAACTTGATGTCCCTGAAGTTGTCGCAGATGTTAATTCTGCTGTAGTTAACGTCGAATCCGTCGTGGATGATGTATTGGAAGTATAATTGGTTGAAAATGATGTTATAATACTAGTATTTGTTGAGGATTGCATCGTTGTTGAATCTGTTGTCGTGAGAGATGTTAGTCCTGTAGCGCAACACAGCACCTAGGGAAACATATCAATTATGCATTATTAACTATTTACCATTCGCAAATAGTTTATTTAATCAGTAAAACAAGATATATATTGACTATAAGAACATATTAGAAGAAAGCCACCCTATGAAAGACACAATATAGGTGTAGTTCAATTGGTATTTTATCTATTTGCAATTCGTTGAGAATAACGGGTTGGAACAATGACGTATATCGCGATAACGGTAGTCCTGTTCAGAGATTTTAAGCAACAGACATATCACATTAACATCAGAACTGCATTGTATCGCGAAAAAAGAAGTTCAAAAAAGGAAACACCATATGATAAGTACAAAAACATCACCATTAAAACCAATACAAAATGAGCAATCGATATAGAAAAGATAAATTGTAATCTATAAAAAGTGATTATTACATAATCTGTATTTATCTATAATTTATAATATTATTTTTGATAGCTTAAGCTTACTTGGATAACACATTGTACAACCATTCGAAAGAAAAATGAATTTTCATAGAAATTTGCATTGTCACTGTGTCTACGTGTATTATTAAAGGCATTGATGACATCAGACTGTATGTTTGACAGAAGGCATAGCACACATTTCTCTCGGATCATATATAAATAAGTATACAAGGTGTGGTGCACATATGGTATGCAACAATATATATCATAATGGAACGCAAGGCATAGTGGCAGAGCATCGAACACAGGATCGGGGAAAGGGATCTCTCCTCCGCCCCAGCTATGTATAATGTCTTTGAGCAAGACACTTAATCGGCATATGGTAAGTACTTGTTCTACCGCATAATACTTCGAGTATGATTTATCTTATTTTAAGAACTTGTTTTACATTCGATGTAAAAAAAATAATTTGAAATAATAAAATCATAACACACACTTTAAACGAGTATTTTGAGCCATGGTGAAAATGTAACAGTATTACATTAATTAGTTGTTTTCATTTTAAAAATGCAGCATATCCGTTCAATTAAAATTTACTTCAATTGTCGTACTGTTGAAATGAAATTTAAAATATGTAGATTTATGTTTATATAGCATGTGATTATTCTGATCAATGGTAATTTGTAACTCGATGTTAGTCAAGTGTAGCAGTTCGTTGTCATTTTCAGAAGGAATATATTGTTGCTTTTGTTGTTGTTTTGTTGTTGTTGTTGTTGTTGTTGTTGTTGTTGTTGTTGTTGTTGTTGTTGTTGTTGTTGTTGTTGTTGTTGTTGTTGTTGTTGTTGTTGTTGTTGTTAAAGAAGGACTTCGTATAGATCCTGGGGTCGAACATGGAACCTCTGGTATGATTATTCAGTACCTATTTCTATACACAACACTAAATTCAGCACGTCAATTTAAATACAAAACAAATGAAACGTGTCTATTCAAAAAAGCAAAACACCAGTTAGCTATTTACGTTGTGCATGTCAAAACTGAGAAAACACAATGTATATACTTACCACCAATATGATAACAGCCGCCCTTTCCATATCATGACAGTCTTTGCATTCAATGTTTAAATATTTTCTGTTCTTTATCAACTTTTTATCTACAAAGATGGACGGAAAATCAAGATTAAGCACAAAAAGAAAACTGTGATAAACAATGAAAATCGGTTGTTTTGTAGATGTATTAAATAACAAAGCATAATAAAAAGACACAGCTTCATAAATACGAAACAAAAACATCCTAACCAGCTTGCAATTCAAAATTATTTGTAACGACTTCCTAGTTAAGTTACTTGCACACCGCCTTTGACATGTTTTTGTCTCATGTTTAAACTATGTGCATTTAAGCGGTTATGGGTCTCATTACACGTACGGAAATAAAAATAATATTTAAAAACAAAATGCTTCATTTTTCTATATTACAAGTCCTATGTGTCAATACTGATAAATGATCAACTATGTATGTTTCAGTTTCATACATTTAATGCTGAAGTTATAATTTATCAAGCTAAGTATAATACTATGTCTGGAACAACAACACAAAAACAATCGTGTATAACATATATAATCGTCCATGTGCATGTAATTGGATTTAGTTTGATGTATTAACGTTGGATGTCTAAGGAATGGAGTTGATGTCTGAAGATTTAGTTTCTGACGTATAAACCTAAATATTGAATGCATGTAGATTGTTGATCTGAAGATTGGATGTCTGAATATTTAATTTCTGATTTCTGAATATCTAATTTCAGACGCTTAAGCCAAAATATTGAATGCGTGGAGATTATTGATCTGACGAATGGATGTCTGAAGATTTAATATCTGACATTTGAACCAAAATATTGAATGCTTGAAGATAGTTGATCTAAAGAATGGATGTCTGAAGATTTAATTTATGATGTTTAAACCTAAATATTGAATGCATGAAGATTGTTGATTTGAAAAATGGATGTCTGAAGATTTAATTTCTGACGTTTAAATCTAAATGTTGAATGCATGAAGACTGTTGATCTGAAGAATGGATGCCTGAAGATTTAATTTGGGACGTTTAAAATAATTATTGAATGCATGAAGATGTTGATCTGTAGGATGGATGTTTGAAGATTTAATTTCTGACGTTTAAACCTAAATATTGAATGCATGAAGATGTTGATCTGTGGAATGGATGTCTGAAGATTTGATTTCTGACGTTTAAACCTAAATATTGAATGCATAAAGATAGTTGGGGTGAAGAATGGATGTCTGAAATATATAATTTCTGACTTTTAAACCTAAATATTGAATGCATGAATATGTTGATGAGAAAAATAGATGTCTGAAAATTTAATTTCTGACGTTCAAACCTAAATATTGAATGCATGAACATGTTGATATGTAGAATGGATGTCTTAAGATTGACACAAATACTCGACATATCCTTTCGATCTCGTCACTAGATCGGGCAGTTGACTAGCCGACAAAACTGAACACAAAATATTATTAACTTTGTGCAATCGGTCAATCCTAGCCATTTATCATTTGTTGATGAACATAGTTTATATAAATAAAGTAAAGGACACCTCTGAAGATTATTTTATCGAGGATCCTTATTGCATATTACACACCTTATCCTTTTTTTGTAATAAATATCTTTTATTCCATGTACGACATAATACAATAATATACAAAGTTGTTCAGGTATTAATAGAACCGATGATTTTGAAATTTACCACATTAAAGTGTAACTGTATATAAATAATAAAACATTAACACAATGTTTTACAAGTAATTTTTTTTTGTTAATACAAAAAAATGAAGAAAAACAAAAGGAGAAGAGAAAAGAGAAAGAGGTTGACAGTCAAGGAGCTGTATGCATTATATGTTTCGTAGTTTTAGTTTACATGTGTCCGATTTGATTTCGTGTGACCTAATAAATAATGAATAATTTTTCAGTTAAGTCTGTTTAACTTTTCTTCCCATTTAGATGATGTTTTATTTTATTATCTATATTAATGAACTGCATGTTCATATAATATAACGTTCTATTTGGAGAGTTGCATTTCCACAGTTTGTGTAACAAAGGTGCTTTTTTTCAAATTCTGTTATGTTCTGTGTTTTAATCATTTCTTTCCATCTATTTGGTATGCTTTGGATAATATTGGATTAATTGAGAAAGTTTACGTTTTTTATTGTGTATAATTGTTTTAGTCTTTCAAAATTATAACACGTTTTATGTCTAGAATCATATATATCATTTATTGTTTTAATTCCTAGCTGTCACCATGATTTATAGAATAATTAACTGCCTTTCGTTTTAATGAAAGAATTATTCCGTTTGTATTGTTTTTCTAAATTAATATATTCAATATCATAGTTAAAGCTGATTTTTGGCTATGGTTCTATTATGTTACACAGAAATGGCATATTGCTGAACATAGTTTAACTATCTTTACAATTCACCCAATTCTTCTTAATCAAGATACATACATAATACTATCAAAAACGTTAACACATTCAGACTGCTGCATTGTAAAACAAATACATGTGTACCTAAACTCTGAGGTAAAATACTTTCTGTAATCACAACAAGTACTTTTTAACCCTCCATTATACCCACGATTAACGTTAAATACCATGATGCACTCCATGTTGTGTATTACTGTAAAATATAATATATAAACTAAAGTTATGTTGATGATATAAAAAGACCACGCCATATTCGTATGAATGTGTTACTTCCTGTTTCATTTATATCATACAAATACAGTTTGTCAAAACATCACCGCCAAACTTTGAATACATATCTTATGAATGAAAAGCTCGATGTCACAAACAGCGGCATTGTTTAAGACCGTCTATTATGACAAAGGTCGATATCGGTTTACTTCGACATATTCGTCAAACTGGCGGTAAAGCGACTCAAATGCTTACTTTCAATCAAATATTGAATATGAGAGCAATAATCTTTTTTTGTTCAAAATATGTTTATTTAATTTCGAATCACATGAGATTCCACATGAAATGTACGAGTAATACATAATTAAGTTATTTCAAATGTTTTGTCCTTATATATCTATGTGTAATTTAAGTACCTCAACTCATTACACAACCATTAAATAATTTAAATATTATTCAAAAGGTTGTAATGCGATAAAGCTAAAACAAAAGTCTTAATATTCTGTATTGTAAGCTTAATCAATCATTCTTAAGTATTCTTAGATGTCAAGGTCACACTGCGGAATGCTCTCTTTCTAATTTCTACTTTTCAATTAAATTTGATGGACAATTCAATTTCAAGACATTATTTAGCGTCAGATATTTAAAAAAATGTAAATGTTTTCCCAATTTTTTTATATAATACTATTTCCACGTGATATTTATTGATTTGTTTTACATATGGACATTTTATGTAGCTGCATTTTTAACGCAATTATATACATGTAAACCACGAAATATTGTTTTATACGCCAGATTTCCACGCTATTTGTCGTGAAATTATTGTGTATAGTTTCACATTAATAGGCATTCATTTCAGTCGGAATTTTAAACGCAAAAAAAGTTATAGTCTATCGATTTTTCATGCTTTAGAAACACTTTTTAACCATGTTAATAGCACGTAAATTTCACGTGTTACTTTTAGCATGAAAATCTGCTAGACATCTGTAGTGTAAATTTCACGTGAAATTAATTTAATTTTGTAGATGTACCATATGTCATTACTAAGCAACAGAGTTATCAGTTTAGTAATATGTTAAGTTTATGCTTATACTTATTTTAGAAGAATCGGATCGAGCTGGGTACCGAACCCGCAACCTCTTGCTTGAGCAGTTTACACTCCATTCAGTACACAACCACCCCGCTGTTATGCACAAGTATAAACGTCACATAGATATAGTATAATCATACAATAGACATATATTGATGTAGTCTGAAATTAACTTCCTTAATTGTAATACGTTTATGTATGGTATGAGTGTAGTTATGTTAAGCACACGTCACAGCACATTTTTACCACGACGTGCCACTATTTCAATCAATCAGATACGTTTTCAACCACATGGTAAATTTTATATATGTTTCACATGCGTGACATATTTACCTGTATATGTTACTTTTAATGAACCAATATATATCTATAATATAGATAACAGATCGAGGTATTTTATATATCTTCCGGCTATAGGTCTATACTATGTCAATAAGAAAATTTCTTTTAACATACTATGTAAGAATGGGAATCAGAAAGTTTTGCCATAACTTTTTTATTTATCATTGTATTCAATAAAATCTCCGGGAGTACGTTCCGCTGTATGTTTGAAGTAATTTTTCAAAATTTCAATGATTTTCTGTCGTTAATTTATATTCTATTCAGGCCCTTAGCAACTCTGAGGCCTAGGGAGGCCAGTGCCTCACTGTTTTTCGGGCTAGGTATGAAATAAATTGAGGCACTATATTCCTTGCTTCATTTTTAAATTTAATAAATAATGATACTCAGATGAAGTATTATTGGTCAGGCATCACACGATGTCTTAATTTATTTTGCTAGGGATGGAAACCTTTTTATTATTGCTGCTGTTTTGACCCAGCATATTCTAGACTACACTAGACCGTTGTCTGTAAGCTTACAATCAAAATACTGTGATTGACTACAAGCCCACATTGAAGCTAGTAATAAGTCAGTACTTTAGAAAAGCTTCGTTCTCAAAGCACTTGGGGTTTAGTATACCAACGTTCCAGCAGAATTTCATCCTGACTGAACATTATCCCATGTAAACCACGAACTACGGGAAAACAAAAACATCGTGCGCATGCAGGTAAATCTGAGGCTGTTACTGACTACTTCCGAATAAATTAATTCTACCCGTTTCTAGATCATATTTTACAACTAATTGAATTTAGTCAAATGTTTTCCGAATTACTTATGTTCTGAACGGGTGTTTGTTTCAACCAGGTAACATAAGTAGGCTAACACTAGAAATTGGACTTTTTTTCTCTCTAAAGAGAAATAGTCGTGTTAGATAAGTGCAGTTATGAATTAAATCATAGATGTATGTAACCCATACATACATACATACATACATACATACGTACGTACGTACGTACGTACGTACGTACGTACCCACACACACACACGCACACACACACACACACACACACACACACACATCCATACATCCATCCATATTATATGCGTTATATACCATATGAAAAAATATATATCAACTAAGACTTTGGACTAGAAACTTGATCTTATGATGGTCATAAGTGCATCTCTGTATTGTTCCTAATGAACAACTTGAATTTCAAGGGCTCTTAAATAGAATATAACATGAAAGATCTAAACATAGGATCATCAGTATGCTCCACCTTTGTTCATCGCGGTCCCCTCTTCATTTTGAAGTGGTTGTTACTATTTATTTTTCCTGATGGTGCTTGAAGCCAAATTATAATGAGTAGGACGTGTTCATGGACTATTATCATATATTATAAACAAGAGCTGTCGTAGGGACAGCGCGCTCGACTATTTCGGTGCTGTTTTGAAACAACAGCTTTTTCAGGAAATAAGTACCAAAGGGAAGACAAGTAAAACTCAGGGGTGGTAAAATTAAACTATGATTATTGCTTATCTGTTAAAAATAAATTAGCAAAATAATTCACCAACGCTATTTTCATTATCAACAGTAGCTGTTATGTTTTGCCAAAAAATAAAAGTGAATGACTGGCTCATATTGCCTTAATATGAATTAATTCAGCATGACATATAGGCCTATGCATTACTTCACCTCAGAGGGCAATATGTCGGTACCAGTTAATCTAAATGGATCTATAATTGAAATAATCTTGTACTTGTACCAGCATGCACAATTTATCACAGCTGGATACCCTTTCATGAAAATGAAAAAAATAAATCCTTTAGGGCATGCCAATTTTGTCCCGCAGGTTCATGGCTATGACAAAATTGAGAGATGACCACAAACTGAACCTATTTGTCAAACATCTAAGATCAAGGCCTTTTACTGCAAACTTTAACCTGTTAAAAACAAAATTTTTATGTCTAAAAGGGAAATAATTCTTCAAAATGAAAACAAGAGTTATGAATTTTTTCTCTATGAGTTTCCTAGAGGATGTTGAACACAAGTGAGATTTCATTCCTGTCCATTGATAGGATGATGTTTAGGGCATGCCAATTTTGTCCCGCAGGTTCATGGCTATGACAAAATTGAGAGATGACCACAAACTGACCCTATTTGTCAAACATCTAAGATCAAGGCCTTTTACTACAAACCTTAACCTGTTAAAAACAAAATTTTTATGTCTAAAAGGGAAATAATTCTTCAAAATGAAAACAAGAGTTATGAATTTTTTCTCTATGAGTTTCCTAGAGGATGTTGAACACAAGTGAGATTTCATTCCTGTCCATTGATAGGATGATGTTATAGGTACCAAATCAAAAACTATAACCTCTAAAAATATCTAATCAAAAGTCCAAAAGGGTCATAGTTCTGTAAAAATGCAACCAGAGTTATGGTTCTTATCTCTGTGCGTTCCATTGATGATACTTCTGAACACACATGTGAAGTTTCATTCATACCGTATGAGTGGTGGCATAAATATATCTTACCTGAAAATATAAGTCTAAAATAGGCCATAACTCTTCCAAAATGCAACCTAGAGTCATTGTTATTGTGTCTGTGAGTTCCATTGATGATGCCGAACACACATGTGAAAACTCATTCATAGCAAAAGAGTGGTTGCATAAATATCTTACCTGATAAAAAAATATTTAACCTGAAAAATCAATGCCGAGGCCGGGGCGAGTACAATAGCCCTGTGTGGATCCGGGGTGCCTCCATGGGAATAGAACATGATCTACTGCCTAAACCCTTGCATCATAGAAAATAAAAACAGGTACACACATATATTAAGCTATTATAGCTTTATTCAAAACCCCTTCTGTTTGTTTATTGAATGTATGACTAACATGTATATTGTGAATAAAACATTGTTTGAACTAAAGTTTTTAAACTAAAAACTTGGAATGAACTGCATCACTTTGAAGATGAATGTTTTGGTGCTATATATTTTGATTTTTCTCTTGATGTAAATGAAATGTGAAACCAAAATGTTCTGTCCTGTTTGGCGCCGTATAGTGTAATTCGATGTGCCGTCAAACCCAATCCAATTCAATTATGGTTAGAATTGTTTTGAGGAACATAATTTGTTACTTTCTTTTTAATCATGATACATTTGGGAAAAATATTAAACATGATTGTATGGACTATTGATGTGTTCGTATAACATCAATAAGCAAATGATCAAAAATTAGCAAATTGTCACAATATGTTATCAGATAGACGTTGGCGAATGCATTATCTAATACTTATGTAATGCTACGAATTTCAGGTTCTTAAATGGAGAAAAAATTAAGGAAATGGCACCCTCTTTGGAGCATGCCCCAACATACCTTTAGAATAGGTCTCCCTGTTGTTTAAGGTCTATTGTAACTATCGTATATCCAAATACCGAATGGACTGCTCAGAAATGGTTATGTATCAATCATATACTAGTTAGTTCTCGTACACGTTAACACATACTTTAAAACATTTCCTAACATTCATACATTGCCATTTAAATCCCAAATTACCATTAACAAAATACACAGCCCTTAAAACATCAAAACATAAACAAGATAAAATCACTAGGAAAACATTTGTAAGAAAAAAAGATATTTGTGACGGCAAACCTATTGCTTAATAAAGCGATACGTATATGATTTACAGCTATTCCACTAGGCATATGCCTTTTTATTCAAACTGAGGATATTAACACATATTTATACAGGTATATAAAATCAATATATCAAACGAGAGAAAGAAACACATACCTTTATTGTGTCAAAAGTAATTGAAACCGAGTTTTTGTTAAACTATTCCAGTATATATTGAGTTGTATGCCGAATGTTGCACAGTTTAATGCTGCCTTCGTACGAAACAATCTTAAAGTGCATGTTAGTTTCTACTTAGATATCATACGCATGCCAACTTCCTGGTGTAGATTAGGATGTACCAAAGTTTAAGATATACAAAATTGTACATAAGGTTACAAATTAAACAAAATAAAGATTTCACGATAAAGTCATACAGGTAAAAGATTTAAACGTTAAGTTGTTAAACCATTGTGCGATAAATCTTCTAAATAAAGATAGTTAAAAATACTATTTGCACTTCAAGGAAGAAAATTCAACGTTAAATCCAAATATAACCCCAGTAAACAACTTTTACAATTTACAATAAAAAAAAATAGCCATCAGATACGGTAATGTGTAATTCATACACAGGCTGTCTACCAATATTCACATTTCTTTCCTCATAGCCACTGATTTTAATTTGCTACTTTAGTAAACGTACCGAATCCCCCGCCAGGCAACATTCTCCGTGATGATTGATATACGACATTGTGTCTCATTATCATTCGTCTCTCACCACTGATTAAAGCGGGAAAGTTATCAGTTACTTGCGGAGACAGGGTGTGCTCGAGTACTGGTCAATCCGAGGAAACAGTGGTTAGGTTAACTGATCGTATGTTAGACCTTGATGGCATAAATATGACGCTAAATATTCAATCAATCAATCAATAGTAAACGTAGGTCTCACTACACCGTCAAATGTTGATATATAAAGTTGATAGTTTTTATCTATTTCTCATTTATTATCTATTTTGTTTTAAATGTGTAGGGTTTTAAGTAGTTCCTTTCTGGAAAATGTATGTTTTCTGTAAATAAAATACTCACTAGCTGGCAAACCGTCAGCTTTTCCGATACAGTAGAGTCATTCGCTTTACTGTTTTCTTTAAAAGACACTCAATGGTTGTTCCAAAGTACATTCACCTGCTAAAAGCAAATACTTCTCATGTCTTCTGGAACTATGTTATTAATTGAAATGCTTAAGCCTATTTTTTTTCACAAACAGAAAAGAAAAGAAAACTTTATATCCCGATTGGAAGATATGTCCTTTTATTTTGTTTATTCAATTTGTAAAGTCACAACTTGAAACAACTATTGATAAAATATTGGCTATATCTGATAATAAAACGTTTTATTTGATATTACTCGAACTAAAGATAAAACGTGTAACATTTCCATATTTATTACATTGTAATCACGTTAAAAGTGTGTGTATAGCCGTCACTACGTCGTATGTACTTACATACTGTCATATACAAAAGAAACAGACTTAATATTTCAAAATGTTTGTTTATATTGGCCGCTCAAGGCTTGGTAGGGTATGCGTTAAGGCTCCTACCAAGATTGGTGCCAAGCAATACATAAGTTCTCTCAACCGAAAGGAGATTAGACGTGTTAGGCTAATCAGCATCCTTAATCAAAACATGTATCCTACATCAGTACCGATGTTACTGTAATGCAATGCAACGACCCGAAGCAACTCGAGTGAACTAATACCTTTGTGACTAACAACATCAAGTATACAACAGAGTGTCACCCCCAGGGTCCAACCGATTGTGCGACCATAGGCCTCAGCTTCCAACGGGAACGTATCGGAACCGATACCGTCGTTGAAATAAGAGAACCATAACCACACAAACAGCAATGAAAGGGGGCGCTCCGGCCAAATCGTATACGCTTTATTGTTGTATTACGCAAAACAGCAATGCTAGCTAGGTCTTACCAGTACTGTAAGGGCCAGACCTAGTGACCCGAAGCAACTCGGGTCAATTACCCTTAAAATAGCAAACGGTGTCATACACCAGTCACAGTTATGCAAGCAACGCAACTGACTCGAAGCAATTCAAGTCAACCACAGCCTCAGTATAACGCAATAACCTACACACCTAATGCATTGCAACAAGATTAAATTAGTTTTCCGATTATAGACGAACATGTCCCGTCGGGAACGTAGCTGACTACCAACGACGAGAGATGAAAAGCCCACAATCTAGAAATTCACGACGTTTAAAGCTAAATATTACGAAAGCTACTTTTCACTGAATGCAGCGCCTGGTCACCTTCCGATCGATAAAACTTTTCCGCACCTTTATTTTACTACATATTGAAGAGCGACTAGTAAAAGACTGCGTTTCTCATATGCACAACAAACTGAACTGACTAGCTTATAAATAATAAAAAATGTCTTCTGTTCTATAGGTCATGACAAGAACTATTCAAAACATATGTTATCCGAAACAGAATTGCACTAAGCGTAACTTCTTTCTACTATACTGAAATTGTCTCTTGTACCATACTTTATTGCTGCTCGATGTAGATGTTCACTCATAACATTGCACTATGTACCGTAGTAGCTGTCCATGTTCATAGTCGTATTCTAACATGTGATGCCAGAATGTTGCCTCCTACCAACAACAGTTGATCTTGGAATGTACTAACACCATACATGTATGGAAACCAGGATGTTCTATAATACCCCTCTAGCTGTTACTCAACGAACGCGACATTGAGCCAGGTATCAGGAACATTTTCTAGCCGTTTCATTTCGGATAACGTCCTTCACCTCATCATGTAACAAAGCCTAAAAAATATACTTAAAGCAGCAATTCTGATATAAATTTCCTATATATTGCGATAATGACATATGTTATGTATCGGGTATGTTTGTACTAACATAGTTAGATGTAGAACCGGTAAATATGCTTTAGACAGATCATAGGGTGTGGTGGGTGGGACAATTCGATATACTTTCCGCGCTAGTTACGAGTCAAAAGAACCTGTTGCACGAATTTTTTGCTTTAAATACTAATTTGCCGGACTGTTTACCGGGTAAGTCCCACGCAGTAAGATTGCTACCGTATAGAAACAGGTACAAAATTATTTCTACGGTAATGACCTAGACTTAACAAATCTTAGGAACCGGACAGCTTGATTTATTTCTCGAACAACTAATTAAATTATTTTAATCGAAATAATTTCTATTATTTGATATTACTCGAACTAAAGATAAAACGTGTACCATTTCCATATCGATTACATTGTATTCACGTTAAAAGTGTGTGTATAGCCGTCACTACGCCGTATGTACTTACATACTGTCATATACAAAAGAAACAGACTTAATATTTCAAAATGTTGTTTATATTGGCCGCTCAAGACTTGGTAGGGTATGCGTTAAGGCTCCTACCAAGATTGGTGCCAAGCAATACATAAGTTCTCTCAACCGAAAGGAGATTAGACGTGTTAGGCTAATCAGCATCCTTAATCAAAACATGTATCCTACATCAGTACCGATGTAACTGTAATGCAATGCAACGACCCGAAGCAACTCGAGTGAACTAATACCTTTGTGACTAACAACATCAAGTATACAACAGAGTGCCACCCCCAGGGTCCAACCGATTGTGCGACCATAGGCCTCAGCTTCCAACGGGAACATATCGGAACCGATACCGTCGTTGAAAGAAGAGAACCATAACCACACAAACAGCAATGAAAGGGGGCGCTCCGGCCAAATCGTATACGCTTTATTGTTGTATTACGCACAACAGCAATGCTAGCTAGGTCTTACCAGTACTGTAAGGGCCAGACCTAGTGACCCGAAGCAACTCGGGTCAATTACCCTTAAAATAGCAAACGGTGTCATACACCGTCACAGTAATGCAAGCAACGCAACTGACTCGAAGCAACTCAAGTCCAAGTGGCAAACGGTATCACTCGCAAATCACCGTTATGCCAAGCAACGCAACTGACTTGAAGCAATTCAAGTCAACCACAGCCTCAGTATAACGCAATAACCTACACACCTAATGCATTGCAACAAGATTAAAAAATTTCCGATTATAGACGAACATGTCCCGTCGGGAACGTAGCTGACTACCAACGACGAGAGATGAAAAGCCCACAATCTGGAAATTCACGACGTTTAAAGCTAAATATTACGAAAGCTACTTTTCACTGAATGCAGCGCCTGGTCACCTTCCGGTTGATAAAATTGTTCCGCCACAATAAATTTCAATTTATCCCCCAAAATTATTATTGAGCGGTAGGTATATTTTTAACTATCGCGTCTTTTAAGAAATCTAAATAAAATTCAAGCCCCACATCATTCAAGTGAACGCCATCTTCCCGAAAAAAGTTAGTTTCCAAGTCAATATCAGAGGTAATAAAGTCACTTTTTCCCATTTTTTTACCATATGTCGGCCTGTCCTATTAATCCTTTTCCGTTTTGCCTCTATTGCCTTGAGCCCCAAAGCCCCCCTCCAGACTCTCCTAGGCAAAATGTCCACCCAAATAATGGTGGTCTGAGGGCAGGCCTCACGGAGGTAATGCATATCTGATTCCATACTTTTATGCAATTTTATAAGTGATAATGAAGTTAAATCATTCCCACCTAAGTGAATTATGATAATAGACGGCGGAGATTATAGCAACACCTAGCCCTCGATGCAGTGTCGTAGTGTTGTCCATCGTAGGCCCTTACTCCCCACCAAGCAATTGTCCTGCCATGCAGCCTGAGATTTGGTTTTTCTGGTGTCTTGGGCTCGTCTGCCAGCCCAGAATGGGATCGAATCTCCCAAAACCCATATGTCTAAAAGTATTTAAGAAAATATAATCAAAACTTGGGTAATTCCTTTTCTATTTTAGATAAAAAAACTATAAGGTTACAGTCCTTAATACCCTTCTTTGGGTCTTATTACTATAAAATGGTACCTCTGCTTAACAGTAGTACGTTGACTGGTCATACCTTTTTAGGCAAGGATATATAATTTATAGCAACTGGAAGTCCACCATCCGAGTTTCATGATCACCTCTGATGACTAACTTTGAACAGCTAATTATGTTGCCCTACCAATCCTAAAACTATGTGACCTGTACATACCTGATAATTGGCATTTGCAGACACATTTGGCTAGTACAGCAGAGAATTGAGATCTAGTTACCGGGGTGCTATCTTTGTGGCAAAACAAACTACCGACGGTTTTTGGCCTGACGTTTAGGAAACCTATTAGTGTGCTGACTTGGCAAATCGAGCCTGATACTCTGGGTATTTTTAACAATATTGGCTTTTTTATTTGTTTTGGAGTGACGGAGCTGAATTGTCACATAGTTGTTTCCTATGAAGGACAAATCAGATTGTTTGATAGGAGTCTGTAACTGTCCTATACGCGAATGCACTAATTCACTAACTCTGAAAAGACCAAAGTACGCCAGTGTGAATAATGATGAAAACAATTTACTCTCATAATTGTCAAAGCAGATCAAAGGGAGTTAATTGCAAATAGCCACTAACATGGGCACGGTCAATGGAGCCCTCGTATCTGAAGTAGTTCTGTTTCTACGGCAACCTTCTAATAATTTGCCGATGATAAAAACCCGAGCTATATCCTCAAATTCCAGTAATTTGTGAAAGTAATTCAAGCCTGCGACGTATGTAGTAATAGTTTTTGATGAAAAACCCCTCTCGAAACAAAATGCCATAAACAAAATGATATGTTGATTGGGGATAAGCCAATTTTTTGAGAGAGCATTATCTTTTCTGAATTTTTCAAATGCTCTTAAGGCGGTATAATATGTCAACGTTATGTTTGTTGCAATCCCTGAATGAAGAAGTTGTCTAGCATTAGATCGAATATATTCCAGAGAAAATCTGGGACTGCGTATGGAATGAGATCTGCGTCCGGTGCCACTTCCCTGAATCTGATCAACTGAAAGCGAGACAAAGCATCGCAAATATCATTACTGCAGCCCGGGACATGATTGGCTTTTATCAATATATTTAGGTTTAAACACTTTAATGTAAGAACCCTAATAAGACACATTACCTGTTCCGATTTTGAAGATAACTTATTTAAGATATGGACAACTGCCATATTATTGCAATTAAATTTAATCTTTTTATTCATCAACTCGGGGGCCCAAATAAAAAGTGCTGCCACAATTGGAAATAATTCTAATACTATTATGTCAGACGTGAGACCACCTGTATGCCATGAATCTGGCCACTTCGCGTGACACCAGTGCCTATTGAAATATATTCCAAAGCCTAAGTCGGTGCCGCCTGCACTGTCTGAAAATAACTGTACATCCTCATTTGTAACCCAGTACCGGTCGTGAAAGACAGAAATACCATTTTAATTTGAAAGGAATACTAGCCACATGGCCAAGTCTAAACGGATCTCTTTCTTGATCCTAATATGATGATACGGTTTAGTTAGTCCACATATAGAGTTTATCAAACGGCGAGTAAATGGTCTACCCATTGTAATAGCCCTACAACAAAAATTCAGTGAACCTATTAATGATTGTATTTTCTTCAATGTTGCTTTCTGATTGGCTAAGATTTCTTTTATCTTTTGTATTACCTCTCTAATTTTTGAAATCGGTATTCTGATAGTCATTTCCATTGAATCAATTTCTAATCCAAGAAATACAAGAGTCTCTGTCGGACCTTCTGTTTTTTCGTCAGCTATAGGTACACCTAACTCGGACATGGTATCTTTAAAACAATTAAGTGCATAGACACACGACTCTGTCGTTTTATCTCCTCCTAGAAAGTCATCCAAGTAATGTATCAACTTGCCAGAAGTATATTTTAATTTGACACAGAATTCTAAGAATCTAGCAAATCTTTCGAAGGTTATGCAGCTTATGGATGCCCCAAAAGGAAGCGCTTTGTCAAAATAAAACATCATTAAAACGAAATCCCAATAATTCGAAATCGGACGGTTGTATAGGTATCAAACGATATGCGCTTTTAATATCAGATTTAAACAATTTGCAGTTTTTTTCTAAATCCTGAACCAATTTAACTGCCTCATCAAAGCTTGTGATTGAACTGAGCATACAACCGGATCTATGTAATCGTTGACAGACTCCCCAGGGGGATAGGACAAATGATGTATCATTCTATATTCCCCCGGTGTCTTTTTTGGGACTAATCCAATTGGAGATACTATCAAGTTGGGCAGTGGGCGCTCACTTAATAGACCCGCTACCCTGCCTGCTTCCACCTCTTTTATAATTTGCAATTTTATTAAATCAGGGTTCACTAAAGGTGAGCGTATTTTTTTTTAATCGCGCTGTGACCTTGGCCCCGTGTACTGGACAGGGAAGCCCTTACTGAAATCATTTATCACAAACATTGCTTCTTTTTTATCATAAAGGTGTGAATAACGTTTTAGAGCTTCTATATTAACCGGTGACTTTGCTAAACTGAATATATCTAAATTTCGAGGTTCCCCCGCCTCCATTTTTGTCATATTATTTTCTCCTTGGCCCCCTTCCGCGGCCTCTGAAAGGTCTACGGAATCCTCTACCACGAAATGGATGGTTGGGCCTTGTTTCTAGTGCGTTCATTGATCGACCTAGTTGAATACAATTGACCTCAGAGTGGGGCGCGAAACATTTAGCGCACACATGGGAGAACTTACAGTTTGACCAAGTACAGTTACCACTATTGTAGTCCTTACATGTGTATCTACCAGTATGAGAATAAGACTAGTTATCTGATTGTCTTTTACCTGCATACAACGCCACCAGAGGTCGTTATTTATTTGTGACCAGGATGTCGGTGTTATAGCTTGACGTAGACGAAATTGCTCGTCGTATGTTCTCCATGCCAGGCCTCCTTGGCGCATGGCACGTTCCCTTATGTTGTCCATATAATGGAGCATTTCATGGACCCTGTCACTATGGTTTAGCAAATAAATTGAGGCGTATATGATAAATGCATTTGACCATTTTTCTACTGAAACTAATTTCTCCTTACACTCTTTTTGCGTTGACTCAATGTGCCCCTCGCTTGATAGCTTGAAAACATTACCCTTGCAAAATTCTGACAACTCCACAGCCCCCTACAACAACAACGCTAAATTGATATACTCGCCTCTGCAAATCTGTTGTTTAAGAGACGTTGGGACGTGAGCTGCCAGGTCGCCACTGGCAAGCCTAACCAGCGGCGAGCTTTGTATTAAGTTTGAGTCTCTAAGCGACGCATTGTTTGTTTGACTAGGAGGTAAATCTCCACTTAGGTAATTTTCCCCCTGCCTAACACCACACTCCGTATTCTCTTTTGAACCAATAACATTATAACTGCAAGACGGGTTATTACCCGTATCAAAAAGAAGCTGCTCAACATCAATGATATTAGAATTTGACCCACCGGTATTGTCCTGTATGAGTCTGTTGTCGTCCGCATCAACTTCATCCGCCTGAGCAGCCCGTTACTCCATTTCCCGTTGTTCTGCATTCCGTTTCTGACCTCGTGTGTTAGGTCTGTTCGCCACTACATTGCAGTTTTGTTGCAAGTTCGCCTCTCGCATAGGAACTCTTCTTGCACCTCTCCTAACTGGTCGACCTCGTGGCATAGATATACACTTCAATCACAATTCGACATACTTTCCGCGCTAGTTACGAGTCAAAAGAACCTGTTGCACGAATTTTTTGCTTTAAATACTAATTTGCCGGACTGTTTACCGGGTGAGTCCCACGCAGTAAGATTGCTACCGTATAGAAACAGGTACCAGATTATTTCTACGGTAATGACCGAGACTTAACAAATCTTAGGAACCAGACAGCTTGATTTATTTCTCGAACAAATAAATTAAATTATTTTAATCGAAATAATTTCTATTATTGAAGAAGTAAGTATCAATATGAGTAATTATATTTAGAATTACTGTGTTTTAATAATATCCTCACTTACTTTGTTTTACACTGGCTTTAAGGACGATTTCTATATTTTTTTGTCAATGTTTACTATGGATAGAATTTCTTGAAACCTTTCAGTATTTACGTTTACTGTATGTGTATGCAACATCAGGAATTCAAAAATACATGTTACCGTACAGTTTGTTTTTGTTATTACCTTCTCAACAACATAACCATCCTTCAAATCTAGCATAAAATGTAGGTCTTACAAGAAATGCGAAACAAATATTTAAACTTTATATATAGAATTTTATTAAAACTAATACATAGATGCATGCAAAAAATATAAATTTTCATTGAAAATGTAATTATAAGTTTGTATAAGAATTTTTAAAAACAAAATCACTTTGGCCGAGTCTCAGTTTCTTTTTATTTTTTCAATAAAAATGTAGCATTTTTATAATGTGTATGATTAAATTTTGCTTAAAATCTCAAAAAATATTCTTTGATACCTATTTTAATGACAGTCAATACAAAAATACACTTTAACGCATAATTGGAGAAAAAAAAGCTCCTAAATTATGCCATCGTTAAATAAAATACAATTGCAATATTAACGTTTTTATTCTAAATGAACATATTTGTATAAAGATTAAGATTTCAATAATATTTTATATCCAGGATAAATTGCTATAAACAATTATTTAATGATTTATTTAATTGAATTATTTTTTTGAACACACTACAAGAGACCAATTTTAGACGTATCCGTAAATGAGGGTGCCATGAGGGGTCAGTTGTAGTTTAATAGTAACTAGCTGTACTGCGCGGAATTGATGGGCATTAAAAACTGTGGAAGACGTATACAAGTGTGTCGTTGCCAATTGACCTACATACTACACGTTAAAACTATAAAGGAACTATCACGCTCTAAACAACGTGTCATCACAACGTCATTACGCCAATTTTAGAATCTCATTTCCGGTTGATATTTTTCTATGACAGAACTTTTTTGTCAATTAACTTTTCAGTAACCCCATTGAGTTTATCATTACCGACACTTTTAAAAATATAGTAGCGTATCGGTGGTCTGGCAGTTGGGCGTCCTCCTCGCATGCGAACAATCGTGAATTCTTTCCTGGGACGGGCCAAGACCTAATTAATGGGTCTAAAAGTTTTCACACTTACACAAAAATTGTTCATAAAATCGCCCTATCGGAAGGGCCATTATTACTTAGAGTATTGTCAAGGTTTTCAGTGGCCGAATGGTCTAAGGCGCCGTCTCAATATTATTTACCTCTCACCGCTAAGGTCGTATGTTCGAGTCCCGCTCACTCCAAAAACTTTATGTGATAAAGTTTGCCAGTTACTTGCGGAACGACGGTGGTTCTACCTTTTATTCTGAGGTCTTTCTCCAACAATAAACTGGATATACCTTATAAAACCTTAAATGTGTTTAAAATCACATTAAACTCATTCAAAAATATGAATATTTTCTTAAATAGACACAATTGTAATATGACTGAACAATGTTGAAAACTACGCTTTAAATCATTCAACAACAAAAAAAAACAGTATATAGTACATATTTACTCTACTTGTTGAAATGTTATTCGCGATCAAATAAATTATATCAAAGTGTGTTGTTTTAAATGTTGAGTACATTATATTTGATTAAATCTACTGAAATACAGTTAAGCTAGTCAAACAGTTTTTCTTCCGTTTAGTCATTATACAAGGTGTATCCGTTTACATATAATATAAAATACGCAATGGTTATAACACGCATATATGGGTATTAAATCAAGATATGATGCGAATGATAAACAAAGACAAAACTTTCAACAATGTAATCTTTATACAACACAAATGTAACAAATAAATTCGTTCGATGTAATATCAACTTATATAAATTATATCAGATCTGGAATGAACAATATATGCATTATTAAAATTCTTGCGGTTTTACAAGCGTTAATTATATTATATAACTGGATTAAGATTAGGCAGGTGTCATGAGCGCATGGGGGTTATAGTGAGGCTTAGAAAAAAGCAGGATGAGGCTGGACGAGTCCTTGTTTTTGTGTGCCGAACCATCATATCATATCAATATTTCTAATAAGTCTTTTTATAACATTGAAAATAAGGATCAAATTTTCGTTACAGCTTGAAGAGTTACCGTCCAGGTAATCACGTCATGTGCCTGATAAACTTGCATTAACGTGATAAACTATGCTTATCAGGCAGACGGTTTATAAACAAAAATGATTTCATTGACATGATAAAAGAGACTCCTGGAAACGCAGAACGCAACCAATACAAAAATTCGATTTTTTTTAATCTGTCCATGATTGATAATCATATAGTATTACCTTTTTAATAAACCACTGTGTTCTTAAACATACACAGGGAAGTTGCCCTGCAGTATTTATGCTCTGTAGCGGATGTAAACATGGACACTGTGGTTTACTGTCACTAAACTTAGTGGTCGTAGTAAGTTTAGGTAAGATGCAAGTTTATTAATACATTGTGATACAAGAAAACATATTGTTTTATACTGAGACATGCTAATAATAATCGCTACTGTGTACACTTTAAAAAGATAATATACAAATAGACATTGGAACTGTACGTATTTACGATTAAAGTATGATTATAAAATAGTTTTAATGTTATCTGTTGTAACTGTAAATAAGTCTCGATATGGCAAGGATAGAGACATCGTTGTATATTTGTGCGTGTGTTATGTGTGGTTTGTGTGTGTTACGTGTATGGGGTGACATTGCTCCCTAAATTGCATTGTTCAGACACAATGAGCACTAATTATAAATCCTTACTTCACATACCAACATAAGCACACGGCCATCGCTTTGCGTGTAATGGCAACGTAATGAAACCACACACACCGTTTCGGTTTAATATGTGACAAATTAGGGATATGAACGAGTTTGTATGTACACTTTAACAAGATGTAAACTACCCAGTAGCAGTTTTCCTATTTAACTTTCAATTTCTCCATCGTAGTACATTTGTTCTGAAAGAATGTGATAAATTCTAAGCCAAAACAGATCAAAACCATTTTATAAATCTATCTTATTTTTCAAAAAAGTGATATGTACAATGACGTTAATAGGAATATTGTATAAATAGCAGTAAACATATTATTCAATATGTCAAGTACAAAATTTTATAAGCATATTACAGAATATTGTATGTATTTAGCATTTTTATTTTATTAAAGTATAGAAAGATATACGTTCCAATATAATCAAATATGGCTTTAACGTAAAAATCTGTTTTACTGTTAAGAAACATTAAACAGCAATATTAATGAAATAGATTTTATGATAGTGAACAAATAAAACACAAACAAACGATAAAGAAAGAACTGGTGTCACGAGTATACGTTGTATTCATTAACTAAGAATAGTAAAATAAATAATTTTAATGATGCGGAATGCCGAAAGAAGCTTTTGAAACCGTGATATTTTAAACAATATTTTGTTGATGGTAATAATCTAAATCAACAAAACTTAAGAACTCTGCATTTTTATAACAAAGGCAATATTTTTCGTCTTTCGTGTTAATGTTTGTTTTACGTGATCTTATTAAATAGTACCTGTCGTAAACTTCCTTGTTTGCTTAGCAAAATTATTGAATACGTCAATTTGCTTACAATGTAAGACGGAAGAAGCCTAGGTATTGTATAAGCGCGTGGGATAATACACACGATCCCCTTCATTATTTCATTCGTGTGGCATTTGAAACTCTGCTACATATCATATTTAATTCCTTGTCCATGTTATGAAAGTGCCATGACTCTGTGTGAGACAATGGACATCATGACAACCACCCACATCTATGTTGTCATTCATATGTTAACGGTGTGTGTACGTCTACGAGTACAGACGTGTCTGTCTGCGCGCTTGCTTGCGTACATGTGTCCATGTGTGTTTTAATGTGTATATGTGCTAGTTGTACGGTTTATGGAATTACTGCACTGTTTGTACAGACCAAGAATTGATGAAAGATACGACTGCTAAAATATGTTGATATTTCTGTTTTGAAGGTAAGGGGTAACATGATATCTTCCTTGTGTGTTTAAAACACAATGGCAACTAAATACCGACAATGACGGCTGAATAACCACACAAACTCAATTTTTAACAATATTTATATTATTTTACAATTTTAGCATGAGCATTATAATTATAGTAAATAGCTCACATATACAATGGTTATTTAATTTTGAGTTTTCGTTGTATTGCTAGATAATCTGGTGTTAATTGTTAAATTATATAATTTGATGAAGTAAATTTATTAAGTAATATGATTATTTCATGAAATATACACCACAAATGCATCTTAATATTGTTCCTCGTCCATCTCTTGCACGCCTCTCGTTCGTTTCTGTGACATGTGTATCATTTTACGTCAACTACTTAGAAGATGTCGTGTCCTCATGTACCGTAGTTGGCTAGACTTCGGTGATTTCACATGCCGCTGTGCAAACATTGGAAGTAAACATATAACAATTTATTGAAAATATATAATATTTATTTAGCATCTGTTACATTGGTTTAATAATTAACGAAAAATTTCTATTAAGATATTATTAAAAATATTATTGTGAAAAAAGAAAAATGAAAAAAAAATGTAAAAGTAAGTTCCTTTTATTTATGATGAGCTATTATTTAGAGTGAGTAATTGTACACAGATAAAGTAAGGCTATTCTTCAACTCTTTCGTGTTTAAGAATCTCTCCGCAACAGAATGGTAAACACCGGTAATGTGATGAAGCACAAACGATATGATAATAGTTTCTGTTTAACAAGTTGCACATGCATGGCACATACACTTATGTTTGAAGCACGATGTCAAGTGGTTGAACATCGGGCTAAGAATCGAGGTTGTGTATTCGATCCTCCACCACGGCTGTCTGCAGGGGCCTTGAACTTAACACTCAATCGCATTTGCTAAGTACTAGTTCTACCCAGGAAGACAACAGGTGTGACTTGTTTAAGTTGTAGGATATTTTAAACAATTGGTGAAAATAAATTAGTTTCAAATAAAAATTAAGCTTAAAAATATAAAATAACAACTATATTTTAAATTAAGCAGCAAACTTATCTCTTAAATATAGAACAAGGCAATGAATATAATTCTTTTCGAATCTTTAAAAATCAACCAATTCCAGAGAGATGTTAGTATGTTATTTGTGGAACGACGATAGTTCAATTCATATTCTTTCTTAGCTCTTCCTCCACCAATAAAACAATGTTTAACCTGTTATGTATTGATAGTGACATTCAACACCATTAGAAGTATGCTGACAAAAATGTTGTATGGTCAATGGTATATTTTATTTAACAAAAACAAATCCAAATATAATTGGAAACCTGATCTATATATTTAGTTCAACAACAAAGAAAAATTGTTTGATAATGTAAGTAGTTAATTTTATTAACATAAAGATGTAAATTATAATTAAATATGTTTCTATTTAACATATACCAATCCTTATTTGAAAAACATTTAGCTGTACATCATAATGGGAACTCACAAACAAGACATGTTATACATTTGCTTCTTATCCAATTTGTATGATAATCACTTACATGTAAAAAATGTTTGTTCGTTATTTCCTTTAAATTACAATTTTACAAAAAACAAATATGTTTAATGGCTGTATTATAACAGCTATAGCCTCGTTTGGTATTGTTTAGAGAGACATTGACTGGTTAATGTAGCAATTTCTTCAGATTTAATCAGTTTTATATTTAGGTAGAATGAACCTGTTCTGTTTATCCTCTCATCTAGCGAGGTTTCCCATTATCCGCCCTGTTAGATTGCGCCCGGTCTATTTCAAGGAAAGAATTGCGTGAGCTGTCTTCAGTACTAAACCTAAACTGGAGTTTGTCAGCTTCTTTACCACTTGCCGTAAATTTCACATATGGGAAGCTTTCAGCTGATCCTGTGTTACGTGCACGTCTGTTGTGTCTTGAATAGATTAAAGAAATGAATGTCTTTTGAAATATTTACTTATACTTTACAAATCTACATCAGGTGAATTTGATATAATTGTGTGCTGGCTAAAAATAGAATATCACTTAAGTGATAAAGGGCGGGACTGGTAAAAGGTATTGTACTGAGCCCTCGTAAGCAGAACTAATTTAAGTTGTATTTGATCCAGAGAACCTTTTATCACATATTTATGAAAAAGGGAAAGAATATTTCATATAACTTTAATGTTAAACTGTTTTAGTCTTACACTGATGAATCAATACTCTTCCTTTAACTCATCACTTGTCCAACTAAATATCCATAACTTAATGTTTGTTATGTTTCATTTAATATTGGTGGTATCTCTATTTTTTATTTAGACTGAAGACATTGCCGCCGGTCTACCCATCAGGGACCGTTTAATTGCAGTGATATACGAGCGCGATCAGTGAATTTCTAATGACATCACATTTTGGTAAACGTATTATAACGCAGTGATTTGTGGGACAGGCAGGTAATTCCGTGTTTCTATATCAGGGTTTAACAAGTCTGAATCGGGCGATGTCTTGTAATTGGATACACTAAGTTTGTTAGAAAATAAAGATAATACACCAAATCACAGATACATCAATTGAGAGCACATTAACATATTTATTTGGCATTTAATTCCTATATTTGCATTTATGCACATACAAATATAGAACAATTAATTTCAAATCTATTTTTTTAATTCTCATGCCCACATACAATGCTATTAATAAGTATTTCACTCATCATGATACAGCTACTTACATGCGTCGACTATATAAACACTTGTAGACCAACACTCCGACGACAGATATGATAACAACAACAGCAGACACGACGCCAGCAATAGCAAGCACGGCGGTTTTACCTTCTGTAAATAAGAAATATAGTTAGGATTAAAACTTCCTTTAAATTGTCTTTATCTATTGATCAGAGCAAACAAATATACTGAGTGAGACGTACAGGGCGACTGTTTGTAGCCTCCACACAGGACGCAACCTACCGTTGTGACTGTCAGTAAAACCTGATAAAGTAATCCATTAGAAGCACAGAAGCAAAGAAACAAATAGCAACTAGCATTGTAATAAGTTTGCCCATGTGTGGTAATGAATACAATCGCGTGATATATATATATATATATATATATATATGTATACCCTACATTTGTTTTTGTTTTCAGTAAACTCTCTTTAAATTTTATAAATATAGCAAAAAGTACGTGGTGAGTTTATCTCATCTGAAATTATATATGATTTAGATTATCCATGCCGATTATTATAGCATAATCCTATATTTTAACCTGAACTATTATTCATTTGGATAATTTAATTATAGATGTTCTCCTACCTGAACAAATCAAAGTACAACTCTTAAAATGTTCATATGTGATGGTGTTTTAGAAAAGTATTTATTTCACTTAAGGTTAGCCTTAACTCCCACCACCGCCTAATAGAAAATGGTACCAAAAGTTGAAAACAATGAGCATCATATATTCATTTAGAAACATAAGTTTATATAATCAGAACACAGCAAAAATGTACTCGTGCAATTAGAGCTTATAAAACTATATATATATATATCAAAGCAGACTGTTCCAAACGTATACGATGTAACATATATCTGTTAGTGTTTTAATTTACTTATTGATTAACTTTATAAGCTTTTCCTGTCCTGATTATTATTATAGCTCACTTACAGTATTAAAATATAAATGTGTTAACATACCTAATAATGATGTCGCATCAGTTGAGGATGGTGTTTTCTTTGAATTTGGTAATGGTGTGGTAAGCTCAGTTGGCAAGGATGTTTCGGTTATATTTGCTGATGTTGCATCACGTATTGTTGTATTCATTTCACTTGAGGCTGGTGTCGTTGAATATAAAGATGTTGTGGTTGCTTCTGTTAACGTTTGTGCCGACGGAGGTATTTCTTTTGTATTTTGTTCGATTGAGGTCGGTGTAGTTGAAAGTGGTGTAGATACATTTGTTTCTGTTGAATGTGATTTGTTTAGGGATTGTGCTGTTACATTTCCATTTGTTGAGGTTGGTGTCACTGAAGATTGTAATGCTGCATTTGCATCTGTTGAGGTTAGTGTGTCTGAGGATTTTGTTGATACATTTGCCTCTGTTAAGTTTGATGTCTCTGGATATCGTGTTGATGTATTTTCATATGTTACCTTTGATGTCTGCGGCGATTGTGTTCTTGCAATTGCCTCTGTTGAGTTTGATGTCTTTTGAGAAAGGGTTGTTACATTTGCCTTTGTTGAGTTTGATATCTCTGGATACCATGTTGATGTTTTTGCAACTGTTACGTTTGATGTCTGCGCCGATTGTGTTTTTACATTTGCCTCTGTTGAGTTTGAGATCTGTGGAGACCATGTTGTTGTATTTGCATCAGTTGAGTTTAATATCTCCGGCGATTTTGTTGTTATCTTTGCATCTTCCGAAGAAAACGTTGATGGTGTTGAAGTCGTTGGTCTTGAAGCCCAACAGAGTGCCTGAAAACAAACTTCGTTGTTTTTTTAAAATAGAATTTTAACCATATAAAGTTGTAATTTTTATATTTGTAACTGTTGATTGGGAAAAAAATATGTTTATACATATCAGTAGGACTAGTTATTTAGAGTAGTTATACCTTTCCTTAATATGAACTTGATTGCATTTATATATTAAGCAGTCGAATCTACTGATTTCATATACTGATTGAAATATGAAACCAAAACAGCAATCTCAAATATCTAAGTAGTACAAGGAACCATTATCAGTCAACTACGTAAATGTACGAATTCAACCCATACATGCAACGCAACAAATAGTTAATGCGTGTAAAGTTTCAAACATAATTCAAATCCAGCACTCACTATGTGATTAGTTTCGGCGTGCAAGTATTTCTTAAAAGCATACACAATATTATGTGATGTATTTATACATGTATGTAGATATACCTTAATATTGGTCAATGATTTTACTAGATCAATAGCAAGATTAAATTATAATTGAGAAGAACACGTTATTAACATTAACACTGTGAATAGTGTACATAATTTGTTGTAGCATTAAAATGAGTTTAAATTAGGTATTAGAGAATACCAGATTTTCTGTTACAACTTCAATTAAATATCAAATGTGAACATGTCAAACTATGGGTTATACTTACCAAGATAAAGGTAACTGATCTACAAATATTTTCCATCGGACGATTTTGTTTTTTTTTAAAATGACAATGTATTGTATGTCTTCGTCACACTTCTGTCTGCAAACATGGATCAACAAACACGATGGAATGTGATAGTTTCCTAAATATAAAACAAAGGACGCTTATGATAAGTAGATAAAAAGAACAAAAGATTAACAAAAAGAGCATAATCATCATTTTAAAGTTTTAATTTTTATTAGATATCTCTGCATTCAATCGCATAAAAATCCTTTTATGAGTGTTACAGCATGTCAAGGTATACCATAACTGATAGGGAAACATCAAACTATGTGCAAAATGAATTCACATAATTGCTCTTAAAATTATATTTCGTGTGAACTTTTTTTCAAATATTATGATCTGTAAACAATCAGTCCCCATGTTATTTAGGAGAATATATTAAACTTTTGATTGACTATTATGTCTAAAATAATAATGAATACAAGCATATTTTGTTTTTCATCTTTTCCTGTTTTAAATAACATACAGAGCGAGTTTCAAAGTATCCGTAAACCGTAAACAAAGAACAACTAAAGCCACATATTTCATTTCAAGATGAATATATAGACATGTAAGTTCATGAAAACATTAAATGGAACAACTGCTGGCAATTCGATATTCATGTATTGAACTGTTAGTATAAGATTATTTGATTGTCAAGAGTAATTATATGGGACTATTATGCTATATAAACACTGTAAGAGCTATCAACCTATATGTGATTTAAAGCACCAAAGAAGATAGACAGACAGACGGACGAAGAATAAAAATAACACCACAAAACTTCACCTGAGATCACTAGTAACGACGCTGAAAATACCAATATCGCAGCGGGCAAGACAACATCTTTATTCGAGAGGGTTTAATTATGTGAGTGTTAGGATGAATAAAGGAGCATCAACGTTTATAATTCATACATTAATCAAGTTTACCTGTTCACTTGTTGGTACAGTTATGTTGATGTATGCCTATTTGGCTATTACGCCAATAATCTGCATATTTCATTGATTTTTACGCCATAACGTAACGTTGTTTAACTGTTCATGACGTCATCAATATATAACGTTTATTTAAGGATTAAAAGCCTAATTTTTAGTTTTCATGTTTTTCATCACCCGATTAAAACTCAAAATTCGGCATTTAATCCTTATATTTACATTATATTTTAGATTTAGACTATTTAAGATAAAACTATTTCGTTATTTTTTACCGTTTTGATATTAAAAAGTAAGTTATACGCATTAACCCGCAAAACCAATGTCATGATTGTAACGGAAATGTTGTCAACATACCGAAAAAGTGCACGCATTTGTATGGCAACTTGCGGCAAACGTCACGTGAACCTTACGGCAACGTGATGTCTCACCAGCAAAACAAAATCGTGCAAACTGGTCCATTTAGCTTCACCCAGCTGCAAATGTTTTTCATTGGTAAATGAAATGCACTTAATCTATATAGTTCATTTAGGCCGAGTGCAGTAAAAATGTAAATATTATTACACACGTAGATCCTGATGAAGGCTGTAAAGTCGCAATGCATTGTTCAGCATAAATACTTTTACATGGAATTTGTCTTCTTGCTTTTAATGTATTTACATATTTATCTTAACAAGATTAATGACCATAGAGCTTAACATAGAACATTGTCCAGACAACAGGCCGTGTTACTAAGAAACTAAATAAACGAAAATACCTTTTATATTTTGAAGTCCTCGTATCCAATATTAACATGGATTTTTCCAAACATCGAATACATTCGTCTATCCGTTTCTTGTATAACAGTGGTAACAGTTCGTACGCTCCTCAATATTTATATTTTACAGCATATCAGGATAGTGATATTTTTGTAACGCATGTTAACTTCCTTTTGTAGAGTTGAACATAACGATGGCGAAGATAAACAAAAATAAAAACTTTACTGCAGCTTTAACGTAATTAAAACATCAAAAAGATCTCTAAATAATGTAGCGTCGATAACCGATGATCTTCAAGTTGCGCTGGTAAGTCATTATCTGTTGTTTATATCGAGGACACGTGCGTTTCCCTTAACCTTGCTAAGTCATCATCATGTGTAAATATTTCAGATAATCGTGAGGGCCCTATTTACTATGTGGTATAATAGGATGATTCTATATCATTAATCATTCACCGCCGAGACATTTTGCCAGGTACTTGCGGAAGAACTGTGGATCTAAGCATATATATGCCCCGATATAGCTGAGGCAAAACAATTAGATAATATAAAATATATGAGTTAAAAATGATGTTAATATCTTTCTCGTCCTAGTTTCTACCCTAGTGAACAAATAACAAAGGTAGATAATACCACACTGTATCACACATATTGTTCAGTCATTAGCAAATAACAAAAAACGCATGAATCCAAGCCGTGAATAGAATGTTAGCCGGTCACGATTGAGGTAACCGGTTCGAACCAATACTCGATCATATGACCTCTTAAACATAACACCAAATACTGGTTCTGTCCAGGTAACATACTCGAGAACTATTTATATATATCGCTGGGCCTACTTCACAACCGGTCTCAAGATCACTTGCCTCTCACCGCTATGGTTCCCACTCGTTTAAAAAATTGTATGTAAGAAAGTTTCCAATTACTTGGGGAAGGATGGCTGTTCTGCTCAATCTGACTCAGTCTGACGTCTTCCTCCGCCAGTAAAACTGGATATACCATATATAATTTGAAATGTCTTGAAAATGGCGTGAAATCTCATTATAAAAATATAACAAACACAAACAACAACTTCACAATCGATCTAAAATAAATTAGACCAAACTAAACTAAATTATACTGCTATGAAACATGTATCGTGTACCGATACATTATTAGTACTTGAAACTTCAAAGTACTAGTTATAAAGGAAACATAGCAGGTTTGGTAACTTTTAGTTAACAGTCTTTATATGATACATGTATATGTGTATGATAAAACTATAAAATTAAAATACGAGTTGAAATCCTTAATTTGGTTTTGAATGGCATTAGTAGTCTGTAGAACGGACCCACCTCTCCCGATAGGTTCCGTTAAATAGCAATGTTGGTAATGTGTCATGTGAGCACGCTGATTGGTCATTTGCATCAACTGAAAGTTTGAATTGCGTCATAGTTTAGTAAGCGTTCTATTGCTATGGAAAGCGGAACAGGCACAGAATTCCCTGCTTTTCCATTGGTGGTTAATAGACTTGATTCAGGAGATATCAGAATCTGGGATAGACTAATGGCATTAGTAAAATGTAAAAGTATTCAAGATGAAGTATAAAAAGGGATTGTAACAGTTTGGTTTGATAAAAAAAAATCAACAAATATCAATTTGTATTTTAAAATATTATTTATCTTAAGTGTTTTAATCTAGATTAACGGAAGTAGATATATAAAAATGTTAAACTCAGATATGAGTACCAGGTTAAAATACTTAAGGAATAATAACAATAGCATGACTGTATTTTTGCACAACATTATAGGGAAAGCTTTAACACAGTTTACATGGATTACACAATTATAATAATGCAACAGCAAGGTAATATGAGTATAGAATTTCCGGTTAAATATATACGACAATAGGCAAAATATTATATAATATTTCCAGATTGCTATGTAATTCAGTTTTTGTATACCGAACTGAACTGTTAATGCAAGCATTTATGATATATAAAATAGTTTTTAAGAAGTATTATATTTAAATATTATTTGCATAGTCCTTCTGTTAAATATATTTATATCAACACAATCTGTACAATAGCGTGATAGTGATTTATATCAGCACAATATGTACATTAATGTAATGGTGATTTATATCAGCACAATGTGTTCATTAACGTTATAGTGATTTATATCAGCACAATATGTATATTAACGTAATAGTGATTTATGTAATAGTGATTTATATCAGCACAATATTTATATGAACGTAATAGTGATTTATGTAATAGTGATTTATATCAGCACAATATGTACATTAACGTAATAGTGATTTATGTAAAAGTAATTTATATCAGCACAATATGTATATTAACGTTATAGTGATTTATGTAATAGTGATTTATATCAGAACAATATGTATATTAACGTAATAGTGATCATTGTGAATATCGGTTCGTCGGATGGTTAAAGGCACCGAGGGACGGTAGTACTACTCATACTTACGTATATGCATCTGAGATTGTCATCCGACAATAAACTGGATGTCATATATAACATGTAATGTGTTTAAAATGCGTTAACAGAAAATTGAATATCAAGCTAAAAGTGTAAGTCAGCTGTTACATGTATTTCTATTTTATAAAAATGGATGAGACGGTGTGGAGAAGTATAATCTTGGTCAACGTGTACATGCAATCTCGCTCTTCCACCGCCGTCGTCGCATCATAAACCTAGACATTGAAAATAAAAGTATGTCCGCTAGATTATTCTAGTACGAACACGAGAGCTTGCACAAGTATTTGGTGTAAAACACAGAGGAATTGTGAAATTGTACTAGATAAATTTTGGAAACCAGTGCAGCAAAACAAATAATATTAAAATGTACAAAAAAGGCGAAGATGAAAGGACAAGAGTCGTCCCAAGCGCGTCCTGTCGTCGCATAATTAAAAAGGTAATCATGTGATGGGCGACTCAATAAGGGCAAACCAACGAACAATCACCAACGACTTATAACTGCTTGATGTATTTATAAATAAAGTACTAAAGTGAAAATAACCCATGATCTACGAAATGTATAAATCACATCAGTATGAAATCATTTAAAACTTTGTTGCATTTGATAATGGGAGGAGAATAATAGTAGTAGACAAGAGAAATGCGGAACGAAATATGTGTTAAAAAAGCACTGTTTATTGGGTGTTCTAATAAATAGTTTTGTTCATAATAATCAACAACAAAGCTGCAACATCTAGCCATTCCAATCAGTTACGAAATCTAAACATCATGATAGTATGCAGCTCTCGGCACATCTTTTCTACATGTAAATGAGAAAAAGTAATAATATCGAAATCAGTATTCCCTGTTTTATTATATTCATTTGTACTTCTAAAACTGTTATTATTAGAGAGTGGTATGTCAGTATCGATAACTTCAGAATTAGGAGTGTTAGTCTTCTTGGGCCAAATCTTAAAAAGGATAAAGGATGCATACTAACTACCTTCTGAGTGAAAGATAATTATCGATATTAAGTTTATCGTCTAGATATCAAATTGTCGTACGAAATTATATGGGAAAGGTTTAGTAGTTTAAACATACTTAATTATATTGAAATGGAATTGGATTTAGATTCAACTCTCTCCCCAGCAAGTAAAAAGTGTACAACATAAAACATGCATGGGAACAGTGTATGTATGGTATGAAATTAGAAGAATTTTTTTTTTTTTTTTCTTGGAAAAAAGGTTAGAATTCAAACAATAAAAGAAGTTAACTTGAAGGAGTTATATCAAATAACCTTTAATGTTATAAATAAAACCACAAAACATTGTTAATTTTGTAAAAAATAAAACTTCCTATTTATTTCATATTCTTATCTTATGATATTCTTTTCCTGCATTGGTCTTTATTATCTTATGTATGATCATTTGATTAATGGTGCACACAGACAATTGACGTGCTGAATTAACAGACCAGTCTTAAATGTGATAATGAAACAGCGATAATTTGAAATTAAATATCATTGATTTGATAAATACTTCTTTGAAAGCGACCAAAATAGATTATAACACGCAAGTAAATATTACCTATATGTACATCTTTACATCATTTGGGGAATGAATATAAATGCATCGAGTTATGCTTTGTAACTAAAATTAACAAGTTTTTATTTTCTTTAATTGGGTTTAACGTCATTTTCAACACATTTCAGGTTATATCTGGCATATCCAGTTTATTGGTGGAGGAATACCTCAAAATGTTTCTTAGTAGAATCACCGTCCTTCCGCAAGTAACTGACACACTTTCTCTCATAAAATGTTTGCAGCGAGAGGGAATCTAACCTACGACCTACCCGGTGAAAGGATTTTGAGATAAAGCCGTAAACCACTCGGCCACGGAGGACCCTAACTATAAAACCTTCGAATATATTAATTAAAACTTGTTAAAATAATGTTAATGGCAATTGGTAATAACTAATGCTATCAATCTGAATTGTAGATATCTACTATGTATGAATACAACATTATTAAAAATGTTATTTTAAATATTTTAAATAACCAAAGGTTGTCAATAACCATAGCTATTCAGTAACCATAGGTTGTCAACAACCATAGCTGTTCGATAACCATAGCTTGTCAATAACCATAGCTGTTATATAACCATAGCTTTTTAATAACCATAGCTTTTCAATCACCATAGCTGGTCAATAACCAATTGCATGTTTCGTGTGTCAAATCAAATATTTTCACCGAAGTTATATATGACAAATTTACATTTCATTGGATTTTTTTTTTTCATGCAATAAAAACTAAGGAAAATAAAAAAAAATATATATTTTACTTGTTACTGAAACGCCGAGCGGGCTCGCTTATGGCTTTCTTCCTGTCAGAGCTGAGGTCATTGGCTCGAGTTCAACTCGGTCCAAAATTTGTATGTGATACATCTTCTCTATACAAATGCATCTTTGAATACTCTTGTAATACATATAACAATAATAATTAATATACTTTCATATTTCGGTATATCTGCACTTAAACATTTTTGTTTAAGACGCCGTCTAGTCACCTCTTACCTGTTACGGCTGAGGACGTTGGCTAGCACCAAGCTTAGTCCAAAATTGTATGTGAAAAAGTATGTCAGATGATTGCAAAAGAACCTTGGTTCTACTCAGATTCATTCTGAGATCGTCATCCATCAATAAAACGGAATATGCCATATATATCTTGTCATGTGTTGAAAATAGAACTGAACAATATTAAAAATATTATATGCGTAATATATTAAATGTTGATGATGACTTAAGCAGCATCGGGAAGTAATATTTGTGTTTATATGGGCGATTAAACATAATGTTCCACGCAAGATTGAATGCTAGTCTTACCTCCATTGCGGGATGCTTATTAAAACATAGTGTTGTTTTCGAGCTCCGTTCAAGTTTCAAACAACACACACCTTGTAAGCATGACACATGACTCGGTTTAAATCTCAACTAACGGAAATATTAACTTTACTCAATTGTAGCATGAAATGTTGCATTATTAATAATTGTTTTATTCAGTTAAGTAAGTAAGTAAGTAAGTAAGTAAGTAAGTAAGTAAGTACATTTTTATTTAAGTCGGCAAGACAATAATAGCAATAGAATAAACTCTACATTGCTTTGATGTGATATATATTCGTATCGTTAATTATATGTTTGTGAGTTTTTTGTATTTAAACATTCATGTTTAAATTAGCGACAACTCTTTCATGAATTCATAGTCAAAAGGTTAGTCAAATACATGTTTGCCTTCCTTTATTCAGTAGTGTTACAATAATGTAGTTTATATCATATAGTTATATAATAATGAAAAGTATTATGTGCAGTTAATTATATACTTGACGGAACAGCTAACCTTCCACGTAACATTTATGTATTTTCTCAAAAAGTATTAACACGTGAAAAATAAGCATTTCGTGACAAACAGTTGCGCACGAGTAAATGTAATGAATTTCGCAATCGGCATATGTTATGTCAATACAAATTGTAATAACACTGCTCAATTTTTTGACCAAATATGAATCTACCACTCTAGAATGTTTGTATATATAATCACGAGATCACACTTGTAAAAACTTTAATCAATTATATAAAACAAACAATTTCGACATTATTTACAGTACGTTATAAGTCTTATCTCTCTGCTGGTATTCTCTTACAATTCTGTCAATTTCTACTTCAAATTTATTTTATTTGCTTACAGCTGACGTCGTTTTAAATGTTATTTTTTAAACTGTAGGGGGAGGGAAGATTCAAATGTTGGAAGAATTTGTGACTCAACCCCACATCTGTATATATAAATAAAAATAAAATGTTTAAACCAGCATTCATTGATAAACTAACGTAACTTTTATGTTCATTCAATACAATTGTATTCAATTAACACAACTTTACTTTTGTGTTCAATTAACACAACTTTACTTTTGTGTTTAAAATACGCAACGCCTTAGTTCGATTAACGCATTTCTGTTATCAATTAACGAAACGCTTGTGTTCTGTAACACAACATTTGTATTCCAACATGCAAGCAATTCATCTGATTGGAAAAATTCTGCTCAACGCATGCTCCTCGGCATTTTAAACGTCTCAATAAGGTATTTTATAATAGCACACACATATAAAGTGTTTTGTCGTCTATGACTAATACACTATATGAAGCAAATCGCATTTTCCTTTTAACAGTCTCAAATATAATAGTTTGATTATGAGTGTTATTTAGACTTGGACACTTCTCCTTATTCCCTCAAATCGCAAAAGGGAAATGTTAACACTATTATTAAAACATCCTGAAAGTGTTGCACCAGCGTTACCAGGATAGTAAATACAGCGATAATACAATGCGTGTAGTTTATATGAAGCGTTTGATTGTACAAGTTCTCTTAATACTTTAATTGTTTAAAATATTTCACTTCATGATTTTTTAAGAGAGTGTTGAGAAGTTACAAAGTTACAAAAGAAGATAAAAATTAAAATACTAATCACTTATCATTATAAAATGCGAAACAGTACTAACATACGGATAGGTGTCAAAAATGAATAAAACAACATTTTTATAAATCTTTGATAATATGTTCAGTGGATTTAATGAAGTAAAACATTGTATCAAAATAAATAGAATTTAAATACACCAATATATATAAAATATTACTAAATGACATTTCCATCTCCTTTAACACAACCTAACACCATACAAACAAATAAACGTGTATATACAAACACTTAATCGTGGGTGAATTAACGTCAATAAACTTTTTAAAGTATTTTTCAGGATTTAAATCCAGCAGAAATGTTATTGTGCCAGTTATAAAAGTCACCTAAAAATGTTGTAAAAATGAAAGTTATTGGATCTGTTTGTTATACTTTACCGTCCAGCGGAAAATTATGATAACATTTCTTATTATGAAACTTTCTGAAGTATCTTTACAACATACTTTCACATTTAATTACCGTGTACATGTATACACTTAATAAATTTAACAGAGGTATTTCTGCACAGCTTATTTATACTAGACATTTTTTATGACTCGGGGGAAATGAGGGCATATGTGAGTCTTTCTTCTTAAACACAAACATTTATCTACTATTTAGAATTAAAACATGGAAAAGTAAATTCTAGTAGTCTAGTTTAAATATAAGATTAAGAGTTATATGCATATATATATATATATATATATATATATATATATATATATATATATATATATAATAAAAAAATTATATATATATATATATATATATATATATATATATATATATAATGCAACTCTTGTTAATGTTTAATATTTTGTAAAGTTTTATTTTTGATTTTACCCTTGAATATGTTCAATATAACGATAAGATCTCGCTTGAGTTTCACCGAATACACTGAATTATTTTCTCCTGAAGTGCCCGAACCTCATACATGTGATTGATATTCTTATCAAAATCCTAAACAAAAAGAATATGTCTAATTCAATTCATGCTGTTATATTTAGTTAAAGATGAACTTATACAACTTGATCGAGATCTTATGGTTATAAACAACATATCCACGTTTAATTAAAGACCAGTCAACAATAAACATCTTATCAAATAAGCAAGAACAAAAATTGTATATTTAACAAGTCAAGGCAGATTATGCAGCCTAGAGCACAAAAAACGAAACAACTATATTTACTACTACTTCTACTACCACTTTTACTACTACTACTACTACTACAACTACTATCACTTCTACTACTACTATATTACTATCATAGCATATAGTACTACTACTACAACTACTACTCCTACTCCTCCCGTCCTCCTTCTTCGCCTTTTCCACCTCCTATTCCTTTTTCTTTTACTGCTACTCCTACTCCACTGCCTCCTCCTCTTCCTATTATACCTCCTCCTTCTACGCCTCCTCTTGCTCATATTCCTCATTCTCCTACTCCTACTCCTCCTACTCCTCCTCCACCCACTCCTCCACCTACTAATACTCCTAATCCTCCTTCTCCTACTACACTTACTACTCCTCCTCATACTCTTCCTCTTATTTATCTTCCTCCTACTACTACTACTCCTACTCCGCCGACTTTTTCTCCTCCTCCTTTTCCTTCCATCCCTCCTCCTATTCCTCCTCTTACTACTTCTCCTTCTACTTCTTCTACTCCTACTCCTACTCCTACTCCTTCTCCTCCTACATTTCCTCGTACTTCTTCTCCTCCTACTACATGAACTACTACTCCATACTCTTCCTATATCTCCTTCTCGTACTCCTCCAACTCCTCCTATTACTCTTCCTCTTCGTCATACTCCTCCTTTTCCACTTCTACTTCTACACATTATGATTATGTATTTATATATGTTATTTATGGTGAAAAGCTTTTGTAATGCTTAAGCCAAAATAAAAGAATGTTCTGTTCTGTTCTGTTCTGTTCTACTCTTCCCGTCGCCTTCCTTCTCCTCCATCTTTACATCCCACACCTCCTCCTCCAACTCTTCCTCCTATTTTTCCTCCTCCTACTCATATTCTTCCTTCTCCTTGTATTCCTTGTTAACCTACTCCTCCTCCTACTCCTCCTACTCCCACTCATCCTCCTACTCATTCTCCTCCTACTACTCCTCCGTCTTTCACTCCTCCTTCTACTATTTATCATCCTTCTACTACTTATTCTATTCCTCTTACTCCTCATCCTCCTATTCCTCCCACTCCTCCTCCTACTCACCCTCTTACTCCTACTCCTTCAATACTAATACTTCTACTCCTCTTACTCCTTCTCCTACTCTTCCTTGTACTTCTCCTACTACATGGTCTACTACTCCTACTTCTCCTTCTCTTCTTCCACTTCTTTCTCCTCCAACACCTTCTACTCCTTCTCATCTCCTATTCCTCATTCTCCTTCTACTACTACTCCTCTTAATCTTCTTCCTCCTTTTCCTACTCTTCTTCTAGTCTTACTCCTCCTCCTCCTACTTGTACTCCTACTCATCCTACCCGCCTCCTCTTTCTACTTCTCCCTCTATTCTTACTTCTTCTGCTCCTCTTCCTTCTCCTTCTACTCCTCCTCCTACTCCTAATATTACTCTTAATTCTCCTCCTCCTACTACTACTACTACTAGAACTGCTACAAGGACTACTTCTAATACTGCTACTGCTACAAATAATTCTACTACTACTACTACTACTACTACTTTTACTTCTACTACTTACGCACGATATACACAAACACGTTTGCTGTACGCTCATACGCATGTACGTACGCATAGTAACACACAGGCGTACGCGGTTGTACCTGCATCGACACTCTCATGCAAATAATGCCTCTGTTGCTGCTACTTTTGCTCCTATTACTTCTACTACTACTTTTATAACATATGTACACGCACATACATATACACTAGTCGTCTAAATAAACTTTAAGATGGGTGTCTAAAAAGCCAGACTGCAGATGTTAACCTTTTACGAGACGTTATCATGATTTTTGCGGGATTCTTTAAGATTAAGCGAGATAAATAATATTGTTCCTATATTTAAAACAAAACATGTTTTTTTACAAAGGTGATTTTTAAAATCTAAATAAACAGATCGAGAAATGAAGCTACAAGTGTGTGCCTGTTATTGAGGTTGTCTATATCTCAACTGTAGAGAGTTAAAAAGGATTTCGTTATATATTTATTCTGGAAGAGGTACATGTACTAACATGATTAAATGAGCATGGTGGGGGAAGGAGTTGTACGCTTTAATATACAAGATGCAAAACACTTTATTTTCTGTCTGGTGTACAAATATAAAACACTAGCAGCTATTTGCCGACAGTAAAAAAAATACAAAACAGATACATATCCATATGCACATTGCCGACACCTTCATATAAATGATTACACATATAAAAATCACCCCCACACACATATTTGAAATATTTTATTTAAAGAAAAATAATTGTATTTACTAAATTTCTATTATGATACATACAATACTCGTTCAAGAGGTGTCAATTTTTACATAATACTGACGTGACGTTTGGGTAAGGCCCATTATGGTTTTGTTAAATACTAGTCTGAGATGACAGACAGAAAACGTGAAGCGAGAGCCGACATATTAGAAAACGCTTAAACTTATCTGATGTCATATATATGAAGTAAACTGATTGTCACACCTTGAATGATTTTTGATAACAATGGTATAGAAAAACACCTGCTCACCATGAAATCCACTCTCAGGTTAATGAAAAAGCAATACAGAGCAAGAATTAAAACTAGAGAAACATCAGTAAAACTTCTAACTAAAGCATGTTAAAATTAACATCAAGTGCCGATAAACAGTTGACTAAGGCAGTGCAGTTCAACAACAGATGGAATTTACAAAACGCATACTAAAGCAAAGTTTAGAGAATGAAACACTTACAATATTTAATATAGTGCAAGCATGAAAACACATGGCAAGGGTAGGAGGCGCATATATGTACACATATAACATCTGCAGGCTGGACCGGTCCAGGTGCGGATCATTCTCCTAAACACCTTGAAGTATTCGGTTTTTATGATGCCATTTGGGAGGCTGTTCATAACCTGAGCCGCCTCGAACCCAAATGCTCTCTTGCCATACACAGTTTTGACAGACGGGATTTCTGCACAGTTTTCAACTCGTCATTAAAACAATAGTGAACGGTATTAATAAACCCTTAACGAAACATACATATCGTGTATGGATAAATCACTTAGGTTGATATTGGTAAACGACATATTCAAACAATAAACTAAATTAAACATATCGGCGCTGCATAAAACCACACTATCAATGAACAATTAACTTTATAAATTGAGGTTGAATCAAGTTATATTTTATATATCATGTGTATATTTAGCATTATATTTCTAAATCGTCACTAGGTAGTGTGAGTTCCCATTATGAGTTCAGTAAAGCAGTCAAAGCATCTTTCATTTTTAAATCTGTAAACAATGCTTCCAGGTTGCATATCGTGTATCCATTCTCATCAAGCAAGTCGAGAAACGCCATGCCGGGTTCATTGGATTTTTCTGAAAAAAAGTAAAACAATATTTGAAGTTTGAGGCAATATTTTATAATTCAATTCCAAAATGTATAATTATTTATCATTTTTCATCGAAAACCTATATTTAAATTTCAATTATAATCTTACCAATTTTCTTACACTCTTTTCTACTAACGTTCAAATCAAAGTTGTTCACGATGTACATCCACCAAGTTTCATTATTGTCATCAGGTGTATGTGTTTCTAATACCCTGGCCAGTTTCTTATAAATATTCTGCTTAAGGTTTGAGAGACGATCGTCTGTAACGAATATCAAATACAAAATAAACAATTTGTTATGATATGGACATGTTTTTAAATTATTTCAAGCTGTTTTTAATTTATATTCCTACATTGTTTTCGATTGTTTATGTCCTCTGTAGACAATAAATTATCAGTTGTTGATTAAAAAGTACGCCTTAACATAAATGTTTTTTTCTACTTAAGTAGTATGGACCTTGACCCGATTTACCTCGAAATCCACAACATGTTTTCTTTTTATATTAGAAACCTACAAAAAATTAAATCACTCTATCTCAAAGGAAATGTAAATGTTTTATAAACGAACGGACGGGTGTATATTTATGATATTTGATAAAAGTATCCCTTGATGCAAAGAATGTAAAAGAAGAAAATTGACGACACGATTTACTGAGTATTTTCACGAAGATTAATGAACCTGGTATCGTCACTCACTTATATAAACTGGTAAGGCAGTATTATAATATTGAGCAAACAAAAAACAAGCACAATGAGTTCAATAAATCAGAAACAATAAAGCACTGTCAAATTAAGGAATGTCATTTTACGGTCACGTAAGAGTGCTGCTGTAATAGTCAATAATATCTAAAAATAGAATCACTTGGAAGCAACAAAACAATAGAAGTTATAACAGTTAGAAGTTAATGACTCGTTTTTTGTTGAGTATGTTACTGAAGGTAAGGAAACATATAACAACTTTCACGTCCCCTCATTTCAACAAACCTAAACGAACTTAGTAATGTCAATGAGCACACAACTGAGTAATGAGTGCCATTTTCTTTCATTGACTGGGGCGAAAAAAAAATTTGTTTGTTTAAATATATAAATTACACTACTGATATAAAGTAATGTAGTGAACCTGCTGTGTTTATTTCATTAGATTGATTTCCATCTGCTTGTTCATAATCATGCGTTTCATCGTGTGTCTTGTCTAATCCCAGATAGATACTGGGGGAATTGTCGTTGTCACAAATCTCTTCATAATCATCCGTTCGTGTGGCACCATCGAGTTCTGTATACTCTCCTTCTTCATTTTCATTTTCAACTTCTCCTGTGCTTAGGTTTGATTTGTTTTCCCTTGAACGGATTTACAAAATTCCATTTAAAATATGATTTTGTAACTTATGCATATGAATGGATGCAGCTTAAATTGGATTTAAAATATACAAAACGTTATCATAAAACGGACAAAAACATGTCAATTTAGATGAAACAACTAAACCACTATTTATTATGAATTTGTTTATGTTATATTAAACTAGTTTTGTAACCTGTACATGTAATAACATACGTTTGATATGTCTCTTTAGCTAAACGATTCACATTAAACTGAAACTTGAAAGTTTTAAAGTAATTCGTCTTTATTCACCATTTAAAGTTGACCGTAATTTTCTGCAGATGTGCCATTTTGCTTACTATAATATGTTTAACGATTAAGTATAAAAGAATACAATCAGGAATATTTACTAACAAACTATGATTGAATTGAAATATTATCCAAGTTTTAAAAGATAAGAGTAAATGTCGTAATGTTTTAATTTTACTTGTTTCTTGCGATTTCGAATATTTTATTCCAATACATATTTATTTCAACCAAATGAAATTATATCAATATGTAACAATTCATCACATTAACAACAAAATAAATACATTGCCTACAAATTATATGCTAATGTCATAAAAAAAACTCTTATATATATCATCATCTTCATAGATAAGTGACTTGACAAATATTTCTACATGTAAACAGCATGACTACAAAGTGCCACTTACTTAGCATGTCGTCTTCGCCTATACATGTAAACCAATAGAACAACAACCAATGTTATAACAACAACAGAAGACACTACACCAGCAATAATAGGAGCCGGCGTACTTCTGATTTCTGTATACATATTAAATAAAACAAACAGTGATACGGAATTATTATTATTTCTGTATTGTTTGTATATTATGTTCATATATAGTTGTATGCTAAATTTATTACACTTACTTAATTGAGACGTTTTTATAATTGAAATTCACAAGGACCTCGGAGTCCTTTATTTAAATGGCTGCTGCGAGTTTGCTCATTTTACTTAGCGACAGTATGATAAGCGATTAGTTTAATACACATTTGTTTATTGTATAAGTTTTACGTGGTATGCTTACATTCAATATATGACGGCCAAGAAGAATTACATTGCCTGCTTCTTTTTTAATTATGAATTTCAAGAGCATTTTATTTTCTTTCATATTACTTTGATTTGTTTAATATTCTTTTCAAGAAAAGGACGTTATGTGTTTAACTTTTGCATCAGAAATAAGATCAATGAGGTGGCTGATTTCTGCTATGTTGTGTTGTCGTTTTGGCGGGGCGCCGATACAACAACACGAAAACAAAAAAAATCGTTACATGCCGTTTTGCGATTTGGCGGATAGCCGTCAAGACAAAACGACAAACCGACATAACGACAAAACGACAGATATCACGCGACATCACGTCCCTATAGAATAAAAATCGTCCATGAAATAATAAATGGCATATTTTCCCTGTAAACGACAGGTACAAAGTCAATAAAACTATGTTAAAACAGTGTGTTGTATTTAAAGAAATATCATCAAAGTCTCTGTCAACAATGTATTAATTCAGATAAAACATGATTACGAACAAAAGTAATATGCTGTAAAAGATTTAGTTTTTTTGGTAAGAAAAGCTGACACTTATGTGACTCCATCACTCACATCTATATGACAAAACTGTCATTCATCGGTTTGCATCGAACCAGGATCGGCGAGACGTGTGTTCAATCCTCCTCACGGTTATGTGTGATGTCCTTATTTATGAATAACAAGCATTTTCGTGAATTTTCAACGCCTTCCGCGATTTTTTAACACATGTAATACCTCTCTTACAAGTATAGATAAAATCTTTTCCGCGTGTATTTAGAGAACAGATACCACCTATAAAGAAATGTTTAGCACCAGATATATTTCCGTAACATCAAAGGAAACGATCTTGGAATACTACATCGTTAAACGTTCTGGCGGGGCGCTGACACGAAAACATGATTAAACGGCAATACGCTAAAATCACTTCGTTTTGGCGGGGAAACTATACGATAACACGTCAAAACGACGTCATGATGGCGGAGCGCCGACATGTGACAACTAGTCAAAACGACGTCGATCTAGTGGGGCGTCGACACAAAAACACGTCAAAACGACGTCGTACTGGCGGGGCGCCGAAACGATAACACGACAAAACGACGTCGTTCTGGCGAAGCGCTGACACGACAGAACGACAAATAGGGCGCCAAAACGAAAATTCGCAACGCACCAAAACCTCCTGTCGTGTTGTCGTTCTGTCGTGCCGACGACCCGACAAAAATGGCATTTTACGAGTTTTCGTGTTTTCGAGTTGTTGTCTAGGTGCTCCGGCAAAACGAAAACACGACATGACAAAAACAGGCCAACATAGATAAACATTATTGTAAAATTATTTAAATAACGCTGAAAATGATGTAATTGATTAGTGGGACCTGAACAGCTACGGCATCATCCAGAAATTTAAGGTAAAATTTTCTCTAAAACATGTAGGACAAACTCGCCACAGCATCACAAATAAAATCATTATGAATATATTATTATGTTTTTGCAATTTTAAATAGAACTGTTTAACTTCATTCTTATCACATTACTGTTTCAACTTGCGTAGTGTGTAAACCATATTTTGATTTGTTAATCGCTAGCATTGTGAGGAGTCATAACTTTGGATGACCCGACTAAAATTATAGATATAAAGTGAAAATGTATTATATATGTTTTAAATCTACAAGATGACACATTGACTCATAAATTCTATAACGAAAACATATACAACAAATCTAAAAAGCACATGTAATACTTACCACTCATTTGCATAATATTATGAAAAACATATGGATGTTCACCAATTTGCATTTGCATATTAACAACAAGAGAGTAAATCTTGATTGTGTAAATCGTTCCAACAGACAATCCAGTAATTGGTTTTGACAAACATGTTAAATTCCAATTGACATATGCCTTTGTTCCATTATATAAAGGAGGATCAAACGTGATAATATACTGCTGCCATGTGCGGTCTATGTCTGTAATGGTTATGCTCGTATCCTCTACTGTGTATGTTACAGTACTAGGTGGTGTGGGCCCTGCAAAATATATTATTATCATATGTTGTTAAATAGTATCGTATTTTATAGATTAATTTGTTAATATCGTATAATTTTATGAATGTCATTAACAAAACATGTATTTAACCAAAATGTATAAACTCGTTTTGAATGTATTAATATCAACGTATTGCAAGTACGTTAAAGCTACGAATGGAAGTTTAGTAAAATTCTTAAGATATCCATTTAGCATTCCAATCACATCACCGTCATTAGGACTACCGTAAATCCAATAAACTAACATTTAACATAAACATCGCAAAAGATTTGTGCTAATGTAATATCTGTCGGTGTATTAATTACAATACAAAAATCCTTCTCGCTTCAAATTGATAGTTAAACAATGTACCTATGACTGCTAATCTATATGGAAACACTAATGTCAATACGTTACGATTTTATACTTCAAACGTCTGTTTTGAAAATATGTGTAAAACAACTTTAAAATCACAAACAGATATTCTTTGTATTTTATTGTCTACCTTACCTATAAAAACTAAATAACTTGAATACACATAATATTTTATATCACAGATGACCACAAATAAGCAGAATTTAAAAAAAAGATATGTTATTTAAAAAAAAGAATAAGGAATCAACATATACAGTGATGTATTTCAATATCAAATTTGCACAATATAGATACACATGTATATTCTTTTCAGATGCGTGTAAAGTGAAAATTTATCAAAGATTTTGAGTGTTTCTTTTATAACTGTGGTGTCACATTTATTGGTCCTGTAATCAAATACATGTACCATTATTTCCATGGTAAACAGTTAGTATATCTTTTTATTCTTCAGATTGTTGGCATTATTATATGAGTATTGGCTGTGAAGATTTGTTTAATGAGATCTTCAGTTTTCTAAACAAAATTAATCGATACAGTCTGTGTAGACAGCAACTAGTATATGATTCAATAAATATGATTACCAAAAAAGCATATCACTATTACATACCCGTGTTTATCTTAGGCAATGAAATGTTGATGTTGCTTTCTAAGCCAGTCCACACTAATATGATAGCACCGTTGTATAAAGTTCCAGGTGTTAATCCATCGAAAGTGTGCTTGTTCAAGACTTTTTCGGCAATCGATATTTTGCTATCGATGTCTGAAGCAACAGATTCTAACACTGCCTTGTACATATCGACGCCTTCAACTTTCTGCCAGAAAACTGTCAAACTATATTCGTGTATATGCTCGAGAGGAACAGTTCCATGAGGTAAGTTAGTTTCTTCTATAAAATATGTTAGGAAACATAAAGATGCACGTATTTTCTTCATTTATTTCATTAAATAAAAACTAAAACCGTAATCTAAATGAATAAATGACGTATATAGACAGCATTACTATTGAAATAGTTTTACAATTTATAAGTAAAAACAAAATGTATAACGAATTTACAAACACACAACAATTTACGCGATTTATTGTACTAGTCATATGGCAAAACATTGAACAAAATGACCGAATTATTTTAATATTTTTTAATGTTATTCCAGAAAAAGATATAAACACGTAATGCCAACATGATCTAAATTCAGTACAATCATAAATTATACAAAAATGTAACATTCTCAATATCAATGTATATTTTCAGGATCTGAAAACTTACCAATCGCCGCCATTACATGACGGTAGATTCTGAGTAATTAGAAATGTGTTTTTTAGTTCAGTTTATACATGAATGCTAAAAATGGTCATTTTGTGTTTTTTGCAGGTGATAATATTGAAACATTGTTATGACATCGACAATGTTTGACTGAAATTTGGTGCTGTTGAATCAAGATATGACTATCTTGAGGCGTCTAGTGATGCATTGTCACGTTTTTCTATGCACATTGGAAGCAACAGATAATTATCTATTAAAACAAGACGCTATAGAAAAAGTGGTAATATGTTTAGTAATATAGATATGCACATATTTATATATATAACAGGTCCAACTTAACGGTTCACAGTCTTAATGCAGGACCATCTATATGTTTATTGTTCAAAGATGTATTAAATCTAATGAACTGCAACATTATGTTTAACATTTCTTAAGACAATTTAATGATGATATTACTTTAATATGTAATTAACATTTTTAACATTTTCTGAAAGTTTAATTTAGAAATAAGAATAATTATAAATACCAGTTCGTGCAGTTACACTGACGTTGTCAGAACTCTGGAAATTTGGGTTTTCGAGTCTAGTGAATATAACAAATGTGTAATTTGTCCCGGCAGATAATTCTGAAATACAACTGATAGTTGGACCTCCTGTATCTGCTGCAGATCTATCTATCAAACGTGTTTGATGTTGACCAGATCCATCATCAATGGTTACAAAATATTTGTCAAATTTTCTCTCTTCGTCTACAGGAAACGCTATGATAATTTTCGACTGCAGTTGAGTTCTAATCTCTACTGACGATGGTGGTAAAGGTCCTGAAATTATTTAGCATCTATAAGAGTTGTTTGAGGTCAGTGTATTAAATTTAGCCCCTTTGTCCAAAAATACATTTAAACATTTACCTAACATATTCAAAAGAAACATGTATATACGCGGCTGGGGGCGTTTGAATATCCGAGAAATTGACCTGTATCTCCATTATGTTTTGTTCAATAATTATAAGTTGCAAATGTATAGAAAGTTAATTCAATTTTCAATACAGTGATCACGTGCAAATCGTTACATTTAAAATATTTTATTAGTTTGTCTCACCCAGGGTTTCATTACCGTTTTATATTTGAGTGAATCAGGTCGAAATGGCCATAGAAGTACAACGGGCTTATATCAGAATACTGACCTTGCTAGATTGGTCGCCTACATAAATCAAAGCAGAGTTGGGAAAGTGTATTGTGATAGTGCTCTTCACGAGCATGCAGTTGTAAACTGGCCACAATGTTTTAGAAATGGTAGAGACAATGTAAAAGATGACTACAGAGCGGGACCGACGCGGTCAGCGTTTAGTGAGAAAGATGTTGATGTGCATAAAGATATCAAGATACGCTCTAGGTGATGTTTTCCATATAGGTGGCGTAAATTCGTCGGCGTATTTGTTTCTATTAAAAGGCAGGTTTACGCAAGATGGACACCACATCTTTTGACTTCGGAGCAAATGATTGCGCTTGTTAGAATGCCCCCAAGAACATTTAGATAGGTATGACGGTTGTGACCCCAAGCGACTGCACGGAGTTCGTCCTGGTGATGAGACATGGGTATTGTTTTTTAACCGAAAGGAAAGGGAAATAATAAAGTCTGGATAGTTAAGATTGGGGAAAGGACTTCAAATAGCAAGGAGAAGTAGGACTGTGAAACATGTAATTTATGCTTGATTTTTCGATGCAGATTGAACGGTACCTTAACTCACTACTGTTTCTAATGTAGAATAGTCAGTCACCCAGTATTTATCATAATATCAAATTAGTTTAATATGATTAGTATTTGAACCATGATTGCATATATATAAATATGACTTTTACAAGAAAGCTAAAATGGACACACTATTATGAAATGTCCAGATGACGGCGAGTACTTGTTAACGAGATATAATGTATTCACCAAAAATCAAAGTCGTGTTAAAAATATATGGTACTCCTTTTGGCTAGGTGTATACAATTAGCGAGTGACAGAGTGATCAATTGCGGAGACTTTTTTCATATTGATAATAAACCAAATGGACGCATTCAGAGATGTAACCCTTACTAATGTATTTTAATGGTCCAGATGTGACTGAATAGAATTCTAGCGAGGCCTTTAAATAGGACAAGTTAGATGAGTTTGTTGGGTTTGTTTTTTTTGGAGGGGGGGAGGGGGGTGGGGGGTAGTTTACTTCGAGCAGGCGAGATGTGAAGTCATGTTTTAGCTAAGAGAGTTTTACTTTATGATGCAAATGGGTTAAGGCAGTAAGGTTTTAAATACGAACAGTTATACTTAAATGGGAACGTATTTGAACTATATTTTAGAAGTGTGCATATGTGTTAGTAGACTTTATTAAAGTTTAAAGTGACAATTGTAACAATGTAAGAAATAAATATGTATAGAAAACCTTGCTTTCTGTGTTAGTATGTGTGATGTTGAAACACTAGAAGAATTTTACCCACAAGAAGTTATCCCAGTGGTTACTTATCACTACGCCAAGGCCCACCTACGTACCGGGGAGTGCGGAATAAAACTACTGCACGATAACGCACCGGCCAACAAGTATGTGTTAGTTATTGATACATGGACTACGAATGGAATTGAAACTTTGTCACATCCTCCGTACATCACTAACCTAGCACCATGTGACTTTTGGCTCAGTTCTGCCATCAAACAGTGGTAATATCTATGAAATGCTTGTGTCTGCAGGTAAAGGTTGAAACTGGTAGTGATTGAATATAAACAATTGATGTAAAGTTCAGACATTGTATTTCGATTTGTATGTTCATTAAATGTAATTATATAACATAAACATCCGTTTAGTAAATAACAGTACATACACTTTCATACAACCATAATAGCGTAACAGGAGTGTAGTTCAAGAAAATATATCGAATGTCCGCAGATATGCACTATTATAGTAATATTGTACAGACTTGCATAGTCACTGGTATGCAGATACTTGTCTGAAGTGTAATTGTTCCTGTTTGAAATTGAAATGATAAGAAGTTAGTTAGAAGTCCTATTTAAGCATAAATGTAATGCACATCCGTAGAATCCATGCGTCGCGCCTAGCGACCGAAACCGTTGCACTACTTAAGAACTACTTTGTGTATTTTGAAACTCGAAATCCGAAGAACGAATCTAAAGTACGCTTTCTGCGACTAACTCCTAGCCCGTTAACTAAAAAGTTGTATGATAAGGCGGATATATTTTGCTAAACGAATCAACGTGTGGAATTGTACCTGATTGATAAAACAAGCACATTAAAACATGCTTTTACATAAATAATAATTATTTTAAAATTTGAATAAAACGATTTCCATATAAGTTCACTGTAAGATACACTTACAGGTGTAACACAGTGTCTAAGTGACCCGTCAGGAGGTCGGATTAGCGGATTTTAACTGTGTCAGTAGTATACCGAAAGAAGACTACAGGAGGGAATTATAAAATTTAAATTAAACGTTTGCATAAGTGTTGATATACTTCGAGGGTCTGATAAAGTCAGTTTTATCAAAGTAAGCTTCATTTCATATACCGAATCGAGTACACGGACCTTTCAAATGCCCCTCGTATCTATCTATATTAGGATTTTCACGCATAAAGAAAATAACAAATTTCAAACATACAATTGGTTGCTGTGGAAATGTTAACTATTTAGATAATGGGGCTTTAATGAAAACTATTGGTTTTATGATCTTGAATAATAATTGTTATGAAACAACTAAAATAAATCAGTTACATGTAACTACATGGCTGATGACGGGAAAGTTATATTAGACATAGTATTCTACAAATAGTATAGCAAAACTACAATAATATCTGGCAAAATTACATATATCTGAATCTACTTTAGCATCTAGTGAATGGCAACTGCCTCAGATATCTCGCATCAATTGAACAATTCTTATTTGTACAGTAATTAAAACAGATATTAAGATTCGCCTTTCATAGCCATACATCAATCTTGGAAGAGAACTTGACTATTTAATGGTTGTTGATATCTGCAGTCCCAGAGTATCATAAATTATAATTTAATTAATTTACTTTCATTGTAAAACAAGTTCACCCTCGAAGTCTTCCTGGCTGGAACCTGTGCTAAGCTTGTGCATAAAACATGTCTTGCTCATGAGCACCATCCATAGCTGTGGGGGGATCAGAAAACATCACAGTGCTTTTAAAATGCACAAATTATATATCAATATTGCTATTCAAATCACAAAAACAACATTACCCAACTGAATCACTTCTTGTTTCTAATGGATGTGTTATGTCTTAAACTTACTTGTATAGCTCTTCAGTACGGGACTGTTTTCACTTGTAAACCCGGGTACATGAGACGACATTGTAATCGTGTATTCAGTTCCGCCTTTGAGGTTGTTAAAGATATGAGAAGTGATAACATTACTACACGGTATAACGACTGTGCCGCTTCCATTTTCTGGAGTCGGTTCAATAGTAAATATATGAGTATTACACTTTCCGTCTGTATTGTTTTGCCATGTGATTGATATTTCATGTTCCCCAATATGTGTTAATGTCAGATTGTTAGGTGAGTCTGGTTCTGAAAACATATTAAGTCCATATGATATTTCATGAAATATATATATGGTTCATGACCCAAAATTGTAACTAATGGCAAACATTTAACTAGGTTTGCATGACTCTTTATTATATTTCATTGATTTGCAACGTTTGTCTTTAATCAGAAATTGAAATTTAATATAACAATTTATCTCCAAAAGACACTTCATCTTCAACGTGGATTTTAATAAAAATTTATTCGCAATACCATAAATAAGCAGTAAGATTGGCGCAACATATATGTCTTAAGCAATATAAAAATATAGTACATAAGTGACTTTATTTTCAAATACATAGTTTTATCTTTGTTTATGAAGTGTCAATTGTATTGATAAAACAAAACCACCAGCTTGGAAACCGACACTTTTCATACGATATATATAAGGCAAGCCGATATAGATAAAACCAAAGACTTTATTATCGTGTAGTCCATGGTCGCAACAGTTCACCCACTAATATTCCGTAATTATGGGATTTATGATATAGTGCTCATTTAACTCCGCATTTTGTTTTACATTCCCTTATAATTTCACTAGTACGTCCAACCAATTCTGATAGGTATCCTGAGAAATAACCATTGATGTAAAACATAGCGAAATTTATATCATTGAATTTAATGTGATGACGATAAACTGTCAAACACATCGTTTTTATATCATTTCATTTTTATATTTGTTGGTACTCCATAATACATCACATTTCCATACACACTTATCATGGGATGTTATGAGATGTTACCGCTGGCACTGCTACGTTGTAAGAAACTCTACTGTGGGCAAGAAACGAAATTGGTTAACCTGGCTTTATAAAATTATGACCGTGATTTTACATATCTTTTGCGAAATGTTTAAGTTTGTTTTTTAATTTTGATTCATGAATAAAACAATATTATTACAGATGTATATCTGCATATTTTTTATAACATACATACTTACTGGTATATGCAGAAACGTAAGAAAAGTTACCACTACGTTCACCGTTTTGTTCTATATAGAGGCGTAATTCGTAGCTAGTTCCAGACGGCAACCTATCTATCACTAAATTAATTGAAAAGTCATCCCACTTATGTTTGAATACTGCGTTACCATTCTTATTTGGAGGTTGGATAACTATAACTACTAATGTGTTTTCCGTATAAGTTGCTGTTCCTGTCCACTCGACCCATAAACTCTTATTTGTAGTTCTTATTCTTGAAATGCCTACCGCTGTATCTTGTAATATAGGTTCTACATAAAGAGAAAATATTATACATGTTGTAAATTAATTTCAACATTTGCAGTATTTGTTTTGTACTAAATACAAACCTTAATTCATCTGTGGTGAGGGACGAATTTGTCACTTTAACTAAACTGCTATTTACAGTGCAGATACACGCACAGACATTGGTATGTATTATCTAAACAATTAAATAATTAGGGAAAACATCACAAAAAGATCATGTTTACGATTAATCGTTTTTGACAAAATATCTTAAAGACAAAAGGTCAACCATTTTTAATAAAAACTTAACTTACTAAAATATAATAGTTTGTATCGATGGTGAAGTGAAAGAAGTGCATTTCAGTATTTTATCAGAAGAGGGAAAATGCTTTTCTGGATTTCCTTTGATACTTTTTGAGAAAATACGTAAAGTGTCCGGCACATACATGTAAGGTGGCGGGTTAGATGTTCCGTTCAGTATATTACCGCCAAGGTTATGATTATGATTAACTTTCGTATATATTTTATGAGACATGGCTAATTAAGTAGTATACCTAATGCGATAAAATATCGGCTTTAAACTATTCGTGAACATTAGTTTAAATACATAAAGTATATCAACGCTATCAATTGAGGAGGTATTTTAAATTATTACAGATAATTCACTGCTATCTAAGCTATAACACATATTACAGATTTCCATAAAATTATTTCACTGCGTTCTAAGCTTTTCTTAGCTATTACACATATTTCAGATTTGCATACAGATAATTCACTGCTTTCTAAGCTATTACACATAATACAGATTTAATTCACTGCTTTCTAAGCTATTATACATATTACAGATTTAATTCACTGCTTTCTAAGCTATTACACATATTACAGATTAAATTCACTGCTTTCTAAGCTATTACACATATTACGGATTTGCATACTAATATTCACTTGCTTTGCACTGTAGCAAAGTGTAAACATAAGCAGTAATGAATGCTTATACTAGATGTTTAACAAACATTTGATTTGAGTAATGATTTCTGTTTATTGTATCGGTGCAGAAATGGTGAAGTATCGTAAGTGTCCACATTAAGTGGTCATTTATATATTCCAACAGCTATATACGTTTGTCCAAAATGAAAAGAGAGTAATAAAACCTGTGCAATGCACAACAGCGATCATTTTGTGAAGAAGTAAGTTCAATTTTGTTGCTTAATCATTCTCAGTTATCAAGTATCAAAAGGTATAAAATATCATTAGGAAGGTCTTACAATATTAAGTGGGAAATATGGTAATTTTAATACGTTTTCTGAAAATTTCCTTTTATTGAAAATAGCTTCTTATATCTGCTTGATAGACGAATTGTTTTCATTTTTCTTTATTTTCAATATTACGTGAGAATAATGGTCCATGTATTCCACAAACAAATGAGAACACATACATTTGTGTATCATGATAGGATATCTTATATTCATTTTTCATAGATAGCCAACTTACTTGAAAGACAGATATCCTCGTCTCTATCTATGTAATGCCACATGTCATACTGACACGTAAAGTATCCCTCGTCATTATATTCCAAACAATGGGAATTGTTTGTTTTACACTGCCCCTCTTGTGTGCAGTTATCGTTGTAGTTGTGAACTAAGAAATGATAATGCCATTAAACTTCATCTTTCATTAAAAATTTTAAACTTAAACTATCTTTATATATAATCATTAAAATATAGTTAATTTGAATACTTAAGTTACACGTAGTATATGTGTGTTGTCCCATAAATGACTTTAGCTTCGTTAAAAATATCAAGCCATATTTCAAAACCATGATATTGTCGTTTTAAACATAAAAGATGTAATATCTTATTACATTTATACATTTCTGCATCAAATATGAATAAACTAGTATAACATCTATCCCACCAAGATAAGCAAAAGCAGGTGCTTGTGAATCCATTTCTCTATTTAAATTCCATTTCGCTTATTTAATTTCGCACCTTACGTCCAATTTCGGGACATATGACTCAAATTATCCGAATCATTAGAAACTGTTATGAAATATTCTCATCTGACCTCGCACTTCAAACATACAATAAGATATAAGATGGCGACGATAAAACCACACATATTCGTAGTCAATGAGGTGTCAATGATGATATACATACCCAGATTTTTTTAAAAGAATATTGAGTTCATGTTCTTTACCTATAATCATTTTTCCCTATCATATCGATACATAGGATAGACATTAAATGCCTAGCGTATTTTGATCACATGTTTGCTCCCTGTAGATAAATAATTTATTGACATAGTTTTCAGTGACAATAATTGGAATTAATAATGTAAGTATTGTTAGTTTGAAAAAGTTTGTCTTTTAAAGATTCAAGATTATTATGCCTCTAAAAGATAAAAAAAAAACTATTTTTATTTAGATATTTGTTCATAACATTATGTTTTATGTTTTCTGTATACATAACGGATGCTATATCTTGCGAATGGGTATGTAAATTACGTAACCCTCATAAAATATTAATTGTATCTTCTTGGGTTTGATATAATACGTTTTATTTAATGCATGGTCATATGTTATAAACTGTTATTGATTTGTTTTCTTGAGGGTATGTTAACAATGTATTGAATATGCAAGTTTAAGTCAAGTCGAAACAATAATTCTAAATATTTAATGATGAATGTGATAATTTATTAAAATGTTTTCTGAACATAATCATCGCTATGGATAAGAAATGCCAAATATTGAATTATGTTATAGGCTACCTGAAAATCATATTCCGTAATATTTGAAAACACGTATTATAATGAAAAATATTTATGAATATCAATAGTCAAGATAATTACAATTTTAGACGGTAAGTTAAGCTGTTAATCATTTAAAATAGTGATGCCTATTGTAAGCATATATACTGAATTTATAAACGTGCGATTTGAATTTACAAGATAACATTGTTTCAATGCAAACATAGACACATTTAATTGTAGCCTTCCATATAAGCACCATACGTACATTTTGTCCACCATGTTTAGATTCTGGTGTTCTGTAATCGTAAACCATTGCCGATATAACGTTTTACAATAAATAACTCAGGTTTGGTTTAATCATTATTTCTAAATACTATCATGCTGCATTTTACATAATTTGCATAATGACATATCTAACAAACATTGTGTGATGTATCGTTCCAACATGTTAATGATTATTCATGTAATAAAATAAAAAAATTTATTGTTGAACATTTGTACCTGGACCTGTCGTTGTTGTGGCCTTTGTGATATAAATGGTTTCCATCAAAACAACCACAACCTGTAATTCAATGTTAACTTTCCTAATAAAGTAGATACAAACAAGTATATAAAGTAAAATCTTCCATAAAATATACAAAAAGATGAAATGACACTTCCTATTTTAGATTGAGTATAGTTCGTTAATATTTGACAAAAATGATAAAACTGTAACATTACTTGTATGTAATACTATGTGTATGGCACAAAATATAACTTTGACTTTCAAATTATATTACAAGTGAATAAAACATGTTTTTTATTTGTTTATTCATATATGTGATATTAAATACAAACAATGGTTTCTAATGTTCAATCCTTTACAAAACGTAGACACATTTTTTTTAAAAAAATGTCTTTAGACCGGTGTCACTTAAGTAAGCTTTAACACACCAGTTCAGTAGATATAATTGTTACTCACCAATAGATATACCATTGTAATGTAGAATTGCACCACATCGTGACGGCTACAAAACGTCATATCTATATCGATAATATTTGTCCAGGTGTGTTGACAGACTATCTATAATATAATAACGAGGTGTAATCAAGAATGATTCGTTACAAGTTAAAAAGGAAAATTAATAAAACTGGAACGAATTTCCAAAATGTTCTTTTTTTAATGATGATGATAGAAATGAAATTCGTGCCCTGTTTCGTTTTATATAGTTATTTATACTAGATAACTTTAATAGACGAATACTCACCAGATAGGTATTTGAACTCAAGAACGAACACTTATTTGTACAAATATGACTGTGTAGACGAACGTTTGCCTGCAATATGGCCGTATTTATAATTAATATTATAATTGTTTTCCTCATCTTATTACTGCTCTACTATATGGGGTCACTCTTCAATAGATCATGCATGAACATTTACAAGCTTGTACAATTATTAAAAAAATCAAACTGTTAGTTTAAAAAACGCAAGAATATCTCGTATTATGCTGTCTTTTGAAAAAAAAAATTATCAAAGAAGTAAAATTATATACAAGTTGAACATAAAATTTCACCGGCATATTTACACATATTGTTTCAAATTAGAACATATGATGAGCACGATGCATCAATTTTAAGTAAAGTCAATGTCAAACAGAAACTTTTTAATACCAAAACTTAATAATGGAATGTTTAAGCGAAGATTCCCTTATTCAAGAACATAAATATGAAACGCAATTTAACTTTGAACGTTTTATTTTGCAGGCAAACCTTTTGTATAGGGTCAACAAGATCAAACTAATGTACGTCTGTAAACCATAACTTTTATAAACGACTTTTCTTCTGTGATATATTCACGTCTGTTTGTTAACATTCTGCTGTTACATTCGCTGAAAGGTTGGCTATTTATCATACCAGAACATCACGTGACAAAATTCATCAAAGACTTTAATTAAGGCACATAGCTATTGATTATATGTCTCTGATATAGTGGCGTAGAAGTAAATTCTAGATTTGAATGTTATATATAACCGACTTCAATAGTCTTCATACAAATGAGAAATTAATAAATGATACGATAATGATATGTATCAAATGTGGACGTACAGAAACTCCTTAAACGTTTAATTTAAATTTTATTGATGTGCTGATAACATACCATAAAGTATACATAGGATCAGATATGGAGATTACAAAATCACATTGAACGTTTATACTATGCTGATGTAATTTTGGCATACTTAAACGTGTCATCATAGATTAAAAATCTAAATTCAACATCAGGAATATACTACAAAATCCTATAAAAGTCAATTTTCTAAAAGGTGCGTAACTGTGTAGCGAGAGCAAAGATAAAGTAAATCATAATCACGCAATGTCTCTATTAAATGATTTGCTTTAACAAAGATAATGATTAATGATTCATTTAGATTTCATTAATTATTTTCACTTGTGGTTTATCATGCCAATAGTTCTTCATTATCTTATTATTGTTTTCAGATGACATCATAATGAATGTATTGCATATCAATTTAAATATAGTGAACATAATCACTGCAGCATCCATATATTATTACCGTGAGAAGATCAATGAAAGCACGTTAAGATTATCTATAAGGAATACAATGTCTTACTAATGATATATAGTTATTTATCTCGTTTTACCGACAAGGATCTCGAAAACACTTTATATTTGTTGTTTGTTTGTACTGTATTTAAACCATTACAAGGTCATAATATATCATCGAATGAAGGATTTAAAATATATACACAATTATTTGCTTTCTTGCTAAAACAAATACTCAACTCCGAATATATCGGTGCATGAAGTATTACACAAACACTTTAATAATTTATTATTTTTAATGGAGGTTCTAAAGCGAACGAAGATTCGGAAAAAAGAGAATTGGTGTATTTAACAGCGTATAAACAGGAACATATAATAAAAAGTTTACTACAAGTGTATTTGATACCCTCCCATGGGAAGACGTACCTTGTAATGTATTTTTAAATCATCGATTTTTTTAACTTTGTATATTTGAACATTAATCTTCTATCAGTCTTGTATACATATATAGGAGGTTAAGAGGTCTAAGGCACTCTCGTCTAATTATTATTTAATACCTCTTGCTGCTGATTCCATCAGTTTGAACCCAGCTTGGTCCAAATACTTTGTATTGAAATGGTTTACAGTTACATGTCAAAGGGCAATGGTTCTGCTAATATTCATTTGGAGTTGCACTTTAAAATTTAAAACTGGATATACTATACATAACCTGCTATATGCTGAAAATGACATGGAATTCATTCACAAAAATACCCAAACGGACTGGTCAAATTAGAACGAGTTATAACGTCTACAAAATCAAGAAAATAAAAACAATGAATAAGACAAAGAAGGAAGAAGGAAGAAAAAAAAGAAGGAAATGAGAAAAAAACATGAACGCTTTGCCCAAATTCATTAATTATACTTTCGAACACACATAAAATCAGATATTGTAAGTGCACCGCATTTCATTTGACAGTAAATATTGACCTTTATGTTTATATACATAGTTCGATATTTTGTATCGGACATGCCTATAGTAAAAAACGTATTATTATATTATCCATTATTATTATGTAATGATACTGGAAGAATCAGTATAACGTATTCAATTCAAAAGTCTTCAAAAGTTATTAAAATAGCATATTACACTATATAACACAAAGTTGGATATATTGAACTTACCGAAATCCTTTAAGACATTAATAAACTCCACTGCATCACATATAAGTATAAGATTTTCACAAATTCTTATTTGTTTATGAAGAAAACAATTCTGTTTATAAAAGAAGTAAAACTACCATAAATCTTAGGCTAACTGATAACAGAAAATCTACAGGTAAGTCAAGTACAGATATGTCGAAACAATATGAAACTGTCAATAAAAGTATTGATTGACCTATTTTATTTATTACGTATTAGAGATGACACTCATAGAAATCTTTTAAAAAGTTAATAAAATACATAACGCAAAATCTAAGAAAATGGAACTCCGCGAACGTCACATTTAAGGAATACAGCTACCAAACACCACACACAATGCAAAATGCCATTTCAACAAATTTTATATTATGTAAGGCATCCAGTTTTATTGGTGTAGAAAATATCAGACCTATCAGTCTTATGTCTTATGAGTCTACATCTTACCAGTCATGGAAATACCTGTATTACTTACACAGTTTACTCTCTAAAATATTTTTATTCTTTTTTCTGTTTTTTTTTTTTTTTTTTTTATTTATTACTTTTCCTCTCTTTTTTCATTCTTTTCTCATTTGTGGGCACTTCCGGGTTTCAGCTTGTGGTAAGGATAGGTGATATGGTGGTCTTCAATTTTGTTAAGATTATTTTTCTTTAACCCAATGGGTTATGACATTTGTGCTTGGAGATCAGCCTTAGGATTATTCAACTGTTGTGCATAGCAGTTTTAAACTCAAAATATCTGGGTCATGTATATATTATGGTAAGATTAGTTTGAAAATGGTTGACAAAAGTAATACTATTTTTTCCACTTATATTCAAAGATTATATTGAAAACATTGAATTTGAAATATCTTATCTGATATTGGGACTAATTCAGGCCCTACAAATGAACAACATACCCTGTCTATAATGCAATGTAACATGAGGAGCATCAGGAATAAGTTAAATTTTATTGCAGATAATGTTTCTACTTCGATATTTTATGTTTTACTGAAACACATCTAGACCAAAACTTTCCAGACAATTTTTTACACCTCAGTAACAATCTCGATATATAATACAGAAAGGATCGCACAAATCATGGAGGGTGTCTCTAAGCTTTTTTCTCGAAAAACAGTATTCATTCCAGGCGAATGGATTTGGAAATATTTTGTGAAGTATCATTTTGGGTCAATATCAAAACAAATTCGGAGATCTGAATTCTTTACTAGGGTTATTCTACAGCCCTAAAACAGCTGACAAAGGTTTTTTTGATAATTTTAACAAAACTATAGAACATGCTTAAGAAGTCTCAAACAAATGTAGTTATGATAGGAGATTTAAATGAAGATTTGCTGAATCAAAATTTTTATAACCTTAAAAATGTACTTAAAATTAACTATATGCACAATATTATACACAAGCCCAAACGAATCAATGCCATTCTTGACCCCATAATTATTCCACAGACGCAGGCATAGTTAAACTTTCGTCTATTGTAAACGACCATAATGCTGCATACATCGTTTTGCCTTTTCCTTACCAGATATATGCCAGCTATGGTTATATAATAAAGCCAATTTTCAGTTACTAAATGAAAAAAATATTTCACATGACTGGACTTATTCAAATAATTTAACAGTTGATGAGGCATGCAGTCATTTCACTGAACTATTTTTGGCAATGGTTAATTTATGTATTTCCTCTAAGGTTATTACTGTTCGTCCTGACGATAAACCTTGGTTCGAATCTGAGCTTAGAAAATTTTCAAGAATTAGAGATCGCCTTAAAAATATAGCAATCAGAAGAAAAAAAAAATGATTTGAATAAATATAAAAATGCTAGAAATTAAGTTAACAATTTAAAAAAAAACATGCAAAAGAAAACTTTTATAAAATCTGAAAATGAATATTACAAATCTGCAATGCAATACAGGCGTGGCTTTTGGAAAATTATAAGACATTTTATTAAAAACAACGGTTCCTCGACTAATATTCCACCGCTTATTGAAACTATCATGCAGGGTGACAAATCATTATACATAACTAACGAAGAAAAAGCATATTACTTAAATAAATACTTTGTTTTAACATCTGCGGTAGATGATTAAAATGCTTCTCTGCCGACTTTTACTCGTAAAACTGAAAATTTACTTTTAAGTATTAATATATCAGAAAAAGAAATAATTGATGTTATTACCATACTGAACGTAAACAAAGTTTGTGGCCATGATTTGATAAGTCATAAAATGTTAAAAGGAGTTGTACAATCAATATCTAAACCACTTGCTATTCTTTTTAATCGTTCTCTTAGTGAATGTACATATCCCAAAGTATGGAAAATTGCCAATGTCACACCGTTATATAAAAAAGGTGACGAGTCAAATTACAGACCTGTGTCTTTGTTAAGTTGTTGTGGCAAGCTTTTTGAGAGAATCATTTTTGAAAATATATATTATTTCCTGTATGATAATAATTTAATGTATAAATATCTTATAAATGTTTTATATTCACTGTTAAAGGTATCATGTAATGTGTTAAGAAAATTATATAGCTTGTATTGATACATGAACCATTTTTGTATAACATTGTATTATAAGACATAAGACACATGGAATAAAAGATATTCATCACAAAAAAAACATCTTAGTTTGAAAAAACTAACTGCAAGTGTACCTCAAGGCTCTGTCCTTGGTCCTTTATTGTTCCTTATTTATGTCAGTTATATAGCTGAAAATCTCCTTAATTTGACCACACTCTTTGCATAGCTCATTATACTACTCTGCTTCTTCATCTGAATATATTAAAGGTATTATCAATCATGATTTATAACATATATCGTGGCTGGTTAATTTTAATCCGAACAAGACAAAAGGTGTGATTTTTTTCCTGAAGAAATTGTGACTCACTTCCTAAATTGCTTTTTAATGACACTCCTCTTGAATTTGTTCAATTAAATAAACACTAAGGTGTAATTTTGAATAACTATGGAAAATGAAAAACACATATTGAAAACAATCTTTCTTCAGTCTCAAATGCAATAGGAGTAATGAGAAAACTAAAATTTAAAGTCGGTAGAAATACTCTTAATCAAATTTATTTTTCTGTGTCCGGTTTTAGAATATTCATCTGCACATTGGGACGGTTGTACTGTGCACCTCTCAGACTCTATAGAAAAAATTAGAATGAGGCAGCGCGAATTACACACGATGTGCATCATTGGAAAAGATATACCAGGAATATGGATCGGAAAAACTTAAAATGAGATGTGAACGCCGAAAGAATTATTTTATGTTTAAAGTTAGTAATAATAATGTCCCTTCCTATATTAATGATTTAATTCCATCATATATTGGTGAGGCAACACAATACCCACTTAGAAATAGAAACAATTTTACTATCCCACACTGTAGAACAAATATAATGAAAAAATCATGTATACCTTCATCAATTTATTTGTGGAATTCTTTAGATAATGAAATTCGATCCTCGCTTTCACTAATGTTTTTTAAAAAGCAAATCAACATAAAATCACAATAACAGCAAGTTTACGGAATGAGCATTTAGACCAAGAATGCTTAAAAGAAGAAAAGAAGCATGTATTAGGTTTTATAATATACCGAATACACGACCCACAGCATGCGATATTTTGGACCCAAACACAATTTAGTGTATTGTATACAACAATTTTACGATACAATTACAGTTAGAAGTGCACTGTACATCACTTGTATACTTTTAAATTTTAGCTTTACATTTTAAAACAACAAAACTTTAACATTTAAACTGATTATTTTATTGGTGTTCCCAGCAAATGATATGTCTATCGCAGTATACACTATATCAATCAGTTTTCGAAATCTGCATTCATATCTTTTTCCAGCAGGTAGTCTCTGAGTAATTTTACTGCATGCCATTTTTGCATGATTTATATTGATGAATAACCTACTCTCAAATTTGCAATTTCATTCTCATTTGGTTTAAACAATATTTATTTGTTATCAACATATTACATATACATATATCAATACATAGCGATGCATAACTACAGAATTGAAACGAGAGTTATTCTCATTTAAAGAAGCAAATCCCTTCGTTTTTTGTTCTCAAATAGGTTGAAAGTTGCATGATCGATACGTGATCATGCCTTGGCAAATATTGACCGGATTACTTCACAGTGAACAAAGAAGGGAATGTGAAAATAATGGATAATAAATATATTAACATATGATTATGCATATACCATATCATAACGGTAAATAAAGTATGTAAAAGTTCCGAGAAAATAAAATAAATAGTACAATATGTCAAACCTCGAAACATACTATAAATCCGTCTGGCTGACATCACCACTGTCATTTTCAACATGTATTATTTGTATACTGAGACAAGGGCAAATTTCACGTTGAATTATGTCCGCCTACACTTTAAAAATTTCATTTTTTTTACAATATTTATTGAAATTCGTACATCCTCCTGTGAGAAATAATGCATACATTTGTGTAACGTATTATTAACATAGAATGATTCTTGTCACAATAGACCACTAGCGGATTCCATAAAACACATTAAATCGTTCTTGTTTAGTTACAAACAAAGTTTATCATCTTGATTTTTGAATTTTTAAACGTTGAAATTTCCCAATGGTCTAGTTTGTATTGGCACGTTCTTTTAGATCGAATTTTGTTTGATACTTTTATCTCCATTTTCCAATATAGAAGAATCTGTTTAAAACATTCAGTTTACAAAATGTATGGCATTTACACGAAGAAAAGTGTAATAATATATATGCTAATCATATAGTGTTATAATTTGATTGCAAGACGTTTATTTATATCATAGTATTAACAACATGATAATTATTGTTACATTTTTTGAATATATCTTTAAAATATTTGTATTTCATAGTCACATCATTATTGTGCTATATGATATTATAACTGAAAAAGGCGGAAAAAAGGATTTAAGTATTTGTCCTCGCTTAAATAATTAAGAAAAACAACACCAACAACAACAACAACAACAACAACAACAATACTCGTATTTCATTTTAATCACACGATGACATTGTTGTTTACATATTTCACTTTTAACGGTGAAGTTTCAATTTAAATCAATGATACATCTACATAGTTCATCAAAATGCATCAAATTAAAGTTTGATGGGTATTGCATGTTTAAATTAAACATCTCATGAAAACCAACATGCTTAAGTATTTGTTATTTAAACCATATATGAACAAACACAATTACCCCATACACGTATATATGGAGATAATTATTTGTGAACAACCAATCATAAATGTACAGACAAGACTAAGTCGAGCGCGCCTAGCTACAATGCAAACCATAGAAACATTATCAAGGCATCTAACAAACCAAATAGATTTTGTGTTTACCATGCCTTACATAGTTACTATGGTTTTACATACAAAATATCTGGACCGGAAAGACAAGTTACATATATGAAATGATAGCTTTATATAAGTAGGATCCAGATAAGGATTCATGACTACTCACATGCTATATAAAAGACATACTCAGAAACCAGTTGGATCATGAGGATAAAGTGAAACCATATGTATTTATTTCAAAAAGAGAAATAATTGAAATCACACTAACGGAATTTCCAACTTTGGGGATCTTTTCAGATGCATATTGACAATGCATATTCACAATGTATGTATATATATATGGAGATAAATATAGTGAACAACCAGACATAAACCACGACGAGCGCGCCAAGCTGCAATGCAAACAATTGACACAATATCAAGGCATCTACATAACAAAATAGATTTGGTGTCAACCATGACATATATACTATGGTTTTAGATGCAACACATCTTGACTGGGCGGACAATTGATATTTATATGAGTTGGATCCAGTTAATGATTCGAAAATTGAGAAGTACATAACATATCTCTCTTAATATACATTGACTATTATATATCTGGGATGCAAATTATATATATAGACAGTTATCATTTGCTATTGTTACATTAACTTTTTTTATAAATATTACTATAGAGTCAAACTTGTTTTGGTGGCCACCCAGCTCTTTTAAGCAACCACTTGACTTAAAAAGCCACACTTTTTATTTACAAGTTTTATTTGTTTAGTTTGACCAACCTGTATAAAGCAGTTATCTGCCTTAAAGGGTTAACTTTGATTGATTAGATATACTGGTCAAAAAACAGGCATAGCTTTTATCATTGTAAATTGTCCGCCGTCCGTCATCCCGTGTCCAATGTCCGTCTATTTACTTCTGTCTTGTAGACACAATATCACACCTATTTTGCCTTTAACCTTAACTAACATTTCACAGATGGTATATAACCACAAGATATCGGAGCAGTTCTTGAACCAATATGTTTCAATCACAAATATCCCCGGCCCAGATCTTATAATATAATCACATTAAAGTGATAATATTTTCGTTGAAAGCTCAAGGCCGAGACCTTATACCCTTTTTTATAGCATATATATAGTTCAAGGCTTGTACTTAAGATGTTTTGCATGTAACATTGCATAGCGGTCCCGTTAAACGTGTATGAAAGTCTGATCTCCGGAGTCAAATTTGGGAAGGCCATATGGGTCACTGTTTTAAAAAGAATTATATAGGAAAAACAATAATAAAAGCGTAGCTTGAGAAGTCATCTTAAGTATTATTGCCGTCGTATTCCTGGGGTAAAAGTATTTGCCTCCACATGCGTCACTATTTTACATAGAGTTGTATAGTGAAAATGTTAAAATGTTCGTGTATACGCATTATCACCTAATATTCCACCATAGCTTACCACACGTTTTTCATTAAAATATTTACCAAACTTACACTGCTGTATCTCAGGTTCTAATCAGTCATATTACCCCGCAACAGGACCTATTTTAAGATATAGTTTTTTTCTGAGAAATGAAAGCCTAACCATAGTTGCTTAACTTGTAGCATAGCTAAAAGGTCGTCCTTAAACATGTGTTGAAATCAGGTCACTGTAGAAACAATATCACCCCGATAGTCCAATGAATCTTGACCAAACTTGCACGGAATCGCGGATAAATTCTTGAACCAGCCTAATTTTTATTCAATCTTGAAAGCAGAGGTATCTCTGCCTCTCTTCCGTTTTGGTTCAAGGATTATTTACCTGGCAGAACACAATGTGCAACCTTTTTCCGGGTCCTCATCTGACACGGTTACAATTCCGGCTGGTGTTTCTCAAGGCTCAATTCTTGGTCCATTATTGTTTCTTTTTTACATCAACTATATTTTTTCTGAAACATTCGCCTCTTTGCTGACGACACAATCCTCCATGTCATTGTCGGTAACCCTCAACATGCTGCTGGCTGTCTAAATTCTGGCCAACAAAATATCAATGACTTGGCTTCAAACGGGCTAGTAACTTTCTATCCTGCTAAAACTTTACCTATTTCTCGTCAGACACGTCAAACCCTAGCACCCGCCCATATTCATGAACACTATTCAAATACAGGAAGTCGACACTCACAAAAACCTTGAAATCACATTCTCTAGCGATGGCAAATGGCACAAACCTATTGAAGACATCACCAAAAAGGCTTGGACTCGAGTCAACATTCTGGTCTCTCTCTCTCTCTCTCTTTCAAATTCACTCTGGATCGTCTGTCACTCGAAGCTATATACACATCTTTTATAAGGCATACACTCGAATACTCTGACGTCGTTAGGGATAATATAACTAAAGCTGAAGAAGAAGACCGCGAAAAATCAAAATGAAAGCAGCTAGAATCATTATGGGAGCAACAAGCCTGGTATCACTTAATAATTTGTACAAAGAATCCGTTCTTGAACCCTTGAAGTCCCACAGAGGTCAACACAAATTGGTCAACTTCTATAAAATGATCAAACAGTTCTTCTACCCCTTCCTACTGATCCAATATGATCCCCGAGAAGGTAAGTAATGTTGCAACCTACGTCCTACCCAATTCTTATTACATTAGGAACGTTTTCTTCAATACCCAACACTTCACTGCATCTTTCCTCCCCTCCACTATATCAGAGTGGAACAAACTACCTCCCGCCACCCGTTTTGCTGTTTCCGTCTTGTCTTTCAAGCACTCTCTTAATTTTAACAAGAACTGTTCCAAAAGTTTACTACGATGGTAGAAGAGATTCGGTAATTCAGTATGCGCGGTTACGGATGCACCACAGTTCCTTGAAAGAGCATCTGTTTGCCAAACACATTGTATAGAGTTCTACCTGTGTCTGTGGAGAAATTGAGGATATTTAAAACTATCTCTCCACATGTTCTATGTATCATCATCAACGATCTCTACTCCATTATGTACTTCGTACTATTACTCGTATAGTCCTAAATGTAGTGCTGTTCGGCAGCAACACTATTTCTGATGATGTCAGTTTTTAAATATTATTTCACCATGTCCAAACATACATCTCGACGACCAAGCGTTTTATTCATTGACTTTTACTATCCTTTATTGCCAATAGAGCGACCCACAACACCTCAATAGGCATCATATGATCACAACTCTCCTTTCTTTCGTCTACCCACATGTATCTGCTTTACCAACCTCTTTTCACTTTATTCTCCTTTCATATCGCCCCATCAGTGCAAAAAAATACCAAGTGCCTTTTTTATTTCATATACACTTGGTATCTTATGTGTTTGTTACATAAATTAAGTTATTAAGTGCAAGTATTTATCAAGGCTAGTAAACACACCTGTCAGAAGTTGGAGCGTCGCACACGCCGCAACCTATATACATACCTAGTCAGCTGCAACTGTACTCTTAACGATCAAGTTACTTTGACATATTTATTGTTTTCATCTCAAGCGCTGTTTAAAACCGTTTGTCTAGTAATTAATTAGCTTTCCTTGCATTTGTAACACCATTGTATAGCCCTTGCAATATATTCAGAAGAGAGACTTTGTACAAGCTAGAAATAGCTTGCTTCTTAATTATGTTAATACGCATCGCTGTTTATTGAATATATGTACATGTAATATGTTGATAACAAATAAATATCATTTAAACTAACCAGCCTCATTCGACCATAGATGCTTCCCCCTTAACAGAGTTTATAAGCATATTTTAGGTGAAGCTTTAAAGATCATAATCATTTTCTTTGAAAATTCCAGGCCTAGATCTCAAATAGATCTACTTTACAAGCAGCATTGCATGGATGTCCCATAAGAGGTTTGTCGAAGTCGAGTTATTGTATTCTTTTGAGCAATTCCGGCCCTCTTGTGCCTCTTGTTCAATTAATATATATCAACTTTTTTAGTTAAAATTTCTTTGGAATTCGCACAGGTCAAAATGTGACGTTCATGGTTTATTATTATCTTAACATTCACTTTGGTTGAACATGAAGTTATTTCAATATATATATATATATATATATATATATGATCCAACGGGTTTTTAAATATGTGCTTTATATAGCATGTGAGTAGTCATGAATCCTTAACTGGATCCTATTCATATAAAGCTACCACTTCATGAATGTAAATTTGTCTACCCTGTCCAGACGTGTTGCGTGTAATTCCATAGCATATAAGTCATGGTCGACACCAAATTTATTGGTTTGGCAGAGGCCTTGATATTGTATCTATGGTTTGCACTGTAGCTAGGCGCACTCGCCGTAGTCTGGTCTGTACATTTATGTCTTGGTTATTCACAAATAATTATCTCCATATATATAGTCATAGTCCATGTTTGAAATACGATGAGAACCGAATGCTCAATAGTATGTTAGTTTGACCAGGTAACATTAGCTGGCGATCTGCCATCGTACATACACATGTAATTAATACTCTCGTTCGTGCTATTGCGTAACGGATCACCTTGTCGCTGTAAATATTGAGAGGCTACCAATGATTTTTAGTACAATCAACGAATCAGATATTAAGTTATTGGCACAAATATTAAAAATAATTGTATTCTTATTTTTATATGAACGATTTGTCGCGTCCTTAGCTCTAGGGCTCCAGTTTACGCTCAGAAAGAAACGATGTGTTTAATAACTATCGAGTTGCAAGCGGCTTGATAATTCCGAAACACCACCCATGCAATACCCCATGCTGTGTTCTACTGAAATAAAATGGTAGCAAATTACCGACCGCCCTGATTCCGAACAGACTTCGTGACTCCTTGATTTTTTACGAAATGTTTATCGGAGAGAGACGACCATTAATTTGTAAACAAATATTGTTCAAAATTATTTAAAATAATGTACTATTTTTACTTTTTCGTTTGTAAACTTTCTCATTGGTCACATGACATGTAATATACCAGTTGGAGGAGTAAAACTGACTTTAATTATTACTAAACACGACCGTTTCGGAAGAAGTTTAAAGAGCTTCAACAGAGCATATAATACACCTAAAGGATCACAACTGTCAGAGTTTTTAACTTCTTGTCTATCATAGTTTTATAGTGTTTTAGTATTATTTTCCTAATCAAAAACTTCGTATTTGTTGAATCACTTGTCCATGGAACGTTTTAACTTGCAAAATATTCTAAATCATATCTATTATATTCTACATGGTGTTCTGGATATGTTCTTTACCCATTTCTTTAATATTTAGCTGCATTACAGAATACCTGTTTTAAAGCCCCAACACAACATCGACGTGCTCGGCTAAAATCCTCAAGTGATAATATAAACTGTGAGCATTGGAGAAGCGTTGTCCTTTTTGACAAGTCCAGATATTCCATATGTTCAACGCTGAAAATAATGGTTTATCCTATATTGGTGTCACTTATTTAATTTCAAAGCAAGTCCCCCCTAAACCATGTGTTGCGCTTTCATTTCTCTTGGGTGCATATATCGAAACGGGCAGTAGTTCATGGATTTATTGTTGGTCGCTCACGCCAGAGGTTGTGGGCCCAGCTCAACCCAAGTTCCCTCAAAATACAAGACTGAGAGCTGATTCTAGCCAGGAAGCGGACTAGAGAGTGGTTCAAATAAGCTGTTACGTCTTACACAACAATTAATTTTGTACTGTTTTACATATAGCGAAATGCATTTCTTGAACACTGAACACATTACCAATGGTTCTAAAAGTGCCTTGTTTCTATAGATAATCGTCTATTATTGACACGATCTTGGTACAAAATTCTAGATATGAGAGCCGAGTATGTAATATTTCATATTGACCTCAGCACCATGTATAATTTGTTTATAGTTACTATTTTTGTTACTATTAATAAAGGTTGTTAATATGATCGTAAGTCCTCCTTTATACGTCTGTGATATTCATTTTTATATAAATTTTGAACTAATTGTTATATCGTTATCAATATCACATAAATGTTTAACACTATTTAGCTCAACATTCCTTTCTCAGTACTATAGTAAATGCCCTCGCCTAATCTAAGCCTTATCTATTAAATTTGTTGCGATATATACCCTTTACTATACTTCTGTATGTCATTCCATCAGCAGCAAGAGCCACTACAGATATAACAGAATATTTGTTTCTCTTTTGGTATTGTCCTTTGTATTGATGTGCCTGGTATGATAAAATGCTCATGAATGCATTTTTAATTTTAAATATGAAATATGTGTTTTATTCATGAATGTACATCTGTGTTACCAAGATATATAGGGAACGGTTCAACACGTTATCGTCTAATGACCACTTATAATAATCCGCTAAGGTCGTTAATTGTTATGTTTCTGGTAGAAATAAAATAGTCTACAGTACTACATCCATGTATACTGATATAAGTAAAGCCACCATAAAATGTATCAGACCCTAATATACCATTTATGATTAGAAGAAAATATTCTTTACATAGAGTCATACAATCTCTACCAAATTTGATAATTGTATTATCTTGGTTATATCTCTTATTACAATGGTTATCATCAAATATATCTACATACTCTTGAAATTCAGAAATGTTGTCATTAATAGAAACAGTTTCATCAAGATCACCTGTGCGGGCGTTTAAATCCCCACATAACAATATATTACAATTTGTAAGTAAATTGCTATTATTTACAAGTAACCCTTCCAAACACTGTAATCCCTTTTGACTCAGATCTCCATGAAATGGAGAGCTTTCGGGTGACAAATATGAACACATCAGTTTTAAAATCGTTTGCATATTTACAGTACTTTTATCAAATTCAAGTATAACACCGATTTCAAAATCATCAATGATTCTAGAGACGACATTTGAAAAGCAATTGTTGACAAAAATTATAACACCACCCATATTTCGACCACCTGCTCGTGACCTTTATGCTAAACATACACAATTTGAAAACTCGGGCAAAACAGTTTGATCTACTGTTAAGTCGTTTATCAAAGTTTCTACAAAACATATAATATCATGCTGCCTCAAATAATCAATAAACTTTGTATCATCGAGTTTGTCAGTTAAACTGTTAATGTTCGAGGTCAGTATTTTTAGTTTAGAATGTGATGGGCGTTGGCCATTGTCCCTAGCTATTGAACATCAACTTCGATCTCTATACCATTGCTCATGCCGCCATTTGTTTACTTTTTTTTCTTTTATACACCCTTGATTTGACTTCTTTATCAGACTTATTATCATCCTTGGCAGTCATTATCTCTAATTTTCCATTTTTTGCCACGTCTTTTCAGTTCATTTAATTTCTCCCTTTGCAGTCGTAAGATCACTAGAAATGCGTACACCCTTTTCACGCAAATCAGCCCTAACCGAAAACAACTTCATTTTACTTTCAGAATCCTTAAACTTTATTTAAACCATTCTTGGTTGATCTGGTTGTGACTGGCCAAGACTTTTTGCATACAAAACCACATCCGCGCTATAGTCTCCACCTGTTTATGCGGTATCCATAATTTCTGATTTTATTTTTTATTTAAATAACTCATCAGATTCATTTTCAGATTCGGTAAGTCGAAACACTCTCAAATTGTTTTTCCTGGATTCCATTTCCATGTAGTCAATTTGTCGTTCAAGCTTCTAAATTCGCTCTGACTTTATTACATTTTCCAATGAAATAGCACGCATATCGGAATCTATGATCTCATTCCCGTACAAAAGATTATCAAATTTCGACTTCATTTCCGTAAATCTGTTTTCGAGGTCACTTTGCTTCAATTCAACGCTTGCAACGTTCTCCCTTATAGCTGCAACATCTGTTCGAATCGACAACTTTTCAGTCCTTTGACAATAAGATGTATACAGCTTACTGTCACTTAGGCTCGTTGATATGGGTGTAGTTTCTGTTCCTGTTACGACAGATGCGACATGGAACCGGGAATCAGCTACTGTACATGGTATAATGTTGCTTGTAGCATAGAGCCCCTAAAGTAACTGGCAAGTCATCAGTGAATATTTACATCCCAAAAGTATAAATAATATGATTATGCTAACAATCTGTAGTGGATATCGCCAGATTTTGTATAAGCATTATAGTTCTCTTTACACCAATTATATTTCTCACTTAATTTTCCTCTGCAGAAAATACCAATCCTCAATCGGTAGGTTGATATATCTATACCCATTTTATGAATATGACCGTGTTTTAAACAATGTTCACAGAAAAAAAGGTCGGGATAAATATAACTTTGTCCCTTATCCGCTTCCGTAGTTTTATAAATCAGCAATACCTGTACTCTGTGTCCATCACGTAACGCCTAAATGCATAACAATAAAATAATTTTGAAAAGTATTGAAGGAGATGTGTCAGGAAAACCCGAAAGACTGGGACAGATATCTATCAGAATATAACGAAGTCCCCAAGCAATCACAGGCTTTTCACCGTTCGAACTATTGTATAGCCGAACAGTAAGAGGTCCCGTACAAGTTTTGAAAGAGCTATGGACAGATGAGTGTGAGATATCTGAAACAAGAAACACATATCAGTATGTGTTAGTCCTGTGACATAGGTTGGAAGATACATCTAAAGTAGCCACAGAAAGTTTAAAACAAAGCACAGAAAGAGTACAAACGAAACCGAAGTCTGAAGCAAGGTGATAAAGTTTTGATTCTTTTACCAACGAATCATAAAAAGCTGATGCTCCAATAGAAAGTGCCTTTTGAAGTCATAGATGGTGTAAACAAGATGGATTATAAGGTGAAAGTAAATGGAAAGGTTGGAACATACCACATAAACTTGCTTAAATAGGCCTCGCCTTTACATTTTATGTTCACGAAACAATCCAACTGTACATAATCTGAAAGAAACCTATGTAACTTGAAGAAATCGGTGCGATTTTCTACAACAACACGTGATACTTTCTAGAAATAAGTGTTTACATAGGTCGTCATTAAACAATTGTATTCGTTGCCGATTTTACAAACCCGAATTTGTTATTGTTATTTACCGGAGATAATTTGCTTTTAAACAAATATAATATGCAATCTTTAAACTAATTATTTTCTCAGTCAATACGCCTTTGGATCAAAATATCAAATAAAATTTATTGACTTAATTTCATTTATTTGATAAACACATTATAAATTTAACATGTAGTCTTTAAAAGATATTTATAGGATATTCCAATATGGCTGCCAATGTGACATTGACTTATTGCACTTTGTGACTTAATTTATAAAAGGAAAGTCAAATAAAATTTAATGGCACTTTTACAACCAACAAATTGACCAAATTTGTACTTAAAAGGCAACCGTTCATGACGGAATATATTCAAATATTTTAAATTAAGCAAATTAATCTATAACTAGTATCATTACTACACTTGTAAATTAGTCTTTTTGTTCCTCAGCTTTTCAAGAGAGTTTTAAAATGCTTATGTTAAAACCACTATATAACAAAAAATGTACACGGGAAAATGAAAATTACAAGCATTTCAATAATATACCAAACAATGAATGTCAAAATTAATGACATCTTTAACCAACATATTAATATATATTACATTTTTTTCTGCTTTTAGACCTTGTTATGAATGTCAAACTGCAGTTTTAAATTTAAGATTGGAAAAAAGCATTAGATGATAATCAATTTGATGATTGTACTAATGGTACAAACTGCTAGTAAAAGTTTAGTCTTAATGGACCCGATTAAAGAATATCCCGTTTTAAGTTCAAGAGACTCACCCAACATATCGAAACTCATTATCATTCGTCTCTTACCACTGATTCAAGTATTTAAGTAATGCATCGTTATGTATGTACATGTATTAGACACTACACTGAAAATATTTTCATTTATTGGTTGAAAGTTGAAAGAATTCTACCTGTGAGATCTCTTAGACAAGGCCTATAGTTACATACTAAACACTCCATTGAGAATATCTTCATTTAATGATTGGCAGATTCAAGAAGCCATGAGATCTTTAAGACAAGGCCTATAGTTACATATTAGACACTACACTGCGAATATTCTCATTTAATGATTGACCGATTGAATAAATCTAGCCGTGAGATATGTAAGACAATGCCTACTGTTGCATATTAGACACTACACTGAGAATATCTTTATTTAATGATTGGCAGATTCAAGAAATCTTGCCGTAAGATCTGTAAGACAAGACATATAGTTAAATATTAGGCACTACACTGAGAATATCTTCATTTAATGTTAGACAGATTCAATAAATCTAGCCGTGAGATATGTAAGACAATGCCTACTGTTGCATATTAGACACTACACTGAGAATAACTTTATTTCATGATTGGCTGATTCAAGAAATCAAGCCGTGAGATCGGTAAGACAAGGCATATAGTTACATCTTAGACACTACACTGAGAATATCTTCATTTAATGTTTGACATATTCAAGAAATATAGCCCTGAGATCTGTTAGACAACGACTATAGTTACATTTTAGATACTACACTGAGAATCATCTCCATGTAATGGTTAATATATTCAAGAAATCTAACCTTGATATCTGCAAGACAAGGCCTATAATTACATATTAGAATATCTTCAATTAATGATTGGCAGATTAAAGAAATCTATCCGTGAGATCTGTAAGACAATGTCTATTGTTAAATATTAAACATTAAACATTAAACACTACACTGAGAATATTTTCATATCATGGTTGACAGATTCAAGAAATCTAGCCGTGAGATTTGTGAGACAAGGCTTATAGTTATATATTAGACACTACACTGAGAATATCTTCATTTAATGGTTGACAGATTCAAGAAATCTAGCCGTGAGATTTGTAAGACAAGGCTTATAGTTACATATTAGACACTACATTGAGAATATCTTCATTTAATGGTTGACAAATTAAAGAAATCTAGCCGTGAGATCTCTAAGACAACGCCTTTAGTTACATATTATACACTTCACTGTAAATATCTTCATTTATTGGTTGACACATTCAAGAAGTATAACCGTGAGATACGTAAGACTTGAAGGCCTACAGTTACATACATTTGTACTAGACACTACACTGAGAATATCTTCATTTAACGATTGACAGATCAAAAAATCTAGCCGTGAGATCTGTAAGACAACGCCTATAGTTCTTAGACACTACACTGTAAATATCTTCATTTATTGATTGACACATTCGAGAAATCTTGCCGTGACTATGAGTCAGGAGGGTCGACAAAAGGGTAAAAAATGTAAATTACAAAAATGTCTCAAAACCTGTGTGTCATATTTATTCATGTTTGGCATAAACTATCCCTATGTATAGGGGTTTGAATAAAGATGAGAATTAAAGAGCTAATATTTATAGTTAAGGAACTTAGAATTTTATATAAAGATACTATGATAAAAAAGGGGATATTCTCATTTTTATTGTAATTATAATCAGCAGCAGCATCACCGGCAGAGTAGTAGTAGAAGTAGCAGCAGCAGCAGTAGTAGTAGTAGTAGTATACTTGTATGTTTGAAATACGCATCTGCCAAAACAGGAAAATAAATGTGTCAGTTTCACTATTTAATTTCAATCATTATTTACTTTTATTATTATTATTCTCATTTTATTATCATTCTCATTTTTATTTTAATTTAAATTATCATTTAGTATTATTATTATCATTTTCATGTTTAAAATACACAGCTGCCAAAACAATGTGTGAATATGTGTTATGCTATTTGTGTATGTAGAGTGATAAAGGTTATTCCTCTGCCAATTGTCTAACAACAATCACTCGGGCCTCACTTAAAAGTCATTGTATAACCCCTGTATACGACAAAGTATAAAAAAGTAATAAACTAGATGCTATATTTATTGTAAATTTATTTAGATTTATATTAGATGAGAATTGTAAGACAAATTCATATAATATTAATCTAAATAAACTGTAACTATCACCCAAATAACACATGCAAAAACCAAATGATTTGCAAATTTGAGTCCCTGCATTTGTAATTGTACGTTGGAAGAAACGTGTATTATTATGCTCACGGATGTTCCGGCGACGCAACAGATAAACAGAGAGGCACAATTCCTGCCACATACATTCCTAATTAAATAAACAAAAATATACTCTTAAATATTATATGAAGTTCCTGAAATATATATTATGTGTTTTTCAATCGCATAAAAATCCTTTTAGTAGTGTAACAGCAGGTCATGGTATATCATAACTGATAGGGACACATCATATGTTGTGCAAAATGAATTTGCATAATTGCTCTTAAAGTTGTATTTCGTGTAACAACTTTTTTTCAAATATGATAATCTGTAAACAATCAGTCCCCATGTTATTTGGGAGAATATATTAAACTTTTGATTTACTTTTATGTCTAAAATAATAATGAATACATGCATTTTTTGTTTTTCATCTTTTCATTGGTTTTTCATTTGTAAATGAAATGCACTTAATCTATATAGTTCATTTAGGCCGAGTGCAGTAAAAATGTAAATATTATTACACACGTAGATCATGATGAAGGCTGTAAAGTCGTAATGCATTGTTCAGCATAAATACTTTAACATGGAATTTGTCTTCTTGCTTTTAATGTATTTATACAATTATCTTAACAAAATTAATGAGCGTAGAGCTTAAAATAGAACATTGTACCGACAACAGATCGTGTTACTTATAAACTAAATAAACGAAAATACCTTTTATATTTCGAAGTCCTCGTATCTAATATTAACATTTAATTTTCCAAACGTCGAATACATTCGTCTTTCCGTTTCATGTTTCCGTACACTCCTCAATATTTATATTTTAAGAGCATATCAGGACAGTGATATTTTTTGTAACGTATGTTAACTTCCTTGTGTAGAACATAACGATGGCGAAGACAAACAAAAATAAAAACTGTACTCCAGCTTTAACGTAATTAAAACATCAAAAAGATCTCTCAATAATGAAGTGTCGATAACCGATGACCTTCAAATTGCGCTGGTAAGTCATTATCTGATGTATATATCGAGTAAACGTGCGTTTCCCTTAACCTTGCTAAGTCATCATCATGTGTAAATATTTCAGATAATCATGGGGCCCTATTGACTATGTGGTATAATAGGATGATTCTATATCGTTAATCTTTCACCGTAGATACATTTTGCCAGGTACTTGCGGAAGAACTTTGGATCTAAGCATATATATTCCCCGATATTGCTAAGGCAAAATAATAAGATAATATAAAATATATGAGTTAAAAATTATGTTAATACCTTTCTCTTCCTAGTTCCTACCCTAATGAACAAATAACAAAGGAAGATAATACCACACTATATCACATATTATTCAGTCATTAGCAAAATAACAAAAACAAGCATGAATACCAGCAGTGAATAGAGTGTTAGCCGCTCATGATTGAGGTTACCTGTTCGAACCAATACTCGATCATATGACCTCTCAAACATATCACCAAATACTGGTTCTGTCCAGGTAACATACTCGAGAACTAGTTATATTAGCGCTGGGCCTACTTCACAATCGGTCTCAAGATCACTTGCTTCTCACTGCTAAGGTTGTAGGTTGGAGTCCCGCTCGCTCCAAAATTTTTATGTAAGTAAGTTTCCAGTTACTTAGGGAGGGATGGCTGTTCCACTCAGTCAGACTCAATCTGACGTCTTCCTCCACCAGTAACACTGGATATGCCATATATAATTTGAAATGTGTTGAAAATGGCGTTAAACCTCATTAAAAAAACAAAAACAAAAAACAACAACTTCATAATCGAGTTAAAATAAATTAGAACAAACTAAACCACATATACTGCCATAAAACGTGTATCGTAGTGTTCGTGTACCGATACATTATTAGTACTTGGAACGTCAACGTACTGGTAATAAAGGATACAAAGCAGGTTTGATAACTTTTAGTTAACACTCTTCATATGATACATGTATATGTGTATCATAAAATTATTAAATTAAAATACGAGTTGAGATCCTTAATTTGGTTTTTAATTTGTAAATGTGTATGGCATTAGTAGTCTGTAGAGCGGACCCAGCTCTCCCGATAGGGTCCGTTAAATAGCAATGTTGGTAAAGTCTCATGTGAGCACGCTGATTGGCCAGTTGCTTCAACTGAAAGTTTAAATGGTGTCACAGTTAAGTAGGCGTTCTATTGCTATGGAAAGCGGAACAGGCACAGAATTCCCTGCTATTCCATTGGTGGTAAATAGACTTGATTCAGGAGTTATCAGGTTTTGGGATAGACAAATGGCATTAGTAAAATGTAAAAGTATTCATGATGAAGTATAAAAAAGAGATTGTAACAGTTTGGTATGATAAAAAATCAACAAATATCAATTTGTTTTTTAAAATGTTATTTGTCCTAAGTGTTTTAATCTACATTAACGGAAGCAGATATATAAAAATGTTAAAATTAGATATGAATATCAGGTTGAAATACTTAAAGAATAATAACAATAGCATGTTTTTTTGGCACATCATTATAGGAAAAGCTTAAACACATTTTACATGGATTACACAATTATAATAATTCAACAGCAAGGTTATATGAGTATAGAATTTCCGGTTAAATATACACTACAATAGGCAAAATATTATATAAAAATGCAGATAAGATACCAGATTGTTATGTGTTTCAGTTATTGTATACCAAACTGAACGGTTAATGCAAGCATTTATGATATATTAAATAGTTTTGAAGAAGTATTATGTTTAAATATTATTTCCATATTCCTTCTGTTAAATATATTTATATCAACACAATCTGTACACAAGTGTAATGGTGATTTACATCAGCACAATATGTACATTAACGTAATAGTGATTTGTATCATAAACGTAATAGTGATTTATGTAATAGTGATTTTTATCAGAACAAAATGTATATTAATGTAATAGTGATTTATGTAATAGTGCTTTATATCAGCACAATATGTATAAAAACGTAATAGTGATTTAAGTAATAGTGCTTTATATCAGCACAAAATGTATATTAATGTAAAAGCGATTGATGTAATAGTGCTTTATATCAGCACAATATGAATATTAAAGTAATAGTGATTTATGTAATAGTCCTTTTATGAGCATAAAACGTATATTAACGTATTAGTGATTTATGTAAAAGTGATTTATACCAGCACAATATGTATATTAACGTAATAGTGATTTGTTTAATAGTGCTTTATAACAGCACAATATGTATATTAACGTAATAGTGATTTATGTAAAAGTGATTTATATCAGCAAAATATGTTTATTAACGTAATAGTGATTTATGTAAAAGTGATTTATATCAGCACAATATGAATATTAACGTAATAGTGATTTATGTAAAAGTGATTTATATCAGCACAATATGTATATTAACGTAATAGTGATTGATGTAATAGTGCTTTATATCAGCACAAAATGTATATTAATGTAATAGTGATTTATGTAATAGTGCTTTATATCAGCACAATATGAATATTAATGTAATAGTGATTTATGTAATAGTGCTTTATATTAGCACAAAATGTATATTGACGTAATAGTGATTTATGTAAAAGTGATTTATATCAGCACAATATGTATATAAACGTAATAGTGATTTATGTAATAGTGCTTTATATCAGCACAATATGTATATTAACGTAAAAGTGATTTATGTAAAAGCGATTTATATCAGCACTATATGTATATTAACGTAATAGTGATTTATGTAAAAGTGATTTATATCAGCACAATATGTATATTAACGTAATAGTGATTCATGTAAAAGTGATTTATATCAGCACAATATGTATATTCTCGTAATAGTGATTTATTTAAAAAAATTATCAGCACAATATGAATATTAACGTAATAGTGATTTATGTAATAGTGCTTTATATTAGCACAAAATGTATATTAACGTAATATTGATTTATGTAAAAGTGATTTATATCAGCACAATATGTATATAAACGTAAAAGTGATTAATGTAATAGTGCTTTATATCTGCACATTATGTATATTAACGTAAAAGTGATTCATGTAAAAGTGATTTATATCAGCACAATATGTATATAAACGTAATAGTGATTTATGTAAAAGTGATTTATATCAGCACAATATGTATATTAACGTAATAGTGATTTATGTAAAAGTGATTTATATCAGCACAATATGTACAATAACGTAATAGTGATTGATGTAAAAGTGATTTATATCAGCACAAATATGTATATTCTCGTAATAGTGAATTATTTAAAAAAAAATTATCAGCACAATATGAATATTAACGTAGTATGAATTTATGTAAAAGTGATTTATATCAGCACAATATGAATATTAACATAATATTACTCAGTCTTAAAACAAACTAACTTGTGAATATCAGTTCGTCGGGTGGTTAAAGGCCCCGAGGGACGGTAGTACTACTCATACTTACGTATATGCATCTGAGATTGTCCTCCGACAATAAACTGGATGTCGTATATAACATGTAATGTGTTTAAAATACGTTAACAGAAAATTGAATATCCAGCTGAAAGTGTAAGTCAGCTGTTACATGTATTTCTATTTATCCATAAAAATGGATGGGGTGGTGTGGAAATGTATAATCTTGGTCAATGTGTACATGCAATCTCGCTCTTCCACCGCCGTCGTAGTTTTATTAACCTACACATTGAAAATAAAAGTATGTCCGCTAAATTTTTCTGTTACGAACACGAGAACTTGCACAAGTATTTTGTGTAAAACACAGAGGATTTGTGAAATTGTACTAAATAAATTTTGGAAACCAGTGCAGCAAAAAAACATAAAATGTACAAAAAAGCAAAGATGAAACGACAAGCTTGTCCAAAGTGCTTCCTGTCGTCGCATAATTAAGAAAGTAATCATGTGATAGGCGACTGAATAAGGGCAAACCAACAAACATGCACCAAAGACTAATAACACCTTTTGATTACTGCTTGATGTATTTTATAAATAAAGTACTAAAGTGAAAATAACCCATGATCTACGAAATGTATAAATCACATCAGTATGAAATGATTTAAATCTTTGTTGCATTTGATAATGGGAGGATAATAATAGTAGTAGACAAGAGAAATGCGGAACGAAATATGTGATAAAAAAGCCCTGTTTATTGGGTGTTCTTATAAATAGTTTTGTTCATAATAATCAACAACAAAGCTGCAACATCTAGCCATTCCAATCAGTTAAGAAATGTAAACATCATGGTAGTACGCAGCTCTCGGCACATCCTTTCTATATATAAATGAGAAAAAGTTATAATAACGAAATAAGAATTCCCTGTTTTATTATATTCATGTGTACTTCTAAAACCGTTATTATAAGAGAGTTGTATGTCAGTAACGATAACTACAGAACTAGGAGTGTTAGTCTTCTTAAGACGATCTTAAAAAGGATAAAGGATACATACTGACTACCTTCTGAGTGAAAAATAATTATAGATATTAAGTCTATCGTCTAGATATCAAACTGCCGTACGAAATTATTTGGGAAAGGTTTAGCAGTTTAAACATACTTAATTTTATTGAATTGGAGTTAGATTTATCTTCAACTCTCTCCCCAGGATGTAACAAGTTTACAACATAAAACATGCATGGAAACAGTGTATGAATGGTATGAAATTAGAATTTTTTTTTTTTTTTTTTTTTTAAATAATGTTCGAATTAAAACAATTAAAGAAGTTAACTTGAAGGAGTTTTATCACATATCCTTTAATGTTATGAATAAAAACAACACTACACATTGTTAATTCCGTCAGGATTTAATAGATACTTCTTTGAAAGCGAACAAAATAAAAGTATAACACGCACGTAAATATTACCTATATGTACATCTTTACATCATTTGGTGAATGAATATACATGCATCGATTTATGTTAAAACTAACAAGATTTGATTTTCTTTTATTGGGTTTAACGCCATTTTCAACACATTTCAGGTTATATCTGCCATATCCACTTTATTGGTGCAGAAATACCTCAAAATGTTTCCGAGTAGAATCACCGTTTTTCCACAAGTAACTAACAAACTTTCTCTCATAAAGTTTTTGGAGCGAGAGGAAATCTAACCTTAGCCCTACCCAGTGAAAGGATCTTGAGACAAAGCCTTAAACCACCCGGCCACGGAGGACCCTTACAATAAAACCTTCGAATATATTAATTAAAAATTGTTAAAATAATGTTGATGGCTGGTGCTATCAATCTGGATTGTAGATATCTACTATGTATGAAGACATCAATATTGAAAATGTTATTTTAAATATTTTAAATAACAATAACTGTTCAATAACCATAGCTGTTCAAAAACCATAGATTGTCAATAACCATAGTTGTTCAATAACCATATAACCATAGCTTGTCAATTACCATAGCTGTTCAATAACCATAGCTTTTTAATAACCATAGTTAACCTGGTTAATATATAATAAATATATATATATATAATATAACATGGTTAATAACAATTGCATGTTTTGTGTGTGTCAAATCAAATTTTCACACTGAAGTTATATACGACAAATTGACATTTCATTGGAGTTTTTTTTATCATACAATAAAAACTAAGAAAAATAAAAAAATATTATATTTTACTTGTAGATAAAACGCCAAGCGGCTGAACGGCCTAGAGTGCTCGCTATTGAAATCTTTCCTGTCAGGGCTGAGGACATTTGCTCGAATCCATCTCAGTTCAAAAAATGTATGTGAAACAACTTTTCTATACAAATGCATCTTTGAATACTCTTGCAATACATATAACAATAATAACTAATACACTTTCATATTTTGGTATATCTGCACTGAAACATTTTTGTTTAAGACGCCGTCTAGTCACCTTTTATCTGTAACGGCTGAGGACGTTGGCTAGTACCCAGCTTGGTCAAAAACTGTATGCGAAAAAGTGTGTCAGTTGATTGTGAAAGAACGTTGGTTCTACTTAGATTCATTCTGAGATCTTCATCCATCAATCAAACGGAATATGCCATATATATCCTGTCATGTGTTGAAAATAGTGCTGAACAATACTAAAAACATTATATGCGTACTGTATTATTAAATGTTGATGGTGACTTAAGCAGCATCGGGAAGTAATATTTGTGTTCATATGGGCGTTTAAACATAATGTTCCACTCCTAGTCAAATACCATTTCTGTATGCTTATTAAAACATAATGTTGTTTTCGAGCTCCGTTCAAGTTTCAAATAACACACAACTTATATTAGCATGACATAAAACTTGGTTTAAATCTCAACTAACGGAAATATTAACTTTACTCAATTGTAGTATGAAATGCTGCATTATTAATAATTGTTTTATTCAGTTAAGTAAGTAAGTATGTAAGGACATTTTTATTTATGTCGGCAAGACAATAATAGCAATAGCATACACTATACATTGCTTTGATGTGATGTATATTCGTATCGTTATTTATATGTGTGTGTTTAAATTAGGGACAACTCTTTCATGAATTCATAATCACAAGTTTTGTAAAATACATGTTTGTCTCCCTTTATTCAGTATTGTTACAATAAAGTAGTTTTTATCATATAGTTATATAATGAAAAGTAGTATGTGCAGTTTATTATATACTGGACGGAACAGCTAACCCGCCACGTAACATTTATGTATTTTCTCAAAAAGTATCAACACGTTGAAAATAAGCATTTCGTGCCAAACAGATGCGCCCGAGTAAATATATTGAATTTCGCCATCAACCTACATGTATGTAATGCCAATACAAGTTGTAATATCCCTACTTAATATTCTGACGAAATATATATCAACCACTCTAGAAAATTTGTATATATTTTCACGAGATCACACTTGTAAAAATTAAAAGTTATTTTATTTGTTAACAGCTGATGTCGTTTTAAATGTTATTTTTTAAACTGTAAGGGAAGGGATGAATCAAATGTTGGAAGAACTTGTGATCTAACCGCACTTCTGTATATATAAATAAAAACAAAATGTTTAAACCAGCATTCATTGATAAACTAACGTAATTGTTGTGTTCAATTAGCGCAATTTTTGTATTTAAATAACGCAACTTCTGTGTTCAATTAACACAACTTTACTTTTGTGTTAAAAATACGCAACTTCTTAGTTCAATTAACAATTTGTGTTATCAATTAACGAAACTCTTGTGTTCAGTAACACAACATTTTTATTTCAACGTGCCAGCAAATCATCTATTTAGGAAAACTCATATTGGTCAACGCATGCTACTCGGCTTTTTAAACGTCTCAATAAGGTATTTTATAATAGCACACACATATATAGTGTTTTGTCGTCTATGACTAGTAAACTATATGAAGCAAATCGAATTTTCCATTTAACAGTCTCAAATACAATAGTTTGATTATGAGTGTAATTTAGATTTGGACTCCCTATTCCCTCAAATTGCAAAAGGGAAATTTTAACACTATTATTAAAACATCCTGAAAGTGTTGTACCATCGTTACCAGGATAGTAAACACAGTGATAATACAATACTTGTAGTTTACCCAAAGCGTTTGGTTGTACACGTTCCCTTAATACTTTAATTGTTTAACATAATTCACTTCATGAATTTTTAAGAGAGTGTTGAGAAGTTACAAAGTTACAAAAGAAGATGATAATTGAAATACTAATCACTTAACATTAAACAATTGGAAATAGTACAAACATACTGATAGGTGTCAAAAATGAATAAAACAACATTTTTATCAATCTGTTATCTTTTATAACATGTACAATGGATTTAATGAGGTTAAAACATTGTATTAAAAGAAATAGAATTTTAATACACCATTATATATATGATATTACTTAGTTAAGTTGTAGTAAAATGACATTTTCATCTCTTTGAACACAACGTAATATATTTATTACACCATACAAACAAATAAACGTGTATATACAAAGACTCGGTGAATCAACGTCAGTCAGCTTTTTTAAGGATTTTTCAGGATTTAAATCTAGCAGAAATGTTATTGTGCCAGTTATAAAAGTCACATAAAAATGTTGTATAAATGAAAGTTATTGGAGCTGTTTGTTATACTTTAACAGTGGTATTTCTGTACATATTATTTATACTAGACATTGTTTATGATTCGGAGGAAATCGCTATAGTTACCTAGGTAATAGAGAGAATGTTACCTTAAAACATAGGAAAAGCACTCGTCACATGAGATGATCACTGAATCCTTTCTGGGCATATAACGAAGCGAATGAGTGTCTGGCGGATTTCACGAGGCTACAGCCTATTTCTATTACTTTAATTCAATCATAAATACAGTAACTGTTTGAATTTAAAATAATACAATTGCAACTAACGTGTTTTAAGGGTTTTTATCTGGGTTGTTAGGGCTTTTTCAAATTTTAAGTCATTATTGGCAAATTGTGCGCAAACATGGCTTATTATTAAAATAATGATATCTTGGTTGTATGAAACTTTAACGAATTTACGACTGTGTTAAAAGAATGCAACTTCAAATGTAGCATCAATACTCAACTGAGAAATTGTTCACGCCAAAACAAATTTATATAGAAATATAACGAGGACACTGTGTGTTTGTGTTAGGCTCGGTTTTGTTTCGGGAAAGAAAAATTTTGAAATTTTAGTTAAACGGAATTATATTTATTTTGATTAAAATATGAACGCCAATGTAACATTCCTGCATAATTTAAATCACTTGTGTTATGTGTTTATGTGGCACATTACTTTGAATAATGTATCATTGATGTGTAAATGCCCATGCAAAATATTAACTTTTTTCGAGTTTAGTTACGAAGTTAAGCTTTATAATTTCATTTTATAATTAGAGTTTTAGTAATTCCACTACTTCACGTTTAACATTTAATCCGTCGAGCACCCATTGAACTTAATATGTTTCGGTTTGTTTTAAAGATTAAATAAAGAAATTGTCTTACATAGTAATACTTTTAAGTTTTGCCATATCATTTAAAATTTATTTAAATACGGCAGGTTGTAATGTCTCAACTCGCGACTATGATTGCTAGTGTGCGACGTGTATGTTATTTGGTTTCTTGGTCATTTCTATGTGGGTTTCAATGAGTGTTTTATTCCATTACAATATTAATATATACGCGGTGTAAGCTAATGATGTACTAGTGGTAGCCCTTATTTAACATTCTTGCACCGTGAAATCTCATTGTCTTTTATTGTAGAATGCAGTAATACTTGCTAGTTACCATTTTACCAATCAATGTCCAATCGAATTTGAAAACTAATTTTGATTAATATTACTATTTTCGTTAATATGTGTTGTTATTCAAGTATCCAAGGGAGCTTCATATGCCATTTTTTAATTATCAAAATAACTTACACATCTAATCAAATATCTGTTTATGTATACTGATTACAGTGGATTTTTCCAATAAGACAATTAAAAAAATTTCTGATTGCAATAGTTAAAATAGGGATTACTAAGATTACTAGGCATCTACACTTAGTCATGTGTGTAAAGACATTGAGATTCTCACTGTGCAAACCCATGTATTTGATCGTTCTTTTATATGTTAGATCAAACTGGATGATTTTACTGACTTTTTATATTTCTCAAATCCTTTATTATAACTAATCTCATTATAAATTATATGCGCATTATACCGTGCAAAAACATTGCATGTATATAACAGAACAGAACCCTTAACTTTAACAACAGCTTTAGCAGTTTTTTAAACAAAGCCAGTGATAAATAAATGTAGGTTTAACTGATTGACAATGTAAACTATATTATGAATGAAAATGTAAATGATGGAAAATCATAACTACTAAAAGTAGAAATACTGGTACGATTATTATTTTCTTGGTCAAATATATAAGCAAATGAAAGGATAACGATTAATCAGAGGTTATTAAGCATGATCATGCCATACAAAACAAATGTTTAAATGACACACAAAGGAGTACTGTAATAAGAAATGGGCAAATAATTAGAAGTAATGATGATTTACACTTTTAGATAATTCATCATGTCCATTTAAATTAAGATCATGTTAGAATTAAGGATCATATTTAGCAATTAATTTTATAGAATCAGCAAACAAATAACATGTTGATAATACTCCGTGATTATACAATAACACAGCTTACGTAAACAATGTACCATGACACTATGTATTTATAATAGGAAAATAACTATACAATTATAAGAAGACACAACAATCAAAGCAGCATGAACATATATGGAATACTTAAACACGTACAATAAAAAAACTAGATAAGAAACGTTAAAAGTGGTCACCGCCTTGAAATGTTCAGTAGAAAAAAACGCATTTGGGGAGCTTAAACCTATTTATTTATTAAGTATCGCTCTACCCTCGTTGTCGTTATATTAGACGAGACAATGTAAGTAAGACAATCACCGCCAGACGGCAGTATGCCCATGCGTATATTGCCGGTTTAAATATTTGTAAATAAATGTCTTAATATCGTTATACGCTCAATGGTGTCAAGATCGAATTGATGTTTTGACATTAGTAAAATCGATTTCAAGATTGTCATGTGTCCTTTCAAATAACGCAATGATATCAAGTGTACGATGTTTACGTCTGTGTCATATCTATCTGAGTACTGGAATCCTAAATTATACTAAGAAATAATATTGACTTTGTTGTGGTTAGAACTGAATGCAGTTTTATCATACTAAACGTCTCACACACCAATTAACTTTGTACTCTTCTACATATAGAGACATGCACTTCTGGAACACTGGATATATTACCAATGGTTCTAAAAGTGCCTTATTTCCATAGATGGTCCTCTGTTGGTCCAAATATTCAGAAAAAAAACATGGGGTTGACAAAGTTGCTTTTTCACAATTTCGATGGTTTGATTGCATCCCTTTATTTTGACAATTCTGCCCATTTGTTGCAGTGTATCACTACGCATCTTTAAACTGTTATAGCATCATCAAACAGTTCACAATGTCACCCAAACTTTGCAGAAATCATGAAAATGTTCGAATGTTTTTATGTGCATAAAGAAATATACCATTTTATGCATTTTTAACATAAAAAAATGCCCAACCGCTTTATACAGCTCTAATTTCTTTGGTGTAATAATCTTGCTACTGTCATGTAAGGGAGATTATTTCCCAGTGAGACCTTAAAGCTTATTAGTCAACTGAATATTAAATGTCGGTAACCTCTTATAACTTGTTGTTATGTGTGTGTGTGTGTGTGTGTGTGTGTGTGGTATTTAGTTTATGTATGTCATGTTTATGCTGCTTCAGCTTTGTCTAATGCTAAATGCCTCGTCATCTGATTTAGATATTATTTTCGGTTCAATTATTTCTTTTAGTTAAACTATATAATATAAAACAATGAATAGATAAAACAGGACACTGTTCAAATTAACAAAAGTTGACACTATTTAACACCGACGAATACCATATATGTATTGTTATCTGCTTATTGAAACTATAGTGGGATAAAAAACTAACTGACAAGGAGCTATGACATTACTGTAACTTTTAACGTGTTTTTAACACTCGTATAATAATGTATTTACATACAGAACAACATATAATTACATGTTTCAGAAAGTGTATATGTTATACATATACCGGCAAACGAAATACTGTTTATCTCTATCTAATAGTAAAAGTGAATCGTAACTTATTTCATCTAAGACTGTATCGAAACCTGATTCGATATAATGTTTCATATTGCATATTTTGTTTAAATGGTATATGTCCATCTCGTTTTCTCGTTGTCTTTATTGAATATTTAAACAACACAGTTAGTCTCTGGTAAATGCTGTATTTTCATAAACATTTTCAGTGTCGAAATTGGTGTTCTCGTAGACAGCTGTAATGAAATAGTGATGATAATAATAATAATAAAATTCCTACATTTGGTATTTAACCTAATGCTACAAGAGAAATGTGTGTGTGTGTGTGTGTGTGTGTGTGTGTGTGTGTGTGAGAGAGAGAAATATTTAGTTTATGTATAATTAAATTGTAAATAAGTGGTTTTATATTAATTGACTTGTAAATGTATATATTTCATTGATAGTTATATGGGTACAGTTACAATCACTGTTGCATTAATTTTTTTTCATTATTTGAAATTCTCAAAACTTTATACAAATGAAATTATAAATACTATGTTTAACTTACATATAAATATACCAATTTCGTAACTGCAGTTAAGCAAAGCAGATATGTTTTCCCAATACTTACGATCGTCCATGTCGTCTTCGTCTTCTTCATCATCCATAGTAATGAAGTCTCTCAAACAGTCATGGATATACACATACTGGTCCTGGACAATATATTAGCAGAGTAGTTTAATTACCGGTATAGAAATGCATTCATTACGACATTCGTGAGTGCATATAAAACGGTCCTGATTAACATGTATAGTATGTACATACTGGTCCTGGACAATATATCAGCAGAATAGTTTAATTACTGGTATAGCAAGGTATTCATTATGACATTCGTGAGTGCATACAAAAATGTCCTGAAAAACATGTATAGTATGTTCATACTGGTCCTGGACATTATTTTAGCAGAGTAGTTTAGTTACCGGTATAGAATCGTATTTGTTATGACATTTGTGAGTGAATACGAAACCGTCCCGAATAACATGTATAGTATGTACATACTGTTTGGAAATAGTTGATTATATTATATACGATAATATGTGTAATATCAAAAGCAAGTTATATGTTATAAAGTATTTTCTTATTTATGTAAATGTTGGTGAAGTTCGGCACTGTGTACGACGAATACAAAATACAAATACGCAATAATGAAAACAAAACCAGTGTTCACAATTTTGTTTATAATTAACCCAAATAGATGTTAATTAATAATTAAAGACCGGACAAGTGTGAATTAATGAATCGTGTTAATAATCATCAAAACTGGTGTACTCAATCATAACGCGAACATCTTTTTTACAAAGGGTTTCTGTATTTTGATAAAAAGTGTTCCGGAGACAACTTAATTGTTTTTCTATGAGATATGAACTAAACTCAAAATCACAAAGGTAAGCCATTTCTGATTATTACTTTAGAATACATTGTTTAGCAAAGCATGGTATTACCTCCGTTTGTACCATATTACATCTCTGGTTCCTCATTGACAAAACTAGATTGTATATGTCCACCTCGTCATGGTCCCGAATATGCTGTAGGAGGTGGTCCACGGCTATAAAGGTTCCCGTTCTACCGACACCAGCACTGTTGGTAATATCATCGCAACAAAAGTTAAATTAATATATCAATGAGAGTATAAAAAAGGTTAGTATTGTTAGGTATGCAATTATCAGGATTTAAATGATAATAGTTAGCATAGCCATAGTGGTTTATTTCTAATGATGAGATTCAGAATGGTAGTTAAACGTAATCGAAGACTTGTTCAAAATACTTGATCATGTTAGATTTTTAAATGTGTTCTTAATATATAAAACTTGTTTAAACATTTCTAATCAGTTTGTTTAAGGTATTTCATTACAAATATTAAAATTAATAAATATTCATAGGAAGAATAGCTGAACCCTGATCGAAGGTCATCATCTGAATGTCCTAGCATATAACTTAGGTTTGCAATGCACCATCTTCATTGTGCACTGTTATTCTTTCATCTGTAACAATATTACAGAGCGGAAATGGCAATAAAATAACAGTTAACGAAATACCATTGATCGTTGATGGAAGAAGATGGAACTAAAACCAGACCAATCTATTCCGTATGCAGTACAAACACGAAATCACAACATTTGACCGCTAGTTTAACAGCAGCGATATCATTAACAGATAAAAATGGAACAATTCACCCTGAAGCCGTTTCTGTGTGTAAAATACGTTCTTAAAATCTCCTTTTTTAAAATAACCGGCTATATTAGAAAGTACAATGTATATAATTTAACATTCGATCGTTGTTCATGACTTGACTGCATGAAATTAATTAATGGTTACATAGCTACCAGGCGGACAGGACATTAATACAATTTTGACTATCACAATTGACGCAACATGTATACCTAAACTTTGACACTGCAACTATACTGAGTACCAAAAGTTTTGTCAGATAAAATACATGGGAAATCCCATAGGGTACATTTAAAGCGGATGTGTGTCTGGATATGGAATTGATCTTTTGAAGATGCAGTCTGAAATTGAATTTGGATTTGTAACAAACAGAATCGGTGAATAAATCAAATATGCCAACTTTCATTCTGGTGATATCTACCATTTTTAATCATTATTTTTTCAATGTAAAGGGAGGTAATTTACCGACTTCATAACTTTCAAGAGGGAATGCATGTACAGTGATGACATATTATGCATTGTTTTACAAGTTTATATTTTCTGGTGTTTTATCTCATCATTAACACAGTTTCAGTTGTTTGATTAGACAAGCACTATGCTTTTATTTGACAAATGTTTTACACAAAGGGGCAATAACTTTCAATCAGACCATAAAATAAATCCAAATTCTGTTGATGTTGCTCTTAGTACTTTGACAAATATAGTTGAATTAAAAAAAATATCAAAATCATTTTTTGTATTATAGTTAAACTTGCATGAAAATACCGACAAAACTTTTGGAACTCAGTAAACTTACACTACCTGTATTTGTTATATACCTCGGTATTCATTTCAGTATACACAATGTACAAGAGAAACAAGGACGGACGGACAAATATACATATGAACTAACTCAATCTAGGGCAATAGCTGTATCCTGTGGTAATTTATTCGGATTGTGGATAAACCACACATATCGATAAACCAACTATAAGCACATGCTTTGAAATGGAATGATATATATATACTATGAGCAGTTATCTAGTCGCAATCAGATTGACATTACAGATTTATATGTTGTTTTAATATGCTAGTTGATGTATTTGTTGACAATGCTGGGAACATGCTTATACACTAGTATTGTACGCATGCTCTATGTTAACTATGTAAACTTTAATTTGAAAAAAAGAATTATATTTCGTACGTTATTTTATTCAGCACCACCAAATTATGTTATTTTAAAACACACCGTATACCAGTGCCAAATAAAACAATGTTTTATTTCATTTATATTGCACTTAACAGTTTAGCTTTATTCATAAATTTGGTTGTGCAATATCAGTCCATGAATACTAACCTGCAATGCACAACCATTGGACCAGTTCTGTCTCTCACATCGTTGGAGTGTTGTCTTACAGCTTTTACAAAATCCAAAAGTAGTGATGGACTATCTGGACATCCCATATCTGGCCATTTAAGGTATGCAAAATGTCGCACCAATCTCCTGGTTTCTTTCTATAACATGCATAACATACTGGGATCATAACATGAGGTTGTACAATATCATGCATGTGTCTGAAAATGTTGGTAAAATCTGTCTGTATACGATGAGGTTTCGAAGAACAGAAATAAATAAGACAGAAAGACCAGTAATTCCTTCGACTTATACACATTTAACATATAACTGAACTTAACATTGCTTGTCAACATTGCTTGTCATGAATATTATTCCCGCTTAACTAGAACATGGTCGTGTGATGACAATAAGATACATTTTCGTGATTAACATTAAGTTGATCCGTATTAAGACATGGTGAACATAGAGATGTGCTTATGTAAGGTAAATATTTAGGAAGAATTGCCCCTTGCTTGAGCAAATATGGTTATGGGGTAAAAATTACTCCCTGTTTTATGTTCCATGTTTCAGAAAGGCAGTTACGTAAAAGGTGTATTCTTGCTTTACAAAAACAAGATGGCTAAGTACTGGAATGTGAAAACGATGTACCATTGTCTTCACAGGATGCTTTGGGATATAAAGGTTTGTGATTACAATATATCGTTTTGAAAATGGCTGATTGCTTCCTTTATATTTGATAGACTTGGTCTCCACTAAAACAAGTAACTATGTAATAAAGACGGTTCTAAGCTTAAATGTTGTTATGTAACAAATACTGATCACGCACTGCCTTCAGAACAAGATGACAATGAGATAGATAATGGTCGTTGCTGCTTAGACATGATTGGTATGCTGTAACGATGGATCCTCACAATAATAAGGATAGAACGCAGTTGTATCTCTCTTGTAATGTATAAATTAAACTTAACATTTACATCGGTTAGTGTAAGTATCACATGGCAAAATGTTATATAATTCATGTAGTTCTCGCTTTCATTTCTCTTCCAATGTTTATGTGTTGTTTAATCTTAATGTTACTCTAGGTATTGGACTGCTTTCATTGAAATGTTTATTTATTACTGTTACAAAATCAAATTTGATTTAAACATTACCATGTTATGCTATAAAAAAGGTACATGTTGAAAACCCATGCATCAGTTTGAAATAAAATTAACGAGTTCTTCTAATGCTATAAAAGAAAACTATATGATACAAACACATATATTAGTTATAAATTAGATTAAAGTCTATTAAAAGTATCCCCTGCAAACATTAAACACATCCACGAGGAAAAAGTATCAGAGTTTGGTTTTATTCAGTCCATGAGGGACAATGCAATATCCCACACCTCTCCTGTCCGTAGATTTCTATGATTTCAAAGAACCAGTAATAATAACAGAAACTGTAAAACAACATGAAATACATAAAAAACATCATCAAAAGAAATATATATGTACTTGAGTACCATCAATCAAAGAATCAAAATAAGAAGCAATATCTATACATATATGCATAATTACAAACATATATCTATCTATCACATAAAATGCAAACTAAGATTATATATATCTCAATTCATTATTCATGTGCAATACAGATCTCTACATCTTAACAAGCATAAACATTTGTTTAAAACTAAAACATAACATCTATGGAATAGTCACTATCCACCATGTCACGGAAAATGTTCACCATTTATGATTGAAGCATGCTTATACCTGCAATGGGCCAAAAGAGGGCCGCTAGGAAATGGAGGTCGGTACTGCCTCACCATGGCTATAAAGTTAACAACGGGCCACGTTCTACTTGGACAGCCAAAGTATGGCCATTTTAGGAAGTGAAAATGTTTCACTCGCAGTGTTTTGCTGCCCTGCGTGTGCAAAAATCAAGAAACAGAAAACAAATTAGCAATCATTATAGAAGAAATGTAAATTTCACTTCGATGCGATTATTTTGACATTAATGACATCTTGAATAATGGACTTGAATTATTAAAAAACAGAAATGCATACAGATAACTTACCAACTTAACTTCTATAATCCTAATTGTATAATCAGACAAGTTTGACTCCGACTGTATCGAAACGACGAGATCTCCATAGCACAGCGGTTCGTTTAGTTCTGGCCAGTATTTGTTGCATTTAGCCTAAAATGTAAAAACAACGAATTAAAAAAAGAACAGAGGACATGGAAGAATGCATCCCGCATAATACGTAAATATGTGTCAACAGACGTAGAATTTAAAAGAGACTGCCACAGCAATATGATACAATAAATACATAGTATTAATACAATAACGGCAATAGAAACATTTAGAAGAAATGAAACCTGTAGTAAGCTTATTTGAACGACCAGTAACAGAACCGTCATATTAGGCAATCATTTATATACTTTATGATCATGAGTGTGCCTAAATGAACTGAACTGCTAGTGATGAAGGAGTGCACGCTAACTGAAATACAGTGTGGATGTAAACTGACATGCAGAATGGACGGGAAAGATACATCAACTGAACCTAAGAAATGTTATGTAATTATTCTAACGTATGTTCAAACCAAATACTTTTAAAATTATAATAATTAGTTTCACTTGTAGATTTTGTATAAATCATTTGTCCATCAAAAAGAAAAATATTTGGCTCAATTGAGCCAGTTTGTACTCAAAAAATCATGAATAATTCTTTATTTTTAAATATGCAAACCCTAGCAGAGTTTATTTCAACTACCATTAATCTCCACTTGGGTAAAATAAGAATACCAGAATAATAATATAACACACTTACGCGTCCTTTCTCCACTAGTTTTGTCAGCATAACAACGGTACCAACATTCTGTTCCCACACCATGCGCCAAAAGTCATCAAGTGTAGCTATAATTGGTCCTTGTGTGGCTATATATTCTCTTGGAGAAGTATATCCCTGTATATATAGCAGGATCAAATCTAGATGTCATAGTCTACTTTCTGTAAAACATTGTCTTTGGATTGTTCACATAAAACATTCATCAATTTACCCAAAGTTTAAGCACTATTTGTGAGTTGTAAGCATCTAAGTTATGTTTAAAAACTACAAACAAAGGATTGCCAAAAAATATTTAAGTATAACTATTATTTTAGATTAAATAAAATATATATGATGGTCTTACTGTCTCCTTCACTTCGATTACGACGGCGACGATTTCATACAATTTAACCAGTCCAAAGATGGTGCGTGATTTAAACTTTATGGAAATATGCCGGATTGTTTAACAATGTTTAATTATAATTATATAGTTTGCTTTTCAGAAATTGTTAAACTTTATATTAAAAGCTAATAAAACTGAATATCTTACAGGTATGTAGTTTGCATTTATATAATCAGACCCTATCTCATCGTCCATTGGTAGTAACTTCACTCTAGAATGGTCAACTGCAAGAATATACGTTTTCATTTTAGATATGTGTGAGGACATATCAGATTTATATACAACTGTATTGTATTAGGAGACGTATATAAAGTATTATAGTTTTCCTTGGACTCATACCAGGCACTGACAGAATAAACATACAACCGATGATGGAAACAAAGTATAAACACGTTTATTATAAATAATTTTAAGTTTAGCTTATATGCAGATATATGGATAATGCCTTCCTAAATCGAACGTAGTATGACTACATAGTCCATACTTTGACTCAGTTTTGTTAGTCAGTTAGATCCGTTGGAATTCTTGAATTAAAAGACTATTATTTAAACCGATGATAGGGGGGTTGCTTTTAACATTACCTTTAAAGATCAAATAAATGATAAATAAAACCGACCTTATTTTCCTTTCTTAGTTGCACCTTTTGCTTTAAAACGATACTTTTATCTGATACTGTAATCAATATTATGTTACCTAATTGTAAGTGCCTAAGATACAACATGTGCTGCCCCTAGTTGTGTATAATTGTATCTTCTTTATCATGGTTATTTGTTGTTGTTTTTTTATTGGGTTTAACGCCTTTTTCTACACAGTTCATGTTATATATGGCATATCCAGTTTTATGTCGGGCGGAAGACCTCGGAATGAATCTGAGTAGAACTTCCGTCCTTCCGCAAGTAACTGACAAACTTTCTCTCATAACGTTTATGGGTCAAGTGGGACTCCAACCTGCGACGTAAGAGGTGAGAGGTAAGTGATCTTAAGAAGGCACCTTAGAGGGGACCCCTTATGATTTGTATATATTTTAGCTGAGTTTACTGTGTTCTGTGCATGCTGGACATTTTGTATTATTTATTTTGTTTGATTGGTTTGGTTTTGGGTGTTGTTATACCTTATTTATAGTTTTAAGTATTCTGAATAATGATTAAGATTGTGTCAACTGATTGTAACTTTTAAAGATAAAATATGTATTTCCCCTACTTGTGGGTGATTACATCGTCCTAGTTCTAAATATATAGATGTGTGCTTTAAGGTGACTCCAGCTAAACATGTGTTTTCAATTGCGTGTAATTGTTGTTGTTTGTTACATGTCACATGCAAACTTATTTATGTTTAGATATTCTGGATACTACTCACGTGTTGTTGTTGTTGTTGTATATCATATATACACTTATTTATATTAAGATAATCCGAATACCACTCACATGCCAAGATATTCGTATATCTATTTTTAGGTCTGCAGGTCTGCTGTTCGGCTGCAGTTGTCGGATTAGCTGGACTGTTTTCTTTTAGCATCTACGATTACAAAACAATTTCCTTTGTTATTACTAACCGTGTCATATAGCAGACAGTAATCACAAGACCTACATTTATTGTTTAAACGTACTCAAATGCGGTAAACCTATTATAGTAGCAACGTGTTTTCACGGATTTCTACAATTGATGTTACCTATAAACGTTGTTTCCAATTAAATAATTAATCTACAAGAGGTATAGCTTCAGTATGTCTCAATGGTAAATGTAGACGTCTGGACTTCTTATTTTTCTTTCCTTCTTCCAGTTTACAACTTGAGAAAGTCACAATTTGTTTTGTATAAAATTCTGTACTTCTGTATTTTCATGGGGATTATCTATTTACTTTCATTACATTGTAATACTTGTATGTAGTAGTTATTTAATGTTATATATCAGTGGCGGGTCAAAGCAGTACAGTTTCACTGCATCGTTGTGGGAAATATACAAAGATAACTAAAATAAAGTTGAAACTGCGTCTAACAGTGTCACACTATAAAATCATAACTTAGTTTTCACACTTTGGTATGACGTCTCTGCACCAACTGCTATATGCTGTTGCGTGTGATCCTTGTTAAGTTACCATATGGAAACAATAGCCTGTTTATGTGATTGTTTCTTTGTTTTGGATTTTACTCATTTTGCAACAGTGTTATAGTTATATATCGGTGATCAGTACACCTAATCATCATTTTTGAGATTTTCAAGGCGGTATTGGACACACCTAGAATTTTTAATTTATTGGTTACCTCCACACATATTCAGTGGTGGGAGATTTAATGAATGCCATGGAACAAGTTTTATGGCCTATCATCATATGACTGTGGTCGATTTGGGAAACTCTCGATCGGTATAATGACAGCTGGCTATTTGACATCGGTACATAGTTAATACGCACAACCTGTAAGTATCTAAATATTGTGAAAATTTGTATCATTATGTTAAGATGCTTTCATTTAGCATTACAATATGATTGATTTACATGAACCATGTTTACCTTATATGCATCTGCAAACAGTAATCCGCTATCATTTTTCAGTGTTTGAACAAATGTCGGGAAATCTGCAAGTTTAATTTGTCGCGGTCTGGAAAAAGCATGAACAAAACAAAGATTTCATAGAATATGAGAAAATAAAAGTTTTATTTAATTTGTATGATATATCCTACATTATGTTTTGTTAATATGAATTGGTATCTTTATACATTTTATTGCGTTGCTTTAACGAATATATTATTCAGCAGCACCAACATCCATTGTTTGGTGTAAAATGTAAGTCGATAAACAAATTTATCTATATATGTATGACATTCTTACATATCTTACAATATAGTATCCAGTGGTTCGATTTCTTATAGTAATATTATTTATAATTAATCCATTTTAAAAGAAATGTTCATACAAATGATTGAGCTAAGATGTTAATAAATACACAATTTTCAATTTTGACAATGCTCGTCTGGGTACCACTTTATCACTGATCAAAGTACAAATAGAGTGTTAACTATAAATACTATACTTACACAAAGCCGTATGGCTGCTTCGATGTAGTTCTTGTGTCCTTCATTTCAGTGTCCATCGAATGTCCTGACCGATGTGTAGTTTCAAAATCATCATCACCTTTAGCAAAACAGCTGGAAAGCGAATATTGTCTAATACATTCAATGTAGTTTTGTGCTTTTGTATGTTAGATTCATTGGTGTTGGCTTTAATTAAAAACATGCCAGCGCCGTTCTTCCTGGCTAGTTTAACAGATGAGTTATTATAAGTATTTTAAATTCTGACGCTTTTATGAATTTTTTCTTGCAGAATTATCACGATTATGTAGAATATGTAGATTGAACTGAAATTTGATGATATATTATATCAATATAATAATTCAATGACAAGTGATATATAAACATTGTTTTATTGGGGACACCTACCCAGCCTGTCGTCTTCTCATGAAAAATATAACACCACCAACCGCAAGGACCACTATCAATCCAGAGACCAAGCCAGCAATTATGGGAGTTAAGTTAGGCTCTGAATAAACAAATAATTGGCTTATGTGAGTTTTCTATTTTTCGAATTACATATATATGCGTACGCGTTTGCATGCATGTGTTATCAAGTATATATTATATAACTGATATTCAATTATGTTTCGTAGTGATTCAAAGTATAATCAAAGCAATTATATTAACGTTTATGTAGATAGTTGTTAAACGATTTCATTGTGTTTTTTAATCATAAATAGATTTTACACAATACTATACAACTAAATTATAAATAGATTTTATATTATGCTATACAATTATATTTGTTATGCACTTTGAAACTGTAATTTATTAAATATATAAATGAGGTCAATTCAACCAAGCAAAAATCATCAACGTATTTGTTTCACAAAGCAAATCTGACTAACACATAGTTTTAATAATAATCATATTCTCTATAACAAACATGTATGCACGATGTAAAAACAGAGGGCACTCAAATGAATTTGACAATCACAATCTTATATCAAGACAGTTTTCTTGAAAGAAGAAATTTATTTCATGTGTATTATTTACAGGGAATAGAAAAATAATAGAAATATAAAAGAGTAATATTTCACAGGCAATATCTATGACAAAAAAGTTAATGCGTAAGATATTATTTCAGATTCTAACATAACATAAGAAACAATACGCATTGGTACATGTATATGTGTGGCTTTTACAAGTGATTGGCTGTTAGTTTACAATACAGTGCTTAACTTCAAATAACTAAACTAAAACGGTTTAAGTCCTCAATAAGGGCATTCAACAATATACAATGTCTCGAGCAAAGGGCTTCTGTAAAATTAAATGAATCGAACATTAAATGCAAGCATTTTACAAACTATGCGAGTTGTGTTCAATTTATAATGGTGATGGTCTTTGCAGACTATTTTCATTTTCAACCGTTAAATGGATTGATCATTGTTAGCTATGTAGAGTTTTAACCTTTCAATCCAATTTTAGAATGTATCTTTATAATCGAATTTATGGATACCCAAGATATACCGAATAACAGAGTAAATAGCTTTTCTAGAGGAATAACGCCGTGCAGACATAATTCGTGCATGTCTTGGGAATAGGATATGACCACATACTAAAATCGTACGTCATGTTCTGTATGTGAGGAGTAGAAGAATGTTTCAAATTTTTAGATTATTATTGGATGAATTGTAAAAGTTGTTTTAATATAAATCATAAACAGGCAAATCCGCTGAACTGACATCCTTCACCAAAATATTGTCATTTGATTACTACGGATGCCTTTAAAGTGATTATAAATGGTTTATTAATATTATTTTGTATAATATACATGTAATTTGTAAGAAGCTTGATAACTATGATATTAGGATCTGTGTATGAAAAAGGATAATATGTTCTTTAATGTTAACAATAATTAATGTGATACTTATCAATGCTTATGACAAGTTACTGAATATCCCATCCACAGTTAATCAAACTTTCTGAAAGGGATATGAATGACTAGGATTGGGCTGGATGATGAGAGGATATGTATGACTGGGGTGGGGGCTGGATGATGAGAGGATATGTATGACTGGGGTGGGAGACGACTGGATGTCGAGAGGATATGTTTAGAAATTAGAACAACAACGTAAAGTAACACATTCAACATTAAAAGGTTTAGCATTACTTGCTTAGTACAAACTATAAGTAAGTGTCGTTATTGTCAAATTTTACATCACACCAAGGCAATAACTATTGGGTTACTATGGCCTTTCTTGGCGGGTGTCTTCGTTAAAAAGGTAAATTCATTTTAGCTCGATTGCAAAGAAAGCTTAGCGTTCATATGAATTGCTCATAAATTCACTTCCAGGGTAGAACAAATATTTGTGCTTCTTTAATTAGAAGTATCAGGTATAGCAGTAAACGAAACCGCCATCTCTGGCGTCAGCGGCCATTAGAAAATCGTCCAACTTAGTTGATTAATTGTATTAACATCCGACTAAAGTAATTGCCCCGGACGGATATGTAAATGTAAGCAAGGCGGTAGAGCAGCAGATAAAGTGTAGGCAGCTCACACCAGGTGTCGCTAGTCAATTCCTGGTTCGACCAAACGGTCTCTCAAAAACTTACTACTGTTTGTTTCCCTGAAAACGGCTAAAAGTAATTTAAATAAGCTCTGAACTTTCTCAGCAAGCGAGTGAAAGATTTGTATAAATAAAAGTCCAGTTTCATCAATTCAAGTTAAATAATTCTCGAGTTAATTGTAAAACCTCATCGGGCTATGGATATAAATATTTTTACCAATTGTTCTTAAAGTCCGATCATCTTATACACAATAATTGTCTTGGACGGTCAAAATGTCGTATTTTATATATTAAAGGACAGTTACTGTATAAATCATGACAGCGATTCTGTCAAATTATGCAGTATGTTACATTGGAGTAAACATATGTACCAAATGCCTTGTCAACAAACTTATGAATCAATACTTCTTATAATATGTTTAGAAAGCATGCACGTATTTATAAAATAAAATAATGATAAAAGATACAAATAAAATATACTAGAATATTTGCTTAAACATTTCTAATCCCACAAAAGCTTTACGTACATACATTATCCCCTCAACTCATTTCAAATAACCCACATAATCGGGAAAAACATGAGTGTCAAAAGTACAAACAGATAATCCACAATGTACCTGGTTAGCTTGGACACACAGTCAGACGTATTACACTGAAGCAAATTCCCTTCACCTTTGGTGATAGATGATAACAGATGTGAACATAGCTATGTGTATAAAAACACATATTTTATATGTTAAACCGTAGTACTTTGGAAATAATAAAGCATGTTTCCTAATATTTTACATCAGCCAAAAAAAAGCAAATTCACACAACACTCTTTTATTGACATTTCTATCAATTCCGCTTAACATTAAACCAACCTCAACCTTCATATATCAGCAATTCTTATATAAATAAATGAAATCTGATTGGCCAGAATGATCCCTAATTGAATAAAATACTATATGATATTGAACAATTTTTACTTTCAGTTTTACAAAACTGTGCATAAAATTACAATATAACACGGTTACTAAAAATAGCCCCTGGGAATTCCGAAAGCAACGTCTAAAACCGAGATGTTCCGAATGCGGCGTTGTTTTCAAATGGCTGTTTACAAGAGATTCGCGTCCGATTTCAGCAAACTAATCGACAATAAAGATGCCGAAAGACAAAAAAGTGCAACTGTTCAATCAATTTATATATGTCGCAATTATTTAAGAGAGAAACAATTGAATGATTAGTTTAAATATAAAGATAACAAACATTTATCAAGATGTGACTGTGACTGAGTGGTGTTAAGACGTATGAATTTTATCTAAGTTTTTTTTCCGCCATAGTTCGAATCCCACCCGGGAAATTATTTTTTCAATAGCTTTTATTAAAATGGATTTAATTTCTTTATCTAAATACTATTCTTACATAGAATGTAGTGACTTATTGTCATATTGCACAGCTGAAAAGTCCATAATTGTACACTAGAATATACGTACCAGTAAATTCGTCTTAATAAGGCAAATGGAAAAGAAATTGATTGAAACAAGTGCCAAGAACCAAAATTATAGATTATATTCTAGTGAGAAAACCTGCACAATCACATATTGAAATATTATAAAGAATATGTATGCAATCACTTCCTATTGTGATTTGTTCGGCATGCAATTATATCTAAATACTACTGTGGAATATGGATTAGCTATACGAAACTATAAATAGATACGAATGGTCTGAACCTAAGCTAAAATCGTATTTAAATGTGGTATGCGACATTATAGTTTCTATTACATGCTAAACATATAATTTTATAAATATTCAAAGAAATGTACACGTGCAAAAGATTAGCGAATATGCACATCCGAACCGAAATTACCTGATATTATGACTTTGGCTTAAATGTACAAGCCAATCAAATACATTAAATATAACATGGTCATCTTAAGTGTTGGATAGATATGAATATTTCCTGCAATTTTACCTTGACAATATATACAGTGATAATTGCATTGATTATCTTTACTCTCAATAATTTTAAGTTTATAATGCAGTAACGAAATAAATTTCATTTAAATTACTTTTATGTCTTCCTTCAAATTAGTTACACTGATATTGTAATTAATTCTTACAAAACAACAATTTTAGCAACAAGATAATACCTAAAGAACATTGGGTTAGCGACTTTCCCTACAACGTTTATCATTTGCAGCATGTAGAACGTCGGTTTGTTGCATTTTAAAGCCTCACCTAACACATTTTATAGTCTCACCTAACACATTTTGTAGCCTCACCTAACACATTTTGTAGCCTCAGCTGACACATTTTGTTGCCTAACTCAACACACTTTCTAGCCTCAACTAACACATTTTATAACCTCACCTTACACATTTTGTTGGAAACCAAGTACTAACCTAGTACTTTCTATGTCACCATAAACACCATACAGTATGTATATGACATCGATTAACCGTAACTCATGTGAAATTCATATATGCTGTATGATACAGAAAATATACGTATTTCTTCTTTACATTTCCTGTATGATTAATCTTTTTAAACATTTTAATATATGTCGCATTTAGTATGATTGGTGTTTTTAATACAATTATCCTTTAAAGTATCTTCCCTTTCTGTTACTTGATGTTATTTGTTGTATTGAGACGTAAACGGTGGTTTATAATTTTAGTGTTAAGTGAACGGACATCGGACCCAGCTTCGTAAGGTCGAGTGAGTTCCGTTCTCCACATCGAATATAAGTGGTGTCCTTGAGCAAGACATTTTATTTATACATACTTAATTTATACTTAGTTTTAATTCTACTAGGACGATTTCGAGCGTGATTTGTCAAGGTTGTAAGAAATTGTTCAATCAATCAATATTAGATAAATGAATTAGATTGCTCTAGAAACAATCGTTATGTTTTTTAAGCAAAAATATATCTCTTCAAAATTTATCAAACGAAAAGAGATGTAGTTTTAATGTTACATTTAATCAAGTATAAATGTGTCAAACTTTATAGAATATAAGGTTGTATCGAAATGCAAATCATGTCATTAAATACAATAAAATGTATTACAGTAGAGATAATACATGGAACAAAACTAACCAGGTGGATTAGCATATTCGTTATTTCTACAATAAATTATAGAAATAAAGGCTACAAGTATGTTATTTTAAAGTAAAACCGTCATTTTAAACTATATCACACAATTTTAAGGACAATCGTGTAAATGTGGTTTTATAACTTTAAACCATAAACAATGTTCCAGAAAGACTGTATTAAGGAAACTTTTCATTGTTTTTTCATTGCATAATACTGACAAAATATGCATAATGTAGTTGAATCCATTTCTATTTTTAAGTGAATACTTACTTGTTTCTATCGGTTCAGAATATTTAGTTTCTGTGCAACCTCCTGAAGTACATGCGAATGTCTTTACTCTGTGGAGAAAAAGGTTAACATTATAACGCGGTATGATAATGGACTGTGTTTAGTTTCCTTCAGTATAGAAATATTTCAATCCACGATTCAGCGAAGCTCAACTATTGTCTTCACGTGCTTAATAACACACACGAAATATAATAGGGGCTTTAAAGGTATTACAGTGTAAATAAACAACTATACAGGGTTTAATGCTATTTCCAACACATTACATGTCATACAATGCGTGTCCGCTTTTCGGCAGGGCTAAGATGTGCAATCTCAGTGATGAAAGGAGGATGATGCTGAGACCACAATTAAAGTTAGAACTGTTAACCAGGTGTACACTAACTAAACAAGTTTTACATTGTAAGACGAGATAAAGAATGAAATAATGGCACAACTAGATAAATACACATCAGGCAATAAATCGTATTCTTAGTCTAGATATAGATACAGCTTATATATAACGTAGTTTAAGTGTAGAGTTATTTTGAACGGTCATTACTAAACGTTTAGTGTTAATACTTCAGTAGTTCTTCGGGATAATTGGGCTATAAACTGTGTCTCAAAAATAGAATACCGATTACGCCGGTGCTAGGGGAGGTTGAAGGAGGTTTTATGTACCATTACCGATTATTTTCTTTTTCTTTTCTCGGTTGCTTTATATACTAAGAATCTTCTATTCATATATAAAAAGTATATATATATTCATTCATATAACAACATATGATTAAAGTGTAAAGCGTGAATACCCGTCATTGTGTGATTCTGTATTTTACAAAAAAGTTAAGTGCATGCTGTCACATTTTTAAGAGAATAACTAAGCAAAGCACTTCAGAAATTAACTAGACAGGCAGGTAGCATTTGCCCAACACAATTTTGAAGAGGTGCATTGTTTAACTAAAATGTATTACCATGTAGACTAATAAAACAAGTAAACAAAATAATCAAAACAATTACTACAGAAATCATCATCAAGCACCTGTTAACCAAAATAACCTTTATTTATTTGTTTTACTGTAGGTTCTTTGTAAGTGTTTCCCTCTGATTTATATTCTATGTTGTTGTTTTTGTAAACGAATACCTACTGTTATGAGAGTGTTCTGTTATAGTGTGCGTATCTGTGCGTGATAAGGATAAATTTATTTCATAAAACATTATATAGCACTTAAGTATGGTATGATAATCATGTAATATAGCATTACTATTAGTAACAATGTATAAGTCCATAATCCAAGTTGTAATAAAGCATACTTATATTTTCGTCCCGGTTGCAACTCGCCATTGCAGTATTTATCGCGAGGTATTCCTGAACAATCTCCATCTGAACCTATCTCGTAATCTTCTGTCAGAGCAACATCAGCTGACCGTCGGCGACGTCCTCCTATAATCATTAAATGATCGTTGTGTTTAGTATTAAGGACTTTCTGCCCATGCTTTAACAAACACAGCACTATTCTTACACATTACACACACTGCATCAAACCATTGTTCAATTTATGGTCGGTGTATTCATAGATACTCGTCATAAAACCAGACACACACACATAACTATGATCACCCTATTTTTCTTAAAATAAGTTTACAATAAGGTTATACATTATTATTCAAATCAAACACATCCATCTAACCGTTTTTTAAAAAATCCATTATTGCGATATTCATGTGTAATATTTATAAATAAACAAACGATATCTCTATAACAACTTCGAGAAGAGGAATTCCTGATAATCCTCATTTGCTGTGACGAACTATGAATCTTTCAATATGAGTCCATTATTATTTTATCCACAAAATAAATTCATTAATTTAATGGTAACGGTATTCATTCATAATGCATGTATCTACATGCATAACAACTTACTGAAAGCATGCACCCTTTAGACATTGCGTCACCATAACATGTCGTGTAAAATGTTACTCGTCTTGATGTAAAAGTGAGTATTTACCATTGTGTCTTGGACACTTAGGTTTCCAATCTTTCCTTGTAGCAATGTACGGCTTTATAGAGTCCGAGTCTTTCACGTCAAACCAATTTTTGTATTGAGACTTTATCTTACTCTGAAAGTCGCTTAGACTGCCAACGAACGGTGTATCTAAAATATAGAGTCATCGAAGTACAATGTTTGTGTCTAATAAAATAGCAAAGTGTATTTTTGAGTGTAATATTTACATAAAATAAAGAATATCAAGTATCAAAATATTGGAATACACAAGAACACTGCAAACAGTTTTTTTTTGTAAATCACTCAAAATGATTATTTTCAGGGATTTTATTACCGATTTATTTTTGCTGGCCAAGTAAATTGTGAATATTTGCCCACTTTTTTCCAACTGCAATGCAGTTTTTTGTTTGTTAAAGATTAATTGTTAACATTATTTAACAGTGTTATAGTTTTACTCATCGAATTTTGTATTTGACATGTTTTAAAGCAGTAAAGCAATATACTATCGTTAGTATCTGGTCAATATATATATATTATATATATATTATAAGTGTGTCAACACAATAAGCTACATTAACATTATCGCATATATCGATATTTTTGTCCAACTAATTTCATTTGTAAATCTAGCGTGTTCTAATACACAAATACAAAAAACTTCAGCTTTAAACTCTATGGCTATAGATCGTCTAATGCAACGAACTGTTATAAATCCGATCCACGGTTTATTTATTTGAAAATTTGCTTTGTGCTTGTTATTGTAATGATAGTTCTCGAACTGAAACAGCTAGATGTAAATATAATGTGGCAGGTCGGGGCATCACACAAAGCATCAGCTGATATGCTAGTCTGGTAATGCCCTGAAAATGCTTTAAGTTTTAACGGTTGTGATTGAAGTTTTGATCCAATTAACGGAAGAAAATTTGACTCATGCTCAAAATCGTTTTCAGATGTATGTTAATATATGGTTTCCCTCAAGTTTTCCCGTAAAAATAATCTCTTTTTAACAAAAAAGTATTACTCTGCACTTAATCAACCAAGGTTCAGTATTCAAGAACCATTTCACAAAGTAGTTTTCTTAAGTACTTAAGTAGCCCTTTTAGTTTTACTATTAACAAAATGAATGACTACCGTAGCTTCATTCTTTCCTGTGATTTATTTTATATAGCTGTATACAGACATTTATATCTGACAATCTGTCGCATCGTTCTTCTATGATACTGTTGCTTTAAGTATAGTTTTACGTACACATTTATATATGATTACCTGTCGACTCGTTCTCCTATGATACTGTTATACTAAGTATAGTTGAATGTACATATTTATATATGATTACCTGTCACCACGCCCACATGTGATACTGTTACTCTAAGTATAGTTGTACATACATATTTATATATGACTATCTGTCGCCACGTTCACCTGTGAAATTGTTACTCTAAGTAGAGCTGTACGTACAATTATATATGATTACCTGTCGCCTCGTTCTCATATGATACTGTTACTCTAAGTAGAGTTGTATGTACATATGTATATATGACAATCTGTTGCCTCGTTCTCCTATGACACTGTTACTCAAAGTATAGTTGTACTTACATATATATAAATATATATATGACAATCTGTCGCCTCGTTCTCCTTTGATACTGTTACTCTAAGTAGAGTTGTACGAACATGTTTATATATGATTATCTGTCACCACGTTTACCTGTGATATTGTTACTCTAAGTGTAGTTGTACGAACATATTTATATATGATTACCTGTCGCCCCTTGCTCTTATGATACTGTTACACTAAGATTAGTTGTACGAACATATTTATATATGAATACCTGTCACCACGTTTACCTGTTATACTGTTACTCTAAGTATAGTTGTATTTAGATATTTATATATGATTACCTGTCACCACGCCAACATGTGATACTGTTACTCTAAGTATAGTTGTACATACATATTTATATATGACTGTCTGTCGCCTCGATCTCTTGTGATACTTATACTCTAAGTATATTTGTATGTACATATTTATATATGATTACCTGTCACCTGTTTCACCTGTGATTCTGTTACTCTAAGTAAAGTTGTAAGTACATATTTATATATGATTACCTGTCACATCGTTCTCCTATGATACTTTTACTTAAAGTATATTTGTACTTACATATTTGTATATGAGTATCTGTCACCATGTTCACCTGTGATTCTGTTACTCTAAGTATAGTTGTTCGTACATATTTATATATGATTGCCTGTCACCCCGTTCTCTTATGATACTTTACTCTAAGTAAAGTTGTACGTACATATTTATATATGACTATCTGTCGCCACGTTCACCTGTGATACTGTTACTCTAAGTATTGTTGTACGTACATATTTATAAAAGACTATCTGTCACCACGTTCTTCTATGATACTGTTACTCTAATTATAGTTGTACGTACACATTTATATATGATTGATTACCTTTTGCCTCGTTCTCCTATGATACTGTTACTCTAAGTATAGTTGTACGTACATATATATATATATATATGATTACCTGTCGCCTCGTTCTCCTATGATACTGTTACTCTAAGTATAGTTGTACGTACATATTTATATATGATAATCTGTCATCACGTTCACATGTGATACTTTTACTCTAAGTATAATTTTACGTACATATTTATATATGACTATCTGTCACCACGTTCTTCTTTGATACTGTTACTCTAATTATAGTTGTACGTACACATTTATATATGGTTAACTGTTGCCTCGTTCTCCTATGATACTGTTACTCTAAGTATAGTAGTACGTACATATATATATATATATGATTACCTGTCACCTCGTTCTCCTATGATACTATTACTCTAAGTGTAGTTGTATGTACATATTTTATATGATTACATGTCACCACGTCCACATGTGGTAATGCTACTCTAAGTATAGTTGTACGTACATATTTATATATGACTCTCTGTAACCTCGTTCTCTTGTGATAATGTTACTCTAAGTATAGTTGTATGTACATATTTATATATGATTACCTGTCACCACGTTCACTTGTGCTACTGTTACTCTAGATATAAGTATACGCCCATATTTGTATTTGATTACCTTTCACCTGTTTAACCTGTGATTCAGTTACTATAACTATAGTTGAACGTACATATTTATATATGTTTACCAGTCTTCTCGTTCTCCTATGATACTGTTATTTTAAGTATATTTGTACGTACATTTTGTATATGATTATCTGTCACCATGTTCACCTGTGATTCTGTTACTCTAGGTATAGTTGTACATACATATTTATATATGATTACCTTTCATCACGTTCACCTGTGATTCTGTAACTCTAACTATAGTTGTACGTACATATTTATACAGATTACCAGTCACCTCGTTCTCCTATGATACTGTTACTTTAAGTATAGTTGTACGTACATATTTATATATGATTACCTGTCGCCACGTTCATGAGTGATACTGTTATTCTAAGTATAGTTTTATGTACATATTGATGTATGACTATCTGTCGCCTCGTTCTCCTATGATACTGTTACTTTAAGTATAGTTGTACGTACATACTTATATATAATTACCTGTCACCGCGTTCACCTGTGATACTGTTACTCTAAGTATAGTTGTACGTACATATGTATATATGACTATCTGTCACCACGTTCACCTGTGATATTGTTACTTTAAGTTTAGTTGTACGTACATATCTATATATGATAACCCGTCACCTCGTTCTCCTATGATACTGTTACTCTAAGTAAAGTTGTACGTTCATATGTATATATGACTACCTGTCACCTCGTTCTTCTGTGATACTGTTACTCTAAGTATAGTTGTACGTACATATCTATATATGATTATCTGTCGCCACGTTCACCTGTAATACTGGTACTCTAAGTATAGTTGTACGTACATATTCATATATGACTATCTGTCGCCACGTTCACCTGTGATACTGTTACTCTAAGTATAGTTGTACGATTATATTTATATATGACTATCTGTCAGCTCGTTCTCCTGTGATAAAGTTACTCTAATTATAGTTGTACGTACATATTTATATTTGATTACCTGTCGCCTCGTTTTCCATTGATACTGTTACTCTAAGTATAGTTGTACGCACATATTTATATATGACTGTCGGTCGCAACTTTCACCTGTGGTACTGTTATTTTAAGTATAGTTGTACGAACATATTTATATAAATATCTGTTGCCTCGTACTCCTACGATACTGGCCCTCTAAGTATAGTTGTACGTATATATTTATATATGATTACCTGTCACCTCGTTCTCCTATGATACTGTTACTCTAAGTATAGTTGTACGAACATATTTATATACGATTACTTGTCACCACCTTCACATGTGATACTGTTACTCTTAATATTGTTGTAATGAGCTTATCAAATAATTATTAAATATGTTTTGGAGAAATATTAGTTATATTGTTTAAGTAGCCGTTAAGTTTAAAAATATCGTTAAGGTCTTGCCCCGAAAGTACTTTATCGATTTCATTAAAAGAAACCACCTGATGTGAATATGATCCCTGAATATTTAAATTTATCTACACTCTCGATGTCTGTATCATTATATTTAAATCTCAGGTATTTTGGTAAACTTCCTCCCTTTTTGAACACTATAATTATAGTTTTTGCCGCATTAACTGTTTATTTCCACCTAGTAAAATACTCTGCTAAATCATTTAATGCATTTTGTAAATCTTCTGCCGCCTTTGCTAACAAAATAATATCATCAGCATATAACATAAACATAGATTAAACATATAATTACCGACATCAATTCCATCAATCCCTTTTTGTATAAATTTAATTCTAAGTCATTTAAATTCATGCTAAACAGAAAGACATTCACCTTGACGGACTCCGAGATAACACGATAATTCACTGCTTAATGTATTCATATATTTTACTTCTGATTTTATACATTTATACATGGATTTAATTACCTCCAAAATTCCCCTCGAACCCCTAATTTAATCAGTTTATTTTATTATCTACAAAAGAAACAGTCAAGAGTCACTCGTTAGTTTAAAGTAAGTGAAATAAGCCTGTGTAAAACAAAAATGTTGTCTGACGTGCTCATACCTTTTCTAAATCCTGCTTGGGCCTCTACATAAACTTGATAATTTTCTGCCCAATATATTGATCTGTTATTTAGAACTCTTGTCAATAGTTTGTCCAAGATATCTTATAAAGTAATCCGCTATAATTGCTTGGATCACCCATTTAAAAAAATATTTAAAAATAGGAACTATATGACATTCGCTCCAACTATCTGGAAAGTAGCCACGCGCAAGAGAGGAATTAAATAGTTTGTTTAAATAATGTAATGACACATTTGAACCGTTCTTAAAGAATTCATTTAATACTAAATCTGGACCACCTATTGAGCAATTCCTAAGCTGTTTTATTGATTTAAGCAATTCATCATCTGTTATTTCAAAATCTATTTCTTCAAACATAGTTTGAAGTTCGCCATTTATGTACCCATCATTAAAATATGAAATACGTCTTGATCTGGTTGATGAAAAAGGCTCTCATGATTATTTATAGCCCTAACATAATGCAAACGAGTCAGCTGAGGCTGTGGTCAAAGTTGAACCAAAAGAAACACCTTTCAATAGTATCCAATTATCCTTAGCATTTGATAATCTGTTTGACTTTCAAAACGTTTTTTTTTTCTTATATGTTCATATTCCGACCTCGCTTTGCACATGTGTATCCTATTTGTATCACTTTTACATTTCATGTATGTATTTAAATAATCAAAAAAAAATATCCCTTGCAGTCTAACATTTGTCGTCAAACCAAGATTTTTTGTTTCAATATTTTTGTCATGTTTTAAGTCACATATGTTTTTTTTCTGAAACAGAGGAGAACATATCTCGTTTATAATATCAGTAAAATGTTTTATATTTTCATTGACATTTTTATTACTGCTGTCGTTGATGTCGTTTATCAAGTAAATTATTTGAATTTTAATTTTCTATTTTGACATTCCCACTGCAATCGACCTAAATGAACTATACAGATTTACTGCATTTCATTTTCCAATAAAAAATAGTTGCAGATGGGTGGAGCTAAAAGGACCAGTGTGCAAATCATTGGTTGCACGATTGTGTGTTGCTGGTGAGACGCAACGTTGCCGTCAGATTCACGTGACGTTTGCCTTAAGTTGTGCTACAAATGCGTGCATTTATTCAGTATGTTGACAACGTCGCCGTTACATTCATGACATTGGCTTTGCGGTTTAGTGCATATAATAACGTTTTATATTTCCATTGATATTTTTATCACAGCTGTCGTTAACGTCGTTTATCAAGTAATTTATTTAAATTTCGTCACAGTTTATTTTGTCTATATAAGAATCTTTTATGTCAGACGACCATTTATAATTAAAATCAATATTTTTCTGTCGGTGTATTGCAAGTGTTGGCGTCACTTGTATTTCTTGATGTTTACATTGGTGTGCTCATTGAGAACTCAATTGCACAAAGGTCGGATAAGATATTGGGTTCTTTAACTGCGAATCTACCATATAATATACACATAGTGTACAACGCTATTTCTTAACGACCCGACAAATGTATACTTCCCGATATTACCATTCAGACCTACCCGTACATTTAAGATTATTAAACAAGATTCTAACATCAACCTTTTAATACATTTTCGTTTTGATTTGTGAATTTTTATTCAGAAACTTGTGATAATGGCAGGTCTGGCTGGTAGTCGTCCGGATGTACATCAACATGCATAGCAATATAATCGTCTTCTACTTAATATTTTAATTGTCCAATACGGCTATTTAGATATCTCAGAATCATAAAAGCACTTTGTTCGTTTATAAAAATGGTAATGAATACCATTTTGTTCAAAGTTCTAGTATAAACATCTGTTTTAATGAAAGCTTCCCTGGAGCTTTATCTTGGAACTACGTAACATAAGCAAAGATATACGTCACGGTCCGAATTAAAAAATCACCTTTGCACCGTGGCATAAACTATCGTTGCTATCACTTTCTTAAAAACAGGCAATACCACCGGAATCGCGTTTGGTATTTGATTTTTTCTCAGTTCTATGCAATTTAAATATATGAAAACCGTCAAAACACATATTTGTTGATTTATTTTACCAAACTTCAGAAAAACACAACATATCACTTTTTTTTTTAAAAAATAAATCGTTTAGTTCAGGCGTCTCCAGCTTATTAACGTTTTTTTGTCACTAATCCCTGCATTTTTTAAAGTACACAGTTTAAGGGTACCTCCCATTTGTCCTATTTTCTGATAGTGTGGATAGCACGTACAGGATTACCGCTACCCGTCGGCGTGGGCGTCGATGTACGAAGCTGCTCGCTTGTGCGCGAATTTGTTTGTCCGTTTGAAGGGTCTCCTGCGTTAGTTACGGTTGGCCATTTTAGCTTTGATTACCGTTATATGGAAGGCGGTGAATGCGTAGGCGTGATGTTTTGATCCCCGGTTGGATACTGTGTGTCCATGCGATATGGAGACACCGTTATACTGGCATTGGACACAACATGCAGTATAATTGTTGGCTGATATGCTCTAACTGGTTGTTCAAATATTGAACAACGATCAATGTTCATAATTTCATGCCACTCGGGGAATTCATCAGCTTTCACTCGTCCGTTTACTATTAATTTTGCTGCGTAAACAAGGTTTACACCAAACCTTGACTTAGCATTTTCAAGTTTATATTGAACCCATATACTTTTCCTGGTCTCTTAAATTTCTTTGGGGTAATATCGATCTTTTGCGAACCTAGAGTTTTGTAATAAATGTTCCTCCTCCAAAATATACTCAGTGTCCCTGTAATCTCGAAATGCGGATATAGTAGGTCACCGCTGTGTTTGGGATGTTGACCTGGCACGATGTATAGAACCTAGTCTATGTACTCGTTGAATACACATCGCAGACAAGTCAATATTTAGGTTTAATTAAAAAACCGCTTGTAATATTTCGTATGTTTCCTCGTTGCTACTGTCTGCCAGTCCATAAAATATAATATTTCCTTCTCGATCTGGCTTCGACATCTATGCTATGGTATGATAACTGTTTTGAAAAACATTATGCTGTGGTTGACTTTTCGATTTTATAAAGATTTTGGTCATTACTATTTAGCCTGGCGGCCACTGACATATTTTGCTGGTCGTTTTTTTTTTTCAAGGCGTTCAATTTTGGCCAATATAATTGAGTTTGCCATCCAATGTTAATGTGTTTTGAGAAGATTGTGACAACTGACCTGATATCACTGGCTGTTTTACAAAAGTTTCACAGTTTTTAGGATTTTGTCCATACCCCTCCCGCTCTAACGATGCGTACCTGTTCGCTGTGGGCTCTCCAAATGTCACATTTTGGCGTTTTAATCCATTATTTTGTGATGTCACCATACATGTAAACACTTTCTAAATACTTTGTCCGATAAATTTCAAAAAAAAGGTTTTTATTACATAAATAACTTTAAATCTAATTTTTATTACATTTCTTCACCTCCCGCTAAAACGTCAACCGCCATTTATCAACACGTGACCGGATATATATATATATATATATATATATATGATTACCTGTGATACTGTTACTCAGTGTAGTTGTACGTACATATTTATGCACCACGTTCTCCTGTGAAACTGTTACTCTAAGTTTAGTTGTACGTACGTATTTATAAATGATTACCTGTCGCCTCGTTTTCCTGTGATACTATAAGTCCCCACTTAGTTGGTTCACCATTGCTCCTATTACAGAGAAATTCGGTCAGTGGAAGCTTGACAGCTATCTGCTTCTGATCATCATTAACTGATATCGTCGCTGGCTGCATTAATAATGTGCCACTGGATTCTTCAATATTAATCGGAGCTGGAATGTATCGGTTAATACATACACGCTTTTATATGACTTCATTATATTATATCCTTTAATTGTTTAGAAACAAATCGACACTAAATACAAAAATATTTCTCTTGCAGAGATTTCTTTTATTAATTTAAACATGTACATTTCAAATCATCTAAATAATTCAGTACACCTCTCTTCTGTTCTTAATTATGCAATAGTCGACGACTATTGTTTAGCAATTAATAGTATTGTTTTCTTGTGTGTTTATTGATGGGGTTTTGATCGCCATTTTCAACACATTTCAGGTTATATATTGCATATCCAGTTTTATTGGTGGAGGAAGACCTGAGGTTGAATCTGAGTAAAACCACCATCTTTCCGCAAGTAACTGGCAAACTTTTTGCACTTTAAATTTTTTTTAGGGAGAGAGACTCGGTGAGAGGTAAGTGGTCTTTAAACGGAGTCTGAGAACACTCGACCACGGAGGACCCCCAGTAGTATTATAAATGGCTATAAAAACAGTGAAATATACCCTATACAATGATGAAAACTGTAAGATGTCACTTACTATCACTTACTGTCAAGGTGATTAACAGGATACAAATCTCTCCTACTTACCACCTGGATCAAGGGTAGTACTGGCGGACAACTCAGTTCCATTGCCAACACTGGTTGTAGCAAATACCTTAAATTCATATTGATATGCAGCTTTAATATATTTAGTCCCTAATAAAATAAATGTATACGACTTAACTATGTCACATTTAGCACTGGATAGAGAAATTAAGAATGTGTTAATATATTTTTGTACATGCAATACCTAATTAATCAATTGTAAATAAACATAAGTGACATTTTCACTGTGTGAAGTAATAAACAGTTAAATGTGTTTAATTTCTACACAGTACAGGAAAAGCAATGACTGAAAGTAATCGTTTTCCGTAACTGGGCAAAATATTTTGGCTCATTCGACTTACGCGATGTTGTTGGTGAGATTATAACAAACAACTGTATGGTATATTTTTTTTATTTTATGATATCTGATATTCTATCCATCAGGAAAAGGACAAAAGCTACAGAAATCGTCTTAAAGTCGACTAAAGGGTTAAAAAAAGAACAAATGCGTCGCACAGGATCGCAAAATACTTAAAAACAACTTCATTTAAGCATGTAATCTACTAAACCTGGGTACGGGTGTTGGTGTCTATGATTATTTTATATGTTATTTCTATGCTGTTATGGTCCATTGAATGCTACGTCTGCTGTTGGACAAATTGTCTTAGTTTTCATCATATGATGCATCTAATCGTAGGGTTGGCCATTCTACGTGTTCATATGAACAACTAGAAATATTAATTTTATAAAAGTACAGCATATATTAAATCTTACCGTTATAATATAATAACCCGGCTGTAAATTGGTGATTACGAATTGGGTTGTTATGTTATTGGTCTTCTTGCTTCCTAAAGCTACCTGTAGTTGACAAAGTCTTTAGAAGTAATTCTTTATCAAAGAAACAACTTTAAATAATAATACTCATCTCATCATGAACATTCAGATACTATAAGTCATTACAAATGGTTAATAGATACATCTGCGACTTGCGTTTATATACATACTAAAGATATGATAGCCAATAAACTTTAATCAATAAAATGAGTATTTCTTTATAATTTCCACTAATCATCTGTAACTAGCCGATGGCTCTTAAATCTCTAAATATAGCTCAGTTAAATCATTACTGTTATTACATCATTGATTTATTAACCTTTATTTTCAAACGTATTTATATTGCTAATTTTATCTTAAATAAATCCAATTACCGGGTAGTACTGCAGTAGAGTGTTGGCCGCTCTCGCCAGAGGTCGCGAGTTCAATCCAATGTTTGGCCCGATCACCTCTCAAACACAACAATTAGTACTAGTTCCAGGTAACTGACCCGTGAGTGATTAATATAAGCTTTACATTTTGCAATCACACAAACTGACTTACGTATGCATTTATTTTTCAATTTATTTTCCAAATTTGAGTATCTGTATACCATGGACTAACCTCATTTGCAGTTGAGTACTGTACGAAGTAGTTTGTTATTATTCCATGGCTGTCCCTCTCGGTTGGTTTCGTCCAGGATACTTGTATTGTTCTTGCTTTAGTTACGTTAGTTTCTGCTTTAATTACTAACGCAGCTATATTACCAGGCCCTGAATGCAGAACACAATATCGGATGAACTCAACCAAGACAAATGAACCAAGTACAGACTCGGATTCTGTTTTAGAGGTGTCATTAAGTGTAATATGTCTGTCATTCCCCTAGTACCAGATTATTTTTTTTTTTTATTTCATGAAACATTGAATGATTGCCATCATTCAAGAAAATCAAAGATAAAACAAAACATAAAATAAGTCTATTTTTAACGACCACCACACAACACGTAATGATTATGTTGCAAGTAAATAAAAACACGCTAAATGTTGTTGGTGATGTATCAGTCCAGTACAACAAGTATAGTTTGCAATCTAAATTATGTAATATTTATGTAAAATTCAGCAAAACGTTTTGATACATATTTAAAAAAAATCCTCAAAATCATTTTATAAGACTTATTATATCATACTGTTGCTATTTCAAACTGTTTGCAATGGACACTATTTTATAAATGAAAACATGTTTATTGTTAACGCAATTATATTGACGCTTTACTCTTATAGTGTGTTAAATAATTTAGTATATATTTTGTATCATGGACCGGATGCCTACAGTGTTTGTTAAAGAATTGCCATTGTCACTGTCAATCAAATTTGCCCTTATTTTAAACTTTTGCCAATATACCCGTATGAAAAGGGTGAATAAATAATTAAATTTAATTTTGAAACACTATACCGATAACATTATTAAGCTTTTCCAATAATACTAACTTGATTCTCCTGTTCTTTTTATTTTATTTATGGGCGACGACATCTTCATAAACTTGATGTCTCCTTTCTCTGTGATAGCCGTCACATTATAAACATAGATCGTATATGGATGTAAACCTGTTAAGGTACATTCTGTTTCCAGGGAATCTGTAAATTTGAAAAGAAATCAAAACAACTATTTCAGTGCTGGATTTAATGACATGCCATAATTCGACAGAATGTGACAAGTGTCGATTCGAATAATTCGGATATTTAGTTTAATGTACATGTGGACAGAATATATATTTGTAATCGTTTCATTTTCTTTTTGTTAAGGGAAGCGATTAAACCTATTTATTTTATATCAATTGTGAAATTATTTTTTATAGCTTGATATCGTCTTCGGTAGAATCTTTGCAGATATAGCGTATTGCTCAAGGACACAACACTTAAATATGGTTGGGGATTCTAAATAAGATGCTCTGCGAAATATGTGTTACTGTAAGTAAGGTTTTACCCGGAACTCATTAATCTTCGTCACTATCCAGGCGTTTAAACGCCTTCTCCGTGCAGTTATTCGTGAGTGCGATATATGTAATTGTATGGGTTTATCAACAGTTATATCACTATTTGCGTTCGTACATCGAAAATTAATTTACGGATATAGAAGGAATATTCAGAGTTCCAGGTAGAAACTGCATTTTTAATTGAAATCACAAGAACTGCCAGTACAATGTTACACCAGGCAATAAAACGTCCTAGTTTACCTAGAACGTGGCATATAAAGCAGTTTCAATCAGAAAGTAATACACATTTTCGAAGAATATCTATATATTATATAAAATTATGGACTTTTCAGCTATGCAATATGATGTGCTATGCATCAGAAAAATAATATTTATGTTTTTTTCTGCTGCATAGCACTTACTATTGCACAGCTCAAAAGTACATAACTGTTTTCTTATATAATCTATAAATAAATAAATTCTAAGCCTTTACTAGCTTTTCGTATAGGCAATGACAGAAAATCAAGAAGTTAAGATGATACATTTTATATAACAATAGTATTAAAATAAACAAATGAAATCAATTTAATTTAAAACAATGTTATTTAAAAAAAAATCCCCGAGTGGGATTCGAACCATGGCGGAAAAACAAAAAAATTACATATTTCAACGGTTTAACCACTAGACCACGGACACATCTTGACACAATATTTGTTACTGTTATATTTAAACAAATAATTCAACTGTTTCTCTCGTAAATTATTTATAATGGCAAAATATATTAAATGACTGAACAGTTGCCTTTTTTGTCGTATCGGCACCATTATTATCGATAATTTTGCTGAAATCGTACGCGAATCTGTTGTTGACAGCCATTTTGAAAACAAAACCGGATTCGGAACATCTCATTTCATCGTTGCGCTCAGCTAACACTTGGAATTCCCACCGGCTAATTTAAGTAACCGTGGCATATCGCAATTGTATGTACAGTTTTGTAAAACCAAAAGGAAAAACTTTCAAATATCATTTAGTATTTTGTTCGATGAGGGATAATTCTGGCCAGTCAGAATTCATTTATTTATAGGTCATATAATAAAGCCATCTAAGATCCCGACAATAGCAGTTTTAGATGTTTAGATTTATACATACCAGTTTTGTTGATATTTAATACAAGAAGTCGTAGTTATTAAGCAGGAATAATTATTGCAAAATAACATGTGTTTTGTAATTCATGAGCTATAAAATCATTAAAGGGCAATACGAAATCGCCTTACCGTTAATATAATATGTATTTCATCACTACCCAACCTAATTAAACCGTCTTAAAGAATTCAAAATAGTTTAGTTGAGACTAGCTTGGATGTACGAGCACACTCCTTCAAGTACACACTACCACACATTAATATCTATTTTTGCGAAGACGATGAATAATTTACATAAATGATGCAGCGTGTACAACATGCAAATAACGAAGATGGAAACTTTCAACAGAATGGAGAATAACTACAAATACACAGTTTTGGGTAAAGTTTGTGTTAATATTACAAGTAAATAACATAAAAGACAAATACCTGCCCAAGTAGCGTTATCAGTTGCACATGTATGCAGTGATTTATCAAATGTGTCTCGGGCATTTACTTGGTATCTGGTTGGTCCCGTGAATAGCCCAGGTACTGGAATATCCCATCTAACAGTTATGTTATGCGCAGCAGATGTTGGCTTGCGCAATTTCGGTTCCTTTGGCGCTTGAATTGATAGAAAAATTATATAATTTAGTAAAAACAATTTACTATACACTGAAGCATATAACACTATAAATAAGTCAATAATCTCTTAATTATATATTAAATCTTCAGTAAGGGAGAATTTATAAAAAAAAACGCCTACTTAGACATTGTTGTTAATCATAGTTTATACATGTAAAATCAACGAGTACATCAGAGCAATTTTTATCACTACAAAAAAACTGTCATTTCTCACTCCTGTTGCATTATTTGCTAGGATACTCATATAATGGGGTTTATTATCAAAAATACATTTATATTCCTGACTTCACTCTGTCAATAATTCTAATTGGTGGATACAAATTAGTGATTCCTACATCGTAAACGTTCATTGTAATATTGTGTCGTATAGTTTACAATTAACATATCCATGTGAACACTCTCGTATATGTAAGAGATTTGCGGAGATATTTACATTATCTTGTCTTATGATATGACGACATGGGAAGAGTCATGTTGAGTATACCCGTAAACCAACTCCACAGTATTGACCGATTGTTATTGACCGATCAAAGACGGTGACTAGTGTTGCTATTTCCAATCTATGTATGTGTTGCACTTAGTATAGTTATTCCTCATTTTGATTGTGTCCATGCTGCTATTGTGACTGTATTAATTGACTATCATGTTTTTCTTCTGTTGATTATATATTTTCATTTTTATAAAAAATGCTTTTCCGAGATTCTGTGATATACAACGATTACTTAATCCTTTACGAAAAATGTTTCAGGCGGATTCCACCCGGGATCCAGGCGGACAATCAAAAATTCCAGGCGGATTAATGTCATGGTGAATACAACTAGGTTGACACGGACTTTAACTTTAGTAACATTTATATAGTAAAATCGACGAAATTAGTCCGGGTTATGTATCCAATTCCAGGCGGAATTCTACAAAGTTATTCCACCCGGAAATGTTATCCAGATGGAAAAAATCCAGGGCGGACTTTTGACATGTCCGGGCGGACCTTTAAAATGTCTGGACGGACTTTTACATGTCCAGACGGAATTCTAAAATGACCAGGCGAACTTTTCAAATGTCCAGGCAGACTTTTAAGATGTTCTGGCGGAAATCTAAAATGTTCAGGCGGAATTATAAAATACCCAGGCGAATTTTTAGAATGTCCGGGTGGACATTCGTAATATCCGCACAGGTTTATAAAATATCTAGGCAGTTGTCTGTTAAAAAAGATTCTGGCTATGTTTAAACTTAAAATAATGGACGGATAAATTACCATGAAATATACTTTTTCAAATCTATTGCTGAACCAAAAGTAAGATCATATAATTGTAACCTATAACATTTATTAATGTTATTAATTATTATTTTCAGTCCGGCATATAATTATTCTATATATGTCAATCTGCAGGTCATTCTGCAGGTATATACATTCCATACAAGATTTTAAATCTCATCCCTTAAAATTAAGGTATCATCTGGCATTCATGAAAAGAAAAGGACATAAAATTAAGAATTTTTGTAGGTTATAAAATGTATCAATCTAAACGACAATAATATAGCAAAAGCAATTCCTCAAATAATTAATTAATTTCAATCCTGGTTTTATACTACAATTATATATATACAATGATTTAAGTTGTACTGATGGAGCATTAAAACAATTACATTGATAACATTGCTTTTAGAAAATCATCATCTTTAAACTAGAAATCATATGTCCATTGGAAACAGATGCCACCTCCCGACTGTGTTAGCAAATTTTCCCAAAAATTAAGTAGAAAACTGGCCTTGACTCATGTAAAATTGTATCGCTGTTAGCAAATATTAAACTTGATCTGTACTTTATGATTGTACATCGAACACTAAAATCATTTAATGAAATACATTAACATGGACCCTTTAAAAAGTTATTGATTTGTGACCCTTATTTTACAGAAATTAAGTCAATCTTGAGAGCTGTCGGAGAACAACATTAATAAATTTTTGAGGTATAAGGCTTACTATAAGTTACATCCTAGTTCCATTCACATTCATGACTAAGTAAAATTCACATTTAACACAATTTAAAGAAAAATATATGACATTTTGACCCTGCAATATGACCTTGCATTTAGGAGCCAAAACCTTGAACATACACTCAAATTTTAAAGCAGGTGTGACACAGACCCCAGGCCAAGTACAAAAACTCCCCTACTAATAGATAAGTCGAACTATAAAGTAAAACTGATTATAGTTAAATTCGACTGATGTTCACAAATGCATTCATCCTTTCAGAATTTATTGATTAGAATCCAATTTGATATTGGCAGGATAGGCGAAACAATTTGATCCTACATGTCAGACATACAGGCCAACAATTAATGCCCTGTCAATACTCTTTGAACAGTGGCATAAAAAATGCATTAATTAATTTATCATAGGAACTGTTTCATTGTTAAATATTGATTTTGAGGAGCAGTAAAAATGAAGTTATGTCACTAGTTTATCAAATTAAATCCATTCATTGTAATTAGTACTAACTACATTGCAAGCTAAATATGAAATATTTTACAGAGCTAAATGATACACAGTATAATACAGTTTATTGTGCACATGTAGTCTCCCATTTAAAAAAAAATAAGTCACCTTTCCATGGTTGAAACCATTGTTAATGCATTGATGTACATCATAATGGCTTTACTAATTCTTAAAACTTTCATAATATAGTTTTATTGTATTGTCCGACTCTTCTCTAACACAGTTCTAATCCTGCAGGTGAAATCTCCTTTGCACTCATCCAAAACTGATTTCATATCATGTCTCGGTTGTCATCTGGCAGAGTTATGTTATTCAATTAAATATCTTTCGACCTTGCTGGTCATCTGGCAGGGTTATTGTTATTCAATTTAATACACTTCGACTTGCTGGTCATCTCATAGGATAACTGTTTTTTATTAAATACACTTCAACAATGCTAGTCATCTGACAGGGTTACTGTTTTTTATTAAATACACTTCAACCATGCTGATCATCTGGCAGGGTTACTGTTATTCATTAAAATACACATCGACCTTGCTGGTTATCTGGCAGGGTTATTACATTTTAATTTAATATACTTCGACCATGCTGGTCATCTGGCAAGGTGACTGTCATTTAATTAAATACACTTCAATCTTGCTGGTCATCTGGCTGGGTTACTGTTTTTCAATTAAATGCACTTTAACCTTGTTGATTATCTGGCCGGGTTACTGTTATTCAATTAACCACACTTCGGCCATACTGGCCATCTTGACGGGTTACTATTATTCAATTAAATACACTTCGACCTTGCTGGCTATCTGGCCGGGTTACTGTTATTAATTAAATACACTTCGATCATGCTGGTCATCTGGCCGGTTTACTGTTATTCAATTAAATACACTTCGATTTTCCTGGTCCCTTTTCATCATCAGTGACAGCTAAAATATTAAGAAAATAAACAAAAAACAATAAATAAATAATGGGAAATGTTGTAAGATGTTTTTCTTGGATGAATGAGTAAACGGAACTCCAAATTTTGTCTTTCTGAACAATAAAATAACTCAATAATTTACAAACTAAAGACGTTTTTCTTACTGCCAATGTTAATCGGTTTTTTTTATTATTTTTTTCATTTTAAACAGCTGGTCTTATCAAGCTGTGAATACATTGGTGGGATTATCAAAACAAAGGCAATTAAGGGATATCTGAGGATTTATGAAATTATTAGTTACAAATCTGAAGGCATGTCGTATCCGATTTTTGTAAAATCACTTAGAGTATGAAAGTATGCATATACTTGAAACAAATGTAATTCATTACAATTAAATATAACTAACCTGAGCTAATTGCTCATTTCATGCATGTGTTTCTTCCCTGGTGGATGAATCATGGTTACATGTTTTATGGCTATGCTGGTGGATGGCGATATCCTGACGTGATCTTTAAACTTTAACATATTTCTGTGAAACTTCCTTGACCACCAGATAATTTATCAACATAAGCAGTTGGTCCACTAGTGTCTTGCCATATCCATATTAACACAATCCTTATTATGGCCACATAACACAAACGTTGTTGTTTCAAAATTGCTCAATACAACTTCTCTTTCAGTTTGAATTACAACAGCTATTCCTTTGTATGCGACAATCCGATTGGTTGAATTTCATGAGTATGACCAATGAAATAAATTGTTACAGGTCAAAGCTAGTGGCTGTGAATAGGGCTAATTTTAATCTAATGAGTTTGTTGTTGTCACAACATGGTAAATAGAGCATTTAGAGTAGATAAGGTACCATGTGATGTATTTGTAAGACAATGGTTAAATTATTGTATAATAAGACATTCAATATTATATGATTATGTAAACTGGATATGAAAATATAAAGTATTAAATTAGTTTTCTTATATTTAGGCATAATTATAAGAAAATTTGTTTTGATATCGAGTTAACACAATCATATTGAAAGTCGATAGGCATAACGTATATGTATGGCCAAACAATGTAGATGTAGACTGAGAGCCAAACAATGTAGGTGTAGACTGAGAGCCAAACATTGTTGATGTAGAATGAGAGCCGAACCATAAAGATGAAGACTGGGAGCCATACAATGTAAATGGAGACTGAGACCCAAACAATGAAGGTGGAGACTGAGACCCAAACAATGTAGATGGCGACTGAGAGCTAAACAATGAAGATGTAGACTGAGAACCAAACACTGTAGATGGAGACTGAGAGCCAAACAATGTAGATGGATACTGAGAGCTTAACAATGAAGATGTAGACTCGAAGCCAAATATTGAAGATGAAGACTAGGAGCAAAACAATGTAGATGGATACTGAGGCCCAAACAACGTAAAAGGAGATTGAGAGCTAAACAATGAAGATGCAGACTCAGAGTCATTAAAAAATGGACATATGGACCTTCTTTTTATTTAAGTTTAGAAAATGTAAAATATAGAATCACTATAACTAAAATACGGTTATCATCACATTGACTAGCTATAGAAATAGGACGACATCAAAATATTGCAAGAGTTCAAAGAAAATGTTTATGTTGTGACTTAAATGACATTAAAGGCGAATACCATTTCATACTTATTTGCCCATTTTATAATGATCTGAGAACATTATATTTACCTAAATATTATTCAATTCATTCAGGTATGTTTAAATTTTTTAACCTTCTCAATATTGACAAAAAATCAATTTATTATTGTATTATATATAACTTATTGTATTAAGGGTTTCAAACTCATGGATTCTCAGTTTAATGTAGAATATATTGTACTGTAATTCAAATTTGTATTGAGTTCATGCTTAAAGGGTACCGCATGTCAGAATATAAATGGCCATTTATCGTTAAATAAACATGTAACTTACACAAAAATCAACAAATTTTAATTGAACGAAATTTATCAAGTGAGAAAAACGATATTAAATATCATGATTTCAAGCGTTTCCTATATATCATGGGCGTCGCCATTTTAAAGCTCTTTTATGTTGGAGGTTTTCGGTGACGTCATAGCTGCACTTCCGTTCTAGTTCTCGCGAAAATTTTATTGTGTCGTTAGTGACTGCTCTCAACTGATACTCTTTTGTATATACACTAATTCACGTAAACAATTGATAGACAGATATACAGTACATTAGTGAACATCGAAGAAAGACAATTAAACGCGAAAACTATTCTGAATTGAAGGATTTAACCATAAACATTGTTTTCTTCAGCGGAATAAGTGAGTGGAGTAATGCGATATGTATTGTGGGCAGCGTTGATTTTAGTTTTCCTAATATGTGATTTCACATTGCCTCAGTGTCAAGCTTCTGGTGACATCACGCGCAAAACGCCTTTATACTTTGGGGTAGGACTTTAGATTGCAGAATGAAGCGTACCAATGCCTTGGCGTACTACTACCCAAGCATACAATTTTTGATGATTTCAGTACGAAGATGACCATATGCGACATACGTATAGACTTAGTGTATATTATCCAGTGGGAAGCTCTTAAAAATGTGCTAATAACATATAGCTCAGCTGATTTCTGAAATTTAATTTGTAATTTTATATACTCTTCCAAAATATTGCGAAATTGATATAGCAAACTTTCACAATCTTATAATTGCAGGCTGTTTAAACAGGTGTGATAATCCAATTAGCAATAAAAACAAGAGGTTAATGCCAAAACATAAGGTGTGAAAACGACATGGTATCTAAAAGTTATTATTTAAAAACAAATTAAGGCCAATTAATTGTGAAAGGCCCGATTAGCTCAGTCAGTTACGTGTCTAACTATCAATCCAGGTGTCTCGAGTTTGAATCCCCACACGGCGACAGTCTCTGTGATGACTGACATACAACATTGTGTCTCAAAAATTTTTTGTCTCTCACTGCTGATTCGAGTGGAAAAATAATCAGTTACTTGCGGTTGTTGGGTGTGCTCGAGTACTGGTTAACTTTTGCAGGAAACTGTGGTTAGGTTAACTGAACATCTGTACAGTAAACCCTCGATGGCAAAAAATGATGCTAAATATTCAGTCAACCATTAATTGTTCATAAACTCATTTTATTAATTGTATAATTAATAGGCAATTTAGTTTATTGATATATGGCTTTTTCACAGTCAACTAGGTCATTATTCTTGAATAGACATTTGAACTACCGCTACTTCGTAATGAAAAAAGATAGAGTAAAACCTTTGTTCCTTTATTTATTCATTAATACATGAAAAGTTTGTTTTACTGTTAAAATAGTGTTCTGGTATACAATTTATGAAAAATATTCATAAAATCATATAACAAATTTTTTTACGTGTAAGTTTGCATTGATATTGAAACCCTAATTAACTGAAAATGTTTAAATAAGTAATAAGGCATAATACTTTGTGATATAACATCCTGTCATAAACCATGGGGTCATTAAACCTGGGATGATTACGCTTATTAGGGTACAATATGCACACTGTGGCAGGGTATTTGTCATTACCACATGGTGTGAATGTGGTGTGGGTGAATTATGAAAGCTCAGCAGGGTGCTAGTAGCTGGACAGTAACATACACTTTGTGCAATATGCCTGTAGACATTATATTCCATATGACACTCCCTATAAGGAGACACATTCATATATGTTCAGAGAACTGGTAGAATAGATAATCATCATATATCAAATTGGGTAGTAACACCATTTGAATAACCAAAAGACAGTGCCAGTTATGTAAAACAACACAAAAAAACCAACTCATTCATGCTTCATCTAAATTTACTAAAAAGGGTATGAAATCAAAATTTTATCAGCCATTTCTCAGTACGCAACAATGGCCGCACCAGCTAAACACGATAAGAAAAGAGATATAATATTATTTCTTATTCTCTCTTAGACAGGTAAATATATGTAACAAAACATTTTCCCTTAAATTCCATTCCTGGTCTAATATGTGTTTTTTTGATAATGTATTGACTGAGTAGCAAACAGTATATACCCTGATAGTACAGCATGAATGTGCTGGCTCGCCTGGATCTACATCAACACTGACGGCAATAATTACTTTTTTTATCAAGCTAAGGGTAATTTTACTATTTTGAAAAATTCAATCATCAATGTCAGGCTTCATGATAAGATGTCAGAGTCGTGATTGATGGGTTTCGGGTTTGATCTCTGGTTCATGATCGGTGTGACTGTTTAACAGTTATCATCTTTTTGGGTGAAAACTTCATAAGACATTGCTGTGACATCTCTGTATTATTTCTGTGATTCATTCTGAATCTTCTATATTTTCGTATTTTCGTCAGACGAAAGCATCATTACACAGTTTCCGCAGCTGCAAAAATCTTTCACATGTGTGAACAACTGTGCCGTCTCACTATTTCTCTCGTCTTCTAATTAATTTAACTCAACTTCTGAAAATTCTGGTTCAAAGTTGTAGGCCACAAGTCCTTCTCCGTTAATAAAATCCATTTTATTATTCTTGCGAGTACTTTTGCCGGTGACTATAATTGCACGTTTCTATATCTGCTGTAGCGTATAAATCAATTATGTTTTAAACCGGAAGTGCAGTTATGACGTCACGCAGGTATCAAATATGGCGACTTCCACCACAAAGTCGATGTGCGAAAGTGACCGTTACAAAACGAGCTGATATATCTTTATGGATTCGAATTTATGCATAATAATATTATTAATAGAAAGCTGAACTCATAGCTATTCATATTATCCTGTTTTATACACAGGGTTGCGTTCCCCTTTAAAATAATTTTTGTATGATTGTTTCTAAATATCAAGATAACACTCTCACAAATTATCATGTTAATAAAACGGTATTCCACCTTATTTCAACGTATGTATTTATTTTGTATATATGCTTAAGTTCAATTAAATATATGTTCTTTTCTGTTCTGTATGATGTTACATCGAAAATAAGTAGTCCCGTATAACACAATTACACATCAGCTAAACGCATGGACGAACATAGTGATTATTTCAGTTAGGTGTTTTTTTTTTAATTACAACAATTAACGGATAGTAAAAATTCAGAAAATATTTACCTGCTATGGGTATCTCAATATATTCCTCATTTGAAAAGGGTCCTTGCCCAGCAGACGTTTCAGCAGCAACCTTTACTGTGTAATTTCTATATGGAAGAACATTCACTGTAGTTTCGTTTACGTCAATGGTGAAGTCATAGCATTTGTACGAGTGTATTGCGTGCTCGGAGTTATTGGCGATACAAACATTGTATTTGGTCAATATTCCATTTGAGGGACAAGGTCGTTCCCAATTGATATTTACTTTATCCGCTGTGATGCCCGTATTTACTGTGACATTATCTATCTGACTAGGTGCTGCAAAGGATATATGCTTGTTTAAATACCGAGTGTCTCTACGATTTGGTGAATATGTGGAAGACATAAATAGATACAGCTTAAAAGTGGAAATATAACTAGAATACTTCACTGCTTTAATATAATTATATGTATAATAAAACTTGTTTTCATTCATAATTTAAACAAATTAAGGAAGCCTATACTTGAAACAGAACACTTCAGAATGACCGCCGATGCGTTCAACTCAACTTATAACAGAGTCTACTTGGTGTGATGGTATGAACGCACTGAAACAGAAGGCGCAATCACTTGAGTTTTCAAATAAGTAATAAATAAATAATAGTAGGTACATAGTAGGTAGTTTAATGGGCTTGTAAATGAAAACACTACATGAACAATTTGTATATGTGAAAGACTGAAGTCTGTCTGATTGCTAATCGTCCATGTTAATGTTTTTCTTCCAAAAACAATTAAGTTTTATCGTTATACTATTTTGATTAACATATTGTTCTTGAATGTTTTATACTAAATTTGATATGGTCAGACAACACTATAACTAAAAGTCTAGAGTATTAAATTTTCTATTTTAATTAATATTTCAATATAATTATGCTTTTGCTGTTTTGAGATTCTCGACTATAAATAATTTAAATAACAATATGTTCATGATGGACCATAATCTCTCACCTGCGGCAGAGGTGCAAAGAAAGCAATTTTCTATATTGCAGAAGCCATACTGGTCAGTTGACATACCAAAGATAATTAACTACAGTAACTGTGATGAGGATAAAATAAAAACTGTACACGAGTACACACACACTATTAAATAACGCAAGTTCAATCAATTTAAAGGCGATAGCTCCAACTATTCTCGTAAAAGATAGTTTGGGATTGCACACGACATCAAATACACGCATAATTACTACTACACAAATATTTTGATATGGCGAATTCAAGAGCTTGTTCGAGATGTTATGACTATATATAACTAAGTGTAAGTTTGGCGAAAATTAAAGGAAAACGACAGGTGCATTAATACACACAACGTCAAATAACGCAATGTGTGGATGATTCTAGAATCATAACTCTGATTGTAATCATGCAATTGGTCAGTTCAAGATTTAATTCAATATATTAATTATCACTACAAATGAAAAAGTTAGACGAAGTTCAAATGAAAACTACGAGTGCTAAAATAAACATGACAAAACCTTTACAGACAACGGACACAGGGCGATCAGATTACTAAAAGACCATCTAAAACTTTATAGTGCTGCTATTTGACTAATGAAGTACTATAAATACCTGTTGTGGATATAGACATATGTTTCATTTTATTAAAGTATTAATCTGGCGTTTGTAGAGTCGTTAAATCATTCCACAATTTAAATCATAAACGACAAGGACGGACAAGAACAGTAACCTTACACACATTAGGCAAGGCCAGGATTTTATCAATGATATTGAGATTTAGTAATGGTCTGTCAACGTAAGATATCCATCGTGTATACTATTGATATTGCGCTTATAACAAAGCATTCAACATCATGTATATTTTGGCAATTTTAGGGCACATGAATCAACCAATAATATGTTTATTTTAATTGTTCAAATATGTTATGTTTATTATTACAGCGTAAGTCAATTCTTTATTTATAGAGGGTGATTAGATTGAACAAGTTGGCTGCTTTTATTAAGGATAAATGATGTAACAGAGTGAATGAAGATGTGAGTCAGGGGTTGTCCGAAATATGCTTGTTTAATGGTGTAAGATGCAATATTTGAGTGAATACAGGAAAGATAAAAACAACTGCGCACCGGGAATTAAATACACGGGTGATACCACACCCGATCTGGTTCCAGCTGACCCGGTCAATTTCCATCTGCAGGGAAAAGACTTATATGGTGTGTTAAAAGTAGTTATGATGTTTAAATGCATAAATCTGAATCATTATGCATTTGCATTTGCATATTCACTAAAAAAATATCTGAAAAAAAATGTGTCATGAATCTTACCTAGTATATTTCCAAACTTGTTTACTGTAATGTTCTATAAAACTAACTTTTGTGAAAATATATTTTTTAGATTAATTTGTGGATATATATGGATTTTTATAACGCGGTGAATGCCACACCGGTAAAACTAATTTATGAAAATGTATGTCCTTTGTATCTATTAATATAAACAATTGTAGCTTTTTTATTTTGTTATTATTTTCATTGTTATGGTTTCAGGATATCATAATCATTGTAACAGTTGATTAAAAGCATGGCTATTTGAAAATAATTAACATTAACTCAGCGGGAATTTGTCAATTTGTAAAAAAAAGATTTCAAGGCCTAGATATGTTTTATTTTATTTTTCAATAGTAAATTATTTATTGACAATGCATAATGATTTCAAATTAGTGCATTAAAACGCCACAGAGTAATTATAAAACACACCGTATTTGCCTTTTAATTGCAGCCGGAAAATGGCCGGTCAGCCGGAACCTGGCATGGTTTTAAGTACCACCCTAATCCCATAACGCACTAGTTTGAAAAGCAATGGAGACCTCGTTATTGCGAATCGCGCTTTAACACATTCGACGCATTACATCAACCTTTATCATAGGCTACGGAATACTTTCAGCTTCACGTGGCTTTCCAGTCACATGATCATTGCCATTTAAAAATGGCTTCCACGCCATTGACAACAACGCTGGTCAAATGTTTTGGCTGTACAGCAAACTACAAACCCTTCCCGTATCCAACAGGTAAACTCACAATACATTTCTCTTTCAGCTCGCCAAATTTATATTCCTTAAAACAGTATTTTCATAAAAAATGAAGATTGTGTTGATTTATTCCATGTTTGTTTACATTTGCGTTATAATAAGTAAATCAACAAGAACGTAGTTCATCATTTATTCCTGTAATTTATTCCTGTTTTTTTTTTGTCCTAATGGTAAATGTGATGAATTGTTTCTAGTTTTGTTGTCTGGTTTTTACAATATGCTTATAATTGCATAAACTGTAATAACAAAGTTTAGTAAAAAAATCCTGAAATTTAGCCTGTTGCAGAGGTGAAAGTGTGTAACGAACGATAACTCTGAGAAGGTGTTTGATGGCGAATGCAAATGTTTTTCAACATATGATCGTGACGTTTCAATATGGCAGCGCTCACAGTCAATTTCTAAAGTGGCCCTAAGGTAGGGTTCGGTCGCTCATGCAATGCCCTCTTTAACACATCATACATCATATTACAAACTTGAACAGAATTGTTACGTTATGTTGTATGTTTTAATTGTTTTGTTATTAGTTTTAAAATATTGCTATTCTCTGTTAGAAATTTTAGTTATTATATCAGAATATTTGTTATACATATTTATAGAAAAAAATCATCTTAGCTTTTAATAAATTAACACCAATTATTACCAGATTTTTCGTACGTCTCATACGAACCATGCAACCAGTTAACAGCGTGTCTCACAGTAATAAACCATAAAAAAATTGAAAACATAGATGGCTTATCCATTTTATCTTCTGTAACAGTATCAGAATTTTACAGAAATCACTACGTGACACTATCACTGATGTAATTGTTGAAAATCCTTGACTTAAACAAACAAAAATAGTGTATACGGCTTTATTAGCTGGTAAATGTACTGAGACATAGTTTAATGCATCAATAAGAGAGGTATATTATTAAGTAACAAATGCAAAAGTGAAAACATAGCGTACTAACCTGCATTTGAAATATAAGTGTGATCTACCTTTGCATTACTTGACCATTATTCTCATTGAAAGAGGAGAGATGCCATTACATAACACAGATAGATTATTAATATTATATTGTTTTGTTAAATAGGAGATATATTTTTATTAAATATAACATAATATATTATTATTAAAAAGGAGAAATATATCAGTGTTCAATAGAAGAGATATACGTTACTATCTCGGACAAATAATTCGATATTAAATAATAAATATATCCTTATTGAATAGCATTTTGTGTTTAAATCTAATATTTCAATTTTACTATTAAACAAGAAATACATGTATATCATTATGTAATAAAAAGACACAATTAAAAAGGTGAATTAGTACATTAGAAGTATGTGAAACAAAGCAAATAATCAACATATTATATCGACTGACAGAATACGCCGCGCAAAATAGCATGAAATCATGACTATCTATAACGGAAAGGGAAAACACCAGTAGGTGATTCCGAACATCGTATCGCACTGTAAATACCGTGTAGAAATGGTTTATTATCAATAAAAAGTGATTTACCTGATTCAAGCGTCCTAATAGAATTAAACGTAAATGGACTGCCTTCTCCAACAGATGTATGAGCAGTAACAGAAAATGTGTAATTCCAGTAAGGTAAAATACTAGCGTTGATTGTTATTTCAGTAGGGGGAATCAAATCTAAAAGTACAGGTTCAGTTATGGTCTTTTCTTCTCCTTCAATGGTAATACGGTTCTGGCACAGTTTATTTTTAAATGTGTATCGTATTGTGTAAGCTGTTATAACACCATTTCTTTCAAACGGTTGTTTTATACTCAGGCTAACAGTATTATAAGTGTAGTTTGTGATGATGCTTCCAACTGGTATTCCTGGTACTGAAATACAACAACACGAAATATAACACAACTATTACTACCTACTATTTAACTCTTTTGACATATCATTATTAGATTAATACACTTGCTGTGTGGTTTACTGAACTTACTGTTGTTGTTTTTTTTTCCTGAAAAATATCCTTGTTATTCGCGAATGTGATATCACGAGTGACATAAATTACATTTCGTATAAAATTGATCCGTGTTGCTTTTATTTTTTTATTGAAAAACTTATTTTCAATGCTAAAATATATTTATATTCGTCTTTATAATATCACGATGTCGGTCCATAAACATAATGACGTTGACGGTGACAATATGCTCCGGTGTGAAATTATCCTCTGAGTAGTTACAAATATTTCGTCAAAGTCAGTGAAATCTTTAATTTAAGTAATTGGCCACTAGAAATGTTTTAAATACTCTTCACAATATCTTCATACATGTATGCTATGCAAAAACGATTTTTAATTTAATATGAGTTACAGTATTATTTATTTCATTATCAATCTATTTACTCATTTTTATATTATCAATAACTGACTGTTTTCTTTCCAAACAATATTTAAAAATAATACAGTAAATAAAACTCGCATCGGTAATTAACTTACTATTTTCTAATGTCTGGACTGTTTCATTATTTTCTTCTCCTGATACCACTGTTTGTGCAATGATTAGATTTGTATAGTTTCTGTATGGATGCAGTCCGGTGACGTTATATTGAAATACATCTTTGTCTACACTAAATACTTCGTATGAAGTATTTCCTGAATTGCATTCAGGTCCAAGGGATATAGACGAGTCCATTCCCTTATGCAAATGTAAGAAATAAATATATAAATACAGAAAACTTTACATTAAAATAGTTTTAAGATATTTTACATGTAGAAACATCTTTCCAACGGTTTGAACATAAACAATATAAATGCAAAATCGTTCTACATTAACGTCCAAAATAAGTCATGTGCAATTATTACCTAATAAAGAAATGAAACATTTACTTTTAGATAAGTTGTTAAACACGATTAAGAAAAAATAATAATGATATTTCGGTTATTTAATTATAACCCCTATATTTAACTTGTCACATATTCATTACAAAATAAATGTTCAACTACTGTACGTTAGTTTATATTAAATTATATTAATAGCTCGATTGCCAAGTAAACCCAGAGCCTATATGACCAGCTCTCGAGCTTGCCTCCCGTGTAGAACCAGTACTGTGTTTTGTTTTTAGAGGACATCGTAACGAGCTGAGGATCAACCCGTAGCCTCAAACGTGAGCGGCCAACACTCTGTCAATTACAATATTGTCGCGCTGGATTATAAATTACTGAACGTCTGAAAAAATACGACAATTAATGCTGTAATGTATGTATGTACGTATCTTCACGATATAACTATACAGTGCCAGTGACTTTAATAGTATATATTGGTTAGGACTTTCCGCAGTGTTCAAGTGGGAAAACATCGCTGTATTTTAGTTTCTACTCAATCTATCGCTTCTTCCACATGAAGAAAAATAAGATTTTATTTCTTCGACATAGGTCATCCCCAATTAACCGTACAAAGTTTCATATACATTTGTGCATTAGTCACAAATGACCATGATGAAACTGATAACATAATAACAATAATACAAATATGCGTGTGTTCGATGGCACGCGAATTTAAACCTATTCCTGTGTCAAGAAACTTTCCCCAAATGCTATTTTAAGCTAGACATATTTTATACTTTAAACCTATTCCTAAACAAATAATACTTTTTTTGTCATAAGTTTTAATCTGATTTTCTGTTAAACTTTAAATCAACACACAACTTTTACAACAGGAGAGTGTTGTTAATTTTCAAAAATGAATGTATTTCTGATATCAAAACTTTGAATTTTTGTGTTGATAAGTTTTTAATCAGAGTTTTGTTATCAGATTGTAATAAATCTACGGTCTTGTACATGCTGTGGTTTCTTAAAAAATATGATTTTAGGTACTGACATCTTATGTTATTATATGCACTGCATTCAAATAAAAAAATTAATTCGTCCGCCAAGATATAACATATTCTGCATTTTCTGTTTTCTTTGGGAGTTTTTATTGTTGTTTTTTTTCCATCGTTCTGTTTCTATTTCTACCCTATGCGCAGATACTCTAAGTTTTGTTAATTCTTTTAATTTTGGAATGTTCACTATTTGTTAATATAATTGAAAATTCAAGGAGAAATAGCCCTGTAAAATGTTGCCCATGAGGAGCTATTTAATCGTTCATCAATTTTTGAATATGATTATCTCCTACTCTTTGTTTGAATGTTGAAAAAAAACATTTATATCACCCACTCCTTGTGCTAACGACACTCAATACAATCCTAATTTACATAATGTATCTTTGACAAGCGTGGCCTAATTAGTAATATTTGGTGATTTTTTCTATATCTTTTAACATCATTAAGTTAACATGGTGAAAATATTTTCGATTATTACTATTCAATACTTTGAACCAGTATTTCATTATTATATATATTCGCTTTTCATAGTAATTTGTTCTATCTTAATCGCTGTAGATAAAGTCATTTTGCGCCGATAGTTCTACACCTAACAACGATTTACAATTTCTATTTGATGCGCTTGAACATACACCCAAACTTCGCTTGCATCATATAGGAGTGACTAGTTTATCACAAACATCCAGAGCATGTTTTTGCGATATATTAACTTTTTTTTAAATTAAATATAGCTTTTAGCTTGGCCGGCCAAAGATGTTTGAACATTGCTAAATGATCCGCCCGTAGTGAAAACAATGCCTAAGTTCGAGAATTTAATGACTATTTCCAGTTTTATATCATTAAAATAAAACTCCATGCTTCTCGATACCGTGCCTCCTTTTCTAAAGATCATAACCTTGGTTTTTACTGTGCTAAGTTTCCATCTATCACAATATTCATTTGAAATATTAAGACCTTTTTGTAACTTTTCAGCATTTGGCGCGAAGATTATAATATCATCCGCATACAATAATAAGAATACTTTTAGTAGTCCTATATCCAACCCGGCACTTCCTTTTAGAAAATATTCATTTTCTTAACCATTTAAGTACATTGAAAACAGGAATGGCGACAAACATTTACCTTGGCTTAACCCTAGATAACATTCAAAACTATCACTGAAGGTGTTATCAAATGTTAACCTTGACCTTACATTTCCATACATTGAATTGATGATATTCAAAACCTTTCCTGTAACCCCTAATCTAATTAGTTTATACCGAATATGTTCTCTTACGACGTAATCAAAAGCTTAAGAAAAATCTACCATGGTAGAAAAATAGCTTGTAACCATTATTTAACATATAACTAATAATACCGTGAAAAGAAAAAAATATTGTCTGTCGTTCCCATGTTTTACTTTATTCCCGCTTGTGGTTCAACATAAATGTAATATTCCTCTGCCAACTTGGTTAATCTGTTATCTAAGTGAATAATTTGTCTAAGGTACTAAGTAAAGTGATACCTCTGAAATGTCCAACCTAGCTTTAACTACCCTTTTTATGAATAGGAATAATATAATCATCTCTCCAGCTATCCGAGAAATAACCTTGCTTAAGGATTTTATTAAATAACTTTGTAATATAGTGAGCTAAATAATTCACTTCATGAATATAAAATTCATTTAGGACCATGTCTGGGCCTCCTGCACGACCATAACCTAATTCAGAGACTGCTTATCTCACTTCTGATTAAGATATAGGAATGTTCAGTTTATCAATCCATTATTTGTATTTCAGAGTTCAAAACAGTTTCGTTAAAATACATAACGTCCTCGTCCGCTTAAAAATGGATCTGTTGGGTTATTGATGGCCTTGAAATATTCTACAAATGTTTCAGAGATTCTTTAAGTAATTTCCAGTATTGTTTAACTTTAGCATTTAACAGTTCTGAAGTTTTAACTTATCCTGTTGAAAATGAAAACTTCGGACGTTTTTTTCTTGTATACTGATCGGGCATTGACCATGTTTTCCTCTGATTTTTCTTTACAATATTCATTTAAAAACTTGTAATAAGATTTTCTAAGTGTATAACACTCATTATTTAGAAATGAATTACTTCTCTTTGACTGCAAACATTTTCTGTTAATAATTATGATCTGACCACGATCTCTTTTCAAAAAGGGGTATAAGCACTTCATCGATATTGTTTATAAAATTCGATATTGATGTATCAGTATCTTCTTTAGAATGAATATTATCTAATTCATTACTTAAAATATAAATGCCAGTTTGAAATTTCTAAGGCGATAGCTTATGCTTATATAAATCTTTCTTTAGACTATCCCATTTATAAAATGGTTTTGCATATATCCGATGCTCTTTCCTGTGCGGCGGATTTGTTTAATTTATAATTAACAGGTGTGCTAAATGAGCTCGCCAAAGAAAATTCAATTAAACAGTGATCACTTTGGATATTTAGTCCATTAATACAAAATGACATAAAAATGGAAGAATGTCAGGATTAACAATACAATGACACTACACTTTTTCCAGAACTACCAACATAGGTAAAATCTCCAGTATTTTTATCCTCACATACCCTCCCATTTGCTACCCTAAGAAAATCAAGCAATTATTGCCCATTTGAATTTACAATTTTATCAAATGATTTACGTGGCAATTCTATATCAATTACATAATCATCGGGAAGTATATCTGCATGAAAATTGTTGTCAGTGGCAACATAATCGAACTGCTCACCTATTCTGGAATTATAATCCCCTACTAGCATAAAGTTACACTTGTCATTTGTTAATGTTTGTTTATGTTTAGTATTTGCGATAATTAGTCTGAGATATTTAGGATTAGAAGGCAACCAACATTTATAAATATTGTATGATCGAATATTTCGTTTGAATTTTGTAGTTGTTGTGTGTGTTGTTTTTTTTTTAGAAATACTTCTACACGAAAAATATAATATATTATGTGTGAATTATATTTTAAAAATATCAATTCTTCGAGAAAAAACAATCAAAGTAACGTTTGAGATTTTATTACCTGTTTTGCACGAGAATAACTTTAGTATTATGTTTCATGAGAATTTCTTCCAATGAATCGCATATCAAAGAAATTATTGTTAGCAATAATGTCAGATTCTATGTTAAAGAATTTGAAATTTTTAAAGAAGATCTGCATATTTAGAGTGCATTTACACAACATATATATATTCATGCACTGAGGCCAACATTAATTAGCTTTTCGACTAGTTTTATATTAACATGCTACTGTTATTTTGTTCATGATTGGAATCTTTAAGAATCTAACACATTTGGTTAGTATTCGCATTGTAGTTCCGATGTATGCTAAATGGTAAAACAATTTTTAGCATATTATGCTACTATTAATTAAAATAATGATTAAATTACTACTTACTTGATCTGCCAAGCAATTAATACAGTTGAAAATAATTTTCTGCTGACAGGTGCCATTCGACACAATTACAAAATAGTGCCGTATGATCCCATTTCTAATTTGAGGCTTCGTCCATCTAAGCTGAATTGATTTCGATGTTTTGGCGATACTTTCAAAAGTATCTACTTTCGCAGGGGCTATAACATAAAACAAACATTTCGATTTCATGTAACTTTTTTTCTTTTCTATACTAGAACGATTTTGTTGAACTGGCCTTTTGCTAAATCATATAAATAAATAAATAAAGTTCGATTTAAAAAATATTAGGCTTGTCCTTTCATCTATATCATCTGTGTTTAGCGCAATTTTCGATATATAAAATGTGTATTATGACATTTATTTTATTTTGTTGAGAAAGACATATGCATATGACAAATACATATGCATGATTCTTTGATTATTACTGCATGTATATACTTCGTATATAAGTATCTAATGACGAACTGAAGTGAAAAATATAACTGGTCACAGTTTGTTCTATTATCATTCGAAATATCGGAATACAAGAAATATATATTTTATCATTATTAGTATTTGCAAGCATCTCGGATACCGTAATGCAACAGTATGATACTATATCAATGTAAAAAGACACAATTTCACTCTTTATTAATACTAGTCATCAGATGCAAACTTTAAGTGGGGAAAAGTTCGCATGAGGCATTGACTTAAACTCCTCTATTAATTCAAAACTCTGTGATGTTCAAAACGATTTCTTTAAAGTGTACGGCATAAAGTTATGAAAAGTGTCGAGTTTCTGTTTAGTTCCATTTTCCCAACACTGAAAAGAATGCACATAACTATATTTTGTCAGTAACAACGAATTTGATGTTGACCCAAGTGACATAAAAATTTCATCTTAAGCTATATTCTATTATAAGAAGCATACCCACAAGATTTTATCGCAATGTACTAAGGAAACAAAAATTATTATTTGGAGGAAAGCATTTTTGCTCTTTTTTAAATATGGACCATGACCAAAGTGACCTGAAACAACACAAAGCCAAGTATACTTTTATCATAAATGTTTCAACTGATATAGAGACATGTAATATATATATATACGACAAAAAGAAATATATGTCAAATTATAAAATCTAAAGGTTTCATAAATTCAGAGAGACTCGATATTATATACATTGTCATTAATTTGGTTAACAGTTTTTACTAACGCAACAAATACGTCATATTTATTTTAAGCAAAAAAACTATATAAACACTATTGTTCGGCATGAGGCAAAATCAAAAAATTCTCATCATATTTGATTATTACTTATGTTAATTTTAAATCTGTTTTTTTCCTGGCATTTCAAATTATATAGAAATTCATATTGAAATTAGGTTTCTATTCTTAATTTTGACGGATTGTTTGTTGTTTTGCTTTTCATTAAGGGCTGTTGGTTATATGATAAATTATATAAAAGTATAATATTCATCTTCATACATGTTCAAAACTGTAGATATGTATTTCAAACATCGAATGCTTAGCACAAAACTACCCTATCTATCTTCTATGTCTAAATGGAGTAAGACGTAAAGTTTGCATTAAACTATCGATATTATTAAAAAAACGTTATTTTATGTACATATATGCTTTACCTGTTTCATGAGTGCTTATCGATATGTTTTGGTTGATAGTTGGTCCGGTTTGGTTACCAAGTGTAGCTCGAACTGTTACAGAACAAAATGTCCCGGGATCCAGACCAGACATCGTCGCCGAGTTGTCAGTTGTGTTGTAAATGTGTGTACTTATACTACCGTTGCCATTTGGGCTGGTACACGTGAACTGTACATGGTAAAATTCGACATTTCCTTCTGGCTTTACCCAATGTATCTTCATTGTCGAACTATTGAGTTCAGGTATAACTGGCAAAATGTTGCTGACGGGTCCCGGTTCTTAGATACACAAAATATGTTTTAAGTTATCAACTGATATATAAAACAAATATCAGCTTATGTGTTCAAGGGATACAAATGTCGCCACTTATTGTTTAGACCGTGAAAACAAAAGTAAGTCAAAAGCATTTTAACCATTGTTTACAAATGAAAGAGGCTGTTTCATAGTTAACATAATTAACAAAAAAGGAAACCTTAGTTACTGAGTGGAAACCAGTTTTATATTGTTAGTAACAATGACCTTAGCCATAACCAATATACACAAAATAAACAATATCAAGTTTTATTTCCATATCAGAAACCTTTGCACAAAATAGTAAATATCTTAAAAGAATCTAATTATTTTAATAACTGTGACATTGACTGCATTATATCTTATTTGTAAAGTCAATTAATATAGAGTTTTATTTGTTATTTTACATGGTGTCAGAAAATCTAGGATCATCGAAAGAAATACAGTAAAATACGGGGAGATATTACAGGATTTGATAGATAAGTAACCAAGGCTGGCAAAGCAATCAAGACCATACTGGACTATTTCAGACATTTCTCAAGAGTTATCCGATAACTGCCCCTGTGCAGTTTGATGATAGTGTAGATAAATCCAATTACTTCCCTTAGACCGCGATAAAACATACAGGTATCGTTCCGCTCTGACACTAAAACTAAGTATGCGTGACGTATCATGCCCTAGGGTACAATTTGACAAGGTCTTATATATGTCTTTGTTTTGATATGGGCGTTTTGGTGATTTTGATATGTACTATAAAATTTTTTATTGAATTTGACTTAAACGCTAAAATCATTTGATAAAGTTTAATGTGTAAAAATATAACATAGATTAATGATTTCAATGATTTTTTTACAAATTATGATATACTTTGATATAGTTTATTTTATTATAGATAAAGATTGATTATTTTGTGTTACTATAAATAAATAAAATTATTACGGCTAATTGATTATATAAACTTATAAAAGAGACAGAATGACAATGAGACATTATGTCTTTATTTTTTAAACTTATTTATTTTTCTTCGATTGTGAAACAAATTCTTACAACTTAGGCAAATCACACTCGAAGTCTGGTATGACCAGTACTAAGTATATGCGGAAAAGGTGTCTTGCTCAAGGACACCACACATAGCCGTAGCAGAGGATCGAATCCACGACCCTCCGATCATTGGTTCGGTGCTTTATCACTGGACTAAGCGCTCCACTATTCACAGAGAATAGTGCCGGGTGGGGATTCGAATTCACGACCCGAGGGTTGATAGTCAGACTCATTTCTTTCTGAGTTAACGGGACAAGTGCACTGATATTCAAATGATATTTTAAACTTGATATTGTTGTTTCTAAAAGAAAATTATTACGGTTATATAATTATATAAAATTTTGTTTGAAACGGACATCTGTATATTAGCGTTTTTAATAAAGCCTAAAACGGTATTTGACCATAATTCTTTTTTAGCAATTTCTTTTAAGAACCTCGTGTTATAATATCTTATTGATTATAATGCTACAACAGATTAAAATGTTTTGCATACCACTTCAATATACGAGTGAATCATTTTTGAAAAAATTAAAACGGTAGGTAAGTTAAGAAAAATATTAAGTTGTTTAAAGAATTATTGCCAATACATTTAATTAATAAAGTCATCGCATAATTAAGAAATACATACATTTGAAAACCGCTAACATTTTTCCTCCCGTTCTAATATCTGTTTATAAAATTTGAATTTGTTATCAATTTATCTGAATATCTATGTTAAATCAAATAGCTAATTTTCAAAAAAAATGTGTGATGCCAAACTTGCGTTGAAATATAATTACTCAACTACATCCTAACAAATTATATTATAACCCCCCAATAAAATTACAAGTTTCGCCTCCGGGCAGGGGTAGTCGGTAATTAAGGTCATAAAAAACGCTGGCTTATTCCATTGTTTGAGATTTGAAAAACAGACAGGCGTGGGGCGGGGGTTCTCTGTTGTTTTTTTTTACAAGGATTATTAGATTTCCATATTGCTTTACTGATCTAAGATAAACGTTTAAATACAATATGCTGTAATATTTATAAACATTTTATATTGGTTTATCATAACGAACTTGTATTTAGTTAATTACACGATATCAATGCGATGTCTATAAAACAAACATAATAATACACAAAATAAAACATGTTTGCAGTTAAAATATCTATTTCGGATTACTAAACTTAATGAAGTAATCTCAGTACCTTTATATTTCTTTAAATAATTTTATTTTTGTTCCGCTAAACACCATTCATTGCATAGTTATTATCTTTATTTTTGTCTAATCTATATACACGTCATATAACAAAACAGTTTTATGAACGTTTAAACTTGTACAAAGCCATTCGAAAAGAATTTTGAACAAAGCCATTCTCAAAAAAATTATAAGATTGATTGATTCATTCATTCATTCTTTATGCATATCAATGCAAAGCACAATTATTTTACACGATAAAAGTCTTTGTAAAATATTGCTAATCTTTATACTAAAAGCTGCAATCAACCAAGTTTTGAATTAAAAGCTAAAGAAGAAAAAGAGCGCTATTGCGCATTTTTTAAATTATCTTAAAAAGATCATTAAATTGAGTAATTCAAAACAATGATATGCTAATTATGCTGTATTAACATACTTATCAACCAATTACATTATCAAATCTCTTTGTTCAATTAATATGCCTCGCGTAAAGTATTGTTGTTATTTAGTCACTGGTTTTGATCTTTATTGATTTTCTTTCTATGTCCACTGAATTGTTTCATAACAAAGACATTAAAACATATATTTGTGCGAAAGAAATACACCATTAAATAATGAATTGGTTTACAAAAGAAATGTACTTGAATTGGAAGTTTGTTGATGGTTCTTCAGTTAAAATATGAAATTAATATAAATCTATTCTTTAGAATATAGGTAAAATACATAAATAAAAACAACACTTTAAACTACACATAACTTGCAATATCACTATGTGTATATAAACATGTCGGTACTGACCAACATCTGCCGGCTGATATAGCGACATACATGCTGTATTTAATTGGGTACTGTAATATGCTGTATTGGGTTCAATAGTACGCTCTATTGAACATACAGAAAATAAATCAGAATTACATTTTGTCTCATTTTCAAATCAAAATGGAAGCAAGATGCAATTATCATATTTTCTATATCAAAATATCATCGTAAAGAGAATTTTATTTGCAATGAACGTATACGTTGTAATAGGTTGGTAAAAAATCACAACTAAGGTTTATAAGACATTAAAAGTGGCCGAAAACGTGTTTGGAGCATATATGCTGTTATAAAATCAAAAAAGGAAGCAAAAAGGCGTAAACTTATTTTAATTTTTATTTCATCATGATAAAGGTTATATTTTTAACTTAATGGCTAGACGTTGTAATAGGTTGGTAAAATTTGATAATGAAAAAGTTATAACGATAAAATTAAATTTCTCCTATATGTTTCTATGTAAACCAAATATGACGGTTTAGCCAGGTAAGTAGTAAAAACCGCCGATATCAAGGGGTAACTTCTCTCGATAAGCCAATGGGATGTCTGAAATAGTCCCACATGACTTTACCAGAATTTAACCCCGTCGGCCAAAATATTTGTATGCAAGAATGGCAATTTTACAAGCGAGATTTCTTGGTGCATCTATATGCTTTAAGATTGGATGACAAACCAGGAAAACGAAAGGTAGTTATGTTGCTAGCCAATATGGGACGTGATGCTATTAAGATTTACGATTCATTTACGTGGGCAGAAGCTGTAGTCGGAAATAAGGAACATGGCATAGTAGGGCACCCTGGCAAAGACCGGCACGATTTATAAACTGTATTTGAGAAATTTGACAGGCATTTTGGTGTGCACAATTACCGTAATATTAAACGGCAAGAGTTTTTAAATATAAAGCGAGGTAAGAACACTATCATGGATTATATTTCTGAATTGAAACACAAAGCAGAACATTGTCAATAAAGAGACCAGAGAGAGGGACTTATATGCGATATGATTATTAATGGTGTTGATGATAGGAAGTGTTCTGAAAAACTCACGGAAATACCGGCAGCTGAATTAACTCTTGATAATGTTATTCAAACATGCCGTCTAGTTGAACTTACTGGTGCACATTTAAAAACACTTGATGCTGAAAACCCGAACGTGAGTTATACGCGTCATTCACATCAACCGAGAAATAACACGAGGAATGGACAACCGAGAGCAGGTTACCAAGGCAACTACAAATACTGTAACAGGTGTTGTAAACATCGTGCATTTCGAAAGTGTCCCGCTTTCGATAAATTTTGCGACAATTGTGGACAAAAGGGACATTTCAAATCGTCGAACCTATGCAGGGACCGTCAAAGCTATGGTTCATCGTATAGAGGCACAGGAAGAGGACGCGGTCGGTTTAGAAATAAAAGACACCCTCAAGTGCATTATGATGCGGATAATTCGTGTGAAAGTAACAATTTATCGCAAATGTTTGATCAATGTACAGTGTAAGATGTGTTTACAGCAGAGACTAATGGCATAATGGACAAAGATAGTGATTGGAAAGTGTCACTTGACGTAAGAGGGCGAAATGTAATGTAATGTCACGCGTCACAGCAGAAAAATTCAAGTCAATTACAAACATCAACAAAAGTGATGTAATAATAAGTTAAGTGAGTGGCAGACAACTAAAGGCATTAGGCAAGATAAATAAACCGTGCAGATATAAAGACATGGAAAGAATTCTAGAATTCAAGGTAATTGACACTGAGAGACATATAAACTTATTAGGCAGGCATGATAGTCTGAATTTTGGCCTAATTGCAAGAGTAAACAATGTACACGTAGCTAAAGAAGAAATCCTCCAAGAATACAGTGATGTCATAGGAGAGGAAATCGGATGTCTCTCTGGAGAGTACGAAATTAAAATGGACGAAACAGTTGAGTCAGTTATCCATTCACCGAGACCAGTACCTGTTGCAATTCTGGACCAAGTTAAATCTAGAAAAGTTTGGGATCATAGCATCTGTAACTGAGCCCACTAAATGGGTAAACAGCATGGTTTGTGTTAGGAAGACAAATGGCCGTGTGCGGATATGCATAGACCCTACTGACCTCAAAAAGGAAATTTGAGAGAACATTATCCAATGAACAGCATTGAAGATATTGTAATAAGGTTGCATGGCAGCAAGTTTTTCTCAATCCTAGATGCCAACATGGGGTTCTACCAAATTAAACTGACAGAGAAAAGTTCGATGTTAACCACATTCAGTACACCGTTTGGGCGATATAGATATTTACGCATGCCTATGGAATTAAAGTGTTCCGGAGAAATGTTCCAGAGAGAGATTGAAATGCATTTTGGTAGCATGAGTGGTGTTGAAATTGTAGTAGATGACATATGAGTGAATGGTCGAATATTAGAAGAACATAACAATAGGCTTAAAAGAGTGCTTGAAAAGGCATGAACCATAAACTTTAAACTGAACAAAGCCAAGTGTGTGCTAATTAAACCAGAGTTAGATTACGTTGGACATTCGCTAACTGGATAGGGGCTGAAACCAACAAAAGAGAGAATCAAGGCTTTATTAGAAATGAAAGACCCAGAGAATCATAGTGAATTAGAAACGGTATTAGGCATGTTAGCATACGTAGCGAAGTTTATACCTCGTTAAGCGAATTGAACACGCCGTTAAGAGAACAAAACCAGTTACAGTTACAGTGGACGCATCCACAAAGGGTCTAGGGGCAGCCATATTACAGAGGAACAGAGTCATAGCTTATGCATCCAGGGCATTGACGCCAACAGAACAGAGATATGCTCAAATAGAGAAGGAAATCTTGGCGGTCGTTTTCGGATGTCTACGATTCCACAAACTCATATATGGTAAAACAGATGTAACTATCGAATCAGATCACAAGCCTCTCGAGAGTATCTTAAAGAAGCCGATACATAAAGCACAAATGCGAATTCAAAAAATAATACTGAAGTTACAGCCTTACGAATTTAACCTGATTTACGTCAAAGGCAAGGAACTTGGTCTTGCAGACTGTTTGAGCAGATTACTAGTTGAAGAAGCTAGAGAGAACATCTTAGATGATGAAATGATGGTACTTAACACGTGGAAACATTGTCTTGCAGTAATCACGACAAATTACCAGAAGGAAGTAAACGAGATGTGACACTCCAAATACTGAATCAAATGATTAGTCAGGGATGGCCTGATAAAAAGTGTGACTTTCCACTCGAAATTATGCAATATTGGGACTTTCGTGATGAATTATCAACATATAATGGTGTAATATATCGCGGTGAACGGACTCTAATTCCTAAAGCCTTCCACGTTGAAAATCATTCACATTTCTCACATGGGTATGTTAAAATGCAAACAGAGGGCACGTGAACCAGTTGGCACGGGTTAAACAAGCAAATTGAGGATGTAGTAAGTCGATGTAGTGCTTGCCTTGTTCACCGAAATAAACCACCTAAGGAGCCAATGATGATTCAACCAATTCCACAATTACCATAGAGCAAAGTTGGCACTCACTAATTTGAGTTAGACAACAACCATTACCTAATTATGGTAGATTATTATTCGAACTACATCGAGGTTACACCACTGAACTGCGACACAAAAGCAGCAAACGTGATAAAGCACATAAAGGAGAACATTGCGCGATATGGAATTATGGATACATTGATACGTGACAATGGTCCACAGTATAGTTGCGCTGAATTAAAAAGTTTCACTTGTAAGTATGGTATTGAACATATAACTTCGTCACTATTACATCAGCAGACAAATAGTCTAGCAGAAAAAGCAGTGCAAACTGTCATAAACTTAATAAAGAAGTGCGCAGAAAGTGGAGACGATGTATACCTTAGTTTGCTTGATATGAGGAATACATCTAGAGCTACCGATACCGGATCTCCGACCCAGCGACCAATGGGCAGACGGGCGAAGACACTGTTACCTATTACAAATAAACTACGCAGGGCAGAGTCCATTACTCCAGAGAAAGTAACATCAAAGCTTATGGGTTACCGACATAAGCAAAAGCAGTATTATGATGTTGGTACAAAAGTTTGCGATGAAATCAAAAAGGGCGACGCAGTTCGAATTAAGATTCCAGAAGGATGAAAACCAGCTGAGTATGTAAAACCAGCAAACACTCCGAGATCATACATTGTAAAAGCAGATGACAGTGGCTGATTGTATCGCAGGAATGCGGAAATGCTGATGAAAACAAGAGAAGTTGCACATTATATAATCGCGAAAACACCACAAACTAAATCTATCGCAATCGCTCCGCCAACAGTGAATAAACATAAAGCAGTTGCGAATACGCCAAAATTGTGTACACAAATTGATCCAAACCAGAAACCGAAAGATCCAAACGCGAGTGTTAATAAAAAACTGAAAAGTGACATTACGAGTTTGTTATCCGCAATACCTGAAGTAAGGAGTTCACGATATGGAAGAGAAATACGCAAACCAGAATATTTATCAGAATATGTTTAATAAAATGACAATAAGAATATGTTTGAAGCACCAAAGTTGTTAAAGATAGAATGCATATGCACGAAAAGGCATAATAATCCCTGCATATTGCATTAAGCCTTATAGGCTTATAACACCTTATTTTCATAACGGTTGTATTGTACTGGGTGCTTATTAAATAATTGTGTTTTCATTTGTATGATTTTTTGTGGTATTCACATTTGTTTATTTCATTTTTTTATTCTCATATTGAAATGTGATGTTAATACAGTTAGTATTAGTAAATTTTATTCATTTTATTTTATTCTAGTCGGTACCATACTTTACTTAAAGTCAGTATTATTTTCTATATAATCTATAAATGAACTTAGTTATTTGATATTACTTAAATACTAAAAAAAATGTAATAGTTGTAATTTTCGCAAGTTGTTGTATTCAGACGAAAGAGGATGCAATATATCATATTTGTAAAGTCAATTAATATAGAGTTATCTCTATTGGAACTCTTGTATGAGAAGATAAAAAAATAAGTACTTCCGGTCTGGCCAAGCAGAGCTTTATTTGTTATTTCGTGATCCGAATTAAATGAATACCAGTCCCTATGTTCTTTTTTTAGGAAAATAGGCAATAAATTTCGTCAGAAAGGCTTAAAGGAACTGAAGTTATTGAAAGGAAACTAGACTTACGGACTGACTGACCAGGGTTATGAACGGCGATGGCTATAAAATAGTTTAAAACAATATCAGCCCGAATTTGTAATTTCACATGTAATTGTTGTTGATTTTTTATATAAGATGAAAATAGGAAATTTAATAATAAAATAGTCGGATAATTAGTCATACTTATTCCAGAAATTCGATATGTGTTTACACACGCTGTTGAACATACAATATAACTGAAATACTTTTAATGTGTTATTCAGAATATATTTGCAGTCACTCCATTGCATATGGCATCGGCACAGAACTTAAACACATGTTCTGCATATCCTTGTAGGATTACAGTTAATAAAACAGCAGCTGCTATTTGTTTTGAACGTTAAATTAAAACAGATATTCTTTTTCCAGGAACTAGCAAGAAACCTGTTTTATTGTAATCTGTTCGGGTACGTGACATAGTACCCGGGACCTATTCTGTAGTTCCAATCTGACTTTTATCATTTATTTGAATGCAAACAGATATACACGGCTGTTGAAATAAATAGTAAAATACTTAGAATTCTTTTTTTACATCCTTCAACTGTTAACCATAAAACTAATCTTTAAATATCTACCTTAAAATTATCCGTTTTAGAGTAAACATATTGTATTGTCATATAAACACATATTACAATATATAGTGTGCATGTATATATCAAACACAATTTTAGGCAAAAGGGTCTAGCCATAATTGATACTATAGTCAATTTACAAAAATTAATATCTAAATTGCGTCCTGATTTATACTTTGATTGTATTAATTATCATTTGTTTGATTAATGTATTGATACAATTTACTTAAAGTCCAGTTTTTTCATCTTATAAACAATCATTTTAAAACAAATGGTCCAGTATCCTAGGATTAAGTAGCGAAATAGCAAATGTTTCATTAATTTGATCGAATTACTTTTTACAACTGCTTTGTCCAGAGCATGTTGTATTTATATTTGAAAGAAAACAATCCGTATGTAATAAACACCAAAATGAAAAGAAAACATATTTCTATTTGTCATTTTTTGTGATTTTTTCATTAAAAAATCACGGCCATGTTGTCGTTATGGACGGAGGCTGATAGAACGTCGTGTAGAACTAATTCATCATGTCGTGTGTGGACGCATGTGTAGACTGGTTTCGGAAATACGTGGTCACATGAATACAGTTTACCGATTATATAAAAAATAGGAAGTTCTTTAAATATTAAACAGTCCAAAGATCTAATAAAGTATCAAGATTCGTCACAGGACAATATATTTCATCATATTTCATCATCAATATGTTTATACTAGTGTCGCTATTGGTAAAATATATGGTAACATTATCACGGAAACAAATGTTATGATAACTGTTCATTAAGAACCATCATTCTCTTTAAAAGACCCATTCACCAACAATTATAATTGAAAATCGATTCCTCGTATCACCATTATATTTATTTATATTAATAGGAAGCTGTGATTAATTATATATGTAATAAACGTAATGACCTCAATGATTGAGTTTGAATTGAAGATTTCTGGTAGAAATAAATAAAACTGCATAATCTATATAATTATATCCTATACTTACTTGTGTTCATATATATCACGTATTGATTTTCAGCTCGAATGTTACCAACAGCAGAATAAATCGTTATTGTGTAATTCGTTCCAAGCGACAAACCAGTAATTGGTTGTGACAAAGATGTTCTATTCCAATGGATATTGGTCTTGGTTCCATTATTTAAAGGAGGATCAAACGCCATTACATACTGTTGCCATGTATCGTCTATGTCTGTAATGGTTATACCCGTCTCTCCAACTGTATAAGTAACATTACTGGGTGGTGTGGGCCCTGGAAGATTATTAAACATTTATAAAATACTAGGAGGTGTGGACATTGCAAAGCATTGTTGCTAAATAAGTTACTTCATTTTATATAGTATTTAAGTTTCAAAACCCTTCTGGAGAAAGAAGAAAAATAACATATTTTACCATTTTTAATTTTATTACAAATGATAAACTTTGTTTATGAACTTCGATTTACTGACAAAAATTGTCTTTGCAACCAGTACGAGAGTGAAAGAATGTTATAGTAGTTTTAAAAGGAAGTATAACTATTACATACGTGTGTATATTGAAGGCAATGTAACGCTGATGTTGCTATCTAATCCAGTCCACACTAACACAATAGCACCGTCGTATAATGTCCCAGGTGTCAATCCAACGAAAGTATAATTATTGAAATCTTTTTCAACTTCCCATGTTTTGTTGAACATGTGAGAATCATCTGCAGATTCTAACACTGCCTTGTACATGTCAACACCTTCAACAGACTGCCACACAACTGTCAAACTACGTTCGTGTATAAGCTTTGCTGGAACAGTTCCAGGAGCTAGAGGTGTTTCGTCTATATGAATAAATACGGAAATAATAGTTATTTCCTTAAATCAAACTTAAATGCAATATCTCAATTTATAAAACAAACTATTTTATCAATTTAAAAACCATGTTTGTGAAACCTGTTAACAATATTATAATGTGATGTTTACATATGTTGTCGTTTCCGGATTACAAATTAGCTGTATAACGATTTATAAACCGATTGTTCAATGCCTGACATACCGACCAAGCCTCGGTATTCGGACGTAGCTAAAGTCAAATACATTAAATTCCCAGCAAAAAAGAAACGTTACTATCTATGAAAATACTGTTCCAAACACAACAATGATATTGGTATGAATGCGTCAGTCTATTATGTTTTAACAAATCTGTATTTTCATTGAAAATATGAAGCAAAGTTTTGTACCCGTAAATTAACAATTAGGTGGACAAGGGGCATGATCAAAAATACTTTAATTGAAACTGAAGTTTGCATCGGTATTATTGCTGCTCAAGTTTTTGTAAGACATTGTTGCGAAACAAACCTATGACGTGTTTTTAATGATTTGGCTAAAAACGTGTCTGTTGAAATTACTTTTTTGCCGAGTATTTATACATTACTGAACCACCCACCGCTACAAAAGTTTCTGACACAGCTTACAATATATATCCTGCATATCACGAATTGATATGCACATATTGATGTGAAATAATGATTTCCATGATGTGCATATTATAAAGCGGATATAACATGTATGTATGAATCAATTCAAAAACTTTGTAAAGAAATCCTACGAGTGATTATTTGAATAAAATAATAAATTAACACATTCACAACATATTTTTAATACTTTGTGTTTAAAAAATATAATTTTACAGCCTAATATATGATTTAACAACCAATATACACTACAGATCAGTTTTTTAGGAGTTGGTTTCTGCCATGACGTGCGATAAAATACAAATAATTTTTAATTTTTGGTTTATCTCAAACAATAGTCAGAATGACAAATTAAAAGGTTTAAAGCAGTGCATATGTGATTTTTATTTTCAGAATGAGTTTTCACTGATATTCAAATATCGTTATTGTCATGTTTTGAGGGATTTGAAATTATTAATAATACGTATTTGGTTTATAAATGGTTATGAGATCATTTTTATTCATTTTAAACAAAATAAACTCATTACAATTTTTCCTGTCTAACTGCCTTAACGATCATTAAATGAAATATTTCCTTTGATAAAACAGTGATATTTAACTTAATAATAAATATTTACCATGATCTGTAAGGTCTTGCTTATACATAAAAACAATATTGCTTACCAGTTAGTGCTGTTACAGAAACGTTGCCCGAACTTTTCAAGTGGAAGTCTCTAATAGTAGTGAATACTACAAAAGAATAAGATGTCCCGGCGGACAAACCATGAATAATGCTGATAGTTGGACCTTGTGTATCAGCTACAGACCTATCTATCAAACATGTTTGTTGTTTATCAGATCCATCTTTAAAATACACTTCATACTTGTCAAACTTTCTTTGACCATCCGCAGGAAACTGTACGATTATGCTGGTCTGAAGTTGAGTTCTAATCTCTACTGATGAGGGTGGTAAAGGTCCTGAAATCATATGGAAGAGATGTCGGTGTGCAACGCAACTAGACTCTCCACTTTGTCATCCACTTTGTCAGCGAACGCTTTATAGACTCATCTAACATCATTTTTATGTAATCCGAAAGGAATATGCATATATATATATATATATATATATATATATATATATATATATCAATCATGCAAATTTAAATATAAAGAATATTAAATATGCTACCCGCTGTTGAAGACAATAAAGAAGTACATTAACGAAAGTACAACCAGTTGATCGGGATTGTCATTAAATTTTGTATTATCTATATAAAATTAAGAGAAAATATGAATACCCGAGCAGATGTATACTGATACTCCAGTGAAACAAAATGTAAATTAAAAAGATATATAATTAAAATATACCCGAGTTAAAATGGCCGTGCATAGAGTATATATTTTTCTCACAATCTTTATTAATTATAGAGAAACTGTATACTTTACCCAGGTATCATTCAAATATGTGCTTAAGTAAGATAACTCCCTGAAGATAATGATCTTATTGGATGCTATGTTCAAATATATATTTATATACAACACTAGGAGGGGCGCTGCGAAAACGCAAACGCAGCGACCATATTTTGTTAAAGAAACTTGTAGGGTTTCTTATTGGTGGTCGGTGGCATACAGAAAACACAAGGATACTGGACATGCAACAAACATTAACTTTAAAATATAGAACTATGACAACAACCTTTTTTATAGATTATATCCAAATGTTTTACTGGCGAATCTAAAAGAGGACAGATGGTCTGGATCCCTCAACAGAAACTATCATAATTCTCTGAAAACCATTTTTATATGGAAAACATCGCTTTCGTGTGTAGGTCTACACTCACACACATATCAGACACACTCTTGAAATCTGGTGAAATGAATTTTGATCGAAAACTAAATAGAAGGCGAAACTAATGAGTTAACTAAGTTCGTGTGAATGTTCTACAGCTCCCGAATAATTAATTTGATTTTTTTTACCAATTATGCTCTCTTGAAATTTCATTTTGGTATAAAATGGGGTTATTTGAAGCATTTTATTGTTGTCTGGACATCAAACAGTACCAAAATACCATATGTGCTGATGTGGTGCTGACTTTCGAATGTTTATTTTGCGACATACCCATCAAACGAATGAAAGTACATATTAGAATGTGCCCCTAATTTAGGGCTTTCCCTAGAACATGTAATACTATACGGATCGTAATTGTATGAATATATAATCAATTTATTAACAAGATAAGATCAAACATTGTAGTTTTTGACAATTAAAGGAGGATTATATGTGACATATTAAAGTCAAGTTAAAAAACAATAATTCTACACTTTGCAATATACAAGCCCTGTGCTCTGCTTTTAGCTTGTGGAACATGATTGGCGTTATATTGTAATCAAAATGCTCATTTAACAATGGCGGCCCAGATATACGTATTTATAAGTTAACGAAACTACATCATCATGGCACTGACGTTTAGTTGCCTTGATTGTGTTCAATGTGAATAGCATTGCTTTAGCGGCATTAACTACCATGTAATCTTCATCACACCATGCCAATAATATATCCAACGTAGAGAGCAGCAAATCTTTTTCATTCTCAGCCAATAAAACAGTATGGTATGCATAGAAAAGAATGGATAGTTTTTTCCCATCTACAGCTTGAGATTTTGTTTGAACAGCAAGATCATTTATAAACAATTAACCAATGTATATATACAAGATCAATAGCTGTCTTTTTAACATTTCAAGACCAGATAAATCAGTCTAACATAGAGACTGGTTTTCGAACCAGAAAGAAACTTATATCTTGTGATTGTTTACAACATATTCAAGTTTGAGAAATCCTATAAAAATAGTCTTACTGGATAAACAAGATCAAGAATTGTAGTTTCGACGGACATATTGTCATATAGACATAATTTAAACAACAATTAAAAACAGAATTTATGTCTTTTCAATATTAGACGAGTGTATCTGTCTGAAAATACTTTATCTTTATCTATTCTATAAGAAGTTAAAAAGGTGAAACAAACCTATAATGTACCAACAATAGAGAAAAAATGTTATTTACTTACTTGTATATGTTTTATTGAATGTACAATTTTCACTTCGAGTATCTTTGATTTTTGTACAAATATGTACAGTGTATTGTGTCCCTTCTCTCAATTGATACACTGTAAGATTACATTCGGTTTCATTGTTTCCTTTTATGTTCTTTGGAAAACCGCTTTTTTGTGGATCAATGCTTACGACAAATTCTTCTAATATTTGGGTTTCGTCTATACTCCATGTCATGTCGAAACTAGTTTCTTCTATATTGCTGAATTTTAGAGTTTTTGGTGCCTCTGGTCCTAATATACAATAAATATAATAATACCAATAACATATTATACTGGTGCTAATTTGAAAAAGGTATATCATAATAAAGTCAGTCCGTATTGCCACAAGAATATTTATTTGAACGTGCCAAAATCAAATATAGAAAAGTAATTTCACAACTTGGCCTATGCACATAGGTTATATTAAATTAAATTTTTCGCTTAAATTTTGTTACGTTTAAAATTACTCACGTAATTTGATTTCTTTATTCAATATAATTCTCATATTAAATACATATTGCCACTGTTTCCGTCTTAGGAACAGTCCGAATGTCGAGGTGAACGTCGTCAAGCAGTATTAAGACATTATTTTGTCACGGTTTAATGGATTTAAATTAATAAAACATTCGTATTTTATATATAAATGATAATGCGATGCTTTTTTTCCAAAAAGTTTAAGTATTTTTTAGATCGATTTTTCCTGACACACTGCTTTTTAGTTTAAACATATTTTATTGCTTCTATATACATAAAACAGCAAAATGATTGTGCCATAAGTTATGCAAACCTTAGATTCGGCCCTCCCCAGCAAAATGTAAATAACATGTACATGTTATTTAATTTTTGATGAGGAGGGCCTTACTACTTTTACTAGTATTGTATACATTTATTGCCATCTTAAAGGTAAAAAATGTATACAATACATGTAAAAGGAGTAGAAAATGGGCATATTGCTTAATTATACAAAACCAACCTTTACATTAACTGTAAGACTCTACCGCAAGGCCAGTTTTAAAAAACAGAACTAATGTTTATCAAAATATGTTTTCATTGTCTGTTTGACTATCTTTGTATTACACATAAATGCTGAGAGGATGAAAATGACGTGTAGCACGAAAAAGACGAAGTTTTTTTCTTTTGAAAAAGATGGAAATTGCATGAAATATTGTTCGACATCCTCTTTATAAAATGCTGCCTTTATTCTTATCTATTAATCGTTATTAAGATTACTACAACCATTTTTTAACAGAAACATATACTTTGCAATAGTAAAGACCCGACTATAACATTGCAACTTGAACTTTAAAACGGATTAAGTGATCTGTATTACTGTTAGTTTTTTTATAAACAGCTATTTTTAAAAACTACTTTCATAAATGCATGCAAATTTGCATTTAATTGGCATATCGAATTTTATTGATGGAGGCAGACCTCAGAATGAGTTAGCCACCGTCCTTCCGCAAGTAACTGACAAAATTGTTCACATTAAGTTTTTGGAGCGAACAGGACTCGAACCTAAGACGATAGCGGTGAGGTAAATGATCTTGAGACGGCGCCTTGGGCAACTCGGCCAAGGAGGATCCCCAGTTTAAACTTCAATTAACATAGGCTGTAAAATATTAAAACATATCTATATATCTCGTTCGATGTCCATGCCCCTCCAGCTCAACGTCAACAAATATTTTAGGATAGTAAATACAATTTTAGTCACAAAAAAATAATAAGTTTAACATTACTTACTCGTAAAATTTTTTAGTTGAACATAAGTTTCACTTTTTCGGCCTTGGAGATATGTATATACATTTATAGTATAAAAAGTTCCTGCCTTTAAATCAGTCAAATCATACGTATCACTATAGGCTAATACGTCTGTTTCAGACTTATTATCTGACACCGGTGGACTAACATGTAAACAATAACTGTCCTCTTTCGTTTCGGATTCCATGTAAAGCGTCAAACTCTTCTCGTGCTGATCTTTAATAAAAGCACACGACACTGGTTTTGGTCCTGTGTAATCGAACAAAAAAGTACTACTTTGTTATATAAAATAAATATTAATATTTAGTTCTATATAGTGAAAAATAAACCAAAACTATTGAGAATATTAACCATGAGCAGGCATATAATCTATGAAAACAACTTGTGTTCAGCTATATACAGTTTACGGAGCCAGTTAGTAACAAAGATGAAACACGGCTACAGCATCACTTATAAAAATATAAATGTTCTAATTGGAAACAAATTAAATCTAGATGGACATTTTATCTATTTATTAGTAGAGTTGAAATGAGTTCAGGATCCATAAACGTTACACTTACTTTGCAAGACTGGGGTATGTGCATATGCTTGATTGTAACAATAACGACAGTCATTCAAAAAATAGGATTTAAGGAGGAATATACCTTTTAAATTATTTTTGAAATTAGTATATAATAAATCTAGAAGTAATTTCCAATATGAATATGTTTTTTTTTTCAGCGGTAAATTAAATAAATATTGATATGTGACGTCGTAAACATGGCCATGTTCGACCATTTTGACGTCCCAATTTATAGCAGCAAAATAACGTATTTTTCGACTTCAGTTGAGTTAAACCTAATGTACAGAATATAAACATAACTCACCATGTACACATTTGGAGGATGTATGAACTTACAAATGCATACATTTTGACGAACGCCAAATTTAAAAATCTCGATTTTTTCGAAAAAACGGCTTCAAATAAAAATTACTAAAAACAAACACAATTTCTGCATAATTTTTATATGATTTTATACATTATATTGTATAATTATTGTTAGAGTTATAAAAAAAATTGACAAAATAGATTTTTTATAATATTCAATTATTTAACTCTACACAACGACAATAAACGCTTGAAAGCAAAATGTCAACGTTAGTATAGCGCATTAAATGTTAGAATTGTGATCATTAAATAAAACTGGATATGCAATACATTATCTTATAAATGTGTTGAAAATGACATTAAACCTCATTCTATCAAAACTAGTATTTTGGGCACACTAGTTATATCTACTACTGCACTACTGTTTAGTGGCATAATATTTTGAGCCAGTCGACAAACGTTCCGAATAAAGGTCGCGTACTAGATCGTGATCAACATCATCGTAATAAAAAAACAAAATATCATCATCATTATCACCACCGTCATCGTCACCAATATATTATCATCATCATCATCATCATCATCATTATCATCATCATCATCATTGTTTTCATCATCATCATGGTTATCGTCATTTGCTTAGACGTTCTTAACATCCGTTGTTTCGCTTTTTTATTCTACATAAAAGTCGCTCTAGATCCAATGCTACGTTTTTCCTTCACTAACAACGTTTTACTTTACTGATATTTCTATTCAATATGAAATATCACCAGTATTATGTAAACATCAGTTTGGAGAAAACCTGCATTTGCAATTATGTGTAAATAGACATCAGCTATTTGCACCCCTGTGACTTTTTTGTCCGCTTTGCGCTTTTTGTTCGCAACGCTTTTTATTCGCAGGAAAGAATAGAAATACGTCGACTTTTATCTCGATGCGGGCAGAAGTCGTTATTGTCTTAAACTTTCTGCAGAAAAAAAGGCGTCATATTGACAGAATATGACGTATTTCTAATTTTTCTGCGGACAAAATGCGTGAAGCGGACAAAATAAACGCCTGCACACACGGCCCTTTTGTGTTTGTGTTTTTTTCTTTCCTCCATATATAGAAAATTGGTCAGTGTCTGTGTAACGGAAATTATTTTGATGAAAAATAAATAACAATAAGAAATAATGTTTTGTTTTGTTTTTAATTTGTGAAAACTAGGGTCGGCAGTAAAGATAAAAGGACAGTCATCTAACCGGAAATTTCTAGGGTTTATTTTGCATAATCAAATACGAAATTAAATATCTCAGTATAGAACAAAAACAATCCAAAGAAATATAATTTTATATTTTTAAGCATTTTCACAGGTACATGCAAAATTTCACTTGTTAAAATCTTCGATTCACAAGCCGGCCAAAATTTATGTGATGATTTTTATACATGTAACATTGCGTCTGATTGTCATTCGTCTCTCACTGCTGATTCCACGCGAAAAGTTAACCGTTTCTTGCGGAGATGATTGTGCTCGAGTATTGGTTAACATTGTATAACCGCAGGAAAGACTGTGTTGATTAACTGATCGTCTATTAGCCATCAATGGCACAAACTTATACTTATATTCAAATAAACAAATTAGTTTTATTTGAAAAAAATACTAGTATCAATATCTTCATATAGTAATACATTCATAATGCAAAGATTCGTTTGATGCGGAAACGTAAGTAAAAGGGAATTTATCATTGTTCTCTTGAAGAGCACAATACGTTCTAAGAATAGTGGTAGTGCAGTTAAAAGACTGAGACCACTTACTCCAAAGGTCATACATATTTACCAGTCCTCGTCTGTTTATTCATCATCAAAAGAGTAAATGAGCCTTACAACGTAACTAACTATGTGTCTCTGAAACGTATATGTATTATTTTAATTGCTGTTTCGAACTTCAAAAAGCCAAACTTTTTCTAATAATTGACAACCATGATGTCCATATTTCACTAGCAGTCATGGAGGTAGTCAGAAATGAAAATATTGTATTGGAATCCTGTTCCGTGTAAGTGAAATAAAATGACGGCTTTGTACGTGTACCAAGCAGACACGCTATTAAAAATGCTATATACAAATTAGTTGCCACTTAACAGCAGTGGAATATCTATCTAGTGTGCGCAAAATACTAGGCTAATATAATGGTAAGAACAAACTTTATTTATTATCACAAACCGTATACTTTAAAAGGACCTTTTAAATTATTTTCGAAATCAGTGGTATAATTAGTATATTATGAAACTAGAAGTAATTTTCAATGTGAATACGTATTTTTTTCAGTGGTAAATATAACATATATTTATATGTTCAGTCTTTTTGACGACCCAATTTATAGCAGCAAAATCGCGTATTTTTCGACCTCAGTTGAGTTATTACCTAATGTACAGAATAGAAACATATATCATGACGTACACATCTGAAGGATGTATGGATTTATAAATGCTAAAATCACGATGAACGCCAAATTCTGAAAATACCAGCGAAAATCGAACTTTTTTTTTTTCGTTTTTTTTCGAATAAACGGCTTCATGTAAAATTTATTAAAAAAAAAAACGAGCGATTTTTGCATAATTTTAATATGATTTTATACAATATATTGTACAATTATTGTAAGAGTTTAAGAGAAATTGACAAACTAGAATTTTTATAATATTCAATTATTTAATCCTACCCTACGTCACAAAGCGCTTTAAAGCAAAACGTCAACATTGGTATAGCACATTTAATGTTGGGTTTGTGATCATAAAATAAAACTGAATATGCAGTTCATAACCTTATAAAATGTTATTATGTTGAAAATGACGTTAAACCTCATTCTACAAAAACTAGTATTTTATGCACACTAGGCATATCTACTATTGCACTACTGTTTAGTGGCATATTATTTTGAGCCAGTCGACAAACTTTCCGCATAAAGGTCACTTGCTAGATCGTGGTCAACATCATCGTAATAAATAAGCAAAATATCATCATCATAATCATCATCATCATTACCGTCATCATCATCATCATTATCATCATCATCACCGTCATCATCATCATTATCATCATCATTATCATCATCATCATCATTATTGTTTTCATCATCATCATGGTTATCGTCATTTGCTAAGACGTTCTCAACATCCCTTGTTTTATTTTTTTTTATTCTACATAAATGCCGCTCTAGATCCAATACTACGTCTTTCTTTCAAACAACAACGTTTTGATTTACTGATATATAATATTCTCTTTGGAACATCACCAGTATTATGTAAAAATCAGTTTGCAATAATGTGTAAAAAGATGTCGGCTATTTGCACGCCTGTGACGTTTTTGTCTGCTTGGATCTTTTTGTTCGCAACAGTTTTTATCTACATAAATATAGAAATTTTTCGACTTTTGTTTCAATGCGGACAGAAATATTTGATCAACCAACCGGAAACTTATGGGGTGTTTTGCCTTATCAAGTCAAATATAAAATTAAATACCTCAGTATAAAAAAAACTGACAGCCCACGTGTGTCTTTCTGCAGAAAAAAAACAACATTTTACAAATCATAGTAATATTATTTAATGAGACTGGGTAGAACGGTGCTCCACCGTACGTTCATCGACGATATACATGGATCGTGGCTTTTAACTGCTAATCATAGCGGGTATTGTTTCAAGCTCATTTTATGAATGTGTATCATTTTTTCTCCAAACTTCAAAAAAGCCAGACTAGTTGTTCTAATAACTAATGTCTACATTTCACTAGCAGTCGTGGTGGCAGTCAGAAATGAAATATTGTTTTGGAATCCAGTTCCGTGTAAGTGAAATAAAAATAACGGTTTTGTATGTGTACCAAACAGACACGCTAAACAGCAGTATTATATCTAACTAGTTTGCACAAAATATTAATATAATGATAACAACAAACTTGTAAGTGAAATAAAAATTACGGTTTTGTATGTGTACCAAACAGACTCGTTATTATAATTGCTATAGATGGTTAAATTGCCACTAAACATCAGTAGTATATATTACTAGTGTGCACAAAAAACTAGTATAATGGTAAGAACAAACTTGTTAAATTATCACAAACCTTATGCTTAATGCGCTATACCAACGTTGGCGTTTGCTTTAAATGGTTTTTAATGACGTAGGGTAGGGTTAAAAAATTGAATATAATAAAACATCTAGTTATTATTTTTTCTAAACATCTCACAATATTTGTACAATATGTAGTTTAAAATCATATAAAAATTATGCAAATATCGCTCGGTTGTACGTGGTGATATATGTTTCGATTCTGTACATTTGGTATAACTCAACTGAGGTAAAATAATACGCGATTTTGCTGCTATAAATTGGGACGTCAAAAGGGCTGAACATGGCCATGCTTACGACGTCACATGTAAATATGTTATATTTACCGCTGAAAAAAATACATATTCATATTGGAAATTACTTCTAGTTTCTTAATATACTTATTATACCACTGATTTCAAAAATAATTTAAGAGGTATTTTCCTCCTCAATGCGCTATACCGACGTTGACGTTTGCTTTAAAACGTTTTATTTTGACGCAGGGTAGGGTTAAATAATTAAATATTCTAAAGAATTTAGTTTGTCAATGTTTCTAAAAATGTCACAATAATTGTATAATATGCAGTAATAAATCATATAAAAATTATGCAAAAATCGTTCGGTTTGTTTTTTGGTAATTTTGATTTGAAACCGTATTTTTTTTAAAAAATCGAGAAAAAAATAATTACCGTTTTTCGCTAGTATTTTCAAAATTTGGCTTTCGTCATAAATTTTGCATTTAATTGATTATTATGTAAATCCATACATCCGTCAAATGTGTACGTGGTGATATATGTTTCTATTCTGTTCATTTGATATAACTCAACTGCGGTAGAAAAATACGCGATTTTGCAGCTTTAAATTGGGACGTCAAAAAAGCTTAACATGGCCATGTTTACGACGTCACATATAAATATATGTTATAATTACCGCAGAAACAAATACATATTCCCATTGAAAATAACTTCTAGTTTCATAATATACTAACTATACCAATGATATCGAAAATGATTTAAAAGGTATATTCCTCCTTAACAGATGCAAATAGTTATTACTTGATCAATAAAAATAGAAATATATTGCTCATGACCGCAGCAATGAACTAGTTGCCACATTGCTTAAATACAATTGGAAGAATTATAATATATAATCAATTTATTTTCTTGTTAATATTCTATTGCTATCAGTTCATTTAGAACAAGTATATATATATATATATATATATATATATATATATATATATATATATATATATATATATATATTTATATCTACATTTCTACTAAGAATAATTCGTCCTGTGATTTATAATAACTAGTCATTAGCTACACATGTAATTTTATCATAAAACATTTAACAAAATTATTTATCTCAGTAATTTAAGAAGAATGTAACAAAATAATAGCCAAATAACATTTTACCAATAACGAACCAATTTGAATAATTGAAATAACGTCTTGTGCTCTGAAATACACATCTACTATTTCATATCAATACGGATATGATAACATTGTTAAGAAGTTATTATTAATTGAATGAATAGCAAACTTACTAGTATAGTTCTTCAGTACAGGATTGTTTTCGCTTGTATATCCGGGTACATGAGATGACATGTTAATCGTGTATTTAGTTCCACCTTCGAGGTTGTTAAAGATATAAGAAGTGTTATCATTACTACAAGGTATCTCAACTGTTTCACTTCCATATTCTGGAGTCTTGTCAATAGTTAATGTGTAGATATCACACTTTCCATCTGTATTATTTTGCCACGTGACTGTTAAGTTTTTCTCCCATATATTCGTTAATGTCATATTTATAGGTGGCGCTGGTTCTGAAAGTAAAATTTATTTTATCAGTATATCTAAGCATGCTGAATTTTATTATCTATTGATTTCATTGCTTTAAATTTCAGTAAATCATTAGTCTAATTTTGGATGGATTTTTTTGTGCAATCTTAACCATTAATCGAATAATGTACCAATACATCTGAACTAAATGTATAATGTTTGTTCTGAGAGCAGTACTCCAATACCATCATTGTTACTAATAATAAAACTAGTTTATGCAAATAAAGAAAATATACAATTAGCCATCATTTTAACACACAATAAAGCAACCATTTTAACTCCTAAAAGACCAAATATCGATAAAATCAGCTCGCATTGTTACTTGGGAAGAAGTCTGATGATTTGCGTGAAATCAATTTTATCAGTATGACTTAATGAAATCACTGACCATGTTTTACCATGTCTAAAATTTTATAAAGCGTTTAATTGAAATTTATGTCTTTTTAGTTAAAAAAAAGTTTCTTTGAATTGATTTACTGAAGACTTACACAATTAACATACTTACTGGTATATCCACTCGTTCCAGAAAAATTTCCACTGCGTATACCATTTTGTTCTATGAAGAGACGTATGTCGAAGTTAGTTCCAGACGGCAATTCTTTTATCTCAGTAAATTGTAAATGTGTGTCCCATTCTTGTACGAAAGTTGTTTTGAGGTTGATATCTGGAGGTTCAATAACTACTACTACCATTGTTTTTACCGTGTAAGTTGCTGTATCGCTCCATCCAAGCGCTAAACTGTTAATTGTAGTGTTTGATTTTGCAACACTAACATTTGTAATTTGTAAAAAAGGTCCTGCAAAAGAGAAAATAGCACACCGTGATACGTTAATTTCCCAGTTTTTGCTGCATTTAATTTGAGCTTATTCAAAATTTCAAAATTCAAAATTTATCGGTAGAGCTATATACAATTCTTGTCATGCCATTCTACTCTTTTCACATAGTTTCGTTAAAACGCATCACTCCGTCTATGGACGCATATGGACGTATGCTTATTATAACTGTTTATAATTATGAGTATCATTCGATTATGATATCAATTAAAGTACAGCACATGTGCATGTTTGTATTAAAAATCACAATTATCTAAATAACCTCTTCGAAATGTTGAACAATAGTCGGCCATTGTTGTCATGGCATTTTTTAAACAAAATTATGTAATTGTTAAAAAATAGAATGACGTAGGTCATAATAATTTAACAGTTGAGACTTTTATATCCTCCAATTTCTATGACAGCATATAAATAATACAATGAAACAAGCACATCCATCTCAACAATAACGGATAACTTACCAACTTGAATCAGTGGTGAGATTCAAATGAAAATAAGACGCTATGTACATTGAATATACATCAATCATAACGGAGACTGTGACCGGGCGATGATTCAAACTCATGACCCCTGAATTGATAGTCAGACGCGCTACCGACTGAGTTTACCGGTCCCGGATCATGTAACCGTACATGCATTTTAAAAGAATAGTATGAACAGTGTGCATGTAACATAGAGGGAAAAATAACATTTGAGAATCAGGCTATTCGGTTGAAAATGCGCTCCATATATCCATGCATGTGTATAGGATATAGACATATTATAATGTTTAGTTTAAAACTCTTAATACATATATTTGTATCAAGTCGCAAAGAAATAATTTCTAGACCGAATTTAGTAAGCATATTCATCAGTCAACACTGTAATTTTCTGGGTATAAAACTGTCTTCGATATGGGACAATTATCATTATCATTAACTTTCTCTTTAACGATTATACGGTGTAATGAGATTATCCAGATATAAACTCTGGGGGTCATAAAACCTGAGGTGATACATGTATATGCTAATTTGGAGCAGGATGTCAGTAGCATATGTTTTGTACATGTCATGGATCTGATTTTGTTGGCCCGTCATGGTTAGGGGCCGTTTTGACTATATACTTGGTCATTGCAATATGTTATCTGATGTTCACAATCCAGTTTTTTAGAATTTGATTTTAGTTACTGTACAAACCCTGTTATTGCAGATTGTGAGCATCGTACAAACTATCAATATAAATTAAGACAAACAACCGGAAACACAATCAGTGAAAGAGTGGAGTAAATTTTACGAAAGAGCAATGCATAAAAGGTATTCGGATTTTTGGAAATAGTAGAAATAAAATTAATGCTATCCTAAATGACTTATTTGAATATTCTAAGAAAATAAATAGCAACGATGGTAATGACAATACATTAAATAGCGACAATGTTCCGAAGGATATGTATGAACAATTAAATATTCCTATAATACTAGGCGATTTGGAAAAAGCTGTAAACAATTGAAGAATAACAAGTCCAGTGGAGTAGATGCTATTGTGAATGAACATATAAAATTGTCTTTTAATGTAACTTAACATATCTTTGTTCAATTATTTAATGTATTTTTTGCATCTAGAACTGTACCGCACGCTTGGACAATTGGTGTTATAAATCCTATTTTTAAAAACAAAGGTGACTCTACCGATCCTTTGAATTATAGACCCATAACTAACTTTACTTAGGTGTTTGGGGAAATAATTTTCTGCTTTTTAAACGTATGCATCAGATAAAATTTTATCAATATTACCAGTCAGGCTTTAGAAAATGCCTCTCCACGGTAGACAATATGTTTGCATTAAGTACACCAATTGACTTTCTAAGAACAAACAATAAACACTTATTCTGAACATTTTTAGATCTAAAAGGGGCTTTTGATACGGTGTGGAGATGTGGACTTTGGCATAAACTAATAAACAGTAATGTTAATGAAAATATTCTTAATAGTGTGCGTAATATGTATCGAAATGCTAAATCCTGTGTATTTGCTAATTCTAACCATTCAGACTATTTTAAATGTAGTGTTCGAATAATATAAGTACACTATATAGTATATATCTTTGGCATTTTAACTTTACCAATCACATTCCTAGCACCCGTTTTATGTGGATAAAAATGTGAAAAATATACTTATTAAATGTTATCTGAATCACGTTTGGAAATATCAGGGGTTTCCTAGCCATAAGTGTCTTAATGCTACTATCAAACAGAAGCTGCCAGATCTGTTTTTGAATGACTGGTATTCAGATGTACAAAATTCAAGCAAATGTAAAATCTATAGACACCCATAAACATGTTAAAACATGTTACAAGGTTTAGTATCCGTAATCATAGATTGCCTGTTGTAACCAGCTATTGAAACGGTACCGAACTACATATGCGAGTATGTCCATTGTACGATTCTAGTGTTAGTGATGAATATCATTACTTATTTGAATTTCAATAGTGTTGCTTTAGTATAAAACGTCTTTTAAGGACGATTGCTATAGTTTTCCATGCGCATTAACTCCGCGTGCAAACGGAAGAAATTTTGTCGAGACCTGCCAGAATCACTACATACCGCTATACGACAACTGACCCTATTTCGGATGGCATAATCATTAAATTTGTCTCTCATATTGTGTTCAATTTAACATGAATATGAAATATAACAGAAATCAAAATATTTATACAAATATGCTCAATAAGTATAAAAACGTTAACTTTGCAACAGCAGTTAATTGAACGATGGCATACTTTAAGAGCTATTTTTTCTCAAATTACGTAGTAAAGTGTATTTTTTTAACAAATTTATCCATACACTATATCAAAATATAAAATAAACGCTATATTTGTATTACAAAATTGAAAAACAATTGACACTCTACCGAAACGGTTTTGTTTTTAAAAACCCTAAACAGTTAAATGCAAGCTTATAATTACCATTTCCATGATAATTAATATTATATGCATGCCTATATTTAAGTTTAATTAAATGCTAGATGTTAACAATTTTAAATATTTTTTTCGCATTGTTTGTTATATCTACATTATTTCGCCAACTTTCAAGTACGGGTATGTTTATGAGGAGGTAATACCAAACTATCTGTACGGTAACATGTCTGTTTTTTTATTTCCGATATTGCATGAACATACAATAAACTTAAATATTGGAAAGTTTCATCAAATTCTATCCATAGGAAAACTGTGACAAAATCTATAGCAATCGTCTTAAAGAGAAAAAATACTACATTAGATACAATATTAATAATTTTGATAAAATAAATTTAACGAACATAAAAACAACAAACATTATAGAATACAGAACAATTATGTTAATTTATTAAAGAAATCCTTGTACCATTTAACTGATCCTGGAATTATTATTGTCGTTTTTTGTTAAGAAATAAATAAAAGCATATCTGGCAAATAGCATATAACAACGTCTTTGATTTCTACTATAATGACAGTTATATAATATAATATAGTAACGTCTGGATTATTTCATCCAAACAACAACAAAAATTATATTAAGGTCATTTAAAGTATAACTACAGTATTTTTGCAATATTTAAGTTCCTGACCATATGTAATAAGCATCTACTGTATATTGAACATTGGACATTGACTATCTTTCCAAGCAAATAATCTAAATATAAATGAATTTATTGGTGATAAATTTCTTTAAAGTGCGTCCGATGACGATGAAAGTATTTAAAATAAATTTATCGACAATAGATACTTTTTTCTTTAAATTGAAATGATTTAATGATTGAACAATTTAATGTTCTTATTCATTTGTTTTGTAACCAGCGAAAAAATACCAATACAAAAAGTATTTACCGGTTATAAATTGCTTTTAAATTAACGTTTTACAGTCATACAAATAACTTTGCTGTTGTCTCTAAACTGTTTTATTTCTGTCAATGAGTTTCATGGTTTTATCAAAATAGTACTAATTTCATTCAGGCTTTGTGAGTGATCTGTTGTTTTGTATTCATGCCATACAGCTGTTGTTAAAAAGCCTCGCTGAAAATAAGATCACCTACATTTTGTATTCTGTTATTGATGTCTGAATGAGCTACCTTTTTAATTTAAAGAAATTATTATTATTATTATCATTATTATTTATAGCTTTTAAATGAATTCTACCCATGCGTCATATTGTATATATTAATGTTAATGATACTGTAGTATACTTAGTATCGACTGTAATGGGTTTTTTTTTTACATTTATGACAATTTTTCATGATATACTGCCTTAAAATGTGATGATATTTTAAATCTTAAATGCGCAACGACAGTAAAGAGTACTTAATGATTAGAATACTTCCCAGTATTAATTTAAATACATGTAGGACCTATACATCTACCTATGACTTTATTTTGTTCGGTAATAACAGAAAAGTTGATGGTCGTTGTTCATGCGCACACTTTTAACACAATAAATATATAAACAAATACTTAATTACTTGAAGAATACTAAAAAGCTATATTAAGGCCTTCATGTGCGAAAGCAAACACATCTACTTGTAATATTAAATTGCAAGTATAATTCTTTCGAGATACGCAACTTTTGATAAACAAAGTTTACACATAATCTTCCTATGGTCATGTTACATTAATTCGTACCAAGCATATTCTATGTAAATGTTTTGTTGACGTAAATTCACACAACACCACTTGTCTGTATTTCTGCACGGAGTCATTTTGAGTGACAGAGATTTAGACTCCGGGTCACGCCACGAACTGACCCGGTGGCAATATTTTCAGCACGCAGAGTGAAAATATTTTCCGCGGAGCGAAAAATAGAATGATGGTTATGCGTGGCGCGTACTGTAACAGACGCATTTGTTTAATTTTAACTGAAAAGTATTCGTAGGCATTGGTATATTTAAGTATATTAACTAAATACTTTTACAATTCATGAAAACTTCGCACAACGTCCCTAATGACAGGAACAATTGTGTTGGAAAATATAATAACACGTAATTCAACCATAGTTTATACCGATTATAATTACATATCAAAACATGTGTAAATAATGATTAATTAACGTCAAACTGTACAAAAACATTAAATTCAATTAAATTAATCTAGATCTACTACTTTTATATGTAATCCGTAGTGATAACTTACAGTTTCCGTCAAACATCGCTTGATTTACGACGGAGGAATTTAGAATAATTCCAATCTCACTTTCACATATGTATTTAAAGCATTTCCATTGGATAACGCAACTATTTTAAGATTTTAATTTTTCGATAGCCACAGTTTTTTTACAAGTTGTATATGTTTAGTTTGACCAACCTGTCTAAAGCAGTTATCTACCTTAAAGGGTTAACTTTGTTTAACTTGAGTTGTTTAACTGTACATTTTAACTGATTTTATCAGATATGCTGGCCAAAACAAGCAGAGCTTTTGTCATTGTAAATTGCCCGTCGTCCCTCGTCCCGTGTTCAACGTCCGTATGTTTACTTCTGTAGACACGATATCACCCCTATTTTTCCTTTAACTTTAACTAACCTTTCACAGACTTTGTATAACCACAAGATATCGGATGAGTTCTTGAACCAGTATGATTCAATCACAAATATCCCCGGCTCAGGTCTTATAATATACGCACATTTTAAGTGAAACGATTTTCGTTGAAAGCTCAATGCCTAGACCTTATATATTTTATATGTAGCATATATATAGTTCAAAGTTTGCACTTTAGATTCTTTACATGTAAAATTGCATAGAGGTCCCGTTAAAAGTGTGGGATCAAATTTGGGAAGGTCACATGGGTTACTGTTTTAAAAAGAATTATATAGGAAAAACAATAAAATGGTTGTGTAGATGCGATGGCACTCCAATTTTGCATTGAATCTTAATCACACTTGCAAAGAAGTTACATAACCACAATATATCGGACGAGTCTTTTAATCGGGGTTGCCACCGCCACAGGGATTATAAGCAAATTATAAGCGTAGCTTTAGAAGTAATTTCTTTAACTGTTCAAAGCCTAGACCTGATATGTACATGTAGCATAAGGTGGATGTATTCTTAAAGGTTTATTGACGTCGTATCCCTGGGGTAAAATTATGGGTCTCCACATGGGTCGCTATTTTACATAAAGTTGTATAGGGAAGATGTTAAAAAGTTTGTTATCACCCCAATATTCAACTATCTTTACCAAGCTCACATCACAGTATCTCAGTCTCTTATCAGTCATATTACCCCGCAACAAGACTTATAAGCATATTTTAATGATACAGTTTCTCTGAAAGTTCAAAGCCTAGACCATTACTTATAGCATAGCTAAAAGGTCCCCTAAAAGGTGTGTTGAAGTCAGGGTACTGTAGACGCAATATCACCCCGATATTCCGATGAATCTTGACCAAACTTGCACAGGATCGCGGACACGTCCTTGAACCAGCAGTGGTATCTCTGCCTCTCTCTTTCTTTGGTTCAAAGATTATTTACATGGCAAAACACAATGTGTAGTATTTTGCGGGTCCTCATCTACCGAGGTTCTAATATCGGCTGGTTGTCCTCAAGGCTAAATCATTGGTCCATTAGTGTTTCTTGTTTACATCAACGATATTGTTTCTAAAATTGGCTCTACAATTCGCCTCTTTGCTGACAACACAATCCTCCATGTCATTGTCAATAACCCTCAACATGCTGCTCTCCGTTAAAATTCTGATCTACAAAATATCAATGACTGGACCAATCTGGCTAGTAACTTTCAATCCTGCTAAAACTGAATCTTTACTTATTTCTCGCAAACACGTCAAACCCCAGCACCCGCCCATATTCATGAACGTTATTCAAAAACAGGAATTCGACACTCACATACACCTTGAAACCGTTCTCTCTAGCGATGGCACATGGCATAAACACTTTGAAGACATCAACAAAAAGGCTTGGACTCGTGTCAACATTATGCGCTCTCTCAAATTCACTCTGGATCGTCGGTCACTCGAAACTATTTGCACATCTTTCATAAGGCCTATACTCGAATACTGTAACGTCGTTTGGGATAATATAACTAAAGCTGAAGAAGAAGACCTCGAAAAAAATCAAAAGGGATGCAGCTAGAATCATTACGGGAGCAACAAGCCTGGTATCACTTAATAACAATAACAAATAATCCGCTCTTGAAACCTTAAAGTCCCGCAGACGTCAACACAAATTGGTCCACTTCTATAAAATGCTCAACAGTGCCTCTACCCTTTCCGACTTATCCTATATATCCCCGAGACAGTAGGTAATGTTGCAAGCTACGGCCTACGAAATTCTGACCTCATTAGGAACGTTTCCATCAATGTCCAGCACTTCGCTGCATCTTTCCTCCCCTCCACTATATCAGAATGGAACAAACTACCTCCTGTCATTCGATCTGCTGTTTCCGTCTTGTCTTTCAAACACACTGAATTTTAATAGGAAGACTGTTCCAAAATTTTTTACTACGATGGTAAAATGATTCGGCATACGCGGTTACGGATGCACTGCAGTTTCTTGAAAGAGCATATGTTTCCCAAAAACATTGTAGAAAGCCTTACCGGTGTCTGTGGAGAATTTGAGGATACGTATCATTGTTTCTTCACATGCCCTTTATATCACCGTCAACGAAGTCTACTCAATGACGCCCTTCGTCCTATTACTCGTCTATACCTAAATGCACTGCTGTTCGGCAACGACACTCTTTCGGATGATGTCAATCGACAAATATTTCATCATATCCAAACATACATTTCGAAATTCAAGCGTTTCATGCATTGAGTTGAACTATTCTTTATTGCCATAAGAGTAACCCACAATACCTCAATAGGCATCCTGTGATCACAATTTTCCTTTCTTTCTTCTATCGATCTACTTTACCAAGCCCTTTCCATTTTGTTCTCCTCACATATCGCCCTATCAGTGCAAAAATATACCAAGTGCCTTCTTATTTCATATAGATTTGGTGCTTTATTGCTCTACTGGGACGATATTGTTTGTGATATAAATTAAGTTATATAGTGCGAGCTAGTAAACACAACTCTCAGTAGCTGAAACGTTGTATACGCCGCAACCTAAACACATACCGAATCAGCTGCAACTTAATTATCAACGATCAAGTTACTTGGACATATTTATTGTTTTCATCTCAAAAGCTGCTTAAAACCGTTTGTCTAGTTATTAATTTGTTTTCCTTGCATTTGTAACACCATTGTATAGTCCTTGCAAGATATTCAGAATAAGTCTTTGTATAAGCTATAAATAGCTTTCTTCTTTATTTTGATTTACGTATCGCTGTATATTGAATAAATGTATATGTAATATATTGATAACAAATAAATATTATTTAAACCAACCAGCCTCATTCGACCATAAATGCCCTCCCCTTCAACAGAGTTTATAAGCATATTTTAGGTGAAGCTTTAAAGGTCATAATCATTTTCTTTGAAAAGGCCTAGTTCTAAGATAGATCTACTTTACATGCAGCATTGCATGGATGTCCCCTTAAAGGTTTGTCGAAGTCAAGTTCTTGTATTCTTTCGAATTTAATCTGTCCAATTTTTGTTGCCATTAGAGCAATTGCCTCTTGTTCAATTAAAATATATCAACTTTTTCAGTTAAAATACAATTTTCTATGGAACTAGTACAGGTCAAAATGTAATGTTCATGGGTTAATATAATCATTATATATCATCTGGAAAAGTAAAACTGACTTAAATTACTACACACCCCGGTTCGAAAGTTAAATGAGTCTTCAACGGAGCATATACTGAATCTGATCCTTACAAACGCAACAATAGACAGACAATAATGTTTACGTAATCAGTGTTTTGTTACCTTAACAATGTTCGAACTAAAATGAAATGTGAATATCGATCCTCCGAAGGGGAGAGAATATAATATCAATGTCTATATTAAAATCTTTTTTTTTTTCAAATTTTCGGCTTACGCCTTCTTCAGGAAAATAGCATTCTTTTTTTTTCAAACAAAAACAAGTCACGTCCATTTTGTAAAGTCTTCCAATTTCCAAATTGGAAGTACTTTACAAAATAGATACCGAATAAATGTTGATTGATAAATTAAAACGCACTCTTGTGGCCATGTGAAGAGCTTTGTCTATACGTCGTTTACGTTATCGCAGACCTTTGTGGATACCTGTTTTAAATCCCCAACACATCGATGTGCACGGTTACAATTGACAAGTGATAATGTAAACTGTAAAAATTGTTAAAAATGCTAAAAAATCGTTAATCCTGTATTGGTGTCACTTATATAATTTCAAAGCAAGTCCCTCCTAAACAATGTGTTGCGCTTTCATTTCTTTAGAGTGTATACAGTCTAACCTGTCCTTGCTGCCACCTCTTATAAGCGGTCACCTGTGTTAATCCTCCCGTGTAGTACATGTATTAAACGGACACCTCTTTAACGCGGCAAGCGGCCAGTCTATTTCATCCCAAACAATGCTCATAAGCGGTCATCGGCGAGGTGTAAGCGGTCAGATGTAGCGGCCGACCATATCACTAAGCGGTCACACCTTTTGGCTGGCCGCTATTCCGATCATATTGTATAATCCCGTGACAATTAACGCTTCTGCTTCTGTTATGAAAACACACCATTTTACCCAGAGCGAGAGTATGGTATATACGGTCTAATAAGCAAATAGAATAGCGAGATTAATGACGTTAGCGAAACTGTTACCTAGGCTGGGTACATGACTGTTTAAGCGCATATATTTACGGTAGTTTTATTTAGATTTATTGTCGCGTGTAAACACATTGGAAGCAAATTTCACTGAGGTGTTTAGAACTAGGTTAGATCAAAAAGAAAGTTGCAATTGGTCAGTTTGTTTAAATAATAATTGAATTAAATTTTATCGACTATGTAAGCGGGTGCGAATGTAATGGAAAAAAAATTATTTTTTCATATCATAATACAATTGCCCCGATGCATATCGTACACAATATCTGCTGCGAAAAGAAAGTGTTGACTTTGGATGAATTAAACGTCTGAATTTTTGAAAAAAGTGTCGATAAAACACAGAATCAGAATATGTCCTATAGTAACGTAACCGCGAGAAAACAGAAGAATACAAGCGACACTTTTTATTAATTTTATAACATAAATCATTTATTTATTTATTTATTTATTTATTTATTTATTTATTTATTTATTTATTTATTTATTTATTTATTTATTTATTTATTTATTTATTTGTTTATTTATGTATTTATTTATTTATTTAAATAAACTTCTATATAAAACATTGTCAGTTCAAATATTTTCTTCCTGCAGATTTTTCTCATTTACCCCCAGTACAACTTACAGGCATGGTACATGTACCATCATGTGTGATCACTTTTTATCTGTCTCAATAAACATCATGACTTCAGCTTTCTCGGTAAAAATATGGACCCTCTTTTAAGCAGCCACGTGTGTTAAGCAGCCAGTTTGACAATTTTCCTTGGGTGGCTGGTTAATACAGGTAAGACTGTATATCGAAACGGGCAGTAGTTTATTGTTGGCCGCTCAAGCCAGAGGTTGTGGACCCAGCTCAACCCGATGTCCCTCAAAATACAACACTCAGAGCTGGTTCTAGCCAGGAAGTGGACTCGAGAGCGGTTCAAATAAGCTGTTACGTCTCACACAACAATTAATTTTGCACTGTTCTACATATAGCGAAATGCATTTCTGGAACACTGAACACATTACCAATGGTTCTAAAAGTGCATTGTTTCTATAGATATTCGAATGTTATTGACACGAAGTTAGATCTAGGTATACAATTCTAGATATGAGAGCCGAGTTTGTTGATAAAAGGTCCTTCTTCATACGTCTGTGATATTCATTTTTATAAAAAAAAATTGAACTCATTATTATATCCTCATCAATATCACATAAACGTTAACACATTTTAGCTCAGCATTTCTTTCTTAGTATTTTAGTAAATGTCCTCGCCTAATCTAAGCCTTGTTAATTAAAATCGCTGAATTATATACTACTGTACCTCTACTATACCTCTTTATGTCATTTCAATATATTCTTTTAAGTATTTTAGTACATTGTTAGTACCACATAAGGTAGTATAAGACCATTTTATCGCTTTGCAGTCCATTTGGAAAATATAGGTTAATAGCACAGTTCAGAGCATTTAGTTTCAAAATTGGTACAATTTTTTACTATAGAATATGTATATACCCGTAGAAAATAGTTCATACAAACTTTATTAATTCAAAATAATAAAATAATAAATCGTCCAAAACATTTACTCTTTCACTTTTAATTTCGTAGTCATATAGTGTTAAATGTCGATTTCAATAATTGATCAGTCATATCGCGACAGTGCCTACTAGAGAAAATATTCTGAAGGCTGCCAAAATGAAGTATAATGCCATAGGCACATGGTATGATAACCTACTTAGTTACATTATACTGGCACCAGGCCGACCAGACCCAAAAATATTCCCAAAACTTTTAGCGCCAAGCGAGGAAGCTTCTAGTACACTTTTCAAGTCTATGGTATGAACCGACTGCTGATCGACACATATAAAATACGCCATAGCATCAAACAAAGTATCCGACACTTCTAATTTAATTATATCACATCATTTTAATTTAAAATGATTAACATATCTCAAAATTATCAATAATTTGACAGACCATACCTTACTTATAAAATTGTACTTTTCACTTGCATTCATGATTCATATTTGATATACTTGATATTTAAAAACACACCCATTAATAGATACATGTATACATAATATTTAGTATATATATATATTTTATGACACTATTGTTTTATTAATTTGACGTAGTATTCTTTCATATCTACATATAATATATATTAACGTTGCTTATATCTGATAGATAAATATTAACAAGGATGTAGTGACAAAATCTATGTATCAATAAGTAACGTACACCGTTTAAGGACATACATTAAAACTGACTTACTGGTCAATCTTCCACACATGCAACCACAAATATCCATATTCATATGTCTGTTATATAAGAACGCATTTTTAAAGTATAAGATTTGTTGAAACATCACTTTTTTTAAATAAGAGTTGTCAAAAGACAAAAAAGCTTGCTAATGGGATAAAACTCACCACCCACGTAAAGATTGAGATTGGAGGCAAACACCAAAACTTAAACACAACTAAACTCAAAATGTTAACCTTGGTGTCTTCAGATGAAAAATTAAGTCAAAAAGAGCCATAACTCTGCTAAAATGCAACCTAGAGTTATGGTTCTTGTCTCTGTGTGTTCCATTGACGATAGTGAACACACATGCGAAGTTTCATTCATATCAAGTTATAGTTGCATAGATATTTTTTCCTGATAAAAAACTTTTACCTGAAAAATTAAGTCTTGTGAACACACATGCGAAGTTTCATTCATATCCAATCAGTGGTTGCATGGATATCTTACTTGATAAAAAACTTTAACCTGAAAAATTTAGTCGAAAAAGGGCCATATATGTATGAAATGTAACCAGGAGTTATGGTTCTTGTTTCTGTGTGTACCATTGATGATAGTGAACACACATGCGAAGTTTCATTCATATCAAATATGGTTGCATAGATATTTTACATGATAAAAAAACTTTAACCTGAAAAATTAAGTCGAAAAAAAGCCATAACTCTGCCAAAATGCAATCCAGAGTTATGGTTCTTGTCTGTGTGTTCCATTGACGCAAAAGTTTAACCTGGGTGTCTACAGACGACGCCGACGACGACGACGCCGGGATCATTACAATAGCTCTCCTTTGACTTCGTCCCGGCGAGTTAAAAATATATATGCAAAGTATCGCACAATCACAAATACGAATCGGCATCTTCTAAGTAAACATTGAGCCGACAAGAGCATAGCATGACATGGCATATGTCTGATTCTTATCAGTAAAACACATCGGTGTGCGTAAAATATAATTCGTTTAGCCTCTAGGCCAAGTACCACCATTGCAAAAAGGAAGTGCTTACGTGGGGCAGTTAATGGCAGTTATAAATAATCCTCGTTTCTTTTTCTTTAAAAATGCATTTTCCTTATTTTAATGCTCATTTTTTTTATTCAAATGGCATTATTGATGTATTTTGAACATTTTAATAGCATTGTCATGTTTGAATTGTGAATTTAAACAAAAAAATAATGCTTGGAAATTGGGGTATGAATACATGATTTTGGATGTCTATTTTCACTTTGTCAACAGTGTACACACTGAGCAGAAAAATCCCTTATATGACACATGACCCCTACTTTTCTCACCATATTTTGATAGAGCAGAGGTTGACAAACAGTAAAATGTAGGTTTTACTTCTTTCATTTGGGGTTCTCTATGAATGACAAGCCTTCTAACTTTTATTATTTACCATAGAATAAAGAACAAAAATCAATGGTGGGTTAACACTTATAAGAGAGACTTAAGTGAGATGGGGTTGATTTTCAAAAATGTTAATTATAGATAAAATAACCTCTTTTTTACACTTTCATAGTCTTAAATGACAAACTGGAGACATTTGCTTCATAAAAACAACATTTTGGCAAGCTTATGCTCAAATAAAGCATATATGTGCATATTTACATTGAAACTTCATGAAAAATCACAAAATTTTGAAGATTTTTTATTTTGGATGATTGAATTGTGCAATTTTTTAGCATATACATTGTATTGAATAATATATTTAGGTAAGATAATGTCTTCAATGTGTCATGAGACTATTTTGGTGTAAATGTTTTAATGGAATAGATAATAAAACATTTCTTCTTTTTTTGGGGGTAAAATTAGTCAAATACATCAAAATTGCATGTCGGTCAATATCTCGCCCTTGTATATAATGATCATGTAAAAAGTGGTATTTTGACAAAAGTTTCAGTATTTAATGCCTGTAACTTGGCATTATTACTTCAAATTGATAGTACTTAGTAAAAAGGAGGTAATTATGAAATTAAAAAAAAAGGTTTCCTTGTAGGCATCGTACCACCATTGCAAAAAGGAAGTGCTTCCGTGGGGTAGTCGCATAATGGCGGTTATAAATTATCCTCGTTTCTTCTTCTTTAAAATGCATTTTTCTTATTTTAATGCTCATTTTTTTATTTGAATGTCATAATTGATGTATTTTGAACATTTTGATAGCATTGTCATGTTTGAATTGTGAATTTAGAAAAAACAATTGATACTTGGAAATTGGGGTATGAATACATTTTTTCGGAAGTCCACTTTCACTTTGTCAACTGAGCAGAAAAAAAAATCTATTATATGACACATGACCCCTACTTTTCTCATCATATTTTGATAGTGCAGAGGTTGACAACAGTGAAATGTAGGTTGCACTTCTTTTATTTTGGAATTCTCTATGAATGACAAGCCTTCAAACTTTTATTATTTACTATAGAATAAAGAACAAAAATCAATGGTGGGTTTACACCTCTAATAGCACGGCGTTTCATGTCATTTTAATACATACGCAGTCTTAATCCCTCAAAAAGGTACGGACTGGTACATTAATACGTATGTACTATTCAAATAACTTTAGCTTGTCATCGCCATTTAGATGTTGAGTCGAAATATATAAATAATTATAAATGTATCGGCAATAAATTGCTTTAAAATGAATTTAATATATAGTCTTTAAAACAAATTCAGAGTCATTGTGTGCATGGTGACGTTAGATCGATATGATAAAATAATCAAAAAAATCATGTCACGTCAGTTTTAAAAACACAATTGATTAAGACCGTTATTGTGTACTACTACGGCAAGACTGAAAAACAAACACATGGTTTACCAATAGTCATTTTATTTCTAGCAACATATAGTAGTGATTAGCAATAGACCCTAGTGCTCTCGTATACCAGTTATATACACCCACCACCTCGACAATAGTTCATTGTGACTTTAATGGACTTTCTAATTTGTAAACAGATCAACCAAGCCTTCATCATATCCCTGAAAAGAACGCAGAGACCATACGTGCGTTCATTTGATTGGCTACTTTGAGTATGACTGATTCTTTGACCTGTGCACTTTATGCTATCTGGCGGACATAATCAACCAAGCCCTAATAACCTTCAACAGTACGCACAGCCTCGTCTAAATTAAGTTAGTTTCTAGTAAATGACGGACGATATGACTATGAGTGTGCAGTGATGACCAGAAAAGGTGACGCACACTCTTTATCTATAATAACTACAGATTATGACTTATGCACTGTACATCACATTAAGTCAATGCAAAATAGTAAGCAGGTTAAATTATATTAACACAATTGAGTAAGCAATTCAATTAAAGAAGTATTATATTTTTTTAATTGTTTTGATAATTTATTTTTGTATTGATGAATATTTGCAAAATGAATGCCACTAATATCTGCAAAAATGTAATATCTTGTCTTGTTTATTTGATTACCAAGCTATAACCCTGAAGAAAATTAATATTTATTGATGATGAATTGCTTTTTAATCAGTCAAATATATACTCTTTGAATGAATTTAATTTTGATTAATTCTTCAAGACAAGATTGTATCATTTTATAAGTTATGATAATCTTCTGACGATATAGAAAGAAGGTGCGATAAATGCATACTGTCTGAAATTTACCGAAAACCAACAAAAACACTTTGCAGCGCTTAATTATTTGTTTTGATATTGATTTTATAGTTGTTAAATCCAATAAAATAATCGAAGAAATATTTTTTTCATATTCAGATCCATGGCACAATGACAGTGAAAAAAGTCATAACATCTTTAATCCGTTTAAAAGCATTTTATAACGAAATAAAGCCTAGACCTATGTACATTTTAAAAAATGAAGATATGACCATACTTAAGAGTTATAAAAGTTATTTTTGTGTGATAATTTTCTTTTTTCCATTCTAAAGGAGTGTATCAAAAACGCTATATATTTCTTAAAAAATAAATAATCATCAAAATGGATAAAAAGCATTTCAATATTAAATATATCAATACTAAATATAAACCGAATAGTTTAGTATGTCAAATACACCAACACGTGACAAAATCGATAAGTAAATTGGAGTGGAAAACTTGAAACGAAATCCCCATTCTAAAATTAGACAGCACTTAAATACTCTTTGACGACCGTGCATCGTCTTTCTGACTCTTTCGAAGATGAAACCATTTTAATTACGTGTAAACCTGTATAACGGATCAAACTGAAATCAAAATAAATTCACGTGACTCATTTAACACGTCACAAAATACGTTGCCATTTTAAGCGAGAAATCTATTCTAGTCTAACCTAGGCGCGTAGCCTAAGTTTGGAAAGCACTTTTCAATATATTATTTTGGCATGTTTAAATAGATATGTTGTGCAAGACGGGGTCAGTGAGTATATATAAATCTGGTTTATTGGAAAATAATGTTTTAGCCAGTTTTAAAATTTTGAAAATCCTGATATATTACCTTTAAGCTAAAACAATAACATTGTTTTAATAAATAATATGTTCACCTAATTTGCATTATTTCTTAAGCTTTCTACGAAAATTTATAGTCTTATTATTTGTAGTTAAAATGGTATTAAACCAATTCAAGGCCGGACCGGTTAACTCGGTGACGCATCTAACATATCAATCCAACGGTCACGAGTTCACAGTTACTTACCTGGATTGGTTAACCGTTCAGGATTCCAGGAAAGAGTCGTTAAGTTAACTTGCCATCTATGAGCCCTTGATGGCATTAAATGACACTGAATATTCAATCGATCAATTAATCAAACACTTCTGTAGTCAGATTTTGTTCAAAAAGTCTACTTTATTTGTTAAAAAGATGAAACTTGTTTTAATTTCGATTCGGTTTAGTTTAAATTCAGAACAAAAATTTAAAAATACTGATAATTTGAAATGATCACCACTTTTAAAAGCTTTATTTTGATACAACCTTTACTAAATGCAGACATTGATTTAAAGATGTATTAAAGACAATGCTATGGTGCCACCCAACATTAGTCTGCGGTAACTAGCATCAGCATAGCCAATATGTAGCGTCATGTTTCAGCAGTGGAACAGAGGCTTATCATTCTATTGTAAAAGTACTTCTAAGACCGTATTTTGGGAGTAATACTGTACACTTTATGGTCCCATATAAAGACCCATATCAACACCCCGGTCATTATGTAGTCAGTGCGTAGTAAGACCATGTCATTATGAAGCCAGCACACTTAAGGCATTATATAGAAAGTGCTATGCTACAGACGGATTTGTTAAACTACAAATTTTAATGAACTGATAAAGTGTAAGTGTATACATCGGTATACATTTAATAAGAAATATTCTAAATAATTCAATAATTCATGAAAAATTCATTATTTCACGATCTATCATATTGTATAAGTAATTGATTCAAGATGAGCAATACAGTCGACGCAACAGCTTGTGTACATTCGCATACAGAGAATTAGTGAAAGACAAACGAGCCTATCAAGCATGGACCTATGATGGCCGAATATACGTTTAAACAAACTAACGCTGATGTTCGTACTGCGATAAGTAAATCGTCCGATTTAGATGGTTTTTAATCAGTAAACATCGTCGTTCTTACTTTTGACGTCAAATATACATGTGTCGAGTTTACTTGTGACTTTTTAACTGTTTCCTTTGCTCATAACAGGCAAAGTTGATGATTTTGTGCACCGTGAGTAACTAACAGTGTAATCATCTGACCGTTACATTAATTAATGTGACACCTATATTCGTGAACAAAATACACAAATTACATCGACCTGTCATCTAGAATGCGTATTATGAAATGTTGATATCTAATCCTACTCTGATAGGATTCAGAAAACGTGTATTCATAGAATAACATACAATTAAACTATTCGTATAATGAAGTTGAGTACGGTTTATATATATATATATATATATATATATATATATATATATATAACATTTTATTACAAACATAGCTGAATATGTCTCGTGCGATATTTAATAATTACTGTATAATACATAAAATCCAACTAATGTATTTTAACAGGCTGATCTAGCTCATATTTTATTACATTGCCCAATAATCAATGTTTAAAAACGTGTTACTGGTATTGTCAATAATCCAATGTCGAAAAAGTATTTTTTATGAATTATTCACGAATTTATGATAGCGAAAAGATAAAAAATATATATTCTATACACTTAACAAAATTGCATATCAATCTTACAAACATCTATTGAACTGCGCAAATGTGATTGAATCTGAAATATTTCAAATATAATATTATTCGAGTCCCTTTCGAACGGTCTACTAACTTATATTTCTAATATACCAGTCTCTCAACGATGAATAGATCTGGAAAGTCCGTCTTGTGACGCAATCTGGGTAGAAATTAAGTTCGAATGCAATATAACATTACTATGTTATGTTTAGCGTTCGCCAAATATAAATGTTTCCTTTTAGAATTATATTAATATTACAATAGAAAAGGTTCTTTAATATTGTTATTGTGGGTTCTATAAACGAAGACAAGGTAAATTCAAATAGTGGACACTTAAAACATATAATCTTATTAAATAACTTAAGTAATGTTATTACAGAACCAATCTGTATTAATAATTTATCTACCACTTTAATTGATCCTATGCTTGTATCTGATTCCTTCAGCTTACAAATATAAAACACAGAGTTTAATCATATAAAAAGTGCGATTATCAGACAGAAATACATTTTATTTGACATAGATATGATAGAACATAGCCATACAACAATGAATTTACAAATAGTATGTCACATATTCAACACACTCTCTCTAAAACACACACACACACTCTCACGCACACACGCACACATGTAAACACTCACGCACACGTATAAACGCTCGCACACAAAAACTCGCACACAGATGTAATATCATAAATTAATTTGAAGCAATACAAATGGTTCATAGTAGAAAAAAGCGGAGTATGAATCTGAAAATAAGTTATGCAATAATTAAACAAGTTTACAAGTGGATTACGAAAGTCCTAAAGTGTGAAATAGATTGTCTCGTCTGACAGTGGCTAGTCCGATATAAAAACACAAATTGTTAAACTCTTTCTTATTTTTCGTATTTAATAATTGTAAAAATTTAGGACGAACATAGAAGTATATCCTTATGTATTTTGTTCTTAGGTTTGCAAAAGATTTGCATTTGAACATAAAATGTAGTTCATCCTCAATGTCATTATGGACTATTCGGGAACATATCTGACACAATCGTTCATTTCGTGGCACTCTCATCCTAAATCGAGCTGTATTTATGCGTAAATTGTTTGCAGATATACGCATTCGCGTAATGAGTTTTCTAAGCTTTGAAGAAACAATGATTGATAAATATGCCTCATATTCAAAAGTCGTTTTTAAGTGAACATAAAATATATTAAGCACTCTGTTACTATTTAAATCTGCATACCATTCTTGACGGAAAGTATCTATAGCACGCTGTCTAAAGTTATTTATGAAGGGAGGTACATGTACATGATCAGGATTATACCGTATATCGGAGAAACCATATGTATCTAGTAGCTGTTTTACTTTAAAAGGCCATGATCCACCACAGACGTTGTTGTTGATTAAGACGTAGTTAAATATGTTGGTAATTATCAAATTATTTGAACGGATAACTTTAAACCAATATTTTAATATTTGTACGTATCTGTTTATGTAAAGTGGCACCCTACCAAGTTCACCATATATCGAAGCATTGGAAGCATTTGGTCCAACACCAAGAATAATTTTACAGAACTTGAGGTGAACTCTTTCTATTTCCTTCGACTTATAGAACCCCCAAATAGGACAAGCATAGTTTAAAATCGATCCGACAAATGAGTCAAATAATTGTAGGGAGATGCTCGGAATTATTTCTAGCTGTTTGATGTTACGAACAAGTACGCTCATCGCCTTTAGAGCTTTACCTATTAAGCAATGGTTGTTTGATACAAATGAACCAGTATAATTGCTCACAGCCCCCAAGTAGTTGAAATCATTTGTAATTTCTAGAGGCCCGTTATTATAGAACCAACGTTCATCGTGAAAAGTAGCACCCCGTTAGCGAAATACGACTACCTTAGTTTTGGCTGTGTTGACCTCTAGTCTCCAAAGTTGACAGTATTCGTATAGTTTGCTTAAGTTTTGTTGCAATTCTTCAGTAGATCTCCAAATAATGACCATGTCGTCGGCAAATAATAAGATTATCAAACAGAGTTCGACTATTTCTATACCACAATCGTTTCCACATTGTAAAAATAACTCCAGATCTTCAAGGAAGATAGCAAACAATGCTGGAGATGGCAATGCTGGAGAAAACAAAAATGGCATCTAACGTGCTACAACCTTTACAAAAACCAAACTGTGCGTCTTATAAAAACTTGTTCTCTTCGAACCATTTTTCTACTCTATTTGTTAGAATACTAGTGAAAAATTTTCCTAAAGTACTTAACAAGGTAATCCCGCGATAATTATTTGGGTCGTTCTTATCTCCATTTTATGTATAGGTACAGTATATCCCAATGACCATGAGTGCGGAAAGTATCCAGCACTAAATATCATGTTAAACATATCCGTCATGTGTCCGTCCAATAGGTCAAATGATTCGATTAAATATTAGTTCAACAGATTATCGCATGGACACGAGGCTTTGTTTCTATTTAAAGTTTTAATTGCATAGTCCACTTCGTTCAATGTAATGGGTACATTCAGATCATGGAATGTCGGATTACAAATGTTAAAATCGCTTTTTTCATTAAAGTGCTCGACGTTATCGTTTATTATTGACGTATGTCGTCAAATAAATTGGAAAAATAGTTATGCGTAGATATATCATTTTTCATAGTTTTATTATTTTTCTTGAAAAATTTCCAGAATTCTTTTGATTGTCGTTTCTTTAGATTTTCAAACTCCTTGGACTGTTTTTAGGTAAATGCACGTTTCTGTTTACGAATAATATTTTTGTATGCTTTTTTAAATTTACATAACTCAATTCGGTTTTCATATGTTTTAACTCTATTATAGATAGATAACGTTTGTTTATAAATACGCTGTGCCTCAATGCATTCGGCATCAAACCAGTTTTTATTTTTTGTACTAGAGACACGGCAATTAGTATTACTATTATGTTTAAAAAGAGGATCTGCGACGGAACATATAATATTGGAAAAACTGTATATCATTTCGTCAAACGAGTTATGTTCGTTAATGTTAACATTGCGTGTGACTCTATTAAATGTGGATATATTGCCAACTAATCCCCTGCGAAATGTATCGCGTTGTTCACTATTCCATCTATAAGATGTATAACGTTGTGAACAATGGTCACTATGCTCTGTTCTATTAACAGGACGCCCGCAAATAGTAAATTGTAACGGTGCATGGTCACTATAGGTAGTAAAATTAACTATTGAAAAATCGTAAATAAGTGAGAAGTCACTTTCTTTCAACACAAGGTAATCAATAGAAATGTGTGAGTTACTACTAAAATATGTTAATTCTCCCTTGTTAAAATCATGTCCGAGCCTGCCGTTGGCTATTCTTAAAGACAAAGCTTTACACATATCTAGTAGTTTTAAACCACGGCTATTACATAAATTGTCACTAGAGGCCCTGCATAGTGGTGTATCTGGTCTATATTCATAGTCATCAAAATTATTAGCATTTGAATCACAAGTTATGTAATCACATCTGCTACCAACGTGTGCATTCCAATCACCAGCCAACAAAACAGACCCTAATTGTTCATATTAAACCATATATTCTGAAACTAAATCAAATAAATCATCATCAACAAGCTTATATGTAGGTGAATCGTCAGGCCAGAGATAAAGACTATATAAATATATATTTAAAAAATATCTTATCTAATTTTAGCCATACAATAGAATCATGGTGATTTTTGACAACTGATATTCCTGGTAAAATACTATCTCTAATAAAAATAACAATCCCCCCCACTATTACGCTTTGCATTTTTATGTCTAAATTTACGATAATAGTTAAAACAAGAAAAGTTACATAATTCGTGATCAAACGTTCTATCTGTCCAAGATTCTGATAATACAACAATATCATTACATGTAAGTGAGTTCACTAAGTCATTGTCCGATAACTTAGTTCCAGTAAGTCAATTACAATTCCACACAAACACACTAGGTCCATTCTCCTGCCAGTCCTATTCACTTTTAAATGGTTTGCCGTCAATGAATAGGGTATCGTAAGATATCCACGACGATTTCCCCTGCTGTTTTGCCTCTTTCATCTTTAGTACCATGCGTCGACGCTTTTCTACCACTTCCGGAGGGAACTGTTTGTGGAGGTAGAAAGGGTCCCACTCAGTTCAGTGCGTTTTCTTCGAATCGTCTAACGGTCCTTGTAAAGTGTAAACTTCACTACGATCTTCCGACCTCCGTTGGCTCTGGAGCCAGCGTTAAATGTACCAATCCTATGGGCTCGTTCAATACCAACAGATTGGGCATATTCCTTAACCATCTGTTTATTGACCAGGAAGTCACTTACAATCGTTTCATTCTCTGCTGGCTTCTCGTGTGGGATTTCCTCGATATTACAAAATAAAAGGTTACTTCTCATAGACTGAGATTGAAGGTATGATATAGAGTCTTTCGACTTTACATTTTCCTGCTCAAGATTCTTAAATTCTGCATATCTCTCAC